>CM068830.1:10647978-12100478 GCA_028554795.2 Sinohyriopsis cumingii
ATCTTTCTCGACGTTTGTCCTTGCAATGAAGTGCCGTTCTTGGAAGTCGTCCCTATTTCTGCTAGGTGATATCAGCGTGTCCATAAGGTAAAGTCTTGTTTTCTGGAAGTCCAACTGGTTGTACAAACTATGATTTGGTACTGCACTGGTGATATGATCGTGAGGCACAGCATCGCACTAGAGTTTTCTTTCGCTTGATACTTGCTGTGTGAAAGGATTCATCTTTCTCGCTTGGTATTGGTAGTTACAATGAAATATCGGTCTTGGAAGTTTTCCCCTTTATATGTTGGCCAATATCGGCTTGTCCGTACGGTAAAGTGAAGTGGTTGGGAAGCCATACTCGCTTCTGGTACACGATATGATACAGTTTTTCTAAGGGCCGACTGACAATTTGGTGTGTGGGTAAGCGTACAATCTTGTACGGTTCGCAGGTGGTCACTTTAAAATCTCGATCCTCTCCAGTTATTTCAGCACGCCAAAGTTTACCACTCGACTAGTGCGATGAATGAGAGTCAATCCTTAGACTTTACACTCAGTGTGCACTTCTCCTTGTGGATCCCGTTATTCGTAGCCGTAATTTTTAGGACATCCACTAGCAAAACTTAGAATCTTGTCGTCGGGGTGCTCGTCTCTCCAGGCTCCTAAACGGTATCCTTCGATGTACGGGTGCCGGTGACCCAGGCGATCGACGTAGATGCAACTGTCCGTGTCAAAATACAGCACACGATCTCCTAACTCGTGCAACGTTTCATTATAATTTTAAGCGAGCATGGGCTGTCACGTAAGGCGCGATGATGACATTTCCAAGTGCGTCAGCTTGTACAAAGTCCAGTTCTTCCTCGTAATTGACTAAAATCAAGTCTTCACGAAGGGCGTCGACGTGTTTCATTGTTTTAATTTTGTCGTGAATAATCTGGAAGTAGCTGGAAGGTTCGGACAAATACTCCGTCTTGGGTAAACACGGTCGTTGTGCCATTTTACCCCACAAGTAATTTAACATCACTTTGGCAAACGATCGCCTTCCTTTGTTTTTCTCCACGTGGTCTAAAGCGATACCTTCCTGCTCCCAGTATTTCTCCATGAATTTCTTTTGGTCTTCGGGAGTGTGGCACTAAGAAGGATATCCGCTAGCTTCTTGTTCCAGTTTCAAAAAGGCATCCACGTAGTCTGCGAAAATACCTTTCCGTGTCTCGTCGCCCTTGTGGTATTTTACTGTCTTGGGAAAGTGGTAAATCTCGTACACTTCTAACAGCTAGTATCCTATGTCCAGAGCTTTGAACAATTCCACACTGACCCACGTTCCCGTGAAGGCGCGTTCGTCCTGGGTGTTCTGACAAGGTTGGTCTTGGTTGCACGTTTCGGCACAAGTACGGCACAAGGGAAACATCAATTTTCCTTGGCAATGGTGTGGTAAAACGGGATGGTACAAGTCCGTGGGAGGCAAGACATTACATTAAATCAGTCCTTTGTATTGTCGAATGTTGTCCAGGTCGATGTGCTCTGTCAGCAATTGCGGGTGTCCTGCGGGAAAAGAGGCAATATTTGCACACGTATGGATACAGCCAACATACATTCAAGTATTTGATTGCTTCTCCTTTCTACTCTTCGGCGTGGTATAGCAAACAGGTGGCATTCGTCCGTCCTCCGTACAAACTGTCTCGCGGGTTCAGAGGGTCCACTAGCCTGTAACTTTCCACGATGCGTTTAAGCTCCGCATCAATTTTCAAACGGTGATCGTACTATTGTTCCCACATTTCTACCACTTTGTACTCTTGCTGATCTAATTTTAAGCGTCGCTGACAAGTGGCCTGCTACAGGTCTTCCACAGTAAGTTGTAAAAACTGATTTTTAGTATCACATTGAGGGTAGCAGAGGGGACATACGTGAAAAAAGCATCCGTTAACTCGTACACGATCTTGGGGTTTTCTAAGTCCCAACCATCCACCGAATATCTTTCGATGGTCTTTTCGTCTCCTCCGTTCCGGACATGTTGGATCCATTTGTCTTCCTTGTCGCACAAGTAATGTAGCCAGCGTAGGGCTTTGACCGAGTATTGACGTTTGACAAAGTTCGTCGTTTGAGAGCCGATGACAGCCAGGGTGTTTTTCAGCATGAATTGTTTGGCGGTACACTAAGGAACACGCTTTGGCAATGGTTCAGGCTTCTTTCAAAGGATCGACCCCTCCTTGTTCCATGAACAGGTCTCGAAATTTTCCACAGCAACGCCGTAAAATGTCCACGTCGGAACGATAATACTTTAACATTTCTTCCTGAAATTCGAAGGGTCCTAAGCATGAGTGTGGTACCAAGCGTCGAACGTTTTTCGTTGTTTGGTGCGCATGTTGTCGGTGTCGTATTAGTGAGCATCAGGCAAATGGGGTAGAACGGCGTGTTGATTGGCTTCGGTAGTGAAAAAGTGCGGCAAATAGCTTTTGACCATTTCTGTCATTCCAAACGTTTTAGGCATTCGGCTCAAAGGCATGGCCAAGTAGCTCATCGAAACTTTACACTGCACTTGTCCCACTTGCATGGAAATGATTTTGGCTGCGTTCAAAGTCACTTTAGGACGTTCGGTACTTTTCTCCGTATAGTATCTGAGAAGAAACCGTCCATCGTATCGCGAGAAATTGTGAGCCATCACCGTGGTATTGCGATGACAATCTCCGTAACGTTCGATGTCCTCTTGGCTCCACGTCTCGTCGATGGGGTCTAAGATTCATCGGGCAAAATCGGCTAGCGTGTTTGGTCCCCGAAAGATTTTGTCACGTCCTCCAGGAATCTTGCTGCAGTGAGGGAAATGACTAAAGATAAGCTCTTGGATGCACTTCTCGCACGCTTGATGAGCCACGCAGAAATTATGAATGTGAATGCCAGTCTCTTTCATGCATTCGTATTCCTCTTGATGTTTGAAATTGTATTTTTGAATGTAGCATTCGTGTTCCAAGTTCACGATTTGGCGACAAATGTGACATCGTTTCTCTCCTGGACATACGTGTGCCTTGGTACTGTTGGTACGTATGCCTTGTCCACAAGTAGGGCACATTCTCAGCAGTTAACAAGCACTTTTCGTCTGTGAACCTTGCGTCTTTAGATGTTGTTGGTAACAGGTAGGAATGACAAAAGTGCGGTAACAAGTTGGGCAATGCACTCACTATTGTCCTTCATCAAGACAGGGTTTCGAGACCAAACATCCTGAGCATTTCAATCCACAATGCTTGTGTTGCTCTCTATTTTTATAGCCATAGTCACATTTCTCACAGCAATAACTGAGTCCCAGGAATCCGACGATACTGATAATGGCATCGAAATGTCCATCGTGATAATAGACGTGAATGCATTTTCCGTCTTTGAAATTTTTGCCTCGGAACAACATAGGTCCGCGCACTTCTTGAGGATGCACTTTCGAGGTGTAGCTTGGAGCCAAGACGTCTTGCAATTTTTGCAGTTCAGGAATGCCACAGGGTGTGTCTTTGGATTGCCGCGCTTGCTGAAACAGGAGTTCTGCTTTACTTCGTTGTTTGGCTCGGTCCGATTGTCGAATAGTTTTCCACGCTCTTTTCCATTCTGCCGTATCGTTGTTCGTTGTTGTCAGCATATGTACGTCCCACCACGATGGCACGAGCTAAACACATTTTGTCTTGACAGTTGTTAATTCGGACGAGGCTTGTTTCGGTACTACGAATGTCGTTCACCAATAACACCTTTTTGCGTCCGGTCCCTTGGGGAAAAGAAACGTGGGTCATGAACAGTGTCGCTTTTCCATCGTTGATGTGAAACTTGTCGTTGGATTGTTGCACGTGTTGAATCTTGTCGATTACTTTGGAAGGTGTTAATTCTGCCGCGCTGCTAAACTCGATCAACACGGGGGACTTCAAACTGTCGTGATGAATGGAAAGTCTCCAGCCATCGTCTTCTTTGGCTTCACATTGTCGTTTCAGTGTGGTCAACAAAGAATCCCACACCTCGGTGATGAATCATTCTGCTTTCTCCAACGGTACGTTGGACCTGAAATCTTTAAACTTCACCGTGTACGTGTAAGCCGTAGGTCTAAATTTTCTAGAGGAGCGCTTTTCTGTCTCTCGAATGTGATAGTACTTTTCAGGGTTTACTGGTGGTAGACTTTGGTTTGGAATAGACTCTCTCGGTCTGGTCGCAGACGTAGAAGGTGTTGATTCAGGTTCGCTCATGTCTTAGATTTGAGCGAACACTTCTTTCCGTGTGTGAGACGATACGTCACGTCACTGCCTCTTACCTCCTTCTTCTCTCTCAATAAAATCGTGCGATCGTTTCATCTCGACTGCTAATTCAGAAATGATTTAATCAAGTTCATTATCTCTGTATATATACCCTCTCTACCTCTTGTTGTGACAATGACTTGTTATATTTCACAAGGGCAAGTGAAAGCCAAACAGATAGGAACCCCTGGCTGACTTATGCGAACGACAATGGTGCGTCTTAAACACCTCATGCATCTTGACGACCTTTCGATTCAAACCCTAACACGAAAGGAAAAAGTTGCACGAAAAAAAAACCCAGACAGTTGGTGTACACAAAGGAACTAGAGACGGTACTGTGCCGTTAGGACACGTACGTACTCCGGAAAACCACGCTACTCGGCAAGGATGTCTCCTTCTCTCAGTCACTTCTACTTTGTCGTTGACCACGATGTCTATCAACCCTGTTTTAACACACGCTTTTTCTTTATTTGATATGTTCAAAAAAATACTAAACCCATTTGTACAAGAACTACACTTTTTCGACAGAAGCGGTGGCGTCTCCTCCTGTTGTTACCACTGTTGCTGCACCTACAAAGGTGATATTTGCTAAGACCAAAGTATGAGACAGAGCAAGTAAGTTGTGAAGTTTAGTGGATGCATCTAAACAACAAATGTCAACCCCCTATGTTCCACTTCTCTTTGTGATAATAACTTGTGATACCTCACATTTTCTAAAGTGGAAATGTTTACAAGCCGTACAAAAGTTATATGACTTTGGCTTTTGACACTTGCTCAGACTCTTCACTTTACAAGTATCATGAGAAAAATGTAGATCCAGATTTTACCATTTTCCAAAATACGCATACATTTGCAACGGGACCAGAAATCTGTACTTCTTTATTTGTGGATATCCCACAGATCCGTCCCAACATATAGAGCTAGCTAAGAACTTTAGGAATATCGCCTCATTTTTTCGGAAATATCAAAGCTTTTATGTGTATTTTCCCATCTTCCACCCTTTATTAGTGCTTAGGTATGTTCCCTAAAAACACAAATAATTTTGAAAAAAAATGAATTTTGAATTGAGATTTCTCTCTGTTTATAATTTTTTTTCTCAAGTTGTTGGTGCATGGCAGATTACATTCGCATACCTTCTCAAAGTGAGAGGCATTTCTAGACATCTCATTGCCTTTTTTAATTCGGTTTTGTTGGTTAGTCATCGTTCATCTTTAAATCTATTTTTTGATGAATTTCCTTTTATAGAAGATATAATTTCTTTTTATAGAAGATTGTAGGCTTGCTTTTGTTGTTACGATATTTATATTGTTAGTCTATTGCTGCGAAAGAAAATATAAATAGCAAAGTGCTTAAGTTTGTTCAGCTTTTTTTCCTTCAAGCTCTACAAAAGGTCTCTCTCTCTCTCTCCGTCATTTTAGTTTTGATTTATATCCTAACGGAATATGTTCCAGTTTGAAGATAAATCTCCAAAATTGTCATTTTTTCCAAAAGTTTACACTCTAAAAAATTTTAGAACGATTTTTTTTCTTCCATCAGTAAATCTTTGGATGAAATAAAAACTTCAGTTTGTATAATTCAGGTATCTTAACTTTAACCTATTTTGGCACTGCAATATGTAACGGATTTATTTTTCTAACATTAGATTTACAGTTTTTCAGAAAAGAAACAAGCACAATGCTTTTTCAAGAATGACGCAAGTGGCATTACACTGTATAACCCTGCCCATGGTTAACTCTGAATTCTAAAGTCAAAACATGCGTTCAGAAAAAAATATAACAATGTTCGTCCTATATTCTCTCAGTTTAGAATGTCGATAGAACAATGCGCGTTTTGGTAGCGTGTACTGCGAAACACAGGACATCTCTTAAATTTGGGATATACAGGAAAATATTAAGCAGTCAGTCGACAATAAATATCACATACACACATACAAACTCAAATTTGATTGAAACATGCAAAATATATAAGTGTCGGTTTCCATGTTGAGGGTGTCTGCGTTAGATATCTAAATTTGTTTGAGCTGTGGCCTAATCTGAAAGACAAATCTGTGAAGAGTGTTCTTAGAAGAAGGGAGAGTTCGTGTTTCTTTAATATCAGTTGAAATGCTTTTTCTTATATATGTCACTGGAATCGAAAAATAAATTCGATAATACCAATCAGAACATCTGCACTGGTAGTGTTGTCCGACACGTGACTATGTGCAAACTTTTCACCAATATGTAGAACGAAATGTTGAAACAGCTAGGGAGAATTACCATTATTAGTATGGTGTCTCAAGGACAAAGTTTATACTGGAAAATGAAGAAGGAAACACTGTGTCGTCTGCCAGAGATTAGATGAATGAAGACTCACTCAAACGGCCGGTATTTAATAATGACCGTGTGATAATCATTTTTCACGAGGAAGTAAATATGACAATGACGAAATTTGGGTGAAATATTATTTAAGAACATTTGATGCTCACTAACCAGTTGAACCATAAGTGCCGAAATGACGAATTGTACCCGTATTTGTAGGTTTTGTCAACAAAATTGGGAAATTCAAAGATACATCTTTCGCAAATGATTTTAAAAATTGGAAAAAAATCGGAAATTCCTTAACATCAGACCCTATAGTTGTCTTTATAACAAAAAAAAAATATATATACACATGAACATGATGAGTAAATAGTATGAAAATTTAGTTTTGTTTTTTGCTTCCTCTTTTATCAAAAATCGTCGTTCTAGATCTTAAACAAATGTTGATAGGGGAGATTATCATATTCTTCATATATCTAAATATGCAAATTGAAGCGATTCAGTGCCGAAGAAGTGAAATCACTGATTGGCTGACTAGGTATATAATTTAGATAATGCTCCGATCAGCAAAGGATATACTTACTATGAAATACATTTCACATCAGTAAACAATTGCAAATCTCTCTCATACACACAAACGTACCATTTATATTTTGTATCGGATCAATGTACAGATAACGAGTTGACAATTGCCTCAGTCATTATCAGTATTGGAAGCACATAGCACTGTCATAGTATTTTAATATCCATTTCCCATTTCTTTTAAAGAATTTTGAAGTTTATTTCAGAGTAAAATGACGATTTCCCCATCATCCAAAGACGACGAACAAAGAGCAATGAGGGAAAACATCTTGACTGTATGAGGGCCGAAGGTACTATATCGTCCATCTTGATCTTCGTCTTTCTTGAGCAGGATGCAGTCCCGACCCGTCTGAGCAAAATCGATGCAACAGTAATTCCACACAAATTAAAACTTTCTTTCAACCATGCAGTCCTCGAAATAAATAGGTGGGAAGGTTTTAGTAGTGATTAAGGCCCGTTTTGGATTTCATACTCGAAATCAGACAACACGTTAAATATATGACATGAATCTTTTCAGCTTGCTCGCAGTTTAAGAACACGATTTTCTTTGTTTCTTTATTCGTATGGAGCTTAACACGTCTTCAATTTGATGCTGTCTATCATCATCCTATTCTGAGTCTGACAAGTGCTTTTATTCACAGATGATCTGAGTCTGACAAGTGCTTTATGCACTTATGATCTGAGGCTGACGAGTGCTTTTATGTACTTATGATATGAGTCTGACAAGTACTTTCATACACTTATGATCTATATTCAAGCCATCAGATAATGGGAATCCCTGTATAGACGATCTTCTGGTGAAATAGGATTGTTCACCATGTCTTCAGTGGTGAGGGTAAATATTTCAACAAAATCCCCACATTGAGGTTTGTAACCTCTATCCATCGTTTTGAAAGAGTCCATGGTTATTAAAACATACTTTATATCTCCAACCGATCATTGGTGAGAGTCTACCACAGCAAAGACTACCATTTCTAAATAGACACCAATAAAGTATGGGTTTATATATGTCATATGAAGTAACTTTGGGCTGTTGCTGGATGGCGATGTTCTGCTATTCTGACACCATCGTACACTCTCCTGAGAGGCCTCAGCATAATAGCAGCTTCTTACCATGGCAATGGTACAAAAAAGACAAGATTTCCGCACTGGTTTCTTCATGTAACAATTTCGTTACGTCGTCTTTCCAGCAATTATGAGCTGGAAATGTATTTGATCATTGTCAACAATTGTCTATTTTTTGTATAGAGGTTTTCCTCATCATTGTCAACAATTGTCTATTTTTTGTATAGAGTTTTTCCTCATCATTGTCAACAATTGTCTATTTTTTGTATAGAGTTTTTCCTCATCATTGTCAACAATTGTCTATTTTTTGTATAGAGTTTTTCCTCAAGAAACTGTTGATTGTCGCACTAAGAGAACAGGACTTAACTATTGAATTGTACGGCGATATGTCTTACACGATCAACTTATCTCTCCAGCCCGCTCTCATTTCAGAAATATGTTATCTTTAATTAATTGTATCATACGTGAATGTACATTTTGTTTCAGCGCAGTGTGCGCCAAGTGAATGAATGAATCATTTATTATTTACTCTTGCAATTGTCAGATGACAAGCAATGTCTCTTTGATAATCCATCTGCATTATTATGAGTTTTGTCGGCACCGTGCTCAGATTTGAAAAATGTAAGTGTTGAGCGCTTTTAATCATCTGGAATTCAGGATTTATGAAACGGAACAGTCAGGTCTCAGCAGGATAATCAGTCATGAGATCGAAATGTTGCATAAGGGTAGTGATAGAAGTGCTTTGACACTGTCCGCAAATTGCATGCAATTCATTGGAGTCAACTCGGGTTGTTAAATGTTCGACTGTAAAAGGTAATAGTGTGTTTCTGACCATCAAAATATGTGTGGACAATACTGGACCCAGACCATGACTGTTGAGATTGTCCGCATTTGACGACAACCTCAACATGTGTGCGATTGTCCGCATTTGACAACAGCTTCAGAATGTATTTTTATTCTTGGCAAATATGTCTCACATATATCATTCACAATCATATAAATTTTAATCAGAGCTCGTTACGTCAGTGAAATACGGTTTCACTGAAAGTTATCATTTGTTTTTCTTGGAAATCTTCTGAAGTTCCGTTTACCAAAAACAAACAGCATAATACTTTACAATGCAATGATATCAGAAAAATGTGGTTGCCGGGTTCCTGAAACAACATTTAGTGTTCATGCATCTCGTGACCCTTTATGGGTCACCAACACCTGCCACATCTCGTGTTATAACCAAATCAGTTGTCCTCAGTCACTTCTCCAAACAAAGCTCCTCCTCCACCATCTCCTCTTTTCATCCTCGTCAAACGTCTGGAGATTTAATTTTCACAAATTACTGTTCGCATCTCTCTTGCAGTAAGAAACAACCAATACGTTTGGCAGGAACTATATAAAGACTCTGTATTGGTCCGTTCACTAGTATTTCGTTTCGTCAATCTAGGTCCTCATATCCAATATTTCGTGACAAATACTTTGGTGTCTTGCGGACTTTATATGTATCCCTACCTGACGCGAGAACAGCTACTAAATACATAGAGACTATTATGGTTCATCCTTACCAGAAAGACATATAGCTGCATTCCGTCAGTATAGATTCTGTTACAACTGATTATAAAATAAGAAAACTGCGTTCTCTTGATTGCTGTCATCACTAATCATGTATAGATTCCAAAAAGGCCTATGATAGTGTATGGCATGATACCGTATGGGCGACTATGAGGAAGTATAACATCATCTCAAACCTGGTGCAGGTTTTTGAGCACCTCTGTGACAAAGCCACAAATGCTGTCCTCACCAATGGCAGCAGAGGAGATTGGTTTCGAACAACAGTTGGAGTCAGATAGGGATGTATGCTGTCACCTACACTCTTCAACATTTTCCTGGAAAAGTTCGTGGAGGATGCCTTGCATGACCATAAGGGCACTGTCAGCATCAGAGGAAGAACAATCACCAACCTTTGCTTCGCAGATGATATTGATGAAATAGCAGATGAAAACGAACTGGCTGACTTGGTTGAGCTTTTCGACCCAACCTACACATGATACGGTATGGAGATTAGCGCCGAAAAAAATAAAACTGATGACAAAGAACACCAACAGAGTCAGTGCATAAATAAAAGTGTGTGTGTGTGCATCTGTGTGCGTGTGTGCGTGTGTGTGTGTGTGTGTGTGTGTGTGTGATTTGGATTTTTAACGTAGCTTTAACAATTTTTCGGTCATATCGCTACGATGTCTGCAGTGTGGCAGTTTATAGTGATGTCTAGCACTGGGGCATCCTGCCACAGACATGTAGCATGATGTCCCACCAACTCACATTATCCTGACACCAAGCCGACCAGTCCTAAGACTAATATCTTAATGCTGAGCGCCAAGCGAGGCAGCTGTTAGCACAATTTTTGTAAGTCTTAGGTATGACTCGGTCAAGTTTTTGGGATCAATTATTACAGATGAGGACTTTAAACTAGAACTACTTTGCAGGATTGCCCAGACAACAGCAGCAATAACAAGGTTGAGACCAATATGGATAGATACCAACATTGCTTATGGTTCCAAGATAAGGCTGATGCGTTCGATTGTCATATCCATCTTTCTGTATGCTTGTGAAACATGGAGGCTCACATCAGATCTACCAAGAAGGATTCAAACCTTCGAAATGAGATGATGCCACAAGATCTTGGGCATCTCATACATTGACCATGTAACCAACGAAGAAGTACGCAACAGGATCCAACGAACCTGTGGATCATATGAAGACCTCTTGGCCACTATTAAAAAATCATAAACTGAAGTGGTACGGTCATGTCTCAAGATCATCTGGACTGGCAAAAACAATATTACAAGGCACAGTACATGGATGCAGAAGCAGAGGCAGACAGAAAAAGAGGTGGGAAGACAACATTTAGGAGTGGACAGGCATAAGATTTGGAGATTCCCAAAGGGCAGTAGAGAACAGGGAAAGATGTAGAGAATTTATGAAGTCAAATGTGGTGCCCCAACAACGTCTTGGGTTAAGAGTTTGATGATGATGATGATGATGATGATGAAGAGATGATCATCAGCATCATAATCATCAACATCATCATCATCATCATCATCATCATATCATCATCATCATCATCATCATCATCATCATCATCACGTAAAACGATATCCGTCCTTTATCGTCAGGTGCGTGACAATAAGACAGTTCAGGTTAATTCGAGTCACTTGTTTATCATAAAAGCAAATTAGCTGTAAGTCTGCTTGTTTAAAGGAATCTAATGATATCGATCGGCATTGATATTGATTTAGATATTTAATATACAGACTTCTTCCCTGCATTTGAAATATGAATATAATGAATACAATGATTGTTGTAGGAAGATACAGTAACCTTGTAAAATGTACAAGAGTCAGAGGACGCCCGCAATTACATCATCGTATCTTGATCAAGTTATAATAGCGCGCAGAAATCTGAAAAGCAATATGCAAGATGTGTTGGGGGATATTTTTAAGTCTCAGTTAATTTTTTAATTTCGTAATTAAAGATTTCCATAACATGTATCAAAACGTATATTACACGGTTTTGTCTCTGTTATAGAATATGTACCAATATCTACTGAAAAACGTTT
This sequence comes from Sinohyriopsis cumingii, assembly GCA_028554795.2. Lineage (NCBI taxonomy): Eukaryota > Metazoa > Mollusca > Bivalvia > Unionida > Unionidae > Sinohyriopsis > Sinohyriopsis cumingii. The sequence continues at coordinate 10,659,765 of CM068830.1, forward strand.
TGTTCGTCTTAAATTAAATATATTCCACCTAAAATAATACTTTTGTTAGTCTTAAAAATGAATTATTGCCGAGCTAAAATGCCCCTTTTGTTGATCTTTAGTTTATCTCTAATGCAATCTTGTCTCCAAAATTATCGATTTTGGTTTCGCTCCCTGTAACACAATCGATGTTAATAAAACTCATATGCGGAGAAACACGATAAAAGTCAAGGCTGTTATTTATTTGCTTGTGAATTTATATATTCCAGCTACAAAAGAAATGCAATAACGATGGGTAATTCGATTTTTAACCTTCCCAACAAGATCAAATTAATGTTATGACTAAAATTACGCTAACTCCCGAATCCAGCCTTCCTCGTCCGTATCTAATATAGTAAGAACAATATGGTATGGAAAAAGCAATCTTCGAGTACAGAGTGTGTAAAAATAAATAAATAAATAAATATAACAATATGCAAAAACACTAACTCATTTTGATTGCTACGCCCTCCTACTGCATAAAAAAATAAAAAAAAAATAAAAGATGGACCACTTTTTCACTGCTCAGTGAGAAACAAATATTCATCAAGGCGCCTCCTTTTTACTTTATGAAGAAGAACAAAAATAACTATCACCAGATACACTTTCCATTAAAAACGAGTGAAAAACAATATATATATATTATATATATATATATATATATATATATATATATATATATATATATATATATATATATATATATATATATATATATAGGCAAGAGACTGACAACGATGAGCCATAACGACATCTATTAACTATTAATTATAAATCGATGAGTCATAACAACATCTATTATTTTATGTAAATGTATGTAAGCGCAAAGTATATCCCGGATATTTCATTGTTATAGTAGTGATAATAGGCTATTGAGCAAATTTAGATAATTATTTAAAAGAAAATGTGTCGGCTACAAAAGATATTACTTTTTACGGTTATTTATGCCGTTTTAATTAAATAAGTATTAATAAAATTTCCCTAATTAAAATGTTTGAACCGCCACTGTGTTACCGGAGAATTAGAGATCTCATATACAAACACAGAGAAAAAGAGGAAATATGGAAGAGTTAATAAAAATAAAATATATAATATCCTAATTAATATCAAATATAATGAAAAACTGAAAGCTGAATTATGCAACTCAGATTTAAACTGGGAAGCCATATGGAAAAAATGGGCGGAAATTAAATATACAGCTATACAAAGTAAAATGTATCTCTACTTGAATGATGTATGGATGACAGGGGAGATCTCCTTTAGAAGGCACATTATAAGAATAATACCACCATGACGATTTTTCGAGAACCATACTGACTCCAGAAACCATATTATATTAAGATGCTCGAAAACCGCTGAAAGAAGATTTAGACTAACAAATAGAATACGTGAAGAAAATAGAGGGGTAGTAGCTAAAAATGTATTATACACACATGATATTATTGATTAGAGAACATATGCAGATTTAATCACATATATTAACACAATTATGAAAACAAATAGGCAAGACATGTTTTAAATTTTAATATTTAAAAATAAATATTATTCTTTTCTATTTTATTGTATCTCTTGTTTTACCATAAAAGACAAAATTATGTGATAAATAAATAGGCAAGATATTAGAGATCCTCAATAAAAAAAACCAATACCTCAGAAGAAATAACATAAGCTTAGATATTTAGGAATAAAAAGCGCAACAATACAGAGGGACAGGGATCGTCCTATCTATTAAGGAGTAAATGATGGTACGATGCCAAAGCTACGTGGCTAACGAGAGGTAGCACGGATCGTACCGGAGATCCCCAAAGGGAAGGACGAATAATAAGAACATTACGAAAACACAAGCACGGGATCACAATTACACTTTACTAACACTATGAGGTATAACAAACACGTCACACACACACACACAATTAACAAAAACAATATATATATATATATATATATATATATATATATATATATATATATATATATATATATATATATATATACTTCTTTTCTCTTCTCGTTTTCCTTTCTCCAAATCCAATACACCACTGTGATAGGCATAGGAACGAAGGAACTGGCCACTATGATGGAAGCGGGGGGGGGGGGGGGTCAATAATCACATGCCAACCCAGACATACTTAGCATTGATATTTTATTTTTTAGATAGCCCTTATAACCTAAGACAACTTATTGAATTTGACTATTAGCCAGTCCATACAAAAACACAAGGATAGCAAACAATACACTATAGGAAAAACACAGAGCATACATTGGACACGATAGATCCCTGGCAAGGATCACACTCTATAAGTAAGCTCAGAAACCAGCCAGGGTTGAAGAGCTATTATAACAATCGAGTAGGAAGGTGTACAAAACCCTAATCAAAATTCATAAACCTTTTACAAAATTCTGTTTCAATCCCCACAAACACGATGCACACTATGGGGGAAACAGGTACACATAAAATTCATTTCATCTTTCGGCAATAGGGGGTCCTCTCTATAATGGAGTCTGAGAAGGACCACACCAATAAGAGCAAAAGATAACTTTATTTGTGCATGGCTGTCTTTTTCTAGTAATCTTGGTTTAAACCGCTTAGTTTCAATATTCTAAGGAATCTTACTGGATACGCCGCCTTAGAACATTGAAACCAAGCGGTTACAAAGCAAGAAGAGTAGAAAGCGCTCAAGCTAGTTAGATAAGTTTCGCACTGCTCTTTGTCATTTTATTGCAGTTATCTTAGTCCCACCCTGACACACGTGATCCTTTGCTGGATCCAGTGCACTTGAAAGGATTGTTATTCGCCATATGATTTGCATTCTTTATATATATATATATATATATATATATATATATATATATATATATATATATATATATATATATATATATATATATATATATATATATATATATATATATATATATATATATATATATATATAAATATATAAAGAGAGAGAGAGAGAGAAATTGGAGATTGTACAACAGAGGTCATGAAAAAGTAAAATGGTAATTTTTCGGGTTTAGATGTATTTTTGGTAGTATTTTTATTCATCAGCATTCTGATGAAATACTTGTACACCTTTGCTGACTTAGTTACTGCAGCTGTCGTTTTATTTTATTTTATTACTGCTTGTATGCCGTAATAACGTTCTTAAACAATGACTAGATTGATTTCATTGTAGTGGTTGCGCAAATCGGTCTGACCGAGCCAAAGGACCGTCTATTTGAAATTTTAATCAGAGGTCGATTATAACGACGCGCGGGACCGGAAAGAGACCCACCGATTCACCAACGATCAGGTACTAGTATGAGCCTTCAGGTCTTTTTTTAAAGCATATCTGTACCACCGTCATTTGCCCCTACACCAGTTCATGTGGTGGGTCCGCATTTTTCCGCTTATTCTGTGAGCACATACCAGGACAGGTCATTGATAAACTCATTCTCTCCTCCCTTCCGTTTGCAGTGATTATTCTACGAGTACAAGGACAACCTCTATGAATTTGACGGCTCAGGTGGCCTAGTGGTTAGACATGCATTGTGGAGTGTCCATGGCGATCTCCAAACTGGAGTGAAATATAAAATATAAAGGTCGACCTCGTGCGGTTATACATGGCTATAGATAACAGCTAACAATCACACCTTAACATCGTCATGCCACATTAGTGAAAATTGTTAGCAAGGCAACTCTCAGCACCATTTAGTGAAACCACAGTAGAAGCACCGTCAGCATTCAGAGGTTAGTGTTAGGACCGGTCGGCCTGGTGTCAGGATAATGTGACTGGGTGGGACATCATGATAAATGTCTGCGGCATGATGCCCCAGTGCTAGACATCACTATAAACTGCCACACTGCAGACATCGTAGCGATATGAGTGATTTTTTTCAAAAAAGCCACGTTAAAAATCCAAATCAGACACACACACATACATGAATTTGAACACAGACCCTACAATGTAGATGGGGGACCCATGTGGCCGAGTGGTCTAAAGCGCTCTCCGTTACGGATCACTGCCATCTCACCTCTGTCTGCGTGGGTTCGAGTCTCGGATTCGGACAATGTGGGTATGTGAGAAAGCTTGCCAGTAGCTTCTCGTGGGTCGGTGGTTCTTTCTGGGGTTTTCTCTGGTTCTTCCTCCACTATTAATACTGGCCGCTACGTATGGCCTATCGTGAAAATGGTGTTAAACTCCACAACAACAATAACAACAACAATGTAGATGATCGAGTTTAGACTTAATGCTGTGATACAAGAGATCTTTAAGACTTCGTCTCCTACTGAGTACACGTTATCGCCTTGTACAATCAGGCGTATCGGGTCATGGCGTTAGTGAATATGGTTGACAACGTCAATTCTCTATCAGTTGAGATTAAGGAGATTACCGTCTGTCAATTCGAGAACATTCTCAGCATTTTTTCAGCCCGCTGGTAGAGGACACAGTCATCTATCAGGTAGCAGTCCTGATTTTAAATGAAAATATCGCGGTGGTAAAAATGATCACACCACTTTTCTATAACATGCATTGTGGCGTGTCCATGGCGATCTCCATTCTTTAGTGAAATATAAAGGTCGACCTCGTGCGGTTCACCATTTAGTGAAACCACAGTAGAAGCACCGTCTGCTCACATTTTGTCTCGCCAGTTTAAGTCCCAGAAGCGTGGCCATCAGACGCCCTGTTATTTGGTTATGATGGGATCTGTCGATACACCTACACACCAACAACTGACCACTACGGTGGCCCAGTGGTTAGGGCGTCCGCATCGGATGCGGGAGCTCGTGGGTTTGATCCCCGGCTGAGTCATACCAAAGACTTACAAAAATGATGCTAACAGCTGCCTCGCTTGGCGCTCAGCATTAAGAGGTTAGTGTTAGGACCGGTCGGTCTGATGTCAGGATAATGTGACTGGGTGGGACATCATGTTACATGTCTGCGGCATGATGCCCCAGTGCTAGACATCACTATAAACTGCCACGTTGCAGACATTGTAGCGATGTGACTCGAAAACTATTGAAGCTACGTTAAAAATCAAAATCACACACACACACACACACTGTCTTGAATCCCAGGGTAATTAATCAAATGAGTGATTTGACCTGCCAACATGTTCGTCCCTTTCTGATGGCACAGGTTTTGGGTCAGCGACCTACTCGAACTGGTCACCAGTCCCCGTGAATGCCAGCACGACAACATCGCAGGCATAGATTGAAAGCTATTGCTAATTCCCTTTGATTATTTTTCTGTTTATTCTCATTCTTTGTCTAAGGCTTCACGTTTATCAAATGTTTTAGCTAATACCCCTTAATTTGACAATTTCTTGGTAGGAGAGTGGTTTTTTTTTTTTTTTTTTTTTTTTTTTGTTGACATGAGAACCAATATCAGAACATCCTCCGACGGGTGAGCAAGGAAGAGGTTGAAGAGGTTGGATGCTTATGCATTTCCTCCTTCTCTTACATGTTCTCCTAATGTTATTCTCATCGGGTAATATATTCGATAGAGACAGGAATTAAAATCATGTTTCTCCGATAATACTTGCCCAGTGCCGGGGCCCCGAGTGGCCGAGTGGTCTAAAGCGCTCACCGTTCCGGATCACTGCCATCTCACCTCTGGCTGCGTGGGTTCGAGTCCAATGCTCGGCTAACGTGGGTACGTGGGAAAGCCTGCCAGTAGCTTCTCGTGGGTCGGTGGTTCTTCCCTGGATTTGCCAGGGTTCTTCCTCCACCAGTTATACTGGCCGCCATGTATAGCCTCTCTTGTGCTGAAAAATGGCGTTAAACCCTAGAACAACAACAGCAACAACTTGCCCAGTGCCGGATTTAACCCTGTGGAGGCCCTTTGGCTGTCGAAATCTTGCCCCTCCCCCCCCCCCCGCAAAGTATCTCCTGACAGAAGATGAGCTTTTAAGAGACAAACTGTAATGTGAACCTGATGTCTATGGTTCATGTACTTTAAGTTGTTAATGGGTACATTACGTTAGTACAGTATTTTCTTTAAGGAGTTTTTAACGTAAAGGTTTCGTCTCTTGTATTTTTTTTTCTTCTTTCTTTTCTTTCTATCTTTTGGAAACAGTTTAAGAAAGCTTGATTGTAATTTTCTTTCAAGATCAAATCAATATTATTTTGATCCGTTGTCGCGGGGCCTCTAAAAGGCGTGGGGATCAGTGCATACTCTGCCTATTTAGTAATCCGACACTGTACTTGCCGGAACACATTATAGTGAAGCCCTCACGTGCAAATACGAGCATCCTCGTTGTTGTACTACACAAGCAGCTCAAGAACAACGGGTATACGAGTAGCCACGCTGCGGCGACAAGGGAAGATAATTAATATTTAACATGGATACCATTTGTAGTATCTAATAAGACTGGTCCATATGTATTGAACCTGAACTGTGTTTATATCAATGCCAATGCAATTATGGTTTTAATCAACGAAGTACTTCAAAATTTATGATTGAAAAACGAAATCCGGAATTCAAGGACAAATAATTAAATCTATAATTGGTTGTTCTGCCCGTAGCTTCAAAACTATTTTGACGGTAAAATGGTGTAATAATTCGCCTAAACCTCCCATGTCAGATTTGGTTTCTGTTTATTGAAGCAATACAAAGTTACTGGATGCACATCAGGACATATTGACGAAAGCAGATTAAAAATTTGCAACGATTTTTATGAGATTCTTTATATTTCTTGCATTCACATTAAATGCAACAAAAAAGCCCCCTACTTTAACTCGGCTTGAAAACAAATAGACAAAAAGATAACATATATTAAAATTTTAAGTAAATTTTCAACCTCACTTTCAAACATTGCAAGCATTTAAGTCCTCATCTTAACATACGTGTGTATGTGAGTGTGTGCGTGTGTGTTCTAAAGATAAATATTTTAAAGCCAGAGAGAGACGTAGAGAGTGTAACTGCTTGAACGATCGAAATAATGTTTCATTACTGGTATAAAACGTATTTAGGTTATTAATTTTTCGGATGATACTAATGATCCTGTTGCTGGTGAAAATAATAGTTTCTATCTTGAACTTGAACATTGTCTTCCATCTTCTTCCTCTTTTCTTATCATCATCGTCGTCGTCGTCGTCATTATCATTATCGTCATCACCATTGCCATCAGTGTTGTGTCCATCACATATTCCATCTCCTTATAATAACTATAATTTGTGACTCCAAGAGATTTTAGACTTTTGCATACGCATTTTCAGAGTACGTAAGTGTATTGCAAACTTGCCATGACATAAGTGTGGGCATTTTTGTACATGTGCACAATATGGGCATCGTGTGCAAATTTCGGTTCCATAAGCACCGGGTATTAGTTGAAAATATGCTGAGACAATTTTAAAACCTTTTGTGAGATTTGTTTATCTAATAAAAAAAGAGATCCCCTGCGTATGCTGATTGATTTCAATGAATAACTGCTCTTGAATGTGCAAGAAGAAAAAATCGTAATATTCTTCGCAAATGTCAGTGAGTAATATCTAAGGATGACGGTTATTTCTGTCTGTGCAGTGAATATTAATCTAGCCATTAGGATTTTTTCCCCGATTCATTATGCCTTACGCTATTAAACATGATTAATAACAAGTTATTGGACAATTTCCGTGCACTGCAATAGGATTGCTTGTTTATTCTAACATTATATTTTTTATGTATTTCCTCAACGTTTTTGAATGATGGACTCTTTCCATTGCTGCGTTGCATGTCAATAAAGAACTGAAATATTGTTAGTGGATCATTTTATTTGCTGCTAATAAACCCGTGTTAAGAGCTTGACAAACACTCTTCTCCGCTACATTATCATATTTTATAACCCTTTTAGTAACAGGAAACAACGGATTGTGCAAACGAATAATTTTGGAAGCACGTGAGAACCGAGCTCGAAATAGGCTTATGATTCTATAACTAAATGAAGTACTACAACAAAAAATGCCGAAATTTTAGAAGAACATATTTTAAATGTAGTAAAAATTATTTAGAAATAATAAGAAAAATGTTGTTTTCTATTAGACTTACAGTTACATCTTGCCAATGCGTCTGATTGTTACTGGCAGTGGGGGACAAATTGTCTTCAACCAGTATTTACAACACATGCCATTTTACAAGATACGATAATATTTCATGCAGTCAGCTTAATGCGAAACACTTAATGATAAAAAGACTTATCAATATTCATAAATAGTGAATACAAGATACTATAGGTGTTGTGAAACAAACCTTGTCCTATCCTCCAAGATTCAAGTGATGTTGACCAGAATATTTTATGATATATTGTGTGACAACAGATATGTTTCAAGCTTTCCTCTGATTACATAGTGTATGCTGTAAATATTTTGATAAAATTACTATCGTAATTTATCTTATTAGCTCTAAATCATGCTCAAAGCGTTTTCTGTAAGATGAGAGAGAGAGAGAATAACATGTTTCTGCTGAAAATGATTTAAATTTACCTTCTTGTAATTATTTGCCTTCATAAAATCACGTCAGCTATTTTATTAAAGTAAATAGTATTATTACTGAAAAGAGAGCTCTCATAAGCTTATACTTGATGCTCAGTCCTCAAAAGCTTATACTTGATGCTCAGTCCTCAAAAGCTTATACTTGATACTCAGTCTTCAAAAGCTTATACTTGATGCTCAGTCCTCAAAAGCTTATACTTGATGCTCAGTCCTCAAAAGCTAATGCATGATGCTCAATCCTCAAAAGCTTATACTTGATGCTCAATCCTCAAAAGCTTATACTTGATGCTCAGTCCTCAAAAGCTTATACTTGATGCTCAATCCTCAAAAGCCTATGCTTGATGCTCAGTCCTCAAAAGCTTATACTTGATGCTCAATCCTCAAAAGCTTATGCTTGATGCTCAATCCTCAAAAGCTTTGGTTCAATTTGAGTTTTTAATTCAATAACAAAACAGTAATGTAAATATATATTTTGTTTAGGTTTTGATACATGATAGGAAAGCGTTTATCACTGCATCCCACACTCTGTGTGTGTGTGTGTGTGTGTGTGTGTGTGTGTGTGTGTGTGTACATTGTCATATGAAGAAAATTTATAAAGAATTCAACAAATGTGATCAAGCAGGTTAGAGAGCTATAATTCGCTTCAAGGAAGAATCATGCACGCTCTGCCAGTAATCGGACCTATCGTTTAACTATCATACACGTCCACAAAAAAGTTTTCCAAAGGGGTTCAGTGGACAAACCATGGTCAGAGGATGGATGATCAATACACAGTGAAATATATATTAAACGATGAAGCTGCTCAATACACATTGGAATATATTTCTATTAGATGATGAAGATGCTCAATACACGGTGGAATATATTTCTATTGAATGATGAAGATGCTCAATACACGGTGGAATATGTTTCTATTGAATGATGAAGATGCTCATTATACGGTGGAATCTATTTCTATTGAATGATGAAGATGCTCAATACACGGTGGAATATATTTCTATTGAATGATGAAGATGCTCATTATACAGTGGAATCTATTTCTATTGAATGATGAAGATGTTCAATACACGGTGGAATATATTTCTATTGAATGATGAAGATGCTCATTATACGGTTGAATATGTTTCTATTGAATGATGAAGATGCTCATTATACGGTGGAATCTATTTCTATTGAATGATGAAGATGTTCATTATACGGTTGAATATATTTCTATTAAATGATGAGGATGCTCAGTACACAGTGAAACATATTTCTATGGAATAATGAAGATGCTCAGTACACAGTGGAACATATTTCTATTAAATGATGAAGATGTTCAATGCACAGTGGAATATGTTATATTAATTGAGGAAAATAGTCAGTACACAGTGATTTTTTTTAAATTGAATGATGAAAATTCTCAATACACAGTGGAATGTATTTCTATTAGATGATGAAGATGCTCAATACACGGTGGAGTATATTAAATTAATTGATGAAAATAGTCAATCCACAGTGCAATAATTTTTATTGAATGATGAAAATGCTCAATACCCAGTGGAATATATTCATATTAAATTATAACAATGCTCAATGCACAGTGGTATATACATTAAATGACGAAGATGCTCAATACACAGTGGAATATTTTTATATTAAATGACGAAGATGCTCAATACACAGTGGAATATATTTATATTAAATTATGACAATGCTCAATAAACAGTGATATATATCTGTCTCTTTAATAAGATGTGTTTAGTAGTACTTATTCACGCAGTATATATGAGATTAGATGTTTCGTTCAAAATGAATACATTTTGCAATATATTGTATCACTTCCTAATATACAACGGTCATTGTGACCAGTATGCATTTTGGTTTACTTGCCAAAAAGTCCAGGCTCATTTCTTTGTTTATTTTTTACTGCAAATAATGACTAGTGATTATTTTTTTATATTTAGCTGCATCCAGAAGGACAACACCATCGCCATCCCCATCCACTCTGGAACGGAGAACAGAACCATTTCTCTCTGCCAGCTCCTCTACAAGTAGTAAGTATTCAGGATGGGGAAAAAATGTACATGATAACACTGGACAACAAATTTTTACAAAAGTCATGTTACTGAAATAAAATTAGTCAATTCTTATCAATTTTTATGTGCTGAACACGAATATGACAGTCAAATTGCAAAATTGGCTCTAGTTTTTTTGTAATCTGCAAGAAATTAATGTTTACATAACGAAATGCATTCCAATAGTGAAAGGTCAACTGTAATAGCCTACCTATAAAAAATCAAGTCATTGACTACATCTTAGATTTCTTCGCCTGTCTCTTGTACAGCTGTTCGGGAGCATCTCTGAGGAGTGTCCAGCAGTAGTCAGCCAGCATTGTAGTGGACCATTTTCCCTGGTATCTTTGTTCCATTGTTGCGATATCTTGATGAAAACGTTCGCCGTGTTCATCACTAACAATACCACAGTTGCTAGGAAAGAAATCCAAATGGGAATGAAGGAAGTGAATCTTTAGAGACATATTGCAGCCAAGTTTCTTATACTTCATCAACATGTCTTCTACTAGTTCCTTATAGTTTTCTGCCCTAACATTTCCGAGGAAGTTTGTAGAAACTAGGCGAAAAGCATTCCATGCTTGTTTCGCGTCACCTTCCAGCAAGTTGTTGAACCGGTCATCTTTGAAAAGCTCTCGAATCTGAGGACCCACAAAAACTCCCTCTTTAATCTTTGCTTCGCTGAGTCGAGGGAATTTTTCATGCAGGTATCGGAATGCTGGCAAAGTCCGGTCAATGGCTTTCACGAAGTTCTTCATCAAACCTAGTTCGATGTGAAGGGGTGGTAGCAAGATTTTCTGAGCCTCAACCAGAGCTGGGTGTTGGATATTCTTCTCTCCAATGGCTACATTCTGCCTGTGAGTCCATTCCTTCCTCATGTAGTGCATTTCCCTTGCTCGGCTATCCCACTCGCATAAGAAACACGTGTATTTTGTATATCCTTGCTGCAGTCCCATTAAAAGGGCAACTACCTTCAAATCACCACAGAGGTGCCAGCTGTACTTGTTATACTCAATGGAATTCAGTAGCTGCCTTAAGTTATCGTATGTCTCTTTCATGTGGACAGCATACGCTACTGGAATAGATGGAAGAATGTTTCCATTGTGCAAAAGCACAGCCTTGAGACTCAGTTTCGAAGAGTCCACAAATAGTCTCCATTCTTGTGGGTCATGAGTGATTTTTAAAGCATTCATGAGGCCCTCAATATCGGAACAGAATATCAGATTACTTTCCTTTCTGAAGAAAGGCTCCAATTGCTGGTGGCGCTTTCGATATGCAGTAATTGTGACATCTTCTTCTAGAAGATTCCATTGTTGGAGTCTTGATCCTAGCAATTCTGCCTTGTTCTTTGATAAGTCCAAATCACGAATCAGGTCATTTAGTTCTTCCTGTGTTATTCTGTGTGGGGTTGATGATGCACCACAGTGAAAATCTGGATCACTGCATGCTGATGGACCAGGAGAAGAACAGGTCGACTCACCTTTGTCTTCGTCAGATGAATCAAGAGAATATTCTGCTGGAGGTTCTGGAATAGGAAGTCCCTCACCATGTGGAACTGGTCTCAATGCAGACGGAATGTTTGGGTAGACTATTCTCGACTTCTTTCGCTTCGTTATTCCGCCGGAAAGAGGAGGAACCAAGCAGAAGTAACAGTTATTTAGGTGGTTGCTTGGCTCTCTCCACACCATTGGGACTGCAAACGGCATTGATGACCTTTTGCAATTCAACCACTGTGAAAGCTGTGTTGTACATGTAGCACAGCATATATGCGGAGCCCAAGGCTTGTCTTGGTCACCAACCTTGCATCCGAAGTAAAGATGATATGCCTTCTTCACTTGAGAATTGATACTTTTCTTCTGGTTGGCAAATGTCACTTCCCCACAAATATAGCAAAAATTGTCCGCGGTATTAACACACTTTCGAGGCATTACTGTTCTTTATTGTACGTAAATGGATAAAATAATAAGTTTTATGTAACAGTAGCTTGAACTGTCTCGCACAACGTCTAAAATATTTTAAATGCTGAACCTATCTGATTGGGCTTTATATAGTACACTGCTTACGTCAGCTTCAGCAGCCGCCTGGCATTAGTATAATAGGCCTACACATGTATAGTACACTGCTGACGTCAACTTACTTCAGCAGCCGCATGGCATTAGTATTGCATTGCATCAGAAAATGATGCAATCAACTGTGGATGATGTGAGCATGATGGTATTATGCAATGTTACATCATTATTCCGGATGTTGCTGCAGTCCTACTGGAGAAATTTACACAGTGAAACATAGAAAATGAGGTATATGAATATCTTCAAAACGAGAGCCAATACAAATTTTTCACGGTTATATTCGTGTTCGGCACACCAAAATACTACAGATTAGGGCCTTTTCAAGTCAGTAATGATTTCACTGTTGACCAGTGTAATAACGAAACAAGTATTACAGATGTTTACATGTATATATTCTCATTTCATTTACTACTCTCTAAATATGAGTAAGTCAACTATACGTTGTATTCATGAATTCAATTCTAATCTAAGGTAATAGAACTGCTTTGTGTTATAAAATGTTGGGTAATTTGCAGCAGCAAAATAAAAATGCATTTTGCAGCATCTAAAAACGTTTATGTTTCAATGCACATGAGACTCATTGGTGTGTTGTCACTTCAGATGATATTAGTCTTGTCAACTTGTAGACATTATAAATGTTAGTCTTCAATACTAAGGCCATATTCATTGAGTCAGTATCTAATTATGTTTGGAAATGGAAAATTATGACATGAAAGCATAAGTTGTCGTTGCTTAGACACTGTTATTTCTGAACATTGTGAGATGTGTAATTAGTTAAATTATAGGTAATAAAACTTACTGTACAAGACTTAATTGTACATATAAACAATATTTACAATGGATTCTTTTTTCAGTGATGTGTCTACTCTGTTCATCATTCCACTGGCTTTTTTTTATTTTCATTTCTTAGATACACATTGTCATCTCTAAGTCTGACGCCAAAACCATATACATTGAATGCAACCTTTACAGACACCAGTAGTGAAACAACACGACCAGGGAGTAAAAAAATACAGGGTTCCACTGACAGTAAGTTACTTTTCGTTTCAATTAAATTGTACAAAAAGCACGTATTTCAGTTCGTAACTATTTTTCTTTGTTAAACTCATGTTCACTGTACAAATCTTTACAAGGAGTTAATAGTAATGATTTTGATCTTTGAAAACAGATGCTTATGGTATTATAAATCTTATACAGATTTCATGCTCAGTGTACTTATGAAGAAACTGGACACAAGTATTGAGAATCATCAGGAGCAGCTGACCCTCCTAAGGATTAAAATACAAGGTTAGCAATTTGACTCTTATTTCATCAATATTGGATTCCATTTTGTCTTTAAAAGCATGGTATTTGCAAAGCGGATGCATTTCTAAATTGAAAACAAAATCAGCTTATCATAATTCCCAGGACTATCAAAGCTTGAGTACAGCTAACAATTTACATCCATCTTATCTGATCGGGCAAGTGCTTCCATTTGGAATTTTTATTGACATGAAATATTTGGACAAAATAAATTCATCTTTGCGTAAATTGATTTCACCTTCCACTTGCCTGAAATGACAAGTAAATGCAAAGTTACCTTGTAACTTGGCTTAACAGTATTAAGGGACACACAAGTGCAGTGAAGAAAGTTTTATAAAGTTTCATAATGCTAGTTAATGTGACTTCTAAATATGTAAGCGGTTCTGAGATGATATGTGACTTTATTTAAGCATTCAAATTATTTTTTAATTTGCAGGTGCATGAGCAGAAGAAGAAACACATACAATTTAGAGTGGAGGAGACTGATTCTGATTCGTAATCTTAATTAAATCTAGACAATAAATAAAAAGTGATATAAAATATATGTTGCATTGTTTCCAATTTACATTTTTGTCTCTTAAAAACAAACGTCTGAACCTTCAGTCTGTAAATTCAAGGCATTTCTTATCAGGCAAAAGCCATGTGATTTGCCCATCTACTTTTACTTTAAACACAGCAGCTTTAAAAAAAAATGTATTATCCCCATTGGGGTAGGACCCCCCAACACTCCGCCTACTTTGTCAACTTACCTGCCACATTTGAATCTAATGGAAGTCCCTGCTGTAATGACTGTTAGTAAAACTACCAAACCAGAGGATTTGATACTATGAACAGAAAGCAACGTTGGCATATAAACCAATATAACACCTGCACTGACATTGATTGCATACTTTAGAACGAACGTATGTATTTTTATTAAATAAGTATCCGTACTATTTTATCTAATATTCTTTTTCAGTGTATGAACAGATAATTAAGAATTTCTTTATTGTGCAGAGTGCAATTTTACGTGTGCCACTTTGAACTAATTTGTGAGAGTTGTCACGCATCATTGCCTGCAGAGTACAAATTTGTACAATGTTGGAACAATTAGTGTACCCTGGCATATTATCGCTACTATTATCATTATGGTTAAATGACTGGTGATGTTTGGTTTGTCATAAATGAAAATGGTGCAGAACCAACACCTAATACAGCGACAATGGCAGTCTTGAAATTCCTACTATCGCAACTCCTAGATGGATGGTAATGTTGACAGTTTTGTAATGTTGGCGATTTTTTAAATTCTTGTCAGCAGTGGGGAATATGTGTTTCAGAAATACAAGCAGCTTTCATCAGATTTCCATATATGTTTTTAATGTTGTACGAATGTTGTATGAAGGTTATTTTATAACGTTAAACAACAACGTTGTAGCACCATTCCAGCAACTTCACCAAATCACGTTGCCACAAAGTTATATGACAACGTTGCCACAACCTTACTGCAACGTTGCTGCAACGTGGAATTGTTAGCTGGGATATACATTAAATGATGAAGATGCTCAAGACACAGTGGAATATATTTATAATAAATGATGAAGATGCTCAAGACATAGTGGAATATATTTATATTAAATTATGACAATGCTCAATGCACAGTGGTATAAACATTAAATGACGAGAATGCTCAATACACAGTGGAATATATTTATATTAAATGATAAAGATGCTCAAGACACAGTGGAATATATTTATATTAAATAATGAAGATGCTCAAGACACAATGGAATATATTTATATTAAATAATGAAGATGCTCAAGACACAATGGAATATATTTATATTAAATGATGAAGATGCTCAAGACACAGTGGAATATATTTATATTAAATGATGAAGATACACAGTACACAGTGGAATATGTTTATATTAAATGATGAAGATGCTCAAGATACAGTGGAATATATTTGTATTAAATGATGAAGATGCCTTATACAAAGTGAACTACATTCATACTATCACGGGCATTAAATTGTCAGCTGTTTATCGTATATTAGAGAATCATTTGATGCTCAGAATGGTTTGTACAAGACGAGTCCCGCATTTGTTGACGACTGATCAAAAACAGACTTGGGTTGAAATCGCCCAACAATTGATCGCCAAATGTGAAAAGGGTGACTAGAGATAATGAGATTGCCACGGTTGATGAAATATTAATATAATGTCAATAAAGTTCTATTCAAATTATATTTTCAATGTAGGGTATACTGTCAGCCATGTACCTGTACCTGAATCTGCTAGTGTCAGTGGACATTTTTATTCCCACAAAGTCTCGCCAAAGTTGTGGAACACTAATAAACCACTCGTTCTCCCACCGGTACAAAAGACTGAGAAAATGTACATCCGCCATCGTGACATACTTCTGAAGGAGCACACATCTAAGTTTTGCCACATCCTTCATACAGCCCTAATTTAGCTGCAAGTGAGTTGTGTCTGAAAGCCGTCGTGCGGTTGGAAGCGCAGATTTCCAGTGTATAACAACATTCCATAAATAAAAAACAAATTGGCATTTAAGGCCGGATTAGGGGGTGTATGTGGTTGCCAGGGTGTCTGGAAACCCCCAGGCTAAAACAATAGCGTACACACACAAACGTACGGTCACTTTTCACTTGAAATTTAACCATGGTTTTATTCTTGCGCACGTTTATTGTGTATTATGTACACTTTGAGAAAGTGTGTAGAGAGGTTCACGGGGAATAATATGAGTGGATGCATTAGCCTGCTTTTCACTACTTAAGAACAATGGTGTACAGAACACTAATAGCTAGTCAGAACTTGCTAAA
Source organism: Sinohyriopsis cumingii (assembly GCA_028554795.2). Taxonomy (NCBI): domain Eukaryota; kingdom Metazoa; phylum Mollusca; class Bivalvia; order Unionida; family Unionidae; genus Sinohyriopsis; species Sinohyriopsis cumingii. The sequence goes on from CM068830.1 coordinate 10,676,481, forward strand.
TCCCCTCGTATATATTTATATTTGCTAACGGTCATACGGCTGAATGTGAATAAAAATCACATGTGATTAATAGAAGCTGGAAAATGGAAGAAATTTGCCGTAATTAAACGGTTTACTCTTCACCCATTTCATCATCATCATCATCATTTAATTTAAATTATAGACGTTTTCGCCCATACAGGCATGTACGTCTGGTTAATGTCCATAAGCGGACTATTTAATTGATCCCGGGGGAAGGAAGTAGAGCCTCATCCCCTAGGCATTTACCGTGCATAAAAGGCACTATTTAACTGAGCCGTCTGGTCTTGGGTCAGTATGACTGGCTTCATAGACCCTAGCGACCTGAATGTAAGGCTATACTCGAGTGAGGATACACCCAGCACACACTCGAGTTAAAGGTAGCAATTCAGTCTGCATTAGCTGCGCTAGGTGTCAACCAAGCAGTATGTGACGCCAGTAGTGATTGGTCGCCATAATGACGTTACATCGGGACACCTCGGTTTTTATTCCCATGTGGAGGGTTAATTAATTGTTCATGAAGATAGGAAAAAGTGCCTCTCCATTCATGTATTTAATATGTGCTATGCACGTTTATTAATTTAATGTCCTGCAGTGGCGAGGAGGAAGGTTCGGTCAGGGAGGAGCCTGCTCACTAGGAAGGCACTTTGGTTTATCCAGGGTATAAAATTTTTGACTCCCTTGCCAAAGAGTTAATGAATTGTCGTCTTGACGGGTTTTGGAGAGATATTCTGTGCCTTTATTTAAAGATAGTGCCGCACCAGTGACCGCTTAGTGATAGTCTATAGGGTTATTTAAACTTTATCTATTGAGTCTGATTTGGGTGGGGTTGTTCTTGGTTTGGGTTCACCCTTTTGTGTATGGCTATTTCAACTTTCCTAGGCTTAATAGTGCGCCGCTTTGTGCAGCTGGGCCTGATGGTCCTTGGGGTTTGGATCACCTCATGTATTCTTAAGTTTAGGGTCCTAACTAGTTTCGCTAGGTATTTGGTTGCCGCATTGTGCAGCAGGGCATGATGGTCCTTGGGGGTTAGACCACCTAATAGGTATTAATTTTGGGGTTATAGTAAGTCTTCCTATCTTGATAGACTTTGCCGCCTTGTGCAGCGAGGCCTGTTGGCTTTTTAGACCACCTTATATATTCTAGTTTTTGTGTGGTCTTATTTAGGTGTTCTAATTGTTTTTAGTGCCTCGAGATGTTGTGCCTTAATGCAGTTGCGTTTGTTGTACTACATATAATCTGCGTAGGAAAAGATGTTAGTGTTCTTAATTTCATGTTGTAGGATTGTGGTGCCCTAGAAAAATAATTAATTTCAAAACAAATGTAAAGAAAGAAAAACAAATACAAGAAAATAATTTTTTTAAAATTTAGATTAAGGAGTATCGCAATATATTTGTTTCTATATGTGTTGGTTTAGGGTTCGGCTTTGTACTTGCTAAGCTATCTTTATGTTTGATTTATTTTCCTAGTTTTGTGGATGAAGCTATTAGTATGCTGTCATTTTATTTTCAGGCTAAGTCTGTTTGATTAAGATAGATATCTTTGCCGAATACTCGGGTCGCTCAGACATGTCAAAGACATTTGATCTTATTTATTCCCTAATTTTAAGTGTATTAGCCTGTCTACTAGTTGTGATAATTGTTCCTATTTTGTTTTATTTATGTGATATTATTTTAATTTCAGGCTAAATCTATTTTGATAAGACATATATCTTTGCCCAATACTCGGGTCGCTAAGGCTTGTCAAAGACATCTGTTCTTATTTATTCCCGAATTTTAAGTTTGTTAGCCTGTCTACTAGTTTTGGTAGGCTTGGACTTATTTTGTTTTGATTATTATCCTAGCATGTGATAGAGTTATTTATGTGATGTTATTTTCAGGCTAAATCTATTTTGATAAGACAGATATATCCGCCGAATACTCGGGTGGCTAAGACATGTCAACATGTCAAAGACATCTGGTCTTGTTGTTCATTACATTTAGTTTGTTAGTTTGTCCCCTAGTTGTAATTAATTGAATGGTATTTATTTATTGTTTAGCGGGTCATACACTTTTGTTTAAACCCCCCTTTTTTCCCAATGTCGGTGAGGACGTTTATACTATTTTTGTAAGTAATGTCCTTATTTAAGTTTTGTTCTTTGAGGAAATCTGGATAGGTCGGTGGGGACCTATTTTATGTTGTTTAGTCCTAAACCTAATTCTTTGGGTTCCATACTTATGGCAGGTGTTAAAAACGTGTTCTAAATCTTCTTAGAGTGGACAGTGTGGGCATTCGCCATTTGAGTTTATGTTGATTGTCAAATATTTCCTAAAGCTGCTGGTTAATTTAATTTTGCCTATTAGTATCCTATTGATAAGATTTTGATCCTGACTTCTAACGAGTTGTGGTGGGTTGGTATGTCTTACGACCTTAATTAAGTATAGAGTATAGCTTGAGTCCCTTTTTGCTGCTATCCCATTGTTGTTGCCACTTATTGTCGATTTTAATTCTGATGATGCTATACAGTTCTTGGACGCTATAGTATAATCCTATTGAGTCAGGTTCATGGAGATATTGTTTAGCTACTTGGTCTGCTTTATCGTTACCTGCTAGTCCGATATGGGAGGGCACCCACATGAACTCTATTTTATGTTTGTTATTTAGCAGTTGTTTAATTAAGTGGTTGGTTTCCTTCAGGAAGTTGCTTCTTGTGATAGAGTGGTTTGATTTAATCGAATTGATGACGCTAAGGGAGTCGCTAATCATAACTGCTTGTCTAGTGTTTGTTAGCTGGATCCATTTTAGAGTTTCAATAATGGCCCGGAATTCGGCTGTGTAAATGGAGCAGGTGTCGGGTAATCTAGCTCCGAATTCTGTTGGTTTCAGGGGTTACTATTGCCGCATCAGTTTTGTACGGGTTTGTAAGTTTTGAGCCATCGGTGTATATTTTGGTGTACCCTATGTATTTTTCTTCTAGCTCGGCTAATAGTTTTGTCCTATATCATGTACCTGGTCTTGCTTGTTGCCATAAGTAAGGGCTATTGTGTTACAATTAGGGTTACCTCCTGTCCATGGTGTTGGGTCGGGGTAACTGTATTGTTCAGCTTGTAGAGTGGGTAGGATAAGATCTTTAGTTAGTTCATGAATTTTTGTTTTTGCACCTGGTGGTTCTGGTTTCAGTATTCTAATGAAAGGGATATTACTTTGTTGGATAATTTTCCTGGTGGGGTGGCTTGTTTTGTGGATCGAAACTCGTGCAGCATATCTTAATATGCTTTCGTTTCTTCTTAGTTGCAGTGGTATCTCTCCTGTCAGTATTTGGAGCTCTTATAGGGAGGTTGAGTTTAGTGCTCCAGTGCAAATGATTGGTGCCTTATGTTGTATGGAATCAAGTTTACTAATTGATGTTTGGTTAGCTGATGCATAGACTTGGCATCCGTTATCTATTTTTGCTCTCATAAGTGCCTTATATATTGTTAAAAGCGTTTCTTGGTTGGCTCCCATGTAGTTCCCTTGAGGTTTCTTAATAGACTTAGATCAGCTTTACATTTTTGGGTGACCTCTTTAATGTGGTGTTTCCATGTTAGGTTTTCGTCAAGGAACATTCCTATGAATTTGGCTATTTTGACAAATTTTATTATTTTCCCTTGTATATGCAATTTATGGTATTCTATAGTATTTCTGTTGTGTGGCGAGAAGATAATGGCTTCTGTTTTAGTGTTGGATATTTTAAAACCCCATTTATCTTCCCACCGACCCATTTGGTTAAAGACTGTCTTGTATTTGCCCTATGACTGTTTCGCTGTTTGGACTGCCTGCTTTCCAAATCTTACTATCGTCACCAAATTGGGATAGATCTACCTTATTTTTAATTATAGTGTCAATGTCGTTTACCATGATGTTGAATAAAGTGGAGCTAAGCATATTATATATTGATTCCCTACATTTGTCAGTATCTTCCGATCTGTTAGGAAGTCTGCTATCCAGTTATGTATGCGGACAGTTATTTCGTATAGATTAAGGTTCGCAATAAGACCTTTTGTCCAGACCAAATCGAATGCTTTTTCTAGATCGAGAAATACTGCGATTAGATGTATATTTCATTTGCGTTTCGCATTAAATGCTAGCTTGATACTTGCTTCGAGTCCGAACGATTGGTCCAGGGCGGATCTTTTGTTGCGAAAGCCGCTTTGTGTTTCTGCAATGTAGTTGTTGCTTTCTATATGGTATTTTAGGAGTGACTATTGTGAGGTTGATAGCTGATAGTGCAACTTTGATGGGGTCTAATCTTGTTCCTGCTCCATTGTTAAGGATAACTAGATTGGATTCGGGTGTCAATTTTTCAAGTAGTTTTCCCCTTAGGTTTTGCGTTATTCCTCCCAATCTTACGTTATGGGCGTTAAGATCCCTGCATATGATAAGATTTTCCTTTTTGTCAGTGCTCATTTTCGTATAGTGAGTGATTGCTGTAGGATTATCTTCCCCTGGGTCATATACGTTTAGCTGTCTTATAGCATGCTGGCCAGTTTTAATCATGATGGTTTGAATTTCTATTTATTCAGGTGCGTCTTGGTTTTTATCTGGGGTAACGTCTGAGGTGTTTGGAAGTGAGTCAGTAATATAAGTTGCTAGCCCCCGTTTTAATTTACGTTTGTTCTATTTTTAGTATATACAGTTGAGTACCCTGGAATTTTGGGGGTGGTCTTAGGGGCCTGAGTAAGATGGGTCTCTTGTAAGCAGATAATGTCAGGTTTAGTTTTGTCGGAGTTTATTCTTTGGATTAGCTCGGGGATATTCTTAGTGATCCCACGGCAGTTTCACTGCCACATTATCAATCATTTACGTTGAGTGGGATACATATTGATTATTGATATTTACTATTGTTATGATTTGGTATGGTTTACTATGATCTCGAATTTTGATTGGGAAAGAATTTGTTTATTAATTTGGTTAGCACTTGATGCGTCAAGTCGATTGGGACATGATCATTCCTTGTATTTTGTACAGCAAATTCACTAATTAACCGGAGGACAACATTTGTAGAGTACCTATTTGATTCGGTGGCTTGATTATTCCTTTTCTCTGGTGTGCTAGTGGATTTGGGTAATTGGTTTGTTTGATATCTGGGTGCCTGATTATTATTATAAGGCCTACTAGAAGTTATTGTAGGGAGTGTGTTTGGTTCAGTTGGTGCTGTTTTGCTTATGTTAGTTTTCCTGGTTTCTTTATACTCATTTTGGCTAGTGGTATTTTTATTGGGGTGGGGTCTGTTTTGTTTGATTGGTGGCAATGTTCAGTACTGAATTTGTGGTTTCGAGGGGGGGGGGGTTTGGTTCGGATTTTTAATGATATTTAGTCTTGCTTCTTTATATGATGTGTGGTTCGAATCTATATGTTGTACTATTGCAAATTCACGAGCACTTAGGGGGCATTAATATGATGTAGGGTAGTGAGGTCCTGCACAGTTAGCGCATTTTATTTCTTTTCCTGCACCACCCCTTATGTGTGCCCCCACACTGGTCGCATTTTGAATTGTTTTTGCAAGAGCTAGTGAAGTGGCCCCACCCTTTGCAGTCTCCGCAAAAGCGTGGTTTGTTTTTGAAGTTTACCAGTTTGTATAGCTTTCCGTAGGGACCTAATCTTACCATTGGTTTTTGGTGGGTATTTAATTCGATTATAGCCATTGGTGTTTCCTGTTTTCGGGAATTCTTGAGTTTGTATACCCTGTTTATATTAAACCCGTAATATGCAAGGTCTTCTTCGAGATGTTTGATTGTTTTGAGTTGTTGTTCTCTGGGCAGCCTAAGGACTTTTTTGTATTTAGTTTCTGTACTGTTTTGGGTTATGTTTTGATTGATCTCAGTAATAGTGTTTGCAGTTAGTGTAGGTTTCCTATTTTCCGTGTTTCCTTTTAGTGCTGCATGTCTAGTTATAGCAACTCTAATTTTTGCGATTTGGTCAATTTCCATATACTTATTTACTTGCTGGATTGTGTTGCATCTGATTATTATATAGTTTGTGTTGGGTCTGATGATAGAGAACTCCCCTCTGTGGGCCTTTGTGAGTTCGCTTGCTATGTTATTTTGGTTTAGGTCGATGAATTTTGAGTTTTTGCAAAAGATAAAGATTGTGAGATTGCTTCATCCATTTTGTCAAGATGCCGGCTTTGTAATCTAGAAATCCACGGTACATGTTCAGGCCATAGTCCTGGCGTGAACCACGGTTGATACATTCTTGTGAATCTCGAGTGCTTTCTGCCTTATTTGACAGAAGAAGAATCGTTTCACACATTATTCAATAGACCCCTTAGCGGATCTTTATCGTCTCAGTGCAACATATTATAAATGTACGCTTTATCATGTTGTCGCATGCGTGTTAGACTTGACATGGGATACTGTATTACATAATGATTTATCCTGTTTACGTATATAAGTTAATGTTAGAATAGCTTGGCATGCTATATTACACAATGATGTTTAGGTCTCTTTGACAGTATTTATAGGTTACTGCATTTGTATGGGAAAATATGAACGAGGTTTTCGAATGGAAATACTGCACGACCTTGGGAGTGCAGTATATCCATCCGACAAAACGAGTTCATATTTTCCCATACAAGTGCAGTAACCTCTTTATTATACGCTCATTCTTTTTATTCTACCTAATGCTTAATTATATCAACAAAATACACTGCAAGAAACAAAGTAACTGAATGTATGCCGTATTCCAAACTAAATACACAAGCGCAGATTCATCATTACACAACAACAACATTATTACTGCGGACATAACTCCGCCCACATAAATTTGAACTTATTCGCGCGCTCGACATAACTTTCGAAAGAAAATGGCGTGTCTAGTTAAAATTGAAATTTGGAGTCATATTGTGAATGAATGCACATTGCAACAACTTTTCCATTTGATCTGGAATGAATAGATTTTGTTTGTTTCGTTTTTTTTTCGATTCTACGAAATTTCGTGATTATGATCTGGATTTATATGTGACAATTCTACATGAAATACATCGGATTGAAGAAGCGAGGAAGAAGCGTGTTGACATCTGCAAATGTGTTTCTGTTTCTGTCACTGAATGTTTGAAATCATAATGTGGGGAAAATATGAAGTCTTTCAATTGCAATTATCAAAAAGACGCTATGAAATTGAATGCTTATTTCATTTTGAGTGCAGTAAGGAGGATGTAATTTCACTTATATTCGAAATTACAGTATTGAGAACGTATGACATGGCTCATGTAATTCGGATTTGCATAACTAAGAAAGTACATTTTGAGGAAATTCAGGATGTAAAACTGTGAGTATATTTTTTGCCATTTTTATCACCAGCTAAAGAAGACAGTATATGCCTTGTCACTTGTATGTTATTTGTAAGGACATGTTATTGTGTATGTTGTATAGCTAACCTAAATCTGAAACATTGTATCAAGAAAGTTATCGCAGAATGTGCCAAAGCAGCTGGTATGTGGCAGTCCACGAAACATCTGCTTTACTTCATTCAGAAACAAATTTCAACAACCAAAACGTAAAGCGTCTACTACGCGAGTGTACATGATTTGTTTACATATAAAAAGTGCTGGCTTCTGCGTCCATTATTCGTTTACAATAGAAAGTAGTTCCTTTATGCACGTGAATGCAATATGTGTATTTGCACGCGAGTTCAGTATAGGGTAATATTGCACGATTCTGACAATGTAAAGTTAACGGAGAAAAAAATGAGCATAATAATAATTGGTAGGATCTCACTGTGTGGTTCACACTGATGCATTATAAAAATGTACAGTGCTGTCTGCACGCATGGCCCAACAAAAGAACATAATACAAATGTTAAAAACTGTATTTAGTATTCGATTTTAAATCGACATTCGATCCTACTCAAGATAAGGTTTTACAGGTATATCACAAAGTATGGTGGATATTGATACATATGTTTGCACAGTCCGGAATGCTAAGGATTTATTCTGGGCTCTTGATGCATACAAAATATATAATATAGATATTACTGTACTAGTGATATGAAATTTCCTTCCCGAGTTTGTAAAGTCAGGATTATGGGTGTGACTTTTTAACGTGGATCAAACAACATCAATTGTACCAATCTGACGCTGATAATACATATTAACGAAACTGTTTCTGTTATGTACATGAAACATGGAACTATTTCATAAAAAGAAGTCATATAGATACAGACTGTAATTATCCTATATTACCAGTAAATTAACCCATACAGACTGTAATTATCATATATTATCGGTAAATTACGCGTTATAGAAAGATACATGCCATTCAAGTTATCTCGTGTTTTTGTTATCTTTTTTAGAAAATGATCTCGGTTCTAAAATTACACAGTTGATTCTAAACACAATTCAAAATGTTCATGCACATTATGTCTTACGCAAAATGGCGAGCCGCCAAAAATTCTTTGTAAATAGAACTCACCTAATTCTTCATTGTCGTGTTTATGATATTGTTGTTTAAATTGTTTTACAACAACTGGGTCAAGGCAAGCCATTAGTATTCAAATACGAATAATGAAGCGGGTAAACCGTTTAAATCTATGTACATGATTCTTATTATTTTTTATTAATGCATAGTATGCCTTTTAAGATTATATGTATGTATGTATGCATGCATGTATGTATGTATGTATGTATGTATGTATGTATGTATGTATGTATGTATGTATGTATGCATGCAAGTATGTATGTATGTGTGTGTGTGTGTATGTATGTATGTATGTATGTATATATGTATGTATGTATGCATGCATGTGTGTGTATGTATGTATGTATGTATGTATGTATGTGTGTGTGTATGTATGTATGTATGTATGTATGTATGTATGTGTGCATGTATGTATGTATGTATGTATGCATGTATGTGTGTGTGTATGTCTGTATGTGTGTGTGTGTATGTATGTATGGATGGATGCATGCATTCATGCATGTATGTATGTATGTATGTAAATGTGTGTGTGTGTGTGTGTGTGTGTAATATGAACATTAGGGAACGCCTTTTGTAACGCGCAAACAAATTCCTTTTCAAGAAAGAAATCAGCAAGATGATTGTTGATTAAGGATGTTGTCAAAGAGATATGCCAATCTTTGTAGTATCTTTTCTTTGTCTGTAAACTGTTAATGTATACGGCTAATCGTAACGCTACAAACTGACGTTACAACGTCGACGAACTGATTAATCACATACAACATTCCGAGATACAGGCTGATAAATAATTCTCAGCAATTTCACATCAGACAACACTTTTTAAACCATGGCACGGAAGGTTAAATATTTCCATTCGTTACCAAACTGTGACAATTGGCTAACTTTGATATACCAGAGTTTTTAGTCTGCTTTTCTTCTTTTCATTCTGTCTGCTTGTTATAAGTTTGAAGAATCACTTAGGCGATTGAATTCAGTTGTGATGGATTAGCCATATTGCCAATAAATGCCCTGTTTGCAAGCATCACTTGCCGTCATAATTTATGTACGGCCGATGTTCTGTGTTTTGACACACCCAACGTTTACATGAGCACCAAAGGAAACATATCCAACTTTGAAAATTAAAAAAGTCAAGTCAAACGTTACATCAGAGTATTTTCAATGCTGGAAACTGTATTTACCCTTAAAATCTGATCATTTTCTTTAAAAACGTTGCTGCCTAACAGGCCCGACGCAGGTGGAACAAAATATGTATAATAATAACAATTAATTTGGGTGTCTGCATTATGAAGAATGGATATCAACAAAGAGAAACACTTCTATTTAAGTCTATGGCGTGTACATTCAATCAAGACAATACATACATATATATACATATACATATATAGATAGAGATTTCAACATACAAAATATATATTTGCTCACGATATGTGTATACACATATACCCTTACGCATCACATACACACACACATACACACACACATTCATTGCTTAGCGAAAGAAACACATGAACCAACATTAAATTCAATGGACACTGTGATCAGCACTTGAAAAGGGTACACTGGAAATGTATTAATGGAGCAAGCTGAAAATTAATTAATAAAGAAAACACTGTTGGGGTAATAATATGCAGAGGAATGTCACAGAGCGTTACATCATACAGATTTCAGAGTAAATCATCTCTAAACAAAAGATTTTAATGATTGTGATTTTATTTTATGGATCTGAGTTCTTTATTTTGTGCATGTATGCACTGAAACATTAATATTTGGTTTTGGAAGCAGTCTAGTTCACTAGGAGACGCTATACCCAGTTTTCGATTGTCACAACATTTCGGTTTGCAATCAACACTCATCAATGCCCTATTTTCCATCGTTTTCAAACATGACTATGATCATGTTGAGAGATAGAATCGCTACTTAAGCAATATTATTACATTGTTTAACCAAGATTTCTTTCTAAGACATTTGTCCTTTCGTTATTGAGTGTAAAAGGCATATTGTATGGGTCACTGAATATCTAATAGCAACAGTTCCTGCAAGTTCAGTCACTAATAATTTGCAGGATTCATTTGGAAAACTAATTTTATAAAGTTAATACTTGAAGATTGCTTTCTATTTTCATGCATTTTTATGGTGCCTACAGTCTTAACACAGTTTAGGGTCTGTTCGTCCTGAGAGAGAGAGAGAGAGAGAGAGAGAGAGAGAGAGAGAGAGAGAGAGATGAAATTGCCCTAAATATGGAAATACAGATTTTAATAACACACATAAGGACATATATATTTCCTAAATGGGAAAAAAGTAGTTCCAAAACTTGTATCGCCACCGTGTCGGTATTATCTTTATCCCACGTATGTATTTCAATATCTCAAAATGAAATATATTATAAAATGCAATATTTAAGCTCCTCGAAAATTCTTATCGGATCTTTTCTTCGCAAAAACCACATAGTACACTTGAATGGCGACCCTTTCAATCTTTTGCTATTGCGTTACGGAAACAAATGTTACCTGAGGGGGAAAACCATCAAAGTCTTTTCAAAAGTCTATATATCTTTCACAAAATCCTAAGATATAAAACATAGTACAACATTCCTAAAAGCAATTATCATTTATATATTTGTATAGTTCTTCCAATTTTCAAATTTTCAAAGTCACTCTAGTAACGTATGTGTCCCAGATCTCTCAATGTTTGGTACAGGTCCTTGCTGCTTGTTACACCTAAACTCAGAACGTAATCGTCTGCCTCAATCTCAACCTTCGAACACATTCACAATCATAGGTGTACACATTGTTCGACAAAATAAGGTTGTGATATCGAATGACCTCAACCTATTTCTCACGTTTATGTTCCGTCATAAACGTATAAGGCCTTTCTCTTGCCTTGAACACAACCCACGACTGTACGTAGAGTTTTCCGTGCTGTAGTGACTAGGCCCCTAAGGTCGTAATTATCCCCAAAAATTCAATGTTACTTAGAACCATCCATGATACCTTTGTGCGTTCATGCGGACGATAAACGGGTATTAAATATCCTCATTATATCATATACTGACACTGTGTATATCTGAAAGGACAGGCACTAGCGTAGTGTATATCTTGTAGGATATACACTGACATTTTTTTATGTGATAATAGGACATACACTGACATTATACACACACCATATATATATATATATATATATATATATATATATATATATATATATATATATATATATATATATATATTGTGTGTGTGTTTGTGTGTGTAATTTGGACTTTAAACGTAGCTTTAACAATTTTTCAGACATATCGTTACGAGGTCTGCAGTGTGGCAATTTATGGTGATGTCTAGCACTGGGGCATCATGCCACACACATATAGCATGATGTTCCACCCAGTCACATATCTGATAGGACAGACACTGACATTGTATATAGCTGATAGTGCCACATGTACTGACATTGTGTATATTATATTGTTATGTATATTTAATTTGCAGAATCAGTTGTGTTATTGTTGTGTCCTGTAATTCATTTGGGCTGGAATTTTATTTACAAAATTATTAATTCAAGTGATTCTTCTCTGGAAATACAAAGTGCTTTTAAAAATCACATTCTTGGAAATAAAGACTTGAATTTCTAGTGAACTTTCAAATAAGGATATATTCTTGGAATGTAGCATTGTGATCCGACAAAAGACTCTTGGCACATCATCACTACACGGGCCACCACATGCACAACAACACTTCCAGCCTTGGATTTAATTTGGATTTCCACTAAAGTTTATTCAGAATTTTAAGGACATACACTGACAATGTGTATATCCAACAACAAGACATACACGGACATTGTGTATATCTGATAGGACATACACTGACATCGTGTATATCTGATAGGACAAAGACTGATATCTGATAGGATATACACGGACATTGTGTATATCTGATAGGACAAAAACTGATATATGATAGGATATACACGGATATCGTGTATATCTGATAGGACATACACTGACATTGTGTATATCCAACAACAAGACATACATTGACATCGTGTATATCTGCTCGCACAGGCACTGAGACTGTGTTATCTGATAATATTTGTTGGAGTATTCATTTTCACGATACATGATTATTAATGTGCAACTCCGAAACTTTCATTTGAAAATGGAAGATGGATCAAATTATAAAAAATAAACGGAAGCATAAGTAAACAATCAACCAGTCAATCTATCAATTAACACTTCAATGACAAATTTTATATGCTTGGAAATATACATCTGTAGAAAAGTTCTTTTTGATCCTTTGCAATGGAATTGAGAACAAATTCAAATCTTGACAAAACTCTGTTTAAATTACCGTTCGGTCACTTAGTGCTAAGTTAAACTGGATTTGCTTAATCATCGCTTATATGACAATTATCAGCACACGGGATTGAATGTGGTCGCTACGTTCTTAGTTGATTATGAGTATTATCAATCTATTTACTAAACCTTTCAGTGTTGATGCTATTCATACAAATCAATAGAACTCAATCGAAATATCCATCTTGAACATATTATCTTGGATTCAATCTATGCCAGCAAACAAGCATAGATCTGTGGGCTGATTATTTTGATAGATCAGTAAGAATGATACGCACAGCAATCGTAGTCAAATGATAGATTCAAGGGTTTTACTTTCATTATGAAAAATATTTTCAAGTTTGTAATTGTTACATCTACAGTAGTATAGTGGATAATAAATTTAAAGTATTTAATTTGAATGATTGTTAAAATCAAGTTTTTGTACCATAACCTCCTCAAAGTCAAACTATCATTTTTAAAGATTCTAACAACAACAACAACAAAAAAAAAAACATTTTCTTTTTACATATCATTAATTAGCATTCCTTTAAAGGGGGGAGGTAAATTCGAATATTGAGTTTGAAATCATCCAAACGAATCTCTAGTTTCAACTGAAAGTCATGACCTTCGTGTAATCATGTGTAAGTATTGATAGCATTAAAATTAAGATGTTGAAATAACAAAGAACTTTATCTCGGATACCTACCACATCTTTAGGAGTTTCCAAGTACACAGATAAAAGCCCAGTAGCGCTTTTCTTTCATAATGTAGTAAATTATAAGCTAGATATAGTTCGCAAGGGTTATAAAGGTTGATTAGATGACATAATTTGGTATGCAAAGTATAGAAACCTACATGTTTGTTTATATTTTATTTTATTTTTTAATTATAATTTTCATCGGCATGGTGGAGGAAAGGGAGCTGATATAAATTGCTCTGGAGAAAGAAAAACTGAACACTTAATCGCACATGCAGTAATGAGAGTAAAACTCGGAATACGAAGTGGTTTTGAGCCTATGATTGCAAATTTTATAATGCGCATCGCTACCATATCTCTGTGTAAAAGATAAGCACCGTATCTCTGTAAAGAATAAGTAGCATATCTCATTGTAAATGAAATGTACCGTATCTCTGTAAAGAATAAGTAGCATATCTCAGTGTAAATGGAATGTACCGTATCTCTGTAAAGAATAAGTAGCATATCTCAGTGTAAATGAAATGTACCGTATCTCTGTAAAGAATAAGTAGCATATCTCAGTGTAAATGAAATGTGCCGTATCTCTGTAAAGAATAAGTAGCATATCTCAGTGTAAATGAAATGTGCCGTATCTCTGTAAAGAATAAGTAGCATATCTCAGTGTAAATGAAATGTGCCGTATCTCTGTAAAGAATAAGTAGCATATCTCAGTGTAAATGAAATGTGCCGTATCTCTGTAAAGAATAAGTAGCACATCTCAGTGTAAATGGAATGTGCCGTATCTCTGTAAAGAATAAGTAGCACATCTCAGTGTAAATGAAATGTGCCGTATCTCTGTAAAGAATAAGTAGCACATCTCAGTGTAAATGAAATGTGCCGTATCTCTGTAAAGAATAAGTAGCACATCTCAGTGTAAATGGAATGTACCGTATCTCTGTAAAGAATAAGTAGCACATCTCAGTGTAAATGGAATGTACCGTATCTCTGTAAAGAATAAGTAGCACATCTCAGTGTAAATGAAATGTACCGTATCTCTGTAAAGAATAAGTAGCACATCTCAGTGTAAATGGAATGTACCGTATCTCTGTAAAGAATAAGTAGCACATCTCAGTGTAAATGGAATGTACCGTATCTCTGTAAAGAATAAGTAGCACATCTCAGTGTAAATGGAATGTACCGTATCTCTGTAAAGAATAAGTAGCACATCTCAGTGTAAATGGAATGTACCGTATCTCTGTAAAGAATAAGTAGCACATCTCAGTGTAAATGGAATGTACCGTATCTCTGTAAAGAATAAGTAGCACATCTCGGTGTAAATGAAATGTACCGTATCTCTGTAAAGAATAAGTAGCACATCTCGGTGTAAATGGAATGTACCGTATCTCTGTAAAGAATAAGTAGCAGATCTCGGTGTAAATGGAATGTACCGTATCTCTGTAAAGAATAAGTAGCACATCTCAGTGTAAATGAAATGTACCGTATCTCTGTAAAGAATAAGTAGCACATCTCAGTGTAAATGGAATGTACCGTATATCTGTAAAGAATAAGTAGCACATCTCAGTGTCAATGAAATGTACCGAATCTCTGTAAAGAATAAGTAGCATATCTCGGTGTAAATGAAATGCACCGTATCTACATTTAAATCATAAGAACCGTTGCTATGTATATTTGATTTAATTTAATTGTTTATTTGTTAGTTTTGATTTTATATTTCATTCCATTGCATGCTATTGTAGTGTAATAGTGTTTATTGGACTTGATTTTTTAGGATTAAGTTCTGTTTGACCTGACTTTTTTAATTTTCATTGGTAAACACCTAATAATTGAAACACTGTATCTAGTTTCTGACCTTGATTCAGAACCAGTGACAGTTTTAGTGAAAGAACTTTAAAAAAAACTATTCTTTCTCAGAGTAAGAATTATTAAGTTAAGCAAGGCATACATGGATTACAGTATATTTATCATGTAACAAACTTCCGTTTCTAGACTGTTGATCCCTATCCTGGAATCTGTTTTGCGTCTTAGTTAGACTTAATACTGATGTTTTGAGAAAGAATTGTCAGTCGTGCCTTAACACTTGAGACGTCAAGGTGTTTATGTTGTCTCCAGTTTGGGGCTAATTATTTTATTTTCTTAAAATTATTTTGAATTCAAATGACTCTTTTCCCTGGAAATAATTGTGCTCTAAATTAGTTCTTGGAAAATGGACATTTATCGAAATTTATACAGAATTAAAAAACTGGAATAATATTTTCTGTGATTCAACAAGAAGCTGTTGATACTGCAGCACTTCGCTGACTATTAACGACGTCATCGTCTTCCATTTTGGATTTCATCGGGATTCGAACTCAGTTTTATTCAGGACTTTTTATTACTAGAACTTCTATTTTTTAAATTCTTGGATTTTTTTGTTTTTTGATTTAATTCCTAAAACCGTAAGTTCTTTTTTTTCTTCTCATTTTTCACTTGATATTCTAGGGAAATAAATTATTTGTTAAATTTTACAAAATTTGTTGTCTTCACTTCTTCCTGGTACTTTTTCTAAGAGCCTAAACTCGTAACACCGTATGACTCTGCAAATGATAACCACCGCATCTCCGCGTAAATTATAATAAGTACCGCATTTCTGTGAACGATAAACACCATATCTCTGTGTCAATGATAAGTACGTATCTCTATGTAAATTATCAATACATTATCTCTGTGTAAATGATAATCTTTGTGCAGTTTCTATGAATTTTCAAGTAACACTTTCCATCATTTCAAGAATTTCCCTATTCCAGGATCCCGCAAATACTCAGAATACGCGGAACACATGAACTATAATTAGTTGGTTCCTTGTCTTATTATCGCACTTGTATCACATAATTGACTACATCAAGTCAAGATATTGGGAGGTAAACGACTTTCCCAGGGAAGCACGTGCATTATTTAGCAATGTCTTAAATACTCGTGATATCATTGACTTATACGTGATATCTTTTCAAGTTTACTGTTACTTTGATTTACGTACTGTCTGGTTTTTTATTCCCCCAACAACATGGGGAAATCAAGGGAGGATCCTTAAGTAGGCATGGGTCTGTGGGATAGATCCCCTAATGGAAGCCCAGAAAACTTCTTCTGTACTCTTGGAAAGTCTTGTGACACCCTCTTCCCCGTCCCCCTCCAGAGCCGCTATCGGAATCAATTCACATTATGCATTTGAATGTCTTTTTTCTTCTGGTCTCACAAAAATAATCGAGGTTGCTGATTGTCAAATCTGGTAATGAAAGATTAGAAAATAAAAACGTTTGGTTGGGGGTAATTTCCTTGAAATACTAGAGAATAACAATTAACAGTAGCACAGATGGGCTCTTTGTTCAAGCGTTTAATTTATTATGTCAAAGCATTACTGTATCTAATATTAATATTCAAGTGTTGATCCTCTCATTTTCAAAGAAAGTGTACAATCCAGCCTGATGAAAAGGTTCCATTGTAAAAAGTAATAACTGGTGGGACTCGGATTCGGCCTGAAGGGACTGATTATACTCTGGCATGATTAAAACGGATCAGTAATATATTTAATTCAAGAACCTAATGCCCTTGAGCAAAGCATATAATAATGACTTTCCTATATTACTGACATGCATACTTATTTTAGCCGCTTCATTTAAAACAAACAACAAAATTGTTCAGTATTACAAAGAAAATAAGGGCTTCGGGAAACACTTATCAGGGGGATCACGTACAGGGAGAAAGTGATTTTAAACATATAACGCGATAAAAGAGCACTTTAACAAACATAGATAGATAGATAGATTGATTGATAGATATAAGTATCTCGTAGCCTTTGCAACCATAGCAAAACAAAGTCCCTAAATTTAACCTAATATTCAGTAGTATCTAGGAATTTATATAATACCGTGTAAACTTGTGTCTATGAATTCATATAATACCGTGCAAACTTATGTCTAGGAAATTCATAATACCGTGTAAACTTGTGTATAGGAATTCATCTAATACCGTGTAAACTTGTTTCTATGAATTCATCTAATACCTTGTAAACTTGTGCCTAGGAATTCGTTTAATGCAGTGTAAACTTGTTTCAAGGAATTCGTTTAATACCGTGTAAACTTGTGTCTTGGAATTCGTCTAATACCGTGTATAATTGTCTAGGAATTCATCTAATGTGTAAACTTGTTTCAAATACTCTCTTTACTGTATAAAGCATAGACCCATATCTGCCGATATATATATATATTGGCCGATAGGAATCCTTTCTAATCGTTTAAAACCAGAACGTACAATGTAGACCCTGATATACCGGCACATTATGAGACGACAGACTAGAATCGGCTCTGTTGTCAGTTAGATTTGCGTTGTACGTATTTATTTGATAAACATTATTAAAACAAATAAATCTGCATGTTATAGGGTGCATGTTAAACCGCACCTATGCGTAATATATTTGCTAATCTAATCTTATATTTCGTCAGGTCTCGCTCGAAAAGCGAAAGTAAATAAGCTTTGTTATTCTAAAACGATAGCAAAAGTACAGATATAGAAGCATTTCGTCATTTGTTTTATCTATGAGAAATAATAAATAACGTTACTGATTGATATTTCAGGTGGACTATTTCCTCGTACATGTGTTTTAAACAAAAGTATTTCTGCGCATTTAAAAACGAATAGCATACCAGGGCAAAACAGTTTAAATGGTTTACATCACAAACTGAAACAACATAACATCAAAGCCATTACTGTAAAAGCTGCGAGCCTTTGTTGCTCACATAACAAATTTGTCAGGCGGTGTTTGACATTGTTTATAAGAATCAGAGATCGCCTGTCATGTTGTCATTCAATAAGTCGTGTTTTAATCAAATGGAATTCTGCAGGCAAGGATGTTTTTCTGAATCACAATAATTTTGTTTACAAAAAGGACATTGACTGATGGCCTCAGCATTTAGTTAGTGCGTAATTTACCTGTAATTAAAGACAGATAAAGTCTGTATAGCGGCAGGGGGGTGGTTAAATACAGGCTACACAAAAGGTAAAAAAGGTTATGTTGAGGAATCTCACTGATGAAGATTAGCTGCATTGCATGGCAGTGAGCTATTAAACCTGGAGACCTAAACTAGGTTAAGGATAATATAACAATGGTGGCATTAATTACTTTACATCATATATTATTAAATAATGAAAATATACAAAGCCTACAGACAGCATTCATATTGATGTACCACTACTAGTAGATAACACGCATTTCTTGACTGACTTCCACAAAATGTATTTAAAATCACTCCTGTAGCAGCACACACTCACACGCACACACACACACACACACACACTGCTTCTCCAATTGTAGAAGCAGTAGAGTAGTAGCAGTAATAGTAATAATACTAGTAGTAGCAGCAGTAGGAGGAGGAGGAGCAGTAGTTATATAAGTAGTAGTACCAATAGCAGTAGTAATAGTTGTAGAGGAAGTGATAGTAGTAATATAGTACCAGGAGTATCATTAGCAATAGCAATAGCAGTAGTAGCAGATATAGTTGTAGCGTTAGTAGTAGGAGTAGTAATTGTAGTAGAAGAAGTAGTAGTAATAGCAATAGTAGTAACAGTAGCAATAGTAGTAGTAAAGGTATCGTAGTAGTAGCAGTAACAGTAACAGTAGTATTATCATTGGTAGTAGTAGCAGCAGCAGTAGTGGCTGCATTTATAGTGGTAGAAGTGTTAATAGTAAAAATAGCAACAACAATAGCATAAGTAATAATAGTCTCTTCAATAGATGTAGCAGTAGTGATATTATCAATAGCAATAGTAATAACAAAAACAGTAGTAATAGTAGTAGTAGTAGCTCTAGTAGTTAGTGTAGTAGGGGTAGCAATATTAATAGTAGTAGTAACAGTACACATAACGGTGTAATTATCAATGAAACCGTTAGAGTTAAGCTTGACACCACAATTTCAATTGACTCATCGTCACCATACAGTTGGGATACAGAATTTGATCGGCAACCATTAGCAGCATTTGAACCTGTCTCTATGGATTTCGTACGTACAATCCTGATAAAGAGTGCACCAAAGTCATGTGAACTTGATCCAATTCCAACATCACTGCTGCTTGAGTGCTTAGATCCAGTATTGCCTTCACTAACTGATGTTATTAATACCTCTCTCTCATCAGGGGAATTCCCATCATTTTTCAAAACTGCCATTGTAAAGCCTCTGCTGAAGAAATCAACACTAGACCATAACGATTTAAAGAACTAACGCCCAGTTTCTAATCTCCCATTCATATCACAAATCTTAGAAAAGGTTGTTCTATCCCAGCTTGTATCTCATCTGAATTCAAACAGTCTTTTTAGCAATGTACAATCTGCATATCACCCTTGCCACAGTACTGAAACTACTCTTCTAAAAGTAGTTAATGACATTCTCTCTGCTTTGGATAGCGGAAAGATTACAGTCCTCACCCTCCTTGATTTGTTTGCAGCATTTGATACAATAGACCATGATATATTACTTCACCGTCTCTAGCATGTATTTGGCATTCATGATACAGCCTTACTGTGGTTCAAGTCCTGCTTGGTCAACAGGACACAAATTGTGTCTGCAAATGGAATACATTCCAGCCCAGTTGATCTATGGTGTGGTGTTTCACTGGGGTCTGTTCTTGGACCTGTTCTCTTCATTGTATAAACTCAGCCGCTCTCAAGTGTCATAAATCATCATCCAGTGTCTCACCAGTTGAATGCTGATGACACCCAAATATACAAATCTAGCCACCCAGCTGAAGTTGATGCTACCATCCAAGGTGTAGAGAGGTGCATTTCTGATGTGAAATCATGGATGACATGTAACAAGCTGCAGATGAGCGATGATAAAACTGAGGCCATTCTGATTACAACACAAAGACTATCTCATTCACATCCTTTACCTTAAACAATAAATATTAGCAACACCAACATTAAATTGACACAATCAGTACGAAACCTAGGTGTTACCCTGGACAGTACTCTCACATTGCACCAACATGTCATAACAGTGGCGTCGCTGGGGGGGGGGCCGGGGGGGGTGGTGCGGGGGGTGCGGACCGCACCGGGTGACACCATCTCAGAGGGATGACACCAAAATGAAAAATTGCAAATTTTACAGAGTACACACTGCTCGGTCTAGTCGGATTTCATAAGCGGATAACCGATCATAGTTAAATACATGACTAGCAGGCACAGCAGTGGCGTCGCTAGGGGGATGCGTGGGGTGCGGACTGCACCGGGTGACACCATCAGAGGGTGTGACACCAAAATGACATTACTAAGGATTCTGTATGGTCTGTTACGGAAGGAGGACCATGGGGGTGACACCATGAGCTACAGCACTGGGTGACACCAACCCGAGTGACGCCACTGGTCATGAACATATGCAAGGCTGCATATCTTGAGCTGAGACGCATCAGCTCCATTCGCAAATATCTTTCAGTTGATGCCACTGAAACACTTGTGTGTTCATTAGTACTTTCAAGACTGGACTATTGTAACTCAATTCTGTCTGGTTCATGTCAATGTCTACTCCAAAAACTTCAAAAAGTTCAAAACACATCTGCTTGGATCATACTTAGAGTACCACGATCAGAGCACACCTCCCCGCTGCTCTGTACCCTACACTGGATATCCATTCGATCCAGAATCAAACACAATATTTGTTCTCTGTGCTACGTTTCACTGTCGGACTTTAGTCCAATATACCTATCCGACCTCACCCATGTGTACACACCAGCAAGATACTTACATTCATCTTCTGACAATCGTATGCTCATTATTCCCACAATGAAAACAAAGTCATATGGACAGCGTTCTTTTGCATACCAGGGTCTAGCAACGTGGAATGAATTGCCCACTGAACTTAGACACAAAGACACAGTGATCCCATTCAAGAGTGCTCTTAAAATTCACTTATTTCGACTGCAAGAACAAACTTAAAGACCTAATAATGTTTCCTACCTTAAATATTCTCAGCATGTTTTTTTTTAATGTTTTCTAGTTTCATGGTGTTTGTGTTTGTAATCATATCATTATATATGTTATTTATCTTATAGGTGTTATCTAATGTTGTAAAGCGCTTAGAGCTTCTAAAGATTAGGCGCTATACAAAGTCCTCATTATCATAATTATTATTATTATTATTATTATTATTATTATTATTATTATTATTAAGTAGTAGCGGAAGCAGCAGAAATAGTAACAGTAGAAGCTATTGTAGTAACGGTAGGCCTACCAACCGTTGTGTGTGTGTGTGTGTGTGTGTGATTTTGATTTTTAACGATGTGTGCAGTGTGGCAGTTTATAGTGATGTCTAGCACTGGGGCATCATGCCGTGGACATGTAGCATGATGTACCACCCAATCCCATTATCATGACACAAGGCTGACCAGTCCTAACACTAACCTCTTAATGCTGAGCACCAAACGAGCAGCTGTTAGTACCATTTTTGTAAGTCTTTGGTATGAATCGGCCCGGGATCGAACCCACGACCTCCCGCATCCGAGGCGGAACTTTCTAACCACTAGGCCACCGGAGCGGTGTCCTCGTTGCAGTTCCGGAACTGTCTTCCACGCTTCCTTCCGATAGATACTACGCCTTCACCCAACCGCTTACGTCACAATAGACCTCCCACGTGGTCTCAACGTCTTCTTTTTCTCCTCTCGCTCCAACTCAGAAAGTTTCCTGTGAAACTAGAAGGGACGTATAATCTGGTCTCCTTGCTCTACTCTCAGGGGAATTGACCACACTCTCACAGAACTTTCATTGAAATAATGGTGAATAAATATCAGGTCAACTCACACACTCACAGCTAAATCTTCCATACATGCTTGGTTTTACGCTAATTTTGCTATGACAATAATAATAGCATCAGCATCTTCTGATACCTGCATATACATCCCTAATTGTTAACTTGTCTAACATCCAACTCATTTTTTTAAATTGGCGAATAACCACTGTTTCGCCCGAACAACCAAATAACTTTTTCATTAAAGGCTTTTGATTTTGTTATGTATTTTAAACTTGTATTGTTTGTTGATTTTTCTGAATGACAATATCTTATGTTCGTCTGTACACTGTACTCTACCTTGTCCAGGACTCACGGTACTAATTCAACTCCAATAGTAAACACATGGAAACACTATTATATTCAAAATTCAATAACTTAAAATTTCTGGGTGCTGATGATGAGACCTATAATTCTCCATGCACATCTAACCTTGGTGCAAGCTTATGTGTGGAGAACACCATTAGAGCCGCGGCATTTTGTTTATCTACAGGTGCATAAAACACATGTTATTGATTCTGCAAAAAATGAATCAGGTGCTACTTTCGTTATTGAGTATTCCTGAGTCAAGCCTGTAAAAATACTAAAATTGCATCAATAGAATTTTGTCTATATTTTTAAAAAAATATATATAGGATAAGCTCTCAAAAGATATTTTTACTAAAATTTTAATTTTCATTATTAACCAATTATGGACCACCAAACCCGTAAATACTCTATTAATTGTTCACCCATTTCTAGACTGGTTCACAGTTCTTCCGTATAATTAGTACCGTGTGTCCTCCAAGCTCAACCTAATGATGTACCCAAACTGTGACATTTATATTGTGAACAACATAATGCATTGACAACGTTTCCCTGTGAGAATATATTCATTATTCAGAGTATTATTAATAGAGGTAGACATATTTATTTAAATCTGAGTCTAGAATACCAGCTTCCACTTGGAAATTCCTAAACTTTAAATGGTTTAGAGAGGAGACTGACCTACATCATGGCTCTGTTATTGTCTCGTAGCTTTTTATATAATTGTGTTTACTTAACAAATTACTCATTCTTGCTGTAACAGCTGAAGCTGAATCAATCTTACTGCTGCGTCCAGTTCTTAATTTTGGGTGGATTTATGTATTCACTCGTATTATTCACTGGAATTATAAAGTGCTGAAAAAAATATTCTTCGACTAAACCTTTATTTGGAATTATATTGAACTGAGAAAAGAACGTGCAATGATCCTGTTGGTGAGGATTGATTTTTCTTTTGAGAAATAGTTTTCCACCCGGGAATATGGTGTGAACATAACAATAACTACGTTTACTTAAAAAATATGGCGGATAACAACGTTTACACACAGGAAACCAGGATGTTTGTTTTTCTCTCAAATCTGTTAATTTATGTTCGGAAAGAACAATGTGCCTTCTCTCTAACATGTAAGTAATTTGTCTTTTTAAGTTTTGAAGATTTCTTTCTTTCTTTCAAAGTTGTTGATTTCTCATATGAAGCTTCAAGCTTCCTGCACTTAGGCATGCGTTGTCGTGGTCTTGTCCTTTCGAAAACCTGTTTCCATCTCGGAATGTGACCAGCACATACAAATAATTTAATTTTAATTTAAATATTGGAGTTGAAAAGTTTTTTTTTTTTTATCAAAACAACCAAAACATTTTAATTCATTCAAAGCATTTGATTTGTGGCAGCAAGCTACAAGGTTTCAACTCTTTGGCATGGAATTCGTTGTCCAAATTTTCATGTAAGGATTTTATTTGCATTCACTTTCATTTGTGAATCTGAGGGGTTGTGGTTTTTGTTGAGGGTTTAACGACATTTTCAGCACATGGTAGGTTATACATGGCGGTCAGTAAAACTCATGTAGGAAGAACCAGGGAAATTCCTGGTTTGAGCCACAAACCCAAAGGAAACTACTTTCAACCTTTCTCAATTCTCCACATTGGTCGAGCCCCGAGACTCTAACCAACGTGGACAGACGTGAGATGGCAGAAATCGGTAAAGGCGCGCGCTTGAGACAACCCGGCCACCCAGGGCCCCCGAAACGGAAATGGGTATTAATTTATTTTAAAAGCAAGGACGGATAACCACATTTGTATCCAAGCAACCAATCGTTTGATTTCTGTCACGTGGCTACAAACTTCCTGCTGTCTGGCCTGCATTTGCTTGGCCTGTTCCAATCAGCAATGGATTTTCAATCCTATAATCAGATGATCGCCTACAACAATTTGAAATTAAGTCAAATATAAGTTTTGATAACCATTCAACCAGCGCATTTTGTCATTCTAAGTTCTCAATCTTCTTGGGAAGCTAACAGCTTCCAGAACTTTTATATGTGTGTGTGTGTGTGTGTGTGTGATTTGGATTTTTAACGTAGCTTTAACAATTTTTCAGTCATATCGCTACGATGTCTGCATGATGTCCCAACCCAGACACATTATCCTGACACCAGGCCGACCAGTCCTAACACTAATGCTGAGCGCCAAGCGAGGCAGCTGTTAGTACCATTTTGTAAGTCTTTGGTGTGACTTGGCCGGGGATCGAACCCACGACCTCCCGCATCCGAGGCGGACGCTCTAACCACTAGGCCACCGGAGCGGTCATAATTTCTTTGCTTAGACTTTTCATTTTGGCAGAATGTTTTCCGTCCAGTAAATGGGATGGGCGCATACAACTATTTCAATTCAATCCAAATGTCAGATCGCTAAAATACCATTTGATACGAACGCGCAAAAGAACTGTTTAAATCAAACCTCTTGAATTCTTATAGTAAGTTAACAACGTCATGATTTTTGACGTGTATTTCCTTGGCCTTTTCATTTCGGCAAATCATCCCCCATCCGGAAAACTGATTTGTTAATCTAGTTCCATTCAATTCAAATATAAGGGCGGATAACCACCTATTCATGCAACGAAGCGGCACTTTTGTTTTTATTATATACTTCTGATTTCTGGCAGGAACCTAACACCTATCTAACGTTTGGCTTGCATTTTCTTCGCCTTTCTTTTTTCGTGAGGTGGTTGTCATGCAAACAAACAACCCATTTTTTCTTCCAACCCTCTTAGTTTTTGCTAGAAAAGCCTCACCAATTGTTCTGCGTGTTTTTGCTTGTCTTTTCCTTTCAGTACGGCGTGTTTGATCCGTTAAGTTCAAATCTGATGTCGACAATTACGTTTCATGAAAAAAGACACGCACCTGTTTATTTAAACCTTGTGTTTTTCTGGTAGAAATCTAATACTTTTCTGAACTTTAGCATGCGTTCCCGTAGCCTTTACCGTTCAGCAAGGGTTCTTCATCCGGGTGCATGATGGTCGCATACAACAAGTTAAATTCAGAACAGAACAGAAAAGAATGTTGTTTTTTTATTAATATTACTTTAGGTTTTTGGCCATATTATTAAACGTAACAAATAGAATTTAATACACATTATGCAATAAACAGTTTTGTAAAATGCACTCGTTTAGGTGTTGATACCAATATTTTTAATAGCTGATATCTTAATTTAAATGCAAAAATAGAACAACCTAGAAACGGTTGTATTAATACATATTTTCTGGCTGAATACAAGATTTGTACATGTATTCACTGAAAGGTTTTAATGAAATTTCCGTATTAAATAGGTATACGAAGCACATATACACACTTGACATTTTCTTTAAGCGATAGTTTGCAAACTGTCTGAGCCATTTTCGACAATGGTCACGCTACAATAAATAAATAGACCTTAATTGGGAGGATTTGTATCAGTCGCCAATATTAAAGTTTTATGTAAAGGGAAACAAATCTGTAGAGACTATAACATATCGCACTATACTGTTTTCGTTATTTGCAATGCATGTTACATTCCTATCCTTGTTGTTGAAAAGCATACCATTAAGTACCGCTCAGGTGACCTAGTGGTTAGAGCGTCCGCATCGGAAGCGGGAGGTCGTGGGTTTGAATCCCGGCAGAGTCATACCAAAGACTTACAAAAGTGGTACCAACAGCTGCCTCGCTAGGCACTCAGTATTAAGAGGTTAGTGTTCGGACTGCTCGGCCTGGTGTCAAGATAATGTGACTGGGTAGGACATCATGATAAATGTCTGTGGCATGATGCCCCAGTGCTAGACATCACTATAAACTGCCACATTGCAGACATCGTAGAGCAGCAGGGAAGTTGTACAGACCAGGTGGCTCAGATAAATTTAAGCCTCCCACACAAACTTTCTCCGTAGAAGCCTCAGATTTCAAAAATAAACCTTCCTGCGCAAATTAATCAGCGAAAATTCGACCCAGGATGCAATTTCAGGCATAAAAAAAAAACAGCAATTTTTTTTGGGGGGGGTAGTAAAATTTATTTGTGATTGCAAAATTGGGCTGCAATTTTATGAGTAAATCTGATCAAGACCGATTCGATACCTACTACGAGGATCATGAAGATTAATCGTGACAAAACCGTGTGGTGTTGCCTGAGCGTGACTGAAGAAATTTTTAAACTTATTTATGTCCATATCGCCGTTGCACCAAGTTTGATGAATATTCCTCAGCGTGTGAGTATCAACACCATTGAACACTGATAAAATATTACAATTATCTCTAATCACCTTCGGAATTTGCGTATATCGCTGCGTCACGTAAATCACATCGGTGTTCTTATGTCGGCCACGCGAGAATATTCTAGCTGGATTAGTTTGTTTATCCAGCATCACGTCATCGAATACAACAAGATTATTAACATCACCGTCTAAATTTTCCACTGATGGAGCCTCATTGATATCCGTTATAAATTCTATCGTGCCATCCTCAGTATTATCGCTAAATTCTTTTAATACCTGATAACATCGCTGATCATCAACAGACGGCGCAACCAAATACAATTTGTCCCATTTTAACCATCGCATAATCAAATTTAGCAACAATTGCGTTTTTCCAGAACCAGATGGTCCAATGATTATCATTCTAATCGAATTTGGTAATGCCTCGATATGTTTTACTTGCTCGCGTTTTTTTGTGGCTGAAAAATCAATTACATTCATGTTATTAGAATAACATGGATTCATATTGTGTTAAGTGTCGCACTCGAACTGCTACGATAAATCCAATCGAAGTCGTTACACGCAACAACAGAAATGCAATCAAGGGAGAATGTGAAGTTTGCAAGACAATTAAGTTTAGATTTGTAAAAAAAAAGTAGAACCGGAGGAGACATCGCAACCTCCTTAACAAATCTGCCTGGAGCTCCTTGGGCGAAATATCCCGGAGAGAAACATTTACCAGGATATAATTACTGCGGACCTGGTACAAGGCTAGATATAAGACTTAACGATAATAATCAACCAAATCCTGGCGAGGATCCAGTAAACGCTATCGATAACGCATGCTACTATCACGATCTTGCATATCGCAGCGGAGATTTACAACAAAGACATCTCGCTGATATTAAATTAATTCACGCAATAGATGCTATTCCTGATAAAAATTTCAAAGAGAAATTGGCAACTTGGTTAATAAAAGGCGCGATGAAAGGTAAATTAGTACTAGGTGCTGGTAATTTATAATGGAGCAAATATATTATTCTCCGCGAGGATTTTGGCGAGGAAAATCAGCAATAGCTAAACTTGCCAAGGCAGCAAAAGTAAAGCAATCTGTCGCTGAATCGTGGCTATCGAGACAAGCAGTCTGGCAAATTTATCTTCCTCCGCCTAAGAAAATATCATATGCGAGTTTCTCTGTCAGCGTCCCTAATGAAGTCCATCAGGCTGATCTTATGTTTCTTCCTTACGATACCGTCGACGGAGTCACATATAAATACGTGTTGACGGTTGTTGATATCGCTAGCAGATACAAGGAAGCGGAACCGTTATCGAATAAAACAGCAACAGAGATTGCTAAGGCGTTTAGCGAAATTTATTCACGATCTCCATTAACATGGCCGAAGCTTCTCCAGGTTGATCCAGGTCGAGAATTTCTTGGCGCGGTTACTTCACTGATGAAAAAGAATAATGTTAAAATCCGTCGCGGTATTGTAGGTGTTCATCACAATCAAGCTATCGTTGAGAGATTCAATAAAACTCTTGCAGAACGATTATTCGGATATCAATACGCGAGAGAATTTATCCAAGATAAACGATCTCACGATTGGGTAACAAGATTACCTCACGTGATTAACGCACTAAATAACGAAGTAACACGAACAATATCAATGAAGCCCGCAACTGCAATTACAAAACCAAATATACCACTAAAGCGAAGTTCCACAATTCCGCCTGTGCTAGGTAGTGTTATTGTAAGATATTTATACAAGGAAGGAGAAGCCGAGGGTGGCAGAAAAAGAGCAACTGATCCAACTTGGAGCGTTACGACACATAAAATATCAGCCGTAACAAGATCATCAGGAAGGCCAGCAATTTATTTTCTAGATTCACTAGCACCACAACGCGGATTTACCAAAGAAGAATTACAAATAATACCGAGAGATACTCAATTACCGCCGTCGTCACTTATGTGAAATTTAATTCTACCTAACTGAGATAATTTTCTTACTCGAGAAACTGCTAGATAAACTAAATTTGACCAGGAAATTCTATCATCGACGATCCAGACCTGGCCATCTACTGTTAATCCCTGTGATGAATGTATCGTTGCTGCGTATCCGAGTTTCCATGGCGATCTTTCTGCGTTTATTGCATCATTGACAAGATTAATATCAACGAAAATAATATCATTCAAAATTAATATTTTTTCTTCTCCACATGGCAAAATAACATTGATATTTTGTTTCCTAGTATCAGTTGGCCTATAACACAACGGCACCTGCAATGTTGGAAATTTATCACAATGAAGTTTGAATAATATTTCCTGAATAACATCGCGAACAATTTTTCTGCTAGCAACGATCAAATGATCTGGACGCCACAAAGTTAGAAAATTATCCATCGAAGTTTCGTCGATTATTTTTCTCATCACATCACATTGAAATTTATTAGGTTGCAATCGAATCATTTTTTTAAACTCGGTCAGTAAAATATCATTAGATCTATAATCAGCGTTAATTTCTTCATAATAATCTACAAAATTTCTAAGCCACCTGTGAGGAGATTCACCATCAATAGGATCAGGTTGGCCGTGATCTCCGCACATTATTACAGCGGTATTTTTTTCTTCTAGCCAACCCAGGAATAATTTTAACACAACTAAATTTACCGTGCAAATTTCATCAAATATTATAATCTTGTTGATATATTTGTTTCCCATTCGAGCCGGATCCCACAATCCACCGCTGTACTTGAAATAACTATGATAAGTACAAGAATTAACGCCACGTTGTTTTATTTCTCTCGCTAGTCTGTGAGTTGGAGTCAACACGATCATATCAGATTTTGAAAATAAATTTATCGCTCGTGTTGTTTTACCACTACCACCAGGACCATTTAGGTAAACGAATTTGTTTCGTGAAATTGGATCGAACACTGATACTGCTGTTGATACTTCATCGCATTTATCTTTATGAAATTTATCGCAATCTTCTACATCCGCGTCTTCACAATAATCTAGAATATCTTCGTTTTTTATTCTCCAGGTTCCCCAAGACCCATTGGTGATTAAATTCTCCAACCTACACTGAAATTTCTTATCAATATAAAACGAATCCGTTGCAACCCTTACCGCGATATCAGAAAATTTATTTATCATTGACAGCAAATTAATACTCACATAGGCGAGCATTGACGACCTCAAATGAGTATACTGCGCTGACTCTCCATCGAGATAACTAATCACGGTACCCAACTTTTCTCCATCAATAATAATATTTTCTCTGTTACAAAATATTCCACGCGATACTGTATCGGCAATAATAAAATCCATCTCAGCATCATTGATAAAAAACCTAGCGTGGCGATGTTTATGATCAACTGATCCTCCTTGAGTAAATTTACCAATTATTTTTCTTCCAATATCTTTCGCGTTTTCACAATCTGTCGGCAACCACACCTCGGTCTGCTTTCTATACGATATAATCGCTTCACTTACCGTCAATGATATTAACATCGACGAATCCAACATAAATCTCAACAATACCGTAGGGACCCATCTGCGTTGAGATAAATGCCGACCAAACCAAATATAACAAATTTTATGCAAATTTTCAGCAAGTTCGAATGAAGTAACATGAGCGAATCCTGTCATGACAAAATCAGGTAACGGTCCGTTAATTGCCACTCTCGTCATTTCGTTGGTGGGATGGCCGAATTTAGCAAAGTAATCCGCACAATCGCCATATCCGAGAAAACTTCCAGGATAGCATGCGCTCATATCAACGGAAATCATATCTTCGAAATAATACTTGGTATTCCATAATCCTCCATGGCCGTATTCGATACAACTAAGTTGAATATCATTAAGAAACTCATTCCTCGTAGGTTTCCACGAGTTTCTTTCTCTCGCAGCATGAGCAGCAACAGACGGAACAGTAAAGCAATTTGTCAGTAACCGATCTGGATTTGATGAATACTTCTCCGCGATATTTCTCATTGTTTCGTGTAATATTTCATCACGGTAAATATCTTCGCGTGGTAAGATAAATTGATCGTATCTTTCTTCGCTAGAAAATAACCAAATCGATATTGGATCGGACTTGGCTAATAGTTTGATAAACCTAAACATTGCATCGGAATTGTCTTTCCCAGATTCCACGGGATAAAACTTAACAACACGATCTCGCGGGAATATCATTACCGACTGACTCCACGCATGTGAATTATGATCAACAATTTCGATTGGTGTTCCTCGAGAATTATACGGCGACGAATATAATATTTCACCCGATAGCGTTTTTACTGTGATAGGAAATTTAAGTTTCTTACTTAACGCAGCAACATCGTCAATCAATGCGCCATCAGTAACTGTCTTTGCCCATGAATTAATTTTATCCAATCTCAATTGAGTCAGACCAGATCCACGTCGTGCATTTTTCATGTGCTCGATGACGCGCTCAGCTACACAATTTATTTTCGGTGATTCCCTCATCGTAGGTAGGTTTTTCACATCAGGATTATTATTCAGCCGATAAATTCCATAGACAACAGCACTAGAAGGATACGCCCTAGCATAATAAGTACCATCAATCCCTAATAACAATCCTGGTTTCGAATTTTTATCAAGAACAACATTTTTCTTACCGCCGCGTACCGGATCTCGTTTATCACGAATAATCCAAATGTCATCGGGCATTTGTGCAATAAATTTTATTCCGAAAATAAATCTCTCTTCTTTGTGTGAGTTTTTTATATGTTCGATTATCTTCTTCGCCCGCTCCAAATTCATCGTAGCATCAACAAAGTTAGTTTTCCATGTCGACCAAACATGAATCGCTCCATCATCAAAAAATTCCTTCTTCGCACTATCAACTTCAGGAATGATATATTCTGCCTCATCGAGATCAAATAAATCCATTATTATATTTTAGACAAATATCTAAATTATAATATGCAATGCAAATGGATAACAGTTGGATCAATAAAATCATGCGATAAATCCTGCAGAGGTGAATATTGTGGCGCTCACATATACGAAATTCGACGAGGTAACAAAGGACCACAGAGATGTTTAGTTTGTCAAGTTGGCATTCGAGGAAGGACTCGATTATGTTTCTCCTGTGGAGGAAAAAAATATCGTGAGTTACGGAGATATTATGAAAAAAGATCCTCGTCAGTGATATCTTGTGAAGAAGATTATATTAATCGTTTCAAAGCAAATTACGATTTAAACAAAGAGAATATCATATATGGAAATGAAATCAGCGATTCCCACAATGAAAATCTCACACAAGTATAGATTGCATCCAACCATCGAAGGTTACGAAGCATCTGAGGATGGTAATGTCAGAAACATCAAAACAAAGAAACGTGTTGGTAGTATTTGTAATTCGGGATATCTCAAATTTACAGTCCATAAAAGAAATGAAAGAACAGAATGTTATTCGAATCATAGATTTATATTCGAGTGTTATTACGGACCAATAGATATCGGACTTGTTATTGACCACATTGACGGTAATAAACTTAACAATAAACTTTCCAATCTGCGCGCGGTAACCCAGAGTGAAAATTGTAGGGTTGGTAATAACCGTGGATTTCCTAATTATTCGAGGACTGTTAAATCAGTGAATCAAACAACAGGTGAGGAAATCGCGTTTACATCGATGTCCGCAGCTGCAAAATATTTCGTTATTGACTCGCATTCAGTAAAACGAGTAGCAGAAGGAAAATACAACGCAACGTTTTCTTATGATGCTGATTCGTGGATTAAATTCTCCTATGTACCAATAATATTTGATTCGGAAAATGATGAAGAATAATTGAATATCTCCACAAAACAAAAAAAAAGATTAATTTTGAAAATTTCCCTGGATTTTATTTATTTTTTTCGCCCATTTTTCCCCGGGAGACAGATTTACGATTTCACCAAAAGATTGATTCTTACAGTTTCTCCTCGTATATCAAGTAAATTTCCTTTCTGATCCGTTAGTTTGAAATTTATTCTTGTCAATAATCGATTATGACATAGCAGGTAAAACGGATTCATTGGTTCCTTGATTATCAAATAACCGGGGGATGCGCTAGGTGAAAATGAATACAATACAAATCCCTGATTCGCTTGATTCGACACTGACGAATCAACATTATAGCTACCCTCGACAACATCCGCGTGAAGATAAATCGCGATAACTTCCGTTATATTAACGATACCCGGCGATATGTGCCGTCCACCTTTGTCAGGATCGTTATTGTGTTTAAGAATCAATTCTGAATGTATTTTTTTGGTCCATGCGGCATGTAATTTCGGAAATAAATCATCAATGGTATCAGTGACGGATTTTCTCATCGCATCAAAATCAGAATTGGGAAATTTGAAATTTGGCAGTGTTTCCTCGGTTAATTCAAATACTCTCATGAATTTTTGTTTCTCTCCCGAGTTCTTGATCAAC
Organism: Sinohyriopsis cumingii; assembly: GCA_028554795.2. Lineage (NCBI taxonomy): Eukaryota > Metazoa > Mollusca > Bivalvia > Unionida > Unionidae > Sinohyriopsis > Sinohyriopsis cumingii. Next base: position 10,709,730 of record CM068830.1, read on the forward strand.
TCGAATTTGCTAATAGGAAGAACATATTCGGCAATTGATATATCGTCGATTATCGCCCGAATAAACATATCATGATAATATTCAATATCATTCGCAAGTTGATTTAAAATTTTCACGTGCTTTATAATTTCGCTACATGAACCAGATTTATTTAGGATGCATTCATGAAATGATCCGCGCAATAAATTTAATTGTAATTCGTGTTCTTGAATAAACTCGTCTAGAGTTCTTCTTACCAAGATACCGTCTATGGGGGCTATTATCCTGTTAATGTGGGTATCGTCGAAGATTTTCACATCCGGGGGAATTTTAGGAAGAGGTAACCACGAGAGAATTCTTTCGTTAATAAAAGTGAAAGCGAACATTACTAGATTAAATTTGTGGTTATTCATGAGATTGATGGCGCTGTGGATTAGAGGTTTGTGTTTGTTATCTCCGTACCATCCTTCGTCGGTGGTAAAATCCGATTTTTTTGGTTCCGGTAGTTCTGGAAGGGTTTCATCATACCAACCTGGAATAATAACATCCGATTTTTTTGGTTCTGCTAGAGGTGCGACCTCGGGCCAACCTAATACGGTCCTAATCGATGATTGGTAAATATCTACCACGTACGGTGATTTCACTTCTATCATTGACGATAGTGTTGGATCATGTGAAGATATCTTTATTCCCGGAGTAGCATCGCCGGTTAAATTTGATATTCTAGTGGTAAACTCATTATTCAGCTGATCAATTTCATAACTGCCCGTTGGTATACCAACGACGATCCAATCGGGAGTTCCATCGGGTTTATTTTTATTTGCAAAAACAAGTGAATTATTTGGCATCAAATTACCGAATGATTTTGATCTAACATTAGGCCAGCTATTGTAGACGCGCAACTGTGTTAATGCAATTTCGTTGACGCTGATTGGTGTTGAAAAATTAATGCTAAATTCTGGTTTCGTTGAACTTAACGATATTAACGTTGTTGTCGGCGGTGTCGTGTTTGTCACGATCTGGGCTAGCTCGGACATTATTAATATTCATTTGTTCAATCTCCGAGTAGATACTGATAATCGAAGAAAATTCTAGATCAGATATAATACCGTCATTAAGACTCTCCGAAAGTAACGATGATAATTTTGAGTACGCGTCACTGATCTTAGTTAGTTTACTTTTGTACGAAGATAACTTTTCACTTGTGCACGAAGATATTTTTTTCGCGATGATATTTAAAACACCAGCGATTGTTGTTGTTGACGAGATTATTATTGTTGCTACGATTGGCGCTATCATTGTTACCGCGGATAGAATTATTCCTGCACCAGCGACCACAGCTGATACTGCGTAAACAGCTACATCAATAGTAACTAATCTACGTTGATACTTCTTTATTTTTGTCTGATAATCATCAAGAAGTTTTTTTAGTGAATCCTGCCATGATCGCGCCTGATTGTATCGGTAATCCGATGCGGTCATTTATTAGTATCTTACGATAACAATTGCATGATTTAATCTCGAATATATTTGGATAAAAATTCGAAAACTATACTATAACCAAATGGTCCCATGTTGGTTCTATCCGGTGGTTCTAACACAAATATATTATCATAACCTGTGTGCATAATATAATTAAAATTTTCACCAAAAATTTTACCACCTGCGGCTTTTATTTTAAAACCTGCCGAAGATTGAATGAATATTCGATAATATCCACTAATTGGCGGGTTAAATTTAAATGTGTTATTCACGGGTGTCCACCATGCCTCTTTTCGTACCTCTACCACAAGTGGCACACTGCAGGTAAGATTTTTTGTTTCTACTTCCTCTGGTATCGAAATTCGCGATAATCTTTCAAGGTTCATTGATGATAATTTTGTGCTGATTTCGTTGGCGTTTGTTGTTACAGCAAGAAATTTATCATTGATAGTTTTTATTTCTCTGTCGTGCACTGATGTATCGAGTTTCCTATGTGCGATATTAAACATCTCGATGATACGGGCGTTAACTTCATTAATGGTATCGTCGATGTTTTTCTTTGTTTCATCATGTGATGTTTTATCGACCTTTTGTTGCACTAATTCACGTATCGCTTCGATATCATCGTTCGATACTTTACTCGCTGCGGAATTTGCATTATTTTTCTGATTCGTCAATATTCGAGCTGCGTTTATTTGCTCGATATCTTCATTGATTTTTGTTATTTTTTTATTGAGTTCGTCATGTGTAATTAAGGAGGCATCCGTGAACTTTTTTATATCATCATCAAGTTTTTTGTTAATATTTTTTGATATTTCGTCGAATTTTTTAATATCGCTAAATAGTTTGTTGAGTCGCTTATTTATTTTATCTTGGGCGTCGTTGTGTAATACTAATGCCGCTGATAATTCATTATTTTTTTGTTTTATATTCACGAGATCGTTCTTTGGTGGAAACTCTGCAATGATATCGGTAATATCAGCGATAGATTTTAGTACCAAATCCGATTGACGAGTAAATTGACTGATATGATCATTATATTCTTCTCGCTTAATTATATCAGTTATTTTGATGTTGCTAGTTTGTAATCGCCCTTCAGCATTTTGAAAAACAGCAACTTCACCAGGATCAACTTCTGACAATGATAGAAGATTGTTAATATCATCCCTCGTGGCAAACTTTGATGTATCGATGTCGCCCGTTCCTTTTTTTTCTTTCCTAAAAAGAGATCTACCGTAAATGTCAACCATGATATTTATCTACGGTATATTCAAATAAAATTTTGCGATAAGGGTTGGATGATTTTGAAATTGCATCAAGGACGTTAATTGACTCCGGGCCGCATATTGGTGGATCTGCTAATGTTTGTGTTGGAAGTGTTGAATACCAAACCGGAAGTTTTAGTTTTGATACGTATTTGATAAATTCATTTGGTGGTGCTAATCCATACGAATCGAAGTAAATAACTTCACGAGGATTAATCGCATACGCAACCCAGTGAGTGCCAGGGCCGGAATTTTCATCGAGATTTATTATTCCTGTCTCGGTGGGATTCGGTTTGTTAGGTAGTTGATCTCGCATAAATACGCCTCTGAAAAATTTTATTTTCTTTTTTTTTGCTTCACTTATTAAATCTAAATTTGAGGCTGGTAGGCTCGACTTAGACCGGATCCGTACGGGGGTCGTCTTAGGTAAAGTCCTGATCCTTGTTGCGGCTGCATCAATTTTGTAAGAAGAGGGAGAAGAGGGAATATCCCTCCCTTTTTTTTGCGATATCTTCCTCCGACGATCTTTTTTCCTAATACGGTACCCATCCCACCAAGTGCACCTAATCCTACTGCCTTTGCAATCATGGGGGCCGCTGCAGCTATTAATCCTGGAATAGCGGCGAATAAAGGAAAAATACCACCTACTTTGATCATATCTCTGATTGCTCCTATTGAGAGATTCAGGCGAATACCAGTATTTGCCGATCTGGCTCTGGTGAAATGTCCGTGTTGATTTTTAGTTAACGATAGTTTGTTAGGTCCACCGTGAAGCTGATTGCTTTTTAAGGTTAAACTTAAACCTCGTCGCGCTGTTGTTGCTGCATGAAGTTTTTTCACCTGACCGGGGGTCAGAGTTACGCTGACGTGATCGTATGGCATATTAATAATCACTTCATCTAAATTTAGAATTTATCACATGTTCTCTACGGGTGCATCGATGACTCTCATTCTACCACTGATGCCTTCTAGAATCATCGTTCTATCACTGAGAATAACCGCGATTGCTCTTGCATTTCCTCCTCTTGTGTTAATTCTTGCTTTGAAATGAATATCAACAACCGACTGCTTTACCAAATCAAGATGTTCCAAAGAAAAATAATAGATGGGATAGAGAGTGTTAAAATCTAATTGTGATATTTGCAATCCAGTATCAATATTTTGATCGCGGCCCATGAAACTTAACAATCGATGATACGCGCGTGCCGTGGAATTGGTGACATAATCGATGGCTATTTCCTCGGTTGGCTCCTGTTGGCCGTTTATTCTCAATGAAACGTTTGTTGCCTCGAGTCGATCGAATATCATATGGCTATGCAGTTGATCATTTCTATTCATGTTTTGCAGAGCAACAAAGATATGTCTTGGTGCGGAGGAGCCCTGCTGTGACGCAATTCGCCAAGTAAATATTCCGTTAATATTAACATTTTCGATAGAGTCAGTCATCGTTGTCAGCCAAGACATGATGGATTTTCCTCCTTGATTCATGAATGATAATAATTTTTCTTCTATGATCATCGATGGAACTATCGCTGGCATCCACAAGGTAATTTTTTCAAGGACAACTTTGCCGATATCAAGGGGATCTGCACTTGCATCTCGCCAGATGGCTCTGTCATCATTGGCATCTCGAACGAAAGATATCGTATGCTTCGCTCCGTAAATAACTTTTCTGAAATGTCTGCAAAATCCAAAAATATGAGATAACGGAATTGCGCAGGAAAATCTTAAACTCGGACCAACCAACATAAGTTTTCGCGTGGCAAATCCGAGATTGTAATCGTCATTGACGCCAGTTATTAAAGCCATCTGAGTGGCTGGTGCAGCACCAGTGTTATCCATTGGTACAGCGATGTTATACCGATTGTGTTCAGCTTCATTAGAATTATCCTTGGCAAACATCATACTAGGACCGGCTGATCTGGTAAAATCATCCGAGTATCTTGCTAGTCCTATGATCGTCGTTGCTATATCAACATTATTCGTGATTGATTCAATCTCTTTTCCATCGATCATGTAAGTGGCATTCTTGAATAATGCCATAATACCATTATTGACAAATCCAACTTTAAAATTTGCTCCAAAGTTGGTATCATTGGTTCTAACAATTTTACCAACAAATTCGATATACGCCTCAGATGGAAGAAAATATCTTGTTGTATCGTGGACTTGAATTTCCTTCCGATTTCTTGAATCGGGCTCAACTACATCGTACGAGAAATATTGAAAATCTCGCACTGATGTATCCCTACCTACTGGTTCATCCATGTCAAATACTTCATTTGACACTTGTGCAAACATTTATTATTAATAATATCGTCTAAAACGAAGACCGCTGCCTGAAATGAAACTTGTATTTGCTAGATTTGTCCTAGCAACATCCTGCGCTAGATTTGTATTAGCAACTTCCTGCGCCAGATTTGTTATAGCAGCTTCCTGTGTTAGATCATTTATTTTTTTATTTGCCGCATCATTTATGACCTTACTAACTTCGGGTGGCATTTCTCTGGTGCTAGGTAATTTAACAGGTTGCTTTTTACGTACTAAACTTAATATTTTATTTTTGATAGCGTTGAAGCCTTTACTAGCCAAATTACCGATACCAGAAACAGCAGTCTCACCTATCTTTCCTATTGCTTTTAATCCTAGTTGTTTTACCATTGGTCCAATTTTAGGTATTACTCGCGTGACAAGACTTCCAATGATATCGCCGAATCCATTACCGTGAATATATTTGTATACTGGCAATCGAGAGTTTACTATGCGGACCTGATTAGGTCTGCGTTGATGTTTGTGAACAATCATATTATTTCAATTATGTTGTTTTAATCGATGAGTTCATCGACAAACTCTTTATAAATGTGAGAATCGATGATACCACCACGGAATAATCGCTGACAAATATCTGATGCTTCGTTGACTATCTCACGAGAATTATTTCCTGCTCGCTTTCCTCCGATTAATACTTCGAGGCGAGATACATCGTTGACAACACTATCGGGACAAACTGAATATCCGCTTCCTGTTTTTTTTGTTTCTGGAGATTGTAATGGCGTTACGTAAAATACTTCATCTGACGGCGATGAAGATTTCTTCTCCTCCTCTGATGGTGACCCTGGTGATGTCCCCGACGACGTCGGTGGTGAATATTGTTCTAGTGGAGGTGAAGGGGAACCGCCCTTAAGTGTTGCACCCTCCCCGGGGTGAATTCCCCATCTTAATGGTTTTTCAGTGGGACCCCTGTAGTTTGACGGCGTTGGTTCTGGAGGTGCGGGTCGCCAAGAGGGGAATGCAGAAGGTTCCCTTGGATATAATGTAGGAGAGAGAAGAGGAGAGTGGTGAGGTTCAAAAGGGAATGATTCAGGACTATCACTTTTAGGCGGTGAACCTTTATCTTTAGGTGACGAACTTTTACTTTTAGGTGACGAACTTTTACTTTTAGGTGGCGAAATTGTCTTTCTCGCACTCGCAGCTCTATATTTAATAACATCTGATGAAAATTTTCTAAAATTTTCATCATCATATTTTATTGGTTTTTCTATACTACCAAAATACATCATTGCTAGCCAATCAATTTCCTCAATTTTATCAGCATCAATATCTTTTCGCAAAAGTAATCTTTTATTTTCCGGAGAATTATCCGCAGCCATCTGAACTGTTGAATCATAGTTGCGAGTTAAATGCAACATGTTTTCATCCAAATAATTTCCAGCAGATATTCTAGGACTAAGAATAAACGAACTACTAGCCGGTGATGGTACATATTCGGGAACAATTATTGGTTCATCACTCTGATCTTTTTTCTTTTTCGATTTTCTCTCTTTTTTCTGTGGTGGAATATCTTCCTTTGGTCTAGCTCCTAATTCCTCTGGTTGAAATATTGGCTCCTGTGGTTGAATATCTTCCTGTGGTGCTGCTTTTCTTCCTCGTTTTTTAGTTTTTTCCTTCTTTTCCTGTTGTTTTCTTTCTTTCTCTAGATTTTTTTCTTCCTTCTCCTGTTGTTTTCTTTCTTCCGCCACTTGCTTATTAAATCTTTGTGTATCTCTTGCCGCTTCTAAAAATCTTCTGTAACGTGGATCCGTTACTACACTCACATGTGTTTTTCCCGTATAAACTTTATATACCATGCTGTACCAATTATCACGAGTCCCATATCTTTTTTTTCCTATTGGAGTCAAATATTCATTTCGATCGCTAAAATAATTTTCCGCAAAATCACCAATTTGTTCTATAGTATACAGTGCCGAGAGAGGTCGCGATATCATCTCCCATCCCTCCTCGGTAAAATTTTCTCTTAAATTCTCAATATTAAACTTTCCTTTTATCATTAAAGGTTTTCCTCCTCCAGGTTTTTTTCCTCCAGGTTGTCCTCCATCAGCAATTGCAAGTTGTTGCGCCGCTGCTGCTATTGCTAATCGCTCGGGTAATGTTCGTGATTGCTCCTCAATACCTTTCAACATAGGAAAGATTCCGCGTTTCTTGATATCTGGATCTTTTTCGTCGCCATATACAACTTGTTCAATTGTTCCGGTCACTGGCTTCAACCATTTTGCCGAAGTTTCTGAAATTCCATGTTGCATATCTTCGTAACCACGAACATTTCTCTTAAATAATCGTTTTGTCGGAATGAACTTCTTTAATGCCGCTAATTGCTCTCGCGCTAATCTGGCAGATTGAGGCTCTCCAACTCTACTAACTTTCCGACTCATCTTATTTTCAATGATATTGTTTTATTGTGAAATAAAATTAGTATTCGCAGCCCAATCTTGCAATCACAAATAAATTTTACTACCCCCCCAAAAAAATTGCTGTTTTTTTTTTATGCCTGAAATTGCATCCTGGGTCGAATTTTCGCTGATTAATTTGCGCAGGAAGGTTTATTTTTGAAATCTGAGGCTTCTACGGAGAAAGTTTGTGTGGGAGGCTTAAATTTATCTGAGCCACCTGGTCTGTACAACTTCCCTGCTGCTTCGTAGTGATATGACTGAAAAATTATTAAAGCTACGTTAAAAATTCTAATCACACACACACACACACACACACACACTACCATTAAGTACGCATATACACTGTAATAAAAATATTCCACTTTCCTACATTAGGCAAACCAAAATTGTTGCGCGTTTCTCTGTATTTTGCATCACGTGGCATAGCAAAGATATCGCCATCTTACTTGATATCTATATTTAAAGCATTTTCCAAAGTATCATGAGGTATAAAGTCGGAAAATTCTTTTATACAAGCATTAATATCTCCAGCAAGATTTTATTCTTTGTAATTTCTCCAAACAAAATTCAATTCAATTTTCTTTAGGAACGTCATAAATTGACCATCTCTCCAGTAAAATAAATATAGTACTATATAGTTGATAGTATTCTTTAACTTGAATGAAATATACAGCACAACATAGTATAGCAAATCATTTCAGTGACACGACGATTTATATAATTTCGTCGATGTATATATTAGTATATGGGGACTACTGGCGGTCCATGGGACTTCTATGATAAAAAGAGGTGGTTTGTACTATAGGGTCAATGGGAATTTAACATGCGAATGTCACCTGGGGGACAATGGGAATTGAACTTTGGTGAGTTCATGGGGTTTATAGGGGTCAAAAACTATTTAGAGAGTGAAATGTATTTATAGAGACAAACATAAGTAGTGAAGGGGGACGTTATAGCGTCAATGGAAAATACATTACAGACCCCACCCACCTTGGGACGATATAGCGTCAAGATTTATAGCGTCATTGGGAATTATCATTACAGACCACCACCCACTTGGGACTGTATAGCGTCAAGATGTATAGCGACAATGGCAAAATACATTACAGGTAAGGTGACATCACAGGACTGAAGATTGGTAACAATGTAGCAAAGGGCTGACTTCAATAGAGACCAAAGAGCGGGAAAACCCTAGAACGTTTCGGCGGGACAGAGACAGAGATAACACATACAACAGACAACATACAAACACAAACAACAATACACCGACTAAAAAAAAATTAGGCAAAAAAGCAAATCTTTTCGAGGCATATGAGTGGCCCTGAAAAGGGCCATTGGATTCTTCTTCTTCTTCTATTTTCTCCAGTTTTTCCACCATCTCCTCACTTTCTAAATGATTCCTTTCTTCTTCTTCTTTTCCGTCTCTGGCATCCAATTAGGATGTCCCATCAATCTAATTTTTTCCTGTATCTTCGTCGAATTTTCATTCAGTTTTTTCAAACTTATCTTTTTTCTTTCTGTTTTCTTTGTCCTTTCTTTCTTTAGCCCATCTGTCTTTTATCTTCTTCACCTCTTCTTCCATCACTTTTCTCATTATTTCTTCTCCTTTCTTTAGTTGGTCCAGACCCCACTTAACAAAGGACCACTCTGCCCAATGCAATATGTCTTCTAAAAAGTACCTGACTCTCATCACACCATCAAGTGCCTCCATCAAGGTGCCCACTCTTACATATGGAGGTTGAATGAAACCTCTTAACTTTTCTACTTCCTCCTCTATCATACCTTGTATCAGATCACTGGCTACTTTCAGGCTAGTCACAAATTCTGGGCTGCCTGGATACTTCCATTCTTTCTCAAGCCTTTCTACCACATAGGCTGCGTCCATGATCCAGTACCAACAGTCCTTCAATTTGTTGAATAAATCTGTTGTAATCTTCGTTTATTCAATGTTGAATGGAGGGAACGACGAACGCTTTGACTTTATTTGTCAAGCACGGACGTAAATGAAAACATCCCTTACACTCACTTCACATGTAAGTAAGTTGGATTAACGTGGTTTTCGTACTGATGTACATGTACTATGGATTTATGGCTGCACAGCAGCCTGATAATTGATCCTGGGGGAAGGAATTAGAGCTTCATCCCCCAGGCATTCATGTGCACAAAGTGCACTGTTAATTAGCCTCAGCCGTGAGGCCACATTGGACCATAACGGCTACATATAGGGCTTACATGAGTGGGATTTGACCCATGCACTCATGTTCTTAAGTAAATTCCGGTTTACCAATCAGTGAGGTGTCAACCAAAGCATTATGCGACGTCAGTCGCGATTGAAAGGCGACTATAACGTCACACTGGGACACCTAATTCTGGCGGGTGGAAATTGTTCCTATCACCGCCTGTATAACAATAGAACGCAACACAATGTCCGGGCGGGCAAGAGAAGAACTTTTTTTTTTGCACGTAGTCAAATTTAAGTCCAGTTATTTGCTGAACGGCGTGGATGTCCGCCTGAATTGGGAAACGACATCAGTCACACTTTAAGCAGAACGACTGCTAAGTATCCGATACGACGCGAGGAAGTGAAAACTTTCACCATTCCCGCTGGACAGCGGTCATGATCCAAGATCATTTGTTACAAAGACAGTTACCTAAACGTTTAATCCTTGGCATCGTCGAGAATACAGCCTTCAACGGAGCTGCCAAAAACAATCCTTTAAACTTTCATCACTTCAACGTGTCCAAGATTGAAGTCAGTTGCGATGGCAAGACCTTACGTACCAGACCATTCGAACCTAACTTTGCCCAGAAGAATTACTTGAGATCGTACTTGCCCCTGTACCCAGCTACCGGACAGTTAGCAACCAACACCAGTCACGGTATATCGTACGAAGATTAAGCAAGAGGCTATGCTTTGTGGGCCTTTGATTTTACTCCAGACCAAGGCAGCGATGATGGACATTTCCACCCTATAAAATCCGGGCAGATTCGTGTGGAACTTCAGTTTGCAAACAATCTGGAGAAAACAGTGAACATCATCCTGTATGCTGAATTTGATAATACCATAGAAATCAACAGTTCGGGAGAAAAAGTCATTCTAGACTATTAGAAGCTATGGAAGACTGTAATCCCTCTTTGAATGGTAGAGCATTTATGGAAACGGAATGGGAGGATTACACGAAAACAGAACCCCAAGACAAAGACAAAATTGACATAGTGATGAAGTTAGGATGGCCAGAACAAGAACAACATTTTGTCTCCTGTTTTGCCAAACACCTGGCAGAAAAAATTATGGGATTGATCAAGAAAGATTGCTATTGGTGTCAAAACCATCATCTCATTCAAATTCTACACGATAAATGTATGATGCTGAGTCAAGAATAAAAACTGGACAAAGCTTGGAGTCCTATCTCGGAAGAAGCCGTGTTGCATCAGTGATATAAAGACTTGCGTGATCATTCCTTTCCTCCAGTGATGACTCTAGAGATCCATCACACCGAAGCTCTCTTGGCTCAGAGTGCAGAGATAAAACGAAGAAACGGTTACTTGTCAGATATTTTCAAACAGAAAGTCAGGATTGAATTGATCACTTATCATTACCTGTGAAGGAAAACAACAAGAAAAAAACAACACAAAAATGGATAGCTGGGAACTTTATTATCTTTTGAACCACAGTTCGTACACTGCTTCTTGGGATCCTGTCGTGTGTGCAAAAGATGGACTGCCTCATCGCAAACTTCAAGACCATCAAGTTTATGTCATCAACACGGACGACAGTCGTCTCCCAGGAACCCACTGTGTAACCGTCTGCTTTCCTAAAGAAGGCTTTGTGGAGTAGTTCGATTTTGTATGGATTGCCCCCTTTGGAAGACGACATCATTGAATTTATGAGAAGAAATGCTCAGACAACACGATTCAATAATGTGAAATTACAAGGCACGGATTCCATGGTATGTGGCCAATATTGTGTATTTTTTTCATCAACGCAGTCCTGGATATTCTTTAGAACATTTAGTGACTTATTTTGATCGTCACTCATCTAGAAGCGATGAGTAAGTACATCGATGGTTTTGTGAACATTATGGTTATCTTTTTTCTTTAGCTAGGAAACGTAGTGTAAATCAATGGTACAATGATTTCCAACGGTGGAAGTCTAACTTCAGTTCACAACGTTGTCAACCTTGTCCAAAATAGTTTGTTATTAGAAAAAAAATGTTTTTTAGTTTATTGGATTGTTTATTTAAAAATTTGTTCATTGTTAATTGTTGGTTGTTAATTATTTGAATAAAAAGGTTTTGTTCTGAAAAATTGCGTATGTCGTTTGTTTTCCATTTTTATCATGAACCATCTCTTTAACTTCACTCTATTCCTCAAATCAAACTAACCTAGTATTCCGACTCTAAACAGAGTAAGGATGTTTTCTATCGCGTCCGCGCTTGAACCGTATAAAGCAGGGTAATCTAACCAAACTAATACTTACCAAAATATCATAAATTTCCTTACCGACATTGGGAAAAATGGTGGTATTTAAACAAAAGAACAAATAAATACCAATCAATCAATCAAACTAGTAGTCAGGCTAACAGATCTAAAATTAGGGAACAAATAAGTTCAGATGTCTTTGACATGTCTTAAGAGACTCGAGTACTCGGCAAAGATATATGTATTATTAAAACAGATCCAGCCTGAAATAAAATAACATCACATAAATAAAACAAAATAGAAACAATTATCAAAACTAGTAGACAGGCTAACAAACTTAAAACTAGGGAATAAATAAGATCAGATGTCTTTGAAATGTTATAGCGACTCGAATGCTCGGCAAAGATATCTATCTTATTAAATAGATTTAGCCTGAAAATAAAAATAACAACATAATAATAGCTTCATCAATAAAACTAGGAAAATAAATCAAACAACCCTAAAACCCACACGTGGCGGGGGGGGGGGGGGGGGGAGGGGGAGAAAAAAAATTACAAATTTAAAATTATATTTATTTGTGTATTTTTATTATTGAAAAAAAGAAAATGATTTTTAAAAAAATCTTTATTAGTAATTATTTTCCTAGGGCACCAAAATCATAAAACATAAAATTAAGGACACTAACATCTTTTCATACCGCTAGGTGACCGCATATTATCTGTAGTAAAATCAACGCTATGGCACTAAGGCACAGCCTCACCTTCCGGCACAAATAAATTTTAACTAATTAGAACACCTTGATAAGACCCCAAAACAACTAAAATTTATAAGGTGGTCTAAAAAAAACCCAAGACCTTCAGGCGTCGCTGCACAAGGCGGCAAAGTCCAACAAGATAAGAAAACTTACTATAACCCCAAAATTAATACATATAAGGTGGTCCAACCCCAAGGACCATCAGGCCCGGCTGCACAATGCGGCAACCAGATACCTAGCGAAACTAGTTAGGACCCAAAAACTTAAGAATATATGAGGTGGTCCAAACCCCAAGGACCACCGGGCCCAGCTGCACAAAGCAGCACACCAAGCAGCCTAAGTAAAAGAGTGAACACACCCCATCCAAATCAGACAAACTGATACAGTTATAATAACCCTACAGACTGTAGAAGGATAATAGTAAATTGGACACTCTATACTCACTCACACACTAACTTTTGAACCTTTTAACTCTCTCTCTCTCTCTTGCTCATCAACCAATATTTATTTCATTAAAAAATTCATAAAACTAACCAAACTCAAATAATTTAGTAATCATACCAATTTAAGCAAACCCCAATACAGACAAATAACATAAATGGCCCAACCACTCACCAACAAAATGGCCATTAAAGCCAGTGGCAGTATGAATAGACAAATAAGTAAACAAGCAGCTTTAAATAAACGAATGGCAGCTTGCAATTCAAACACACCACAAGTACAGGAAACCCCAACCATTACCAACATTGCACAAGTAGATCTCACACCTAAACCAGACTATAGGGAGATATGCACCAAAGTATTTTCTAACACATCTACACCAGAAAGGCACAATCTCATTCAGGAGCAAGCAAGCATATTAAATAAATCATCCGCTGTGGAATTTAGAGACATAACCAAATCATTGGAACTTGAGGATTTAGATTAAACCATACCTATGCTGGACTTAGAAATACAATCTCCCAACCCAGCAAGCAAAGTAATTCAGGACAAACCACCCACCCCCACCTATATGAAATTAACACAATCTCCAACCAGAAAACATATTGGAATCACAATTGAGCTATCTAACAAGCCAATTAAAACAAAAACAACCTAAACCACAAACTGTACCAACCTAAGTGACCTAACAGCCAACAATAAACAAGGGGTGTTAATATCAACAACAACAACAACCACAAAAACACCAGCAGCGCCACCTACCAAGCAAACTCCCAACCCCCCAAAACTAACCCAAGCTACAGCCTCCAGGGATATAAAAACATCAACCCCACAATTGACAATAAGCAAGGGAAGAAAACACCAGAAACAGTAGCGTCAAGTAACACACAAACCCCACCCCCCAAAAATCCAATAAAATCTAACAAAAGTAGGTACCATAACAGCCAAACCCCAGGTCCCTCTAGAATTCTAACCGAAAGGGATATTCTTCATAACACCCAGGAAATAACTCTAACTAGGGAAAACAACAGGCCAAACAGGGAAACCACCCCCACCCATATTAACTGTAATTAAACCAGTGGTAAAGGGAAGCAACCCATGAAAAGGAAAAACGTTAATAATTTTAATAATAATGAGGACTTTGCATAGTGCCTAATCTTAAGAAGCTCTAAGCGCTTTACAACAGTAGACAACACCTATATAATAAAACACATATAATGATATGATTACAAAAAACAAACACCATGAAGTTAGAAAACATTTTTAAAAAAATGCTGAAAATATTTAAGGTAGGAAACATTATTAGGTCTTTAAGTTTGTTCTTGCAGTCGAAATAAGTGAATTTTAAGAGCACTCTTGAATGGGATCACTGTGTCTTTGTGTCTAAGTTCAGAGTGTAATTCATTCCACCGTGCTGGGCTCTGGTATGCAAAAGAAAGCTGTCCATATGACTTTGTTTTCATATTGGGAATAATGAATATACGATTGTCAGAAAAGGAGCGTAAGTATCTTGCTAGTGTATGCACATGGGTGAGGTCGGATAGGTGTGTTGGACTGGAGTCCGACAGTGAAACGTAGCACAGAGAACAAATTTTGTGTTTGATTCTGGATCGAATGGATAGCCATTGTAGGGTACAGAGCAGCGGGGAGGATTGCTCTGATCGTGGTACTTTAAGTATGATCCAAGCAGCTGTGTCTTGAACTTTCTGAAGTTTTTGGAGTAGATATTCTGATGAACCAGACAGAATTGAGTTACAATAGTCCAGTCTTGAAAGTACTAATGAACACAAGTGTTTTAGTGGCATCAATTGAAAGATATTTGCGAATGGAGCTGATGCTTCACAGCTCAAGATATGCAGCCTTACATATGTTCGTGACATGTTGATGCAATGTGAGAATACTGTCCAGAGTAACACCTAGGTTTCGTACTGACTGTGTGAATTTAATGTTGGTGTTGCTGATATTTATTGTTTGAGGTAAAGGATGTGAATGAGAAAGTCTTTGTGTTGTAATCAGAATGGCCTCACTTTTACCATCATTCATCTGCAGCTTGTTAGATGTCATCCATGATTTCAGATCAGAAATGCACCTCTCTACACCTTGGATGGTAGCATCAACTTCAGCTGGGTGGCTAGATTTGTATATTTGAGTGTCATCAGCGTACAAGTGGCGAGACACTGGATGATGATCTATGACACTTGAGAGCGGCTGAGTGTATACAATGAAGAGAACAGGTCCAAGAACAGACCCATGTGGAACACCACACCATAGATCAACTGGGCTGGAGTGTATTCCATTTGCAGAAACAATTTGTGTCCTGTTGGCCATGTAGGACTTGAACCACAGTAAGGCTATATTATGAATGCCAAATACATGCTGGAGACGGTGAAGTAATATATCATAGTCTATTGTGTCAAATGCTGCAAACAAATCAAGGAGGGTGAGGACTGTAATCTTTCCGCTATCCAAAGCAGAGAGAATGTCATTAACTACTTTTAGAAGAGTAGTTTCAGTACTGTGGCAAGGGCGATATGCAGATTGTACATTGCTAAAAAGACTGTTTGAATTCAGATGAGATACAACTGGGATAGAACAACCTTTTCTAAGATTTTTTATATGAATGGGAGATTAGAAACTGGGCGTTGCTTCTTTAAATCGTTATGGTCTAGTGTTGGTTTCTTCAGCAGAGGCTTTACAATGGCAGTTTTGAAAAATGATGGGAATTCCCCTGATGAGAGAGAGGTATTAATAACATCAGTTAGTGAAGGCAATACTGGATCTAAGCACTCAGGCAGCAGTGATGTTGGAATTGGATCAAGTTCACATGACTTTGGTGCACTCTTCATCAGGATTGTACGTATGAAATCCATAGATACAGGTTCAAATGCTGCTAATGGTTGCCGCTCAAATTCTGTATACCAACTTTTATGGTGACGACGAGTCAATTGAAATTGTGGTGTCAAGCTTTTCTCTAATGGTTTGTACTTTGTCACGGAAGAAATTTGCAAACATGTCCGGAAGGTCGACTGGAGAGAAGGTAGTTGGAAGTGGTGTAGATTTGTTCCTTGACATTAGCTTGTTAGTAATCTCGAAGAGCTATTTTCAGCTGAAACTTTCCATGATCTTAGTAGTGTAGTGGGCTGATTTCTCTGCATGGACTATGTTGGTGACATTCTTCCTAGCGGCTTCATAGATTTGCTTATGAATAGTGAGTCTGGTGGAAAGCCAAAGCCTCTCATCTTTACAGTGGTCTCTTTTAGCAGTGCGAAGCTGGTCCCTAACAATGCTATACCATGGAGAACACTTTTGAATTGATACTCTGCACTTGTTCGCTGTGGAATGTTTGTCGAGTAATGAACGCAGGCAGTTATCGAGTTGTTCTGCTGTAGGAGGTAAGCAAGTTGTTAGGTTTGCTTGGATGTCATGCATTAGTTTGGTTCTATTTATCATACGGAGGTTTCTCTTAGTAGCAGATAAAGGTGGAGGGTTAGGGACTAACCTGCTAAAATCTATAAAATATGCGAAGACGCAATACAACCCCCCACAAGATACACAAACACACAAACATATATACACACTTTATTATTCTTATATACTTACCTAAGAGGAAGACTGGAACCATTTGACATAGATAAGCCAATACAAAGAAAAAAAAAATACGTGAAACATACTTTTAAAAAAAAATATAAAAAAAGAGAAAAAAATAAAAAATAAATAAATAAATAATAATTAAAAAAGGGGATATATTTATATATATGTATACATGTGTATATATATGTACATATATGCACAAAATAAATACATGAATAAAAGGGGTTAAATGACTATGGCAAAGTCAACTACATAAGAAAACAATATAAAGAAAACAAGGGGGAGGAATTTGGCCCATGACATTAATATGTCACTGAGACAATAGTACGACCCTAAATCGGAAGTCAAAACTTATGGAACTCGGACCCCTAAAAAGTCCTATCGGGGTCGGAAAGTACATACAATTTGGACTTCATGGGATTTTAAAAAAAACTTACAAATATGATGATAAAAAATAAATTAACGCTGCAAAATTCAAAATCAACATTATTGTTTTTATACAATGAACATACACAGATAACTTATGGGAGGACAGGGTCAACCCACAATAAAATACACTTTTAGATATAATCAGGGTGTCACTTCTAAGTTCTAACCAGCTATATATGCTGGGATGGAGCTAAGATGTGTCAACAATAGGGACTGATACGTCAAGATGGCATATAATGCAGAGGTGATCTGATGCAAGTTCGTGGGATACCAGGGAGGACCGTATTGTCATCAGGTCTATGAAGAATCCAGTCTAAAATGTGACCATGTTTATGGGTGGGTTGGTTAATTGACTGTTTGAGGTTGAAAACATTTATGAAATCTAGGAGTTTTGATGTGTTTGGGTTTCCATGACAGTCAAAGTGAAGTTGAAATCTCCAAGAATAATCAGGTTGTCACCTATCGAATTTCCATACTCCTGGAGATTAGGAAACTGCCCCAAAAAGAGAGATTCAGTCAGCTTGTTTTTTCTACTAGGAGGATGGGGGTATAGGCAGAAAAAAATGGACTGACCTTTGCTCCAGTGTGAGTGTGGTTTGGACTAGTTCAAACCATGTGTGGTCATAATTGAATGTTGTGGTGTGGTTAAGACGTTCGATCATGGATTTCTTTGTGATGACAGCAATTCCACCTTTGCGAGAGTGGCGGGGGAACGACTTGATGGAGTAACCAGTGGGTGTTAGATCCGCGCACTTGGGCTCATCGCCTGATGTTTTTAGCCATGTTGCTGTCAGGAAAAAGACGTCGATATTCTGTTCGTTGATAAAATTAACTATTTCTGTGCGCTTTTCCGGTGGTCCTACTGATTGGGCAATGAATAATACAATACGCAGGGGTATCTCTTAGTTAACACTAAGGTTGACGATTTAATAGGAACTTGAATTAGGTTATCAAAATTAGCGGTCGAATTTTTAAATTGTTGAGCTGGAAAGGGAGATAACTGGAATTCTTCTTCCTGTTCTACGCCGGCCAGCTTTGAAACAACGTTTCTTTTTTCGTTCCGTTTACATTTAAGTAATGATGAATGTAGTCCCAGTTCGTTTAATCTAGAACACGATTTAGTGAGGAGAGCCAAGGAGTGGTCATTTAAAGCAGTGAATGAGGGTCTGTCATAACATAAACGTGTTGACTGGAGCGTATCACGTGATGGCGGTTTTTTCAACAACAAAGGAAGTTGTAGCAGTGGAGCAAGACTAATTGTTCTCGTTTATAAAACAAGGAGATGAAGAAACACATACGAACTGTACAGCCAATACATGATGAAGACAATAACGTAGACGAAGACAGGCAACAAGCACATATATCATGAAAACGGCACAGATGCTTCAAGCCGGTTAAGCGATAGCGGCCATCTTCACAGTAGTGCACAAACAGTAGGACCCAAAACAACAAACCAAACAACAGCTGAAATAAGGAATCATTCACCAAATAATAAACAACCAAACCCACCTAAACAAAATAATTCCAAACAAACCAAGTTCCCCAACTACTCAATAGAGCACACATTATACATAAGTAGCACCTGTACCAAATTAATCGATCTAAGCATAAACAGCTTAATAGGGGCCCTACAAAGGGTACACCTGGGCCAATTTACAGTATTTCGGCCCACCACCAGCTACATAATTGTGCACTGTAGCTCACTAAACCAATTAGCAAAATTCCTTGAAATTGAATCAATAAACAACATTAAGATAAAAGTGCAACGACACCACAAAATAGGAAAAACACCACAAAATCCCAGACCCCAAAACAGAACCAACGCCCCACCTGACCTTACCAACCAACCAATAACTGTCAAACCACCCCCCCCCCCAAGTAGGAAACACCAGATTTAAAGTAGTACTTAAATTAAAAGGCCAAAATCAAAGGATGGGCAATAAAACTCTAACACAAAAAATTAAAAGAAAATGGGGCGCCAATCGAAAGGGCTTACAGACTCAATAATTATAAAGAGCAGTTAACCAATACAGCAGTCACTGAGTCCATAACACCCCTTACATCCATGGTAAGATTAGGACCATATGGAGTTCACCATTGCCTGGAACCACACGTAAATAAACCCAGGTTATGCAGCAACCGCCAGCATTGGGGGCACTATGCGTCCAATTGCAAATTAAACACCCAATGCAATCAATGTGGGGGCCAACACAAGGGACCTTGTAGAAGGACAGCACCTAAATGTACTAACTGCAGGGGAGAACACAAACCTCAATTCCCAGAATGCCCTTCTACAAATAGAGAAACTAGAACAATAGATCTCATGAACAGCAAGCAAATGTCCTATTATGTAGCCACAAAAAAAATCACAGTTAATTAACACCAACCTAGACCAAAGCAAGAAACACACTATTCAAATCAAAACAGTAGGTCAAAATTCAAATCAAAATAAACCAACTAGACAAGCAAAACAAAACCCAAGCCCACAAAAACCTAGGGAAAAAATAACAGAACCACCCAATCAGGAAGAATATAAACACCCTCCCCACCCACCAGCAGTTAAAGAAAATCCAAATACAGATAAGGGAAACACATCAGCACCCCAATCGAATAGATTATTCATGAAATAATTATATTAACCATGAATAGCCTAACTCAAGGTAAAAACAACAAAGAGCAATATCTAGGCAAACTCAAACTAATATTAGCCAATCTACCACCAAATTAAATGACCACGCACCACTATGAATAACACAACCAAGAACATAGTATTAATATGACAATGGAACTGTCGAGATATAACACGTAATATCAATGAATTAAAAATCAAATTACAAGACCAAGTTCCAAAGCCAGATATTATTTGTATACAAGAAATTAAGATCTAAGAAAAAACTAAGCTACTGCCCAAACTCCCTGGCTACTCCCCAGGCCACTTTAAAAATCATAACATACAACAGGGAGGGGGTCTAGTCTTTTTTATCCTAGGAAACCTACCTAATGTTACACCAGTTAATAAAACTCACACCCCAGGTAGTAATGAAAACTTTGAATTACAATTCCTAATAATCCATACAGGGAGGGGAAACCTTCAAATTTTTAACATATGCGACCCGGGAGGAAACACCAACGCCTCTAATTTGGCAACCCTTATGCAAATAACTAATAATAAAGGAAAAAATAACATCGTCATCTGCGGAGATTTCAATGCACACAGCTAGCTGTGTGGGGGGGGGGGGAGGGGGGCGATAGAACGGGCAAGAGAGGCAGGTTGGTTGAGGCATGGGCTGCCGAATATACCCTGATCATCCTTAACGACGGGACAAAAACTCGCTTAAACCCGGAGGATGGATCTCTGTCTGCTATCGACCTAACCATATGCCGCACCTAAACTTGCACAGATGACAGAATGGAGAGTGGAATAAACCGACTCGCTAGGAAGTGACCACTTTCCAATCATCATCAATCTGCAGATGGCGGTTCTAAATAATCCCACCAACAAACACCCTAGATGGAAATATGACCAAGCTGATTGGGAATCCTTTAGAATACAATTAACCAAAATTAACACGAAAAACCTCGAAAATGAGGACGTAAATATATTTTATGAGAATTTAATTAACACAATCCAAGCAGCTGCCACCTTATACATCCCTAAAACCAGTGGTACACAAACCAAACAAACTGTACCATGGTGGAATAACCTATGCAGGCATGCACATAAGGAAAAATGAAAGGCCCTTTAAAACATTCAAACAATCAGGAAACTCTTTAGATTTCTCAACATATAAAGATGGGGGGGGGGGGGACTAAAACAAATAGCCTTAGGATCTTAAAAGGAAACCTTGTCTGGGGAAGATCAAATAGATTATACTATATACAAACACCTGCCTGAAAATATTACCAACTAAAGCTTTTTAACAAATTCTGGGCTGTAGGTAAACTACCTGATAAATGGAAACACGCCATAGTAATCCCAATCCCTAAACAAGAAAAAGACCCAAATGATATTAATTCTTATATACCCATTTCCCTAACTAACAACATCTGTAAAATTATGGAGACAATTATAACAAATCGCCTTAAATACCACTTGGAAAGTAACAATCCACAATCTGAAAATCAACGGAGATTTACAAATAGAAGGTCCACTGCGGATCAACTCTTAAGATTAGAAGCGGCAATCAGAGTAGCACTAACCTCCCACCGCAAAGCAGACATAAATTTAATAGCAGTATTGCTAGATCTTGAAAAAGCTTTTTACCTCGTCTGGACTAAAGGACTGATAGCCAAACTAAATCATTTTGGAATCACTGGACGAATGTTCAACTTTATCTAAAACTTTCTAACCAACCGTAAAATAATAACTAGAGTGGGGAAAACTTGTTCTAAACCATGCTCACTAGAAAACGGTACTCCGCAAGGGACCGTACTCAGCCCTACACTCTTTAACATCATGATAAATGAACTCGATCTAAATCGAACTTCTAACCGAATTGAAATGTCACAATTTGCGGACGACAGTGAACTCGGGCGATCAGGAAACTCCGAAAGTTACACGTTATCAGTGAAATCCAAAATAGTCTAAACAAAATAGGGAAATGGGCAGATAAATGGGGGTTCAAACTATCTCACGAAAAAAACCATTGAAGTCTTATACTCCCCCGAACGTCAAATCAAGTTAAAGTACCCTAAACTTAACATACAAAATAAAACCATTAAATTTGTTAAAGTTGCGAGATTTCTTGGTATGTACTATAACGAACATCTAAACTGGGGAGATCACATATACCAACTAGTTAACAGTTGTAATAAGGATCTAAACTTACTTAAAAACCTTACAGGGACCACATGGGGATCCAACCAGGAAACTCTATAAACACTATACAGGGTGTTAATAAGATCTAAATTAGACTACGGATGTCAAATATATAACTCGGCACCACATAAACAGCTTAAGAAATTAGACTCTATTCCAAGAAAAGTACCGGCACTCTGCCGTCTGTACCCATTGCTGAACTCTAAATTCTAACTGGAGAATTACCAATGCACTTAAAAAGGCAGGAGTTAACCTTAAGATACGCGGATAGATTATCAACCCGCCCTAATTCACACACCACGCGGGTAGCCATCAATAAATTAATAAACCATTCAGCAATAAATTAGTACCCAACGTACCTGCAGGGAAACACGTACATCAACTAATTGGACGATTGCCAATAGCCAACTTCCTGGCTGAAATCACTAAAACCTATGACACAATGCCATGGACTAACATCAAACCATCAATCAACATACAACTAACGAAACTTGGCAAGAAAAACGAACAGGAGCATAAGATAAAATTAATTTCCACAATAGAAATAATGACTAAATACCCTAATTCAGTCAAAATTTCCACTGATGGATCCAAAATAGCAACAAAAAAAAAAAAAAAAAAAAAACAGCAGCA
Organism: Sinohyriopsis cumingii; assembly: GCA_028554795.2. Taxonomy (NCBI): domain Eukaryota; kingdom Metazoa; phylum Mollusca; class Bivalvia; order Unionida; family Unionidae; genus Sinohyriopsis; species Sinohyriopsis cumingii. The sequence continues at coordinate 10,732,272 of CM068830.1, forward strand.
GCAGTAGTAATCCCTGAATTAAACATTAAAATGGAAAATAGACTACCGGATCATTGCTCCACATATACAGATGAATTCTGGGCCATCATGGAAGCCCTAAGATGGATTAAAGAAAATAATATAAAAAAGCAGTAATATTAAGTGACTCGTTAAGCGTCATCTCATATATCCTCAACAATAACACCGACTCAAGAGAAAATTTCCTTAAACAAACTTACCTGTCAATTAAAAAGCTTAATAATAACCATCAAATAGTTGATTTCATGTGGATCCCATCCCACATTCACATCAAAGGAAATGAATTAGCTGACCAAGTAGCGAAGCGAAAACTACAAGACCCAACTTATACTAATCTCCATTACAGTGTCAATGAATTAATAAGTATAACCAAAAATTATAACAATAGGATATGGCAAGAAAACTGGAACCGAAATACTACAGGCAGAAAACTATATTCCATCATGAAAAGCGTCACCAGATCTAGGAAACCACCAAAAGTGAACAATAACGATCAAAGGATCATACATAGAATTTACACAGGAAAAACCAAATTGGCTAGCAGCTTTGGGCAATACATAGGACCCCAACCCCACAACCCAAACTACTACCACTGCTGGGTTCCAGAAGACCTAACACATATATTCAACACCTGCCATAAACTAAAGAAAGAAAGAACTAAACTAAAAATAGAGCTAAATAAGATTGGACCCCCTGCAACATACCCATATTTTTAATGAATAACAACCCTAACCTTAATCTCACATATATAAATATAGTTAACTTTATACATGAATTTGGGTTACAAAACAAAATACAAAACCAAAATTACGTAATCCAATTATTATCAACTAGGAGCCTGGCTAACAAACGAAACGTAAGGACCAATAAGATCAGATGCATTTGAATCGTCTTAGCGACCCGAGCAATTCGACAAAGATATATGTTTTAATCAGATAGACATAACCTGGAAATGAACATCACATAACTAGCATTCAGGCTAAGAAACTCAAATTTAGGGGAATAATACGATCTGATGTCTTTGACCCGTCCTAGCGATCCGAGTAATTCGGCAAAGATATCTGTCTTAATCAAACAGACTTAGCCTGAGAATTAAAATAACACCAAACAAATCTAAACAAATAGAATTCAAATAAGGCAACTAGGAAACAGGATAGGAAAGGGAGGGGGTTGGGTTGAGAAAATAAGAAAGAAAAAATATCCACTTTCTCTTAACAATACTTGACAAACCTAGCATGCACGTAACACCACTAATACCTCTGAGAATACTCTAGCAAGATGTGACAGTAATATCTATACCACGAGAAATTCTAGGCCCCCAAAATTAGAACATATAAGGTGGTCCAACATCGAAGATCATCAGGGCCCGCTACACAAAGTAGCAAAATGATAAACAACTTTAGGAAAGAAGAGAACCAAATTAGCAACTATAAGGTGGTCTGAACGCCAACGACCGTCAAGCCCAGCAGCACAAGGCTGCAAAGAAAACAACAACAATTTAGACCAATAAGACCCCAAAAACAGAATCATTCATATAAGGTAGTCTCAAAAGTCCAAGACCATCAGGACCAGACACAACAAGGTGGCAGACTTTATTAAAAACTGTCACCTAAGATACCTCCCCTAAGCTAGATTCTAAACTCAAAACAGCACAATTATTTTTTTTCAAAATTGTGTTGGACGACAATTTAGACCAGATACCCTGAAGTCTAGGAGCACCGACCTGTGATCTTGGAGCCGCCTTTCCATCTAATCCTTCCTTGCCACGGCCAGATACCAGTGCACGCCCTTAATACTACTGAAAATTTAGTACCAACATATGAGTGTGTGATGGGTCCATTCCCACTCATACATACCTAAATGCAGTTAAGTTGTAGCGACTGAATAGGTCGAGTGTGAGTTTGGTCTATTCCCACTCGCCATCAAGCCCTCCATTCAGACAGTTAGGGACTAATCTTAGTCCCACTGCCTGGTGGCTTCAATCAAACAGTGCTCCGTGAGTACATACAAGCCTAGGGGAAGTGGCTCGAATTCCTTCCCCTAGGAGAAATTAAACAGCCTACCGTGTACACATAAAACAGTGGTACATGCACGACTGTACGAAAACCACATAAATCTAAATTAACTAACGAAATCGTTAGCGCCATTCAACATTGAATAAAAGAAGATGGTAATCGATTTGTTCAACAAATTGAAGGACACTTTGTACTGGATAATGGATGACGCCTATGTGGTGGAAAGGCTTGAGGAGAATTGAAGTATTCAGGTAGCCTATACTTTGTGAACAGTCTACAAGTAGCGAGAGATCTAGTAGAAGGTATGATAGAGGAAGAAGTGAAGAAATTAACAACACGTATTCAACCTCCGTATGTGAGAGTGGGAACCTTGAAGGAGGCACTTGATAGTGTGATCAAAGTGAGGTGCTTTCTAGAAGACACATTTTGTTGGACAGAGTGGTCATTTGTAAGTGGGAACTAGATCAGCTAATAAAAAGGCAGAAGAAATGATGAAAAAGGTAACGGAAGTGGAGGTGAAAAAATTAAAGATATCTGGTCAAAGGAGAGAAAGGACACAGAAAACACAAAGGACAAAGAAAATAGAAAGAAAAAAGAGGCCATTGACAGACTGGATGAAAGTGCATGAGAAATTTAGATCCATGGGACATCTTGAGTGGATGCCAGAGACGGAAAAGAAGAAGAAAGGAATCATTGAAAAAGTGAGGAAATGGTGGAAGACCTGGAAAAAATAGAAGAACCCAAAGGCCATTTTCAGGTCCCATCATGTATTTCGAAAAGATTTGCTTTCTTGCCTAATTTTTTTTACTGTTGCATAGTTGTTTGTATAATGTTTATTGTCCGTTGCTTGTGTTATCTCTGTCTCTGTCCCGCCAGTCCCGTTCCCGCCAAGCGTTCTAGGTTTTTTTCTTCTTTCCACTCTTTGGTCCCTATAGAGGTCAGCTCCTTGCAACATTGTTGCTAATTGTCAGTACCATGACGTCATCATACCTGTCATGTAATTTCCCATTGTCGCAACATCGCCCCAGGAGGTCTCGTAATGATAATTCCCATTGTCGCTATAAATCTTGTCGCTATATTACCACAGGGGGGTTCTGTAATGCATTTTCCCATTGCCGCTATATCGCCCCCTATTACTACTCACATAAACAAACATATATTACAATAAGGTTTATGGCACTATAAACTCTAGTTGATATTTTTTGCACTATGGTCCAATGGTCTTAAGTACTAAATATACATTACACGTTCTGTTCCGAGCTGAACTACTTGTGCCCCCATCCGATTCCCACATAGAGATACCCTTTCGAAAGTAAAATTTCAAATAGGTAAGTGCCCTAGTTCTCAAAGATGTTAGCTTCCGACCAGACATTAAGATATTTGAAAGAATAAATGGATTATTTCGTTATATGAAAACGTGGTTAAGCGAAATTATGTTTGAAATTAAAGAACGATTTGTATGCGCCCATCAGATTACGTGATGAAGATCCCCTTGTTAAAATGAAAACCCATGGAAATGCATGCCAAAGTTCAATAATATGTTAGAGTTCTACCACAAATCAAAATATTTTGAATGATAACATGCGTCTTTCTTGTATAAAACATAGAAATCCCTTACAGAAAGGAAAGAGGTAAAGTATTCAACACAGTTTTTGAATACAACAATGCTTTGGTTGGTTGGATCAAAATTTAGTTACCATCAGTTATATCAGAATTAAATTTGTCTATCGCTAGGGTCTTACCACAAATCAAAAGCTTTAATTGAAAACGATGATTGCTTGGATGAAAATTATTTTCCGTCCTTATGCTTTAAATTAATAGAAGTGGTTTGATGAGGCCATAAGATCCCCGGATGTAGACACCTTGTGAAAGGAGGTCAAGACAACGCATGCTAATGAGAAGAAAATTTCCAACGATACTAGGTATTTTGTTATTGTTTTGTATGAAAACGGGTATTTTGTTATTGTTTTGTATGAAAATGGGTATTTTGTTATTGTTTTGTATGAAAATGGGTTATCAGCTTTCACGTTTTAAATGAGTTGAAATAGTTTATGAGCCCATTTGATTCTAAGATGGAAAACTACGTCCCTGAAGGAAATGGTCTGATAAATAAATTCAAATCGGATAAACCTTGTAGCTTCATACCATAAATCAAAAACGTTGAATAAAGAAAATCCGTTGGTTGATTGGATAAAAACGTATATGTCCGTTCACAGATTTGAATTAAAATAAACTAGCTGTATACACGCATCAGTCTCACGCACAGAGGAGCCACATGTGGCGGAGTGGTTTAAATCTCTCACCGTTACAGATCACTGCCATCCCACCTGTTTTAGTGGGTATGTGAGAAAGCTTGCCAATAGCCTCTTGAGGGTCGGTAGTTCTTCTCTGGGTTTTTCCCCGGGTGTTTTCTTGACCCGGTATACTGGTCGCTGTATAGTTTATATTGTGCTGGAAAATTCCGTTAAACGCCATAACAAAAACAACTCACGGACGAAAAACCCCTTGATTAGTAATAATGAAAGCGATTTAAGATTTTGTTACTGATCTAGGTCGAAGCGACCTACGCCCAATCCATACACACACATACACAACCACCACCATTTTGTTATCACATTACTCACGCATACCCGCCAAACACATTTATCTCAAGGCGCCTCTGCGAAAGGAAAGTCATTTGAGATAGACCTAGATCAGCAATCAAACCAACTACTATAATAAAACTCATTCATGAGCAGTTTTGATAAGACAAACACGGACGCACGAACGTAAATATGCTTCATTAGGTTTAGTTTCGATTTTTTAATGTATGTACGGATATGAGTTCACCATCAAAGATCTTTTGGAACTTGAACGCGGTGTGAACAATGTGTCTATGAAGTTTACCCTGCTCACTATCTCGAAAAACGTGTGTCGGTGGACTTTGCATATACACATACCCAATCACAAATGTAACTGCAAATTATGTACATGTACTTCAGAGTTGATCTTGGTTCTCAGGTTCGGAGCAAGTTTGACGCATTTTGTAAACTTGCGTCCGGAGTCATCCACGATTTCACACTGATAACACGGATAGCCACTCACGGGGCACTGACAGCACTTCCGATCGTTATGGACTCGATCAAGTTCATCAGAGTACTCCAAGTCAACTACATAAAAGTACCTGATATCACTGTTTTCATTTTACTCTCGTATGCATTTTTTCTACATCGATGTCCACATGATAAATCCATCAAAACCCACCAGCAAGCACGGGCTGCATAATTGCTTATCCATACACGATGCTCTTATCTAGGTACATTATACAGCTGGTTAGGGGGTCAGGATTGCAACAATCCTCATCATTAAAAATATGGCTATGTTGCAGGGGGTCCAAGAGTGTATCGATGGCTGAGCATTGTAATCTCGTCACGGATGATTCCACTTTTCATAAATAAGTGCTAATCTTTGTCTGTTAAAAGCTCCAGTTCTAAAGTTTTGTCTTTGATAGTAAAGCATCCCATGACATTCCCGGAAATAAAAATATTGATATGGGTCAAACTTACATACTCGTATAAAACAAAACGCCTCCATGATGTCCCCGAGTAAAATCACATCTATTCATAGGTACAAGTCACGCGAGTCCCGTACGTTTGTATATTCGAATGAATACCAGCTTTGTTTCGTGCTCATAGTCCTGGGTGCTGATACCTACCGAGTCAGAGATGAGTAAAACTCTTTCTTAACTGGTAATTTTGGGTTTCGTTAAGATTTGCGCAGTCACTCGTTTACTTGTATAGGAAGATTCCTTTTCTTTTTATCAGCTTCAGCTTATGAGGGTTAGTGATATCATAACGACTGGTGCGTGTGTGTGTGTGTGATTAGGATTTTTAACGTAGCTTTAACAATTTTTGCAGTCATATCGCTACGATGTCTTCAGTGTGGCAGTTTATAGTGATGTCTAGCACTGGGGCATCATGCGGCAGATATGTAACATGATGTCCCACCCAGTCACATTATCCTGACACCAGGCCGACCAGTCCTAACACTAACCTCTTAATGCTGAGCGCCTAGAGAGGCAGCTGTTAGTACGATTTTTGTAAGTCTTTGGTATGACTCGGCCGGGGTTCGAACCCACGACCTCCCGCTTCCGAAGCGGACGCTCTAACCACTAGGCCACCGGAGCGGTCAAATAATTTTAGAAATCTTCTCGCTTCATACAAGAAATCAAAAGCTTAAATGAAAAATGCATTGGTTGTTTGGATGAAAATATATTCATCTACTATTATATCTGAATTCAACTGAACTAGTTTTATGCACCCATGAGATTCAGGGAGGGAAAACTAAACTCCTTGTCAAATGGTTAAGATGTGATGTGATGTGATTTGGATTTTTAACGTAGCTTTAACAATCTTTCAGTCATATCGCTACGATGTCTGCAATGTGGCAGTTTATAGTGATGTCTAGCACTGGGGCATCATGCCACAGACATGTACCATGATGTCCCACCTAGTCACATTATTCTGACACCAGGCCGACCAGTCCTAACACTAACCTCCTAATGCTGAGCGCCAAGCGAGGCAACTGTTAGAACCATTTTTGTAAGTCTTTGGTATGACTCGGTCGGGGATCGAACCCACGACCTCACGCATCCGAGGCGGACGCTCTAACCACTAGGCCACCGGAGCGGTACCAAATGGTAAAGATAGTGCATACGTAATATTAGGAAACTTGTAGCTTCCTACAAGAAACAAAAAGGTATGAAAACTACCTTGGTTCGGTGAATGAAAAAGTGGGTCTCCATCGTTATATTTGAATAAATACCGGCAGGTTTCAATCCATCAGATTCCCAGATGGAAAATTTGTTATTCAAAGGATAGGGCCAATTATTTGCATGTAAAACAGAATGAAGCTTGTAGTTCTTGCAAGAAAGCCTTAAGTGAAATAATGTGTTAGTTTGTTGGATGATGAAGTGTTTATCTGCCCTTGAATTTATTTGAACTAGTTGTATAGTTGTATGCGCTCATCAGATTCAATGATGGAAAATATATTTCCAAAAAGAAATCTCCAATCAAAATGCATGTCAAAAAGCTGGAACTTGTAGCTTCTAATAAGAGATCAAAACCTTTGCCCGACCCGAACCCCACCCCCCAAAAATTGCCTTCAGTTTGGTTAGTTAGATCAAAACTGGGTTTATGTGCTTGTGTCTATAATTGATTTGAATTACAATAGTCATATGTGCCCATCAGATTCCTCCGTGTAAATTCCTTTGTCGAATGAAAAAAGACCAAGCAAAAACCACACAAAGAATCGTGAGGGTATATAGCTTCCTGCAATAAGTCAAATGGTTATAGTGCAAAAATGTATTTTGTCGATCGGATGGAAACATGGCGATCCACTCAAATTCCAGCTGAACTATCTGTATGAGCCCATTAGATAACAGATTAAAAAAAAACCCTTGATGAAAACTTCCAAGCAGAAATTGACAGTTTTTGAATGAAAAATGGAATTGCTGGTTGGATGAAGACATGGTTATCCACCCTCTTAATGGAATTAAATTCAATTAGTTCTACACACTCATCGGATTACTGGATGGGAAATCCAGTGCGAAAAGGAAAATGCCAAGCAAATCTATGCCAAAGATCAGGTAGCTTACAGCTTCCAGCCAGAAATCGAAAGCTACGAATCTAAAAGAATGTCTTGAAAGGTTGGACGAGAATGTGGTTGTCCTCCCTTTTATTTGAACAGTACTGAACTAGTTGTATGCACCAACCGTCAGATGCCCGGATGAAAAGGTCCAAAACATACATGCCAAAGAACAGGAGGCATGCAACTTTCTATCAGAAATCAACAGCTCTGACTGAAAAAGTTGGTTTATTGGATGAAAAAGTGGTTAGTTTCCGTTCTATCTGAACTTAACGCAGCTAACTTTATGTGACTATCAGATTCCCTGATGGAAAACCACTTGCCAACTGGAAAAGAAAAAGCAAATGCATGCAGAAGACTAGGAACCTTGTATCTTCCTCCAACCAGAAATCTAAAGCTTTGAATGATAAAATGTGTTGGTTGTTTGGATGAAAATGTGGATATCCATATTTGGTTTAAACTGAACTAGTGTGATGCATACATCAGATTCTCCAGTGGAAAACCCCTTGACCATGACCTGCTGAGCAAGATTCTCCAGTGGAAAACCCCTTGACCATGACCTGCTGAGCACAGATTCTCCAGTGGAAAACCCCTTGATCATGACCTGCTGAGCACAGATTCTCCAGTCGAAAACCCCTTGACCATGACCTGCTGAGCACAGATTCTCCAGTGGAAAACCCCTTGACCATGACCTGCTGAGCACAGATTCTCCAGTGGAAAACCCCTTGACCATGACCTGCTGAGCACCAAATTTATAAGCATTCTTAAGCAGAGTTTAAAACATGCACTATATTTAACTACACTTTCTTCAACTGAACTTAAACTATTGTGCAAAACAAAAAAAAAAAAACAAAAAAAAAAAAATGCAATGGCAAAAGCTGTAGCAACAATGATCATGACCCTTATTCTCCCGACCCTCCAGAAGAAATCGTCATTTAAATGGAAACAAGATGTACAATTTCACTGTAGTTATCTCCATTAGAACTTGAACGTTAATTTGCAGAAATCAAATTGGACATTTGCCAGTCTTCTTACTCAGCTGGACAGCATCAAGACTGGGCACAGAAAAGAAATGAAAATATTATACTACTCACTACATGTCAATAAATATTTTTATATACTCTTCAATCTATCAATATCTTTACCCAGAAAAACAAATTTATTTGCAAATCTAAAGTTTAAGCTTTCTTGGTACCAAGTTATATTTGCATGGATTTTTTTAAAGATGATAATTTGACTGTTCTTTATTATAGTGAGAAAAGTACATTTGCAAAATAAATTAAAACATAAGGGAACCATGTGAAGTTACTTGGAAAATGGCAAAATGTTGTTATGGTTTTAATGCAATTTTTTTAACACATGATAGGCTATACATGGTGGCCAGTATATTTTGCTGTGGAAGAACCTGGGAAAACCAAGAGAAGAACCACCAACCCACAAGAAACTACTGGAGAGCTTTCTCACATACCACATTAAGAGACCAAGACTTGAACCCATGAGGACAGAGGTGAGATGTCTCTGATCCGTAAAAGTGAGTGTCTGTGCCCACTCAGCCACCTGGGGATATAGACCACTCGGCCACCTGGGACATTATGCAACTCAGCCACCTGGGACCTTAGACCGCTTGGCCATCTGGGGCCTTAGACCATTTGACCGTTTGGGGCCTTAGACCATTTGACCATTCTGGGTCTCAAAGAATAACATTCTTGTGTGAAGAACATGGATGAATGCACATACCAAATTTTTCATGCTATGGGCTGTTTAATTCCTACATGATGAAAGCAATGGTGACCAAGGATTTGTGACACATATTTAAATTACATGTAATATACATCAAGTGCCAATGGCAGCAGCACCAGTTAAATATAAACAAAATTTAAATTTCTATTGGTTTATTTTTTATTGTAAATAACAAATATTCAGATATATAATAACATCTGACAACAACATAAAATCTTTCTGAATGCAAATGTGCTTGTACCATGCAATCAAATTCTTGAGAAGTAAAAGTATCAAAAATTATCAAAAAATGAAAAGTTATCATTCCTACATGCATACTAATTATCTGATGTTGGGTCAACAAAGCAAACCTCAAGCATAAATATAAATTCTGGCTTAATGTTAACTTTGAGGCTTGATGATTACAACTGAATAATGTAAAGTTGAAAACAAAAATTCTTGCCATATTCTCAAACACTGAGAAAAAAAAATAATATATAGCCAATACAGATATATATTACAATACACATAATATGATGCAGCCATTTTTGTTAAAACTCTAATTTTATAAAAGGCCTGACAATTCATTCACGTTATCATGAATGAGCATGAAATAAACAACTACAGTTCTGTATATTACACAACACACACAACTGATGTATTTACCATATATCCTCACTTATAAGTCCAGCCTAACTTCAAACAATAAAGATCCAGATCTGCCATAGTGTAATGCACCTGTAGATAGGGTCTATGTAGTTTGTTCTAATTATTACTCCTAATAAACTGCACAGACTCAGATCTGCCAATGTATTATGTGACAGAAGATATGGGTCTGTGCAGTTTGCAGTTCAACTCTTCTTATTAGCATGTATATGGCACATAATGTAGGTAAGTCTTTTTGTGCATAATGTAGGTAAGTCTTTTTGTACATAATGTAGGCAAGTCGTTTTGTGAATAATGCAGGTAAGTCTTTTTGTGAATAATTTTGATAACTATTTAATGAACTATTTCTGCACATCAAAATCTTCAGAAATATTTTTTCTATTGACAGCAGTGTCTTTAATTTTCCATATCTACAATGCAAGGAATAAGTTGCTTGAAATCAAAAGTTATTCAGATTTAGGCTCAGCTTTTCCACCGAGAAAGAAATTACTGACAATATTAATTATATGGTGACATACTGTTTACAAACCTTAGGTGAGTTATGATCTAGGATAATTATATTCAGTTACTGTAATTAACCAATTCAGTATTACCATAGTAATTTCATTAGGTATAGTAAATACAGAATTTGCTTTTTTCCTTAAAGCATGACACATCCTCAACGTCATATGCATACAGTTGGAACTAATTATAAAGTAGCTGATTTTATACAAATATTTCATTACAAATTTACAATTGGTCTCATTTTGCCTTCTTTTCTTACAGCATAAACTGTGATTCCCATGGTAACCAGAAAAGTTCCAGCCCATAAAATTACAATTTAAATACAATATCACATGTAATTTGAACTGAAGTTAAAACAATTTGGTATGTTACAGTTTAGAATTAGTGGCATAATTCCAATTAGTTTTACCCCCACCCCCACTAGAAGCTACATTTCAAAAGCAGTAATACATAACCTACTACTACATTGCTGAATATAGCAGGAGGGAGGCTGAATGCCTTCAATTGCACTGACCCTAATGGTATGAGTGTTGACTACAGTAGACTGGTAGAAGGTTAGGACGCATTCAGTGACATGACTAAGGAGCCAATGAACAAAAATGCCTTCTCTCCATTGTACCAAAGATCAAAGGTAAAAGGAAGGGAAAGTAGTGAGATCTTCGGATGGTCACTCTGACAGCATCATCCAAAAGAATAGTTACTCAAAAGGACCCATGATGTAGTATATAACCCTAACATTGTGGACTTTAATTCTCAAACAATGAAGCACTGCTGTCAACAATTGATGCAGTCTTCATGAGACTAAAGGGAGCTGCCAAAAAGATATCGGCATGTGAGGCGATTGTCAGTTGCATGCAGGCCTTAACATGAAGTTTATAATCAGCAAGTGATCCCAGGACCCAACAATATACCCACCTGGGATGCACCCGAATCTCAGGAGGGCTTATGAGGCCTAACTTGAGAATGAACTTGATAGCTGGAGGCACAGGCAAGCAGTCAGAAATGTAGAAGGGGGGACAGAACACCATATCTGCTGCCTGGCAATCTCCTGGCAACAGGAAAACTACCAAGTAAGCGAATGGACCATTGCAGAGTGTTGGGAGCAGCAGATCCAGACACAAGTTTTGGTGAATGAGGTGATAAATGTCCTTCACTGCCTTACTGAACATCCAAATTTCTTCCTTCACAAACTCCTGACCCATTAGGTGAGAAGGAGCAGGCAATCCCATCAGAGGGGGAGAAACTGATGCCACCAGTTCCTCTAAGAATTCACTAATCAAAAGGACATCATCATCCTGAACCTGCTCCTGAGGTGAGACAGAAATGTCCTTCCCAGTATCTCTCTCCAGAAAGGGCTATGTTGAAATGGGGTTTCTGTCATCCTGAAACAGCTAGGGGAGTGATGGGACTAACCTACTACTATCTGTCGAGGCAAACAGGATCACTGATCCCTTCTAGACCCTCTAGGAGGTGAGTCGCAGCTCCCTCCTTTCTGTAGACCAAAGCTAGAGGTGACAGCTTTGCCACTGGTGCATATCCATCACCCTTCATGTCCACTCTATCATGAAGGCATAGAGATCCATGATGTTTAAGATGGGACAGGAAGACTTCCCAGTATGGTGTGTCACCACATCATGTATGGACCTCTATCATAAGGAGACGCCCCTTGAGAAGGCGCCACTCACTCGCAGGTGTCTTCTATCCAGAGGAGTAGATAATAATTAGCTTCAACTGAGGACTATGAGTACCAGAAACAGGAAAACAATTCAATAGCAGCATATATTGGGATATGCTATTAAATTACTTATCTATCCAAAATCAAAAGTTTAATAATTAACTGTAACTTAATTAAGTACATTTGAAAGTAACTGACCCCTGGTCTGGGTGAATGTTAGGGTTACTGCACTATGCTTATTCTTACTGAATCAGAATGAACTGACAAGATTTACATAAAAAAGCCTACCAATGAACAGCTGCCAGTAATTTAGTCTTTGGAAATAAATGAAAAGAAATGTCTGCTGTGGTGGCCATATTAGATTTTAGATCAGCACCATTGTTATTTAGGACCAACTATACATCAAAAAAGTTTCTTTCATTGAAACCCCATGTTGATATGTCCATCCATGTATAAGTATTGATAACAAGATTTTCAAGAAGGCCACTGTGGTGGCTATGTTAACCCCAGATCAGCACCATTTTCACTTCTGACTAACCAGACATCATAGGAAGTCTTTCAGTGAAAACCCCATGCTGATATAAACATCCAATCGAGGTTGGTGGTTTGGTGCTTTATAGCACAGCAACACAAGTAGGTCATTTAGTGCCAAGGCAATTGGAATAAAGTACCTTACCCAAGGACACACCACAGTAGCTGGCCCTTTTAGGTTTTTGATCATAGAATTCAAAATGGCACCCTTTTGTAGCAAGTCTGCCACATTAAGCATTGAGCCCATGCAGCTCTTCATCCATTCAGGAAGATTTTCAAGATGGCTGCCATGGTGGCCATATTGGGCATCAGATCAACACTGTTTTTATTTATGATCAAGTAGACATCATAAAAGTCTTTTAGTGAGAACCTCATGTTGATATCACCAACTATTCAGGAGGAATAACTAGAACAACATTTTCACGATGTCGGCCATATTGAATTATCAAAAAGTCATTCAGGACCAACTCAACAGCATAAAAAGTCTTTCAGCTCAAACCCCATGATGATATGACCATCCATTTACCAGGAATAGTGATACAAAGTTTTTCAAGGTGGCCATAATGGATACACAAGCAGTACCATTGTCATCTAGAACCAGCTAGACCAAGGGATGAATGTGAAAAATTTCATGGCAATCCTCCAAGTAGTCTATGAGGAGTAGCGATAACAAACTCAAGCTAATCGACAAGAGACCATCCCATAAGCTTTTCCAGTCTATGACAAATATAGCTAAAAAAATTTATTTCAAATTATTCAAAACATAGAAACAATGTCATTTCTAGGAAAAATTCACAAATAACTTTAATGTCACTGACAATGTCATGTATATGTTGTCACAACACATTGCAACATAAGAATCATTAAAAAAAATACACACTTGCACCATTCCACTATATTAACAAAATGAGAAATACAAATGATGACATATATGTGCTTTAAATATTGATATGAATCCATAATGGTAAAAGTCTTTTATATATCATGTGATCAAGGAAGCCACAGTACTTTAGCTATGGGGCCTTTCTCTGAGCAAATATTATATATTGAGCTTTGAAAGGAATCTGTCTCCCTAACACAGGTCTCAGGCTGAATTTTTTAAGACCTGAGAAAAAGACAAAGGACACACAACTCATAGTCAGACGTATGTCCCTATTTGGTCACAAACAATACACCCATCCAATAATCCCTTTCAAACAACAGTATAGCACCTTTTGCATACTGTAAGTTTACAGTAAGTAGGTCACAGTGACACTCTTTTGCCTGCTGAGGTTTGAAATGATATGAGGAACATGACAGTTTTAACTTGAAAGACTGGCTGCAACCAAAGATATAGCCCCACCTCCTTCTCCACCCCTACTCCAAAGAAAACAAAAAACATCTGATAAATACTGGTTGCATTGACTCCCCGCCCCCAATTTAGAATGAAGCAAAAATCTCTGTGTACCATGAATATATCAAGCAGTCTTGATACAATATTATGACTTTATCAGAGTGTATGGAATAATGAGGTAATGATCCAGCAATACACATCTGGATTATACATATTTTCATAATATACAATATACCATATTGCCACTAGGGCTACAACAGGTAGAAAACGTAGGGCTCCAATACTTAAATTGGCAAACTTGACTCAGCCTCAAGTACTTGAAATTGCAATTGTCTGTCTCCTGGAAACATCCAACCCAACTCCTTTTCCCAGACTAGATAATTTTAAAATAAATAATCACCACATTTTCTGCCATAAAGAAACATGCATTTATTTTACTACATATATATATTAGGTATAAAATCTGTATATCAATTAGAAATATCTTCATAAATCAATTACTACCGAGTTTCATTTTTGGTAGACCAGTTGTAACACAGCATTCCATTTAGTGCTTTGCATCAACAGCACTAGCCGTTGAAACCATGGGCTGCTGGGAAATCTAATGGCACTATTAATGATAGAAAAGTAAGTAGATGCAATTTAGGCACTTCAAATAATATATTAAAGCTAAAAACACGCAAATTAGTTCAATTAAATTGTAGTTCATGCAGAGGCATTCTTCAAGCATTTCTAAAACAGAATGGTAATGAAATAACACATGGAATACAAAAAAGAATAAGTGCACCAATTGTTATCTCTATGCAGATTTAGTTCAGGTTACAAAATAAGCACAAATAACACATCTCCCAAATTACCAAAAAAGAGCTGTCTTATCTTTTTTTTCTCAAGTATTTGAGCCCCAGAAATCAATTCTATTTTAATATATACCTCAATTACTTAATTCTGAGTCATTCAAATGTACAATATACATTTGACTAATCACAACATACACTGTATATTCATAGTGTTGAAGTTAACACACAATATACATTCATTCCAATGTCCTGCTGCACAGGTCAGAAAGAGTCTTATGTATTGACTATGATATACCTCTAGTGGGAAAGTATATGCGGCCATGAACAAATGCTTATCTATATTAGTAAAGGGAAAAAACTGTATATATCACTCACTGATCCTTTGTGATGAGGTGTTTTACAAAAAAGATAGATCCAATTATCAAGTTCCTTGATTCTAACATGAACAGACCCAATAAATGAACTTGAAACACAAAATTTAAAAAAGTCGCTGATGCCTTAACTATAGGCCAAAGAGGTCTCTTTTTGAAACAATGGGAGTAGTACTTATCATGATGTATATACTCAACAGGTTTCATGAGTCCGAGTTAGGATCATTGTTGTTGTTGTAGGTTTTAACGCCATTTTTCAGCGCACGATAGGCTATATATACATGGCGGCCAGTATTAATGGTGGAGGAAGAACCAGGGAAACCCCCCCAGGAAAGAACCACCGACCCACGAGAAGCTACTGGCAAGCTTTCTCACATACCCACATTGGCTGAATCCGAGACTTGAACCCACACAGACAGAGGTGAGATGGCAGTGATCCATAACGGAGAGTGCTTTAGACCACTCGGCCACTCGGGGCCCCGAGTTAGGATTGAGGGCATGTAGAATGCCAAAATGCAAGAGGGTCATGAGGTCAATGCAAATATTTTAGCGAGTAAAATATTAAATATAGGTCACAGTTATTTAACCAAAAGCCAGTAAAAGATGAAATATAGGTCTTCGTGACCATTTTCGTTGTAAGGCTGTGCTACTTAACAAGAGCATATCATCATCAATTATATGAATTTAGCATGAACACTGCCAGAAAAATTAATATGAATCACAAAATGTACCCCAAGTCATTAAAGACAAAACATGGGCCACAATAAACTACTTCTACAATTTTGGAGTAGTGTTCATCAAGAACCATCCCTTCACAAACTTTTGTGATTCTAGATAGGATAGTATGTTGTTATTGTAGGGTTTAATGCCATTTTTCAGCACAAGATAGGCTATACATGGCGGCCAGTATAACTGGTGGCAGAAGAATCCTGGAAAACCCTGGGAAGAAGACAACAACTTATGAGAAACTACTGGCAAGCTTTCTCACGTACCCACGTCAGCCGAGCTCGAGACTCGAACTCTTGCAGACAGAGGTGAGATAGCGGTGATCCAGAATGGTGAGCGCTTTAGACCACTCTGCCACTCAGGGCCCCAAGATAGTATGTAAAAAGTCTGCAAAAAACATGTCATCACCTAAATATAAACACATAATCTAAGCCAGAAGAATGCAAAATATAGGTCACAGCGACTTTCATTTACTGTAAGAGTGTGGTATTAACAGAATGCATAAAATCAGCCGTTTAATACATCTAACATGAACTTCGCTTTCAAAGAAGAATTAAAGCACACTATTCAAGCAAAGCCAAAAAAGCATGAAACATGGATCAGTGACCTATTTTGTGATGGGGGTATAGTATACATTAAGATACATCCACTCGCCAAGATTCAATGTATAACAGTGTGTATACATGGTGAGACAAACTAGAGCCAAATGCAACAACAGTACTCTGAATGGCAATGCATACAACAAAAGTAAGTATACAGGGTGGATAAAATCTGTGGTCATCAGCTGACACACAAATTTAACTAAGCTATCAAGATGTGAAATACAGATCACAGTTAATTTCTTTTGTTGTAATTGTCTGGTACTAATAGAGATGCATATAAACATCTGGTCTGATGATTCTAGTATATACAAGTGCTTGATAAATCAAGTTAATTTCAATCATAAAACTCAACCCAAGACAGTGAAATATCAAATACAAGTCATGGCAATTTATTTCTGTGATTAAGATGCAGTAAATAAACTGAAAATGTTGTACAGAAACTTCTTCAGTCACAATGACCCTGACCTATAACCTTTTGGTCACCATCAGGTCAATATATTCCTTTCTTACCTCAAGTGCAAACCACCCACAAAGTTGGTCAAGGTATATACTGCAGAACTAATGTCATCATGCAAAAGACATATTTCTTCTTTCAGTAACAGTACCTTTGGGCTCCAAAAATCAATAGGGTTCTTCCTTAATCCAAGTGCAAGCCATCCACAAATGTGACAACTACAAATGACAGAGAACAGTGCAGAAACCATTTTTCTTCTTTCAGTGTCCATTGCTTTTGACCTTATGAGCCTGAAAGCAATAAGGTTTTCCTTACCCCATGCATAAGTCATAGACAAAGTTATCGTAAATGTTGGTGGAGAACTCAAAGTATTGTGCAGAAACTATTTTTCTTCTGTCAGTTAGTGACCTTGACCTTTGACATTAAAATTTACTTTTTCTTTCTCCTAAGTGCAAGCTGTCTACAAGTCTGGTAATTGTAGAGTGTTATTGTGCACAAACCATTTTTCTTATTTCAGTCACAGCAACCTTGAACTCTGAACCTTTGACCCCAAAATCAACAGGGTTATTTCTTACTAAACAAAATACAAGCTATACACAATGATTGGTAGCTGTAGATTGTGGCAATCTTTAGTTTTTGTGCTGAAATGAAATTCATAACAGACAGATGACATCTTAACAATACGCTCTGCTCCACCTCATATGGGCATATAAAAGCATGACCATTTATGTAAAAATAATGAATCTGCATTAACAAAGTTAGCCCCCTTTGCCAGATCTCCAGGCGATAGGTGTAATGAAACATAGTCCAAATCGATGCCTAGGACCTTGAATGAAGAAAAAAACATACAGATGCTTTGAGACAGCCCATACTGTATGTACAGGTATACACTTTCATATGTCGACAATAGGGATAGTACAGAAACTAGCTCAGCAATTTTCAAAAGCTGAAATGGCTAATGTTGATACATTAGGTTGTAACATTCCTACATGGCCTTAGCCGAAGTCAAGCTAACAGCTAACAATTTAATCAATAAAAATAAGAAGGGTTTCTTGATTCAGATAATGTGGACTAATTAAATGTGCTGTACTGTCTCCTCATCTTGCAATATGTCTTTTACCCCAAATATACTGCTGCCATAAAAAGGGCTATGGTAAAGTATTACCTCTCCTGAATATATATTGGTGAGCTCCAAAGATAATATATGTGACAAATGTAAGTATATACTATAATCATGGTTAAAATGGCATGTTTACAATTTAAGCTTTGGTGTGAGGTAATATGTATAATAAATAACGTGAATATACTGCAAGAGACAAGCAATGTCAGGGTATTAGAAACTTCGATAATAATTAAAAAAACAATCTTTCTGCTGTCAGCTGAACTAAAAGTGATATTGAAATGGTGTGTAAAACCAATGCATCACACAGCCATAATACTGAATTGCAGTCAGTATCAAACTATTAGTCACTAACACTGGATTGGTGCAACAACCATCTTTGCTCGCCAAGGGTTATCAATCCATTTTGAGTCTTGGCATATGAAGCAAAAACAGTAACTGCAGCTCATCTATCTGATTGGATGTCTCTCTACTATCAGCCAGCCTAAGACCGAAAAATCAGGCCCGCCTCACTCGCAGGAGTCCCATGTGTTAGTAATTTTAAAAAAATAGAGAGAAAGTAATTTTAAAGCAATGGCAGAACATTTTAAGTTCAATATAATATAAAACTTGTTTAAAAGTTAATTTCCAAATGCTGTACTCACAGGGGCCCTGCATGTTAATCCAGGGGACCCAGCCAAAATGATCCAAATCAAGCCCTTGCGTATACTAAGGCAGTTACTGGCTCTACTATCTAACTGGACGCTACTCTACTATTTGACTGGACGCACCAGAAAGAAAATGGCCTTATCAGATTGCTGTACATTTTTCCCATTTAAACCTTTCATACATGTTTTTCTTTCAAGTCAAGGCATGTGAATATTATGGAAATCATAATGGTGACCAAACAGGTCAAGTAGCAAACTCTTTAACTGGTCAACTGATTTTCCTTGCTATGGACAGTGACGCTTTATTCACATTATGGCACTGTTTTGCCTAACTATATATCCAAAGGGCTGATGTGGAATGAAAATGACGACCACGCTTAGCTAGCAAATATGTGCACGGATGGGTACAACTCATTTCTACTGAGGGTAATTAATTGATCATCACAACTAAAAGATACCTCATCTTTTCTTATTGTATCAATCTTTTAAAATAAAAATACAACCAAGTCTTGTCAATGAATTTGTTGCAGTGACTTCTTTGGAACAGACTATAATGACACAACACGTCGTGAACACTAATGGCTCTCAACTCTCTCCTTTCACTACAATATTGTATTATACCTGCATCATATATGTGGTATTATGTCTGAAGATGAGGTTATTATTTTCATTTATGTAATAAAGGACTTCACATAACTTATTAATGAACAAAAAAGTTATACAATGGGCAAGATATCACAACAAAGGAAAACAACATTTTTTTCTTTCTTTCTTGCTGTACAATAAACAACATCCATAACAATCAACCCTGTAAACATTGGGACTAGATTTAATTTATGAAAGAACCATTGCTTCCCATATGCATGTATGTATAAAGCACACAACACAAACCAAGATCAAGACTGACCTAATGAACTGGCAGATCTGGGTTTACTAGAGTCAAGCACAACAATGAAGAAAAAGATATCTGGGTCTATTTTAGGACATACTTGTAGAATTCAGGCTACTTTATTTTTTTTAAAAAGCTGCATTAAAATATCAACAGAATGCTTGAAAATCTTGCTTTGTATTTGCAAATCCTACTTCTATTTACTTGGCTACACCTCCCCTATGTTCAGAAAATTCCTCCTTTTGATATGCCTGCCAGAAGTAGAAGGTAGAGTATGTAATGTGATGATGTCTGTACATCAGTCTGTATGCTACGTTTTTCATTTCTGCACAGCAGATTTATTTTTATGCCATCTACCTTGATATACTTTTGTGGATGACTTGGGGTAAAAAAAAAGTGGGATTACAAGTTTTATTGTTGAGGTCACTAAGACTGCACAAAGCAAAATAATTTCCACTAGAAACATTAGTTCTACATAACTGAACTGGACCAAACTTTGTTGATGGATTGCACTTCAAATAAGAAAGAAAGAAAAAATAAATTTTTAGGTCAAAAGGTCAACGGTTAAGATCACAGCTACTAAAGAACAATTCTTGCTCCTGAACAACATTATTTCAACATCACAGACCCCCACTCCATCCCCCACCTCACAAGTTTTTGGGATGTAGAAGATTTATACTCACGAGTCCAACTGCAAATTACTCAGACCCAAACATGCCATTGCATAATGTGTTGGCAAATCTGGGTCTGCGCAGTTTCTTAGGAGTAATCTGTAGAACAAACAGCACTGACCCTAATCTGCCGACACATTATGCTATGGCAGATCAGAATCTTTGTTGTTTGCAATTTGACTTAAGTATATACAGTAGGCTTGATGCTCCCTCCCGTATGTCGTGAGAAGTGACTAACAGACACAGCAGCTGCAGTTGCATATTAGTTCTCATGCCAAACTCACAAATAAAATGGAGCAGATTCAAATCCTATCAGCAGAACAGACGAGATTAGTTACTATGGCATGTCCTTACTTTACTCCTATTTACCTTGGTACTGAATAACCTACATAACTCACTCGTACAATTCAAACTGCAAACATCAGAGATCCTGATCATGGTTGTTCGTTCGACTAATCAACTGCAGACTTATAAGCGAGTACATACAGTACTTGTGTAAAATCACCAAACAAAACAAAACATCACAGACCCGGGTTAAACTTTATGAATGACCTGTACTAAGATTAAAAAGGCATACTGATTAGGTGGCTTACACTTTAAGAAAGAAGCCAACCGACTGGATGAACATGTTAAAACTCAACATCAGTGCGTGTGTGTTTTGTGTCTAGCACTGGGGCATCATGCCGCAGACATGTAGCATGATGTCCCACCCAGTCACATTATCCTGACACCAGGCCAACCAGTCCTAACACTAACCTCTTAATGCTGAGCGCCAAGCGAGGCAGCTGTTAGTACCATTTTTGTAAGTCTTTGGTAAGACGCGACTCCAGATCGAACCCACAACCTCCCACATCCAAGATGGACGCTCTAACCACTAGGCCACCAGAGTGGTCAAAACTTGATATCAGAGTGATTAAAAAAGAAAAATGGTTTTCCCCATAACAACTTTAGTTCCAGATCATTTACCCTTACCAAAGTTTTAAAAGGGTCTGCACTTAACATAAGAGACAGGGTGAATGATTTACGGGTCAAAAGGTCAATGGCCAAGGTCATTATCATTAAAAGAAAAAAAATTACTTTTGTTTTAGTAAATTTCTTAACCAAACTTTGTAGCTGGTTTGCACATAGAGTAAGAAAGAAATCTTAGATTTAGGGAATAAAAGTAATGGTAAGTGAAAAAAAAATAAAAAAATAATGGCTTTTGCACACAAGTTTAGTTCATGACTGCATATCTTGACTAAAGGACTAAAGGTCAATGTCACAGAGACTCACTGGTCAATAATCTCTCAAGTCAGCCATGCCTTACTAATGTTGCCAAAAAGATCTATTAAACATGGGATGGGTATTTATTGTACATTCTCAAATTTCGAAAATGGAGGCAGAATTTCTGACCAAATATTTCAGTTCTAGATTAGTCCGTTTTGCCTCTCATATGTATGTATGTATGTGTAATACACAACCAAATGCATACAACACAGACCATGATCTACCTCTGCATAATGAGAAGGCAGATCTGGGTCAACTAAGCTGTTTTTTAAACTTTCGAACAGAAGAGTGTTAACAAGAAACTGCTGGCCAATTCTCTTGTCTATGCTGTGTGCGCTATACAAAATACAGAAAGCTATGATTATGATTTTTTTTAAATTCCTAAATTGTACAACAGAACTGACCTCCAAAAACATACAATGTTACTATTATATCAAATCACTTTAAGTACTGGACATGTCAAGTTAACAAATCTCAAAATCAACTTCTCACATAATCAGACACTGGACATAGGCGTGCTCAAGACATAATCCACTCCATCAATCCATGCCAGAAAACATCACAATAAGCTTGACAGATTTCTACCTGAAAAAAGAAGAAAAAAAGATGCTGTTACAAGATAGCATAGTTCAACTATTCACGACACACAGCACAAGGTTTGTACAGCCAGTGGGGGATGATGTTGTTGGTGTAGGGTTTAACACTATTTTTCAGCACAAGATAGGCATTGCATGGTGGCCAGTATAAATGGTGGAGGAAGAAACTGGGAATAACCCAGAAAGAACCACCAACCCATGAGAAACTACTGGCAAGCTTTCTCACGTACCTACATTCCAGTGGCGGATAAAGATTTACATTCCCTCATGAATATTCAAGGAGCTTTTGGACAAATTCAAGAACTTTCCAATGAAGAAACAATTGTTTACACAATCACTTTTCGAGGAAACCCCTCAAATTCAAAAATGTGTCAAGGCTGCACAAATATGAATCACAACAATCTGTACAAAATTAAACTTACAAGGAACCTAAATACCAACATTTGGTTCACAGTTTGGGAGGCTGCCTGTATTTAACTGACATGTCTACTGACAAACGCCAATTTCTCAAAAATATTTTGCCTTGAGAGTAAATTGAAATGTTAGCATTTTTTAAAGTCTGTTTACTTTTGATGAATATATAAACCTTACATATTCTCAAAGGTCCTTCTTAAAAATAACAAGCTGCTTGCAGACTGTCCTTCACTACATATCCATGTATAATCAATTCTCATTTAATAGATGGCGTCAAGAAAAGATGGCGTCAAGAAAAGATTAGCCTGTGGTAAATCAATACATTATAGGTCTTGATCCATGAATGATCACATGTATGTGCCAGGGCTTCAAACAGATGTGCAGATGCACAAGATAATTCTCAAGTCTGAGTTTTTTATACAATTCCCACAAAATGATAACTGTCAATTTTGCATCATGGTCATAAACAGAAGATAATAAATCATCAGTTATTACAGCTGTCAATTAGGTTGAAGAAAACAGTGCAAGACTGATGCACAGAAAACATCCATATTTTAAGCATACCTATAACAAATGACTGTCCAAAATATTCACTATTAACTAAAGATTATTTGATGACACATGCATTTCATCGCAACAGTTAGTTCATGGAGATCCGATGAAGTTCACTGTTCATCTTGAGTTACTTGCACAACACTATCCAAAAATGCTTGCTTATGTTAACTTTGCAGCCATTTTTTACACTTGGTTCAAGGACATTTTCTTCTTCTTAGATTATGAAAATTATGTGTGTGTGTCTGTGTGATTAGGATTTATAACGTAGCTTTAACAATTTCTCAATCATATCGCTACGATGTCTTCAGTGTGGCAGTTTATAGTGATGTCTAGCAATAAGGCATCATGCTGCAGACACGTAGCATGATGTCTCACCCAGTCACATTATCCTGACACCAGACCAACCAGTCCTAACATTAACCTCTTAATGCTGAGTGCCAAGCGAGGCAGCTGTTAGTACCATTTTTGTAAGTCTTTGGTATGACTCTGTCGGGGTTCGAACCCACGCCCTCCTGCTTCTGAGGCAGACACTCTAACCACTAGACCACTGAAGCGGTTGAAAATTATCATGTAGTCCAAGGTATGACCTTGGCTCAACTGAACAATTTTTACTCTGAGAAAGATTAGAATTAAAAAAATATTTAAATTTTTTTTAAAAAGTTGTGTGCCAAAACTGCAACTGATTTTGAAAAATAGTCAGGAACTAGGTCAGCATTAGATACAATGTCTCTATTATTAATTGTTTATGTCAAAAATAAAATATAAAAATCAGTCTGAACTGAACTCTATTCTAGACAATATCAAATCCAGTAAACAAAGTTACATTACAATAACATGTAATAGAATTTACATAACAGAGCAAAGCAATAAACTGTCATTATTTTGTCACATCTCATTATTCATGCAGGTTGTACTGACAAGAAACAAGAGGTTTAACATCATTGTCATATAAATATATACATACATGCATTAAAAATAACATGGCTATAAAAGTGTTGGTATAAAGCAATTAATATACCAATACTATTGGTATATCAAATTGTGATCTGCCTATGTAGCAATAATATGAATATATAAACATTCTTTTAACTGCAGGCCTATATATCAATCATGAATTTCCACTTACTGATCATTAATAATGCACGAAAATTACAATAAAAAGTATTAATAGTCCCGTTTTCTAAAAGAATTTAAAATGGTACACAATTTCATTGGAATCAATTCTTTTTTTTCGTTCCCCTCTAACCTCTCATGCATAAGGGACAAAATAAGCATTTTATCAATATATTACCTTAAAACTAAACTTGCACTAAGTAATCTACAAGAAGATAGTTCGTTGTAACGGTATATTTACACCTTCCTTAGGATCTATCTACAGTGTTCATAAAAACCATAATACATACATGTAGTTGCAATAGCCTGTCGACACAATACGCATATGTAATGCTCTATCATTGTTGTTGTTTATTAAACCTGTAATGATGTTCTACAAATCGATTATTATTAATTAAATATGAAAATGTCCAAACATGCAGCCTTCTCTCAATCTGTCTGTCAAGACCACCATAGCAATACACAGTTGCCGAGATCATATCCTAATTCCGTTCAAAGGGCAAATATCTCTATTTACATGTGATATAAATAAAATATATGTATAGTATGTATTAATGTAATACCACTCACTGTAAATTTTTTCATAAAAAGGAAACTTGGCAAGCCTTGTTTCCTTTTAATGAAACATTTATATATACATCTTGTGGTATATCACTGATACAGCATACATACTATACATACATTAGAGAGAGAAGTACTTGAAAAAAGTGTGTTCATCACTGGTTATACCAATGTCATGCATTTCATTTACACTGATTATCCAGATTTTTTACTCCTTTTATAGTATTCCCTAAATATTTACTTACAATACACATGTATCTAAATTAAACTGATTTACAAATCACAATGCCTACGAAGAACAGAGTTAAAAAAAAGAGGCAGAAATAAGCGCAATTAAATATAATCTCATACCATTGTAATTTTAATGGGCCTATGAATAATTACATCAAGTTTTAAAAGTAAAATTAAATGTAATTAGGAAAGATGGGGTGAGAATGACATACAAAGAGAGATAGCTCATTCTTACGCCTGGATGTTGTTACATAAGCAACGCTGTGACGATATAAAATATATCATGCATAAATCCCAAACTTATCATACTACATTTGCCTAATCAAGACATTCTGTTGTCCATACCTTGGAAATCAATGAACAAAGGTAACTGAATGGACAATCAAAGTTCACAGTGCAGCAAAATGTAGCAATAATGTCCTTTAAAATGAAATCAAACATGGAAATTTATTTAAACAAAGCTTTAAAATTAAATCGAACATGGAAATTTATTTAAACAAAGCTTTAAAATGAATTCGAACATGGAAATTTATTTAAACAAAGCTTTCAGATTTAATTAATATAGGAATTCTATAATATTAATATTGGTCAAAAAGGACTGAAAGGCACAAGCCATCAGAAAATCACATTTAAAACACACAATCGTTCATTTGATAAATTTTTTACCTTTTTCAACATATGGACATTATGATTGCATTCCTCCGTTTCATGAAAATGGGGAAAATATGCTCATTAAAACTAAACACTTTTCAAATTATTCTTTGAAATATTGAATTTTTGTGAGTTTGTTAAACAAGATATTTTGGGGGGAAATCATATTTTTTGTTCAGGCGGTTGAGAGGTAAATTATGATATTTGCAATCACTTATTCAAAATATCAATTTGATATAAATAAGAGAAGGGATCATAAAGATACTGGGTTACAAGTGTGCTCATCATCTGTACCCCTTTTTCTTTTTTTACTGTGTCACAGAAATATTGTGAATGCACTAAAATTGTTGATTGGCAAACATAGCTTACATCTCATACGTGTTCAGTTAATTTAAAAATTGTAGTATCCTCATATTAATTTGAATTGTATTCACCAATTAATTAATCAATATACAGTATTTTTTATTCATTATTTCTAAATAAACTCAAGTGTATACCTACTTGTTTGATGTTTTAACAAAAATCTTTACCAAATTTGTAAAGGAATGAACACATGAATCAAAGTGAAGTTATTCAAGTTTTGACCACTTCTAAGTGTCATGTTTGATAAGGAAAACCTTTATTTTAAAAATTGTTTTGTAAAGAATTTGTTGAAATTAGTTAAATAATTCAAAATTTAAAACAACTGTATAAATAACTGAGGAAAAGAAAATCATCCAGACAAATACTACAGAAAAAGAATCAAATTATAACAACATTTAAACACTTCAGTCGGTTCAGTTTTAAACCCACATTAGCCAAATCTGAGACTCAAACCCAGAAACGGAGGGCACTTTAGACCACTTGGCCATTCGAGGCCCCCTAAAGTTTTGTAAAAAGGCAACAGAATACTTTGTGCATTTGAGCCAGCAATGCCTTGTAGAGTATAAAGTCCCTTGAAACAAAGCATGATGTAAACAAAATGTCTTTTGCTTAGCAAACTCACCCAACATTATGTGAATACCAGCAGCATTGTTCTTCTCCCCATGGGGCCCCGAGTGGCCGAGTGGTCTAAAGCGCTCTCCGTTACAGATCACTGCCATCTCACCTCTATCTGCGTGGGTCTGAGTCTAGGATTCGGCCAATGTGGGTATGTGAGAAAGCTTGCCAGTAGCTTCTCGTGGGTCGGTGGTTCTTCCCGGGGTTTTCCAGGGTTCTTCCTCCACCATTAATACTGGCCGCCATACATAGCCTATCATGTGCTGAAAAATGGCGTTAAACCCCACAACAACAACAACAACAACAACTTCTCCCCATGAACTATAATGTGATGGCCTGAGAGATCCACTTTATGGAGTGCTGGCATCTCTCTGGGCCACATGTGCTACAACTACAATATGGTTCCCAGAGAAAAAAATGCCTGCACTTTGTTGTACTAATAAGTGGAGGTAAAAAGAGAAGACAGAATGGGATCACCAAAATGCTACCTCCATGATGTCCTCCATGGAAGAATGATTTAGATAGGCCCATGAAGCAATGACAGCTTGAACCTTTTAGTTTCAAAGAGAGAGATCCATCAGTAAGAGACTGATAAGCTCTTGGTGACAATCCTTCATTAGAATTTGGAAGCAGAAATATCAATAGAGCCCTTATGAGGAAGGAAAAGATGTTTCCTACACTTTCTTTTCCTTTCAGAGGCACTTACATAGAAACGTAGTGCCCTAAGTGGGAATAAATGCCAATCTCATCCATTTCCAGCATCGATTTGACAATGATAATCTCAACTGGTGATGGAACTACCAAAGGTAACTGATCTTTTGGCTGATAATCCTGCTTGACAATGGAGTGAATGATAATCATAATTGCCATTAAACTGGAGACAGACAATGTAAACGGACAACACATGAATCCTGCTGTGTCTTCTCACAGATGTCAAAGTGACTGAAAATAGTCCTGAAAGAAAGCTTCAATCAATGGTTCATATTGGGAAGTTTAGATACAGACCATAAAATACAAGACAGGTTCCATTTGCATGTAAGAGAGCAGATGCCACATCTCTGCAGCTCAAAATGCTTCATGAGGTCAACAAGGTGTGAATCCAAACCGATTCCTCAGCCCTAAGAGAACTTAAATGTGTTGGAAATTGTAGCTCTGTAGTCTTTGGTAGCTGATAATGAACATCATTTGTTCTCGAAAAGGAACAAAAGGAAATCAGCAACAGAAGTTACAGAGGGACAGCTAGAACCAACGTCTTTCTGACTACACCAATCACCGAAAATTCTTGACCTGGCTTCGTAGACCTTAGATACTGAAACTCTCCTGGCTTGAATGATTCAGCTCTCAACCCAGCCCAAATTTTTTTCTTACAGATAGATTACCCGAGATAAGCAAAGTATGAAAGTGTAGAATGTGTGGGCAGAAGGGAGCATCTGTGTTGCAGCAGTAGATCCATCCTGTGCAGAAAAGACCTGAGTTGATCTACCAATAGGTCTGGAAAATCAGTGAACCATGATTGTTGAGGCCACAGTGGGGCTATGAAAATATGAGCAGTGGATGTTCAGACTTTTTGCAGAACTAGAGTTAACATTTGGAAAGGTGATAAGGCATACATGAACAGATGATCCCACTGGAAGCTGAATGCATACACTGCTCATGCTCTTTGATCAAGGACTGGAGAGACATAAAAAGGGAAGTCTGTTGTTGAGTCTGGCAGCAAACATGTCCACCAAAGACTTTACCCTAGTGAGAAAAGGGACTGTTACGGAGTGGTGATGAGTTGATTCTGTGAGCACTGTTTTGCCTGACCTGGAAGAATGTCCACTAAAGTGCTCTTCCCTGGAATTTGACAGTCTTGTAGGCTGTTTTCCTCCAAGGAGGCCCAGCGAATGAAGTTCCAAACCTCAAAGCAAAGAGAAGGGGCATGTGTGCCTCCCTGATATCAAAGATATGCAACAATGGATGTGTTGCCAATGAGATAAAAATACATCAAACTTTGACTCTGTCGATACACACTTGCAATGCTAGATACATGGCTTTACTTTTTAGATTGTTGATGTTAAGGGTTGAATTGTCAGAGTCCTAAGAACCTAAAGAATTGCACAATCTGGCTCTAAATGAGTACCCTACCTGTTTGTATATAGTGCATTCTATATATACACCATAACCTGTTTGTATGTAGTGCATTCTATATATACCCCACAACCTGTAGGTATGTAGTGCATGCTATATATACCCCACAACCTGTTTGTATGTAGTGCATGCTATATATACCCCATAACCTGTTTGTATGTAGTGCATGCTATATATACCCCATAACCTGTTTGTATGTAGTGCATGCTATATATACCCCATAACCTGTTTGTATGTAGTGCATGCTATATATACCCCATAACCTGTTTGTATGTAGTGCATGCTATATATACCACACAACCAGTTTGTATGTAGTGCATGCTATATATACCACACAACCTGTTTGTATGTAGTGCATGCTATATATACCCCATAACCTGTTTGTATGTAGTGCATGCTATACATACCCCATAACCTGTTTGTATGTAGTGCATGCTATATATACCCCATAACCTGTTTGTATGTAGTGCATTCTATATATACCCCACAACCTGTAGGTATGTAGTGCATGCTATATATACCACACAACCAGTTTGTATGTAGTGCATGCTATATATACCACACAATATGTTTGTATGTAGTGCATGCTATATATACCCCATAACCTGTTTGTATGTAGTGCATGCTATACATACCCCATAACCTGTTTGTATGTAGTGCATGCTATATATACCCCATAACCTGTTTGTATGTAGTGCATGCTATATATACCCCATAACCTGTTTGTATGTAGTGCATGCTATATATACCCCATAACCTGTTTGTATGTAGTGCATGCTATATATACCCCACAACCTGTTTGTATGTAGTGCATGCTATATATATCCCATAACCTGTTTGTATGTAGTGCATGCTATATATACCCCATAACCTGTTTGTATGTAGTGCATGCTATATATACCCCAGTGTATGCACAAAGGTAAACAATGATTTAACAGGAGGAACTGTTCTCCTATTTTTTATAAGGAAAATGCTCAGTAGTTAATCCTTGTTTTGGCATTCTAGGAAAGTACAATTGTAAAATAGAGAGAAAAATATATAATCATTTAAATTTAATTAAGGGAATTATGAATTCCTATTAATTGCAATAGAGCCTCTGCTGCAGTATAATGCAACACACACTACATTCTTGTGAACCAACTGTATTGTAAAAATAGTAATTGCAAACACTAACCCCTGAAAGGTGAGATACAACATGGTAACCTGAAGAAAAAAATTCCATACCTTAATAGTGAAAAAGGGCAGGGGTTACCAGCATAAAAAAGAAGATGAGATGGATGAATGTAACACTAGATAAAATTCTGCTGAAGGGAAAACCAAATCATATGGTTTAAATTTGTGACAGGCATTTTTTTCTGGTTACATTATGAACAACAAATTTACCATTTAACATAGTATCCTTGAAAAAGACGACTAATTCTGTGCATGTGCTTGCAAGATGCACACTGTCTTATTAACAATTCTCCACTCTGTGGAAGGATGTGTTCACATTGTATGGACGAGATTTTTCAACAGTGATGGGTAACCTATTGCTGCTATTTAATATCCCTGACATCCCTGCCTCATGGCAAAGCATATATCAGACAAAATGCCTAGCTGCTATTTAATATCCCTGACATCCCTGCCTCATGGCAAAGCATATATCAGACAAACTGCCTAGCTGCTATTTAATATCCCTGACATCCCTGCCTCATGGCAAAGCATATATCAGACAAACTGCCTAGCTGCTATTTAATATCCCTGACATCCCTGCCTCATGGCAAAGCATATATCAGACAAACTGCCTAGCTGCTATTTAATATCCCTGACATCCCTGCCTCATGGCAAAGCATATATCAGACAAACTGCCTAGCTGCTATTTAATATCCCTGACATCCCTGCCTCATGGCAAAGCATATATCAGACAAACTGCCTAGCTGCTATTTAATATCCCTGACATCCCTGCCTCATGGCAAAGCATATATCAGACAAACTGCCTAGCTGCTATTTAATATCCCTGACATCCCTGACTCATGGCAAAGCATATATCAGTCAAAATGCCTAGCTGCAACATACATTCCATTTCATAGCTATGTCTATACATGTTATCATTAATCATACACACATAAAAATTACATCTGCTCTGCATGACATGATGCCTTTGATGTTCTCAATAAATTATATTTCATAAAAGTGCTTGTTGTACAGGTTATTAATTTGTCATGGTTTTCCCTTTCTCATAATTTCAAAAGTCCCACTTTGAACAAATTAGCGAAAGCAGTAATATAAATAAAACTCAAAAAGAGATTACATAAAATGCCATACTATTCAGTTTTTATCTATTTACAGAAATTCTGTTTAATAAAGTAGTTTCAGGCCTATGCCTCAGAACATTGAACTGTTAGTCCCCTATGTAACTGCAGTATACTGTGGTATAAATCCTGGCATGGCCGACAAGGGGGGGGGGGGGGCAACTGGGGATATATCCCTGGGGTCCAGGCCTATAAGGGGGCACAGGCCAAACAACACTTTTTAATTTTATTTTTTTAAAATTGTTTGAACAAGAACTAGGAGAGGACCGGGTGTTTCTTACCCCAGGGTCTGTGATTGCTCTCTACGGCCCTGAATTCAGGTATGCTCAGAAATACTGCAATACAAATTTTTGTTGTGGTACCCAGATCTATTAGAAAGCATGCATTTTAAGTGTGCTCCAATTATCTTCATTTTGGAATGTGTCTACTGACAAAAAAATTTAAAAAAGATTATACCACTATTTTATTCAAAAAAAGAGAACAAGTAGATGTAAATTGCTGCCTAGCAATGTCTTTTGCATTTAAAAAAGAATTTATGCAAATTAATTAGGTTATTTACCTGTTTCTATTGTATTTTACTTACTTTCTTATTTCTAGTTTGGTTGCCTTGTCCAACTTGGTCATAAATAACACAAGTTAACTAAATGCTTCAGTAATGTAACATTTTACAAGTCAAATGAACCAGTTAACTGAATGCTTCAGTAATTTAACATATTACAAGTCAAATGAACTAGTTAACTAAATGCTTCAGTAATTTAACATATTACAAGTCAAATGAACTAGTTAACTAAATGCTTCAGTAATTTAACATATTACAAGTCAAATGAACCTGCACTGCTGCAACACACTGACAATGTTTCTGACAATAATAGAATCAATATGGATGGTTCACAATAAATAGAAAGGATTGGAATTTACAACCTTTAAAACCAAAATCCTATATCTACTTTGGAGTAGATGACATGAATAAAGAATTACTACCAGGGACAAAGCATTAAAAATAGCCACATATTAATAGCAATCAGTGCAATTACATATTTAATTGCCTTGTCAATACATGGCTTAGCAATTTCAGGTGATATACAAGGCATTATTGATAGATATAATGTGTTCAGCTTATGCATAAAATAAGTTTTGAAGAAGAAAAAAAAACGTAATAAAGAAGAAATTCCACTTAATACAAAGCTAAAAGTTAACTCACATGCAAAAAACTAGACTCTGAGAGGGTGTTTATTCAATGGTAATTACAATGGTTTCTATTACAGATCCCATTTCACAACTAAGTTTGCATAATACATGTAGTCAGCATTTCCATTCAATTTCAATAGATGATGTTATATGAAGGATGCCCAGGAGAAATTAACTGAATCTGAAATGTGGAGAAAAAAAAACTGTTTTCCCATGAGGACTTGACAAATGGTAACAACCTTTTTTTGTGCAGTATACATGTCTCTTTAGGCATTTAACCTTGGATTATTATTGCTTTTATGCTTTTAATTGTACTTGGAGTCCATAGTTTGCTCATGTGACCTTAAACATAGTTTAGGTAAAGAAAAAATCAACAGTTTTGTTGATAATGGACATAATTTCAGTAATTTCACACTGTTGGCTTGCATGTAATTGCTAAACCCTGTATAAATACTCATTTTGTATGTGTCCTTTGTCGATAAAATGATTTGTATTCATGCCAACTTCTTAAAAAGGATAATTTGGTCAAAATATAATAATTTAGTAACAAAACTGATAATGAAACTATTCACTCGACAGCTGGAAACAGTTTTGCAGTATTTGTCATGTGGACTGGACTGAGAGAAAAAAATGAAGCTTTATTTGAATTGATTGAAAATAATGCATTCAAGTTTATCACTTAATGAAAATCTTTAAGTGATAATGCTTTTTCATCAATTTCACCTGAAAATTTGTTATTATTAAACTAGTCAGATAACCTTGCAATTGTTATGAACAATATATGCAGTATATACAACACAATGTCATAAATATGGCTTGACACTAAAGAATGAAGTGATTCTAACAATCATAGTTTCAAGCCCAGAACATATGCACAAGCATCTGTGAACATACAAACATATATAGAATATCATACTGACACTGTATTGAAAAATTCAACAGTCCAAAAGATGCAGTACTACACAAAGGCTTGATGTTGTACCTTGGATAATGTTATGCACTGTATATTTCATTGTGTGGGAAACTAGTTCAGCAATTTAAAAGTGACTAGTAGAATGGCAAATTTATTTTATATAAAAACCACAGAATCTATCGCTGCCATTGTTTTAAAAACTGAATAGATTAGTCCATGCAATCATGCTAAATACTGCTTCAGTGTCTTCTTTCTTTCCCGATTAACAATTACGTGTGGTTTCTGTTGTCATTTCTAAGCAGAATCTCTTGATCGATTGATAGATTGTTAAAATCACTTGATCATTAAACTACTTTTATATTTTGTTAATCACCTAAATATCCTCATAGGATTCTTGTTCAAAAATTCATCTCATCTCTTGCAATAAATGTGAATATGTTTTTAGTGGGCAAGTCTTTGAATATTAAACAGAATTGTGTACAACTTAAAAAGAGCATTCTGCACTGTCTACTGTAGCTCAGCCAACAGGTAAGTTCCAGGCAACATAGTGGACCTAAACTATTTTATAATAATACGCTGCAATTTTCTAAATGGTGCAATACAACTTACTCTGTCCACTAGAAGTCATGTGGACATCTGTAGTAATCACTACATCCCATCCATGCCTGACAACAGCATGGATGATTTAATTTACAGTGTAAAAACAAGGATTTTCCACAATCCTTGATGCATGTCCTGTGATAAACCTGCTTAGTTGAAAAGTTAATGTTTCAATTACATAAGTCAGGTGAGCAATATCTGGCCCTCTCTGATATCTTGTTACTCAAGAAAATGAACTTTCTCCATACACTGCTTTATTTATCACTGTGTAAATAAGTGCAGTGAAGAAGAAAAGCACTTAACTAACTAGCACACAACACTAACAAATGGTACAACTCCATCTGGTAAGTGTAACACATCATTTGATGCCTACCCAATTTGATCCATTTTATTTATTTATTTATTTATTTATTACTTTTAGAAAATATTTAAATAACAAAAAACAGAATGTTCTGCAATGCCCAATCTGATTAAAATATAGATCTTGGACATAATGGAGATCTGACAGGCACTAACTTTGATATTAATAGTCAACTTATTTTTAGTAACAGGTATGGCATTACAACTCATACTAAAGTGAGTGATAATTAGTAATGATTTATTCTGAAAGACATTTTGTTTTAAAAAACTCTGAAGCTGTGATTCAACTGGTAAATCATAACGTCAACAGAACATGACCATGTATCAGTGCTCATTAGATCTACTACTGTACCTACAAACAGATCTCAATTTTACTGTTGTATTTTCCAAAATAAATTCATGGATGTTTGGGACATATTCAAAGGAGTCTTTAAATAAAACTGAGCACTTTTCAAGGATAATATCAGCTTTTAATGATTTAAGAAATTTTCAAAGTATCCTTCCAAATGCAAGGATTTTTCAAGCTTGTACACACAATCAGCTGTATCTTCTCCATTGCCAAATTAATACAAGTACGTATACAAATAAATAAACCATAAATCTGAAATCCTAACATGGACTGTTGAATTGAAGATATATAAAGTGAGTGATTACATTATGAAAACCCCTCCTTCTAAAAATGGATGCACTCACGTCTGTGTTGATTTGGTTGAATACAAGGGTTTTCTTCACATACCGACTATAAAAGAGCCATGTTTGAAATTTTATGCATTTTAGTGTGTTATGTATGAATAGTTGTGATAATGTTTTATCCGCAACAAAGAAATGAGGATGAAAATGTGATCTTAGTCGCGTGTGCATTGGCCCTCATGTACATGGCGTACAGGGGTCATTTCAAATGCATTTAGAAATCTCTGTAAGTGCCATTATTGTGAACTTTTAGAAAGCCTATATTAAAAAAAAAAAATACAAAAATATTTTTAACAATTGATTAAGGGTAGTTGATTAAGCATTTTTACTAATTTGCAGTTAGAATAATGTAATCTGGTTACTCAGTTAAAATTTGTTATAATGTAGTTTCTATTATTCTCTTTTATGGCTAAAACAACTCAGAAAATTTTCTAATTGAAAATAAAGTATTGCTTATATCCAATGTTAAATGCAAATATGAATACTGGGAAATAGATGGCACAATTCAAATATGAGAACATACATTATATATATATATATATATATATATATATATATATATATACACACACACACACACCGTTTCTTGCTTTGCATCCACTTCTCTTTGTTGAGCTCTCACTTCTCCCTGTTCTGTCCAAAAGAAGAAGTCACTTCTCCCAAAAATACAAGTCTAGTTTGATCCCTGACACCTCCAATCCAACTGTCAAAAGTCCTTAATCCCATACTTGAGTGTCAGATGGATCAGAATTTTTTCCCCTTACAATCTCAAATCCCCAAACTCCTATGAGTGTCAGATAGATCACAATCCCCACCCCTTGCAACTGTCCCAATTCCTCAGTCTCTGATGAGTGCCATATTTATCAGAATTCATAATGTTCATTCAAACCATCCTCAAATCCTCAATCTTCTACTTGCAGGTTTGAGTCTCAGATTCAGCCAATGTGGGTATGTGAGAAAGCTTGCCAGTAGTTTCTCATGGGTCGGTGGTTCTTTCCGAGGTTTTCCCAGGTTTTTCCTCCACCATTAATACTGGCCGCCATGTATAGCCTACCATGTGCTGAAAAATGGCGTTAAACCCCACAACAACAACAACAACAATCTTCTACTTGAGTGTCAGATGATTTGGAATTCATAACTTCATTCCAAATATCCTCAAACTCCCACTTGTGTCAGATGGTTCTTATTTCGCTATGCCCAACCACCCGATTAAAAATATCCCATATCATAAATCTCCTACTTTGGTGTTAGTTGGATCAGAATTCACCCACTCACCCAATTCCAACTACCACAAATCTTAAATCTCCCATCTAAGTGTTAGATGGATGAGAAATTCATCCACCCACCCCATTCCAACTACCCCAAATCCTAAATCTCCCACCCAAGTATCAGATGAATCAGAATTTACACCCTCATACACCAACTATCCAAATCCAAGATCTATTACAGGGGCTCGTATCGTTGCTTACAATTGACCAGCCATACATGTACTATATATTAACTACAAGGGAGGACACTTGTCTCCTTGCTTGCGTGACCTATTTAAGAATAAACGCAGATATTTCAAGCTACACTTTGCATAACTTAATAAATTTGGTACCGATATTAAGGTCAGGCATTCGATTGTATATCCCTATAAAAAGTTTGACTTAACATCATTCTTAACATCATCATTTTCCCACGCTACCACTCGACATGGCCCT
Source organism: Sinohyriopsis cumingii (assembly GCA_028554795.2). NCBI lineage: Eukaryota > Metazoa > Mollusca > Bivalvia > Unionida > Unionidae > Sinohyriopsis > Sinohyriopsis cumingii. Next base: position 10,768,875 of record CM068830.1, read on the forward strand.
GATCGCACCTGCTTAATATTCAAGTGAGATCCTGCTGAATGGAATACTGTCTTCTCATTGGTCAAAAGAAAATGACATCCTGTATTTATTTATAACTTATTTTTAGTTGGCCAGTGAGAAGGTAGTTTTCCATTCAGCTCATTTTTCTTGCATATTAAGTGGGCGCGATCAGGGCCATGTCAAATGGTAGCATGGGAAAATCATTTGGCATTCCTTAAAGGTATAATATCAAGTCAAACTTTTGATAGGGATACACAGTCAAATGCCTGAGCTAAATATCAGTATGAAATGTACTAAGCTATGCAAGCATAGCTTGAAATATCAGCATTTAAAATAGCACATGTATGACAGGTCAATTGTAAGCAATGATAAGAGCCTCTATGCAATCTACCACTTGAGTGTCATTTGTATCCTATTTCAACCTGCCTCCACCCTCCAACTATCCCAAATCCTAAATTTCCCACTTGTGTTAGATGGATAAGAATACACATGCACCCACTGCAACTATCCCAAATCCTCAGTCTCCCACTTCAGTGTCAGGTGGATCAGACTGCACATTCTCATTCTATCTATCCCTTACCCTAAATCTCCTACTTCAGTGTCAGCAGGATAACAATTCACATACCCACATTCCAACTATCCCAAATGCCCGATCTCCCACTTGAGTCTCAGGTGGATCAGAATTGTAGGAATACTTTGCACATGTGGAATACATCCAATGTTTACAATTTCTATCTTAAATTAAATATTGTAGTTAGGGTCATGGAACAATGCAAACATATAAAGCATCATTTAAAGTGTCAATAATTTGTTAAAAACTCTGGTCAAGAAACTTACCATGATAAAAACGCAATTTCCACAGAGTCTATTCACAGATCAAACTCACTAAAATCAATTTGATGAGTGTTGGAACTATTTTGTGCTGCAATTGTGGCTTGCTTGATAGCCATTTTATATGGGCCACGCTTCTTTCTCTTGTATCGCAACTTAAAGTCCTCTATAAAAGGAAACAAGTCAGAACACTGAATGTGTGACATGGTTGAAGAGCCAAACCATGATACATGTGCCACCTGTCTCAAAACAAATCCATTATCTCTCTGACTGATCGTTATGGACAAAACACGTCCTGGCCACCAAGGAAAGCCCTGTATTTTCCCCCACACTATGTCACCAACATTAATTTTTCTCCCATCCTCAGTCACACATTTTGTCACAGTATTTGTTTGTATTTTCATCATAAGTGGGCGAAAAGCTTCCAAATTTTCATCACCAGGGGGACCATCACCATAATCATCCGAATCATCGGAATCAGAATCATCACTAACAAAACTCTCACTATGGTCTGACACTGACTTACTGTCATCACATAAAGAATATGTTTGGTCAATATTTGAATTAGATACATCTTCATTTTCCAACTGATCTGAATCAAAAGACTTCTCTCGACTCCTAAGTCTATATTCTTTTCTCTGAACACCGATTCCAGATTTTCCAGTTACACTAGAATGTTTTGACAAGCGAGTAAACTGTAGCTTATTATCCATATTTGCTGGCTGATTCTCTCTCTTTGGTGACAATGGTTGAATAGTTCGCTGTAATTCATCAGATTTGGAAATATTTGATTGACTCTCTCTGCGTGGGGAAAGCCCTTTGTTTTGACGCCATGTGTACAATAGTCTTGGCCGTTGTGTTATAACTTCTGTTTGCACAGGTTCAGAATTTTCATTTTTCACATCAAGGTGTTCACTATCATTTTCACAAATTGTATCTGTAATGAGCCTGACAGGATTGTCATCCAATGCACTAGAATGTTTATGCTTGTGCTTTCTCTTGTGCTTTTTATGATGTCCTGAAGTAGGTACATGACTTTCTTCTAAAATTTCCTCTACATCTCCTACACTAGTATATTTATCTTTCTCTTTGGCCTTTTTCATAGATTTTTTGTGCTTTCTAGAATTGGAATTATCACCCAAGCCATTACCACTTCTTTCCTCTTTATATTCTTGTTCCTCTTCATCAATAGCCTCAATGATGGTGATGTTGTCTTCATCTGTTGTGTACTTTTCTTCTGAAGATGCATCTTCCACCTCCTTCTCCTCATGACTTCTTGGTGGAATCTGTACAACAGTTCCCTCACCAATAGAAATTCTAATAAAAGGACTGGTTTTGGTTAAACTAACAATTGGGTTTCTGTCAATTTTTTCAATTCTATCTATCTTCACTGGTTTTATTCCCTCTGTTTCCTGTTGATTTGACTGGGAGTTTCTATCGACCCGTTCAATTTTTTCTATTCTTAATGGTTTGATTGCACCTAATTCTGGTTCACTGGAGATATGTGTTCTATCAACTTTTTCAATTTTTTCAATCCGCAGATGTTTTGGGAGAGCATGTTCAGCAGTCTGAGACTCGGCAGCAGTCCTTCTTCGCTTTGTTTCATTTCTTTGTGGCTCAGTTTTGACATCTGACACATTGCTAGCTGACAAAATTCTATTAGCAGATGGCTGTATGGGCATGGGTCCTGAACCTGAGTCTAAACATGATGCTTTGCATTTACTGCAAAGAGTCTGACGAGGGCGCAAGCGAATATTTCGCACAGTCTTTCCACCAACCATCCTTGGAATTGGTGTTTTTGCATTAGTTTGAAACTGTGGCCCAGAATGGGGTAAATTTTGTCCATATGTGTGCCTGAAGTTGCTGGCAGACAGTTCCACAACATTTTCTGCAGTTGGAAAACCGAAATTTCCCCCATTGTTGCCTCCTTTAACATCATTATTTTTGTCTGGCTGCAAAGCAAACTGATGGCAAATACCGTGTGGAAGATTCCTGAAATTAAAAAAATGAGTATGATGATAAAATTAGTCCAAATTAAGGAAATTGTCATTTTACGACAAGAGATATTGACAGATTAGTGTACACATCCCAGATGTTTTTCTTGAAATTTTGTCTAAGTTTGAAGGATCATTTTAGGATACCTTTTCTTTGCATCCAATAAAGCACCCCGATAAACCTTAGATCCATGTTCCAAGCACACAATTAATACATCATCGATTGCTTCTTCAATCAGAACTGGCAGTTTCATGCCTTTCAAAATTGCACCGTATCGTCTTTTTAGGTCCGCCATATTTGCGGACCATTGAGAAAGGTGCCATATGTGAAGTACGCATGCGCAATTTGCTAGCGAGTCTTCACCATATGTTTACCTATTATTGCAGATATAACGTTATTTTTCAAACTTCTGTTGCGCTTTATTTTCGTTAATATTGTCTATTCAAACTTTACATCAAGTTACATTACAAAAAATATAGCTTATTTACGCTGAAATCAATATCGCCGTTTCCTACTACTTATGCTGTAAGAGCAAAAACTCCTCAGGGACAAAGTCCAAGCATAAAAATTGAATTGTTTCCCTTACTATTTGCGACCAGCATTCGACACATTTATTTTTATTTATTTTTATCTGCCATCTCAACCACTGTAATTATCATCATCATCGTCACTATTATGCGCACATCTAATTCCAACGTTGTTAGATGAATTCAAAAAAATAAAATACTTTGTTTTTCAGACTGAGGCACATCTCTGCTGGCCAAGCATTTGCTATGTTAACTATCTGTGCAGGTTAACAATGACACATCGGAAAATTGGCTAGAGAAGATGAGTTCTTACTTTTAAGCTTTTGGCATCGTCCGTTTTTCTGTACAATTGTAAGGGGTGGGTTTTCTGTAACTTTCACTTTGAGAATGTTAATGTGATTAGGATACTCTGAACCAAATATTAAGATAAAGGTCTAACCCATATCGCTCCTGTGCACACTTTAAGGGTTGCACCATTGGTCGGTCGTATTCTGTTGACAAATAAACGAAGCTGGCCTATTGATGGCGCAACGACCATAGTCCCTGTGGTGTTGCAAATCATTTTAATAACTTGTTCACTAATGTACCATCGTCTCATGGAGAATTTACGAAACTCCTCAAATACATTTAAAACAAAATCAATAATTTAAAAGTTGTACAGGGTAAGATATGTTCAAAATAACACTGGAACTTCGTCCTATAAGTGAGGACTTTATTTACATAGAACTGAGTAGCTTTAATTCGTGCAAAACTACATGACTTGTGCTATGTATATCTGATTTAATTTATATTTGATTTAATTTAATTGTTTGTTAGTAAGTTTTAATTTTTTTTAACCCATTACTTGCTATTATAATGCAACTTTATTTACTAGAATAGAGTTCAGTTCTGACTGATTTTTTATTTATTTTTGACGTAAACAACTTTATAGAAACATTGTATCTAATGCTGACCTAGTTCCTGACCTTGAATCAGAACCAGTGATAGTTTGTAGTAAACGACTTTTTTAAAAAATTCTTTCTGAGAGTAAGATTCATAAAGTAGAATCAAGGCCATACTTGGACTACGTGAACAATCAAATTGTAGTGCAAAAATCGTACAGACAGGAAATTCTTAGTCTGGCCCATCAAACTCCAATGGCTGGTCATTTAGGGATTAATAAGACTTATCGCAAAATCTTGAATCACTTCTTTTGGCCAAAAATTAAAAGTGATGTTTGTAAATTATTGTAGATCTTGTCATATTTGTCATAGTATGAAAACCCAAACAGAAGATACCTAAGGCTCATCTGCAGCCTATTCCTGTATTTGACGAACCATTTAGCAGAATAATGGTAGATTGTATTGGTCCCTTACCCAAGACCAAGTGAGGTAACCAATACTTGTTGACCATAATGTGTGCGTCAACAAGATTCCCAGAGAGAGATTCTTTGAGGAATATTAAAACTAAAACAATAGTAAAAGCATTAATAAAGGTTTTTTTATACTCAAGTTGGCCTTCCCAAGTCTGTCCAATCTTATCAAGGGTGAACTTTTATGTCTGGAATTTTTCAGACAAGTACGCTTGAAGTTGTCATTCAGCAGTTCAGTTCAAAAGTGAAATTGTGGTTCGACAGATGGAGAGACTGTTTGAGTCTGGTAATAGAGTTCTGTCTCTCTTGCTCATTCTTCAAAATTTTCTTCACTTTAGGTATTACGGGCCTTATAAAGTGAAGAAGAAAAAGAATGAGTAAAGTTGTGATAATAGTACTCGTGGGATGTAAATAAAATAAAGGAATACCAGCATATTTAGAGAAATAGCCAGGTTAATAGTGCAATAAACTAAAACTGTCTGTCCCACTCAGTGAGGATTTAAGTGAAGGAATGCAATCGGACTCTACAAATTTTATAATGACAAATCTTCGTAATTCAGAAATTATAAACGATCTTGACCAGAAATTTTCATATTTGCAACAACAAGAAAGGAATTAACTTACTGAGGTATTATCTTAATAATGGGCACTTATTTCCAGATGTTCCTACAAGAACAAAATTTTTCATGACGTTGAAATTGTAAATTCCAGACCTGTGCAAACACATCCATACAGGATGAACCCTCTCAAACAGGAATACTTAAAAATAGAAATTTAGCATTTGCTTTAGAGTGATTTCATGGAGCCTAGTAAAAGTGATTGGAGTTAACCATGTATACTTGTTCCAAAACCAGATTATGTTCACTGATTATAGGAAGGTGAACAGTGTCACTAAAACAGATTCACTGCCATTACCAAGATACGATGACTGCATTGATAAAATCGGAAATGCCAAATATGTCACTAAGTTTGACCTTCCGAAAAGATTTTGGCAAGATTGACGGAAAGAGCAAAGGAAATTTCGGCATTCGTGACTCCAGATGTACTATATCAATATAAAGTGATGCCGTTTGGGATGAAAGGTTCACGAAATACTTTTCAACATCTAATAAATATGATTACCCCTGGTCTAGATAATTGTGATGCTTACATCGATGGTGTCATCATCTACAGCGACACCTGGAAAGAACATCTAGCAACAATTCGGAAATTCTTTGACAGATTCACTGATGCAATTTTGACAATTAATTTATGCAAAAGTGAGTTCTGCGGTGCTTGTGTAACATTTCTAGGACATATCGTGGGACAAGGGCAAGTTAAACCTATAGATGCTAAGGTCAAGGCTATCTCTGAATTCCCCGTGCCTGTTAGTAAAAAGAAACTGATGCGATTTTTAGGTATGGCTGGATACTATTGGAAATTTTGTTATAATTTTCCATAGTTGCTGAACCCCTAACAAATTTATTGAGCAAGAAAAACAAGTTCCTTTGAACTGAAAAATGTCAGAAGGCTCTTTATAAGTTAAAAGTCATACTTGAAAGCGCGCCAGTTCTTACAGATCCAACTTTCAGCCAATCATTGAACTGTCTGTTGATGCAAGTTATCTTGGGGTTGGAGCAGTATTGATTCAAGAAGACGAAAATGACGTTGATCATCCATTGTGCTATTTTTCTAAGAAATTAAATAAGCACCAAAAAAGAAATAATTCGACAATCGAGAAGGAATGTTTGGCTTTGATATTGGCATTACAACATTTTGAAGTTTACATAAGTTCCGCTCCTTCTTCGAATATTGTGTTTAGTGATCACAGCCCCATTATTTTCATCGGCAAGATGAAAAATAGAAATCAAAGACTCCTAAGGTGGGGTTTGTTGCTGCGGGAATATAATATTGACATCAGGCACATTAAAGGAAAAGATAATCTAATAGCAGACGCACTTTCCCTGTATAGAAATGTATTATTTTATGTATACTTTGTATAATTCATAAGATTGCTTCTTGTGTTTGTTTTAAATCTCATATATAAATAATCTATGTTAGAAAGAAAGCTTTCTTTTTTTAAATAAATCTTTCTCTTTCCTTATTGGGGAAGTGTTCTGTATATCTGATTTAATTTATATTTGATTTAATTTAATTGTTTGCTTGTATGTTTTAATTTTGTTTATTCCATTGCATGCTATTGTAATGTAACTTTATTTACTGAAATAGAGTTCAGTTCTGACTGATTTTTTAAAAATATATTTTTGACGTAAACAACTCTATAGAAACATTGTATCTAATGCTGACCTAGTTCCTGACCTTAATTCAGAACCAGTGATAGTTTGTAATAAACGACTTTTGTAATTTTTTGTATTCTTTCTGAGACTAAGATTCTTAAAGTAGAATCAGGGCCATACTTGGACTACGTGTTAAATAACATGTATCAATTAGGTTTTTTCCAGATGATTGGCCTACATCCGGGCATATGTTTTGCGTTGTAGCTAGATTTATTGTTGATGTTTTGAGAAATAATATATATACTTGCCTTAACACTGGATACGTCCAGGTGTTTTATGTTGTGACCAGTTTTTGGGGCTAATTATGTTATTTTGTTTTAAAGCAAAATGATTCTTTCCCCTGGAAATACTAATGCTCTAAATTAATTCATCGACAACGACATTTATCGAAATTTATACAGAATTCAAAATGGAATATTATTTTATGTGAGTCAACAAAGAACTGTTGACACATCAGTACAACGCTGACCACAACATACGTCATCGCCTTCCATTTTGGATTTCATCGGGATTCGAACTCAGTTTCATTAGGACTTTCTATTTCTAAGATTTCTACTTTTTAGTCCTTGGATTATTTTTGGATTTGATTCATAAAACCGTAAGTTCTTTTTCTCATTTTTACCTTGTTTTTCTAGGGAAATAAATTATTATTTTACATTTAATAAAGTTTATTGTTTTCAAGTTTTTCTTGTTATCTTTTGTAAGATAAGAGCCTAATCACGTAACACTTGATAATATCCCAACAAAGTTTATTAAGGATGGTGGCAGTACATCAAGTGGTATTGTTCATGGTGAACCGAAAGTAGCTAGAGTTTGACCTCATTGCAAAATGGGGAGTATGATTAATGCAGATAATTATAGGCCAGTTAGTATACTAGGACTGGCATTGTGTCCAAGAATCAAGAAACAGCAGTCCATGTGGATCTTCAAAACTTTGAAACACATACTATATGATTTACAGTCGGGTTTAGTTAGAAATTACTAACTTTGCTTGTGTGATAGTGTGTGTTTGGTAGGTTTGGTGAATGTATGTGATTGAGGGATAGGGTGGATAAGAAAGACTTCCCTGCTGGAATATGTGATGGTATGGAGCATATTGTGTTTTGTTTGTTACAGTGTCTTGGTTTGTTTGTTTGTCTCCATAAACGCTTTCACCCCATACAACTTTCAATCCCATGAACATTTCTACCCCATAAACCTTTCTACCTAGGATATTGGATGGTATAGACGGTGTGATGGATAGTATTTCGTGGTGTAAATGATACTAGGTATGTGAAATTTCATCTCCTTTTCTTAAGCTAAACCATGGCATTATTGATAGTACGCGTATTAAGTACTGGATGTTATCGTTGGTGTGTGATTTCATTTCCTCCTCTTACAGTCTAAGCTAACACAGGGCGTTTAGTGTGTGTGTGTGTTTGTGTGTGTGTGTATTTTGTTTTTCCTTTAAAAAAAACATTTCACAAACCTACATACCTAGAGTAGCACGAACTGAGGTAAACTCGAAAACTATTACCCAAGTTTACGCACGATTTAGATCAGTCATTTGCAAAACTGTTGCCATTTTCCCTAGTGTCCTGTACGGTAACGTCACTGAGGTTTAGAAATTGCGAGGCTATGCATATATACTTGTTTTTTTCCAAAGGATTTCCCACACGTTGTAGCTAAAAATATATACTAGGGTTTTAAATACGATGTAACCACGAGTTATGGATAAAAATATACGCAAGGGTTTTCCGTAGGATTTTACAAGATGAGCTATAAATAGACACTGTTTTTCCATGGGATTTTATTACAAATTATGGCGATATATAGATAATAGTTTTCCATTGGGTTTTCCCCACAAATTATGGCTAAAAATAGATACAAGTTTTTTTCCATAATATTTCCCACAAGTTGTAGCTATAAATATATACTACGTTTTTCCATATGATTTCACTACAAATTATGGTTAAAATAGACACTAGGCTTTTCCATAGAAATTTCCCACAAGAGAACAAACCCAAACGACACTTTTCAGAGCAACTCACTTGCTGGAAATTGTCCCTATTTATTTTCCGTTTGAGGCTAGAGTGTACCCAGACATTTTTCCGATATTTTCCTTATATAAAATGAATGGAGGCTCAACTGTCCCTACCTGCCTTCAGTAGGGCGTATTAAGGTCAACTCGAACACTAGTAATAAGTGTCCGCCTGATTGATGTCAGCAACTTGCAACACTGTTGCCATTTTTTCAAGTGTCGAGTACCGTGTCGTCACCCATGTTCATTTCCCATTGACCCCCAAATGCCATTCTCATGTTAAGTTCTCACTGACCCCCAAATGCCATTCCCATGTTAAATTGCCATTGACCCCCCAGTGCCATTCCCATGTTAAATTCTCATTGACCCTATATGTCATATTCACTTTATTTGGAGTCGGCCACTTGCAACACTGTTGCTATTTCCCATAGTATCCAGTACCGTTACGTCACCCATGTTAAATTCCCACTAACCCTAAATACCATTCCCATGTTAAATTCTCATTGACCCCCCAAGTGCCATTCCCATGTTAAACTCACATTGACCTCCAAGTGCCATTCCCAAGTTAAATTCCCACTGACTCTATATTCGATATGAACTTTTTGTGGAGTCAGCCACTTGCAACACTGTTGCCATTTCCCTTAGTCTCCGGTACCATGACGTCACCCATGTTAAATTCCCACTGAACCCCAAGTGCCATTCCCAGATTAAATTCCCAATAACCTTATATTCCTATTTCACTTTTTAACATGGCATTGCTAAAAGTGGAGGATACAGTGACAAAAATTGAGAGTAAATCATGCCGATAAGATCGTTTATCAGAAATATTCTTCTTTCATGAAAGAAAGGTTTGTGAAAATTAGTGATCATCATTGTCATATTGTCACGAGAATTAGTGAATTTAACTTTGTTCCATCATGTGTTTGTTGGTAGTGCAGCTCTGACGACTTTCTTTTATAGCACCATAAATGATTGGAATCTAGTTTTCATTTAAAACGGCTCAGATCAAGAGAACAAAGTTCAATAATATTTTCCTAGAATGAATTGGTTATGTCATAGTAATTTCATAACTTAGTGGAATATATAAATTTAATTTGCACAAGGTCTTGATCCCTCAGGACCTCATTGGAAATAAAGTTTCATAAACTTCGATGGGTCATAGTTTGTGGATCATTATTGTTTGTATTGCAACTGTATTTATGTACGTACCGTGTCGATGTCATGTGACATATTCATATGCGTTAATTGTATAACATGTTGTATTATCTGCTTATCCTACCTTAATCAATTAATTAATTAGCTCATTAAGTTTATGTATTTATTTATTTATGATTGTTGTTGATGTTGTTGTAAAGCTAGGGTATGTGCTTTCTGTATTTACGTTTCCGTTTAAAGATTTGTCAGATTTTAGTGATTATTTGTTGATTATGGGGATTTGGTGTTGCGAAGATATATCTCAATCCGAGTAATTAGCCAGATAGTACAGGATGAATCTGCCGTTTAGACACTAGAGTAAGGTGAATTTATACATGTTCGTCGGCGTCTCGAGAGTAATTTTCCTGTACGGATCAACATATTTTTTCATGCATCAAGTAACACTTTGTCGATGGGTACGTTTTGGAGAAATTATCTTTCTCTAAAGCGTTAAATCTTTGAGAGACAATAGGTCTCAGTATGGTGCCAACACACGAAAGAGCGTTCCCTACTTGTCGACCTCTGTACACTAGATACAACTCGGCAGAGAATTGTTTTCAAAACTTTAGTTTAAATGTTACTTTTTCTTTGGAAATTATAATATTTTGTCCGAGAATCGCTTTTATAACAATACTCGCATTTAAAATGTGCGATTTCCTGACAGGAAGATAATGAGGATGTAGAAATTAGCGATGAATGTGATACGTGTTTCCTTTTTCTTGATCACGTTTATTTTTCTAAAACTAAAAACAGCCTCTGAAAAATACGTACGAATGTTCTTGTCTTAAAAGAGTCAGACACTCAATAAATGATGCACACCGCCAATACATTTTACTTTTCACGGTTTAAAAAAAAAACATGGATCTCTCCACTTCGATTGCACCAAGACATTATGTCGAAGACGTTTGAGCTTCTTTTGTGCATGTTTGTTTTTACACAGTGTGATCATAGAGGTCCATAAAAATGGATGTTGCAACAAGTCGCAGGTCAAAACAAGCTATCTAAAGCAAATAAGAAAAGTGTAATTTACAATGTATCGTATAGTTTTATTTCCACCACACCTTGTTTTGGAACCACAACATTCTAAGTTAAACATATAGCTAAAGACACTGTTAAATCATTCACTGTGTGCTTGAACATGAGACCTCAGTTTGGAAAAAATCTTTGAGTCTGACAGTGTAAATATCAGTGTGTGCTGTAGTTCGAATTGTTCTCGAAGTTTACTTATTCACATGTTTGGTGTGAAAACAATTCCAAGGGTACTACAGTAAAGACTCACTCTCCTGTAATTAGTTTTCAAGACATAAACATATGTTTATGTTTTCGTAAATTCTAGTATTGACGATTACAAACACTCAAGTATATTAATAACTAAGCGAGGAGCCAACATCTTTTGCTCTCTCGATAACCCAATCCCGTAACAGAGCAATATACACTGTTGTTTGACGATTTAAAAAAAATAATCCGAAAATGTAATAAAATACACAAAACCTTATCGTATGTCAAATGCAGGCCTTTGGTATAACTCGGCCAAGGTTCAACCCGCGACCTCCCGCATTAGAGGCAGATGCTTTATCCATTTATGCAACCAGACCGGTCCATATATATATATATATATATATATATATATATATATATATATATATATATATATATACAAATATTTATATATACAAATATTTATAAGTCTCTATAATTAATTCTATAATACCTTGACTTCTTTCATAGGAATCTGGAATGACTGTGTACATGCACGAGAATTATTTACTAGGTCGATCGTCATGCGAGTGTCTGCTACACACGAATGCATATAACACCGAGAGTGTGCTTAGTCGTGAGGGAATATGGGGCTCGTGTGTGCAGGCAAGGCGATGATAGGGGGTCAGGGTTTCCGGACACCCCACCCTCACTGCTAAAAAAAGTAGTCACAGGTCACGTTATATTTTTGCCATTGTTTTATTTTTGCGCACGTTTATTAGGTATTATGCACACTTTGGGTAAACACATTTTCGAGAAATGTAAGGGCCGTTTTGAAAGCCTGGACCCCCTTCCCCCATACAGTTGACCTGACCGGCTCTGCATTAGACCAAGAAGTAGATCCCCACCTTTTCCCCCGCTGACATCACTGGTAGGCCCTGTAATAATTAGCACGGAGCTCCACCACCTTCCGTATCTTTTCATTGTTTGCAGTTCTTTAGTTTCGAATGTTTTTGTTTTTTTGTTTTTACTGTACTATTATGCGAAGGACCGAAAGGCTGACAAAGAATTAAATGCCTTCACACTGACACATTTAGTCTCACTATTCTACTTCCACTTCCTGCAGTCACGCAACACAAAATCATCGTAATGCTAAAGTGGACCAACTCTCGAAAGACATAGAGCGCCCTCTTTAAAACATGTCGGACAGTAGTTCGGACGAAGGAGGTACAGGGAAAACATGGGTTCCCTATTCGGAACGGGGCGATTGGGCCGATGTGACTCCCGTCCCCCAAAATGACGGACCGCACCCAGTCGTACAGATTGCATATTCTGACAAATGTTAGTGTTTGTTCATAAATACTATAGAAAATGATATGGAATGAACTGGTTTGTTATTGTAAACAAAAACCGCTCACTCGTGCGCACGTGGTTTTCAAGGGGTGGGTGTATCAAAGGTATTCTCGTGTTCTATAACATTTGTCGTTATTGCTGGGTTTTTTTGTGGCTTAAATTCAAACGAGTAATTTTACATCTTTAGCATGCATTATCAGCTTCGGTAAATGAGCTTTATTAACTGAAAGTACCGAAAACCAGTCACAGCCGGAGCGGTTCTACTGCACCCAAATTTCGATATAAACCAAAAAGACCTAAACATTAGCGAAATAATTTGTGTCATTTGTATGTTATTGTGTTTCACAACTTTGATACTTGGTTAAACGATAAACTGGATTCTTTTAATTGATGATTTGTGAGATATGAAATCGACTTTATCTCAGTCTGATGGCAGCTACTGTAAAACTCGAGAGCTGCCAGAATTCTCTTGCTCTCATTTGACATACAGACCTGGCTTCCACTGGTTTGTTGAGCTGTAAGATAAAATGCACAGTGAGTTGAATTTTCACTTTGGCAGGAAACCTCTCATTTGTACCCCTACTGTTTTTATAAAACAAAAAGCATCATGGAAATAACAATGAACAAAACTTACTTATTTCATTCATCAATTTATAATTTATATCGTGATTGTTGGCAGAGGCCCCAAATACTGTCAGTTTATTAGCTTTATAATCAAACAGGAGTTTCTTCAAGAACATGGTTTGCATTGGTGACTTTCTTTTCAAATGACAAATGTGATGATAGTCTTAATTCCATACATTTTGGAGTTAATCTCTTTCTCTTGATGTATACAATAGTTGATCCCTTTTATTAGTTCATTTTTTTAAAGAAATATTAAAACTTAACTGACATTGCAAATATTGGATGCAGATAAAAGTTTTTATTGAAATGGATTGTTTTAGAAACCAGAAAAGGAAAGTGCTTGAGAGCTTCCAGATGGTTTGAAACACCAATAGGTTGACAGTGTCAGTCACCCCTTGTGACTATAATACGTACATTGGAGCAAATACCCAATTGACTTCATACCATGTTGCTTGTCGTAATTTCATTGTTGCTAATAAAACATTACTATAACTATTCAAGGACAACACATTGATGCAATAAAGTCGATACATGACCGAATCAACATAACCAAGAACACGTATTGCACCACTGTGCATCTGTTGTTAGTAAGATGGATTTACTTAACATAAAAACTAACTTTCTAGCTTCGTTGCAATAATCTATTGATAGGACTGCAAATCTGTGATTTGACTATTTGCTTTTGTACTGGTAGGAACAACAAACTTAACAGTATTTATATCTTTTTCCTGTTTTCACAAAAAATGAACGAGTTCAGTAAACAACCTTGAACTTCTTTGAATTCCACAACATAGCATCGCCTCGTGTGTTTCTGGCCAGCATGATTAAATATTAAAGCTAAATCTTCCATAAATTAATATTTGGACTTTGCTTTCATTGAATTATATGTTTTCTCCTTACAAAATATTTACAAAAACATGATCTGATGAAGTGGCATTTCACAGACACTAAGATGTCTGCCATTATAGGTTCACTTACATTTTAAACTGATTTTTATAAAGAAAGCACCTCAAGCACGGCAGTTAAAATCTTCATTTAAAAAAATTAGAAAGTGCTGTCCAATGATTATATTCTTAATAAAAAACAAATTACTACTATTTACAATTTGATTTTTAAATTTCGAAACAGAAGTTGGTTTATTTTCATCATCAAATAGAACAGAAGGCCTGACTTAATGAAATCAGTGATATCTTTCTCGGGAAAGTGTTAATGGTCAGTTAGCTATTAAAACACATCTGAGAATGTGAAAGAGGTTGTTTGTCAGCATAATTGGTACAGACACTGGATAGATACATTTTCCTTGGACTTCAACACAACACTATCAGAACTTACTGGCTACAGTGAGGGAGCATTTCAAAAGTGATAATATACAGTCATTGTGCATCTAAAAAGCAAAGGCGAAGTTGGTTTTGCTTTTCTAAGAGAAGACCATGTTTACATTTTTGAGGCAACTTAATCACCCACTTCGCCAGATAGTATGACCTCTGAGTATAATTCTGATTAATTACTCAAATTACACCAAGTATGTTGTAATTGAACCCAAGTCAGAATTCCACAGTAGACTAAAGTAAAATAGTTTATGTACAGTTTTCTTATCTAAAACTTTGCTTTGTTGCTTATTCTATATTGATTTCTATATTATTAGCTTAAGACATTGCAGTTAAGTTAAATATGTATATTTTCTAATTTGTAAAAAAAAATTGGATGTAAAAAAGCACATTCATCTTTGCTTTTTAATTGAATTGTGATTGAGCAGTTATGCAGGGATGATCCTGGGCTTCGCCAATGTCGCAAATTGTGATTTTTTTTCCTTTTTGGCGACAAAAATATCCCATCTGGCGATTTTTTTGGCGACAGACTTTTTGCTTATTTAATTTGTACATACAATCATGGATTTGGACTGAATAAATTTAAAGCCAGAACGAAAGGAAGCCACAAACTTGACTAAGCAATGCATTGGAATCAATCTGTTACACAAACGATCCTTTGTTCTTATTGACAACCCCATCTTTATAGTGCATTGTTACATCATAATCTGCTTATGCTGACATCTGGGCTGAGTACTGTATGCTGTGATATAGTCAATCATGCTACCGCACTATACCTACAACTGACTGACTTCTGAAGACGCGAATAGAACAGATACAATTAATTGAATGGCTAATCCTTCTGTTATTTTTTTTTTTTTTTTTACATATACCAATACAATAGTTTTGTTGAACCTTCATAGAAAACTGATAACCTTTGAAGTACCGACTACTGCTTATAAATACAAAGCAAATGGAAAAAATCTCAATCACAATTATATCTGTCGCCAGTGCAGCATTTTACTCATTGATCTTTTCCTTTTGCCATCAATCCCGTGTTACGGCTGCAGAGACTTAAACTCCGCAACAAAAAATAGCAAAAAAAAATAAACAGTTTTGCATAATTAATAATAATTATTTATTTCTCAAAATACAGGAGTGAAAGAATACCTAAATAGGGTGTGAATTTATGCTTATATATATGGTCCAATATTGCCAGGTGTTGACTCATGTAAGTGTCATTCGTGGGAATGGAGATCCTATTTTGTTTGTCGAGAAAATTTATACAGCATTCAGTGATCATTCTTGGGATTTAGGAAGCAATTCACTACAAGCTTTGTGAAGTTAGCCATAAGGGTGTGGGGGGGGGGCTGCTGAGAGACTACTGGTGTCACCTGTCAGCACTGTAGACTGTGAATGTGGATTCAGTAAGATGAACCTCATAAAAACTGACATCAGAAATAAACTCTGCATTTCATCTCTCGAGAATTTAATGAGAATCAGCAAGTACAGATGTGAAAAATTAGACTTTGAAACTGCGTTCAACAAGTGGGCAGCCCTAAAATCGCGATGGATCTTCATGTAACACTTTGTAACATTTTGTTAATGCTTGTTGTAATTAGAGTATTAACTAACTTATCTTTTGTAATTTTCATTGCCTGTTACATTAATGGACTAAATTAACACTTGAAAAAATGTACACTACTTGTTCTGGCGACACTTTTTGAAAATTGGCGACAAAATATTGAGGTTGGCGATTTTTTTGGCGACAGCTTTTTAAAAGCCAGGACCATCCCTGGTTATGCCATTTTAGACCTTCAGTTACAATTACACCATGTCGGTCATGTTCAATTAGAATTACACCATGTCGGTCATGTTCAGTTACAATTACACCATGTCGGTCATGTTCAGTTACAATTACACCATGTCGGTCATGTTCAATTACAATTACAGATACAGTGTAATTGTAATTAATTGCAGTAAAACCTGTTATGAGAAACCACCCCTTCTGCCAACAAAAAGCGGTCTCTCAAGACAGGTGGTCTCTCAAAGCAGATTTGTACATATATTTTGATCTTTATTAATAGTTCTTACTAAAATATTGTATGCATTCGTCTAAAAACAAAATTCTATAGCAATAAAGATATACTTTCGTCATTAAACATTAAATCACATTTACATTTGAATATCACATATTTTAGCATATGAAATCTTTTCTGAATTACTTGTTTTCCTTTATAACAACCTAAATTTGTTTAGCCAACGTTTAAACCGCCTTTTTGTGAGTGGTCTGCTCATTTTAGTTGGAGATTCACCCATTGTTATTAAGGTTCTAGGTGTTAAAATTATCAGTGCTCAATTGTAATATCGAACATAAAGAGGGCTTTGACTGGGCTGTGGGAAAATATGAAAAATCTATACATGTGCATTGCATATCTAACAAATAATGAAATAAAAAGAAACAATTATCTCATTGAGAAACAAAATCATTTGCTCAGAGACAAAAGTCAACAGCTTCATTCAAAGATGGCATACAGGGATTAACTGTGTAAGCAAAGTGTGTAACCTGGGAACACCAACTTGAATAGATGACAGCTTCGTGATTGGGATGCAATCACTTAACATGGGGGGGGGGCGATACAACAAACATCACAAGTCTAGAACACTATCAGTCGAATCCAACATGATTCTCATTTGCTGGTTTAATAGAGAATGGCCTTATTCACCCTTGGCAATACAGATTAACTCTATAGACAAACAATATATGTGACCACTACATCAGCTTTTTCACTACAATGGCAACTTGTTATATGTACATTAGCCTGGTTTACGGACTGTAGCACCATTCACCAGTAGCAACAATCCTTTTTTTAAATATTCCTTTTATGTTTGTTATTTTATCAGAACAATCATTACTAATCGAGCAGTCATTGTAACAATTGGTTACATATAGATCGGGATGCTACAATAAGACCAGGAAGCAGGCGAAGTGCGGGAATAATCAGTTTGGTTCCCTGATTTGATTGCTCCCAGCATTGCTCACCCCAGACTGAATAGCGGATAACAATGCAGGGAGCATATGAAGCAGGGATCCAGACTAGGAAATAATCTACATATACTTTAGTCTGGTTTACAACAGAAACTATAAAACACTATAGTCTTAGCTATAAAAAAAATTCAGACATTGGTGGCCAGCCTATTTTTTAAACATTTTTTGTAATATTTAGAATGGTATGAGCGGTCGTTTTTACGGGGATTAAATATAGGTCAGTGGAGTTTATACCCGTTTTTGCAATGCAGTCATTCATAGCAGTGTCAAAATGCATATTTTGCCAAGACATTGCGGTCGCTGGTCTCATTCAGCAAGCAGTCACTCATAACAGAGCATTTATATAATACAGTCGATCCATGCATTAGGATTGTGTTTGGAATTGACAGGTGGTTGTTCATAGCAGTTTTTACTGTACTCAATTTCACCAATTACATTGTAATTGAACCCAAGTCTGCTGCCATTCATTACTGTCCATCTGTTTGGGCATGCTGAGTCTGAAAGATAAGCTGGGAAAATAACCCATAGCTTAGTCTGAATCATCCAAAAATTTAGTCAAGACCCCAAAATTATAATTTAATTTGATTTAAATGAATGAGTTTAGTGTTTTAAATGGGAAGGAGTGGGGTGGTATGTCTATAAATGCCAAAGTAGGCCAAGAAAAGAGGATGGATTTGATACCATTAAGATCCTATTCAAATATAATTATTTGAGCAGGAAATTTTTGTATTTATTCCAGCTCTATATGAAACCCATGATTTTGATCCTGTTTTCCTTGTTGTGTCGTAGCATTTGTTGTTTTTACTGTGAGATTATGGAATGATTAGTCCATTGATTATTGCTAATTCACCTACTTAGAGGAATGCCTTGAAACTTTACACACACACATTCACCTCAAGGTCTAGTTCGACCTCAATGAAAATGATGTTCAAAATTCTAGTATTGCCATGAAACTTTACACACACACACATTTATCCCAAGGTCTAGTTGGACCTCAATGAAAATGATGCTCAAAATTCTAGTATTGCCATGAAACTTTTCACACACACATTCACCTCAAGGTCTAGTTGGACCTCAATGAAAATGATGTTCAAAATTCTAGTATTGCCATGAAACTTTACACACACACACATTTATCCCAAGGTCTAGTTGGACCTCAATGAAAATGATGTTCAAAATTCTAGTATTGCCATGAAACTTTACACACACACACATTCACCTCAAGGTCTAGTTGGACCTCAATGAAAATGATGTTCAAAATTCTAGTAAGTAGTATTGCCATGAAACTTTACACACACACACATTTATCCCAAGGTCTAGTTGGACCTCAATGAAAATGATGTTCAAAATTCTAGTATTGCCATGAAACTTTTCACACACACATTCACCTCAAGGCCTAGTTGGACCTCATTGAAAATGATGTTCAAAATTCTAGTATTGCCATGAAACTTTACACACACGCACATTTATCCCAAGGTCTAGTTGGACCTCAGTGAAAATGATGTTCAGAATTCTAGTATTGCCATGAAACTTTACACATACACACATTTATCCCAAGGTCTAGTTGGACCTCAATGAAAATGATGTTCAGAATTCTAGTATTGCCTTGAAACTTTACACACACACATTCACCTCAAGGTCTAGTTGGATCTCAATGAAAATGATGTTCAGAATTCTAGTATTGCCATGAAACTTTACACACACACATTTATCCCAAGGTCTAGTTGGACCTCAATGAAAATGATGTTCAGAATTCTAGTATTGCCATGAAACTTTACACACACACATTTATCCCAAGGTCTAGTTGGACCTCAATGAAAATGATGTTCAAAATTCTAGTATTGCCATGAAACTTTACGCGCACACACATTTATTCCAAGGTCTAGTTAGACCTCAATGAAAATGATGTTAAAACGTCTAGGAATGCCTTGAAACTTTAGAAACACACACATTCATCCGAAGGTCTAGTTGGATCTCGGATAAAATGATGTTCAGAAATCAAGGATTGCCATGAAACTGTACACACATTCATCCTAAAGTCTAGTTGGACCTCAATGAAAATGATGTTAAAAAGTCTAGGAATGTCTTGAAACTTTAGAAACACACACATTCATCGCAAAGTCTAGTTGGACCGCAGTGAAGATGATGTTCAAACATCAAGTATGGCAGCCTTATTTTTAAAATTTTCTTGTTGCTACTCGTCCTAGTCAGAATATTGACCTGATGTTTTCACTTAGACTTGTTATGTTGTCTGGTTCTATACACGTCAGCCATTAGGCATTTGGCATAATCATTATGCTTTTGTCACCAAATTACATTTTAGGTTTGACAACATGGATTACGTGTTCTAGGGTCATTAAAAAGTTTTTAAAAAATAAAGTAATAAAAAGTTGTTTTTGTTATTTTTATTATGATCTCTTTAATTCCACTCACATACATCTGAAAATATTCTTGCAAAGAAGACTACTGCATAGAATAAGACTACTTTCTATATTTCAGAGGTCTCGCTAGGATTTTAAAACTAGGAGTCCAGGACTCCCATTTTGGTAAAAATAGGAATCCTACCATCAAAAGTTGCAGTCTCTTCTTTCCTACAGAATCAACACAGACTTGAGTGCGTCTATTTTTAGATGGAGAGGTTTTCGTAATGTAACCACTCACTTTAATAAAGCTTCATTACAACAGTCCATTGACAGGATTGCAAATTTATGGTTTATTTATTTGTCAACGTACTTGTAGTAATTTTAGGCAAGGGTTAAATAGTATCTGATTTGCTGTTTTTTTCTCGTATTTTTGTGAATATGTGTTAAGTCAGAAAACGACTTAGACCTTAAAGTGCATCTCACGAATTCCACAACATAGCATTGTCCCATACGTTTCTGACCAACATAATTTGCATTTTAAAGTTAAATCTTTAATAAAATAATACCTAGGTTTTGCTTTCAATGATTTGTTTATTTTTCTGAATATATTTGCCCGATGATTTACGAAAACAGACAATCTAATAAACTGGTACATCCCAGACTTAGTGAAGTCCAGATTATTTCCTGTTAGGCCTACTGGTTCACTTACAGTTTCAAACTAATTTTACGATGAAATAGTGTACAAGAGGCAGTTAATATATATCTAGATCACCGATTCTGATCTTAAAACACATGTTTGTATGTTTTATCATCAGAGGATATCATGCAGGAAGTTGATAGTTGCTACCTTACTCGGAAAAGGGTTAATGGTCAATCAGCTATCAAAACATACGTTTGTGAATGGTCAAGAGTTTGTTTGTCAATGTAATTGATATCAAAACTAGGCCTAGCTACTGATGCCTTGATGAATACATTTCGCTACAACACTAGAACTAACCGGGCTAAGGCGAGGGGCATTTAAAAAAAGTATGTTCAGTCAATGTAGCTCTTAAATAGCTCTTATTCATCTATCAGAGTGATACTGAATTCTGTCAATCCAAGTAAGGACTTATTCCAAACACTAAGTTAGGCATCACACACTTTCTTACGCTTAGCTACTGTCCGATCTGAACTAACAATTCTAGCAGCTTTAGCACTCTTCTGAATCTCGTTACAATCTTCGTAAGTTTGCCGTTTAACCCCAAAATACTTATCCAAATTTACGAATGGCATTTTGTCTAAGTCTCAACATGTCTTGATTCTGAGGTCACGTGTACTACTTATTCCGATACATTCGGAAATGAACACAATAACGAAAGCTCAAGTTGACTATTTGATGTACTTTTATAAATGACCACATGTATGTATCTGGGTCTTTCTGCCTCTGAATTCAATTACTGTAAATATCAGTACATTTTCCCACCTGGCCGCCAGTCAAAGCCTTTGAACTTGCCACCCAGCTATTGCATCATGTTCTTTTTAATGTACTTTTATAATGGCAACATGTATGTACATTATGGGGTCTTTCAGTCACTGAATTCTGTCATTGTAAATATCAGCACAGCTAATTGATCAACACATTTTCCCACAAAGAAGGTGGCTGAAGTAGGACTGGCAAGTCTTTGAATTTTGTCACACACTTATTATATGCGTACGGAGGACTCCCGCCTCAGTGATTTTCTGTGTCCCAGATAAAAAATTGGTGTCCAAATACATGTAATTAAGCATTTCCGAGACCTTTGAATAATTGTTGTTTATAGCAACTGTATGTGACCCATTTCCAAGCAAACAGATTTCTTCAGATATGAACTTTGCCTCACCAATTCATTACATTGTGCCTTACCAATTTATTACATTGATCAGCTACATGTAGTTAGTTGGCAGACCAGTCAGTATTTTTAAAGAAAATGGTGCCAGTTGTTGCTTTTCAGCATGTGTTGTGGCTGTTAATAACAGAAAATGCTAGAGCAGATGGATCTTTTTAAATTTCAAAACATGCGATCAGAAAATAGGACAAATCAATGCCACTTCACAAACTTTAAAAGAAAATGAAAGTAGAGTAATACAGCATTCTGAACACATGATCATACTATTGCAGAATTTCAGTTCATGATTATTCAGCAGAAGTTACACTTGTAGACTAGTTAATAGTGACAGCTGGATATAAATAATTTGTCAGTATATTTTGTGTTTGTGTTCCTTTTATTATCCGAATGGATTTTATCCTTGTGACAAGAATTTTGACTAGCAGCAGAACCAGGTTATTATGTGCTGTAATTCTGGGATGTAATATGTATTGGCACTTTTAAATCCAAATTATGCTTTTTTGCCACTTTTAATAGCAATAATTATGCTTTTACCTCGCATGGGGTTGGCATGTACTTAGTTGGTTCTAAATGAAAATGGTACCAAGATGTGATTCAGTATGGAAACAATGACAGCAATCTCGAATAGCTTGTTATTGTTACTCTTTATGATTTTATTTGTTTGGTGCTTTACAAAATTGCAACACAATTATTTTATTGTTTAGTGCTGAGACCATTAGAATAATGTGCCTTGCCCAAGGACATGCCACCACAACTGACCCAAGCTGGTCTGGTGGTAGGATTCGAACCCACATCCTTTTGGTTCCGAGTCTAGAATGCTAAGCACTGAGCTGTCGTGGCTTCCACAATTCCTTGAGTCATATTGGCATGAGGTTTCAACCAAAAGACATCTTGAAAAATTTGTTTTTGCAACTCCTGGATTAATTGCCATATTGAAATTGGTTTTCACCAAAAGACCTAATGATATCTACTTGGTCCTAAATAAAATGGTGTTGGTTGGACATAAAATACTGTCACCAAAGCAGCCATCTGTAACAAACTGTTATCACTGCTCCTCTTAAAGGTAAAAGTCATATTGTGATGGGATTTGTCCCAGAAGACTGTTTATGATGGTTAGTTGGTCCTTCCAATAACATGGCCAGATTCAAAATCTTGTTACTGCTACTCTTCCTTGATGGATTGTATTATCTACATGGAATTTTCACCAAAATACTTGTTAAAGAAAATGGTGCCAGTCTGACATCAAATATGGCCACCTTGTCAGCCATTTTGAAAATTTGTTCTAGGTGCTCATCCTAAACAGAAAGTCCTATTTGTATAAGGTTTTCACCAGGAGACTTGTGATGACTAGTTCATCCGTTAATAAGTCTGTTCACTAGCACAGCCAGAGAAAATACTACAAAACCCTCATTATTTCCTTTATACCCTGTCCATGTCTTGCAAGGTCACCTCCACTGAGTAGTCACCTCCTGTACACGCCCTTTTTTTGAAGCCCTTGACTAGGATAGAATTAAAAGAAAGCATCCACGTGTTAACAGCTTTGACATTTTTTCAGAAATAAATGTATTCAGTGTTCTTTTGATACTATATGAATATTGTACAACTTTATTATTGTAAAACTCTGCTGATAAATTTTTATTTATATACTGTTGAACCAAATGTATAAATTTGATGTTTCTAAATTATATTGATCCCATATATTTTTTGATGATATTTTCAATTTGTTGTTTTTACAGTCCGAGATGTATATGATTACTTTCGAGCAGTCCTTGCAAAGAATGAAATGAGTGAGAGGGCATTCAGTCTGACCACTGACGCTGCAGAACTCAACCCTGCCAATTACACTGTATGGTTTGTACCATGTTTGCTATCTTATATAAAGTAGCTGCAAGGAGCACACACCCAGATCTGTCTTTCAGCAAGGTGAAAATAAAATTTGGTTTACATTTCAAGAGCATGAACCTTGATCTGCAGGTCATTTTAGATAGGCATGCTGCCATTACCTTATTTTTGCATGCCATTATCCTGTTGACCATCAAAAGCCACTGGAAATTACATTTTTGGTATTTTCCATAATATATCATTTTCCAGTTCAAGTCTTGTTTTTTTTTCTTCTTTTCTCATAGGTATACAGTATGACTATTCCTTGTTTTGATTGAGACATGGGACCATGCAAGGATGTCGTCTATATGGTTGGATTTAATCAGTCATTTGATGTTGATTCGAGATGTTTAATCTATTGGCTGACATTACATATGCTTCCAAATCGGCATTTGAATCTTTAAACATTTTTTTAAAAAGCCAGCGACCAACAACTACAGTATATACTCTCGTAGAATAATTTATGAAAAAGTAAAGACCTGTGGGGGGGAGGGGTCAGCTTATCCGCAGATCAGTGTCTAAACTTGACAGTTTTTAAGACTTTTTGCTGACTACTGTAATGGCTGCAAATCTTGGGACAGGGAAAAAATCATTCTTTTTAATGTCCTAAGACATGTGCATGTAAAAAAAATAATTTTCAGAGTCTTGACACTTATTTAACTGTTATAAAGCGCTATGATTGATTTTATTATTTTGCATG
Organism: Sinohyriopsis cumingii; assembly: GCA_028554795.2. Lineage (NCBI taxonomy): Eukaryota > Metazoa > Mollusca > Bivalvia > Unionida > Unionidae > Sinohyriopsis > Sinohyriopsis cumingii. Next base: position 10,793,408 of record CM068830.1, read on the forward strand.
TGCATATTTTCTGATTTCTCAAACACGAAATTAAATAAAGTAAATATAAATTTCATAATTTGCAGGCCAGTTGAGTTTACCTGGGAGACCAGGCTGAACTACATTGTACAGTACTTACACAGTGCAAAGCATCCTTATTTATTCCCAAGAATTTTAGATGCAGATTTTGCTTTATTCATTGTTTCAACCAAATTGCATCCTTCCAAATAACATTTCAGCTAGTCCATAATAACTGTTTCATTTACGTTGAATCACTTGCTCACAAGTTACTCATTTTCAGTGATATAAGAGATCCTACAAATTGAGGTAATATTTATGAAAATATATGCACGTTTAATTGTACAGGGCACATAACAAACATAACTTACATGTTCATGAAGAATGGTAATAATAAAGGCTTAAATTCTCATTATAATCAACTAAGATCATCACCAAACTACTTTAATTCTGTGCTTTGGCTGAACAACATCATAACTGTCCACACAATGGAAAGCTTGAACGTTTTGGCATCGCCTTTGTTGATAGTTAGCCTGATTTGTCTTTCATTTTCTGACAGCAATACAGGCCAGTTAATCGTTAAAACCCTGAAACTGGCTTATGTTAAGAGGGAATTTTGACTGGCAACTATACCAGTATATTGATGTTTATTTGCCTTTCATTCCATAATATTAGCATGATTACTGTACTTTTGTAAAACATACCTCGAAACTTTTCAAAATCCAGGTACATAACTGAATAAAAAAAATAGGGAGATTGGGATCTACAATTGGGAGGTTTTTCGTGGCATTTTTACAACCTTGTTTTCACTCAATATTGACCAGTGTTACAGGTCCAGTATGCGTGAAATTCACAAAGGACGCAACGTTTTTTTCCAGTGCCACCCCTTGTTTTCCCCCAGAACATGCCCTATTTTCATATTCAGGTCAGCTTTGGCCAAACTGCACAATAGCTAAAGGTTAGTCTTAAATAAACAATCAACAAAGCCAGTCCGACTAATTGAAAATTAATCCTGCTTATAGATGCAACTATTTTGTGAAAACGACTGGCCCTCTGTCATAATTCAAAGAAGCCATGTTCTACACTACTGTGTGTTATGCAAGCATCAGCAATAGATTGGTAAATAAAGGATTCCCAATTTTGGTGAACTGAAGGAACCTAACTAGGCAGCCTCACGGTACCGTACATGTGGCAGCTATTTTCCCCTCGTATATCCAACCTTATTTCCTTATTGTCAACTAGTAAGGCATTTAGTATTGTTTACTTTAAGCATATGTAGTTTGAATTAGTTTTTTTAAGGACACATATGCTGCGTGTTATGTGTTTTCATTCCTTTTAGTTTAATGATGGTAATTAACGTTCATATATACGATATAAAAGTGCCAGGTTTTCACTCGTGTAAGTTTCTTTGGTGGGAATAGCATAATTTTCGAAGCATTATTTTTTCAATTTCATTATTGTATTTTGGAGATATAGTTAAAGTTCAGTGCAGTGGTGTCCATGATTCAACTGCAAGGGATGTACTTTATTCAGCGGAATGTACTTCATTCAGTGCATATACATGTGGTGGCACTATATGTAAATATGTTCTGTTGCCTAATTGCGAGCATTGAATAAAACCGTATTGTTTGTTTGTTGTGTTGTCATACTGTGATCACATTTTAATAAGTTAGGTATTTACAGTTTTAAGCAAAATAAAAACATAATTACTGGTGCACTGATATAAAATGTCCAATGCAATAGTGCATAAACAAACAATAATTGAGTCAAAAGGGAGAGGTAGTGTTACAGCAACTCGCGAATGCTCAATTCTTGTCACCATTTTATCAAGTTATACACAAATCTAAATTAGGCAGAAACAATAAGAAAACAAAATTAAATAAATTACTTTTCAAAACAAGTTTATTCCATTTCTTTTTAATAAATTTTGTTAAGATAAGTTTGCCTAAATAAATGCATTTAGAACTTACCACGTAATGTCACAGAGTTATTGGTTGGCTTATACGCAGGTCATGCACTTTTTAGTGTGTGTACCTATTCAGTTGGGGGGGGATCATCTTATATGCGAATGGGCTTATACGTGAGTATATACGGTAATGTTTCAGTGGTAAGGTGACAGAATGAGATGCATCCTCAGAAGTTTACATTTTTCTGCATAATCCTATCTCTATAATTAAGTCTTTATGATAAAGAAGGTTATGATCCAGATATTTTTGCGTTGATTCTTGTTCCTTAAAAAGGAATTGGCTGTCGTTTGGACTAGACTAGTTACTGTTCCTTCCTGCCTATTGAATAAACCAATAAGTAAGATTTTTTTTTTGTTTTTATACATTTGTGGTAGCAGCATGATGCTGCCTTCCACGCATGCGTCAGAAATTTAACAACGGGTCAGTGGATGATAGAGATGGATGTGTTCTGGTCTGATGATGGATTATTACAGAAAATATGAGTGTTCTGAAGGATTTAATTCTGAATGAAAAGAAGAGGAATATTAATTACTTGTGAGAGGCTGAAAATCAGATAGATTACAAGATAATGCATCGTCTAGTTGATCTCCATTACCAGAAATGTTAACAACAAAAAAGCAGATATCTCAACAGACAGTACTCATGCTAGATGTTAAGATAAGCGGATTGTAGTATAACAGTGCACTGTTTAGATGGTTTGTCAATATGGACAGTTAATTTGTTTATGTAACAATAGATAAATTTCAGCGCATTTTATATCCAGTTTGCGACTTCCTTTCATGGGGCCTCTGAATTTCTCTACTCCAAACCAAAAGAAAAACTACTTTTTCATGTACGAGAAAAATACATAGAAAATTTTAGGAGCCAAGCCACGATCGTCTTGTAATATCCATACGTGATCTCTTCCCCAAGATGACAATAAACTTTTTACATTATTTTTCGTACTTTTAAGAAAGAATTTTTTTTCGTGTGCGAGAAAAATATGTGTATATGAAATTTTGGGAGCCGCACCACGACTGTGTTATATCTGAATTATAGCGGGGTCACACTGTATTCTTTTATATAATTACAAGAAGGGGGTATTTTCCTCATTTTTTAAATAGACCCTGATTCAAGTGACTTTAAATGAATTGGATTTCCAGAATTCTACATCATTTGGAAGAGTTGTGGCCCCAACACTTTGGTCTCACAACAGATGTTCTGATATTTAAGGCCCTGGCAAGCAAATTATAATGAGCAGGGCCTTATGCAATGCACCCATTACTATTATCTTTGATCTTCCCTTCATTATCAATGTTGTATTTTATTATAAAATTATAATTGAGTCAGTTCAATCATTTGGTCAAGCTTTCTTTAACTCTGTTGCAGGCATTTTCGTCGCATTCTTTTGAAAGAGCTCAATAAAGATCTAAGAGAAGAGTTGAGGTATATAAGTAATGTTATTGAAGATCACCCCAAAAACTACCAAGTGTGGTAAGTAACTTTGTTGAAATATTGATGCATATAACGAAATACATACACCGGAAGGTTTATGTTCCAGTATGCATCTCTGTTATGAAATGCAATGCTTTAATTGAAATATTGATGTGCTTACCCACACATTACTATTACTCATGCACTTTCATGTGTCATTAACAAATGCAAACAGCAATTGTTTCACCTATTTTTTCAAATGATTCACCATCACCTCCAGTTCCTCACTCCAGAACAAAGCACTCACTCCAGAACAAAGCACAGTTCACTTTTGATCTTGCTTTCTTTTGTTCCTTTTCATTTATTTAATTTATCCATCCCATTCTTATAGTTTCTCAACTTGCTGCATGATGTTTGACATTTTAATTTTGAGTTTCTCATTTTAACTTTTTTTTTCTTTCTTTATCCTTGTTTTTCACTTACTCCTTAGTTGCTCATCCTCCTGCTTTACATACTATTGCTAAATGCTAATGTTTAGCCTAGAAACTCTTGACTTGGACCTTTATTTTAAAAAAATTGTCACTAAAACTCGGGTTATTATGGATATTGTACTTTTGGAAATTGTACATTATCTAAGCACACTGCTGACTAAAATGACTGCTCCCTTGTGCTAAAAAAATCAGCCTGAATTAGCCTAAAATACACTACCCTTAGCAGCTATTAAAATAGGGAAAATGAATTTTGCCAGACTAGACAATACCAGCTTCTGAAAATGCAATGGATGAATTACCAATTATATAAAATGATAAAAAGATTATTGGCTCTTTTTCAAAAAGATTTACCTCTGAAGTTCAGAAAGTGAAAATGACCAAGTGAAGCTAGCACTTTTTTGATAGGTGAACATCTGAAGTAAGGCCAAGCTGTATACTCAATAAGCCATATTACACCCATCAATCATATACCAAAATAAATGGAATTAAAGGTTCTTTGAACATTACCTAAGATATACAAGGTCTGTTTTAAATAGCCAGTATAACCAGCAAGGAAACCCAGGGAATTCTTTTTCTTTAAAATTCGAACCCTATGCAAAATAGAAAACTAGAGCGCCACCTTATGTTGTAGCATCGATCTGTATCATGAAATGCATGCACTAGAAACTTATGTTGTAGTATTGATCTATGTCATAAAATGCTTGCATAAGAAGGCTTAGGTGGTGCTCTACAGTTTTGTATTTTGCATAGGGTTAGAATTTTAAAGAAAAAGAATTTCCCTGGCTTTCCTCACTGGTTATACTGACTATTTAAAAAAAGACCTTGTATATCTTAGGTATAATTCAAAGAACCTTTAATTCCCTTTATTTTGGTGTATGATTGATGGGTGTAATATGGGTTATAGAGTATACAGCTTGGCCTTACTCCAGATGTGCACCTTTCAAAAAAGTGCTAGCTCCACTTGGTCATTTTCACTTCCTGAACTTCAGAGTTAATTGGATAAAAAAAGAGCCGATAACTTTATTTTTACATTTTATATATTTGGTAATTCATTCATTGCACTTTCAGAAGCTGGTATTGTCTAGTCTGGCAAAATTCATTTTCCCTATTTTAATAGCTGCTATGGATAGTGTACTTTAGACTAATTCAGGCTGATTTTTTAGCACAAGGGAGCATTTATTTTAGTTAGCAGTTTGTTTAAATTATGTGCAATTTCCAAAAGTACAATAACCAAAGAAATATCATCCACATTACATTAATGTAGCATAGAGGTATGCCACGATTCTCTCCATTGTGCATGTTTTAAATGCAAACAATTTCACCTTACATAAGTCACTCTCTCAAAAGTACATAATAACTGCTAAGCTCCCCCATAAAGAGAATATAGGTATTATTATTGTATGATTTAATTATGATTTTATGGCTGAAACATTTAAGTTGTAAGCATCAAAACAGTCCTTTTGAATAATTCTCCTGCATTTCTCCCCACAGAACAGTATTTATGAGTGTCAGAGTCTCTAACAAGTCCCGCCCCCCCCCCCCCCCCCCCAATAAAAAGTGAGCTATTTTAGGAATGCACATTACATTTTGTAAACATAGCAACCAATGTTATGCTGAATGACAGGAACATGAAACTAGCCAGAATTATTTCTGAGATATCAACAATGAATTTTACAGTTTGAAAAGGGATGGAACACATCAGGTTCATAAAGGTCAAAGGTCAAAGTGTAAAATATTTGCCTATTGTTTAATATGGAAGAAGTGAATTCACTTTCTCATCATTTATTTTTTTTATTTCATTGCAAATAAATGAAAAGAAACATTTTCACTATATATTTCTTTTACTTATTGCAACAGTTTTAAATTTAAGTTGACTCTATTCCTATATTCTAAGTCTTCTAATTTCCCCATAATTAAGGTCACTACTCACACAAACATGCCTCATGGCAAATTATGTAAGCAAGAGCAAAATGAGCATAATTAGCTTATTTTCATGCTTAACATCAATATGAATGTACCATTTTATTCAGAACACCATACATAATTATATGAAAATAAAATAAGTGCATACATTTTTATATTTGCTTTAAAGTGGCGCTCTACAGTTTCGTATTTTGCATAGGGTTAGGATTTTAAAGAAAAGAATTTCCCCGGCTTTTCTCACTGGTTATACTGGCTATTTAAAAAAGACCTTGTATATCTTAGGTATAATTCAAAGAACCTTTAATTCCCTTTATTTTGGTATATGATTGATGGGTGTAATATGGGTTATAGAGTATACAGCTTGGCCTTACTCCAGATGTGCACCTTTCAAAAAAGTGCTAGCTCCACTTGGTCATTTTCACTTCCTGAACTTCAGAGGTAAATTGTATTAAAAAAAAAGAGCCGATAACTTTTTTTACATTTTATATACACCACTCCCTCGATAACTCGTGCACATCGGGGTCCAGAAACATTGACCGCACTATAAGTGAGGCGCGAGTTATCGAGGGACCTATAAAATAAGCCCAAAACCAATAAAGTGATTGACGACATAAAGGAAAAATAAGTGGGGGGCGTAGGCAGATAATAGTATTGAATACTCACTTTATAATCGTGCTGAGATTAACTGTGAATAAATATCTCTTCATAACAGTGTACTTTATTTATTATTTCCTCATAGGGCAATATTAATTTCAGGATAAATTACAGTATATAGAGGCGATCATCGAAAACATTATTCCACGTGGTTTCCATTTGCTTAACATGTGTACCACTTCACACCTTGTGTAGTACGTCACTAATTTTATGTTGAATTGGATACATTCTAGCTTTTTTGTTTGATCCAAATTAGATGTTTTTTTATATACAAAAGATCGACTCTTTTCGAGAAACAGTGTTGATCGAACGATAGATAGATTTGAATGCGATGGAAGTAAAATGGAAAACAAAAAAAACAAGAGTTAATCAGTACTAACATATTTAATTGGTCTACAAATTTAAAACAACATAAATTAGAACAAGTTACTACTTGCCATTCGTGCCATGCTTGACAAATATCAATTCACTTTTTGAAAAAATCAGTTAATTTTTTGTGTGTGTTACTCCTTGGTTTCTCTGCCACTGAGCAAAATCCCTCAGATTTCTCAACTGCATAAGCTTTACGTAGTCAAGATTTTGGGTCTCCAGCCACCTTATGGCAATATCAAAATATTTGATTGCTTCCTGTGCAGAGGGGGGAGGTGGTGCAAAATCTGTGCCTGCATCACTTTCAACACTTGTGGTACTCCAGTCAGAATCGTCTTCTGCTGCAAATTTGTTTGTTATAGAATTAATTATTGTTTCATCTGACATGTATTCGGCTGTGGGGCAATCATTGTCAGCACAAATCCACTCCTCCATATCATCAAGAGAAACGCCTATCTCAGGGCCATGAGTCTGTATGAATTTCTCCCAAACAGCCTCGGCATTAATGACATCAGTTTCACTGAAACCTTCGAAGTCACTATCATCGTCACTGTCTCTGTTACTGTTTTGCTTTACGTCAAAGGCAGCTCCAAGACCCTTAATCCAGCACCCCAGGTCTCTTGTAATCGATTTTTTAATGCAACAAACACTTCCCCAAGTTGTTGATCAAAACAAAGCCGGCATGTAATTAGGTTCTCACAGAAGTACTCACGGGTTTCGATGTGACGGTCGATTGACTCTTTTCATGTTTTCAAGGAACAGAATATGTTGTGATTATAATGTTTACGCTGAAACGGAATTAAAGAATTAGAACATGACTTTCACACAGGAAGACGTTTAATTGGTGTTTATTTCATTCTCTGTTGCCACCTGTTTGCATTTACCAGAAGTTTTCATTGATCGCTCTTTCACCAGACAGTTTATTTACAGTATACTGACAACTGTTTATCATAAAAACTTACATAATATATGATATCTTGAAACAGAGGTCTCGCTAGGATTTTAAAACTGGGTCTTTCTGCCTCTGAATTCAATCACTAAATATCAGTACATTTTCTCACCCAGCCACCAGTCAAAGCCTTTGAACTAGCTGCCTAGCTATTGCATCGTGTTCTTTTTTTATGTACTCTTATAAAATGGCAACATGTATGTACATCAAAGAGTCTTTCAGTCACTGAATTCTGTCATTGTAAATATCAGCACAGTTAACTGATTAACACATTTTCCCACAAAGCAGTGGCTGAAACAGGACCGGCAAATCTTTGAATTTTCCCGTGCACCTATTACATGCGTACGGAGGACTCCTGCCTCAGTGATTTTCTGCATCCCAGATCAAAAATTGGCATCCAAATATGCATAATTAAGCGTTTTTGAAATCTCTGAAATTAATTCTTATTTGGAACATGCAAATTTCAAAATATGGATTATATTTTAATGGGCATTAATCACCATTTTCGATGATAAAACAAGCAATGTATCAAGATTTAATTTATCAATTCTTATCGTAATTTTTTCATGTTCAGCATATTTTAAAGATATTTTAAATACATTTTCTCTGGAAAAAATCGGGAGCCAAGACAGACACCGCGTTATAAGCAGGATCGCGAGTTATGCGGGTGCGAGTTATCGAGGGAGCGGTGTATTTGGTAATTCATTCATTGCACTTTCAGAAGCTGGTATTGTCTAGTCTGGCAAAATTCATTTTCCCTATTTAATAGCTGCTATGGATAGTGTACTTTAGACTAATTCAGGCTCATAGTTTTAGCACAAGGGAGCATTCATTTTAGTTAGCAGTGTGTTTAAATCATGTACAATTTCCAAAAGTACAAAATCCAAAGAAATATCATCCACATTACATTAATGTAGCATAGAGGTATGCCACGATTCTCTCCATTGTGCATGTTTTTAATGCAAACAACTTAGCATTACATACATCACTCTCTCAAAAGTACATAATAACTGGTGAGCACCCCCTTATGTTGCAGTATTGATCTATGTCATGAAATGCATGCATAAGAAGGCTTAGGGGGCGCTTACCAGCTATTATGTACTTTTGAGAGAGTAACTTATGCAAGGTGAAGTTGTTTGCATTTAAAACATGCACAATGGAGAGAATGTTGGCATACCTCTATGCTACATTAATGTAATGTGGATGATATTTCTTGGGATATTGTACGTTTGGAAACTGTACATGATTTAAGCACACTGCTAACTAAAATGACTGCTCCCTTGTGCTAAAAAATCAACCTGAATTAGTCTGAAGTACGCTATCCATAGCAGCTATTAAAATAGGGAAACTGAGTTTTGCCAGACTAGACAATACCAGCTTCTGAAAGTGCAATGAATGAATTACCAGATATATAAAATGTAAAAAAAGTTATTGGCTCTATTTTATACAATTTACCTCTGAAGTTCAGGAAGTGAAAATGACCAAGTGGAGCTAGCACTTTTTTGAAAGGTGCACATTTGAAGTAAGGCCAAGCTGTATACTCTATAACCCATAGTACACCCATCAATCATACACCAAAATAAAGGGAATTAAAGGTTCTTTGCATTATACCTAAGATATACAAGGTCTTTTTTAAATAGCCAGTATAACCAGTGAGGAAAACCGGGGAAATTCTTTTTCTTTAAAATTCTAACCCTATGCAAAATACAAAACTGTAGAGCGCCACTTTAAAGCAAATATAAAAATGTATGCTATTATATTTTTTTAAATTTTCTTATAATTATGTATGATGTTCTGAATAAAATGGTACATTCATATTGATGTTAAGCATGAAAATAAGCTAATTATGCTCATTTTGCTCTTGCTTACATAATTTGCCATAGGCATGTTTGTGTGAGTAGTGACCTAAATTATGGGGAAATTAGAAGTCTTAGAATATAGGAATTGAGTCAACTTAAATTTAAAACTGCAGTAAGTAAAAGAAATATATGGTGAAAATGTTTCTTTTCATTTATTTGCAATGAAATAAAAAGATAAATGTCAAAGCAAATTTGCTTCTTCTATATTAAACAATAGGCAAATATTTTACCCTTTGACCTTTTGAACCTCATCAGTTCCATCCTTTTTCAAACTGTAAAATTTATTGTTGACATCTCAGGAATAATTCTGGCTAGTTTCATGTTCCTGTCTTACAGCATAACAATGGTTGCCTGTTGACAAAATGTAATGTGTATTTTTAAAATAGCTAACTTTTTATCATGGGGAAGGGCTGGACTTGTTAGAGACTCTGACACCAATAAATACTGTTTTCTGGGGGGAAATACAGTAGAATTGTTCAGAAGGACTGTTTTGATACTTGCGACTTAAATATTTCAGCCATACAATCAAAATTAAATCATACAATAATAATGCCTATGTTCTCTTTAAGTGGGCACTCACCAGTTATTATGTACTTTTGAGAGAGTAACGTATGTAATGCTAAGTTGTTTGCATTTAAAACATGCACAGTGTAGAGAATGTTGGCATACCTCTATGCTACTTTAGTGTAATGTGGATGATATTTCTTTGGATTTTGTACTTTTGGAAATTGTACATGATCTAAGCACACTTCTAACTAAAATGAATGCTCCCTTGTGCTAAAAGAATCAGCCTGAAATAGTCTAAAGTTCACTATCCATAGCAGCTATTAAAATGGGGAAAATGAATTTGTCAGACATGACGATACCAGCTTCTGAAAGTGCAATGAATGAATTACCACATATATAAAATGTAAAAAAAAAGTTATCAGCTCTTTTTTATACAATTTACTTCTGAAGTTCAGGAAGTGAAAATGACCAAGTGGAGCTAGCACTTTTTTGAAATGTGCACATCTGGAGTAAGGCCAAGCTGTATACTCTATAACCCATATTACACCCATCAATCATACACAAAAATAAAGAGAATTAAAGGTTCTTTGAATTATGCCTTAGGTATGTAAGGTCTTTTTTAAATAACCAGTGAGAAAAGCCAGGAAAATTCTTTTCCTTTAAAATTCTAAAACTTTGCAAAATATGAAACTGTAGAGCTCCAGAAATGTTGCCGTATTGATCTGTCATTAAATGCGTTGATCTGTGTCATGAAATGCATGCACAAAAAGCTTGTGTTGCAGTATTGTTCTGTCATTAAATGCATTGATCTGTGTCATGAAATGCATGCACAAAAAAGCTTGTGTTGCAGTATTGTTCTGTCATTAAATGCATTGATCTGTGTCATGAAATGCATGCACAAAAAGCTTATTTTGCAGTATAGATCATTCTTGAAATGTATGCATAAGAAGGCTTATGTTGCAGTATTGATCATTGTCATTAAATGGATTGATCTTTGTCATAAAATAAATAAGAAGGTGTATGTTAAAATATTAATCTGTATCATGTAGCCTTAGGTCCACACATACACCAGAAGGCATTTGTTGAGTTAAACAAAATAACTTTCTTTTTCTAACAAAAGTTTTGAAAAAAAATTGTATTCTTTACTATCTTTTAAAGAAAGATATTTTAAAAATTCCATAATTTTTTGTTATATCAGGGTTTGATCAGTACATTTGAATTTTTTTATCAATAATATCTTGTAAGGAAATGTTCCATAATTTTATATAAATTTTCCATAAAAACTTTAGAAACATTTTTCCCAACTGTGATTTGTCTTCTGTATCCATATCCTGATGACATGTCTACAAGTCGGTATAGAGGATGTGACTGATGTTTCCATGTCTGTTCTAGGCATCACAGACGAGTGGTAATAGAATGGTTGCGAGACCCTTTACATGAGCTGGAGTTTTGTGGCAGGATTCTCCATGGGGATGCCAAGAACTACCATGCTTGGCAACACAGGTAACATGTGTCAACATTAATTAAAAACTGTCGTGTTGCAGCCCTCATTTTTGCTATCTTCTGGTCTGTATTTGACAAGGCTAGCAATTAGATGGCATCAGGCTACAACTTTGCAAACAGTCTTACTGTACAGGCTGCCAGGGAATGGTGCTAGGTGGCAACAGCAAACAGTTGTACTGTACAGGCCACCAGTGAGCGGTATCATATTTGCTGGCCTGTAAGTTCATGTGGAGTACAAGTTGAATCAGCAGATTTGACAGATTTTCCATCCTTCATCCACATATAAGGCAATGTTGAGTATAAGACGAGGCCAGATCAACACCTTGGATTGTGTTTTTCACTTCGTTCACACAGCATAGCGAATTTTATCCTATCTGTAATTCAGTAACCATTCCAGTCTGGATCATTAGATGTAATTAAATGTTACTATAAGTACCAAATTTGTTTCACACGAATATATGGGGGGGGGGGGGGGCAAGAGAAAGAGAAAGTTCAGCTTGTCTTGTTTTTTTAATTTGTTGTTGTTTTTCTTTTTTTTTTTACCTTACTACCACCACGTTGCTGAAGCTTTTGTCAAAGAGAGAAAACATTAATAAATGAAATAGTAAATGTGAACTATGAAAATACATACCATAATAGTTATGTCCATATAGTCTCCATTCGGTTAGATCCCAAGAATGACCATTTTGCATACTGTCTAATTTTCTTTGCAAGTTTAATGAGCTCTCCAATCCCAACAAATAAGATTTGTTTAAAGTGCATGTACTTTTCCTGTACTTGGGTGGCAATTGTTTTTGATCTTTGCTCATGTTAGATATACTTTAAATTGCTGTAGTTCCATCGGCAAGTTATAAAATGTCACTGGCTGTTCAATTTACACTAGTAACCACTGGCATTTCCTTTATTTGGAATTGCTTACCTAGTGGTATTAATTGATAATGGAATATGGCACTGCACTTGTACACGAGTAAGATCAGTCATCAGGTAAGTGAACAATACAGATTTACAGTTGTGAAAACATCTCTGTCTGTCTGTCTGTCTCTCTCTTACTCAATGGAGCATACATTTTATTTGATTAAGGAATCTTACTGGATTCACTGCCTTAGAACATTGAAACCAGTTTAAACCAGGAAGACTAGAAAAAGACAGTGATGCACAAATAAAAGTATCTTTTGCATTTGACACATTTTCTTTTAAATAATTCTCTAAATTTGCCTAATAGCCTATGACTACTATAACAATGAAATATCTGGGATGTAATGTGCGAAGACATACATTTACATAAAATAAAATATTGTTATGGCTCATCAGTTTCTAGGTAAATACAAATATTTTCCAGTATCAGCAACAAGCTGAAATAAAGTAGTTGACACACAATAAAGTTAAAAGGTTGAATTCCTGTTGAAACAGTCATGTAAAGTTTTGCAAACATAACCTTTTTTCTGTTTTATTTATCTCGTCTATGTTTTGTATTTGCCTTTGAAAAAGACTCATTAAAGAGTCGAAAGCACTCTGGCTAGTTAGATATTTGTTTTGCACTGTTTGTTGTCAGTTTATTGTATTTGTATATATAAATATTTATGCCATTATTAAAAAATTTCTCCTTTTATACTTTTTGGGTCTTGGAATATTTGGTTGCAATTGGGCAGTGGGGGATTATGTGTTTTTCAAACATAGATAGCTGGCTGGTTCATTTAGAATTGTATCTCTTGCAGACAGTGGGTGATAAGGGAGTTTGGCCTCTGGGACAAGGAGCTGGACTATGTAGAAAAGTTATTGGCAGATGACTTGAGGAATAACTCTGCCTGGAATCAAAGATTTTTTGTCATCAACAGCACCACACAATTTACTGAGGAGGTTATAGAAAGAGAAATCAGGTAACTCAGATGATAAATGAACTTTTTATATATGGGACCCCTAGTGTCAAAGTGGTATAAAGCACTCACCATTACGAATCACTGCCATCTCACCTCTGTCTGCTTGGGTTCGAGTCTCAGGCTCGGCTAACATGGGTCCGTGAGAAAGCCTGCCAGTAGCTTCTCGTGGGTCGGTGGTTCTTCCTGGGATTTTCCAGGCTTCCTCCACCAGTTATACTGGCTGCCATGTATAGCCTATCTTGTGCTGAAAAATGGCATTAAACCCTACAACAATAACAACAACAACTTTTTATAGGCCCTCTGAAAGGCAGAGTGTATCACATTAAGATGTTTTCCATCTGTCTGTTCCATATTCAGGGTTCACACAATCTTGAAACATGCTTGAATTTTGGTGGTCACCTAAAAAATGCTTGAATCTGAGGTCAGCTGTCATAAGTACTGGAAAAGTGATTGAAAATTATTATTAGTCTTTGAAAATTGCTTTAGTTTCTAACTAAAGTGCTTCATTAAAAATAAAAAAATAAAAATCAGTAATTAAAAAAATAGACAGCAGAGGCTATTTGAAATTTGATATCTCAAACTTCCATGTTTGGACACTTGCGTGCTGAATGAGACATCTGCTTGGTTTGCCATACATCTCATCATAATGCATTTCGCAGTGGCTGTGCACCAGTACCATGGGATTTGGAACCCATTCTGAGCAGTGTGTACCACCTATACCATGATTCACCAGTAAGAAGACACGATTTCATGGACATTACAGGATCAACTATTTCCACTGAACAGGTATGAATTTTTTTTGGTTTACTAGATGTCTATTTGTACAGTCTATTTAACTTTTTAATATAACTTACTTGGTATTGAAACAAATTCAAGTTCCCATTGCTACCTTATTTATTTTTTGTTTTATTTCCGTTAGTATATTTTAATTCTTTTCTGTTTTAATCTAACCGAATATGATTTTCTTTGTTTCAGGTGGCTTGAGAATCTTGAACCAGCAGAGAGGGTCGTTTTTCTTTGGCCTCATCTCACTGACTTATGTTCAGCTGTGAAGATTAAAAAGACAACAGTACCAACCTGAAAATTCTTTAAGTATGTTCTTGATGCTGTTGGGGATCGTTTGATTAAAGCTAAGCTGCAGTTCTTTGTAACTATTGCCAGAATTGCACAACCCTTTTTGGAAGCTTACCAAATGGATAAACCTGTGCTTCTATTCCTTGCCACAGACCTGGGAGTTTTAGTGAAAGACCTTATGTCATGTTTCATGAAACCTGAAATCATCTCCAAGGCAAAGTCTGTGACAGCATTAGTGAACATCTAGATTTGATGAGAAAGAGAATTTCCTTGATGCAGGAAAAGTTAATGTTGGATTTTCAGCTTCTCAAACATTGTTAAAGGCAGGAGCTTCAGATAGGGATAGATTTGCTTTCAGAGCAGCATGCAGAGACTTTATGATTGCAGTGGTAAAGAAGCTGTTGGAGGAATCACCTCTGAAATATCCCTTGGTGAAAAACAGGTCCTTGGCAGATCCTAGACTTATGTAATTAGAGTCAGATAAGGAAAAGGGACGAGAAATCTCTAACTCCATAGAGTCCTCAGAATTATGTGTGATGCAGTAAGAGAAGTAGAGTCCCGATATTAAATATTTAATATTGACTCAGTATGGAAAATTAGTGGATGAAGTTGTCCAATCAGACAATCGTCCCTTGAAATGCTTCAGTGGAACAGAAAACAGCTTTGATAAAGTGTTTTATTCCATCCTTTCAGAAAGAAAGGAATATGTCGAACTTTGGAATGTTCTCCAGAAAATGTTGTTGTCACATGGGCAGGCAACAGTGGAGAGAGGATTTTCTGTCAACAAACAGGTATCTGTTGAGAACCACAGCAGAGAAAGCCTCAGAGCTCAAAGACTAATGATTGACACAATAAGAAAAGCAGGTGGACCTTTGGAAATCATTATTAGCAGTGAAATGATGACATATGCCATCTCTGCAAGAATTAAGTACCATGCCTATCTGGATAAGAAGAAAGCAGAGGAGGAGCATGAGGAGAAAATCAGAAAAGGAAAGAAATGGGAGTTAGCCATGGATGAAGTGGAAGAACTTAAAGTAAAAAAAACTGCGTCTTGAAGCTGACATTGCCAGCCTACATACTTCCCTCTGTTCTGAAGGCAGAAGAAGCAGAGTTAAAATGACTCATTGTGCTTGTCACAGAGTAAAATGCTCTTAGGGAGAGCAGAGGAAAAGATGACAGTGGTGGCTTCTCTTTCCAGATTGATTGTAGAGAAAAAGCAGCAACTATACTAATGCATTTAAAGCAGTGCTGATGTCTATTAAGAGAACAATTTATTTTGCATAAAATCTGATTATAAGTTACATAATTCTGATGCATAAGTTACATATTTCTGAAATAACAATGAATATTAACCTATCTTTCAGATCATTATAACACAATTTTAGGAAATTAATTATAGTTTGAATTTCATCATTAAACAATATTCAGGGTTCCCACGCTACTGGGAAATCAGGAAAAAGTCATGAGAAATGATATATTTTTTCCCGGCCATGAAAAGTCCTGGAATTTCGCAAGTATTGATTAAAGTCGGGGAAAAACCCGGGAATTTTCTGCCACCACTTGATGCCGGAAACAATCACGTAACAGAGTCGTAACTAAACTGATCGTGAATTAAATGTATTGAGTTCTAACCAAAATATTCAGAGGGTGCATTAAGTATCATTTGGGTGCTTGCAATAAACATGTATGCTGAGTCAATCCAAATGCTTGATTAGATTCATCCAGTAGACTTTTATTTTCAAAGTCAGCTTTCCTTACATGGAAAATATGAAAACCACTCTAGCATCACAAGGGCCCCGAGTGGCCAAGTGGTCAAAGGCGCTCTCCGTTACGGATCACTGCCATCTCACCTCTGTCTGCGTGTGTTCGAGTCTTGGATTCGGCCAATGTGGGTATGTGAGAAAGCTTGCCAGTAGCTTCTCATGGGTCGGTGGTTCTTTCTGGGGTTTTCTCGGGTTCTTCCTCCACTATTAATACTGGCCACCATGTATAGCCTATCGTGTGCTGAAAAATGGCGTTAAACCCTACAACAACAACTAGCATCACAAAAAGGCAAACATTGTGTTGGCAAAGCATAGCCGCTTACGAGATGGCCTAGCAAATTTTAAACATTGTTATATCGAGTGATACATGCATGAAATGGAGATGAAAATTGCTTATTTTCTTAGAAATTTTGAGTATTAAAATCGGACTTGATGAAATATGACCTGGTACTCGCAGTTTGCATTGCTAGTCATACGAGTACACAAATCTAGCAACCCACATTTTCAAATGTTGCAGAGAAAAACACATAAGAAAATATTAAATGATGGTCATATACTGGTTGTAATCAAAATACAAAAACACTAAAACAAAATCATGTGCTACGTCTTACATTGTAGGACTAGGTGGCGGCAATTTCCAAATTTTCAATATGCAATTGCAACGACCTCACACCCCAACCTAAATGTCCAAATATGAAAAATGGGGTGGGAATATTTGGAGAAGACCCGGATTAGAAAACGGACTGCTATTTGTTTTAATTCATATTTGTAGTCCAAATTGTTGAATCTCAGAGGAGAAATTGTCCTCCCTTGTATTATGTATTAAAAAACTATTCGAGCCCCTGTATCAATACAGGTCTGGGGACATGTTTAACAAATTACAAGAAGACAAGTTGATTTTGCAGAAAATTCAGTCCTTGTTTATACAACAGTATATAATTTTTACGTTCTTTTGTCAAAATTTAAATCAACCTGTTTGAAAATGTTTTTTTAATGATGGATTTTTAACCAGATCTTCTTAAGGAGATTAGGTTGTTTGAAAAATCTTGCTTGGGTTTTTATTGGCACAGATAAATTCAAGGTTAAACTCTCTTTGTTACAAGACAAGATTCTAATTATTTGCGTTTATTGTTTTTTATACTATAATATGAAATGTTTACTTTCTGTAAGATGCATATATATATATTGCTATAGAATTCTTTAGAATTAAAGGTTTGAAAGGAAACAAAACTAATTTATGTTCATTATGTTGTTCCCACTTAGCAACATAAAGCAGGTCAGCAAAATAAAGTTAGAATTTTTATTTTGTAGATTGAAATGACTTTACATGCCAATTTAAAGGAATATAATCAAACTTGTTTCTTGTGATACATAATCATATTTTCTGGCTTAGATGTTTTGGAGTGTCTGGAAAGAGAACCATCTTTAGATTTAGAAAATGCATGTTTTATAATCTAAAATTCAGTAGTGGTTATATGTGAACCTTGAAAATATTAATTTCATCCTGGAAAAACCTTGGAAATTTATCTTTAGAAAAGTGTGGGAACCATGAGTATTGTAGTACTGTACGTAATTCATGTAATTTTTAGTACATGAAAAAATAATTATTAATTTCAATGTACGAAAAAGTCTATGTAAAATAAATAATTATCATTAGTGGTACTGACCATGTACAAAAAATAAAAGGAACGTACCTGAACAAGTTCTGTGGAAGACATGCTGCTCGACAACCTAACGGTACAAACATACAAAGTAAACGTATATTTTCTGTCATATTCTGCTCTCAACTCAAGAATCTAATTACAATAAAAATAAAAGCACTCAAAAAGTTTTTGTTGTTATTAGTTAGAGAGAGAGAGGGAGAGGATTATGTCTCGTTTATGTTGTGTAATGTTGGCATAATGATTAAGATGGCTTGAACATGTATTAGTTATGGGTATTATTTATTGGTAAATTGTATGCAACAATGAGTCCACATTGTCAAGAAATTAAGTGAAACTTGTATTTTTACAGCAACAATAATCTCATTATCAAATTGCAATAAAAAATAAAGAACTTGAAATCATGTTTTATTTAATGCGCCTGAGCAAACATGTGAGAGAGAGCAAAATTTTGTCTGTACAAGACCATATTTATTCAGAATGGTTTTTATTTTGTAGCTTTTGCAAAGAGAAAAAAAAATACTTTTTTCAGTTACCTGACGATTGTGATAATCCCCATGTATTACGACCCTACTATATTTCATTCTCAATAAACACTGCTAAATCAATAATTCATTCTTGTATTAATTACAATGTACATTGTCACAACAACTATATGGCTGTGCAGTGTTATTTACACAGTAATTAAACATGCTTAGCGCTTTGGTTATCCAGTTGAAATCAGATTGAGGGCAAGAATGGACAGAAGATGTCAAATCAGCGAGGCTACCAGTAGGGAAATGAGGCTTTCTTTAGGGAAATGAAAGTCTGCCAATGTGCTATTGAAGCCTTTGTCCATACAGCAGATGTTGTGAGGACAAAGCGATCATACGCATTACTTGTTCTTCGAACTTGCCAATAAAGATAATAGTGTGCTATATCGTAGAATAGATTTGCAATAAAGTGTCAAGTCAAATCAGAAGCACGTAAAAGATAGTATATGTATGTATACAAATCGATTTAACATTCTGTGACTTTCAAATTTATGATGGAAAATGACAGGGTATTTATATTTTATGTTTGTACGACTATAATGAAACAATAAGACTAGTTGACCAATGGTCTGTGGTCTTCACTTTAACATGTACAGAGATATAATTTTTGTAGGATAATTTTGGAGTCCGGCATACCTGTTACTTTTCAAAACCCAGTAGGGAGAATAACAAAATAAAATAGCGAGATTTGGAACTAAAATGGGGAGGTTTTTACACAACATTTTTTAAGCGTCAGTTTCAGTAAATATTGGCCAATCTTGACATTTTTTAAGCGTCAGTTTCAATAAATATTGACGAATCTTTCATGTCCAATAAAGGTGAAATTTTCAAAGGACACACATAGTGGTTTGCCATGAAATTGTATGGATGTTGGCCAAAACATGTTTAAAGGTGGAATTGGGGGAGGCAACTATTGCATCTCATGAAGGTTTCTAAAGAATGCACTCTTTGTTGACCCACCTTTCCAAATTTCTTTAAACATCTTATCATGGAAACCTGAGGAAGCAACATGTTGCAATCTTTAAAAGTGCAAGAAAATTTGAGCTTCAGATTTCATGGAAAGCTATGGAAATACAAAAAAGTAGGTATGGTTTGTATGGAGAAGTTGAAAAGCATGGATTTTGTTATTTAAATTTTCCAAAAATACACACACTCAGACTTATACCCCATTAGTTACAACTGCTTTATTTCATAAACATTTTTATGCTAATTTTGTTTTCAGATATACACTTGACTACATCAAGAAGGCACCAAACAATGAGAGTGCGTGGAATTATTTAAAAGGGTATGTTGGTGAGAGGGAGAGAGAACTAATGATATAATTGAGATAGCATTCTACATTTGTAATATATCCTAACGTTTTATGTATACATTATAGGAGAAAAAGAGTTATTCAAGTAATTAAAGCAGAATGAGGGAGAAGTCCATACGTTCCCCAAAACATTATTTATGCAGATCATCATAGAGGTTATTTTTGATGACTCAGTTATCTTTTATGTAAAGTTAAGTCATACACTTGATCATGACAATGTTTGATGTTCTCAGAGATTCAAGAACTACAATGATACAAGATTCAAAAATTATTTTATAACAAAGGTAACAATTTTGGAATCACAATATTTCAGTCCAAATTATTAGTTCACCAGGCCATATGGCCAAATTAGCTTATGGTATGATGCTTCAAATACTTGCATTGTCTAAAGGGCTGACTCAGCAAATCCAATGGATTGTCATCCAGGACCAATGAAATTTGGGTCAGACCATTCAAATCCAATAGATCGTCATCCAGAACCAATGAAATTTGGGTCAGACCATTCAAATCCAATGGATTGTCATCCAGAACCAATGAAATTTGGGTCAGACCATTCAAAATGTCAGAAGAGCTTGTCTGGGATGAGTTCATCTTAAAAGCTGAACAAATGTTGATTTTTTTATTTTCCTGCTAAAAGGCAGTGTATTTTATTATAATGTTATCCATCCATCTATATGTTACCAGTTTCGTTTCCACAGAACAACTCGGATTGCTTTCTGCATAATAATTCTCTTTCTCCATTATCTTTGGCTACCAAACTTTATGGATGGAAGAACCTTATCTGTTTCTGAGGTCAAAAGATAATGGTCACTGTGACCTAGAGAAGAAAAATGGTCTGTGCACAATAACTCAAGTTATCCATCATATATGGTTACCAAACTTTGTGGATAGCTCACGCTTTGGGTTAGGAGGAACCTGATTTGGGGGTCGAAAGATTGAAGGTCAAGATCACAGAATGAAAGAAATAATTGGTTTGAGCACAATAACTACAGTTCTCCACCATTTACAATAATTACGCTTTGTGGATGACTTGCACTTGGATAAAGGAAGAACATAGGTATCAGTCTTTAAATGTTAATGGTCAAGGTCACTGAAAGGGAAGAACAAAGTTTCCACATAATTTGATTTCTTCATTGTCTAGGCCAGCCCAGGTTGTCTGCCTGACTGTGTCCTTGGGAAAGGCATTTAAAGCTCTTTTCCTTGGTATGATATGGCTAATAATGTGTTCTTAATGCCTTCAAAAACCAACCAGCCAGCATGATTCCAGTAACCTGATGGACCCCTGAAACTGTAATTAAAAAAAATAGGGATCCTGGCATAAAGGCCTATTCATTTTGCACAGATGACACTGATCCATATTTAATGTGGCCATTGTTACAAAATCCTGAAAAACCTTGAGATGAATTCTTTTCAGAAAGTGGTAAGATTTTACTGAAAACATTCAAGCCTAAGGTCTTTTTTAAGTTTGTAAAAATTGTGATGATCTGTAAACCAATATGGTGGTCACTACTAAAGAATATAAAATCCCTTAATACTAGAAAACATACTGACTTATTTTTCTTGCCCTGCTATCTTTGCATTTGACATTTAGGTATTTGTCAACCAGATGAACAATCTTGGACCCACTTGAGTCTTGTTTTTAATGGAAAAACTTGGAGATGTTTTACATTGATGGCCATAATTGTTTTTTATTTTTTTGTTAGTGTGTTGATGGAGAAGAATCTGAGCCAGTTCCCCAACATCTTGGATTTCTGTAAGCAGCTGTACGAAGATAGATACCGCTCACCCTATCTTATAGCTTACATGATTGACACCTATGAGGAGATGCTGGAACAGGGATGTAGTAATAAAGATGAAGTTCTTTCCAAGGCTTTACAGGTAATTTTTGTTGTCTAAGATAGAAGATAATTAGACAGGACTATCACTGTTAGGCAATGCTGGCCTTGCCAGTGTCAACTAAGAAAACTTGTCAGTGTGCCTTGGTGACATTTGTTTTCTCATCTGTTTGTTTATTACACCCTCAAAGTCATGGACCCTATTTTGCCTACATTCATTACCTTTGGTTTGTGGATACATCTCGAATGTAACTCAGTTGTACCAAAATCACTCTTCAGTTACTTTTGTATTTTCAGCTGTTAATTAAACCCACAATATCTGGGACCCAATTGCACATCTCATGAAAATTGGTGTGTAGGTATCACTAGACAGAAGTAATAACCTATAGCAGAAAAGATTAATTGGACCATGTTTTCACATGTGTGATTTGTGCATTTTCAGCTGTTTGTTCATTAGACCCACAATATCTTGGACACTATTTCACCTACACTCATGAAAATTTTTATGTGGCTGCATGTCAGTAAAAGTAACTGAACCATCTAACAATTAGGTCATTGTACCCCAATTTTTCCTGAGCGACTTTTATAGTTTTAGCCTTGCTTGATACATCCTCAGGATCTTGGCTTCTATTTTACCATCACTCATGAGAATTGGCATGTGATTGGATCTCAAAGAAAGGAACTTAAATGTACTAAAGCTGGGTCCCAGTAGTTTTGGTGTGTGGATTGGAAGGGCACTTACTTCCATTTCCTCAGCATACTTACACTACAGTAGAAAAATAACCAAATTACTTAACTATTTAGGAGCAGTCATATGAAGGTGACAGTGATCTCGTACTGACTGGCTTGCACAACATATTGCTGTTGTGGGTTTGATGCCATTTTTCAGCACACGATAGGCTGTACATGTGGCCAGTATAACTTGTGGAGGAAGAATCCAGGAAAATCCCAAATGATAACTACAGAAATATAACGTTAATTGATTCATTAATTAAAAGGTTGCATGCACTTAAACAAATTACCTGACTAGGAATGTTAGGTCATATGAAGATGACAGTTGTCTCATATTGACTGTCAGTTAGAAGGCTTGCACAAAAGCTATCAAATGTTGAGTACTTAATTGCAAATGTGATTACAGATTCCACAGGACATATAGTTTCGTAGCCAATAATATGTTAAGTGCTTTTAAAAACAAAGCAACCAACCAGCCTTTACCTACACTCATGAAACTGGTATGTGACAAGGTGTACTACTTACAGTTCTTTTTTCTGGTCATAGGAAATTTGTTTGAGATTAAGAGATGAAACTTGATATACATTTACATCGTTAGGTGTGTTGCATACCATGAGGGGGGCCTGTCTTGAAGCTCGTTGTCACAGCTCAAAATGTCCATAACATTTTCTTTTCCCCTGAAAAACATTTAGAGTTGCTGGGATGGAATTTGTTATAATCTAAAGTCCTAATGAAGTCTGATGAAGAAGTTCAAGTTTACAGGTCATTGTTTTAAGATTTCTTCTGTTATCATAAAAGCTGTTTTTGAGGTATATGAGTGAATCAGGGCACACTTACGTTTCTCATTTTGATGGTATTCTCATGTATCACAATCAAGGTCAGTTTTCCTTGTAATCTGTTTTGTTCCTTTTATCAGGGTTCCTGCTTGGGTCTGGAATTCTGGAAAAAGTCTTAAATTTGAAAATTGCTTTTCCAGGCCTTGAAAAGGTCTGAAAAAATATAAAAATGTGTAAAAATCTGATAAAAGGCATACATTTTCATTGTTACTGAAACCGGAAAGGTGACTGCTCTTTTCAGAGCTCTTGGGGCGTTACTAAAGAACGGAACATCTCAAGACGCATATAGTTGATAAATTCGTGGGAGAATGCCATGCCAGTTTGATTGGTGTTTGCTTGTTGGGGATTTGTATACAGATTCCATTTCATGGATTATTTCATTAATTTAAGTTTTGTGTTGCGCTAGTGAGTATTCATTTTAATTTTATTGGATTTTATTTGATTTTACATTCTTGGACTGATCTTTGTGTGTGCATGTGTGAACCTGATTTTTAAAGAATTCCTGGACATTGCATTTATAACCCTATGTGGGAAGAAGCTGATGCTTTTAAAGTCTGGATAGGGCCTTCCAAACTTAAGACTTCAAAGCCTGGATAGGGCCTTCCTAACCTGACACTAAAGCATCACGTGTTACATATATTGGAACTATTATTTTTTATATATTATTGTGGACTGTAATCATCAGATTGTAAGGTTTTGCTAAGGTAAATAAAATTTTATAGGTTAAATTATTTCATCTCTGCACATTTTACTTGCAATTTTAATTATTTTAGGCTCATTAGGTCAATAAACTTGTCACTTGGTTAGGACTGGAAATTTTTATATTTTGGTCTAGGAAAGGTCTGAAATCGTTTTCTGAATTGTGGCAGGAACCCTGTTTTATGCACTTTTCCTTTTAATGCTGTTTGAGATAGGACAATCAGACATGGTTTAGCTGTCTGCCCAATAACATGACAGCTCCGTCTTAAAGCTCATTATCATATGTCACGATTGGGAACTGCTGTCTCCCTACTATGATAGGCAGGGGACAAAAATTCACTATATTTCCTTGCTTGTCCTTCAAGTATATTCCTTGATCACATTAAGGTTAGTGATATAAGCCTGCTACCTCCCAAATCCAGCCCAAAGATTCATCATTTCTATCTCGTACAAAGGGCAATAAAGTCTTTCTCATTACCTCCCCATGCCATCATTAGGTGTTGCTACTTTTTAAACTTTGCTTCCATACAATGAAATATGTTTTCATTGATGCATGTTGTTATTCATGGTTTTGGGCACACTACCTATTGCTCACTCAACCAATTAGTAACAGATGTTGTTTAGTGACTTATTAACATGCTGCGTCATTAATTTATACATTTTTGTTTTGTTTTCTCTTGTCATTTCAGTGAACCATGTCGAAACATAAAAAATGCAATAAGACACACATGAGTTATACCTTGTGTGTACAAAATGTGCTTCATCAGTACCATGCAGTGTGTGCACTGTATAGTCTGAGAGTTTATAGACTACAGTTTTGCAGAAGTCAACCAAGGCAGAGAAAGAGGGTGCTGATGCAAATTTTTAAATTCCTACTAGTAATTATGATAGAGTGGGAAAGTGTACCCCTATTTTTAGGCAGCCCAGATGGTGTAGGTCTCCCTTTATGTCTGAACATGACTTTCAGGCCTGCAAGTCTGGGCAATGTTTTTTTTTTTTAACACATCCAATGGATCTTACCTCTACTACCCTGTCACTTCCTGGTGGGCATCCAATGATCAACCTTTTACAGGAAGGTGGAACTACAAATGGGTCACCTTTGTCTCAGGTTCCAGACCAGAAAGCTTTGGCTGAGGATGAACTGTCAATCAGTTGGGAGGGTTAAGGTCATTTGCTTACCAACCCCACCTGGACTAAGTACCAAAAATAATACAGAATTGCAAGATGGCCCATGTCCAGTGGGACAAGTCCTGGGACAATGAACTACACAATCTAGTGATAGACCTCCCACATATATTACAACCGAATCAATTCTTGTCAGACAAATATGATTGCAGGTGTTACACCCCTGCCTAGACCATCTTCTCTTTAACATCTCTTGTCAGGACAGTCTTGCAAGCAATCTGATTAAAATCAGATCTCCTCTGTCCTACCTGAAGATCTGTTATTGACGACTTAAGGGCCATTTGACCTTTTAATTTCCCAATGGAAATGCAGTTTTCAAAAATCTGAAAGTGAATCAAATTGTTCAGTAGACATTCATGCTTTTTATCTCAGAGATTTAGCTTTGCAGAAACAAAACCTGAATCTGGTGGGTCCCTTGGCTGTGACCCAGACAACCACCAGACTCAATTAAACCAACACAGCCTCTTAGCTCCACTGGATTTGCCAATGAATTTTGATGGTAAGAAGATTTTTTTAACTATATTATTAGCCTGATAGAATGGCTGAGATGCTAAGTTGATTTAATTAAGTGAGTAGGTTATCATTCACCTTGGGAATCCAGTCTTATTTCCTTAGGAGGATACCTGAGGTATAGATAGGATGCTCAGCATTTCCCCTCCTATTACCTTTTCTCACTGGGGAACATATTTCAAGGAGAAAGCAAATTTTGAAGCAGATTGTTTCTCCAAGAATACTTACAGGATCACATTACTTCAAAACCCTCCCAACCACACAGCAGTGCAAGCATCATATTGGTTTATCACTTGGCTTAAAAAGCAGCGACACCTTGTTGGGACAAGGGGTAGCAATGGGAAGAGTTATTGCCCTTTATCTACATAAGCTAGATAGAAGCGAAACATTTTCATCTCTTTAGTAGGGCTTGATTCAGGAGATAGCAGGCTCATATCCCTAACTTTACTGTGATCAGGTAAGTATTCTCAAAAACAAACCAATTTACTTAAAATTAAAAGTTTTTGTTGAATATTCTCAGTAGCTTTTACTAATAATTATTTGCTTCTTTTGTGGTTTTCAAAGGGTCACGTTATCTTTTCTGTACCATATATGTATTCTTTGAATTATCTCAAAGAAGTAGGTTACAAAGACCAACTTTTCTTGCATAAGTTATACTGTTTAGCTAGATGCATTGGTAAATACTTCTGTTTTCAAAGCTTGATTGAAACTAATGATTTGCTTTTGCGAATATGAAAAGAGCAGCAAAGTGGTTTGGTTGAGTTACAGATTGCTTAATCAAATTCATTCATTCATTGGGATTTAATGACACATCAAAAAGTGAATGATTATACAATGCCAAGGCAATAAAGTCTCTTGCCCAAAAACACACCATAGTCTGTAGTAAAGCTAAATAGAACTTCTTTTATGTATTAATGACCAGCTTGAAATAAAAGACTATTTTCTCTTTTGTTTGATGTGTAAAAGCATTTATTGTGATTTTACAGTCTTTTTTCACATTTGTAGTGATTGATTTTTATAGTGTGTTACCAGTTTCACTTGTATTACAGCTGTGCAAGTCCTTGGCTGATGAATATGATCAAATCCGACATGAATACTGGAACTATGTTGCCAGATCCCTCAGCACCCGATATGGCATTGTTACCACAGAGGCAGCTGCATGACCTCGTATGATCCTGAATGGAAATACTGTCAGATCTGGATAATAACTTCATGTGTTTAATTTTGAAACTAGTTATGGTTTTATATACTTTCTAAAAGGTTTTATCAGTCGTGAATGTTTCACAGTAAAACTGTAGTAAAAAGCTTTGATTTTGTATGATTATAAACCAGATTTAACAGTTATAATAAGAATATATTAATTAGAGGAATATTTGTACTGATCACCTAATTAGGAAAAGAAAGTGTTAGAAGAACAAATTTGACCTGAAAATTTTTTTAATGTCCTTTTTCACACAGATGTATGCACTTATTTTTGCTTCAGATGTGTTAGAAAACCCACATGCACTTCTTTTATGTATACTTGGATTTTCATGTTCGTACTTAATGTCGTAATGTTACGGTTCTAATGAAGACTTTGATAGTCCCATTATCCCACCCCATTATCAGCTTATGTGACATGTTACATATCAGTATATCTAACCATTGTCTGACTGTACTTAAAAGATGCATTTTACATACTCATGCTTAACTGAAACTGATCAGTTTCCTTGAAAAGTATTACCGTATGTACAAACTTATAAGTTGTGTCTAACTGCAGACGACATCAACCCAAGTCTGCCATCACATAATGCACTGGCAGATCTGGGTCAGTGCAGTTTATTAGGAGTAATCAGTAGAACAAACAAAACAGACCCTGATCTGCCTATGCATATGTGATGCCAGATCAGGGTCTTTATTGTTTATAGTTGGCCTTATAAGTGAGTATATGTGGTAAGTCATCTAATAGGAGTTAGGTTTCAGATGTTTGTGGGCTAACAGCTGAAACGGTAAATAAACTGATGACTATACAGTTATGTGTATGGTCCAGGAAATTATTTTCAGTTTGCAAAGGCTTTTTTGAGGGGAAGTGTTGAGAAATGAAGAATATTTACCAGTTGAGTGACAATTAAATATGCAGATACTTTGCACATTTATTACAAAATCATTAAATACTAACATTAAATTAAGGGCTTCTGCACCTTATCATAATGTTGTCACCCATCAACTTCCATTTGGCATAGTTGCCCCCCCCCCCCTTATAATAATGTTGTCACCCATCAACTTCCATTTGGTATGAGAAAATATTTGGCAGTATCTCTGCTGGACTCAAGATTAACCCAGATCAACTGCTTTGGTGTGTCCTTGGTCAAGGTACTTTACTCCAATTACCTTGGCACTAAATAGCCTACTTGTGTTGCTGTGTCATAAAACACCAAACCAAACCAATAGCCTACCACTTAACTCCCATCAATAACACCATTGTTACTATTATATACTAAGTAAATGTTTTTAAAATTACATCACCTGTGTGGGCAATATAAAATATTATTAAAAAGAATGTGGATAAAAGAAAAAATGTTTCTGTAATATTAAATGTTTCATCACAATGTTTCATCCATAAACATTTTTGTTACCAGAGCACAATGCAGTCTGTTTAAGGTATTTCAGCCAAAGCTGCTACACATCAAAAGCAAATCAGCAAGAACTGCCTTTTAATATTTGAAATTTACAGCATTTATTATTCTGTAGCATAAGTGGTATATAAACTGACGGTGCAGGTATAACGGTACCGATTGTTCAAGTCCAAGAGGGTGGAGCGTAAGGTGTAGGGAAGATTGCATTCAGAAATTAAGAACAACACTAGCTGTGATTGGTACATTATGTAAGAGTTGTACTTTCTGTTAGGCTTAAAAAAAAAGTTAAGCCTCTTGGCAACAAGTGAGATATGTTAATTCTGATCTAGTCATATTTTTATTTTTTAAGATTTTTTTAAAATGTGGTACACATGGCTGAAATTGTTGTGACTAGATAACACTCCTGTCTAGTTCCTGGCAGAGTTATGTCTCTTAAATGCAATGGAGTACCTGGTTTTGTCCTTGTCAGATTGACAAATCTAGCATTGTTCTCAATGACAGTGTGTGATATGCATGCTCAGGTAGGATAGAAAGTATATTTATTTCACAAAACATTAGCATTGAGGTATACAGAAAAACAATTGGTACCGTGATACCTAAACGGAATAACAGCCTCATAGTGTATCCATAGAAACGCATACATGTGGGCAGCATTTATGAACTTCACTAGTTTGATGTAGGAAAACAAATGGGTGCTGAACAGTTTTAGTCGAATGTTGAGAGTCCATTAAGAATAAAATGTATGATATCTTCAGAAAATAGCATAAGTTGCCTTTTTGATAACTATAGCTATGACAGATATAGACTTGGGTTGCCTGATGCCTTTATGTCTGTGCTGTTAGCTCCTAGAGTGGAATACATGCAACAAAATAAGTTATGTAAACATAATATAGTTGATTTTCGCCAAATATTGACTATTTTATCATGTCTACAAAACAATATCTTGTTCTTGTAAGGCATGCCATAAACCAGGATAGAGAACACTCTAAGTACTTGTAGATAGATCACTTGTATCATGTAGGATGTTCTGGTATGAGTAATTGTAGGTAATTTATTAAAGATATGGTATTCCTTCCCACTTTGATTTTAATTGTCCTGCTCTAATTGTCCATTTGTGTACACTTTTCCTGCTTTGAAATTGTTCATGCAGTTCATTTAGTTAAGTTCTCTTGCATTACTTTTTGTTGAAGTAGCAGGGAATACCAACAGACAAGAGCAGTTTCTTTAAGTCAGCATTTCCCATTGACACTTGTATAAGCCCAGTTATAATCTACTATTGACTTTCAATTAATTCTATTTATTTCTGTCCAGCTGTTCTTGTGGAATTTCCATATTAGGTCCAACATTACTGAGTGATAACCATTTGAGTCACACAGTGCCCATTCATTCCAATCAAATCCACATCATTCTTGAAACTTTGCATCCTATCACAAGATTCCAAATTGTTATGGGATCATATCTGCATGGTTATTGAAGGCTGCACTCTACATGCCGGCATTGTAGAAAATATGAACTATGTGATATGAAAGAGCTGTGTCATCTTAGAAATTAAAATTACATCACTCTTGAGGTCTCCACTACATATGCATGTCTAAATGTTAGGTTCTCACTTTATCAATAATGTATTTTTGGATAATTTAATTGCAATGAAGTTAAGACAGGTTGTTCATGAACTCATCTATATTACATGGATAATATATTAGAGGAAGTAAAATTAACACACCTTATGTATATCATTCAGTTATCTCCCTTACACCAGACATAACATTTCAAAGAATAAAAACTCGCATTTTCAGTGACTGGTTATGAAAATAAAGAGAAGATTTGTGATTTGTGAAGTATTATATTAGCCCTCAATCGTGATGAAAATGTAAGTAGAAGCAATTTAATAATTTCTCACAGTGAAGTTTACAAGTTTAAAAACTAATAAAGTATGTTTTGTCTGGTTCAGGTAAGTTCCTGCCTAACTTAAGCCCATTATTGTTAACTTCTTATGTAGAAGAAATATACATTATATGTATCTATATTATCAAAATTATTCACCATTTTATATAAGATGGAAATGAACACCACTTCACCAGAAATTTGGGTACCTGTAAGGGATGTTATAGCACAGTTGCCTTTTGGCTATCCTTGGACCTATGGGGCCCTGCCCTCATATATATGTCCAAGGTAAGATCATCAAACTTAAACTTCTCATAGAGTTTGTCTCCTTTAATTCCTTTATCATAAGCAACCTCTCCCTTTTAGATACACACTTTCCTCCTGTCTTAACTCCATTTGGCGTGCTATACTTATTGTTTATATTTGACATTTTTCAATATTTTAATCCCCTAATTTCACCCCCAATCCAACATAACCACTTATAAGCTGTGATTTATTATATTTGGTGACTGACTGGCTTACTGAATCAATTTTATTCACAACACCATGGAATGAAGCTTACTATTTGTGTTACAAAGAGGATGGCTAGTTAGACCTTTGTGTGAGGACTGGGGTTTAGTGACCTCATGTATCTACAGACAGTGTAAAAAGTTCAAAGCTTATACTTTATAATCAGATTGGTGTCATGTCCACCTGTCTCTGATGTCAAGTTCTACAAAACAAATATAAATTCCTTTCTTTTAGGTGAATTGTACTTTTTGAAGTAGGAAAGGTACATACTGTTTTTTGTACATTGACCTTTGACCTGGTTATTACATAATATAATGTGATTTATCCTGTATCACCCATGTGAAGTTCAATAAGTGCTGATATGAATAAGACAACTCATAGCTGAAAGAATTCATTTTATTTCAAAAGATGATTTTGCTAGTGAAGCAAAAATATGAAAACAAGAGTTCAAACAGCTCAATGACATTTCTATACACATCATGTAAGACATAGCTTAGTACCTGATAAAATTGTTTTTCACAAGTGAGACTAAGTAACTTTGTTACTTATACAGTCTCGAACTATTTCACAGATTTTTGGAAAAATTAAGGTTTGCTGTAGGTATAATGGTACCAATTGCGCAAGTCCAGGTGGGCTGAGCATAAAGTGTAGGGAAGATTGCATTCGGAAATAAAGAACAACACTAGCTGTGATTGGTGCATTATGTAAGAGTTGTACTTTTTGTTAGGCTTAAAAAAAGTTAAGCATCTTGGCAACATGTGAGATTATTAATTCTGATCTAGATCATATTTTTTATTTTTTATGATTTTTTTAAAATGTGGTACACATGGCTGAGACTGTGTCTGTTGTGACTAGATAACTCTTACCCCTGTCTAGTTCCGGCAGAGTTATCTCTCTTAAATGCAATGGAGTACCTGGATTTGTCCTTCTCAAATTGACAGTCTAGCATTGTTCTCTATGACAATGTGTGACGTGCATGCTGAGGTAGGATAGAAAGTATATTTATTTCACAAAACATTAGCATTGAGGTATATGGAAAAACAATTGGCACTGTGTTATCTAAAGCCTCTACTTAAGCAGGGGAGATGACTCTTTTTTCTATAACTCTTTTGGCTATATCTTTAGTATTCCCTTTCTTTTAAACTTTGTTGTTACTTGACTAGATGGTATTATATGGAGCTTCTGAAAAATGCTTTTAAATCAATCCTAAAGATTTGCATAAAAAATGACTTTGTGTTGTGTACCATGACAGCTCTGAGTAAATACTGTCCTTAATGTATCAAGCAGCACTTTATTATCATAACATGCAGAATGTAAATGTATTTCTCCCAGCATGCAGTGTGTAAGATATTTTTTCCAGTGTGCAAAGTGTAGATGTTTTGTTTTGTTTTTGCACATACAAATTATTAATATATTTTTTTCAGTGTGCAGAGCATAAATGTTTTTTCCATCATGTACACAAGGTTCCCACGCTACCGGAAAATGTCAGGAAAACTGATAATTTTTTCCCAACCGTGAAAAGTCCTTGAATTTTGCAAATACTGTAGTCCCCCTCTTATAAGGCCACCCCTAATGCAGCAGGGAAGTGGCCTTATAATGAGGGTGGCCTTTCTAGAGGGGATGACAAATGAGAATAGTAAATACGTATAAAGAAAGTCACAAGTACATTTAGTTCTAAAACATTTAATATTTTCATAAAAAAATCACATGCATGTTGTGAAATAAATGTAAAACAAACTGTCATCATTTTCAAAAGAATGCTATGAATAACCATTGATATAGTTTTAAAACTGTCTTTATAATTGTGTTACAGATTACATCATCTGTCACTTTGTTGGTAACTGTCTAAAAAAACAAACCAATCTCGTCACAATTAAAAATATCCTTGCTGTCATATCCCCTACATATATCGTTTAGTCTTTTGTTCCAATCTTCGACAACTTTATTATTAACATCAGCTGATTCTCCACTAAGGACAGAACACCTAATATTGTGTCGCACTTGAAATCTGTGCAGCCATCCGTTACTTGCGGTGAAGTCGTCATATCCCAATTCAACTGACAAAATTGTTGCTTTTCTTGTCATTCAAATTAGGATACAAATGTCTCCTGGCTCAAACAATCTTCCTTTCTCTGTCCATTTCACCTTCCCACTTCTACAGAATTGTTTTATTATATTTCACGATATTGTTTATTTGAGTCTTCCTGACATTAGTTTTCTGCAATGATCCTCGACCGACCCCCCCCACCTTTCGGTCAGTTGAATTACTTTCACTTTCTATTCTAAACTGAGAGTTTTTCTTTTCCTCGATGACATGTTGATATTTTTGCAGTAAGTTATTCATGTTGCCAGCTATAATACTGATGAAACAATTTTGTATGCATCTAAACAAATTGCCGTGTTTTTAAAGGAAGTGATCTTGTCATGTGATTCGTAAGTCGCAGTCTGGTACCCTATTGTTTTTATACATTTCTTTACACTAAGTGAGAGAAGCCAAAACGGCTTCAATATGTACCATTAACATCACGCAGATTTGACCTCGTGTCCGTTGGGATTTGTATTCTTGACAATTATTGTCAGTTAAGTAATAGCCACTAATTGTCAAAGTGAACAAGCTCAACATCTTACTAAGGGAAGCCATAAAGACTATCAAACCATTTTCCTGCTGACTTGTGTATTGTACATCGATACTGCCACTTCTCAGCTGTTACTATTGTTCAATAATTGTAATCTTAACAATTATCAGAGTGACTAAACCGGACATCTTATGATAACACAGCAGTAAGGCTAATTGGATTACATGTACTTACCCTTTTGTATGGATTAAAATTTGAGTCTTTCTCGGTTTTTATGGAATAAATTTGGCTTCTCGTGAGGCGTAAATGATATAATATTAACCTTAGTGGTACATGTACTTTACTCAACACTTCTTTCGGTAACGAAAACCTAACATCAGGAAACAGAAATCGGATTACTTAACACACGTTATGAATAAAATACTGGTTCTGGGTACATATTCAAATAAAATGCGGCCGCTTGTGAGGGGTAAATTTTATATTATTGTACTAATATGCTGGTCGCGTTAGCCGGGTGGCCTTTCGTGAGGGGTACTTTTGAACACAAACTCGTCGGTGCCAACGGATTCTGGCCATAAGGAGCGGGTGGCCACTGGTCGGGGGGGGTGCGTTCAAGAGGGGGACTACTGTATTGATGAAACTCGGGGGGAAAACCCCGGGAATTTTCCGTCTCCACTTGACACTCGAAACAATCACATAATTGAGTCATAACTAAACTGATCAGGAGTTAAATTTATCGAGTTCTAACCAGAATATTCGGAGGGTGCAGTATGGATCATTTAGGTGCATGTAATAAACTTATATGCTGAGTCAGTCCAAATGATGAGTGGATTAGTTTCGTCTAGAAGACTTCTGTTTTCAAAGTCAGCTTGATATCCATATCTTTCATTATATAGAAGGTATGAAAACCAGTCTAGCATCACAAGACGTCCCCATGATCGTGGCAAAGCGTAGCCGCTTAACTTACAGCCGAGCAAACTTAAACGTTAGATCGAGTGATACATGTATGAAATCAATATGAAAATTACCTATTTTCTCAGAAATTATGAGTATTAAAATCGGCTGAAAGACAAGATAAAACTACGGCGTTGATGAAATATTACCTGGCACTCACGATTTGCATTGTCAGTCACATGAGTACACAAATCTAACAACCCACATTTTCAAATGTTGTAGAGAAGAAAAAATTAAAAAAATTAAATGAAACCTGTGCTGGTTGTAATAAAAATACAAAAACGAAAGAACACAAAATTCTCCATATTTATATATTTTAGGCCCACTGGTAAGTGACTACCATATGTCGCTACTGCATGGTGGCGGCAAATTCCAAATTTTTGCTATGCAGTTGCAATGACCCAGCACCCCAACCTAAATGTTCGACCGAATTTGACCGATTGATGAAAACAAAATACTGCAATGCTTACCATTTAAAAAGAGGCAGTTGTCACCAGAATATTCTGTTCAGAATAATATTAATTTTGGACACAGGTGATACCACCCCAGTGTTTTCCTGACTTGCGATATGTTGGTCTATTCTGCCCACAGTGTTGAAAAGATGTAATATTTATTAATCAGGCAATAGAAATAAAATGCATTACTTTGGACTGTTTCTGTCAGCATTTTAGTCGAGTAATTAGGTCAGATTTATGCTAGTTTTATAAAATTGAACGTAATAATGCCAATAAATGGTAAGATATATTAAGCAGACAAAACCGATCTTGTAAAAAAGTTAGTAAAGTTCAACATTTTATTTTAAAAAATAATCTATTATGTGGAAGAGAACAAAAAGAGCAACAATGAATATGATGTAATGTGTTTACAATGTCTTACTGATGGGAAAAATTACTTAAGAATTTAGAAACAGAATATACGCTGGTGAATTTCTTGAGAATTTATATTCTAGCGGCAAGTTGACACATTGGGTAGCACACGATTTTGTACATGTGGGACAACTTCTTGCAAAAACAGAAACTTGGATTAAAATGCAATATTGTTTTAAGGTACACATTTCCATCTTTTATATAATGAATTTATTTGTATGATTCTAAAAGATACATAGTAAATCCAATTTTCTGGGTTGCCGGTTCAAGAAGGTCATGGGGTGGGTCTTCATGTTGACATATAGAAATCACATTTTCATATTCATTTTGAGTTGAAATGCCTGATATTTTTGTACACTTTATGAATATCACTTAACACGTGATCCAATGTTTACAGAACTTACATTGTTGTGCAGAATTACCCGACACGCAGAATTGGCCAGCATGGTGGTGTATATTAAAAAACAATACAAACCGCTGTATCAATACAGGTTTGGGGACTGGTTTAATGAATTACAAGAAGTTGATTTTACAGAACATTCAGTCCTTGTTTATACAACAGTATATAATTTTGAAGGTCTTTTGCCAAAATTTAAATCAACCCTTATGAAAATGTTTTTTAAATGATGGATGTTTGACCAATTGTCTTTAGGAGATTAGGTTGTTTGAAAAATCTTGTTTGGAATTTTATTGGCACATATAAATTCAGCGTTAAACTCTTTTCGTTACAAGACAAGATTCTAATTATTTGCATTTATTGTTTTGTTTTTTATACTATAATAGAAAATGTTACTTTCTATGAGATGCATATATCTATATATTGCTATAGAATTCTTTAGAATTAAAGGTTTGAAAGGAAACAAAACTAATTTATGTTCATTATGTTTTTCCCACTTAGCAACATAATGCAGCAAAATAAAGTTAGAATTTTTATTCTGTACATTGAAATGACTTTACATGCCAATTTATAGAAATATAATCAAACTTGTTTCATGTGATACATTGTGTGGTTTTGTACATGATCATGTTTTCTGACTTCGATGTTTCTGGAAAGCCTTGAAAGAGAAACATTTTTAGATTTAGAAAATACATGTTTTGTAATCTAAAATGTTCTTTAATTCCATTCAGTAATGGTCATATGTGAACCTTGAAAAAAGTAATTTCGTCCAGGAAAAACCCAGGAAATGACCTGGAAATTTATCTTTAGAAAAGTGTGGGAACCATGTGTACAGTCTAGCTGTATTTTGTGTAGTATGCAAAGTGTAAATGTATTTTTTAGCATGCAGTGCAAATGTATTTTTTTAAAGCATGCCCAGTGTAAAAAAATTCTTTCTAGCATGCAAAATGTAAATGTATTTTATTATATTCATGTAAGTTATTGAACAATTCTTCAATTTGTCATTGTCTCTAAAATGAAGGAAACAAGCACACATACAAATACTCCCACACATACCGACAAAAACGCTGCATGCTATCTTGACCATGGACTGAAAAAAGGTATAGAGAATTGTCTTGTTAAAGCTGTTCTCCAGTTGCTAGCATGTTGACGACTGTTCCCAGAAGTTATAATTCATTCCATTGAAAGAATTGTCTAGATACAACAGCCCTTGTACACTTGATATGAAATTGTAAAATTTGACCACAATTTCTTTTGAATAACTGCCATTAGCAATCCTTATCCAGATGCTTGTAACTGATTGTTTTAATGCATTTTAAAGGATGATTATAATACAATTTGGATGCAGTCAACAAAAAAAGGTTTTTGTATTTATTTAATTTTCCAAATAAAGCCAGTGAGGTTTTATTTCTATTTTTGTATTTATTTACTTCTCCAAATAAAGCCAGTAAGGTTTTATTTATACCCCTTATATTAAAATTATATACAACTCACAAACTCTGTTTAAACAAGGGGAAAAAGTAATTGAGTCCTATTTTATTTGGA
Source organism: Sinohyriopsis cumingii (assembly GCA_028554795.2). Lineage (NCBI taxonomy): Eukaryota > Metazoa > Mollusca > Bivalvia > Unionida > Unionidae > Sinohyriopsis > Sinohyriopsis cumingii. Next base: position 10,830,404 of record CM068830.1, read on the forward strand.
AATTTTATATGCGTCAAAGAATGGAAACTGAAAGAATGCTAGGTCTCCTTTACATACTGTCAGCTGTATAAAGCAATAGTCTCTGCAAGTACTGCCTGCTGTAAAAAAAATCGGTCTCTGCAAGTACTGCTTGCTGTACAAAACATGGGTCTCTGCAAGTACTGCCTGCTGTATAAAACATGGGTTATAGCAAGTACTGCCTGCTGTATAAAACATTGGTCTCTGCACGTATTGCCTTCTGTATAAAACATGGGTTATAGCAAGTACTGCCTGCTGTATAAAACATTGGTCTCTGCAAGTATTGCCTGCTGTATAAAACACGGGTTTCAGTAAGTACTGCCAGCTGTATAAAACATGGGTCGCTGCAAGTACTGCCTGCTGTATAAAACATGGGTCTCTGCAAGTACTGCCTGCTGTATAAAACATGGGTTACAGCAAGTACTGCCTGCTGTATAAAACATTGGTCTCTGCAAGTATTGCCTTCTGTATAGAACATGGGTTTCACCAAGTACTGCCTGCTGTATAAAACATGGGTCGCTGCAAATACTGCCTGCTGTATAAAATGTAGGTCTCTGTTATGTACTGCATGCTCTATAAAATGTGGGTCTCTGTAAGTACTGCCTGTTGTATGCAATACTGGTCTCATTAAGTACTGACTGCAATGTAAAACGTGCGTCTCCGTATGTACTGCCTGTTGTATGAAATACTGGTCTCACTGAGTACTGACTGCAATGTAAAACATGAATCTCTGTATGTACTGCCTGCTGTATGAAATACTGGTCTCAGTAAGAACTGACTGTAATGTAAAACATGGGTCTCTGCAAGTATTGCCTGCTGTAAAAACGAAGTATCTGCAAAAACTGCCCGCTGTATAAAACAGGTCACAGTATCTACTGCATGCTCTATAAAATGTGGGTCTCTGTAAGTACTGCCTGCTGTATAAAACATGGGCCTCCTCAAGTACTATCTGCTGTATAAAACATGGGTTTCAGCAAGTACTGCCTGCTGTATAAAACATGGTTCGCTGCAAAAACTGCCTGTTTTATAAAACATAGGTTTCTCTATGTACTGCATGCTCTATAAAATGTGGGTCTCTGTAAGTATTGCCTTTTGTATGAAATACTGGTCTCATTGAGTACTGACTGCAATGTAAAACATGGGTCTCTGTATGTACTGCCTGCTGTTTAAAACAAAAGTATCTGTGAATACTACCTGCTGTATCAAACATAGGTCTCTGTATGTAATGCCTGTTGTATAAAACATGGGCCTCCTCAAGTACTACCTGCTGTATCATAGGTCTCTGTATGTAATGCCTGGTGTATCAAACATGGGCCTCCTTAAGTATTGCCTGGTGTATAAAACATGGGTCTCTACAAGTACTGCCAGCTATATAAAACATGGGTCTCTACAAGTACTGCCAGCTATATAAAATATAGATCTCTATGTACTGCATGCTCTATAAAATGTGGGTCTCTGTTAAGTATTGCCTGCTGTATTAAATACTGGTCAGATGAAGCACTGACTGCAATGTAAAATGTGGGTCTCTGCAAGTACTGCCTGCTTTATACAACATGGGTCTGCAAGTATTGCCTGTTGTATAAAACATGGGTCTCTGCAAGTATTGCCTGTTGTATAAAACATGGGTCTCTGCAAGTACTGCCTGCTGTATAAAACATGGGTCTCTGCAAGTACTGCCTGCTTTATACAACATGGGTCTGCAAGTACTGCCTGCTGTATAAAACATGGGTCTCTGCAAGTACTGCCTGCTGTATAAAACAAAAGTATCTGTGAATACTACCTGCTGTATCAAACATAGGTCTCTGTATGTAATGCCTGGTCTATAACATGTGGGTCTCTGTAAGTACTGCCTGTTGCATGAAATCCTGGTCTCAGTAAATACTGCCTGCAGTATAAAACGGGTCTCTGCAAGTACTGCCTGCTGTATAAAACGGGTCTCTATATATACTGCCTGCTGTATGAAATACTGGTATCACCAAGTACTGCCTGCTGTATAAATCTGGTTTTTGTTGGTACTGCCTACTGTACAAGTTCTTAAAAACTGTTTCTTGTTTAAAATACATGTCCTTATAAGTAATGCCTGCTTTATAGAATGTGTCCTTGTAAGTATGGCTGCTGTATAGAACAAAAATCTGGAGCATATACTACCTATCAAAGTCTTTGCATAAACAGTGTCATGTAAAGTTAACATTTAATAACAGTAATACTTTATTTTCAGGGGCCTTGGGTGGCCAAGTGGTCTAAGGTGCTTGTCTTGACACGTCAATGACATCTCACTTCTGTCTGCATGGGTTTGAGCCTGGGCCTTGGCCAACTTCGTTATGTGAGAGAGCTTGTGCCACTATCTTCCCATAGGTCATTCATTCTTCCTCGTTTTCCTGGGTTCTTACTCAACGTAATATACTGGCAGCCATGTATAGCCTATGATGTGCTGAAAAATAGTGTTAAACCCATAACAATAACAATAACATTACCTCAAATTATTATTTGCTAGCTCTTTTTCCTGGCATTAGTCCCCAGTCCAAGAAACATTTTCATGCCTCAGATTTGGAATTTGAGATTAGAACAGAAAAAAAACACAGTCCAATAACTGGGTCATTTCCATCACTGCAAATTATGTTATACTTTTTTTTCTTGGTCTTTTACAAGTGTCCATTGCCATAATTCTTCATTCAGTTGTATCTATTTTGTGTTGTAGTCATTGATGCACACCCTAGTTGAGCTGTTTCCATAACTGCATCCCTTGTTAATACTGGTACATATTGCCTTCTACGCTTTCATTCCGGTCATTTGTATTGTAATTTCTTTCAGTGTGCCCCAAGGAGTGGACAAATTGCAGCCATACAAAGACTTCTTGGTGCACCAACCTCACATGCATGACATGTACTAAAAATACTTGCACAGACTGATGTCCTATTTGTACATTGTGTGGTCAGATGAGGTATGGGACTTAGAAGAGGGTCACCACATCAACATGCAATAAAAGAATTACTTAGTAATTAAAAGATATTCCTTAGTCTGCCTCTGGTCTATTACGAATTGTATTCCAACTCCTGTCTATCTGAGGATTATTTACTCCTGTCTAGCCGAGGATTATTTTCTCCTGTCTAGCTGAGGATTATTTTCTCCTGTCTATCTGAGGATTATTTACTCCTGTCTAGCTGAGGATTATTTACTCCTGTCTAGCTGAGGTTTATTTACTGTTCTCATACCATACAAACTTTAAGCATAACTATGTTCTGTTGTTAAAGACTTGTGTAATTTGGAAAAATAAAGTTGTCACTGGTGAGTCCGACAATTAGGTAATGTTATTTTTAGTAGATGGAACAGCCTATTGTACATTGTAAGGTGCGGGGTTATGATGCGGATGGGCACATGGGTAAAAATATAAGTTGGTACATCTATACTGTATACAGCATGCAGACAGGACCGATATAACTTGGGGGGAAAAAAGATGAAGGAATGAAACTACAATGAAAATATTATCTGAATTGCAAAAATATAGTGTAAGTAGACTTAATTTTTTTAATTATATGTGACACTTTCCTAATCTTATGTCATTTGTTTAGGCTCGAATAAACAGTAACACAAGAAAGAGTGAAAACAACAAGCTTTGAAAAAAAATGCGATAATTTATTTCCCTGTTTTATAGAATCAAATCCAAATATAATCCAAGAATAAAATTTGAGTAGTCCTAATAACAAAATGTTCTGATTTCACATTCTAAAATTGACAAATCCAAGATGGAAGATGATGACATATGCTGCAATCTGTAGTGTTGAAGTCTACAGTTCCTTGTAGAAACATGGAATTATCACTCCAGTTTCTGATAGCTGAATACATTTTTATAAAAAAACTGTTCTTGTTCCACAATATTACATGAGCACACGTATTTTCCAGAAAAATAACAGAATTAAACCTTCTGAATCCAAGTAATTTGAAATAACTCCAAACCAAGTAATTTGAAATAACTCCAAACAGCACAACATACAACTAACAGTTTAACAGCCCAGCTTCTACTGAGATTAATTCTCCAAAACATGGGTTTATAAAACATAAACAAGGGGTCATGTGAACATCTTCAGGAAAGTTATAGAAGCAAGTACAGATCACATTTACCCAGTGTGAACCTGACAGAAAACAAATCATTTTCACTCTGAGAAATAAAATATATAAAAAATTGTTTACATCTTAAAGACAAAGTCCCATCATAACCTTGAAAACAACCAATCATTTGAAAATGAAATAGAACTTGTTTACAAAGGTTGCTACAAATTCTGAAACAAGGTCAGGATTTAGATCAACACCTGATGTTTATAAACTAACAGTCAAGATCAAACTATTTTCTAAAAAAAAGTATCTATAGTGAATAAATTTACATTAGAAGATCATGTAATGAAAAATATTTTTTTATATAAAAATTGACAAACAATTAAATTGAAATAAATATATATCAAATCAGTTGTTGTTGTGGCGTTTAACACATTTTTCAGCACACGACAGACTACACATGGCGGCCAGTATTAATGGTGGGGAAAGAACTACCACCCACGAGAAGCTACTGGCAAGATTTCTCACATACCCACATTGGCTGAATCCGAGACTCGAACCAGCGCAGACAGAGGTGAGATGGCAGTGATCCGAAATGGACAGCACTTTAGACCACTTGGTGCCCCTGTATTAAATCAGATATAATTAAATCAAATATACATAACACTAAATAATGCAGTGTGAACACAAATGGCTTTGTAATATTTTTTAAAATTCATAATTAATAAGCATTTAAAATGTTACTGCTTTGACTATGTTTAATAATTAAAACATTAAGATGATGGTATGTTTTTTTATACCAAATCTGTAATGAATATGTATTAAACTATAAATGATATTGTCAAATAAGTGCTGATAGTTTTATTGTGTACGGTTGTAGTGTGGATCTGTACTGTATAGACCATGCTAGATATCAAAAACCTTAACGACTCCATCTGTAATAAAGGGCTAGAAAACTCGCAAATCTCTATATCATAAATAGTTCATGTTCAAAATCGTTAATGTCATAATTGATTATACATTTTTAACACTTGTATGCTATTGTTGTCATTGGAAATGCAATTCCTAAATAGAGGAGTAAATACAAGCACAATTTATTATTATTAAAATTATTTTATTTCAAAATCTTATTAAATTTATTCATTTTAAATTATAAAACTAGCAGCCATTACTTTTTTTACAATATTTATTTTATTTGTATTTGTCACTTAAAAAATAAGCTGAATATTTTAAGGAATAGTTTGCGTCTGCTTGCGTATGTATATGGTTCTTTTTGTCTTTAACAATAACAGTAATAATAACAATAATAATAATAATCTAAATTACTCTTCTCATTGTGATCAGAGCACTGTCATTGGAAAGTGATACTTGGTTGTAAATTTTTCAATAAGCCAGTTTGATGACCCATATGCCGATACCTATTGCAACATTCTTGACTTTTGTGTGATGACCCATATGCTGACACCTATTGCAACATTATTTACATTTGTGTGATGACCCATATGCCGATACCTGTTGCAACATCCTTTACCTTTGTGTGATGACCTATATGCCGATATCTGTTTCAACATTCTTTACTTTTGTGTGATGACCCATATGCTGATACCTGTTGCAACATCCTTTACTTTTGTGTGATGACCCATATGCCGATATCTGTTGCAACATCCTTTACCTTTGTGTGATGACCTATATGCCGATATCTGTTTCAACATTCTTTACTTTTGTGTGATGACCCATATGCTGACACCTGTTGCAACATCCTTTACTTTTGTGTGATGACCCATATGCCGATATATGTTGCAACATTCTTTACTTTTTTTGTGATGACCCATATGCTGATACCTGCTGCAACATCCTTTACTTTTGTGTGATGACCCATATGCTGATACCTGTTGCAACATCCTTTACTTTTGTGTGATGACCCATATGCTGATACCTGCTGCAACATTCTTTACTTTTGTGTGATGACCCACATGCCGATACCTGTTGCAACATCCTTTACCTTTGTGTGATGACCTATATGCCGATATCTGTTGCAACATTCTTTACTTTTGTGTGATGACCCATATGCTGATACCTGTTGCAACATCCTTTACTTTTGTGTGATGACCCATATGCCGATATATGTTGCAACATTCTTTACTTTTTTTTGTGATGACCCATATGCTGATACCTGCTGCAACATCCTTTACTTTTGTGTGATGACCCATATGCTGATACCTGTTGCAACATCCTTTACTTTTGTGTGATGACCCATATGCCGATACCTGTTGCAACATTCTTTACTTTTTTGTGATGACCCATATGCTGATACTTGTTGCAGCATCCTTTACTTTTGAGTGATGACCCATATGCTGATACCTGCTGCAACATTCCTTACTTTTGTGTGATGACCCACATGCTGATACCTGTTGCAACATCCTTTACTTTTGTGTGATGACCCATATGCTGATACCTATTGCAACATTCTTTACTTTTGTTTGATGACCCATATTCTGATACTTGCATGCCGACTAGAATAGGCATGCTTAGTAAGAGCCATTTCCTTGTGTCACACCCCAAACAAGAAATGCACAATCATCGAGAATGAAGCCATTATTATGAGCCATTTCTTGTGTCATACCCCAACAAGAAATGCACAGTCATCGAGAATGAAGAGCATCTCACTTTCCTCAAGCCTAGAAAAGTGTGGCAGCGGTAGTTTTTCTAGCCCTTCCTTTGTGTTGTTCAGAAATATGCTAGGGTCTGCCATTCCTTAGGTACATGGTCGATCATAGGCAGTTAATAGTAGCTCACAATTATGCTTTTTGCACATCCCCATCAATGCAATATTGGAGTAAAGTTGAAACATAAACTTGTAGATGGTGGACATAGACTCGTCGTCTGTATATTCAGCAGGTAGACCTACTTGTTTAACCCTGACCATCTACAAGCTGTATTCCATCTTCTGTGGATCACATATTGAAGATGAAGACAAATCTTTGTTAGAATGACTCTACCTCCATCCCGGCAGCTCTGCTTTCTTCAGGCTTTCCCTCATCAGCACATGAAAGTCCTTCCCCTTTGCTCCTCCGTCTAAGCATGGTGTGTTGACCATATAAGAGCAACTCACCGCCCTGTATGAGCGCTCTCCTTAATTGCCATAATGACGCCTTATATAGAAAAATCATATAACCACATCACCGATACATGCATCGTTTGAGATTTCCACAGAAGGCAACTTCAAAGGTTTGTTGAAGATTTGTGAGACTAATTATCCAATGTGATTTAATAGGGGAGGTCTGAAAATACCATACTCCCTGAGCACCACTGAATGAACTCGCTTGGGTAAGGGGATATAAGATGATCTCAACATCACCACTCCACCTGCAGAAATTAAAGAACCTCAATGCATTCAAGCTGGTTCAAGGGATTGTGATGGCAATTTCACCTGAAGAAAGTTCTGTCCCCAGCCTGGACTTGAATAAACTCATTGTTAAGATGAACAATCGTGCCACTGACACGTAGCATGATGTGCCTCTCAGTCACATGTCCTGTCACCAGGCCAACCAGTCCTAAGACTAACCTCTTAATGCTGAGCGCCTAGCAAAGCAGCTGTAAGTACCTTTTTTAAAAGTCTTTGGCATGACTTGGCTGGGGTTTGAACCTGCAACACCCTGCATCTGAGGCAGATGCTCTGACCACCAGGCCACTGGAGCAGTCAAGATGAATGTTCTGCTAACAAAAGTATTTGATTTGACACAAAAAGATTAAGTGGTGGGTGCTGGACCTCGTACACAGAGTGGTCTTCCGTTGTGTAATACAATGGGGTGAACTCTCCTCCAAAGAGACCATGTTCATGGTAAGTATAGATGGATAGCACATATAATGAAGAGCAGCGAGAACAACTACAGGCTCAGTCTGCGGCTAAATCCGAGGAAAAAGTTTTGTAGCAAGAAGCATAAAACATGTTGGACGCCTGTTGACTATGATAAGAGAAACCATCCCCACACACAGTGTTATGTATATTTAATTTTTTTGTCTGTTTTAATTCTTTTTACATTTCATTCCATGTTACTGTAATATAACATTGTTTGCTGGACTTGACCTTGTCAAAAATTGAGCTCATATCTGCTTCACCTGCTTGACCTTTTAAAAAAAATATTTTATTTCGTTTATGTTAACAACTAAAAATAGCTTCATTATACTCTATGTTTATGAGCTTATTAACCAAATTATTACTTTTATAGGTTTTTGTGTAGTAAGTAAACAAGGCTCATTAGACCATTCTAGAAGGTTATTTTCCATTAGATAATGGTTGTTTTTAGAAAATGCTAATGTGACCTGAGGACACGCTTACATACAAACCTCAGATTGGCCTTTAATGAGTGACTAAGACAAATCAACATACATTCCCTCACTCAATTTTATGAACACTATTTATACAGGGTGTCGAAGATCTAGGTGGTCATGTGCTAAATGCACAACTTCACATTTACTATTAAATGTAAAATGCAAGTCACTATGACCTTTTCTGTAAGCAGTGCTTTACATGTACTAATTTTATAAACCTGTACTAGGGAGATCTGTGCTTGATCTAATACATGTATATGACAACATAATATCACAGGTTAAAACATTAAGCAAAATAAATGTGGATTATTTTAAGGATTTACATTATACTTTTGCTTTCTTTTTATCTTAAGTTTACAGTCCAACAAATCTGCCCACAAGCGTATGCCAATTCTGATGGATGGTGTCAAACCATCCATCAATATCAGTACATGTTTGGGGTTTGATTTACTAGACTTTGTACCTTAAAACCATATGCTGGTAATTAAAGATATATAAAAACCCATATATAAATAGTCTGTGAAGATAGATATGTAGATGAGAAGTGATGAAGAGTGAAAATGCATATACAGTTAGAAAAGCAAAGACATATACATGTATATAAATATGAAGGGACAGCTATATATAGGTTTTGGAAATGGCTACATTTTTAATTGAGAGATACTGTTAGGCAAAAGGACCACTCCGGTAGCCTAATGGTTAGAGTGTCCACCTCGGATGCGGGAGGTCATGGGTTCAATCCATGGCCAAGTCATACTAAAGACTTACAAAAATAGTACTAACAGCTGCCTCGCTTGGCGTTCAGCATTAAGAGGTAGGTGTTAGGACTGGTCAGCCTGGTGTTAGGATGTGACTGGTTGGGACATCATGCTACATCTCTGCAGTATGATGCCCCAGTGCTAGTCATTCACTATATACTGTCACAATGCAGATATCGTAGCGATATGAGTGAAAAATTCTTAAAACTACATTAAAAGTCAAATCACACACACTGTTAGGCAAAAGGCTTTGAACTGAAAAATTATAAATATTTTTTCTCTTTGAAAAAGGTTCTTAAGATTTCCCTGTGGAAACTTTATGAATACTTTATTCCTTGTCTTTGTCAAGATATGCTACCAAACTCTTCTGTTCAACACCATCAAAAATAATGAAAGCTAGACCTTTTGTAATAATTTATTTATCCTCATAACTGAATTATCTGTGATCACTTTTTTTATATCTTTTTTTAATTATTATCGTCACCTTGAAATTGACAACCTGCATCAAACAATCCTTGAAAAACTGATTTTTGAGAAGGATTTGACACAATTTAATTTTGTGTTTAATTATTTGTCCAAGTATATACTACTTTTATGTCATTATCACATAAACAACAGATGATAAACAGTGCTAGATTTTCAGTACATCAATTTTGCTTTTAAAGGAATCCAAGTGGCTAGTTGTTATTGACAAGGACAAGGGCCTAGTATTTCCATACACACATGTCGACAAAATCTCCTGAGTTATATTATTAACAGGGCCCTGAGTGGGGCTGAGTGGTCTAAAGCGCTCTCCATTACGGATCACTGCCATCTCACCTCTGTCTGCATAGGTTCGAGTCTCGGATTTGGCCAATGTGGGTATGTGAGAAAGCTTGCCAGTAGTTTCTCGAGGGTAGGTGGTTCTTTCCGGGGATTTCCCTGGTTCTTCCTCCACCATTAATACTGGCCGTCATGTATAGCCTATTGTGTGCTGAAAAATGGCGTTAAACCATACAACAACAACATTATTAACAGTTATCATCTAATCACCTATTCACCTTGAAATCAGCCATATGCTTCAAAATAATCTTTAAGACACCAATTCTTCTTTTACAGTCTTTTACCAAACTCTTAAGTTCCAGTTTTTTTCAAAACTGATCACTTCTATTTAGGCATTATGGGACTGTGGACAATATGCATGGTTTAACTACCTCTGAATTGAAGAGCTTGACAATATGCAAAAGCTATGCATCTTTAAAACTGAAGATTTGACAATGGAATTGTTCAAATGAACATGGACAATTTTACATTCTGCAAAACACTTGGTAATACCTTTCTACGAAGAATTGTATTTATTTCAAAATATAATCAATACTTACATACAAGTGACCCTAGCCATGACAATCAAAGCAAAGTGTCAAATGTTTGTAACATACATGTCTGCTGAGCTGATCAGCACAGGGATAAAAATTTCATAGCAAACTGCCAGAATCTGCAGGCGTTTGCAGTGTGGGTGAGGACTTTAAATTCATAAAATCTTGTGCGCCATGATACTTTAGTTAAAATCAAACGGATAAGTTAAAATATACATATTAACTCCCCATCTGTCAAAACTTCCTAAAGATAGTAAACATGTACATTATCATGACACGGTGTGCAGTAATTTAAAAGAAATATACGATACATACTGACTTTAAATAAGGGTGCTGATATATATACACAGTACTGTGGCAAGATTACAGAATATAAATCTTGCAGAACAAAAAAGCATTATGAACTGAACACAATCTCTCAATCGATCTATTGATTTTGGGTATTGGCTTTGGGCAAGTACCTTGCAAGCTAGAGTCAATTTTGACCTTATCTTAAGCATCAGGCAAGTGGATTTGGAAGGCACTCAATTTTACAGATCACCACACATCTCACCAATCTGCTTGTGTTCATGTCTCATCTCAACCAATATGGGTACGCTATAAAAACTTGCCAGTAGTTTCTCATGGGATGGAGTTTTATGTTTATTTAATTTTTATTGTGTGATTGAACTTTTTCCATAACTGAGGCAGGAGTTTGAGCATACCTGAATTTCTTTTTTTTCTGTAAGCAACATATCACATAGCTAATTTTTGTCCATGATTTTAGATTATGTATTAAGATTATTATTATTTGTATGCAAACATGTCTACCTGGTTTTGAGTTCTAGATACAGCCTTGATTCTGACCTCAGAAAATTCCGGAAACAAATTATGTATTACAATTTGATTAAGATTTCCATTTAGATGACCCTCATCCTGGTCCTATTACTGTGACTTAGGTTTTTATATTAGGATTGTTTATATTAGAATTACTCATTCCTATCTTAACAATCAAAGTGAAATCGGTCTTTTAATTGTGTTCAGTTTTAATTTGAGAGGATTTATTAATTATTCATTGGAATTACAAAGTACTACTGAATCTAGCTATAAAAGCATATACAAATTATGCACAAAAAAATTGTACAAGTAAACTATTTGATTTTGAGGTAAATGCAACAAATGAACCCAAGTTAGTAAAATGCAAAATGTAGGTCACAGTGACTTTCATTTGTAGTAAGGTGTGGTATTAATAGATATGCAAACAGTCATATATTGTGATGATTCTAGCATGAGCAGTGTTTGATAACTAAGTTTAAACCACAAAATTCAACCAAAATCAGTGAAGCATGAAATGTAAGTTGCAGAGATCTACTTTGTGATGAATGTGTAGTGATGCATCCCCTCACCAAGTTTCAAGATTCCAGATATAACAGTATGCAAAAACCTGAGCTGAACACATGAACATAACCAAGAATGTACAACTAATGTAAAGTTAGACTCCTCAGCCATTTCCCTCAGAGGCATAGCTGGGGGGGGGGGCAGGGGGGTACATATGTCCCCGGGCGCCAAGGTACAGGGGCGCCAAAATGAGGCTTACAACGTTACATTATAATAAGTAAACAAGGGTAATATTCAAAAATGTGATTAAACGGGGAGGAGGCTGGGGTGCCAATTTTATAGTTCGTCCCCGGGCGCAAAATATCACAGCTACGCCTCTGGTTTCCCTTGGGGATAGGTGCCATGAAACCCACTATAAAGGACTGCCTTGGATCTTGGTTTACATTCAGTGTGGATGTACATAAGTACTGTATATTCTTTATCTCTGTGGATGCAGATATTGAATCCATCAGATGTACAATAATTTACTTCTTTGTGATGCGAGCTTAAACCAAAGCTAATACATGAAATATAGGTCACAATGACCATTGCTAATGTAAAGGTGTGCTACTAACAGATGTATTCATTCATCAACAGTACTGATGTTATCAAGTATCGCTATTACAATGCGTCTTTACTGCATTTGGCACAACAATGATATCAGCAAAAATAGAGATTGGTGATGTCATATAAATTTGAAGTACACATCCACCCATCTCAGTCACAAAAATCCATTTCTGATTCATAGCAATACAGAGCACTAATACAGATTAGAATGTTTATTATAATCATCTGTGCCCTTTGCATTTTAATTTAGTACATTTAAATTGATACGTTTGCTAGATACATAACCAACAGTCTATATGCAATGGTTAGAGGGTTGGGGTGACTACTGGCATTTTTACACAAGATGTGACCCTGGTGTTGGTGGCACATGGCCATGCGTATGATGTCCATGCGTCTTCCGTGCAAGGTATCAGAAAAATAGAGTATAAACACTGTGGTATTATCATGACAAAATCATAAAGTGCTGATACTATGATGCCATTCACACCAGAATATGTATCACATGAAAACATTATATATGACTCCCAAACAATGCTTTGTTTCTAGAAACACAATTTCCAGTAAATCTCAACACCACAGTATATGCAAGTACACTATATAAACAGTATACAGTGCTGCTCATTGCTAATGGAAACAACCACTACAGAGCAGTGTATACAGTTAATTGTGATAAAAACAAGTTAGATAGTCAGACCACTGTTATATGCAAGCATAAAATGACAAAGACATTCCCCTCATTGCATAGTGAACAACAAAGAAAGTGGTTGCATATATTCAATGTAAACACTGGTCATGAAATCATGAAGTGATTTTTCTCATATCAACATTGATTACAATACTAGCAAATCATTAAAATAATTTGTTTGAAGTGGGTGTGGTTTTCTTGTCAGAATTTTTATACACAGCTGTGAATCTGCATATAGGCGGCTCAGCGCCAGAGAAGCCACTGAAAGCAAAGTATACATTGCACAGATTACTTAATTAACTGAAGAAGTCTTTTGGTAAAACTTCCATCTCGATATAACCATCCAGGAGAAATAGTGATACGATTTTCAAGAAGGACATCTGTCAGATTAACACTCTATGGTCACAAACTAAGTAACAGAAAGAAGCAAAACCAACAACAATTTTGGAAAACTAAACAATTAATTTAATTATCAAAGTAATAAATGAAAATGGATGAGGAACTTGTAGCATTTTGAACTGAATCCAAAATAATCCTAAAATATTCTATTAAAGTCCAAAAGAATCTAAAGTTCCGAATGAATTTCAGATCCTGGAATAAACTGGTCTGCTAAACAATCCTGATGTATCAAAATGGCATTGTCCATAACTCATTGGAATAATTAATAATAGTCTCGTAATAACAGTTTAGTCAAATGAGCACTTTGTACTTCCAATGAATAATCTAAACAAATGTTTCCTGTCAAATAATATCTAAACACAATATACAATATGTCTGAAGACTGACTCTACAACAAGAACATAAGAAATAAGACTGACTCAACTTGTCCAGTTCCACTTACTTATAGAGGTGGAAACGCATTTTGTTACTACTCCAACACAACAATTTGCAAATATCCCACATCATAAAAGACCCACCTGACCTAACCCATCCAATAAGAAAAAAAGTAATTCTTCTAAGAACCTACCTGAACAGCCTGTCCAATGGGAAACAAAACCAAACTTGTCAAAATGTTTAATACCATTATTATTAGTAATTTGATCATAGCTATTTATAGATCCAAAGCAATCTTGTCACTCTTAATATTTTAAAATAGAACCTATGTACATGCACAAAATTTAGCAATAAATAATCACTACAACTTACGGTCATGAATGAAATTTGCAAAACTTACAGATATACATAACACACTATTTTTATTTCAGTCCAATCTGACATCGTAAAGGGTTTTCTAGTGAACATCCTATGCTGATACGACTTTCCGTTTAGCAAACACAAGATTTTCAAGATGGTTGTCATGATGCCTATACTGGATGCCAGAACCATTTTCATTAGGACCAACTAGGCATCATAAAAGACTTTTGTTGAAAATCCAGTGTCAATATAACCATCCATTCAGGAGGAGTAGCAATAACAAGGATTTTCAAGATGGCTGCCATGGTGGCCATATTGGATAATACATCAAAACCATTTTCATTTATGACCAACTAGACAGCATAAAAAACATCATTTTGATATGACCATCCATTCAGGAGAAGTATTGATAACTGTAACTAAAGTGAGAGAGAACGTTCTTAACATCCTGATATATGCTTGTAACTGTAGCTTGTGTAAACAGTAAACAGTTGTACTTCGTACACATTGAAAAATTAATGCCATGGGGCAGTTTACACAGTTTATTGTCAAAGTAATGATTAGATGGCAGCTGGAGATAAACAACCACCATTGCACATTATACTTAACCAACTGGCAATCAAATTTCAAAGCTCCAGTGTTTTTCAAAACCAATAACATCCATTTAGGTAGTTTTTGTGGATTGCAGACTACAGGCAAGAACTACTTACCATCAAAACTAATGAATCTGATAAATTCAAGAACCACTCACTTCCAAAACTGAGGAATCTGACGACATGCAAGAATTACTTACCTTCAAAACTGAGGAATCTGATGACATGCAAGAATTACTTACCTTCAAAACTGAGGAATCTGACATGCAAGAATTACTTACCTTCAAAACTGAGGAATCTGACGACATGCAAGAATTACTTACCTTCAAAACTAATGAATCTGATAAATTCAAGAACCACTGACTTCCAAAACTGAGGAATCTGACGACATGCAAGAATTACTTACCTTCAAAACTAAGTTACCCGACGTGCAAGATCTGCTCACCTCCAAAAAAGAATAATTTGATAATAAAAGTACTCAACTGAGTTGGACAATTTTATGAAGAAATTTACTTTATTCAAATTACAATCAATGTGTGATGAAGAAAAGTTATCATACTAATATACCTTGAATGAGATGTTTAAAATGTCATCTAGTTTATGAACAGCTTCAAAGTTTCTTTAAACTCAGCTCTTCCATTCCATAAAAATTACTACCGTAACCATGATTATTTCATGGAATAGTATAGAAGTTTCAATTTTAACAACAAAATTTTGAGATACAACTGTGATCCAGGGAAGGATAAGCCATCTGTGGAGCAAACAATCCCCAGAAAAACTAAATTCCACAACTTGTGGTTGAAGTAATGTTGACTTTGTGCAGCAAAGCAGCATGAGAGACCATGTTTTTCTTTGCACAAACCACAAACACCATATCCATATTAGACCTTCTGGAACTGTATATCTATTTGGCAGGTAAAACTGCCAATCTTTTGCGCAAGGTATAAAAGCAAAATTCAATAACGTGTTAAAACAATCAATGACAAACAATGTGACAAGAGCTGAACAGTTTTCCTGCAATTTCCTAGTCCATTTACAGTTGTGGATCATTTTTCAGACAGATGCAGAAATGTTCTCAGACAGCGATGTTGCTACAGGAGTGACCATTTAATTTGTTTAGGGGACTGGGATTGTCTTTTGAACCAGGATATTTTGTGGATCTTTCACCTCAAGATAATTACCATAATGATTTATTTGTAGGGGCAGAAATATTTTATATTTTTTCAAAGAAAATCCAGCCATCCCCCTATTAAATTGTGGTTGGTTCCTAAGAAACTGCTGAGACAAATTCAACAAGATCATTGGGAAAGACATTACCTTCCAGTCTCTAAAGAGCACAAAGATGATTTTTTTTCAGGAAGCGGAGACTGTTTGTGTTGGGGGGTTTTTTCCTCTAAATTCTGGCTCCCAAATAGCTTCAAGAAATAAATACATGTAATACTATTCCTCACATTAGTTGACAAAATAAATTATCTTGAAAAAATAGAAACAACAATATTCTGGTTGGAAAGAAAATCCAAGCCTCTCCCACCCCGAGTAAAATGATTGGTCCTTAATGACACTTCAATTGCCTTCAAACCCTCCACTTAAGTACTGACAGAAGCAAATTCTGCATCTAGCTGAGCTTGGTTTATTTTTTTCTTAATGTCTGAGTGATTGTGATTGAGTGTCTGTACATTTAAGTGTGATGATTTGAAAATGTTAACCCTAGCAACTTTGTTAAATTAATGATTCAAAACATATATATTTTATATTTTGCTCTACTGGTCACGGACAAGAGCTTACAGGATGGCATGTTGTCTGCCATATGTCAATTAGCAAAAGTTCAGTATCGCTACTAAATTTAAACTACTAAACTATCTGGACACTTGCTGTGAATTCATCTCAAGGTTAAGTTGGTCCTAAATGAAAATGGAACTATTCAGACATCTAATATGACTGACACAGTTGCAATCTTGAAAATCTTGTTCTTGCTGCTCCTTCGGAATGGATGGTCATTTCAATGTATGGTTTTAGGCTTATAAGAGTAGGTAACTAATTGTCAATTGTATGACATCACTCTTTTGGGTCACACCCACACACCCTTGGGGCCAATAAATACACATTTTGTATCTATAAAAAAAAATTGCCTGGAAGTTTGGTATGTAATTTGATACAACTTCCTGATAATCATAGCATCCCCAATGAGCAATGCCAAAGAAATTTACTTAAACACAAAACGTTTAAGAGGCCACGAGCTGAAACAAAGATAGTAGAGACCTCTTTAAAAAGTTTGATATACTTTTCAAAACGCATTCCCAAAAATGATTCATAATTCTGTGTGGGATTATATGTATACAGAATGCTAAAAAAAGCATGTGTGGTCCTGAACTAAATGCCAGAAAAATACAAAGTATAGGTTATAGTGACCTTTTCTTGTAAGAGCATCTTTAAACAGAGATGCATACAATTATCAAGTTTCATGATTCCAACATGAAACGTGCCTGAAAAATGAACCTCGGGGTGCAAAAAATTAGTCATGGGTTAAGTGCAAAAGCTAGAATGTAGTCTTGGATATATAAAATACTTTGGAGCTGGTGCCATGAAAGATTCAAAACTGACCTGGGAAAAAGAACTGGTCATGATGTATCTACCTATATGATGTAATTCTACAGGTGAGGATATTAACACAGACAGTAGAGTAGTAGTATGTACTATTATTTTACTTCTTGTGCCTAGTTTTATGCCTGCATCCCATTCACTTTAACTGATACACAACTGATGTTACAAATTTTGCAAAAAATACAAGAAAAATTCATTATACTTGTTCAAACAATATATCACCATATAAAAACATGTATGAATTACTTATATCTAATTGAAAATTCTTTGAATTTGTTTTGATTTAAAAAGATTTAAAAAGAGTCTGACAAATGATACACTTGGAATTACTGGTCTGCAGCCTGTCATTGAGACATGTCCGACAGATTATGTGATCACATGGCAGTTTGTACTTTACAGATGAAGAACCCAAATGTATTTGACACTCACAGCAGATTTCTCTCAATTCGTTACAAGTAGATGGTACATCCTTTTTTTGGAAACTTGTAAAAGATGGCAATCTGCCTAATGTGCTATTCAAAGCTGCATCTAGGCTTTGTTGAAGCTCATCTCGATGACTAGAAGTTGAATGATGGACCATTTCACTAGTTGCATCACTTTCATTGAAATTTTGTCCATCATGAGTAATATCATAATCTGACGGTTTGCCATCTAAATTTTTTTTATTGGAAATGGCCTTTTCTGACTCCACTTTAATTATTTTAGCTTGAGATGGCTGAGGCACACTACTATTATTATCTTTTGGTAATGACCGTTTTCTAACTTCCTTGGCTGTCGGATTGTTTTTTTCAATGCTTGTAATAATTTTATTGGACTGTAATCTGCATATTTCTGGTGTCAACTTGCTAGTCTCACCACTGTTACTACTATATTCGGTTTCTGACTTCACTTTTAAACTCTTTCCTACAGTTCTTGGAACATGTTTCAGTTGCTCTGAATGGTCCATGAGAAACTTGTCTATTCTCATTCGTAATGCTGTATTTGCAATTGCTTGGGAACCAGACTGGAATGGTACTCCAGTAAAGAGGTCACTGGGTGGTCTTCCCCAAGAGGCTTCATTAGAAATAAATTTCTCCAAAGTTGACTGGTCAATATTTTTTCCACATGGAAGCAGCATTGGCATTGACATGATGTCAAATGTAATACAGTCTAAGAAATCTTCAGGAATTTCAACTCCATTTTCAGTCAGTTTTGTCTTGATATCTATCAGCGTTCTATCCTCTGAAGATAATGCCCCTTTGTCTGAACAAGAAGGTGAATTCTCATCATCTCTTGCTTTTGGGTCAAACACCTGCTGACAAATACTGTAAATTTTATCCTGTAGATCGGGAGGCACAGATACAGATGGCTGACCCCAAATTTGAATACTTTTCAAAGCAACAGCTGAACCACTTGAAGTTCTTGTAATTCTTATTGTCACATGACTTACACTGGCCAATGATTGTAAGTTATGGTGTCTCAACTCACCAGTGTTTAAATATTCATGAGATGCTGGTATATTGTCTGGTACCCAGGGTTTTCTTTCTCGATACATAACATTATGGAAACATACCATTTGTGGTGTATCTAGCATGACTCTTCCAACTGGTACAAAAAGGGAGTCACAAACTGCATCACTTTGTTTCATTAAATTACCAAACTTATATGTATCTGCTTTGTTCTGGTTTGAACTATCTGCCTGAGCTAAAAGTGAAGAATGTATAATTTTTTTAGATCTTGTGTAGATCCCAAAGCCTAATGATTTCTGTCTCCCAACAACTGGGTCTAGAACAATTTGATATATTTCTACATTGCAGGGGAACTTAATTTACTAATCAGTTTCCAGGTGCAAGAATGTGTGTAATTGAAACAATTAATAGTAACATGGACTTATATTCTTTGATTTGCCTGGACTATGCTTTTATTTCTGAGTAAATCGTACAATTGGGGATGATTTATGCAATTACCCTAGAAAGGAATAATATTGGGATACATGTTTTCACTGTTCTTATATTTGACTTGAAGAAATGTAGGAATATCACAACATTGTTTGAGAAAAAAAATGTTTAAATGATGACATATTTGCAAATTATCCTTTGTTGTCGAGAAAACAGCTTATTTCCAAATGTAGGAAATATTTGCTAGATGCTATTTTAGATTTCAACTTTTGATCATTTCCTGGTGTAATATTTTAGGTGTCTATGGGAAGGAAAAACATAAATATGTAACAATGAGACCCCGGTAAATCAACAAAAAATAACAACCCATTACTCCTTAAAAATGCATATTTCAAAATACTTTGAGCATATGATTGGAAATGTTGCTAGTTTCTTTTCATTACCTATAAATCTGATTTCATTATCATGCATGTAAACTAATCCAGTTGAAATAACTTTTTAAACAAACGAACAAAGCAAAATAAATATCGCAATGCTATCATTCCCCAGATAGTTATTATCAAACAGGTTTGTGTTTGCTAATCATCGAAAACAGATAACAATAAATGCCAAGAAAGTCATTTGAGGCTGTTAAATGTTAATAGCGGATTTTCATTCGTTTGGAACTATCTTGCCGCCATGACCGCATTTTATAAAGTACGGGAGAGCTTGACAATACTACCAACTGATCTGTATGTAAGGATAAACTCTACCCTATTTCTCCTTGATATAATTTTTTTATGTACTGGCATCCATACTTTACGATTTGTCTCCCTTTCCTAATAGGTCTTTAGTTTTTGGTGGTGCTCTATAGTTTCGTATTTCACATAGTTTTAGAATTCGAAAGAAAAAGAATTTCCCCGGCTTTCCTCACTGGTTATACTGACTATTTAAAAAAGACCTGGTATATCTTAGATATAGTTCAAAGAACCTTTAATTCACTTTTATTTTGGTGTATGATTGATGGGTGTAATAAGGGATATAGAGTATACAGCTTGGCCTTACTCCAGATGCGCATCTTTAAATAACGTTGTAGCTCCACTTGATCATTTTCACAACCTGAACTTCAGAGATAAATTGTATAAAAAAAAGAGTCGATAGCTTTTTATATATATATTTTATATATTCGAGAATGCATTCATTGCACTTTCAGAAGCTGGCATCGTCTAGTCTGGCACAATTCATTTTCCCCATTTTAATAGCTGCTACGGATTGTGTACTTTAGGCTAATTCAGGCTGATTTTTTAGCACATGGGAGCAGTCATTTTAGTTAGCAATGTCGTTAGATCATGTATAATTTGCAAAAGTACAATATCCTAAGAAATGTCAGCCACATTACATTAAAGTAGCATAGAGGTATGCCAACATTCTCTCCACTGTGCATGTTTTAAATGCATACAACTTCACCTTACATACGTCACTCTCTCAAAAGTACATTTAACTGGTGAGCGTCCCATTGCTATTACGCACAATTTAAGATAGCGTCAATTCTGCATGTATTTTGCAAATGGCACAGTGGAGGGAGTGGAAGCAGAAAAACGTATGCTCATGTAAAACAATAATTATTTTTCGCAAATATTCGTTATAGGTGTGACAGCAAAAAATTACAGAAGTTGAAACAAGTTCACATGTTTTGTCGTTTTTTGAGGTGGGGTGGGGTTTTTTATTATAAAAAGTTAATCTTAATTTAAGTGAAAATCATATCATGACCATTCTAGAAAAGAAAAGCATAGGAGTGAATGGCTGTAAAGCATAATGTGACAATAATGTTATGTTTGACGCCAGTTTTTTACATCGGACTTAATATTTGCAAGTATGAATTACACCAATTTGGAATTACAGGAATAATAATAATAAAATAATAATTTATAATCTACGAGCAGCAGCAGAGATGGTGAACAAACCACTTGCTGGACGGTCGATTTTCGAAAAATAAAGCTTCCTACGAAAATGAAAATTAAAGGTCAATACGTCAAACCGAAGCCTCTAACTGACCGAGAGTTTCTCTAATTGGTTAAGTGTTTTTTGTAACTTCATTTTTGTCGTTTCTGGGTTTCAAAATTTTGTTTGCCCACCGTGACACTTATTTGTGGTCGTATCGTCTCTGCGACTATAAATTTGTGAGTAATCAAGTCATTATTATATTAATAATGGATGCTTACACTAGTTGATTAGCTCGAGAAAGATTAGACAATAGATTTTGGAGAAACAGCGAATGCACCGAGGCAGCTAGATGTACTGATGGTCCTACATGTACAAGGAATTGACTTGGGGAAAATCGATGGCCTCCAGAATGGTGGATATAACAAGTACGTTTTATATCCCAAAGACTATGACACCCCCCTAATCACATCTGAGTAGCAGCAGAGGGGGCGAACAGACCGAAACTATTTTCACAATAAACCCCTCCAGGAAACTATTCCTCGATAGAGGGCTTATTTCGACGAAATAAACCCTTCTATTCAGAATACAGGACAAAAAAAAATGTCCCCGATCCCTCGAAGAGTTTTCGCGGGGAAATTAAATCGTGGACAAATAAATAATGGCAAATATTGGAGAAGCATTCACAACTAGATTGGCACGACAACGACTAGCCGCGATTAAAAAATTTATTCCTGTCCGTGATTCCGTCAGAGAAAAATTAAAAGCAAGACAAGAAGCGCAAGTTGAGTTTGCAACATCTGCGGAGGAATTATTTAAGCCTATTACAGCAGCTACTGGTGAAGTTAAAACTGCAATTGTAGGAAAACCTGATCCTGCTGACCCTACCAAAACAAAACGAGGGTTACTTCAAGCAATAGAAGAACTTAAACAGCAACAGGCAGATGAAGGTGCTGTAGTTGATCCAGGTGCCGCCGGAGTAGTGACAGTTGCTAAGGAAACATTTATTAATAAATTTACCGAAGATGGTATTACTGAGATAAAAAATATTCCGCTTACTAACGTGGATGAACTTAAGGAGTTTTCTACTTGGATTGTCTTAAATTATCCTAACCGGCAAGATTTTCTAAAACCAGGAGCTGCCTCAGGTATAACCCAGACTGATTGGAGTGATTATGTTTACAAAGTAAACCGAGGTATTTCTCGAATATCTAGCACTGATGATACCTATAATTTTATAAAAACTGGCGTAATTGGGGTTAGGAAGGAAATACGAGACCAACAAATGAAGGCAAAGGAAAGGGAAAGGCAGGCAAAAATACAGGAAAAGGAAATGAAAAAACAGTCAAAACTGCAGGAGAAGAGACCACCAGCTCTAAAAATAGACCCCGCAATGACACTGCCTGATCCAGTGCCTGAATTTTCATCGCGTGAACAAATGGGGGCTAGTGCTCCCGATGATGATTTTACCACTCCTGTTTCGTCGCCCAACCCAATATTAGAAGAATTATACAAGAAAAAAAATAACCTGGAGGAGGAACTATCCGATCTTCATAAAAATGTAGAAGACACAAATAAACTCGATAGAAGAATAAAAGAAAATAGGGATGCATTTCAAGCCGCAAGAAAACAATACCAAAAGAAAAATGAGGAATTTAAAGCAATAAAAGAAGAAATTAATAAATTAGAACAACAAGAAAAAAAGAAAACAGGCAGCGGATACAACCACATCTGTCCTGACAATATCGTCAATGATGTATCACGGTTGGAAGTTCTCATCGGAGGAAGACGTGCCGGAAACAACTCTCCGGAAATTATAAATGAAGCCGCAGATATCTGTCAGAGACTATTTCAGCGTGGCATTATGGATATCGGCGTTTACCGGGGACTCATTGATGAACTCGCGGATGGTTACTACAGCGACTAGCAAATTTAGTTAGAGAAACAATAATTAAATAAAATGATCGTGCACAATTCTCAACCCGGACACGCTCGCGTGTTACAAGTCCGCGTAGTAAACTCGCGATTACCAGTCTACAGAGCAACCTACGGAGATGGTCTCGGTGATACAATTACTGGTTTGTTTTCAAGAATAGCCCCTAAGGCATTACCGATTGCAAAACAATTGTCGATGAAAGCTATTGATGTTATCAAGGATAAAGCCCTTGGATCTGTTGGTGATCTCGCCGGGAAGGCATTCGCGTCAATCAAGGATAGACTGTTACGGTTAACTCGTAGATCAAAAAAACCGCCACCGGTGAAACTGGCCAGTACTGAACTTATGCCCGCGGACGTCAGTAAAGTAATAAATCAGGCTGCCAATCAAAAACTTGCAGAGCTTGTAACTCAAATACCTGAACAAATAAATACGAGTCTGATATCAGGAAGCGGAATTTCCCGAAGTGGTCTTCGTTTTAGACGACAATAATTTTATATAAAATGTTTAAACGCGTATCTGATCCAGCATTTGACATGGAAGCACCAATACTCAAAGATGAATCTGTTCGCGATTATCAGTATTATTCTTACGAAGCAAGAAATCCTAATCAGCGAGGACGAATTGAATTACAAGTTCAGGACACAAGTAGATATTTCTTGCCCGCGGAAGCATTTCTTGAAGTCACGGGGGAACTTGTAACAGATGTTCCTATTGATACACCATACGACGCTAATATTCAAGTTGGGTTTGTTAACAACGGTATCATGGCACTATTCAGAAGTGCCTCATACAGCATTGACGGGAGAGAAATTGAAACGATTCAGGATAATGTTGACGTTGCCACAACAATTGTCGGATTAGCACGATACTCAGATGATTACACTAGATCGGCTGGTCCGACTATGATGTTTGCTAAGGATAATTATGATGAACCAGATGGTAGACCTAGCATTATTAGACAACCATACAACCGTGCTGCTCCTGCTGTTCTTAATAATGATGTTGAAGATTTAATATTTCCCAACCCTAATTATAATTTAGGATTTAAGACGCGTCAATTAATGTTGGGGGATGTAAGGAGGAGATTCTCATGCGCAATTCCACTGTCTCACATCTTTGGGTTCTGTAGAAATGTCAGAAAGGTTATTTTTGGAGCTAAGCACACAGTTGTATTTGTGCGAAAAGGTGACGACAACGACGCTATCTGGCGAGACGATGATCCCGCTGTCGCTGCCGGTAAAGTAATATTATCAAAGCTTGCGTTGTGGATGCCAGTAATGTCTCCATCACTCGCTGAAGAGCAACGGTTACTCTCTTTTATGGACACAGGCGGTAAATCACTGATATCATGGTTAACAACAACAACAGATTCTATTCAAGGTGCCGGTGTTGGACAATTCACGTGGCATATCTCATCACAGCAGGGTGTGTCAGCACCGCGACATATTTTCATAGCACTTCAGGCTAACGCACGAGTAAATAGTCAAGCACGATCGCATATGATATTTGATAAACTCGCTGTTTCTGGGGTTTCGCTGCGAATAAACGGACATCAAGAACCATCCGAGGATATAGTGATAAATTTTGAAAATAATCAAGTTGCGTGTGCGTATCATCGTCTAATGACATTTATGGGACGTGATCAAAATATTGACACGGGTTTGCAGATATCACAGTTGGATTTTACAACGCTGTATCCGATTTATTACTTTTCGTTGGAACATCTTGATCTAACCAAACAATCTGTCGTTGATATACACTTTAAGGCTAACGTTGGTGAGTTTCCCGCTGCAGTTGTTGGTCCACCTGCAATTCCTGGTGGTTTTAGAGCTGTCGCGGTTATACTCTCCGATAAAGCAATGCTGCTTGAAGGTGTTGGCGGACGAATGAGAGTTATTGACGCTCCAGTAGAAAACATGTAACAATTAGATTAGTTTCTGAAATATAATGTCATACAGTCACGTTAATGTCACCTTGACTTCCGGTCAAACGAAGAAATTGCAATCGAAACACGCAAGCACGTGCGGGACATCAATAACACTAAAACGAGATCAACTTGGTAGTGGTCCAAACAAATTGTCATTGACGGCCACTCAGCTTAAACATTTTAATAAGGCGTTAACAGCAAAAACTGGTGTCAGACTTGATTTCTCTGCTGCAGCTATCAAGGACATGACTAAAACCGGTGGAATATTTCCCCTCATCCCAATACTAGCTGCTGCAATTCCAGGATTACTCGGCGCAGCGGCAAAAGCTGCAGCGTTAGGTACAGTTGGAACCGCAGCTGGAATGGCACTAAAGAAAGCAATCGGAAAGGGGTATAAAAAAAAGGGGAGATCCACTCGCGGATCAGGTCTAAGACTACCAGGAACTCCACCATCATGGTATCCAAAAAAATTCTAACGCCGTTGAGCAATTTTGATTTACTCGATGCTGTTAAAAAATTGCGTATAAAACATTTCAGAGGAGTATTTATGCGAGATCAATTACCGACGCGGCCGAATAATCCAGAAACTGGCATTATCAATCTCGACAACAAAGACGGTCCTGGAACTCACTGGGTTGCTTACGCGATCGATCCACGTGGAATTATCTATTTCGATTCGTACGGTTTAGCACCGCCAACTGAGTTTTTCAGGTATGTCCGCGGAGTGCCTCGCACTCTCAACAGCAGATTTTCTAAGAAATCCAAAGGATTTTCAATTCCAGTGTGGCAGTCGACGCTACCAACACAAACATTAATTGATCCGCCCATTTGTGGAAACGAGGTTTTAAATGTTCTTGATGCAATCTCAAGAAATCCAGCAACGTCTCCGCATCGAGTAGTGTATGAATATACCGCATCGAGAAACGCTTAGCATTTCTGGAAGTCCCTGGAAATCTCCGATTTCTGAGGACTTCTCACGCATTTGAAAAACAGCAATAAGAATAATGGTGGATATTTACGGAAGACCTTTCACAAGAAAAGTCAAACCTGGCACAGATGTTGATCTCTCAAAATATGCGACCCGAGATGAAGTCGATAATCTTTTGAATATAGTTGGAGTTGACCCAGATGAAGTTGCTGTTTTTCAGGACAAGCAAGGAAAACTAAAAACTAGCAACATCAAGTGGAATGATTTAATCCGTAATGTTCGTACAGCTATCCCTGGTAACTTTCCCGTTTTTACTGACCGTGGTAGCATCAAGGACTCGAATATATCAATCGCAAGCATCAAAGACAGTATTGATAAAGGTGTTGATAAATGTGTGAAAAAAGCCGGTGACACGATGACAGGCGAACTCAGCATGAATGGAAACAAAATAACCGTACTCAGAGATCCAGCCTCGAACGACGATGCAGCAAACAAACAATACGTCGACGCGCAGTACAAACTCGTTGTTGACCTAGTCAGCGACAAAGTAACAAAATCCGGCGACGTAATGACCGGCGGACTTGACATGAGCGGCAACAAAATAACCGCGTTAGCAAATCCCGAATCCGACCAGGATGCGTCAAACAAACAATACGTGGACATCGTCAACGGTAAACTAAATACGCTGCGTGCAGAGTATGATGTTCACGTGGGCGCGTTTACAAGACTTCGAAGAAACTTCTCAAAAACTGATGAGGCCGTGGATAAGTTCTTTGGGGATCCTCCAGTCGTCGACACGAAACTTTCTGAAATCATACCAAAACTTACTAATAACGCCAACGATATCAATAAGATTAATACCCGGTTAGGTGTAGTCAGAACGGAAAAAAGTTTTTCAGATCAAGTTCAGATAATAGAAAATAACATTAACACGATCAAACAAACACAGCAGGATATCGTATTGGGTATTCCTGAGATCGTTAACAAAACCAGTTTGATTAAAGTCCCCGTTGGAGTTACTCCCGGGCATATCACCAACATCGTATTCACGGTATCATCGGGATTCGCAACATGGTCACGACAAAATAGCACTATCAAATATACAGCAACAGCCACCGGTGTTTACAGGTTGTCTGTGTTTTCAGCCGCTAAATTTGAAATCTTCACAACATATCCTTGGAGACATTCCACCGATAAGTATTCCGGGGTTTGCACTGTAATACTAAACAGCAACGCCGAGGAAACATTTATGCTTGAAGCCGCCGACGATACTTTAACAGCAACATCTTACTGGTTTTGTTTGGAATTCGTCGCTGCAACGCCTCAATTGGTCACCGCGTAATTGAAAATCGCCGGCGATTTTAAATAATAATGTCAACGTTGAAATCCGAAACATTTCCAGATGCTCAACAATATCGATATAATCAAGTCCGTGAGTGGCAATCTGAGTTAAAAACTGTCATCGAAGTAACCAGTCAAAAAGTAAAAAAATACCGCAGACGCATAACAGTGTTAGACGTTATGGTTTATTCAGTATCCGCCGTTGTTGCATCCGCGGGAGTAATACTATCAGCGGTCACTCCAGTGACTGCAGTAGTCGCTGCCACGATTTCTGTTTCCGCTGCTACAGCAACAGCAGGAGTTTTCGGCATCATAGCAAAAAAAATATCCTCGTGTGCTAACACAAAATTACACGATTACACGACAAAATTAAATACAGCCACGACCGCATATCAGAAATTATCATCGCTGATATCATCATCGTTAGACGCCCAATCCAGCGACGCCGCGTTGATATCAGATTCTGAATTCAAACTAATGTCAGATGTGTACAATGACTATTTGAAAACTAAACAAATAAATAATGTCACTGATGGCAACGCCACAAGAACTGCTTCAGCAAATAGTCACAAACACAACACCGGTAAGGACCACAATGATCTCAGTGTCCTCGACGACACCAGAATTCAGCATTAATTTTCCAACTCCAATTGCCGTGAACGAAATCGCATTAGCAAAGCTCAGTGCGTATCACAGCTGGCCCAATATCAGGTCGGAATCATTTTCCGGTCAGCAGCCGAATAATTCGTTTGTGTTTTCGTGGAAAACCAAAGCCGACTCTGACGAATTCGACTGGGATACAATTACGCTACCCACTGGGAGTTATCAGATCGAAGAAATCAACGCGGAGATACAACGCCAAATAAAACGAATCACCGGCAAGGAAGCCAAAATATCCATAACAGCTCATGAACCAACGCTGTCTACGGTCATTGAAATCTCAACACGGGGATACGCCGTGGATATTTATAACAGCTCAATCAGGACCGTATTAGGATGGCCACAGGAACAACCGGGGGTTGTGCCGGGTCCACCAGAACCTAAAAAATCGGATTTCGAGACCACCAAGGAAGAAGAACACGACCTTTTCGCGACACCGTGGACCGACAGGGAGGGTAGACGTCAAACTCCACCACTATATGATGATATTTCATTCCCGGAAATCTCCGAAGACAATTTGTGGGTAAGATTTATCCGAACCGGTCACCCTGGTTCCCTTAATATAGACATACGCGGAATAGAAAAAGTGTTATTTGTTCCGATCAAACAACATCATCAAGAACAGCTAGGACTATTGCGGGGGTATTTTCAAGAGTATATTTCTTCCAGTGATAAAATCGCAACTCGTAATAAAATTATCACCACGTTAGAAAAACTAAATAAACTCGCAGCCGCGATGGAAAAAATACATCAACTAGTAATTCAAAATCTTCTTCCTAATGTTAACACGAAAGAAAGAATAAAATTTGCAATCCTGTATAATATTACCGGGGATGAAATTCCAGATTTTAAACTTCCTGGATATAACGCACCTGCGCTACGAGAATCAGTCCAAGATCTCATCGATAAATCTTTCGAAGATATTTCTGCCACGTACACGCGAACAGAACCACAGCCGGTTATTCTCAAGCACGACAACAGCACTACCGCGGACGGCAGACACATCTCACCCGGGATCGTAAATATCACAGATGTTATCGCGGTCAATCTTGTATGTGACGTCATCGACGGTAGCTACAGCGCATCAGATACTACGACGGCGACGCAGGGGTTTATCCTGTATACGTTCACACCAAGAGACCCTCCTGGTTTTCTGATTGTGCAAGAACCAATCAATGTGGTCTATCTGCGGTGTAATAATCCGTGGTTGTCAACGATAAATTTTAAACTCACCGACCAACGGGGGGGGTTGTTGGACCTGCGTGGCGAGACTGTGAGCATAAACCTGCTGGTGAAATCCTAGGCGTTTCCACGCATTTAAAAAAATTGCAGTTGTGTATAATGCGCGAGTATATCCATGTCCGAGTTCGCATACATGACAAACAAATTCTCAACGCGGCAGTAAAAACCGCATTTGATTTCCCGGAACAGTATTCGGATGTCGAAATAGTCGTTGACGACCTAGTCGTTGACGACCACGGCAACGAAGACTTCTTGTTGACACGGCCGCAACAGGAACAGTTACAGAAGTATCACACGATCACAGTTTTTTGTGACCAAGAACACATCATGAACTATTCTCATTCGTGTATTTCCGCAGAAACACTCAAGCAAATCTTAAAAATCTAAGGACTTCCTGAGAAATGCTTGCATATTTCCAGAAACGCTAGCGTTTCCATAGTAGAATTTCAAAGACAAAAAAAAAATAATACTTTTTTTTTACCCTTGTAAACTCACAATGGTGTTTCTGAAAACGCTAGCGTTTTTACGTTAGACTTCCAGGGAAGTCTCTGACTTCTCAGAAATGCTTAATGTATCCAGAAGTCCTTGCATTTCTGGAAATGCTTGCATTTCAGAGCAATCGGAGATTGCCGCGTCTGAATTCTTTATTTGATTTTTTAACAATCTCACTCGGGAATTAATTAATTTTCGAGTCTCATACTCGTGTGATAGTGTGCGACGAATACTTTCAACTGCACGCGTCAGTGGAATAAATTCGGATATTTGTTCATTGGTGATCTCGGCAAGTGATCTATAAATGCAATTTTGCAGCATTTTAATAAACCTGTATCTGGAAGGAAGAGTATTCTTCTTCGTTGATAGCTCATTCAAGGATTCAAAATCCGACATAACTGTGGCCGGGTCTGTTAAAATATTAAAACCTCGATGTTTCAATTTTTGAATTTCATCAATTACGATTCTTATGTTTTCGTAATTCATATTATTATACCATTTTTTTTATCTAATATGGAAAAATGTAAACATTTTACACGTGTGAAATCAGAGATTTTTGAAATCAGAGATTTTCAATGTAGTTTTTGCATATCCGAGTTATCGTCAATGATAAGAGGGATATAACAAAATGTGATTTTTTGATTTAATTTTTTGGACAATGCTGTTTTGTGGATCCCAGCTGCGACATACCGTACAGCAGATCGACAAATATCGAAATACCTACCAGCGGCGCACATTGACTGGAATACAATTTCTTCACCTGTAATTGTGTTTGTGGATTTGATAGCTCTTCTTACAACTGTTTTACAACGCCCTGTTTTACCCAGCAAGCAGTTCTTGCTCTGGGTGACCATGCGAAGATTGTCTACGGAGTTATCAAGGGTGTTACCGTTAATGTGATCAATGACAAACCCGGTCGGGATCACTCCATGGAAACATTCATAGACAAAACGATGACATGAATAGCCCTTTCTGTATACAGTAAATTGACGATAACCAACATTAGTTGTAAAACCAACTGGTTGTCTTCGCTTGCAGTGTCGTACTATGCCATCGCGTGATGCTTCATAATTTTTAATAGTTGGATGTGCAACAAATTCTTGTTGTGCAACAAATTCTTGTTGTGCAACGAATTTTTGATGCATTATATTACAGGCAAATTATTTGTCTAATTCATAATTTGTCTGAAAACTTATTTATGTAATCATGCTCGGAAAAATTCAGGGAGTTATCACGGTTTTTTTTACCGTAATACCGTTTTAGTTCTCGATAGCGTTTTCCACCACATGGTGAACACAATTGCGTTTTTCCTCGTGTTCCAGCACCACATCGAATACACGGAGTTGGTCCTGAACTTCCACGGCGGACCTGCTGAGCATGTTCTCCGCAGTATTCCCCTCGGCATGATTTGTTACACGGTGTGGTCGATTTTAGTCTGACCCATTTGCACTGATTCATTATATATAACACTTTTTGCCTATTTAAATACTTGCCTTAATTATAATAATGAGCTTCTCAAAACTATCTAGGATAAAACCTAGAAATTTCCAATTCGGTCGGGGTCGATTCGATCTTGACCGGTTAACTCGGGATCGACGACGACGAGAACTCGGAGCAGTACTTGGTGTTATCAAGAACGCCAAGGAAGAATTTCGTCGTGATGGTGCCGCACATGTGTGGTCTTCGTATAAAATCATAGAAGACGAAGATATCATTGATGGTACCATCAACGACACAATCGCGCGTAACATAATTGGGTATCTCGACGATAGAAGATATTTCATACAGATAAAATTTATTGTCAAAGTGGTCAACGAAAACGACGATGACACGTGGATTATCCGTGATAAAAATGATCCTATCCTTGACATTAAAAGGAAAACTATTTTGTTGAGCAATAATTCTAGACCAGGAATGTTGACGGGGGTTGATATACCGTATTACGCCAGATCGTATCCAGTAACTGCAGTCGTTTACGGAATATATCCGATAAAGAAACCAAGTGTAGATAAACTCACGCCAATGAAAACATCAGTGGTGTTAAATTGTGTAGCTGAGCGAGTAATGGAACATTTTAAAAACGCAGCACGTGGAAATGGTCTAACTGAGATCAGAAAAAATAAAATAACAACATGGGCTAATCGAGTCAAAGATGTAGGGGCGTCAATTAAGGATGTTGCCGCGCTAGAAAAATTATTAAGATTTCCTATAACGGTATTATCGCTAACAGGCGAGGAATTGTATAAATCGAAATACAACCGTAGTGGAGCTTCAATAACAATTATTGATCATAACAGCCACGCCTGGACGGAATCAGTTAAAATATTTCCACGCGATCGTGTTATAAGGTATTATTCCGCGGGTATGTTTGATTGTATTTATCAAATGAGTAAAACCGATCCGGTATCGGTATGGTTGTTTAGAAGTTCTGAAGTTGGTGATTATGACCAGTTCGTGACCCCGAACGGAGAAATATATAGAACTGCGGAGTTACAAAATGAAATGAAAGCGCTCACAGAAAAATATTCAACTGAGCAAGTTGATCAATTACTAACTAATTGTTTTACTGTTCCAAGTGTTGCCGCACATATAGCACGACAAAAAAATAATTGGAAACCAACCATGAAGAGTTTTCTCGAGAATGTTCAGCAGAGTTGCATCGAATACGGACACGGCGGTTTATGGAATAGTGTATTTGTTAGTGATAATATGGTATCGGTGGATATGATTGCGTGCTATCCAGGAAGTTTTCTTGGCCGTGGTGAATGCGCTGAATACTTTGCGCGGTTTGGACATCCCACAAATTTAATGACAAGAGTAGCTATTAACGGACCTTTACCTGATTTTGACCTGACTGGATTTGCTCGCGTGGAATCGTTCGAATTTGCAACACGGTTACATCCTATTAATTATGCTTGGTTTGGCAGACATTTCCACGAAAGGAAGTGGGTGCCGTTTCCGTTGTTGCGGTTTATGGTTGACAAAACAATACTAACATCTGTTGTTGTCAGTGAGGGGATTATTTGTTACTCAAAACAAACCTCAGTTTGGTTACCAACTCCAACTGATACTGCGTGTTATTCTGACTTAAAATTAAATTATCCTACAGCGTCTGAAGAAGAATTACGCACACTGGCGTATAAACATGATGAGCGCAACTGTAAAGATCTCGGCCGAAGATTGATAGGTAAATTTACTCAAGGTGGAGCATATGATCATAAACGACATCACAGTCGATTAATTATGGATGAAGAAGAATTAAATTTCATTATCGCTGATACTACTGCGAAAGATACATTTTGTAGCCGCGAGGATATAATAATATCATTGCCGGGGATGCCTGGAAAACGATTAGGAACAGTTGTTAGTTATATCGACGGTGATTCAGCTCAGTACACTCATTTGAGATCCTCTATGCTGGCTTATGTTTCTATAAATTTATTGTCGATGGTGAATAGAGTTCCCTTCGCGGTAAGGGTTGCAACAGATTCGTTTTATATTAACGAAGACGATTTAACAGCGTTAGATTTACCAACATCGGATGATCAATGGGGAACATGGCGAGTAAAAAAGGAAGAGTTGCACGCGTACTGTGAATCAGCTGATGTTGAAATTAAAGATGAATATCGTAAATCAACAACCTTGTCGTGGACAACTTTGTCGTTGCCTTCTGTGTACGATCCAATTGCTAGACACAGAACAGTTTATTTGAACGGACCTGGAGGCTGTGGTAAGACAACTCGTGCAATCGAACTATTCCGCGGTTCTGATTTGGTCGTGCTAACACCAACACACAGACTTGCCAGAGAAATGATACAACGCGGAGTAAAGGCCTGCACTTATCACGGCTTTTTCAAATACAGCGGCGGTACATGGACTCCTACGCGAATGGGAACGAAGTATATCCCGGAGAAAATCATCTGGGATGAAATAGACACTGTGCCGCTGGATACATTACAACGGTTCCTGACGTGGTTGTTAACGAAAAATACCGCAGTTGTGATGTGCGGCGATCATGGTCAACCACCACCATTTGTCGGCGAATCCCCCCACGAATGGTTAAGAACGTTTGTTGATTATTACGAGGAAATGCGTGATGACATCAGAGCGCTTGATGACACATTAAAGGAGTTTAAAAAACTAATTAGGCTACAAACCAATAAAGTCCAATGTGAAATAATGCGTGAAATAATTCCAGAGACTTCATTTGATAACTTTTTAACGGCGTGGAAACCAGATGATTTAATTGTTGCAAGTAGAAAATCAGTCAGAGATACACTTCAGCGGCGACTATTTCAGTTACAGCGGCAGAAATTTCCAACGTTGGAAGTGCCGTTATGTTATAGACCAGATGATACACGATTGCAGAATACTGATGTTGATATTCCCGGAAAACCAGAGAAACAAAATTTAGTATTGAATGATATAGTAACAGTTAACGTCGATGCGGTCGAAGATGCATTAGCAATAAATAAATCACCGTGGACACTAGGATATGCTATGACGATTCATTCAGCACAAGGATTAACTATTTCTGATACAACTGTTTGGATCGTTGATGACCGCATCGAATGGTCAAATTTAGTTTATTTAGCCGTGTCCAGAGTAAGAAAGATGGCTCAGTTACGAAGAATTGTATTAGATACGTCAACGAAGTCAGCCGTTGTTGAGTTAACGCAAAAAGATCAAATAAGAAAAAAATTAGACAGTTACCGACAAAGCGACAAGAAAAATAATAGAGAGTTTAACCTGGATATCAACGCTGTGTTGTCGTTACGTGAGCGTCAGAATAATCACTGTGCGAGTTGTAATTGTTTATTGCTGTGGCAGTATCCGAAAAACGACCCAAGACAATTTACCGTGGATAGAATAGACAGCAATCGCGGTCATACGCGTGAAAATGTAATGCTGACCTGTCTTGAGTGTAATCGACGCAGAGGTGCTGCTGCAGTTATTTAAGTGATCGAGGTGGTAATTGTGTATCCGTGGGAATCACCTGAAGTTGCTCGCGTGTGAATCCACGCTGAGGAGCAGTCGAATCTAATCTGTAGATTGCGTTTCTCCCAGTTGATCTGGTTATGCTGGATATCTTGTGTGTGGTAACACTCCATGTTGGATCGGTTGCTCTTTTTTTTCCTCCTTCGAGTTCGCCGGGTTCGTATAAATACCTAACGGTGACATTACCCGCTAGCGTCGTTGGCTGCGTTGAAACATGTCCGTGAATCACTTTAGTGATCGGGGGTATATATTTTTTTGTGATTGCATTTACAGGCCTCATGTTTGTTGTTCTGGTAATTTCATTATTCAGTGCGGCTATCACGTTTGGCAGTCTTGCAACCCATTCACGAGATCTCGTATCGTAAATGAATTCCCTCGCGTACTGGTATCCGAATAATCTCTCAGCGAGTGTTCTATTAAATCGCTCAACAATTGCCTGATCCCGATGAATTTCAGTATGTCCTCGTCGTATGGTAACGTTATGCTGCTTTGTCAGTGATGATACCGCGCCCTGAAATTCTTTACCAGGATCAACTTGTAATAATCGGGGCCAGCTTAGAGGTCCTCGCTGATAAATTCGCGAAAACGCAGAGGCGACTTCGGACGCTGTTTTAGTCGCTAACGGTTCTGCTTCTTTGTATCTACTGGCAACATCAACTACTGTTAGCGCGTATTTGTATGTTTTTCTACGGACAGTATCATGAGGCAGGAATAGTATGTCAGCCTGATGAACTTCATTGGGGGTACTAACATCAAAATGTGCAAAGTTGATTTGTCGAGGTGGTGGTAAGTAGATTTGCCATATTGCTTGTTTTGATAGCCAATTTTTGGCAACCTCGCGTGTTACTGATGCCGCGTTGGCGAGTTTATTAATTGCTGAGTTACCTCTCCAATATCCGATTGGGGAATAATAAATCGCTTGCATGGAAACACTAGCGTTGGAAGTCCTTGGACTTGTCTGCATCGTTATTAATTATCCAGCGCCTAATGCTAATTTAGATTTCATCGCTGATCTTACTAACCAATTAGCGAGTGACTCCCTAAATGATTTATTTTTTATGGCGCTTAGTGCATGAATTAATTTCACATCCGCGATATGCCTGTCTTGTAGATCTTTACTTCGATAAGCAATATCATGTATGTGACACGCTGCGTCGATAGCGTTTATCGGATACTCGCCGGGTTTGGGCTGATCGTTGCTGTCAAGCCTGATATCTAGTCGTGTTCCCGGACCGCAGTAATTGTATCCTGGGAGATGTTTTTCTCCGGGATACTTTCCCCAAGGGGTACCTGGAAGTCGTCCGAGGGCGGCTGCAATGTCACCACCTCGTTTTTTTTTTGAAATTTAAATTTTTTTGTGCCACATCGCGTACACGTACCTGAAGTTGCTAGTCTGTTATTTTTTGTTGTAACCGTTGTTAGATCATTCGTAGGGGTTCGTGCCCGACACTTCACACAATATAGATCCATAATTATTATTCTTTGTATACAAATGGAAATTACAGACTTTTCTGCGACGCGGCGAAGGGAGCCAATCAAGCATAATTCGGTGTTGCCAAATTCTATCAGAATGATTATCATTGGGCCGTCAGGATCGGGTAAAACGCAGTTGTTGCTGAACCTGATTATGAAGTGGATGAAGTGGGATAAGCTGTATTTGGTAGCACCATCTGTAGACGATCAGCGATGCTATAATGTTATAAAAGATTTTAATGAGAGTGCAAAAGCGCTGAGTGACGAGGATGTAGTTGAATTTATCACTGATATCGAAGAAGCTCCCAGCGTTGAGGACCTCGACGGGGAAAAAAATAACCTAGTAGTGTATGATGATGTGATGCTGGACAAGCAAAAAAATCCTGCAAGAATATTTTCCCGGGGTCGTCATAAAAACACCGATGTCATTTATGTTACTCAACGTTACACACAAATACCAAAAGTAATCAGGGATAACTGTAATCTTCTTGCGATATTCAATGGAGTTGATGTTCATACGCTGAGAAATATTCATCAAACCTGGTGTGGTGGCGATATGGATTTAAATAAATTTAAAAATTTCTTTAGTCGCGCTCAAAGAACCCCGCACGGATTTGTAACAATAAATTTACACGACCCGCGGACACGATACCGTATCGGACTTGATACATTGTATGGTTA
The DNA here is from genome assembly GCA_028554795.2 of Sinohyriopsis cumingii. Taxonomy (NCBI): domain Eukaryota; kingdom Metazoa; phylum Mollusca; class Bivalvia; order Unionida; family Unionidae; genus Sinohyriopsis; species Sinohyriopsis cumingii. The sequence continues at coordinate 10,867,331 of CM068830.1, forward strand.
ACGTGAGAAACTCGAAGAGAGCAGCCCCGGGGGCGACAACAAGTTGAGGGGGGGGGTCGCGTTTTTTTGTCTCGTTGCTGTTGTAGGATTAGCTTTTTTTTAAGGCTTATTTTATCATTTGGTGGTCTCTAGACCCTTGTAGGATTCGCCCTCCCTGCTGCTTGAGTCAATAGAAGTGAAGGGGATAACTGCACAAGTTAGAGAAACACCACCCTTTATAAGGGAAATAGAAGGAAAAACAAGTGAACTATTTGTGTCTGGGCTACCACTTGAAATAGACACACACGAATTGGTGCATAAAGTAGAAACCAAACTTAAAACGCAAGTCAAGGCGTACAAGATGGCCACCATTTGGGGGTTCGGGCCAATTAAATCGGGAGTAAGAATCTTACTGGTCAAGAAAGAAGATACAAAAAAAAAATACCAGCACATTTCTATGTAATGGGCTTTAGGCTCAAAACATGGTACAAGAGATGTGAGTTGGAGAGAAAATGTCCGAAATGTGGGCAAACCGGGCATGACACCCAACAATGCACAAATAAACCATGAGCCCCTACATACGCAAGTAAGGTGGCGACAGTCTTAAACCCACAAATAATAGACGATGAGGTTCGTGCAGAAAATTCAATTGCACAAATACACCAAAATACAATCCCAAAACTGACCAGTGAAACGGTGCAATCAGAGATAGCGGTGCCAATACCGGAAATAAACCAACGTTTGGAGCAATCTCAAATTACGCCAGAATGGACAAAAATTCTCAGCCCAAATAAAACTGGAATTCGCAACACCGCAAACCCCGAACCAATTAAAATTAAAATTAAAATCAGTAACAAATTTGCACCATTGCAAGAAGAAGAAACATCACTACAAGAAAAGGAAGAGGAGGAAATGGAAGGGGATCAAACAGACCTTTTTGGTCTGGCACCCCTTACATCGACTCCACTACCCAATAAGAACATAAAAAAATAAAAGCCTTCTCAGAGTCAAGCTCCTCGCAGGAGGTAGCAATAGAGGAAGAAAGATTCGACACTCCTGAAACTGCACATAAGAAAAGGAATTTGAAACATTACAAAACACGACAAAGAAAAAAAGGGACTGGAAACTACGGACAGAACAAATGGACAGACGGTCATAACGGACAAGAAAGAAATACACGATGAAGACGAAGAAGAAGACGAAGACGAAAATGACGAGGGAAGCGAAAGCGACGAGAATTTTGAGACAGGGACAGAATACGAAAGTGACACTGACGATACACATAGGACCGGAAATACAATGGAAACAGAAATAGGCACGGAAAATACAACTGACAAGACCAATGCTACTGATGAAAACACAACAGAAACTTCAATTAACAGTACACTAGGGGGTGATCCAGTGCCCCCACAAATAGACCCATAAATCTAATCTAATCTAACTATAAAGTAAACATTACACTTTTTTTTCGAAAATTAAATTATGTAACAGTGAGAAGAATCGTGCGACACAACCTGGCGAAATGAAAAAAAAATGGAAGGAACAAACTTCCGTTTATTGTCAATAATGCTAATGTGATAAATAAAGAAAAAATACTAAAACTTAATAACGACTTAATTTACGATGTTTTATTTTTACAAGAAACTCACAATGGCTTCACCAAAGAGCTTATATATTTATGTGAGGAAAAACTTAATGGAATAGTAATACTAAATAATTACACAGGAAGAGACTTAAGAGGGGGCGTTGCAACAATAATTAAAAATAGAAAAGGTGTTAAATGGGAAAGAAAGGATGAAGGGGATCTTTTTAAAGGGAGATTACTACACATAGTTATGGAGAACATGCATTTCGTTAGTATATACCTACCAGCTAATAAATACCAAAAGCAAATATTTTTGCCAGACTCTCAAAATATCTCGAAAAATATACAATGGAAAATTTAATATTAGGGGGCGACTTTAATTGGGTGGGGGACAATATAAACAGAACAGATAAACTGACAACTAATGATCTAAGATTTAAACCAGAAATGGAAAATTTCTTCACAAGACATAAATTAACAGATGTATATAGAAGATTGAATATTTTAAAAAGAGATTTTACATATGAATATAAAACAGATAAAGGTAGCATATTGGACAAATTTCTATGTACAAATTATGATAAAAAAATATACAAAGAGGCAGGCATCATGAACTTTAAATTATCTGACCATAAATTAATATACGTAGATATAGAAGTAAAATCCAGAAATCAATGGAGGAAAGGGAGTTGGAAATTTAATAATAAAATACTGGAAGAAGTATATTTTATTAAAGAGATAAGAGAAGAAATTAAAAAGTTTATATAAAGGGGAAATTATGATATTTTAAATGAATGGGACCAACTTAAAAACATATTTAAAAAGAAAGCAATACAATTTGGAAAATTAAGGAAACCGAAAATTAAAATGGAAAAAGAAGAAATAAATATACAACTAGGAAAAAGAAACACACCAGAAATGCTACAAAAACTACAAAAAAAGACTAAATGAGATACTGGAAGAAGAAGGAAAAGGTAGAGAGATAAGAGCAGGAAAATTTACAAGTGTATACAAAAAAGCAGACGGACTCTATAGAAGAGAAGAATTAAAAAGAGGGGAAGAAAAGTGTATTGAAAGTTTGAAAATAAATAATAATGAGATAGCAACAGACAAAGGTAAAATCTTGAACCACATTAAAAACTACTACACTAGCTTACACAAAACAGAAGAAATAGAAGATAAATCAATTGATGATTATTTGCAAGAACTTTAATGCGAGGTGATATCGTCAGAACACAAAGACTTGTGTGACGAACTCACCTCGACGGAAGAAATTTTAAATACAATCAAGACGCTAACCAAAAGGAAATCCCCAGGTGGAGATGGACTCACCGCAGAATTCTATCAAAAATTCAGCGGTGAGTTGTCGCCCATTCTTGAATGGTTGTTCAACAAAATTTTACTAAGAAATGAAACCATGACAAAAAGTATGAGGGAAGGAATAATCAAATTAATATATAAAGGGAAGGGAGATAGAGAAGACCTAAAAAATTGGAGACCCATCTCTCTCCTAAACACTGACTATACAATACTAAGTAAACTACTAGCAGAAAGACTTAAGAAGGGGATGAACAAAATAATTAATAAAAATCAGTCTTGTGGACCGAAAGGTAGAGATATTCAAACAATATCTTAAGTATAAGAACAACTATAGATTATTTAAATGAATGTTTTCAAAAAGGTGCCATGGTACTTTTTGACCAGGAAAGAGCTTTCCACAGATTAGAGCATAACTACATACAAAAAGCGCTAGAAAAATTTGGTTTTGGAAACAATTTCCAAAAATGGACCAAAATCCTGTACAACAAAATAACTTCAAAAGTGCAGGTCAACGGAGCTAGTACTGAGCAATTTGAAATCCAAAGATCAGTGCGGCAAGGATGCCCACTATCTATGCTATTATATGTAATAGCAATAGAAATACTAAGTATAAAAATAAGACTAAATACAAGCATTGAAGGCATAAAAGTTCCAAACATAAAAGAGGAAATAAAAATGTTAAAACACGCAGTTGATTGTACAATCTTCATAAAAGACCCTAATTCCTATAAATACTTAATACAGGAATTTGAAAAATTTGGAAAAGCCTCGGGGTAAAAAATCAACCATGAAAAAACAGAAATACTGAAAATAGGAAACTGGAGGGGAAATCACTCTGGATTACCCCACGCCCACCCCCCACCCATCAGATCAAGGAGAAAATCAAAGCACTAGGTATATATTTCGGAAAAGGAGAAGAGCAAGCAAACTGTAAGGAAATGAGAGAAAAAATAGACAAACATGTGAACATCTGGGCACTTACGCCACTCTGCCTCATGGAACGGGCCCAAGTGGCCAAAAACATACATATATACAAATATTAATTATATACTAAAGTCAAACGACATTGATAATACAACATTGCAAAAAATTGATAAACCCATCATTAACTATATTTGGGATTTTAAAACACATTATGTAAAAAAAGAAACTTTATATAAAGCAAGGTAAAAAGGACTAGCAATACCGAATCCAGTGTTAATTGAGCATGCTAATATTCTTAATAGATTTTAAAAAAAAATACAAACAGAGCCAGAATACTCGTGGGAAGGGATATATGTATATTGGTGTTTTTTTATGAGAAACAGAAGAGACATCTATCAAAATAATAAACTTGTAAAAAAAAAACTAGAAGTACCTAGAAGATTTAGATATATTAAAGAACTACTACAGATGTATAGAGATAATAAAGAGCTATGGGAACTAGATAAACTTACATACAAATGGATAAGGGAAATAACTACAAAAAAGTATAAAAATAAAGTAGAAGAAGATAAGCTATGTATTAATTGGGAAAGAGCATGGAGGCACTGGGTTAAACTAGGCTCCCTTAAAATACAAAGCCTCTGCTTCAAATACATGCATGATGCATGGTTGACGGGAGAGGTTGCAGTGCGACGGCATATGGTCCGAGTACCGCCAAATTGTCCACTGTGTAAAAAAACTATTTTTAGCAAACATCATGTTATCACTTAGTGCGAGAAAAGAAAAGTAGAAAGACTAAGAGTTATATAGAAAATTAGTAAGAACGACAGATATAGAAAAGAAAACTTACTATTCTTAGATGGGAGATTTGACAAAGAAACACTATATAAAATAACTGAATATATTGTAGACACAATGAAAGCCTGTGGTCATATCATAGTGATAGGGAAATAAATTTAAAAAAAAAATAAATAAAAAAATATTTTCAAAAAAAATCATTTTTTTGATTTCAATCGCAATTTAAATTTCAAACATTTAACAAGTAAATATAAAAATCTCCCAGTCATATAACTTCCTAAAGCTAAATATTTGTAGAAATATCCCACACATAAATGGTTATTATGACTCTCAAATCTTCCAGTCATATAACTTCCTAAACCGAAAGATTTTTTTCTTCATCATTCTCTCATTCTTAATGGGTATAGGAAATGAGAAAAACAGGGAGAGACAGGGATCCCTAATGGGGGAAGTACGAGATAATGAAGTCACGGGGCTACGTCACATGGCGCTACGCGAAGTGAACAGGCCCGTGAAAGAGTTTTGGAAATATCCCCAGGTGGTAAACTCAGGCATACAACACAAAGAAATAACTACTCGTATATGCTCCCGACCTAATTCACTCTGTCTCTGTTACACAGCTCCCGTACTGTGTATCTATCCCCATTTAGAGGGAAATAAATATAAAAATTACCTTTTTTTTCTTTTTTTGGAACATAATCTTAACTAAATAAAGGCTGACTAACTCGAGCACGGAGAAATACAGTAAATAAAGAAAGTGTGGACCCCTGCTCGAGCCCAACCAACCGAATCATATTAATTTAAGCGAAGAACGACACAGACCAACACACACATAAAACAGTAGCTTCTTTTTTCTTTCAAAACCAATAGTCCACCGTTTCTTCGCCAAATTCCAAATTTGAAATAATTATAACCATTAATAAAAAATTAAGATTGTAAGACAACAGGGATAAAATTTGAAATAACTGGCTATCCCTACAAAGAAAACTATATATAGCACACACACATATAGCAATATACGCATAGCAAACATGGGATATAGGTGACCTCTAGCCAAAGTCAAGTAGAAAATCAGAAATGGGACTTCGAGTAAGGTTATAGAAACCAACTCAGAAGAACCACCCTGTAGAAAACAAAGAAATCCAACAAATACCCCGTCATAAACTATCTTAAAATAAATTTTTGATCGGAATTCTTTTTTTAAAAAAACATACAACACACCTGGGGGAAAACACATACATATAAACACTTTTCTTTTTTTTTTTTGGACAAGTGGTGGTGGTGGTGGTGGGGGCATCTGTCTGGTGCCCCAAAAAAGAAAAGAAAAAAAAAAAAGAGAAAGATTAGAAGCAATTAGAAGATATCTTTCTGTTCGCGATGCTCTCAAACATTGCAAGAACGACAAGAAGCACATGTTGAATATGCAGAAGATAAAGAACAATTTTTTTAAAAACTTGTTACAAAAGTTACTGAAAGAGTTGCAGAATCTACTGAAGGTCTTCGTCCCGCATTAAGACAAACTGCTGAACAAACTGAAAAGATAGCAAGAAGAACCAAACAGACAAAAAAGATTTTAAGAGACCTTACGGGTGAAATAGTTGCCGCTCAACTTCTACCTGCTCCTCATCCACAAATCGAAGAAGACGAACTTGAAGGCGCTGTTGGAGGAGAACCAGAGCCAAAAAGAAATAAAGAAAGAGTTGATATGGAAGATAAATTTACTCCAGAAGGTATTAAAAAGATAGAAGATAGAAAATATTTATATAAAATCGCTGTAGATGGCTATGAAGAACGAGAATAATATTTAAAGCCTGAATATGTTAAAGGCGTACCTTATGATAGATGGTGTAAATGGGTATATCGTACACGTGTAGGGAAAGGTCAAGCACGAGGCGAAGGATTTAAAAAAGTTATGACAGAGGTAACTTCGTATGAAGAAGTTAAGAAATTACAAGAAATTCAAAAACGACAAGCACCTTTTATGCAGCAACCTCCTAAACCTCAACCCCAGAAAACCCCTACAATCTCCTTCAAAAATTCTAAGCCACAATCTCCTAAGTCTCCTCAACCACAAAAACAATAACAATCAAGACCACAAAAATTAAATGAAATTTCAACTAAGTTTACACCTGAGGGTTTTGAAGCTATTAAAAAAGCGAGAACTTATGGTAGTCTAGGAGATATTGTTATAAATTATGAAGAGCGAGATAAATATATAAAACCTGTGATGTAATGTGATGTGATGTGATGTGATGTGATTTTGATTTTTAACGTAGCTTTAAAAAAAATTCAGTCATATCGCTACGATGTCTGCAATGTGGCAGTTTATAGTGATGTCTAGCACTGGGACATCATGCCGCAGACATGCAGCATGATGTCCCACCCAGTCACATTATCCTAACACTAACATCTTAATGCTGAACGCCAAGCGATGCAGCTGTTAGTACCATTTGTGTAAGTTTCTGGTATGACTCGGCCGGGGATCGAACCCACGACCTCCCGCATCCGAGGCGGACGCTCTAATCACTAGGTAACCGGAGCGGTTATAAAACCTGAATATAGATCTTTGAAGCTGATTGGATTAAAAATCTATATTTTATCAATGTTGGTCTTGATCTTCTTGATAAAGATGGTAAGGATCGAATGCATTTTCATCAGTTTCGAGATTTCATAGACAAAAGAACTGAAAACCATAAACAGGATAATAACTGGAGAAACTAAACTAGCAAGCAGTTTTGGAAGGTTTATAGGACCCAAACCAGCAACCATTAACTGCTTTAACTGCCACACCACCGAAGATCTACACCACGTATTCAATATATGCCCAAAATATCAACCCGCTCGGAAAATATTTATCAAAAACCAAAAAGAGATTGTATCACCACACACATGCCCAGAGTTACTTATGGACTCTAATAAAAATAAACAATCAGCATATAAAAATATAAATCAATTCATAGACTCAGCAGGACTTAGGAACAAAATATAATTACTATCCCCACAAAACCAAAAGACCCAGTAACTAAACTAGCTAAATAAATTTAGAAGCCACCACATAAAAAGCCATAACATATCATTCATTTTTATAAAAATATTAATAAATAATTCACTTACGAAGCACTTATAAAAAAAACCTAAGGAAACCGCAAAATCGGATGTCCTAGATGTCCTTAACGAACCGAGTAATCAGCTAGGATTCAGGTCCTAGATGTCCTTAACGAACCGTGTAATCGGCTAGGACTCCGGTCTCTTGCTAAATAAAGTATGAATAACATTCAATCTCTAAAAACATTAATTAATAATTAACTTAAAGAGGCAATATCTAAAAACTTATAAATAACATAACGTAGGAAGCATACCCTAAACACCTCGACTAGTACTACCATAGTAGTGAAAGGGGACGATTCAGCGTCAATGGGAATTAGCATTACAGACCCACCCACCCCCGGGACTGTTTAGCGTCAATGGAAATTTAACATTAACCACCATGGGACTGTTTAGCGTCTATGTAAATTTAACATGGACGAAAAACCCTGGGACTGTTTAGCGTCAAGGGAAATTAACATGGGAAATAGATTTTGGGACTGTTGAGAGTCAAGGGGAATTGAACATGGGAATATGGGACTGTATAGCGTCAAGGGAATTTAAACAGGGTGGGACTGTATAGCGTCAAGGGGAATTTAAACAGGGTGGGACTGTATAGCGTCAAGGGAAATTTAACATGGGATTTTTTAAAAAAAAAAAAAATGGGTAGGCAATTGAAAGTCAGTCTCTTTTCGAGACCGATGAGTGGCCCTGAAAAGGGCCTTTGGGTTTCTTCTTCTAATTTCTTCTATTTCTCCACCAACTTCTTATTTTCTCTCCTACACTCTTTCTCTTCTTTTCTTTCTTTTCTTCCTTTTTTTTCTCTTCTTTGTTCTTCTCCTCCTCTTCTTTCTTTCTCTTCTCATTTTCTTCTTCTTTTTCAATTTTTTCATTCCATGCTCTTATCCTTATCCTCCTTCTCCTCCTTTATTTCTTTCATCACAGCACTGATCATTTCCTTTACTTTTCTTAAGTTGTTAATCTCCATCTTCACTCGATGGGGACTATAAGAATAGTGATCCTCGTTTAACCTCACTAACATTTGCTCCATCATACCCAAATTGTCCAGGACGTCTTGCAATGTTTTCATTTTATCAAGCTGGTTCGAAGCCATCTTCTTTTTTATTCTTTGTAGAATGGTTTGAACGACGAATACTGTGGGTTCTTATAGTGAAAGCGCGGACGTGATGGAAAACATCCCCCCTAAAACAAAATTGATATTACCTAGATTATCACTTAAAACGCGCGGACGTGAAGGAAAACATCCCCTACTTTTCGCATTTCATATGATCTACTATCCACATACGTGAACCATCAATAAACAAACCCCAAATCTACTATTTACACACGCAAAGCATTAAAACTAAATTCATAATCTACTATCCACACAAACGTACGTGAGCGCTTACAAAACCCCATAATCTATCATTCACACAAAGCTACTTGATCACTTACAAACACTAATACATACACTCGCAATTAGAAAAAAGAGTCAGTGTTTATATTCACACTACTCTACATACACACATTGGCAAATAGATTACTATATCTTTTCTAGAGATTGGGGTAGCCCTGAAAAGGGCTGTTTGTTTTTTTTGAACTCCATGACACCTGGTTAATGATGGCACCTTCCAGGCCTGGCACCACACACACATCTTATTCCCCAGTCTCTTTTCACTCTTTTTGGGGGAAGAGCAGAGGCGGGATAAGTGGCTTCAGAATCCCAATTTTCTGTCTCTGGGATTCTGAAATTTCCTCTCTCCTCTTCTTTGTTTCTTCTCTCCTCCTCTTCTTTGTTTCTTCTCTCTTCCTCTTTCATCCTTTCCTCTTCTACGATGGCCTCTGCAGCCAGCTCATTCACTATACGCCTGGTATATTCCAGGTGTACATGAAGTTCAAGCAGTTTAGCTAGTCTGGTGTTCATTCTGGTGTTGATCAATCAACAAAGGTAGCTAGACTACCCAGCGATTTTCAATTTATACTAAAAGCGCGGACGTGAAGGAAAACATTCCCCTAAAACAAAATTGATCTTACCTAGATCATGACCAAACAACGCGCGGACCTAAAAGAAACATTCACTCACTTTTTTATACTGCCCATCACTATTCTAAAAAAAATTTATTAAACAAATAATATACTATTCACATACGCAAAGCAATCCAATCAAACCCAAAATCTACTCTCCACGCACGTCAAACAGCAAAAAAAAAAAAAAACAACAACATGATCATGATCTACTATCCACACTAACACATACACTCACACTATAAAAAAAGTGTCAGTGTTTATATTCACACTACTCTACATACACACATTGGCAAATCGATTGTTATTTCTTTTCTAGAGTATTGGGTAGCCCTTAAAAGGGCTGTTTTTTTGTTTGCTATGGCAATCTTTTAGTTTCTAAGAATGCGACGTCCTCTGAGGATAGACTTTCTGACGATAGGTCTGCTTCTTCGGAAAGAGAAGAAGAACTCTTTGGTGTCGATACGACAATCGACAAAGCCTCTGTCAGGTTCAGGTTGCTGCTGCTGCTGCTGCTGTTGTTGTTGTTGCTGTTGCTGCTGTCTCTGAAGTCTGTACTTCTCTGTCCATTCTTCTTTCTCTCTGTCCACTTCTTCTCTGAAGACCTCTTCTATCAGGTCTTCAGTGATTTTTAACATTCTCACATTCTCTATCTCTTCTGGCTTCGGTATCAGACTGTGTCTGACCCTATGCAAATTCACGTAGGCTTCGTTTAGCTTAGCTAGTTTGGAGCACATCTTCGTAGGAGGATGAGTCGACAATGGATGGTTAGACTGGAAACTACCCCGGTTCTTAAAGTCAAAGCGCGGACGTGAAGGAAAACATCCCTCCACGGTTTTCGAGCCGCAACGTTCAATGAGTGTCATGAGAGGGATAGTAAGAAGTCAAAGAGCATGAATCAACATTCTTATAGCCAAACAAAAGACAAAGGCATCTTTTTCAAAACACAACATTTTTTATTCAAAATCACTTAACACTAACAAACAACTACAACATTTTTTAACAATAATCCAACAATATAACATCAAACATTTTTTTTTTTAATTTACACATTATTTTGGACAGGGTTGGCAACGTTGTGAATGAAATTGTGATTTCCACTGTTGGAAGTCATTAGGCCATTGATGGACACTACGTTTCCTAGCTTGAGACAAAAGATAAGCATAATGGTCACAAAACCATTGATCTACTTTCACCTCATTTCTAGAAGAAGAACGAGGATCAAAATGAGTCACTAAATGTTCTAAGGAATAGCCCAGGCTGCGATGATGCAGAAAATACACACAATATTGTCCACACACCAAGGAATCTGTGCCTTGTAATTTCACATTATTGAATCGGGTGGTCTGAGCATTTCTTCTCATAAAGTCAATGATATCGTCTTCCAAAGGAGGCAATCCATACGAATCGAAATATTCCACACATCCTTCTTGAGGAAAGTAGACGGCTACCCAGTGGGTTCCTGGGAGATGACTGTCGTCCGTGTTGATCGCGTAAGCTAGATGGTCTTGAGGTTTGCGATGAGGGAGTTCATCTTTAGCACAGACGACAGGATTCCAAGAAGCCGTATACGAACTGTGGTTCAAAAGGTAATAAAGTTCCCAAGTATCCATTTTTTGTGTGGTTTTTTTCTTCTTCACAGGTAATAACAAGTGATCAATTCGATCCTGACTTTTTGCTTGAAAATGTCTGACAAATAACCGTTTCTTCGTTTCGTTTCCTCACTCTGATTCAGGAGAGCTTCGATACGATGGATCTCTTGAGTGGTTAATGGTGGACAAGAATGTTCACGCAAGTCTTTATACCACTGATACAACACGACTTCGTCCGAGATGAGACTCCAAGCTTCGTCCAGATACTCGTTCAATTTTTCTTCTTGACTCAGCATCAGGCATTTATCGTGTTGAATTTGACTGGGATGATCGTTTTGACATCCATAGCACTCTTTTTTGATCAATTCCGTCATTTTTTCCACCAAGTGTTTGGCAAAACAGGAGACTAAATGGGCTTCTTGTTCTGGCCATCTTGACTTCATCATAACTTCGTCGTCTTTGTCTTGAGATTCTTTTTCCACGGTCTCCTCACATTCCATCTCCAAAGTTTCTCCACTAGGTAAAGAGGGATAACAGTCTTCCATAGCTTCTAATAGTCTAGAATGACTTCTCTCAAACTGTTGATTTCTATGGTATTATGGAATTCTGCATACAGGATGACGTTCACTGTCTCGTCCAGTGGCTTTGCAAACTGAAGTTCCACACGAATCTGGCCGGATTTTATAGGGTGGAAATGTCCCTCGTCGCTGCCTTGGTCTGGAGTGAAATCGAAAGCCCACAAAGCATAGCCTCCTGCGTAATCGTCGTACGTAATGCCGTGACTGGTGTTGGTCCCTAACTGTCCGGTGGCTTCGTACAGGGACAAGTACGATCTCAAGTAATTCATCTTTGTGTCACCAAAGTCAGGTTCGAAAGGACGGGTACACAAGGTCTTGCCATCGCGACTGACTTCGATTTTCTTCACGTCGAAGTGTTGAAAGTAGAAAGGATTTTCAGCGAAGGCTCCGTTGAAGGCTGAATTCAAGACATACCAAGGATTAAACGCTTGGGTAACTGTCCTTGAAACAGATGATCTTCGATCATGGAATGATGGTTACGGGGAATGGTGAACGTTTTCACTTCCACGCGTCGGATGGGATACTTGGCTGTCGTTCTGCTCAACGTTTGACTGATGTCGTTTCCCACTTTAGGTAACACTTCCACGCGTCGTACGTAGAGTTTGGCCTCCTCGATTTTGCTTTTGGCAGAACTATCAGCCAACAAATGAAAAGCGGTACTGCTACGATTCAGTCTCAAGCGAACATTTACCCCGTTCAGCAAATATTTCTCTTGCAACCACATGTCCAAATGCAAACGATCCATCAGTTCTAAACTCTTCTTATTTAAGATTTTGCTTCGTCTTTCCACAAAGCCGTCATTGCTTTTATCTAATGTGTTAAACTCCTTAGCTTCGTCAGGTTCCCATAGCACACAGGCATTGAGATGAGTATTCTTGGCATCTACTCCGTACGTCAAGAGATTTTTCAGGTAGGCACGGTAAGGGTAAGTATCCATGCTGCTGCTGACCAGTTTGTTATTCAAGTACAAGTCCACTGAGCTGAACAAGGAATGCATGAAATTGTTGACGGGAGCTATATTCTCAGCAGTGGCATCTATTCCACCATCATCCTTATCTAGAACTTTGACTTTCAAGTACAAGTAACTGCTATTCAGATCGATGTAATCTTCGGGCTGTCCCTTGATTTCAAACTCGATGGGAGCGGAATCTGTCAATGAGGAGACGGGGTGAAATTCCACCCATTGGGATTCTTGCATCGTCATCATCGTGGGGGGCATGGCAAACAGATCCAGTTCCGACTTGGAACAAGCGCATGACTCTCGGTGCATCATTTTTTTTCTGTGTCTCAATAATCGAAAACGTCTAAGTCTCGAACGGTTCTTCTTTTCTTTGTCTTTCTAGCTTTAGAAGTGTGAAGTCTGGTGAAAGGGTGTTTTCTTCGTCGTCTCTTTCTGCCTTGTCCTTGCTGAATGCTTGACTCGGTAGCGTGCAGGGCATATATAGGTGTGTCTCGTCGACCCAAAAGGTCTTTACCCGTTTGTAGCAAGACATTTTTGCTTGCCCTCATGAAGGCTTCTTTGGGGTTTTGTTTGTCGATGATGACATTTTGGAGAAATTCTTTGCCTTGTGTCAGTGCAGCATCTTTGAAGGCGTGCAATCCGCGTGTCACCATCGGTTTCAACACCGGAGCCACCGAACGAAAGGCCGATTTCAACATATCTCCTAAACCGTGTCCTTGCTGTCGAGCAACCCCTCGGTGCACTGGATACATGACTTACGAGTCGCTAGAGAACCGTTTTCGAAAATGGAGTTTCACCGTGACTTTTCCTTTGGTGAATGGAATATTTTGTCCCAGATCTCCTTTTATAGCAATGTTGACCGTGTCCAAATACGACTTGCTGACAGGCAAATAGTGAGGATCTACAAATTCGCGGTGGACGTGATAAGTGTTTCCACCTTCCTCGTCAGTGTTCGTGGCAGAATTTACTTTGAAAGGAATGACACGCAGTAACGGCACGAAGGTGTGTCCCACCACGTTGTACTCCACCACATCGGAGTACACGAAGATCAAATTCAGTCCCTGGTTCAGTTCTACCGGGAAACGAAAATACCTCGCAAAATGCCCGTTGTTGTCAATCTCTGCTTTCTCAATTTTTTTGGAGTGCTTATCCGTGACCATATTGAGGTCTCCACCCAAAATGTCATACAATTCAGGGCAACATTTAATACGTATACTTCTATCCTCACTTTCAAATTTGATGAGTAGACGGTGAGACAGTTTGTGGTACTCAATGGTGACACGTCTTTTTAGTCCGGTCAGAACTTTGTCAAATGCTGCATAGAATTTGTCAGCGATGGCCTCCACCAGATGTTGACCACTAAAATAATGGCCTGAGTTAATTTTAAAGTGATAAACGTAAAAAGAAGGAGAAGTGTCACTGCTGCTGCGGGGTATTGGGGTCTTGGGAACTGATTTATGTTGAGAAGTGGTCATCATGGTTTGCTGCACTGTTGGGTCGAGAATTTCGACGTCAAAAGTGTTTTGAGTTTCAGTGATGTTTTTGATTTGTGTTGGGTAAATCATTTCTACCAAAGCCACTTCCCAATGAGCTTCGTGATCTAATGGGATGGCCTGAGGTAATTTGGCTGTGTAACAGCACAACGTGTTGTGGGGAAACACCTCCATGGAACTGTCACTGGGTAAGGTTAAGTAAAATTGGTTTTGGTGACTCATAATTCCAGAGTTCTGTGGCTGTCGGAGGGGTTACTGGACGTCAGAGGCGTGTCACCGCTCAAAATGGGGTTCTGGTTGTGATTGTTGTTGGAGTGGTCACTGGCACTGGCACTGGACACAAGGTTTCCGTGGTTTCCGTTCGAAGAGAATTTCAGGGAGGGATTGGGAAGCAGGTAACCGATGCAACTACTCAATAAAATGGTCCACAATTGTTTGTCTCCTTGTTGCAAACTCAGATTGGCAATGGCTGCCCCGATGACACAATACACCACAAGGATTTGGCAGAAAAAGACGATTTGCGTTTTAGGCACACGTTCTCCACACCACACCCACAAGGGTTGTTTTTGCAAATCTTGCAGAGAAGAACTGGGTGAAGGAGTGGTCGACGTAGCTGCGTCTGTGTGAAAGGGCATGATGGTCACTTCTTTTTATAGTCGATGACTTGCGAAGCGTCGATCCAAGAATCAAAACTGGGTGGATATCCTTTCCAACGTACTTTGACTTCTTTGACACGTCGTTTGCCCACTTTACGGGTTCTGCGTTCGAGAATGCTTTCGATGTCGTACACGTCGTCTTCTTTTTGGTGACACGTTGTAACTCGGGCAAATAAAACGTTCCTTTGAGCACTTCTCCGTTCATGTCTTCCAATTTATAGACGGTAGGATGACGGCCATGCACTCGTCCAGTGACACGAAACAATTCGGTCGTCCAGTTAGGTAAGTAACCTTTGTCGAAAGTGCGTTTGGTTTTGCCAATGCGCACCCAATCTCCTACGGTCAACTCTCCACTTTTCTTGGGGACAGCCCTCGTCGGGGACGTACCAAACAGGCGCTCAAACACCAGCACTTCGTTGTCGGGAGTCACTTCTTGCGGGGCACGTCCAATGCTTCGATGGTAAGATTGGTTGTACGCTTGCACCAGGTGCGGTAAGATGTCGATGTACTTCAGAGTGTGGTGATGCGTAAAATATTTCCACATGCGTTCTTTCCAAGTGCGTTGAAAACGTTCCACGATGCTGGCTTTGGTTTCGGGATTCTCGGTGGTAAAAAAATGAATGTCACGTTTCTTTAATTCTTTTTGGAAAGCTTGGTTCAGAAATTCGGTACCTTTGTCCGTTTGCCATCGAAGAGGGTGACGACCGCTTTGTTTCAACACTCGTTGCAGGGCTCGCACTAACTCGTTGCTGGATTTGGAAGTCAAGGGCACGACCCAGGCAAATTTGAAAAAGACGTGGATGACACAAAACAAATATTTGTAGCCGCGATTGTAGCTGGCCAAATGAGAGACATCGGCTAAATCGGCTTGCCATTGATGATCGATGCCTTCCACTCGGGTGCGACTTCTGGAAAACTTGCGTCGAATGGGTTTGTGTAAAGTGTAGGTAGCTTGTTCTTGTAACCATCGTTGCACTTGAGGTAAACGGAGACTTTTCAGTCGCATTTTGGCAGCACGATACAATTTTTGAACTCCTGGGGGATCGTAGTAAATGCTGGCTAACACTTTTTCCATTTTTTTGTGTTTGTGTGTTAATAAAACACCCACTCTTGGAGGATGCTACTCTTTTTCTCTTGGGGTATTTTCTTGGATTGCAATGCTTTGCGTGTGCGACCGGCAATAGGTGTCGAGGAGGAGGATGTGTGAACAGGGGAGATCGGTTCTTGTTTCACTTCTGTCTTCACTTCTGTTTTCACTTTCTTTTTCTCTTGTGATGAAGAAGGGGTGGCCATCATCTTTTTAATCCATCCAATTCTGGAGGTAGGTGGTGTTGTTAACTTGCGTACTTTTTCTGGTGGAGTTTGAAACCCTTCTTCTTCTTCTTCTCCTTTTTCTGTCTTGGTCACTGGTAGTGGTGGTACTGGTACTGGTGATGGTGCTGGACTTTTCATCAAGGTCTTAAAATCTTTCAGAGTGGGTAGAGCTGTTTCGTCTAAAGCTTTCTGGTGAAAGAGTTGCAGTCGTTGCAAGAGTTGACCGTACTTTTGCGATTTTTCTGTTTCGGACAAATTTTGGCGATCCATCAAGGACTGCAATTCGTGTTGTAACTGGGACATCTCGCTCAAATGGGGATTGGGAGGTAAATGCGGGGTGCGTTGTTCTTGCCAACGATGGTATTCCATCCATCGTTTGTAAGGCACTAAAGCTAGTTTTCGTCCTTCCATGGGGTTGTCAGGGGTCGATTATGAGATCTTGGGACTTCCGAGGGCCTTTTTATCTTGCTCCCACCAGTCCTCCCAACATGGTTCCCAAGACTCCTTTCAGTAAGGGGCCTAAAAAGAGGGGTAAAATGCCTCCACTTTGGACCAACATCTTCTTCTTTTGACGAATGGGAATTTTCTTTTGAACCATTTGGCGAAGAACGTGACGATGTTTGCCTAAGCATTGTTTCTGGTGTTTGGACAAAGGGATCGTGCCTTTCAAGACGTTCAAACAACATTCGCACACGGTATCGATGACCTCTTTGGAGGCTGATTGAATGAGTTTTTTTCGTAGAGGTGGAGAAGCTTTGGACAGGACAGATAACATGTCCCCATGTTTGACTAAACGAGGAGGCAGTCCTTTTCTTTTCTTTCCTTGGGGCTGCTTAGAAGAGGGATGTTTTCTGGAGGGTGATATCTTTGAGTCTTCAGCACCAAAAACACTGATATCCCCGACTTGGTCACAGGCCTTTTTTATACTGGAACGCGTCGCCACTGATTGTCTTTACGTCGTATAAACTTCAGGACAGGCATGACATGTCGTGCAGGGGTACGCAACGGACTAAATCGAGCCAGTTCTTTCTTGGACAAATCCAGTAAACTTTGTAACATGCCCGATCTTTCTTGAACTTTGATTTTGGGAGAAGGTGCTTTGTGAGCAGCAGCCACTGCCACTAAATTGGAGGGTCCTGCCACTGGAGAAGTTCTTGGGGTCATCAACGGAGAAGTTCTTGGTGTGATCAACGTTTCCAAGTACTCTTCAGTTCTTGGTGTCATCAACGGAGAAATGGATGAACGTGAGGCTGCCGAAGACGCAGTCACCGCCGTGGTAGGTCGTGGTTTGCGAGTGTAAGGTTGCGTCCTGGCCGAAGTGCCTCTCTTGCGACTAGTTTTTTGTGGACTTTTCTTTTTCTGGGGACTTTTTCTCTGTTTCTTTTTCTGGGGGCTTCTTTTCTTTTTCCGGGGTGGTGTCTGGTAAGAGGAGGTTCCCGCCACTGGAGAAGTTCTCCTTGGGGACCTGGTCTTTTTCTTCTTCTTGGAGCTTCGTTGGACTTTTTTCTTGGGGAGAAGTTTGGGGGCATTAGGATCCCATCTTAAGAGAGAGCGAATGATGACCCCTCCTAGAGTACCGCTCCCTCCAGGTTTCAAAATGATTTGTTTTTTGGTTTGAGTGTCGATGCGGGGATCGGCCAGTTGGGTCAAAGCGACTTTGTTTCGATCAAAAAAGCGTTTGGTTTGATGAGGAATCTGAATGATTCCTTGGAGTAATTGACGTGCCGTCACCGTGAACCATCGTAAGACTTCTTTGAGACTAGCTTCTAAGACACGAGCTCGTATTTGTGGATTTTTTTCTCGACTGATGCCATACAAGGCACGAATCAGTTTGACGGGAAGATGCGACTGAAGGGACGTCATGTTCAAAATGTGTGTGAGACAGACGAAAAGAGGTTTTTATAGATTTTTTTGTGGTGTGAAATTAAGTCGAGGTCGGAGACATGTACAGGACAGGCCCTCCGTCTTGGCACCAGTGGTGAAACAAGTGGGTACGAAATCGCAAATCATCGGGGGTCGTAGGTTTCAAATCGACGAGTAAATAGGCGTGTGACGTTTGAGTGGCATCGTCGTACGCCTGAGTCAGCCAAGGCGTTCCTAACTGTTTGGCTAAGACTTGCACTTGCGATTTATCTCGAGGGCTTTTAAACAAGACCACGTAATGCGCATTGAGACTGATGGTGCGATGGGCTTTACTTTGTTGAAACAAATTTTGGGTGATGTAAACGACACTGGCATTACGGTGATGCCCTTTGCGCGTGAACCACAGTTTAATTTCTTCTTCGTCTTCTCCTAACATGTCGTCAAAAATGACCAAATGGGTTTGACGGGAGTCAGAGACGATGCCGTCGTCTTCTTTAGGAATGCCTTCCACAAACACGATGGAATCGCCTTGACTTTCTCGCAAGAGGCTGTACGCCGATTGCCACTCTTTGTAACACCACACGATCCGCTGAGGTGGCCGATCGATCAAATGATGTTTATGTTCGATCAAACGTTTGACGAATTCGGTTTTGCCTGAACCGCTAGGTCCGGCAATGAGCATGTTAAAGGGATGGCGAAGATACAAAGCCTCCCAACTGGCACGATCTAAGTGTTCGTCGATGACTTTGACAGTGGAGGAAGAGGGAGCAGAGACAGCAGAAGTAGCCATAGTGTCAGGAATGTCACTTGTGAAATGAAAACAGACAAGACGAGAGTTTATATACTTTTTTCAGAACACGTTTATTAAATGTTTTAAACATGAATACGAAAGATAAAAATACATAAAAGCCAAAGGCTTAAGTACAAGGATAAAAGGCACACGATAACCATCAACGTGGAATAGAAACAAGTGTCTGTACAACATGTTTTGGGTAAAGTTCTGACCAGTTCTATAGGGGGTAAGGTCACACAAGTGTCCTAACGAAAGGGTCTTTCAGGAATGTCCACGACAGTCGTGTCCTGGGTGACGGGTTCTTCTGGCACCGTCACTAACACAGGTTGAAAAGTAACTTTTTTCTTTGGACGTTGAAAGGACGGATCACAACTCTCGTGCATACTGGGCCACTTCTTGGGCCCAAGCCTCAAAACCCCTCTTTTTCCAGGCACGGACATTTGTCCAATGGGGGTGTAAGTCACAAGCTACACACACATCGTCATACACGTCTTCGGTAGTTAAAAGGTGACGAATCTTTTTTTTCCCGTAGAGGTCGAGAAGTATCCAGATGAAAACGTAAGGCTTTGAGCAAAAGGAGTCTCTCGTGAACATTTAAAGGCACCACTTTCATGTTGAATGGGTGGTAAGTACTGGTAAACGAAATCCCAGAAAACAAGTCAATAAGACACACACCACTTGTCGACCCAAATTGAATGGATACAGTTCTTGTAATAATCGATGGTAATGATCCACGGTTTGAAGATGGTCACTGAGTTCCTTCCACGGAATCTGTTCAATTACATGCGATAAAAGTCGGGGCATGGCAGCCTGTTTTTATAGTCTCTTTGTTTCGGAAACAATACACGTACTTTCTAGCCAGAGATCTTCGTTCTTCAGTGGGGAATTTAAATGTTGCATACTGTAACCGAAAAGTCAGAGTTCGTTTAGAAGTTTCCTCTTCCGCTAAGTAGATTCCACGTAAAATATGTCGGTAATTCTTTACCTTGTCTTCCTCAATGCGTTGCACTAAGTGAATCTCGAAGTAACCAAAATGATCAACACGTGGATCATCGGGGGCCTGGAAGTATTGAACAAGGTCTGGCCACTGAAACAATTTCTGACGAATCAGTTCTCTTATGCCATTCAGGTACCAGTGGTTAAACATCTGGTGACGTAACGGATGCAACTGTTCTTTACGTTTGACTTGTATTTTGACCAGCTCTCGGTAAATGCGTTCTCTCAAATCCACAGGCAAAGCACGAATGTTCTCTTGTAAAGTATCCATGAATAGGTCAGTCCGTACAATTCACAATCTTCTCCTAGAGCAAAAGTAATCCACATAGTGAGTAATTTCTGACCACTGCCATTCAGGGTAACGTCCAAGAATGTCACTGAACTCTTTTGATGTAAACGGTCTAGAGTAACACAATAGGACGAATGCACACTTGACCCAAAGAAATCTAACACACTGGTTGACTTTTTTCACTTTCCTCTTGTGAATTTCTCGGCACAAAAGTTCTACAGTGACCCATTGAGATTTCACTCTGGCAAACCCCTGCCAAACTTCCTTGTAAATCTTCTCTTGTAGTTCTTTAGGTAATGATTCAATATCGTTTTTGAAATGAAGTTTAAATACCGGTCTCGGTGATGTCCAACATTTGACTCCTAGCCAAACAGGTTTCTTCTTCGTCAACGACATGGTAAGTTACTTTAATGTCTCGGTCCCACTAAGGGTAAGTAATGACAATTCGGTGAACATCGAGCATGTTCTACGTAGGCCGAATCTTGCGGTTCCCAGTGGTGAAGTGACGCACCGCAACTGAAGCACTTGACTTTATCTCCTTCGCCCAAGTAGAAAAATCCGGCTCTGGCTAATTCTTCGGGGGTCGGTCCTCCCAGATACTTAGGCCATTTTCCTTTGAACGATTGAAGACGATTTTCAAAGTCGCAGTATTCCGACAAACGCACAGGAAACGAATATTCGTCTTAAAAAGGTTCGTTTCGATGAGGGTTGGGTGACATGGACAGAAGTTTGCTCAGGGCTGGATGATATCCGTAGTGGGGTAGACGTGAAGGTGAACATCCACCTTTAAAACGAAACCCAGTAAAATGTCCAAGAGGACGAGCGGCATCGCTTTCGCATCCCTCAGGTTTGACACGCACAGCATCACTTTCCATGATAGGGGTAGTGAGAACAAAGTTCCCATGATGCTTTACGGCATCGGTAAGGTCACAACGTACAGCATCGTACCCATCGCAAGGCTCACAATCGCATTCCACTTTAGAAGCCCCACACTTGAATTGTGCCTTTCTAAACTTGTTTTGTGTTTCTCTGAAAGTATTCATCTTGTTCGCTTGGTCTTGGTAGTCACAATGAACTGTCGATCTTGCCTAGGGTTCCTTTTTATATACAGACCAATACCCACGTGTCCATACGGTAAGGTGAAATGATTGGGAAGTCGCACTCGCTTCTGGTACACGATTTGATAGACTTTTTCCAAGGGCCGACTGACGATGTGGTGAGTGGGTAAACGTACAATCTTGTTCGGTTGATAGGTGGTCACTTTAAAGTGTTCATTCTCTCCGGATTGCAAGGCTTCTTTCAGTACCCCAAAGTTGACCACTCGACTGGTACGATAATTCAGAGTCAATCCTTTCACTTTGCACGTCGTGTGTACTTCTCCTTGTGGGTCCCGGTATTCGTAGCCGTAATTTTTGGGACCGCCACTGACGAAACTTAGAATCTTGTCGTCGGGATGCTCGTCTGTCCACGCTCCTAAACGGTCTCCTTCGATGTCAGGGTGCTGTTGACTCGGGTGATGGATGTAAATGCAACTGTCCGTGTCAAAGTACAGGACGCGTTCCCCTAACAGTTCTAAAGCTTCGTACAATTTTAAGCGAGCATGGGCTGTCACGTAAGCCGCAATGATGACATTTCCAAAAGGGTCGTCCTGTACAAAGTCCAGATCTTCTTCGTAATTGACCAAGATCAAATCCTCGCGAACGACGTCCACGTGTTTCATGAATTTGGTTTTGTCGTGAATCATCTGGAAGTAGCGGGAAGGTTCTGTCAAATATTCCGTCTTGGGTAAACACGGACGTTGTGCCATTTTACCCCACAAGCAATTTAACATCACCTTGGCAAACGATCGCCTGCCTTTGTTTTTCTCGATGTGATCTAAAGTGATGCCTTCTTGTTCGCGGTATTTCTCTTTGAATTGTATTTGGTCTTCGGGAGTGTGACACCAGGAAGGATAGCCGCTGGCTTCTTGTTTCACTTTCAAAAAGGCATTCACGTAGTCGGCGAAAATGCCTTTCTGCGTGGGGTCACCCTTGTGGTATTGTTGTGTCTTGGGAAAGTGACAAATTTCGTACACTTCTAACAGTTGGTATCCCATGTCCAGAGCTTTGAACAATTCTACGCTGACCCAGGATCCCGTCAAGGCCCGTTCTTCCTGGGTGTGCTGACAAGGTTGGTCTTGGTTGCACGTTTCGGCACAAGTACGGTACAAAGGAAACATCAGTTTGCCTTGGCAATGGTGAGGTAAGACGGGATGGGACAAGTTCTTGGGAGGCAAAACTTTGCACTTGATCAAGCCTTCGTATTGTCGAATGTTTTTCAGGTCGATGTGTTCCGTCAACAATTGTGGGTGCTCTGCAGGAAAGCGACAATATTTGCACACGTAGGGATACAGCGAACACACGTCCAAGTATTTGATTTCTTCTCCTTTCTCTTCGTCGGCTTGGTACAGCAAGCAGGTGGCATTGGTCCTTCCTCTGTACAAACTATCCCTCGGGTTCAGCGGGTCCATGAACTGGTAACTTTCCATGAGGCGTTTAAACTCGGGATCGGTTTTCAAACGGTGATCGTACTCGTGTTCCCACATTTCCACCACTTGGTATCCTTCCTGTTCTAACTTTATGCGTCGCTGACAAGTGGCCTGGTACAAGTCTTCCATGGTTCGTTGTAAAAACTGATTTTTAGTGCCACGGCCAGGGTAACAGACGGGACATCCGTGAAATATGCAACCGTTAAACTCGTACACGATCTTGGGGTTTTCTAAGTCTCAGCCATCGACCGAATGCCTTCCGATGGTCTTTTCGCCTCCTCCGTTGCGGGCATGCTGAATCCATTTGTCTTCCTTGTCGCACAAGTAATGTAACCAGCGTAGGGCTTTGACCGAGTATTGACGTTTGACATAGTTGGTCGTTTGAGGACTGATGACAGCCACGGTATTTTCAGGCATGAATCGTTGTCGATACACTAAGGAACACGCTTTGGCAATGGTGCAAGCTTCTTTCAAATGATCGACCCCTCCGTGTTCCATGAACAGTTCTCGAAATTTTCCACAGCAACGTCGTAAAATGTCCACGTCGGAACGACAATACTTTAACATTTCTTCCTGAAAGTCGAAAGGGTCGGAGGCGTGAGCCTGGTACCAAGCGTAGAAAGCTTCTCGTTGTTCGGTATGCATGTTGTCGGGGTCGTAATAGTGAGCCTCAGGTAAATGGGGTAGAACCGCGTGTTGATTGGCTTCCATATTGAAAAAGTGTGGAAAGTACCCTTTAGCCATTTCTGTCATTCCAAACGTTTTAGGCATTCGGCTCAAAGGCATGGCCAAGTAACTCATCGAATCTTTAAACTGCACTTGTCCCACTTGCATGAAAATGATTTTGGCTCCGTTCAAAGTGACTTTAGGATGCTCGGTGCCTTGTTCCGTATAGTATCTCAAAAGAAACTGTCCATCGTATCCGGAGAAATTGTGAGCCATCACCGTGGCATGACGATGACAATCTCCGTAACATTCGATGTCCTCTTGCTCCACGTCTTGTCGATGGGGTCTAAGACCCATTGGGCAAAATCGGCTAACGTGTTAGGTCCCCGAAAGATTTTTTCACGCTCTCCGGGAATCTTACTGCAGTGATGGCAATGACTGAAGATAGGTTCCTGAATGCACTTCTCGCACGCTCGATGTGCCACGCAGAAATTAGGAATGTGAATACCGGTCTCTTGCATGCATTCGAAATCGAAAAAGATGAAATTGCCTTTCTTCTTGTGACCGTCCTCTTTCTCTGGTGGGGGTTGGTATTTTTGCACGTAGCATTGGTGTTCCAAGTCCACGATGTGGTGACAAATGTGACATTTTTTCTTTCCTG
The DNA here is from genome assembly GCA_028554795.2 of Sinohyriopsis cumingii. Lineage (NCBI taxonomy): Eukaryota > Metazoa > Mollusca > Bivalvia > Unionida > Unionidae > Sinohyriopsis > Sinohyriopsis cumingii. Next base: position 10,891,435 of record CM068830.1, read on the forward strand.
AACATACGTGTGTCTTGGCATTATTGGTACGTATGCCTTGTCCACACGCAGGGCACAATCTCAGGAGTTGACAAGCACATTTCTTCTCTGAACCTTGCGTCTTCAGATGTTGTTGGTAACAGGCAGGGCTGACAAACGTGCGTAGACAAGCAGGACAATGTACTCTTTCTTGTCCTTCGCTCAGACAGGGTGGAGAGGCCAAACATCCTGAGCATTTCAATCCGCAATGTTTGTGTTGCTCTCGATTATTATAACCATGGTCACATTTCTCACAGTAATAACCGTATCCCAGGAATGCAGTGATACTGGTAATGGTATCGAAATGTTCATCGTGATAATAGACATGAATGTATTTTCCGTCCTTAAAGTCTTGGCCTCGAAACAACAGAGGCCCACGCACTTCTTGAGGGTGCACTTTCAAGGTGTAGCGTGGAGCTAGGACATCTTGCAATTTTTGCATTTCAGGAATGCCGCAGGGTGTGTCTTTGTATAGGTCAGCTTGTTGCAACAGGAGTTCTGCTTCGTTTCGTTGTTTGGCTCGGTCCGATTGTTGAATAGTTTTCCAGGTTCTTTTCCATTCTGTCTTGTCGTTCTTGTTGGCATAGGTTCGTCCCACCACGATGGCTCGGGCTAAACACATCTGGTCTTGAGAATTGTGAATTTGAACGAGACTCTTTTTGGTGCTGCGAAGGTCGTTCACCAATAACACCTTATTGCGTTGTCCGGTCCCTTGAGGAGGAGAGACTTGGGTCATGTCCAGTGTGGCTTTTCCATCGGTGATATCAAACTGGTCATTAGATTGTTGCACGTTTTGAATCTTGTCCATGACTTTCGAAGCAGTTAGTTCTGCGGGTCTGCTAAACTCGATCCAAACAGGGGATTTCAAACCGTCGTGTTGTATGGAAAGTGTCAAGCGATCGTCTTCTTTGGGTTGACATTGTCGCTTGAGTGTGGTGAGCAAAGAATCCCACACCCCGGCGATGAACCCTTCTGCTTTCTCTAACGGTACTTCAGCCTTGAAATCTTTAAACTTCGCCGTGTATTTGTAAGCCGTGGTTCTAAATTTTCTAGAGGAGCGCTTTTCCGTCTCTCGAATGGAATAATACTTTTCAGGGTTGACTAAGGGTGGTGAACTTTGTTTAGAGGGTTCGGATTCTGGTTCACTCATGTCCTCTTTAAAATCACTGGCATGAATTTGTGCCAAGACTTCAGCCCTGGTACGAGGCGATAGATCACGTTTCTGCCTCTTACTTTCTTCTTCTTTCTTCTCGAATAAATAGGATCGTTTCATCTTGAGTGAAAAACGTCAAATGACTAAAGTTTAAACACCATGGGCTAATTTATAGTCATGGCAGACCAGCGTATATAAAAGGGCGTGTGTCTTGTCCTTTCACTATTCATTTCACTCTCTAACCGAGCACAACGATGGAAGAGACTAGCCAAATCGAACGTTTCATCAGAGCTTTGCGAGGGGTCATTAGAAAATTCTCTTCAGACCAGCCGACGGACTACTCTCCTTCCTTTCGAGATAAAAGTCAAAATACTTGCTATATCTGTCAGAAGAAAGGGCATTGGTCTTCAGAGTGTCCAAACCATCAAAAAAGAAAAACAGGGGCTAGAAAAGACAAAAGTCAAGATACCTGTTATTATTGTCAAGAAAAAGGACATTGGTCTCCAGATTGCCCAAAAAAGAAACAAGAGGAGTCAGAAGAACACATGGATTCTTGTGAAGAAGAATGGGATTCTTCAGAGGAAGAAAGCAGCCAGGTGAAGAAAAAGAAAAAGGAGAAGAAAAGAAGAAGGGAAGAAAGTGAGGAGGAAGAAGAGGAAAAGACTGTGAAGGTGAAGAAATTGAAAAAACAGAGAGAGTAAACAATGAGATAGAAGAAGTGTATGAACTTTTTAAAGTGTTCTGTTGTGAATTGTGAATTGGATTGTAACTACCGAGAAAAGAATAAATTAGGTATAAAAAAGGTAAGTGTCTTTGAGTTATGATTTTAAAATAAGAAGCTACACTCACGCACACATATACACGTACTATAGGGGTAAAATGTTTTTTTTTTGAGTTATTGGCAATTGAAAGTGTATCTCTTTTCGAGACACGTGGGTGGCCCTGAAAAGGGCATTTTTTGGTGTAGGGGTGAGTTTAAGCAATCAACTTTAACTGCCTTAAGCCTTTGCCACGGCCAAGGCCTACTTCCGGACTGCGTACTGTTGATGATGATGATTTGGTTGAAATCACTAAGGGTGGTACGGTAGGCTTAGTCACAGGGTTGACGTGTTTAGCTCGGGAAGGTCGTATTCTCTTCGGTCGTAATAAAGAAGTCTGATACATTTGTTTCAGACTTCTTAACTCCGCTAAAATGTCCAACAGTACCGTGACCGTTTGATTTTCACCCTCTTGTTTCTTTGCTGCTACTTCTTCTTGTTGTTTTTTTTTTCTTACCTCTTCTTCTTGCTGCTGTTGCTGTAGGAGAAAAGCTTGTTCTGCTTCCTTTTGTCGTTGTATAAATTTCTCCAATTCTTCTTTCTGTCTCTGTCGAAAATTCTCCAATTGCGGTAATGAAGGTGACGAAGGTTCCGGAACAAATTCTTGCGAGGTAAGAAAATCCACAAAATCCCAATTTACCTCTTCTGAAAGTAAGTCCGGGTTCCCTTGGGCGGTCTCCACTGCTGGTGCACCCCAATGGATCGTTTTCTGAGTTTCCGTCATGTTGAATCACTGCCGCATAGATTGACTGCACACAGGCGCTAGCAAATCTATATAGACCACGTGACGTCACAGACTGCTCTCTTCGGATTGGATGCGGGCTGACTGAATTTTGTAACGCGTGTTTGGATTGGTCAACAAACTCAATCCGTTTCAATCCTACCTCTACCTATAAATAAGTGCAGTTCACTGCATTGATTCACCTGTTCTCGGTGCCTCAAGATGTGGACCGATGTGCAATCTTCTACGCTTGTGTCTTCAATGATGTTCCAGACGGACATACCCATGTATGTCCGATCCAAGTGGACAGTTGTCCACAGGACAGACACCAGTCTGTGGATACGTAGGATCTACGTAGAAAGACAAGAATGCCTCAAAAGGGTCCTGATTTACGGTCCTACAGTGAGACGCAGCCTAAGGACAAGAAGAAGACCAATGCGGTGCCCTTTATGTTAATGGATACATTATGTTAATGGATACATTAACATAAATCCAAAGGCCCTTTTCAGGGCCACTCATAGGTCTCGAAAAGAGATTGACTTTCCATTGCCTACCCTTTTTTATTTATTTATTTTTTTTGTAAAAAATCCCATGTTAAATTTCCCTTGATGCTATACAGTCCCACCCTGTTTAAATTCCCCTTGACGCTATACAGTCCCATATTCCCATGTTCAATTCCCCTTGACGCTCAACAGTCCCAAAATCTATTTCCCATGTTAATTTCCCTTGACGCTAAACAGTCCCAGGTTTTTTCGTCCATATTAAATTTACATAGACGCTAAACAGTCCCATGGTGGTTAATGCTATATTTCCATTGACGCTAAACAGTCCCGGGGGGGGGGGGGTCTGTAATGCTAATTCCCATTGACGCTGAATCGTCCCCTTTCACTACTTACCATAATAACCTTGAAAATCTCTCTTCATACATGATGTCTGCTAAGAACCTCTATAAACAGCATAGAACATCCCCCTCCCCCCCCCCCTTTTAGAACATTTTGAAGAAGAAGAAAAAAAATCGAGAAAAAAAATCGCAAGAAACACCAGGCAAATGCAACAAGAAACCAGCGATGTTAAGCAAGCAGGACCGTTCCCGAGCTTTCCTTCCCACTAATGACAGCCAACCATTCAACTGTAAGGGACCTTTATGGACCCACAGATTGAGGCCAAACTATCAGGGTTCCTTGAATCCATAAAAGCCTGGGGGAGGTGGCACCATTCCCTTCCCCAGGAACAACTAGCAGGCTGCGGTGCAGTCAGAAAAAAAAGTGGCACATGCACAATTGTGCGCACGCCACTATAATTAAACTCAACAATAACAACAACGACAAAAGAAGACAACTATTACAACAAACTCAACCACAACAACCTTCTAAACCTGCTATTATAAACAGATTTTCACCTGATGATTTAGAAGATATCAGGAGTATAGAATATTGCTGCAAAATATAATGAACGAGACAAATATTTGTCAAAAGAAGATTGGCTTGGATTTATCGCCAGATTTGGTTATCAAACTATTAATGATGAAGGTTTAGTTAAACTATGTGTAGATCAAGTAAAATTAAGAAAGAAACAATTACAAGAAGAAGATGAAGATGCTTTTACTAAAATTAAAAACCGGAAGAAGTTTAGGCATTTGTCCTGACAGTGTTCTTGCTGATGTTGACCGAATAGAAATTCTGATCGGAAATGAAAACGTGCAGGAAATAATTCTCCAGAACTTATTAATGAAATATCTGATATTTGTCGAAGATTATTTACAGACGGTGTTATGGATCGTAACATTTATCACTCTGTCATTAATGAAATTGCCGACGATTATTACAGCGACTGAAAACAATTAATCAACTTGTAATTTAAAAAATGATCATATATAATGCTCAACGTGGACCTGTAATAGTTAGGGTAGTAAATTCACGATTACCAACGTACAAAGCGATTTACGGAGATGGACTTGGCGATGTTGTTATGGGTTTATTTAGAAGGATGGCTCCAAAAGCAATACCGATTGCAAAACAATTAGGGATGAAAGCTATTGAAGCTGTTCGAGATAAAGCATTATGTTATGTTGGTAATCTTGCTGGTAAGGCATTTTCATCAGTCAAAGAAAGATTATCTAGATTAGTTCGAAAACCGTAAAAACCACAGCCAGTAAAATTACCCAGCACTAAAATTATGCCTGCAACTGTTAGTAAAATAATAAGTCAAGCTGCAAATAAATAAAAAAAACTAGCAGCATTGGTTGTTCCTGAAACTGTGAATAAAAAATTAGCTAATGAAATCATGCCGGTAAATACAAGTTTTATACCTGTCATCACGTTGATGTGGCGTAAAGACAATCAGTGGCGGCGCATTCCACTGAAAAAAGACCTGGGGAAAACTATGGGTGTGGCTCCTGAACGCACAAAGATGTCCCTTAACAAAACCACCAACATCATCGTCGTTTGAAAAATAAAAGAACAGCCTCGTCGTTTGACCCGGCATCCGAAAACAAGTCTAGCCAAGCATCGACGTCTACACCAGAAAAGGCACAGTCATCCAAAGTAAAAGAGAAGCAACCAAAGGAGAGTATTGGTTGGCAGTAGAGTCAAAGGGGTCATCAAAAAGATTGGTTATGAACCTTTCGACCTACTCCAAAAATACACCCCCCAAAATAAGGAAAAAAAGGACGTGTGCCAAGTCATCGATGTCAGTACACGTATTGCGTGCACCGGAATAAACAAAGATGTCAACCCCCAGAAGCCATCCCCCTTAAGGAAAGAAAAGGAACATACTACCTCTTCGTTTATCCAAACATTGGGATGTGTTGTCAGTCCTGTCCAAAGCCCCTCCACCTATGCGAGAACAATTCATTCAAACCGCCTCCAAAGACGCCGTCGATACCGTGTGCGAATGTTGCCTGAATGTCTTGAAAGGAACGACACTTTTGTCTCAACGTCAGAAAGAATGCTTAGCAAAGCATCGACACGTTCTTTGCCAAATGGTCCAAAATAAAATACCCACCCGTCAAAAGAAAAAGATATTAGTGAAACGCGGACGAATTGTGCCTATGTTGTTAAGACCCATGCTGAAAGGAGTATTGGGAACAATGCTCGGAGAACTCATGACAGCAAGATAAAAAAAGGACCAAGAAGATAAAAGGGGCCTCTGGGGTCAAAAGATTTCAGACGTGACCTTTGGAATCCGATGGAAGGACGAAAACTGACTTTAGTGGCTTACAATCAGTGGATGGAATTCCATCATTGGCAAGAGCAACAGACCCCGCATTTACCTCCCAATCCTCACTTGATCGAGAAGTCCCAATTACAACACGAATTGTAATCGTTGATGGATCGCAGCCATTTGTCCAATACAAGAAAATCGCAACACTACGGCCAAGTGTTGAAATGACTCCAACTCCTTCACCAGAAAGCTTTAGACGAAACAGCTCCACCGACTCTGAAAGACATTAAGACCCGGATGAAAAGTCCATCACCCCCCCACCCCCAGTGACCAAGACAGGCACAGTCCCACGGATGTCTGAGGAAGAAGAGGCATGAGAAGTCTTTCAAACACCGCCAGCAGCTCCCATCCCTAGTAATATTTCAGCGTCCTTGTTGGCCCCTTCTCCCACTCCCCAACGAGAAGAAGTTAAAGTTTGTGTTAAAAAGATAATGTCCACTCCTCCTTCGACAAAAGTCAAAAAGAAAGAAGGTAAACAAGAATTGAAAAAAGAAAGCAAGACAAAAGCCATCCCATTACCACCACCACCACCACTACCCTTGACTTCTAATCCCGTGGCACGTCAAAGACGTAAAGCCATTTCCAAACCACCACCTCGTCCCATCCAAAGTAGCATCCGTGAAGAGTGGATGAAATATTTTAAAAACGTCCTGATGTTGAATGTGTTAGCCAGCATTTAATACGTGTTATGGAGGAGGTCAGAAATTGTATCTTGCTGCCGAAACCCGACTTAAAAGTGTCCGTTTACCTCAAGTGCAACGATGGTTACAAGAACAGGACACGTACACCTTACACAAACCCATTCACCGTAAATGTTCCAGAAGTCGCACCCGAGTTGAGACATCGATCATCAATGGCAAACCAATTTAGCCGATGGCCATCTACAATCGTGGCTATAAATATTTTTTTGTGTGTCATCCACGTCTTTTCCAAATGTGCCTGGGTCGTGCCATTGACTTCCAAATAAAACACTGAGTTAGTGCAAGCCATCAAACTGGTGTTGAAACAAAGTGGTCGTCACCCTCTTCGATGACAAACCAATCAAGACACCGAAATTCTGAACCAAGCCCTCCAAAAAGAATCAAAGATACAAGAAATTCATTTTTTCACCACCGAGATTACCAAAACATAAGAAAGCACTGTGAAACATTTTCAACGCACCTTGAAAGAATGCATGAGGAAATATTTTACGCATCAACACACTCTGAAGTTCACTGATGCCTTACCTCACCTGGTCAAAGCGTACAATCAATCTTACCATCGGAGCATCGGATGTGTTCCCGAAGAAGTGACTCCCAAAAAGGAAGTGACAGTCTTTGAGCATACGTTTGGTACGTCCCCGACTGTGACTGTCCCCAAGAAAGGTGAAGTTTTGACGACGGGAGATTGGGTACGCATTGGCGAAACCAAACGAACTTTCGACCAAGCTTGCTTACTCAAATGGACCTTCGAATTGTTTCTTGTAACTGGACGAGTGCGTGGCCATCATCCTGCGTCTATGAAATGGAAGAACGGATAAGTGTTTAAGGAATGTTTTACTTACCCGAGTTACAACGCGTGACCAAAACAAAAGAAGACGATGTGTATTACATCAAATACATTCTCGAACAAAGAACTCGTAAAGTGGGAAAACGACATATAAAAGAAGTCAAAGTACGTTGGAAAGTATATCCTCCCAGTTTTTACTCTTGGATCGACAATTTGCAAGTTATCAACTATAACAAGAAGTGACCATCATGCCCTTCAACACAGCCTCAGCTACCACAGTTATCACTCCTTCACCGAGTTAATCTGTGCATGATCTACATAAACAACCTTTGTGGGTGTGGTGTGGAGAACGCGTGCCTAAAACTCAAATCGTCTTTTCTGTAAATCTTTGTGGTGTATTGTGTCACCCGTGCTGCCATTGCCAATTTGAGTTTTCAACAAGGAGACAAACAATTGTGGACCATTTTACAGAGCAGTTGCATCGGTTACCTTCACCCCAATCCTTCCCTGAAATACTCTAACGGTAACAACGGAAGTCTTGCGCACAACGTCAATCACTCTCCCAACAGTCAAAACCCAAACAACAACCACAACAGCAGCTCTCTTTTAGACACTCCTTTAACTTCGAGTGACCCCTCGGACAGCAGAACTCTGGAATTATGAACAAATTTTACTTAACATTACCCAGTAACAGTTCCAAGGATGTGTTTCCCTAAAACACATTGTGCTATTTCACAGCCAAATTACCCCAGGCCATCCAGTTGGATCACGAAGCCCATTGGGAAGTGGCTTTGGTGGAAATGATTCACCCTACACAAATCCAAAACATCACTGAAAATCAAAACGTTTTTGAGGTCGAGATCCTGAAGCAACAAGTGCAAGAAGAGATTAATAAAATCAACCCTTCAGATATAAAAAATCCAGAAGCAATCCACTATTCACCATCTATACTGTGAAAATTTCAGCAGGTTATTATTTTAACAGTCAACATTTGGTGGAAACGATTGCTGACAGGTTCAAAGAAATGTTTGGCGAAGTCCTGAACAAACATAACAAACCTATTAAAATTGCGTACCATAAAGTAGCTCGTCAACTGCTGGTGAAATTTAAGGATACGGACATGTTGGCCATCAGATTTAATGATAGTTTGTTTGAAATTCTGGGTGGACATCCACATTTTGTAACAAATAATTTGAGCCCGAAGATCAACAGCAATATGGATTTTTACAGCTGTTTTAAATTTCATGTAGAACTGAACAAAGGACTCAATTTGATCTTTGTGTACTCAGATGTGGTCGAGTACAACGTGGTGGGACACACCTCCGTACTGTTACTGCGTGTCATTCCTTTCAAAGTGGATTCCGTCATGTACACTGACGAGGAAGGTGGAAACACCTATCATGTTACCACTAGTTTGTACATCCTTATTATTTACCCGTCAGTAAGTCGTATTTTGACACTGTCAACATTGGTATAAAAGGAGATCTGGGACAAAATATTCCATTCTCCAAAGGGAAAGTTACAGTGTTGTTGTTGTTCTAGGGTTTAACGCCATTTTTCAGCACAAGATAGGCTATACATGGCGGCCAGTATAACTGGTGGAGGAAGAACCCTGGAAAACCCAGGGAAGAACCACCGACCCACGAGAAGCTACTGGCCGGCTTTCCCACGTACCCACGGGGAAAGTTACAGTGAAACTTCATTTTCGAAAACGATTCTCTGACGACTTGTAAGGAATGTATCCTTTGTACCGAAGAATCGCTCGACAGCGAGTACATGGTTTAGAAGATATGCTGAAATCGGCGTTTCGTTCGGTTGCCCCCATTTTGAAACCGATGGAAACATGAGGATTGCACGCCTTGAAAGGTGCCGCTTTGACGCACGGCAAAAAAATTTCTTCAAAATGTCATCATCAACAAACAAAACCCCAAAGAAGCCTTCTTGAGAGCAGTCAAAAATGTCTTGCTTCAAACGGGCAAAGACATTTTGGGTCAACGAGAAACTCCTAAAAATGCCCTGAACACCTCATGCATCCCTGCTTCCCTAACGCCACAGCAAGGACAAGGCAGAAAGAGACGACGAAGACACCCATCCAGAGGACTTCACAGCCACAGAGCTAGAAAGACTAAGAAAAGAAAAACTGTCCAAGACTTAAACAATTTTGACTATCAAATCAAAAACAGAGAGAAAAAATTGTTCACCGAGAGTCTTGCGCCTGTTCCAATTCGGAACTGGACCTTTTTGCCATGCCGCCTACTATGATGATGATGCAAGAATCCCAATTGGTAGAATTTCATCCCGTCTATTCTGTCAAGGACTTAGGATCAGCTTCCATAGAATTTGACATCAAAGGACAGCTCGAAGATTACATCGATCTAAATAACAGTTACATGTACTTGAAAGTCAAAGTAGCTGAAGGGGATGGTACTGATGATCTAGATGGCGAAGAGGCAGTAGCCCCCATCAACAAGTTCATGCATTTTGTGGTCAACAGAAGCATGGATACATACCGTTATCTAGCGTATCTGGAAAATCTCTTGACATACGGAAAAGAAGCTAAGAACACTCATCTGGATGCTTGCTTGGTATGGAAACCTGACATGTCGGGCATGTTCAGAAGCCTAGATAACAACAATGTGGGGTTAAGAGACCGTAAAGAGAAAATTGCTCTAAGCAGTAGTTTAGAACTCATGGAACGTTTGCATTTGGACATGTGGTTGCAAGAGAAGTATTTGCTGAATGGCGTGGATGTCCGCCCAAGACTGAATTGAAGCAACGTCGCTTTTCATTTGATGGCTGATGATGCCAATAACAATACAGTCATACAATAAGTCCGACTTTAAATACATCGCGTAGAAGTATTACCTAAAGTGGGAAATGACCTCAGTCACACTTTGAGCAGAACGACCACCAAGTATCTGATACGATGCATGGAAATGAAAACCTTCACCATTCACGCTATCCATGATCGAAGATCATCTGTTTCAAGGACAGTTACCCAAGTGTCTAATCATTGGTATCGTCATCAATGCAGCCTTCAACGGAGCCCCCAATCAAATTCCTTTCGAATTTAAGCACTTCGACGTGTCCAATATCGAAGTCAGTCGTGATGGCAAGACCTTGTGTACCAGACCTTTCGAACCTGACTTTACCCAGGATAATTACTTGAGGTCGTACTTGACCCTGTACGAAGCTAGTGGACAGTTAGGGACTAACACAAGCCATGTCATTTCGTACAAAGATTATGCAGGAAGTTACGCTTTGTGGGCTTTTGATTTCACCCTAGACCAAGTCAGCGAAGAGAACCATTTCCACCATATAAAATCCGGCTAGATTCGTGTGGAACTTCAATTTAAAGCACAGGTGCTCGACGCGAGCTTGATGCTGAGAAAAAAACAACACAATAATCTGAAGGAACAAAATCATACAGAGTGGCAAAAACACCTAAGATTACTCCCATGACCCATTCTGACATAGGACCCTCTCTATCATAATATATAAGAGAGAAGGTACGTAACTTCCAAATACTTCGTTCCACCCATGACCATTGATTTCCTTCCGCAATTTCCGTCTTTAAAGGCACACGTCCATACTATATGGCTTATTTTACTCCTGAGATATTTTTCTATTCATCAATCCATCATTTACTTTTCTGCGTTGTACCAAACTGAAGTTACGGGCTCCAAAACGTGCGATTTTCGTGAATGTTGTCTTTTGGGACAAGTGCGTGCACATGTGAAAACCGGTGAAAAGAGCTACATGTACCATGTTTGGGACTCTATGATGCATCCCTTCTTGAATTACAGAACAGTGGTAGATGCAAAAGTAAGTTTTTACTTACCATTAACTCGATTCAACTTTAGGAATCCTGTTCCATGCAAGAATTAGACAGTCTTCTTCACTGCACATACATTGTATACGTGTGACTCTATTTTCAAAATAGGTAAACTATGCGGCACACACGTCAATGCCAAAATATGATTGGCTCAAAAGGTTATACATATTATCATATGTGCTCGGAATTGTCTCAGTAGTAAAAATTCTCAAAAATCGCACGTTTCTGAGCCCGTAACTTCAGTTTGGTACAACTATTCCAGACTATTGGCACATCAGCACAGTAAATTCAAATTCATGTAAAACACCATTGGAACTTGTTTGGAATACTCGATAATTCTGAACTTGTGATAGAACTTTTAGGACTATTTAAGATATAATTCACCATACTATAAGTTATTTTCAATTTGTCACTTTGTATTATAGGAAAATACATTATTGGTTGAATTTGACAAAACTGGTTTTCGCTTTTACCTATGACTTACTTCAGGAAAATAGAGTCGTAACAATAATACTTATTGAAAGTCTGATTACCTACAATCTATTTTTTTTTAAGACTGTGAGATTCTGATACATTTTGTAATTGCAATTTTTTCTAATAAACAACAACTCTTAAACAGAATGAAGAATAGGCTAACCGACGCATATCTTCATACACAATGCGCAAAGAAAAATTTATTTAGCAATGGATACATCTATGGAGTTTTTAAAACAAGCCTGCTTTTTTTAATAAAATTAAGTTTCTTTATCTAAAACATTCTGCATTATTAACTATAAACTTAGAACCTCAAACCACCATTCATCAATTTAATGATGTTGAGTTTAGTACTTTGAAATTGAAAATACAGAGCAAGATCACTAATGGACAGACCATTTAATTTTTAGAGCAGGGCCTGGTCTTATTTTTGTTTTAATTGCCACCCCCACCCCCTCAATTTGAATAGGAAAATAAATCTTGATCTGATTCATACAAATAGACCTAATTATACTAATTATTTCCATTATGGTGGTTGACATAAAATTATCTTCAGATAATAAAACATTTTAAAATCCCATCCCCCCAACCACAAAAGGTCACTTTCGAAATAATCGTGTAGCACTGAATGCTGTTATACATTTGCAATTCTATTGTATGTAAATACATGGCATGTTCTTTTTGAATGATGAAACTAGTTAGTTTGTGATGAAAGACTGATATTCTCACATACATGAATACCTATTAACAAAGCAAACAAAAATGCTGTGTACAACTACAAAATTTGTGATGGAACTGGGTATATAAAAATAAAGAGGATAATTGTAATGGTGAAGACTTTATTACCAAGACATAGGAAATTAAAATGCATGTGACAAAATAGTCATTTTATATTTCACATGAATAGTTTAAAAATCACCATTAAACTTGAAATTATTTCAAGAACAAGCTATTGAATATTGCACTCAACAAGAAAATACAATTAAAAATGCTTTCCATTAGTCATTTACACAGCTCTTAGTCCTTCAACTATATACATGTAGGTGGGATACAAATAGATATTAGATACAATTATATTTGAAACTGGAAATCAACAGTACTTTTTTGTCTGATCTGTTAAGTCTACCACACTTATTCCTCTCAATGCAATCAGTATTCCTTCATGAACAATCATGGCCAGATCAATATATGCATTCTATAACTCCACATCAAGGTTTTGATCGCTAAAAAGTTTCTGTGTTAAAAAGCAGGTACAGAATCATTGGCAAAGCTAAATCAATATCATTGTTTTGTTCTATGCTCGAGACTGTATCCAATAATAATAAAAAAACAAGAAAGAAAAACAACAAGAAAACAAAATAAACTAAAAGCCAAGCTTTTCCTTATAATAATAGTGAGATATTTAAGCTTGATAAAAAATAACAGCAATTTAAGAAGAGAGAGAGAGAGAGAGACTATTCTCAACCCTTGACATAAACAAGAGTCCCCTGAAGGGAATGATGCTCTACTGGCTGAAGAGAATTTCTAGGAATTCAAGATAAGACCAGTTCTTCCTTTCAACTGCTGGTTCAAAACATCTCTGATAATCTTCAGCAATAACAAGATTTTTAAATTATGTGCTGTAGTGGGCATACTGGACATCAGGCTTGCACCATTTTCATTTAGGACCAACAATACATCATATGAAGTCTTCTGGTGAAACCACAACATCAAAATGACCATTAAGGAAAAGTACCAATAACTGGACTTCATGATGGTCATTGTGGCAGCTATATTGGAAGCCAGATTGGCACCACTTTCATTGACAATCTTCTAGACAAATTAAGTCTTTCACTGAAAACCCAATGCTTAAATAACCATTCATTCAGGAGAAGCAGTGATCACAATTTTCAAGATGGCCATTAACATAGCCATATTGGATGTCTGAGCAGCACCATTTTCATTCAGAACCAGACAGACATAGAAAATTTTATGTGAAACCCAATGTCAAGTTGACTTTCCATTTAAGAGTAGCAATAACAAGATTCTAAAGAAGGCTGCTATGTCGTCAATATTGGACACAAGATCGGCACCATTATCACTTATGACCCAGCAGACCCCATAAAAAATCTTGTAGTGAAAATCACATGTTGATATGACCATCCATTCTGATAGAGTAGTGATTACATTTTAAGACAGGTGCTGTGAAAGCCATATTAGACATGAGGTCGACATTATTTTCATTTTGGACCAACCAGACATCTTGAGAAGTCATCTGGTAAATGCATGTCAATCTGACTTTCCATTCTGTGGTAGCCATATTTGATGCCATTTTCATATAGGACCAAGTAGACATCATAAGAAGTCTTTTGGTGAAAAACCTCATGTTATGTCCATCCATTCAGGAGAAATAACAATAGCAAGATTTTCAAGATGGCAACTGTGGGGGCCATATTGAACATTAGAATGGCACTATTTCATTACAGGGCTAACTATACATCATAAGAATTCTTGTGGTAAAATGCCATGTCAATCTGACTTTCTAGTCAGAAGGAGCAGCAATATTTTCAGCATGATTGCTGTGGTGGACACACAAACTGGCACCATTAACTTTAGGACCAATGAGACACCATAAGAAGTCTTATGGTGAAAATAGTATCAATTTATCTGTTTAGAGTTGCAGTGAGATTTTCAAGATGGCCACTGTACTGGCCATATTGAATTTCTGAGCAGTACCATTTTCATTTAGGACCAATTCATGAGATGAATATGTGTGCAAAGTTTCATGGTAATCCTAAAATTACTAGCAGTTCAGAAAAAGTAGCAATTACAAACTTGTGCTAATGAATGGACACATGGAAGATGACAACAGACCATCCCCTTAGCTCTTCTGGTCTATCTTCCCTCATTTTTCCAGGTGAAAACTCTGGGAATATTTGAAAGGAAAAATGTTTATACATCCTGTGACACCTGGAAAATTTACAATGAAAAAAATGTTTTGGTGACCGAGTTGGAATATGCTGTAAACAAATACTCAAGGGTTGCAATGAATGTGATTGATCAGCATTACTTTTGGTTTTATTGTATATATGATGACTGATGTGCATGCACTGTATTCAGAATTAAATGGAATGTGTTTATTCCAAATTAATCAATAATTTCTCTATCTTGTTATGCTATCATAGACCTTCTTGTTCTACCTTTGCCAGAAAAGGTGCATGCTGACCTTGAAGCAGTTCAAAACAAACAATGACATGTTGTTTCTTATATGCAGCACAGCCATTATGTATGGTTTGGCTTCATGTTTAATGGCACAGCAACACAAGTAGACTATGTAATGCCATCGGAAATGGACTAAAAATAAAAACTTGTACAAAATGTCAGTCAATGGAAACATTTTAATGCCCTTAATATTGCAGTATTGAAAGATTATTAACTTACGTACAGCTTAACAAGTAAGTTACAAAGGTACTCTAACTGCTTCTGTATAAAACATACATGCTTCAAGTAATATCCAAGTACAAACAGCATAGTCATGTATCTGTCATCCCATAGTGCATCAGTATGTCTGGACTCCAGCTGATTGTATGGACTAATCATTAGAACAACACAGACATGGATCTGCTGGTGCACTATGAATCAGCAGATTAGATTCTGTGCTCTTTGCAGATAGATACAACTTACAAGTTAGCATACGCAAAACCGAATTGTAGACAGAACAGCCACAGTTCTGCTGGCACATTATGTAAACCCAACTGTATAAAGAATACGCACTGTTCTGCTGGTAAAACCCAAGTATAGACAGAACATCCCATGATCTGCTGGTAAAACCCAAATATAGACAGAACAGCCCATGATTTGCTGGTAAAACCCAAATATATACAGAACAGCCCCTGATCTGCTGGCAAAACCCAGATATAGACAGAACAGCCCATATCTGCTGGTAAAACCCAAATATAGACAGAACAGCCCCTGATCTGCTGGTAAAACCCAAATATAGGTAGAACAGCCCCTGATCACTGCTGAATCAATCATTCTGTAAAGGAAGCTCTATAGTTCTGTCCTTTTTTCAGCTGGGTGTATTTTAGTTTGGTAAACACAATTTTTCGCTATGTACCTAAACAAAATATATAAATGTCTCCCACTTTCATTTAAATATTGATAAAAAAAATTAGTTACGCATTATAAAATTAGGTCAGTCCTTCACTGAAGGGCCATTTTATTTTAAATTTTGGCACAGAGCAAAAATGACTGTTCTGGAAAGCAACAAAAATTAACCACAAAGGATCCCAATTTATGAAGAAACAGGCTATTAACATTAAGAGTCATTCAGCCTTTCCAGTCATAATGAAAGAGATATTTGCACAAAGGTGACATTTACTCTCAACAATTGCACAAGATCATGATGTTCACAAAGGATTAAGCAACTATTAAGTTCTACCATTTTAACACATGGCATCGATTAGTCAGTGGTTAGAAGTTCAAATGGATTGCTGACGAATCTCATGCCTGGATATGCATGACTTATTACACAGTAACAACTGGAATGCTCTTTTGTCCAATCCCGCTGCAGCATAGTTACCTGCTTCGAAGAAATCTAGGCACCTTGCATGTTATAGTTACAATTTAAAAGTTTATAACTTCACCATCTTTCATCCAGTTCTTTTAAAATTTTCACCATCAACAAAACATACATCTACTCCCACTTAACAAAAATATTAGAATGAGTAACCTGGTTACCATAGCCTTGACAGTTTGTTAATTGCTATAATTAAACTCTAGTGGTATTTCATTTCATGATAATATATGCTTTAAGGGGCCTTAAAGAATTATATAAATCCCATATATAAAAACAATAACAACAATGTGTGTTAAAATAGCATTTGTAAATTATGTACAAGTTTCCTTCCAGACCCCCATTTTCTTCAAGAAATCAATCCCTCTCTCCATCACCAGCAATATCCCACTGCTTTTCCAAAATGGACAGGCAAAATAATGATCTATACGTATCTATTTATACAACAACACATATAATTGTACAATGATATCACAGAATTGTTCTGTATAGGTGGGTATAATATCGAACTTGCCCGATTTGATCACTAGGTCATGAAAGATATCTGGAAATTTAGAAGTAATCATAGTAAATCTTGCTACCTGAGCTCAAGTTAAGGGGAACTGATGCTTATCAAAATTACAGGAATATCAACCTATAACATTAACTTTTGAAAAGACCATGGATAATTATTAGAAACAAAAAATTAAAAATGTTTTTGATGTGCAAAATTTCTTTAAAATAATATTTTAAAGCTTGTCCCTCTTAAAAAAGATAAACTGTAGCAAAACGTCAAACAATTATCACAATGAAAGTTCAACAAATCACATGTTATAAGGTATACATTACTTAATAAAATGAAATATATTTGAAAAAAAATTATTTATTTTTTTCTGTTACTATCTTTACAAAAAAGAGAGAATTTTGAAGGTGTGATAGATCTGAGCACTAGAAATGTAATTACTACATTAAGAGTTTTCACATATGAAGCCTTATAGGTGAGATCTAAATTGAACATAAAAAATTAAAAACTTTTTTCCCCTGTAAAATTTTCATAGTTTTGATTCTGCACAATTCTTATGCAGCTTTGTATAATGGGACATGAATAATGACAGCCATTAGGGTTTGCACAACAACAAAAAATGTTTAGATTATTCATCAAGTACTGATTCCCCTTCAACATAGGAATGGTCTGGAATATACCAATAAACCAATGCTAAAGTGTAAAGTTAGAGTTGTCTGCCTGTTGTACTCTTTCCCTTAAATACATGATTACTGATCAAAATGAAATCTTTAACATTAAATAAAATACAGAAATTCTCTAGATAATGAGAATTGGTCTCAATTATGGTGGTAAAACTAGGGTCAACTCAAACCTAATTCAAAGAGGGTGATTAAAGCTACTCCAAGTTGGATACTATCAGGAGTAGTCCAACATTTTGGATTTAATTATAGACTGTTTGCATCCTGAGAAATTATTTTCTTTGGACCTCTGAACAACTAATAATTCTTTGCATGAATAAGATGAATGACAAGAATGTAAAATGGTTTTTCTTATGGTTTTTATTTTACATTTGTATAGTTTTCGGCTGCAAAGCATCACTCTTCAAGTGTTAAATGCAAACATTGCATATTTAATAAGTCACGCAAGAAATTTTTAAAAAAATGTACTTTAAACAAAATTCTCACTTCATATGCATTCCTAATGAAAAATTTCAAAAGGTGGTATTTACCCCCCCCCCAAAAAATATAATACAAAAATTACAGCACAACATTTGATTTTCAGAAACATTCAAGTGCAATTACCTAAAACAGTTTCAATGATATTCCACAGAAACAACCTCCATTTCAATATGAAAATTATAAAACAATGAAAATTATAAACTTTTGATACTAGAATTTACTTGCCCTTTGCATATAACAGTTTATGCCTGTAAACAAATTTACCAGTAACTATCACACCATTCCCTTCACAATACTGGCCATGAAAACAAATGTGTCTCTGTATATATTTACGTAAAATATATTAAACTAATCTGTAATCTCAATTATTGTTATACTGCACAAAAATAAGTTTTAAGTAACAGTTTACAAAGGAAAATATGGGTCTGAACAGCTATTGCTAGCAGCTCATATATACTTCTGAACAGGACATTTACCCACATAATTTTTAAGGGCAAAATATACAATTAGTTGTCAACTGAGGCATGTGCTTGGTAAAATTTACTTACCTAAATGTAGGTGTCACTTGTACAATGAACCCGTCAATTGAATTTTCTTTTATTCGAGAAATGAAGTTGTAACAAATTTGAACTAACTTATCAAGATGATATTATTTTTAAAAGTAATTCATTTTTAAAATGAATAACATAGCTCAGTCCTATAAGCTATCTGCCAATTTAACTGGTGGGATGAAAATTTCAAATTTTTTTCTCATAGAAAACTACTAAAGTCCTGCCCTGCAGTTATGTGCAAACTTTGAGCAATACCAATATAGTTATTAAATGTTGAAACAAAGCATTCAAGATCTGTCTGTATTTTAAAAAAGACAGACAAAAACATTATTAAGTACAAATGTGAGATCATAGGACACTAAGATCTGGATTACTTACATTCCATTTGAGCATAAAAGTCAATAACATATAACCTTCCAAGACATGCTTGGATTTGTTTCTGTTATTTCACAACTGAAATTTATTTATTTGAAACAATTAACTGTATCTGCACTATACTACTAAAATGTATTCAAATCCATATAATTTTTTCAATTTGATGTAAGGTAAACTAAATCAATTGAAAAATAATTAGTGCAAACACAATGAACTTCATAATTCTGATTAATGTATTAATTTAAATTCATGCAATCAATATATCAATATTAAAACATCTGTGCAATAAAATTCAACTTTTTATTATTTGCTCTCTGTACTCCTCACTCAACTCTTAAGCATACACATTTAATGGCGCTAAATGGTTTTTGTGTGCAGAATTTTTAGTTATATTATGAATACCCATGAACATACTTTTTTTTTTGTGAAGATTACATAATAGCCCATACTGAAAAAATCCCCCAAAACTTGTTATAGGTCACCACCATTCACTGACAGAATGAATAAAGACATGTTAATGAGTTTGTCCATTTTCATAGCTTGTCCCAATGTACAGATCCTATATTATCTAATCTTGTGAGGTTTTATTTCTTGTTATAGAATACTGGCTTTTTTGCTGACATTAACAGGTATTGCTTTTAACATTTGTCATTCAGTGTATTGAGTGTGACAAAGGAAAATTTTTAGTAATATGCAACTTTTTAAATGGTTAATTATCAGATATATATTACAACTGCTTCAAATTAACTATCAGAAGCAATTACAAGATTCTGCTAAAACTATAATGTTTCCCTCATTCTGATTCTGCAGGTTTTAAATAAATTTCCTAATGCAGACCTTAATTATTTGCATTTTGTAAAGCATTTTTACCCTTATGGAAACAAAGATACATTTCTGACTAAATGCTCTTCCTTCAAGTTTACATTGATACATTGTAAACCTATAATATTCCTTAACTGATATCCTCCAATCACAAATATGCATACAAGTCTCCTCACACAGTGTCTCCTGTTCCACCAAACACTGGAAAATGCTTCCAAAGCCTAGAGTTTTGATTTCCACTGAGCAGACCCATCTCAGTACTTATGGCTGTCTTCAAGTTCATTCATAGTTTCTATATTTTGGTCTTTGTCAAGTGGTTTCTTTAGCATCTCGTTTTGCAGCCAAAATCTGAGAGAATTTCTTTTTGTCGACAGTCATTTGTATATGTTCTATTGCTTTGAACAGGTGCTCCTGTTGGATGTCCTCTGGAAGTCTGGTCAGAAACTGAGCAAGATGAATGAAGTCCAGGCTCATCAGCACCTTCTCATACAGTTTTAAAATTCCTGAAAAGATGAACATACAGATTTTTTACCCAGTGTTCCCTTTCAACAGTTAAAGGGCAAGTATATCTCTAAGATATGTAGAACATTACAGATTTAACTAGTAAAGTTTAAATAATACACTCACTCTGTAAAACAAAAGAAAAATACAAAAGTACCATATGTATTCACTTACAAGTTAATTCCAACTGCAAAGAACAAAGATATTGATCTGCCAGTGCATAACGTGCTGGCAGATCAGGGTCTATGTTGTTTGTTCTCCTAATTATAACAAGCTGCATTGACCCAGATCTGCCTGTGCATTATGCCACAGTAGATCTGGATCTGTACAGTTTACACTTAGACTCAGTATATATGGCACATAAAAGAAAATGTCCTATTTGGTTCACACTGCCCTGGAATATATTTTCATGAACTTTCCAAAATTTTCAAGAGATATTGTTATATTAAAAAAGGTACGTCATATTCACATTTTGAACTGTATAGATATCTCACTTCTAGTCATATATTCCTTGCAAAAATGGTCATCCATTTGCAAATATATTAGTGCCAAAACAAGACACAACTCAGTCTGGTAACTACCTGTGCTGTGCATCATTTTGACACAGCCAATTGTATTCCATTTATTATTTTCTATTAATTTGGAAACTATGTAAATAACAACAAACTTGAATTTCAAAAGTTTTGTAATAGTTTGCATTTCTTCAAATAAATTTTAAGTAAATAATAAAATTTTCCTTATCTAAAATTTTTCAGTAAATTGTTTCTTCTTGAATACTTACCTGACCACATTAATGTTAGGAATATAAACTACTACCTCCCAAATCCAGACCTATCAAAGACAAAAACTTGTATTTCCTATCTTTATTATAGAGACAAAGGGCATAAACTCTTGCCCATTAACTCCCCCTGCTGACAGCAGGTGGCACGAGATTTAAGTTGAGTGGAACATCATGAACATAATGCTTGCATGGTGGGGAGTATGGAAGGGTACTGCAGTAATGTGATCAGGGAAGTATTCTAGCAGAACTATAATTTACTGAAAAATTTGATTTCTCCTTTGAATACATTACCCAATCACATTAATGTTAGGAGAACAGGTAATTGGAGCAAAAATGTTCGGCATTTTACCAATACCTTGAGTAACTTTTCTGGGAAGAAGGTTGGATTCCTCGTATGAAGGATAACCAACTCTCCCAACCTGTGAACAGCACAACTAGAAGTGATGTGGTTTATGTCTGGAAGAAGAAATGAATGATGCCAATTGGGTCTTGTAGCCACCTGTGTGACTGACACTAGGCCTACAAGATCTTGATTGTGTTGCCAATTCCCTTAATAACATCTCAGATAGAAACATTATAGACTAAGGCAATGCTTGCAGAGATTGCTCTCATCTTTTAAGCAGAAAATTTCATCAGGTGACTCTGTTCTAATGAGATATCAGAGTATGCAGCGCATATTACCCACTTCAAACATGAGGGGTTATATCCTCTTTCCTGGGTTAAATTGGAAGAGATGCTCTTGAGCTTGAGTTCATGAACCAGATCCAGTCTGAATGCCTCTAAGGATGTATCAATACAGGGGAGAGGTCATATGATGGCTATCTGATTGCCCACTGATGGCAGTCTGAATGCCTCTAAGAATGTATCAATACACGGGAGAGGTCATATGATGGCTATATGATTGCCCACTGATGGCAGTCTGAATGCCTCTAAGGATGTATCAATAGAGGGGAAAGGTCATATGATGGCTATCTAATTGCCCACTGATGGCAGACTGAATGCCTCTAAGGATGTATCAATACATTGATGGTCTAAGCCTAGGGATCTGATACTGGCGAGATAAAAGTGGGCATTTTGTGATTCCAACTAGTCACAAAAAGATCGATCACTGGATGCTTCCAAAGCAGGCAAATCTGTTGAAAGACTGATGGATGGTGGGACCATTCTTTATGGAGAATCTGGCCTTCCTTGACAGAAAATCAGATTTCTTTTTAGAGTCTACTGGAAATATTCTGATTTGGATGTCTGTGTTGCAATAAGCATACCAATGATGGAACATTCAGTCCAGAATGCGGAGTTGGGGTGATTTGGTACCACCCTGTTTGAGGAGGTACAACATTACAAATGAGTTGTTAGACATTATGAATATGACCTTGCAATGAAGAGTCTCTCCAGGAATGAAATGCCTTGAAGATAGCTTTGGTCTCCAACAGACTGATGTGAAAACCTGTGTCCTCATGATCCAAATTGCCAGTGACAGTGTTGAAGCCTGACAACAGTTGGGCTCCCCAACCATGGGTACTTGCATCAATACATATGATCATGTCCAGCTGGAACTGTTCCAAAGGTATTCCTTTTGTGACCCAATCTTGGTTGTGCCACTGATTCAGGAATGATACTACCTCCCTCATCATGCTGATCCTGTAACTCCGTGGCGCTGACAAGAGCCACCACTAAAACCACAAGACCATCTTCAAAAGGCACATGCAGAGGCGATCCAACAGGATGAAATCCACTGCTGCTTTGAACAACTGGATGAGCTGCAGAAACTGTGATTGATTTCTTGCTTGAAATGGGCTCTATAAGCCGGACAATTCAGACCACCTTAAGGTGACAAGGGCATACAAGGTAGAGGTGGGTGAGAAAGTACTTGGATAACTACTGGGATGAATGAAGATCAGATTTTTCCTAATTTATCAGAAAGCTGAGATGATTTAAAAGGGATATGTGATCATCATTCTTGCCACTGACAGGAATCAAACTCTCTATATGTTTTTGGAGGATGTCCAGGTACACCGCATTGGAAGCGGAATAGGGAGATGACACAGTTGCTTAGTTTCACAAAGGCCTGAAGATTTATGTTAAAGCCGAAAGGGAGAGCATGAAACTGATTAAAGCTACACTCAGACCTTTCCAAAGTCAGATCTGAGTATGAAACATCATCAGGCTTATCCCCACACTCGGTGTGTGGGTCATCCTGATCTGGATCAAGATCAATATACAAATACATTCCCGGTTGCATTGATGAGGTGTGACCAATGTCTCTAAGACTGTCATGGTACTATTCAGGATGGTATGGCATGCATAAATGGCCAGCAATATCAATTGGATACAGTCATCAAATTGGTACAGACAGCATATCAAAAGCAAAATCAGTGAGAATGGTTGTCATACAAATGGATGGCAGCATAGACAGCTGTGCTACCGGAGGATTGGAAAAGTTAGGAGGCTGGACAGATCTATCACTAAGATCTCCGGTAATGATAACATTCGATGGCTCTTCTTGATGAGGAAAAAGACGTTATGACACAAAAGCCATACAGTCACAAGTTGGTATAGAATTAGAACAGAATGGCTGGGAAGTATGCCAATACAGCATCAAACTGAGGTGTGGTGGCACATAACAATGAAGTCATGTAAAGACCCCCAGATCTAAAGGACATGCCTGGATATGCAGTGGGACGTATGCATAATGGGCTGGGAGGATACTCCCTCAAAGTGTCAATATACTCTACAGAAATAGAAGATGGAAAGACTAGGAAAAATTGGTCTGAACAAATCGACTCTGTTGTCACTTGCTGTACCAAACGATGCACCTGTAAATACACAGAAAGTGCTGACAGTGTAGGTTAAGACATAGTTTGCTCCATTTCCCCAGAAGTAACTGTAGTCATAGCTAAAGTATGTTTTATCTCAAAAGCCAAATAGCATCCCCCACCAGGCTGGCCAAAGACTTGGTATGAAGATGAATGCACAGTATTTTCCCTTTTTTGATTTTCAAATTCTCTCCACTTTCTGCAGTTTTTCAAAGTCCTGTAGACTGTGTATTCTCCAACCAACTGGCGTATATGCTGCAAGCAGCCGATGATGTATGCTTTGTATTTTGGGAGGTGATGTGAATGACGCATTTTCAATTTACAATGTAAGCTTAAAACATGGGACACCTGGCTGCTGCAAGAGGAGATAATAGGCAAGAGTTATTGGGGAATATATTCGAAGGAGAAATTTATATTTTACGAGAATCTGAAATAATATCAGATGGAGGTGACAGTTTCAATAAAATGCTTCTGGTTTACATATTAAAGGAAATCTTTTTGTTTGGCAAGTATACAGCTTTGTGGCTGGAATTCATTTGAAAAAAAATTAATTACCCAATGCTGTTCTAAATAAAAACTCCTCGCCATCCCTGCAGAAAACATCCCATACTCTGCATGCTACATCTAGAGGTAGAGACTTGCTAAAGAGGGAAAATATCCTGAAAAGACATTAAAATCTACACTTGCATGTATAAAAGGCCAACTCAACTGGATCATTAGTCCCCTAAATCATTTGCAAGCATGTTCTGCACTGTTTCTCCTAATACGAATTTCAAGTGAAAATCAACAGATCCAAACCTACTAAAAAATGAGATCACTGACTTAGGTTAGACTGACTGCATCTTATACAAAACTAAATATGGCACATAATTTGCTGTGAACTACACTCAAGCCAGCAACAGACCATTAATAAGATAAGTACTCAAAAACAATGTCACTGATGGTGTACGTGTCCCGTAGTATCAAAAGTTCCAATATAATATCTCCTGAGTCAGTGTAATTAACTTTTCTAAGTGTCACAAGAAAAGACAAAATAAAAAAAGGCCACAATGAAACTGATTCAATCCTGTCTGAGGTTCATTCCAGGATGAAAAAATTCTTTAACACAAGCTAGATTCAAAATTATTTATTTCTAAAAATATTAATCACCTCAAAAATTTATGTTCAATATGTAAAAAGATATGTGCTTTCATTTTAAATGATTATTTACATACTACTCTAAATACAAATATGTGGGGCCCCGAGTGGCCGAGTGGTCTACAGCGCTCATCGTTACGGATCACTGCCATCTCACCTCTGTCTGCGTGAGTTCGAGTCTCAGGCTCGGCTAATGTGGGTATGTGAGAAAGCCTGCCAGTAGCTTCTCGTGGGTCGGTGGTTCTTCCTGGGGTTTTCCAGGGTTCTTCCTTCACCAATTATACTGGCTGCCATGTATAGCTTATCTTGTGCTGAAAAATGGCGTTAAACCATACAACAACAACAACAAAAAAATACAAATATGTTGATTTGATAATTATTTTGCTCAGCATGGTTTTTAACATGACTCCTAACTTAATAGACAGACAGACAGACAGATAGATAGATAGACAGACATTCAGATAGACAGACAGACAGACAGACAGATAGATAGATAGATAGATAGATTTAAGATAATATTTGTCCTCATGGAGCTTACCAATCTATGAGGTACAGATCTGGTGTTAGGCTATTCTTGACAAAGTGTTTTTGGAGTGCTGGCATATTTTCTGAGAAGAAGTCGTCATACACCTTGAAATAAACCTTCATCTACAAGGAAAATACAATTGAATGAAAACATGTATGCTGAATCACCTTCAAGAATCAGTAACAAGAGTCCCTTGAAGAGACTGATGTTTTACTTACTGAAAATAATTTCGAGGAGTTTCTTCCTTTTAATGGTTGAAAACATCTGTAATATTCATCAGCACTTGCTGTGGTGCACATACTGATATTAAGATTGTCAAGATGGATGCCATGGTGATTGGCACCATTCTATTTACTACCAACCAGACATCATAAGACATATTTTAGTGAAAGTACAATGTCAATATGACAAATCACCTGGGAGTAGTGATAAAATGTCTATGATTGACATTGTGGCAGTCATACAAAAACTCAGAGGGGCAACATTTTTTATATACGATGAGATGAACATCATAATAAGTCTTGAAGTGAAAACCCCATTCTGATATGACCATTCTTTCCTCTGCAGTAGTGATAGCAATATTGGACATCACATCAATACAATTTTTATTTTGGACCAACTAAACATCACACAAAGTGAAAACCCCATTTTGATATGACCATTCTTTCCTCTGCAACAGTGATAGCAATACTGGACATCACATCAATACAATTTTTATTTTGGACCAACTAAACATCACACAAAGTGAAAACCCCATTTTGATATGACCATTCTTTCCTCTGCAGTAGTGATAGCAATATTGGACATCACATCAAAATAATGTTTATTTTAGCCCAACTAAACATCACACAAAGTGAAAACCCCATTTTGATATGACCATTCTTTCCTCTGCAGTAGTCATAGCAATATCGGACATCACATCAATACAATTTTTATTTTGGACCAACTAAACATCACACAAAGTGAAAACCCCATTCTGATATGACCATTCTTTCCTCTGCAGTAGTCATAGCAATATCGGACATCACATCAATACAATTTTTATTTTGGACCAACTAAACATCACACAAAGTGAAAACCCCATTTTGATATGACCATTCTTTCCTCTGCAATAGTGATAGCAATACTGGACATCACATCAATACAATTTTTATTTTGGACCAACTAAACATCACACAAAGTGAAAAACCCATTTTGATATGACCATTCTTTCCTCTGCAGTAGTAATAGCAATATTGGACATCACATCAATATAATGTTTATTTTAGCCAAACTAAACATCACACAAAGTGAAAACCCCATTTTGATATGACCATTCTTTCCTCTGCAATAGTCATAGCAATATTGGACATCACATCAATACAATTTTTATTTTGGACCAACTAAACATCACACAAAGTGAAAACCCCATTTTGATATGACCATTCTTTCCTCTGCAGTAGTCATAGCAATATCAGATATCACATCAATACAATTTTTATTTTGGACCAACTAACCATCACACAAAGTGAAAACCCCATTTTGATATGCCCATTCTTTCCTCTGCAGTAGTCATAGCAATATTGGACATCACATCAATACAATTTTTATTTTGGACCAACTAAACATCACACAAAAAGAAAACCCCATTTTGATATGACCATTCTTTCCTCTGCAGTAG
Source organism: Sinohyriopsis cumingii (assembly GCA_028554795.2). Classification (NCBI taxonomy): domain Eukaryota; kingdom Metazoa; phylum Mollusca; class Bivalvia; order Unionida; family Unionidae; genus Sinohyriopsis; species Sinohyriopsis cumingii. Next base: position 10,918,550 of record CM068830.1, read on the forward strand.
TGATAGCAATATTGGACATCACATCAATACAATTTTTATTTTGAACCAACTAAACATCACACAAAGTGAAAACCCCATTTTGATATGCCCATTCTTTCCTCTGCAGTAGTGATAGCAGTATTGGACATAACATCAATACAATTTTTATTCTGGCCCAACTAAACATCACACAAAGTGTTCTGGTGAAAACCCCATGCCAATAATAGTTTTTGGTCAGAAGGATAGCAATAACAATATTTTCAAGTTGGCTACTGGACATCAGATCAGCACAATTTTCATTTATGACAAACAGAATATCATAAAAAGTTTTTTTGTGTGAAAACACTGTGTTCATATGACCATCTATTCAGGAAGGGTAGTAATAACATGATTTCAAGATGGCCACTGTTGTAGCCATACTGGACATCAGATGGGCACTATTTTCATCATTTGGTGGACACAATTTTAAAACAATGCTGCAAAAGCCCAGGAAATTGACTTGGTTTTAATGTGGCACACAACTTCAATGATGTGCTCTTACTCCAAATTTGGTTTAAAGAGGTTTGAAGGAATAAAACAATATGATCAAGGAAAAAAGTGCAAAGATACAATGATTCATGGACATATGGATTCAAAAATGTTTTGTACAAAATGAGATATCTGCACAAAACTGCAAAAGATTTGGATGCACTTGAAATACCTGAATCAAAAGTCTGCTAGATCACTCACCATTTCCTCGTCAATCCTGAAGAAAGCCACTTGGCATGGCTTATTCAGTAAATTGGCAAAGCAAATGAAAGCCTCAGCAACTTCCATATTCAGAAGGAGAACAGCTGCTATGAAGAGCATTCCTTGGACCTGAAAAAACAAAAGTTGAAAAGTGTAATCTCAATTAATTCAAGTTTAAGTGAAAATTGTTCAATTATTTATGAATCTGTGATATGTTCTGACTCTTTATTTCCTGTAAAGGTTAGATTTCCAATGTGCTTGTATAAAACTTTTTCCATTTTGTGATAAAAATGATTTAAGTGTGTGTGTGTGAGACAACTGAGTTTAAGTATGAAATACTTACCTGTCATTATTATGTAGCTTATCCTTTAGCAATACAGAAAACCCTCATCCATGCAAGATGTACACTCCTCCCACTCCAGAAAGTTATGGAATATGTACACTGTAGACCCAGTCTGACTCTGTCACAGGTTCATGTTCAATAGTGCTCGTCATTCCTTTTGAGGACCTTGACTATTGAAGGACATTAGAACAGGGTGGGCGGAGGACATATGACAATAGTGGTCTTCATTCTTTTCGAGGACCTTGGCCATTGAAGGACATTAGAACAGGGTGGGCGGAAGACATATAACAATAGTGACAAGTAGCATTATATCATTAAAATTAGTTTTACCCCCTTCCCAACTGCATTTTAATCTCTGAATTTGTCAATCTGAAGGGAGGCTGATGGTCTCCAAAGGAGTAAAGTTAAATTACTCACCTTACAGAAGAACAAATCTACTGCTTTTAGACAGCAGCAGCCTGGGTCACTGTTTCTTTTGCTATTATTGGACCCAGAAAAGCAATACCTTTGATTTAGTGTATTATTGGCTAGAAGTTAAGATTGTCGTATGCAATCACCAAAACACAGCTTTCAGAATATCCTCCAATGGAGAGTTGTTGAAATAGGCCCATGAGGTAGCAACAGACCTAATTTCATGGGTTTCGTGTCATATGAGTGAAATATATCTCTCAGTGAGGGACCAATAAACTCTTGATAATGAGTGTAAGTCACCGATAGTTGGTGGATGCAGAAATATGTGGAGTCCTTAGACAGAAAAAATATTTCCTACCATTCTTTGTCCTCTTTGAAGTTTCTGAATAGAACCAGAGCACAACTGAACAAAGCAGTATTTCTTGATTGTCCCCATCACAGATATGACTGAGACTAGGAATCTCCATAGAAGGTTTAACTACCAAAGGGCATTGTTTGGGTTAGAAAATCCAGCTGACAGGGAAGAGTAACAAACTCATAATTAACATGGAACCATAAACACCTGAGCTCTTTATACAAGGCATGGAACTATAAACACCTAATCTCTTTATACAAGGCATGGAACCATAAACATCTAATCTCTTTATACAAGATATGGAACCATAAACACCTCATCTCTTTATATAAGGCATGGAACCATAAACACCTAATCTCTTTATACAAGGCATGGAACCATACATACCTAATCTCTTTATACAAGGCATGGAACTTGCTTCTTCTCCAGGGAGAATCTAATGTGAGCAAAAAGACAGTTTTAAGCATAAGATTTCCCAAAAGAAGCCTCACGTACAAGTTCACAGGGGGTTTAGATAAGGCTCACAAAACAATGAGAGACTCCACCTCAGCAATAATAAGCAAGAAAATGACCTCTGCAGCTCACAATACTTAATGAGATCTAATATAAGAGGATCAAAGCCAATGGCCAAACCCTTGACAAAATTTAATGTGTTCGAAATGGCTATCCTATAACTCTTGATATTGGACACCAAACATACTCTCCTTAAAGGAGGAAGAGTACAAAATCTCCTGCTACAGTAAGAATAAGGACAGCTGGAAAAACACTTTTCCTAGAGTACCAATCACAGAAGATTCTCCACAGTGCATCATAGACCTTAGAGTTCCTAACCCTTAAATTGCTTGGCAACTTAGCTTGAAAATTTTGCCTGGTAAATAGATAGCTTCAGATGAGCCAAGACTGAAGGTGAAGAATCTTGGGGCTGTTGTGAAGAAGAGAGGTAACAATCTGGGTTGGTCAATCAACAGGTTGAGGAGGTTGGTGAACCACAACCGATGAATGTTGAAACTTGCAAAACTCTGGTGTAAAGGGTTAGGGGTAGGGGTGATGGGTGAGGTGAAGGAGTGTACCTTATAAATAGATGTTGATACTAGAGGTCTCAGCATAGAAGAGGGAAATGTCCAACCTTTAGGTTGCCTGGCAATTTCTTGACCTTTGGCAAACCTTTGTGAGAACTTCCCGATCACAGAAGATAGAGGAAGCAATAGGAAATCTGGTCCTGATGCAGCCCCCATGAGATTTTCCAACCTGGAGAGAATCTTAATATCTCCTGAACCTAAAGGTTTAGGGCATAAATATGGAAGAATGAGATGGCAGCTGATGGAGCTGAGGGTAATGTTTGCTGAATAAGAATATTCTAAGGTCCTGAGCTGCAATAACCATTGCTGCCAAGTATAGTTTCTTCGAATGACAAATTTTCCATCTTGACTTAATGCGTCATCTGGAGAAGAATGAAGAGAGCTACTGTGCATGGCCCTAATACATGAAATCCAACTGGATCTATGATGAACATATTCTAGAACCTTTTAGAACGGGAGGGGATGCGTCTGGCATGGATGAGTGATTTCTGTCTTGGAAAAGGGTAAGCTACACAGTATTACTGGTTAGAGCTATCAGCAATGGGTGCATAGCACAAGATCCCACTCAGTACAATTTGCTGATTCGGGCCCTAAATAGAGGAATTTATATTAGGAGAAATGGGCAAAAATCTTGAGACATTACTCTTCAAAATGATCACATCTTTCGACGTTTTATTTATGAATGCTTGCAATCCAATATTTCTAAGCAAAGTCATGCTGTAGAAGCCAAAGAATGATGGGCAATCAGAAGCCATAACTCTTCTAACTGATATTGTGCATTGCTTCTAATGATACTGTGCATTGGTGAAATCAAATTTGTTCAAGATCTCATCAGTACAAAGCTGCATAAAAAATTTGGGTGAAATCCAACAAATCATGGTAAAGTTATGCCGCAGAATCCAAAGTCAGAAGGATGGAAAATCAGGTGGAACAAATGCCTGTTGATGGGGTTGTGGAAACTTGGACATAGAACTTAGGACTTTGGTCTCATCAATATAAAGTTGTATATAACCATTTTCCATTTTTTCAGCCACAATGACCCTGACCTTTGACCCCAAAATCAATGGTTTCTACTACCATAATTGCAAGTCATCCACAAAGTTTGGTCTAAGTCTTTGATGCTGAACTCCAGTTACTGCACAAAATGCCTTTTTCTTGCAGTCACAATAACCTTTCCCTTTGACCCCAATTCAGCTGGCTTCTTCCTCACCCCAACTGCAAGCCATCCACACAATTTGATCCGGTCTACTTTGCTGAACTAATGTAATTGTGAAGAAAAAAAATCTTTTTTTCAGTGACTTTGACATCTGATCTAATACTTCACCCCTTCACGTTTTTTTTCTTACCACGAGTGCATTAAATCCACAGTTTGCAGAAGGTTACCACTGGGTGTAAAATCAAAGTTACTGCATAGAAACAAGCACATTTATAGATGCATGTTGGTGAGCATTAAATAAAATCCTTATTCTGATTAACTGTTTAAATGTATGATGCTGATTAATTAAAAATTCAAGACCATTTCTGAGACTTGCTGAAAATTATGGAATAAATGTATCTAAGGAATACACAGTAAAAGGTATCTCTGTAAATGTGTTGATGAAATCCCAGGCTATAACTCTTAAAGACTTTAAATCTTCTCAATCTTTCATATTTTTAGACAGTAAATAAATCCTCTCACATTTCCAGGATTATATAAAAGTGTGAAATGCCTTTTCACGAAGACTACTTACATTCTCTAATTTTATTAGAGTTTGGCAAATGTCAAAATACTTACATATCCAACATCAGGTCTATAGCAGGCATAAGCACCAAGCAGACTGTGAAGCAGGTCATGGTAGGGACCTCCCTGGAAATCAAACAGATATATCTGATAAATATTTTGATTATGGTCCAATAATAGAGATATCATTACCTGATGATAACCACCCCTTCCCTTATTTACCCTCAATTAATAAACATTTGGCAAATATTTATTGTTAAAATACTATGTATCGTGTATGTGCAAATCTAGTCATCATTAAAATACTGCATATTGTATAACTGTAAATCTAGTCATTGTTAAATTACTGTATATTGTATAACTGTAAATTTAGTCATTGTTATAATACTGTATATTGTATAACTGTAAATTTAGTCATTGTTATAATACTGTATATTGTATAACTGTAAATTTAGTCATTGTTAAAATACTGTATATTGTATAACTGTAAATCTAGTTATCATTAAAATACTGTATAGTTTAGCTGTAACTCTATTCAGAAAAAATACTCTATGTTGTGCAACTGTAATTCGGTTCGTTGTTAGAATACTGTATATGGTATAGCTGTAAATCTATTCATTGTTAAAATACTGTATATTGTGTAGATTTAAGTCTTTTTTTAAAAAAGTTCATCATCAAAATACTGTATGTAATTCTATCAATAAAAGTTATTCATTTCAAAAATGTTGAGTTAGAGTCCAAATACATGCTCAGAAATCGATCAACCTCCAAGTCTAGTCTTGAAATAGCGATCACAAAACTTCCTCAATTGTCTCCTCCAGTTAAAAGAGTTTTTTTCCCCTATTAATCTAACAGTACAATCTGTTACTAAAACTACTATTACTGTCACTAAAATTATATTACTATCACTAAACCTACAATTACTAACCATCACTAAATTTACTATTACTATCACCAAAGCTCTGCTATTAGCATCTATCACTAAAGTCCTATTACTATCACCAAAATTCTATTATTATCTATCACTAAAATTCTATAACTATCTATCAACAAAATTATATTATCTATCACTAAAATTCTACTATTATTATCTGACACCAAAATTCAACCATTATTATCTATCACCAAAGTTCTATTATTAGTTTAAAGCCCTAAAAAATTTAGTGTTAGTGTGAAGTCTGAAACGTGCTCTGATGATGAAAATGTGTTATTTCAATGGTGCACATTTGCTCTGACCTATGACGTCTTGTTTGCTATTAAATCAGTATGCATATGTCACAACTCTTGTCTGTCAATGGGTAGGACTGTCATGTGTGCACATCTCATTTCATGTTTGTCTTGTAAATGTGTACAAATTCAATAATGAGTTTAAAAGAACAAAGCATTTGACCTATTTTGGAATGCTAGTAAAATGTGAAAATCTGACCAAAAGATATGCAGTCTGAAGTTTGCAAATATTTCACCATCATAGAAAATGATGGAGAAAATCTGAAATACAATATATCTGGAACAGAATTAGCTTATTTAGGTAGTAGCACCAGCAAAATTTTTTAAAAAAAGCACAAAGATAAATTTCTTCATTAAACTAGTTCAATAAGATCCTCATTCAACAACCAATTAGAGATTTAACTCCTGCATTGTCTTCAATGTCAAAAGAAAAAATGCACAGAATAACTAGCCATAATGAATGTGCATGACCCAAGACCTTTCAGCATAGTAGAGTAATGTTTTTTGGGGTTGGAAAAGTCCTTGAAATGGGATTCCTTTTTTGATTCTCACTCTGGATATTCTTGTTGGTGCCTAGTAAATTACAATAAGCTCTGTAGAGTGGATGTCAACTATTTCAGTCTTATCTAAGATCCATGCTACACTGTCTAAATTTTGCATGCTATTTTTACTAACATGCTGTGAGATAATCCCCTAATGGCACTATGTGACGAAGTGATGCAACACCATTACTGCTATTCGTGAATCAACCTACTTTGTGTACTTGTGCATGTATATACATATCAGGTAATTGTGCATGTATTACATATTAGCAAAGAATCAGATTATTAAATTTCAGAGTAACAATTAATTTAGGTTAAATGAAAAGTTGTCCAATTACCAAAATAATTGCACTGATGAGCTTAATTAGTGCTTCCCTTGGTACAAAGTGAAAACTAGCATAGTAATGTATATTCAGCTAACTGACTAAAATGGATCTATAAACTGCTAATTTCTTTCTAACTTAAACAAGACATTTGTACATTTTAGTAACATGTATAAATAGTTTTCAACATCACAGAATGAGACTAACTAACACTTTGCCTTTCTTATTAGAGAAAGCCACCATTATTGTGGCTAGCTTCAACAATATAAGATTATGTTTAAACAAATTTTGATTGTTTCTTAACTCTCAAAAAATGTGTAAATGTAAATGATTCTTTTGTACAAATGTGACAGCCTTATAACTTAGTATACATATACTCAGCTGAGTTAAAGATGGTTGAAGTTATTCAGTACAAAAAAGCCCAATGCAAAGTCTGCTTCTGCAGTTAAAAAAAATTAAAGTAGCCACCCACCCCTATTTTGCTGGTCACAAAACACAAACCATTATACTCACCCAAATGTCAGATCCAAATGCAAACAACATATCACATAATGTGCCAGCAGATTAAGTTCTTTGTCCAAATGCAAACAACATATCACATAATATGTCAGCAGATCAAGTTCTATGTCCAAATGCAAACAACGTATCACATAATGTGCCAGCAGATCAAGTTCTATTTCCAAATGCAAACAACATATCACATAATGTGCCAGCTGATCAAGTTCTATGTCCAAATGCAAACAACATATCACATAATGTGCCAGCAGATCGAGTTCTATGTCCAAATGCAAACAACATATCACATAATGTGCCAGCTGATCAAGTTCTATGTCCAAATGCAAACAACATATCACATAATGTGCCGGCAGATCAAGTTCTATGCTGTTCATTCAACTTATCAATCCAGATCTGCCTGCATATCATACTACAACAGATCTGGATTTATGTAGAGCTGGATCCAAATAAGTATATACAGTAAATATCATGGGTGTTTAGCCAGATGAAAAGCAGTTATTACTGATGTCTAATATAATGTAATTATAAAATGTTTAGGTCTTGCAACATTAGTTGTTAGCCAATTGCAGAGAACTAAATATATATGTCTTATAATAATGTCTGTCAATGTGGTACTTATTCATAAAATTTTGCAATCCAAATTGAGCTAAATGAAACCTCTACCTTCTGGAAAATACAAAGATGTGGGAATGTACGTGACACATCAAGTTTGATCAGCTCCACACTGGATTCTTTACTGGACGGAGGTTCTGATGAAGCTGAAATAAATCAAACAAATATCACTTATTTCAAGGACAATTCAGAAAGAATCATTTATTTTCATGGATGAGAACTTGTCTTGATTGGAATGTACCTGGACATATCTAGAATGAAATACTCAGTATAACTGGAAAATACCTGGACATATCAAGATGTAAGTACTCAGTATGATTGGAAAGTACCCAGACATATCTAGATACAAGAACTCAGTATGGTTGGTAAATACTTGGATATATGAAGATACAGGTACTGAGTATGACTGGAAAGTACCTGAACATATCTAGATACAAGTATTCAGCAAGACTGGAAAGTACCCAGACATATCTAGATACAAGTATTCAGTATGACTGGAAAGTACCTAAACATATCTAGTGACAAGTACTGAGTATGACTGGAAAGTACCTGGACATATCTAGATACAGGTACTGAGTATGACTGGAAAGTACCTGGACATATCTAGATACATGTACTCAGTATGATTGGAAAGTACCTAAACAAATCTAGATACAAGTACGGAGTATGACTGGAAAGTACCTGGACATATCTAGATATTTGTACTCAGTATGACTGGAAAGTACCTGGACATATCTAGATATATGTACTCAGTATGACTGGAAAGTACCTGGACATATCTAGATATTTGTACTCAGTATGACTGGAAAGTACCTGGACATATCTAGATACAAGTACTCAATATGAATGGAAAGTACCTGGACATATCTAGATACAAGTACTCAGTATGATTGGAAAGTACCTAGACATATCTAGATATTTGTACTCAGTATGACTGGAAAGTACCTGGACATATCTAGATATTTGTACTCAGTATGACTGGAAAGTACCTGGACATATCTAGATACAAGTACTCAATATGAATGGAAAGTACCTGGACATATCTAGATACAAGTACTCAGTATGATTGGAAAGTACCTAGACATATCTAGAGACATGCACTGAGTATGACTGGAAAGTACCTAGACAAATCTAGATACAAGTACTGAGTATGACTGGAAAGTACCTGGACATATCTAGATATCTGTACTCAGTATGACTGGAAAGTACCTGGACATATCTAGATATATGTACTCAGTAAAATTGGAAAGTACCTAGTCATATCTAGATCCATGTAATCAGTATGATTGTAAAGTACCTGGACATATCTAGATCCATGTAATCAGTATGATTGGAAAGTACCTGGACATATCATGACACATGCACTGAATCTGATTAGAAAGTACCTAGATATATCAAGATACAAGCATTTCTTAAATTTTCTTATTGGTTTTAATGTCACTTTTTACACATTACTGGCTGTATCATGCAGATGAAATATGAGCAAAGTACCTTTCCTGAAGATACACTAAAGCAGCCTACCTGTGCTGACCTGGGTGGGTATTTGAATCCATAACCTTTGGACTATGAGTCTGACATTCTACCAATGACCTACCACAGTTCCTTGGAAAAATGATTTTCCCTGCCAATCTTTAACTTGTAGCTACATATCATCCAGCCTGCACACCAAGTTGCTCCAATAAATCACATCAATTTAGCAAAAGGAACGAAAAACAATGGCAGTCACCAGACAGGAAATGAAAAGATTCCTTATAAATGTGATCTTTTTGTTAATACTGCAATTTGATAGTAGCTTCATTTTTAAGTAAATGTTAAATCTATTTATATCTGTTTTATCATCAGGTGATTGTACTGTGTTCAAAGTAACCGTTAACCTGGATAAGATGACTGCCAAGTTCGATTGTAATTGGATACCAAGTTACACATTACAATGATCTGATGAGGCAACAAATATAATTCTATTGCCCAGTTTTATCCCCAGTAAAACTCATACATTGATGATTTTTAAAACATCTTTTTCAAAATTGATTGCATTGTTTCCACAAGCTTGGACTCCACTTTTCCTATGCCCAAAATTTCCCCCATTTTTTATATTATTTGTCACACAACACTGCAATTGCTACACTTCAAATATATGTTCAAAATGGTTTAATATGGGGTCTGAAGGTAACGCAAGTGTCATTAGTGTTCATCAGTACACTCACTAGAGACTGGATGGTCCTAGTCTTGAAACTTCTCTGCTGGATTGTCTGAGAGAATCCTGGTCAGAACCAAGCTGACATATGTCGATATGTTTGCAGTATGTGCAAAGAAATAATTGCATCTCCCCCCATTTGTCTGATGGTACAACTCTTGTCAACCAAGAATTCTGAACTTATTTCTGTCAGGCTTTGCTGATAGCTGATTGCTGCCAAAAATGGCTTCAAAATTGAATTATGCTTGATCACTATTATGACAATTCAAATGATCATGGCTTGCATTTTATATATGCAGTAAAATCAGACTTTCAAAGAAATGTTGCCACTGTTCACAGACTTGTCAAATATATATAATACATATGGCTTAAACATTCTCATTCACTGCAATGACATGTAGTAACTTTTGTTCTCCTACACGTATCTAGCATGTCTTTGATTTACATACATTGGCTTGTTCCATGTCCTGATCATACCAATGCAAAAATGGCACAATGTGCTCACCCAATGAAGCTTTCAAACACATCTATATTGTTTGCCAATTAAGTAATATGTGAAATTGTGAATCATACCTGACCTCTTTGCCTTTTAATTACCAATATCTGAACTGCCCAAAGTATAGTTTTACATCAGCTCCAACCATGACTGATTACTGTTTATACATGCTATATGTAACAGGCATGTACTGAAAGTGGTGTTTTGTTTCCTATTTTTGAAGGTTTGTGTCAGGGGGTTTGGAAGTACAAAATGATCTTTTTAGCATGACACACCATTTTACAATTTGATTAAAATCAGATCTCAACTTCATGAATGGCAATGGTGATCTGATTTTAATCATACTGTGCCATGTTATGACAGGTATGTCAACATCTTGAAAATAAATTTCCACATTTCGTCAGTGCGATCAAAGTTTCCTCTGGCAAATTTGATTATTTTTTTACAAGCCAAACGGGCACTTCTTTTGTAATACTGGGCCCGAACTGAAATCAGAGGGGTATCAGGTTATCAGATCTTTTGAGCACTGCATAACATAAAAACAGTATTTGACAAAATAATGTACCACAAAATTAATATACATCTGTTCATATTATCTTACAGCTAAAGATAATCCATATTTTCGTTCAACAACGTTTGAAGTGATCTCAACATTTCAAAATTCAATTGACTGGCCTCAATAGCCAAATCTCAGACTTGTTTCTAGACAGCCAAATCAATTAGACTGGTTTCTAGATAGCCAAATCACTTAAACTGGTTTCTAGATAGCCAAATCACTTAGACTGGTTTAGCAATCCAACTGCAGAATACCAATACTTGTATTGCTATTATAGATTAAAAGACCTATAAGATGATGTGTCCAAATTGGTAATCAAGGGGAAATCTGCCTCTAAATAAAACTGAAACAGGAAGAACCTACAAAACAACTGACATGTTGATACTGACCACTTTATCACACATGAATGTAAGTTACTGGAAAAAGAATCTTTTGTTAATGGATTTAATTTATTATACCCAACAATCTTCCAGTTAGATGTGCATGGCTGTTTAGTCTCCCTTTATAAACTCACCAGCATAAAAATAGCAGCCTGCAAGGCCAAATATTGGCTCAACGTAACTCTGATGCCCATCAATTTTACCGTTACCAAAGTGACACGAGTCCACTGTCTTGAGATGAAAGGTTTCTTCCTTTATCATTATCTTTGTTAATCTCATGATTCATTGTCTTTAGGGAACTACGTGAACAGGAGATATGGAGTGTCAGCTGTTTTTATTGCTGCCTATCTACAATATATAACCAAAGCAGTTTCATGGTGTGATTGTTGACCACTCAAAAACCAGTTTCTAACTACAGGTAAAACATTCCTTAGTGTACATTACAACATAATTTTTTAAAAAATGTTTCACTGGTGTCCAGAAATTATGTAAACTATATATAGAGGAAGGAATACTGGCTGGTCAAATGATTTAGGTTAATTATGATGGTACATAACACTGTTTAACGAAGCACAAAGGCAGTTTCCCACCTGTTGCAACATACATTCTACATATAAGATCAGGTCAATTATTCATGTACCAGTTTCCATTAAATAAATTATCTTATAAAATCTGAATATGAATTTCTCCCAATGTGCATGTTATAAGTATATGAGTGTAAAAATATATTTACAAGGTAGCTGCTAATTACATAAGCAAGATAATGGGACTGAATGATTTATAATATCCGAGGTAAGCTCTGAAATCAAAAGGAATGTGCACTTGTGCGTGTGTGTGTGTCTGTAAAGTTGATATGATTACAATATGCTTTAAGCACAAAGGCATTAATTTATATGAAATCAATAGTTTTTTTTTGCAGACATGTGTTTTAAAAACCTACTTTCAGAAGTGCCAAATGTTTCAGATGTTTCATCCATGGCTTTGATTCTGTCTTCAGCTCTGCTGACACAAATATCATACAGTTCTGGAAAATTGAAAAATTGGGAAAGTCATTGGTTTGTGTAGTTATGTCCTAAGATCTCATATAAATGAAGGTTGCATTCTGTTTCGAGAGATTCTGTTAACAAATTAAAATATTTGTAAACTCATGTACTTCAACTGAAAATCATGTACCTGCATAGCAACTCTCTAAAAAAAAAAGTATAGTTTTGATAAGTGTGTTTTTTTATTCTTGTTCAAAATTAGATGTATAAAAGATCAATACAGCTTATATTAGGGTAATTACAAAACAAATTTCTGTAAAGCTCTTAACATAACCAAGCACAAGATGTTAAATATGAGGGAAAAATACATAATGGTTGGTTGAATTTTTGTTTTAAATCAGCACTTTCAACACTTTCATTTACTATATAATGCCAAGGAAATGGTAGATAAGTGCCTTTCTCCTAGACACCAAGGCAACGATTTTTGTATACCAAGGGCTTCACAGAACATAATATCATATCTGCAAGCATGACAAAATCGTACCCTGAGTAATATTCAGATCATTGCCAATGGCTAACTGCCACACCTTCCCCCTCACTTTAGGTGGCAAACCATGCCACCATAACTCTCGGGTCTTCTTTGAATGTTTCCTGAAAACAAGCAGAGCACAATCAGTGATGGAAATTTCCTGGGTTTTGTCCAAAAGTTCAAGACAGAAGAAAAAGAACTGACAACAATCCACTCTAGTGTATTGCAATAACAGAAACAAAGCAAAATTTCATCACTGAAAGTACAAACTTTAACAGTTGTCACATGATGCAGTGTTATTCTCAACTTAGTTACCTCAATATGCTACACGACCATAATACATATCCATTGTATTAGTACTCTGAATAGGAATCAATTCTAGTTAGTTATACAAATCTGATGTCATTTTAACAAAAATGAAATTAAAGTGACCATTTTGATTTAGATTTAGTGATTTAGATTTTTAGTGTACCTTTAACATTTTTCCAGTCATATCGCTACAATGTCTGCAGTGTGGCAGTTTAAAGTGATGTCTAGCACTGGGACATCATGCCGCAGACATGTAACATGATGTCCCACCCAGTCACGTTATCCTGACACCAGGCCGACCAGTCCTAACACTAACTTCTTAATGCAGAGCGCCTAGTGAGGCAGCTGTAATTACCATTTTTAGAAGTCTTTGGTATGACTTGGCCGGGGTTCAAACCCAGGACCTCCTGCATCCGGGACTGATGCTCAAACCATTAGGCCACCAGAGCAGTCTGACCAATTTGAAAGTAAACAGTTGGATCACAAATATTAGAAATATCTATGGACAATAAGTTTAAATGAAATGGTTATAATCTATAAAGAAACACCCCAGGGCCTTTCCAAGTTTCATGGGGTATCAAATTTCATGTTTTGCTGGGCCATTACAACAACAATTCACCACAGCACAAGGTGTTTTTCACGCCACAAAGAAAAAAATGGACTACATAATACGTTAATGATAGGCATTGTACAAAACTATGTTTGATTCAGATGACTAGCTTCTGACCACTGTTAAGGATGTCATTGTTTTCAGAAACAAAGCTACTGCACAGCTCTAGATTACATAATGATGTCATCAATATGATAGCACTTGCAAATGTGGAAACAGCATTAAAATTGTTGTTGTTGTTGTTGTAGGGTTTAATGCCATTTTTCAGCACAAGATAGACTATACATGGTGCCCAGTATAACTGGTGGAGAAAGAACACTGGAAAACCCCGGGAAGAACCACCGACCCACATGATGGTACTGGCAAGCTTTCTCACATACCCAGGTTAGCAGAGCCTGAGACTCGAACGTACACAGACAGAGGTGAGATGGCAGTGATTCAGAATGGTGAGCACTTTAGACCACTCAGCCAACGTATTAAAATTGTAATAATAGTCCTGTGAAAATCTGAATGATGTCTGCAAAAAGCATATGAAACCTTGCAAATCTTAAGAGAGTTACAACCTTCAGAAAATCATACAGACTTTCTGTTGCAGAAAACAGACTTCATTCCAATAATTGTGTCACAATGAACACATTTTGACACAAATATGCTTTCTGTGTGTTTTGATAACAAGTTTATAATAATTAACCTGTGCAATTTCTGATGAAATTTTGAATACGCATTCAGCTATTATTTATTTGACAAGTGTTTCCTCATACACTTCTCCCTCAGTAACTCATACCTGGATAACATGTGAACCCACCTATAATCTGGGGTCAGCCATGGATCCCAACAGAGCCTGAGACTCGAACGTACGCAGACAGAGGTGAGATGGCAGTGATTCAGAATGGTAAGCACTTTAGACCACTCAGCCACCGTATTAAAATTGTAATAATAGTCCTGTGAAAATCTGAATGATGTCTGCAAAAAGCACATGAGACCTTGCAAATCTTAAGAGAGTTACAACCTTCAGAAAATCATACAGACTTTCTGTTGCAGAAAATAGACTTCATTCCAATAATTGTGTCACAATGAACAAATTTTGACACAAATATGCTTTGTGTGTGTTTTGGTAAAGAGTTTATAATAATTAACCTGTGCAATTTCTGATGAAATTTTGAATACGCATTCAGCTATTATTTATTTGACAAGTGTTTCCTCATACACTTCTCCCTCAGTAACTCATACCTGAATAACATGTGAACCCACCTATAATCTGGGGTCAGCCATGGATCCCAACAGAGCCTGAGACTCGAACGTACGCAGACAGAGGTGAGATGGCAGTGATTCAGAATGGTAAGCACTTTAGACCACTCAGCCACCGTATTAAAATTGTAATAATAGTCCTGTGAAAATCTGAATGATGTCTGCAAAAAGCATATGAGACCTTGCAAATCTTAAGAGAGTTACAACCTTCAGAAAATCATACAGACTTTCTGTTGCAGAAAATAGACTTCATTCCAATAATTGTGTCACAATGAACAAATTTTGACACAAATATGCTTTGTGTGTGTTTTGGTAAAGAGTTTATAATAATTAACCTGTGCAATTTCTGATGAAATTTTGAATACGCATTCAGCTATTATTTATTTGACAAGTGTTTCCTCATACACTTCTCCCTCAGTAACTCATACCTGGATAACATGTGAACCCACCTATAATCTGGGGTCAGCCATGGATCCCAACATTTTCTAGAAAATACCAAAAGAATTAGTCCATGTTTGTTAAACATAGAGAAAATCAAGATCAAACTGGTAAATGAAATGTTGATGTATTGCTTGTTTCACTGTTTATGTATATTTAATCTGCATTGTGTACTGGCTTTTCTCCATAAGTATAGTTTATATATATATATATACTGTGTTGCTGACATTGGACAGTAACTGACTAATGTGTTGTAGTTCAGAAAACAACATATTATATAGCTAATATTTGTCTTTGATTTAAGATTACAATTTAAGATTATTATTACTTGGAGGTAAACAGGTTTACAGATGTTGAGTTCAAGGTCTTGATAATTTTTAGGTAATAAGAATCTTCTAGAATCAAGTTGTTTATGAATGTGATGGAAAATTCCACTGTAAATAACCTACGTCAAGTACATTTTGTTGTCATAAGTCCCTAGGTCCTAAACTGTGTATGTTCCGTCGTGAGTCATGTGACAGTCTGCATATAAGTTTGAAGTAAACAGAATTATTTATTCCATATCTTAACATCAGTCTTAATGGTATTAATTTTATGTGTTCAGTTGAGAGGATTTCATTTAAATTATTCATGGGGATTACAAAGTGTTCATTGATTCAGCAGTACCGGTAAACCACTATTTAAAAATTATTGAGAACTTATTCTTGGACATTAAGGATTATATCACTACGATACACCAGGACTGTTAGCTCATTAACACATTTTCAGGCTACTGGAAAATGTCAGTTCTTTACTGGAAATTTGAATCAATATCATGAAATCAGAAACTTTTAACAAAAAGTCTTATATTTTCTTAACTTTTCTTTACAAATAAAAATCCTCAGTAAACTACAAATAACAATATTCAATGAAATTTTGATCAATGAAAATGTCAATAATGGTGGCAGCATTTAAATAAATAGATACCAAGTAAGTAAGTTATGTCAAGTGAAATTCATGTTTTAGAGTTCTATCTAAATTTAGTTTTAATGTAATCATCATAAATGCAATTTGCTCGCTTGTATTCCAACATGACAAGTGTCAATCTACCGTCACAGCTATGTCTATGAGCGTTTCTGTGAGAACCTAAGTGCACACTGTATTTTCATCTTCTATTAGAGGAAGTTTATTTTGTATTGTTACAATTAAAAGTAGACTTGCTTTGCATTATCATGGTTATTACACAGCTCTCTCGACAACTCATGAACATGCTTAAAGTACAGTGTCCTGTGTGGATCCTTTGTTTTAATTATCAAAAAAATATGAAAAAATTGGGCCCTATGTGTTGAATGTGAAAACAATGGAGAATGGCAAATAAAAACCTTGATATATTGCTCATTTTATTATCAAAAATGGCAGTTGGTGCCTGTGAAGTTAGAATCATAATTGTGAAATTTGGAAGTTTTAATAAGAAATCATACATTTTGTTAAATTTTACTAGAAAAATATTTTCTCAATACAATGTAAAAATATTTTCTCAATACAATGTAAAAAATAATATATGGCAAAATAATGATCAATGAACAATTCTGGTAAATGCTAACAGGTGGCACAGTGAAAGAAATAAACACCAATTAAATATGTCTTGTCAGGTGAAATTAATAATTTAATCTTTTAGTTCTGTTTTAATGTGAACAGTATAAGTGATTGTCTTTTGTTACAAATCAAATTAAGGGGGTGGAATTAAAAAGTTACAAGGCATGCAAATCCTACCCACGCAAGAGATAATGATCATGGCAGTTTGTCAGGTCCACTCATATCAACTGGAAAACTGAACACTGTTATATTATTATGCAGGTGACACAATTCAAGTATCTACCATAATCAGGGACTTATCTTACTAATTCACAAATTATATCAATGATAGGAAGGAATGCTTTGTTTCATAGATATGTTTCATTAGGAGAAGTGAGTTTCAAAGTTTGTAGAGAATTTAAAATTCCCAAATTGGAACTCTGAGGTTTGCTCAAGGATGAGCAGAAATTTTTCTATTACTAGCAACGAAATTACTGCATCAAAATTTTTCATTTTTTTTTAGTGAAGACTAAAAACTAATGAAAATATTTGTAAAGTATGATTCATAAATGGCTAAAATGAATGGTAAAGTTGACTGAATAGCCTATTTTTCAGTAAAAACTAAAGGCAGTGAAACCAAACATTTCAAGTCTTGCAATTTCAAGTTAAGTGACCACTCTTGGGAATTAGCTGTACATGTACTGTATACTAAAACTTCCTGGAGCAATGTTTTTAATGATCTTTCAGATGCTGGGTATCTTGAAAATAAAGGTAATTTATACAGAAAAATGAACAACTTTACTAAAAGAAATATTTTATTGACAATTATTCCCAATGTCATCATAAAACAAATATTAAAGGATTAAACAGCTATCACATCCCCCCCAAATCTTTTCACTATTGATGTCCAGCAGGAATAAGAACCCCTTCTTAATTTTTCCGAGGTCCCTAAGATAAATTGTGCTCTCACTTAATACTTCAGTCAGTGTGCTTGAGTTATCAAGGAAGAGGTGGAGTTTTCTTTGTATAGACGGACATCAATTTAAAGTGTGAATAGAATGCAAGCCATTTAAAAAAAAAATTCAATTGTTTGGCTCCAGAGCAGTATAAAAATATTTATAAAAAAAATTAATTACACAAACATTCCACAAGAAATCACCGTTAAAGGAATTTGATTTGCTATGGAAAAAATTCTTTCTCATGGCAGGAATGTTATGCACAAATAAAAAGCTGAGGATTATGCATGAATATGCAGGGTAATAAAAGTTTCAGATTAGAACCTTCATGACCTTGACTTTTGACATATTATCACATGATTTACTGAAGACATATTCCAAGTCTTATTTCAATCTCTCTACAGGGGATGAAGCAATATGAATGCTTCGACAAAATAAATCATTAGGCCTTGTGTTCTTTGGTTATGAAAATCTTAAAAATACATGTTACACTTTTGCTAGAGTCAACCATTTCTTCCCAAGTTTTAGCTGATGCTAACAGCTGGGCACTCTGATACAATTACTGAATGTGTTTCTCTGTTAACTGCTGCTGAACATGTTTCTTTTGAAAAAGCCTACTAAAAACAATATCGACAGAGAAACAAAAAGAATAATTCACTGTGCTTCAGAATGAAAAACACCCAACCCAAAACAATCTAAAATAACGTCCCAGTTTAGAAGGATCTCTTCATTACAAGCATCAACTTGCTAATAACAGGTGGTCCTCCCAACACAGATGCTACTAAACAATTCTGCTGATAAAAAAAATGGAAGATTAAACAGAGATATCCTGTGTGCTTTAAATGTACATAACTTACGTGGAGTCCCAATTAGGGAGGATCTCCTCTATCCATGCCTTAGATGCTGCCAACAACTGCTCCTCTTGACGTAGCTGATGTTGCATCTGCTTCCTCTTTTGCTTCAGCTCTTTTTGTTCTGAAAAACACGTAAATATGTATTATCATAAACTTCATTTCCTATCACATTGGTTAATGCTTCAACAAGTATTCATTACTTTTCCTTTGCAATCACAGATCTAATATTCTGAATGAACTATGTACTGTGTGTGGGGGGGGGGTTTGGATTTTTAACATAGCTTTTTTTTAAAAATCAGTCATATCGCTACAATGTCTGCAGAGTGGCAGTTTATAGTGATGTCTAGCACTGGGGCATCATACCACAGATGTAGCATTATGTCCCAGTCAGTCACATCATCCTGACACCAGACCAACCAGTTTTAACACTAACCTCTTAATGCAGAGCGCCTAGCGAGGCAGCTGTTAGTACCATTTGTATAAGTCTTTGGTATGACTTGGCTGGGGTTTGAACCCACAACCTTCCACATCAAGGTGGAAGCTCTGACCACTAGGCCACTGGGGTGGTAACTACTGAACTGTAAATTTTCATATAATTTTTTTTAGCAGGTACAATCAATTATATGTAAAACTGTTAGGTCCAATTATCAACTGATTCTGAGGCACATACATCTGCCAAATTAATTATGCAAAGTTCTCTGCACCCAAAATATAAACAGCATAAATAAATTTAATTTTAAGTAAGTGATGGAGTACAACAGGTCACATGTGAAAGATTAAAGATTATACATTATGTAATAGAATAGCTCAATGCCTGTATTGTCATGACTTTCTGTTAATCCCTACTACTACCACTATTAGACAACAAATCAGTTAATGAACAGTTATTGAATGTGTGTAGCTAACCCAACAGAGGATTTGTTCTGGTTAGGGCAACTGATTTCAAAACTCATCTGCAAAAGATATTAGCCAACACGCATTAAATAATCTGAAATAAAGCCAAAGATTTTTAAGTTTCATAGCAAATACCCAACTTTTTTTTTTAAAGCTGTGACTGAGTACACAGTCAGCATTCATGAATTACAATCAACCTCCGCTTCACATTCCAAATCCAACTGTCAATTAAATTTATCCCCTGCGAGAGATATAGACACATCCTTTATACAATGAGGTGCTCTTTGCATGTAATTGATTTAGTGGATCAAATGAAGCAATTACCTTCAGGATTTAATAGTATAGCAGGTCATTATGTTGAGGATTAAGTGTGCAGTAATTATTTATAGATGATTTTCTATCAATTTTTCTAACTATGACAAATCTCTGATCAGAATCAATTGTAAAACCAGCTCTTAAATGGCTCTAGGGTAAACCACATAACATCAAACAGACTGAAATTCAGATCAATTTGCTTCCTTGCAGGCAATATCCTAATCTATGTTTATAGCATGTATACAAAGGATATCTATGTTTTTTGAGTAGATATAAGGAAATATTTCACAACTGAAGTGGTAAAGTGTCACCATTAGAAGTTACTATACAAAATGTTCCACTTCATAAGTGGCTTTGCCACTCATAACAATACAATGTTTCAGATAAAACTTCAGAAAAATAATCTATTTAGCCAAAGGCAAAAAGACAGGAGCCATCTATGATGTGTAATCTTTAAAAAAATTATGTTAAATATATACACAAATGTTACTGTAATCTAGGCAACTTTCATGCAAGGTTACTGGCATAAAACAGTTAATCTGCTAATTAGCTTGCGATATTTGTATCAAACGATCATCAGTCCTCAAAAGTTGTCAAAATACCAGCTTTATGCCACTAAGAAATTATACTGACCCTACACCTTGATGTAAAAGTGATGTTGGCACATATAATTAACTGTAATCATCTGTAGAAAATCTGCTAATTAGTTTGAGTCATCAAATCAGAAAAACATTTAGTCTTTAACAGTTGTAAAAATGCCAACTTAGCAACTGATTAAGTTTAATTATTACTTTTTTACAACGTTGATTTCACAATGTTTTTAATGGCACCAGGGCCATTAGACACAAGACTCCATGAAAACATTAACATGCTTCTACGTTAATACATTCCTCTTTCATTCCACATTAAAACAAGAGTTCATCAAAGGGACTGATGCTCTACTATCCAAAAGGAATTTACAGGAAATGAGGATAAAACCATTTGTTCTTTTTAACTACTGGGTACTACTTATATTCTTGACTGAAAAGATTTGCACATTAGCCACTTTGGCAGCCATAATGGACTGGCACTATTTTCATTAGAAGACACCATTAAAAGACTTTGGTGAAAACACCATGTTGATTAGACTACCCATTCAGGAGATTTATTGGCAAGATCAACAATGCACAAAAGACTGGCAAAATTTTGCTTTAGTAACAGAGATCATAAGAAGTCTTTTAAAGAAAAACCCATACTGAGATGACCATCCATTCAAGGAGAGTCGTATTAACTTCAATTAAAAGAGGACTGCTAATTTGGCTATATCTACCAATCCGGCTATATGGGATTTGATTCATTTTTGGTGGGTTTTTCTTATTTTAATTTTTAACAATTTTAGTCATACTGCTACAGACATAGAATCATGCCCCATCCAGTCACATTATCCTGATACCAGGCTGAGCTGTCTTATGTTACATGTTTAGGTTCGAATAAACAGTAACACAAGAAAGAGTGAAAACAACAAGCTTTGAAAAATATAACAAAAAATTTATTTCCCTGGAAAATTACTGTGAAAATAACAAAAAATATGAGAACTTATGGTTTCCAGAATCAAATCCAAAAATAATACAAAAATAATCCACGAATAAAGTTTTTTAAGTCCTAATGTTTAAATGTTTTAATGATTCCAAGTTCGAGTCCTGACGAAGAATCCAAGATGGAAGGAGATGACGTATACTGTAGCCTGTACTGTGTTGACGTCTAAAGTTCCTTGTAGAAACATAATTAATCCTTCAGTCTTGGAAATCCAAATAAAATTTTCAAGAAAAGTTCTTGTTCAAGAGTTCTGTATGAATACAATAATATTTCCAGGGAAACAAATTAATCTTATTGAGTCCAAATAATCTAAAGAAAAATTAATATATAACTCAAAATTTCAATGCTGGTCACAACAGAAGAAAAGAACTTTACATCAAGTGTTTAAAAGCCCAGACTCTGAGAGCTCTCTCTCTAAACATCACTATTAATACTAAGTATTTCACAATTTCAGAAATGCCTAATTGCGAAATAGAGGATGACGTGATCATGTTTACATGTAAAAGTCACATAGCTTCTGTATGTCCTTGATAAGAACCAATCATTTTACTCCTAGAAAAAGTTGTTTACTTGACTCTCAATCATAGCCAGGAACTAAGCCCAAAATAGATACATAATAAAATAAAAACTTGTTTCTAAGTTAAAACTCCGGTCAAACTGATTCCAAAATTCAAGATCTTATTATGCCTGCACATTTATGGTCTTCACTGTTGGCATACATGTACATACTCAAGCTCATACCAATCATCAAATGAAATCTAAATATCAGTAAATATTTTAATAACTTAAGAAATGTTTCAGAAGTCAAATTTAAGATTCTAGAGATGATAAAAAAAACCACCTTTTTATGCTCCACTTTCATACACCTCCACAAATATTGAACAAATATTACTTCTTCATTGCTTTACATCAAATTCAGCTTTAGTGAAATTTCAAAAGTAGGAGTTTTGCGGTAAGAATACTTGGATGTATGTGTAAGGGATACCTTTCCTTCTAGCTGCTTCTACCATAGCCTCATACTCCTGTCGATGTCTCTCAGCCTCTTCTGGATCTTTGGTGGGAAGATTCCTGGAAAATAAAACAAACAATACATCCATCTCAAAGCAGCTAAGCTGGCACATTACACATCTGTCTGATTTTCTCATGACACAATTTTAATTACACAACGTTACTTACCTCTGAAAAACACATCTGTTAACAGAACCTTTGATTAGTGACATTTTAAAGAAACACCGTTGTAAGCCACAATTGAGATTTTTAGCCACTGTAGACGTGTCAGAAGCATCCTTTGTGCATGACCATGCAGTTGTCAGGTTGCATTTTTTCCATTATTTTCATAACATACATGTATGTATTAGTAGTAGGAAACAAAACCATGATAATCCTAGGGATAATTGTTAGATATTTTCAACAAAGTTATGTCTTACATACTAAATCTTATCATAATAAGTGACAAAAGATCAAATGAAATAATTACAAGTTGAACACAGCATGCACATTATAATAGCAGCCAGCTATTCAGTAGCCTAATATGTAGGTAGGGGGAAGGTTGGGGTTCTAATGGTTTTAATTAAATGCCATCATTTCGGTTATTGAACTGTGTATACCTTGGTTTCCTCATTACCTTATGGGTAAGGCATTCCCAAAGTTTGGCCAAGGAACTTACACAAAACTAAAATTTATTCTGCCAAACTCATCCTTTTTTGAGCCCCAATGACCTTCACCTCTGATCACTTCACCCCACAATCAATAGGCTTCTTCTGTATATTAACTGCAAACCCTCTGCTATCTTTGGTCAAACCCCCCTCTGTCTTTAATCAAACCCTCCACTGTCAAAAATGACTAAAAACTGACTGAAATGACCATGACATTTCATTTTCTGACCCCAAATCAAAAGGCCTCTTTCTTACTAAATGTTTAAAGTTATCCACAAACTCTGATAAAAGTATATGCTTGATAACTTTTTGTGCAGAAACCACTTTTCCTCCTTCAGTGACCTTGATCTTTGACATTTTAACCCCATAATCAACATGGATCTTCCAAAAGCCAAGTGCAAGCCATCTACAAAATTGGTAATTATAACTGATATTAACACTTGGACTTACATAGGTCTATTCTCCAGAATGAGTGCTGTGGTGGACATGACTTCAATGTCTGCCTTTTTACTTTTTGTGTTAGCTGGCAGACTAACATGCTTTTTGGCCTGGTATTCACTAAGGATTTGTTTTGGATCCTTGCTAGGAGCCAGCTTTGGTGGGACCTTTCCAAATAGCTTCCATCCCAGTATACCCCCATCCTGCTGTTCTTGATCATCATGTTCTTCTTTCCCCTTTCGGGAGAACAAACTTCTGAGAAAAAGAGAGAAAAAAGTCATTAAAACTGATCTTAAACTAGATTTAGAAAGAAAACAAACCAATGCTTCAACTTCCTCACAAACAATCTATAAGCAACAAACCAATGTTATAACTTACAACCAATCTATAAGCAACAAACCATTATTTCAACCTCCTCACAACCAATCTATAAGCAACAAACAATGTAAAAAATACTGGAATTAGGAGATTTTTGAAGGCTTGCCAAGTTGTGTGAATCTGATAAACATTTTTAAAATGTATAACTAAATGTAAAAAAAAAAAAACAATATTACAGCATTACAGTAATTTTGTGATTACTGTTCAATATTTTATGGAATTGGTAATACCATAAAGTATAATGTAAGCTCCCCCCCCCCCGGCCGATACATAAACAGAAATGTTCTGGTTGCTGATGTTCTGAACACTTGGTTTTTATTCTTAATCGTACACTGTAGCAACATACGACTATTTCTACCACACAAAATATCTGTTTAGTTTCTGTGAGTCTGTTTACAGTAAGGGAGAACATAAAATGTTATATGGTGACAATCAAGTTAAGATTTTAATATCCTAAGTCATTGTTAAAGATATACAAAAGCAAAACTGTTTAAACGACAATGAAAACAGGTGTCAGAGATAATCAACTGCACTTACTGTAAGTATATAGAACATTTATACATGTATACGTTTCAAGTCACATTTCTATATATTATCATTAACAATGGCATACTGTGTGCAAATGCAAAATTATATAAGAATTAAATAAATAATTTGGCAAGAGAGAGGAACCTCTTTTATCTTTGAGAGTTTCAAAGGAATTTTATTAGGGGCCACAACTGGTCCTTATCGTATCTTGTCCTTTATGTAAATACACATTTTGATCTTAAATTAATGCCTTGGTAGTTTGAAAAGAAAAGGAATTCACAAAACATAGGTATTTATTAAAATAAAGCTGGTACATAAAGACTTCAAAGATAATGATCCAGAGCATTTCTGGTTTACAAGATATTCATATATGTTAATATTTCATCCGCTACTTGAGCACATGATAAAATATTTATTGCAATAATGTTAAGTGTCCAAGGAAACTATGACATTACAGTGCAGATGACAAAATTAAGATGCCAGAATTGTAGAAGCAAACAAGATTATCTCATATTTATACAGTATTAGTGCATTATGATCTATTATTTTCATTTGTCCCTCTAAAATATTGTACGTCTTGAGGGCAATGTATAGAGTGTCCCATCTTTGTGATCCTATGTGCAACACTGTTAAAGCCATGAAGTTGATCAAATTTAGCTTAAATCTGGTCATATATTTTTTTATAGGTTTTCTTTAAAAAAACTATTTTGAGGACTGAAATATTCTCACGTGACAAACAATATTTGCATCAAGTATAAAGGTCTTCATGCCTAAAGTTTCCATGCTAAATTTAAATAGTTGCAGGGGCTCATTGGTTAGTATGCCAGACTGAAATGGTGCATGTTAAAATCCTACCACTGGACCAGTCTGGGTCAGCTATTGTGGTGTGTTGTTGGGCAAGGCACTAACTCGAACTGCCTCAGCACTAAAAATAACCTACTTGTGATGCTGTGCTTAAAAGAACCAAACCATGCTAAATTTGCTCTGCATTAGTCAAGCAGCTTTTTTAGAAGCAGTTGAAAGAGTCCTATATTTATCCAGCTCATGTGGTTTTCCAACAGCAATGGTGGTGTTGGCAGTGGTTGCAGTACACTGTCACCAACAATTTAATAAATTTCTAAAGGATTTGTTTCAAGTTTACCATCTGAGTGTGAATGAATATCCTCATTTTGACTTGGGAGGAACTTCAAATGATATTTATAGTGTGCCCTGTATAATGCATACAATATATATATATATATATATATATATATATATATATATATATATATATATATATATATATATATTACAGTACAAGTCACACTGGTCATGTATGAACATTACTCATTTCAAATTAAATATAAGCAGTTCTTTTAAAATTTAACACTAATTTTCTTTAACCAAAGTCTATTCAATCCTGATTATTGAATGCTCTACACCTTAACTGTCACAAAGAAACTTCCAAAAGAAAATAATCTATCGCCATGGACTTTTACAATGGCTGTTGTTGTTGTTGTTGTAGGGTTTAACGCCATTTTTCAGCACAAGATAGGCTATACATGGCGGCCAATATAAATGGTGGAGGAAGAACCCTGGAAAACTCAGGGAAGAACCACCGACCCACGGGAAGCTACTCGCAGGCTTTCCCACATACCTTTTACAATGGTGGCCATGTACTAAACTTGGGTCAAAATAAAAGCGTGTCAAGTGGAATTGTCACAAATGAGCGTAGTATGGATTTGTTTATTAATGTGTAGCTTTCATTGTGACATCACAGCATGCAACATTCAATCAAGATCGTATTGGATCACACATTTTGGTTCATTTCATCCAAAACTGTCAATGTACTTTAATATTGATTTTGCCATATGCACCTCTCGGGGTGTATAAATAATGACCTTCCAAAGGAATATGGATGTATATGAAATCCAAATGAAGTGAACTGGTCAGTATAAATGATAGAGGAAAAACCCAGGAAATCCTCCAAATGAACCCCCGACCCATGAAAAGCTACTGGCAAGCTTTCTCACATACCCACATTGGCTGAATGCGAGATTCAAACCCACAGAGACAGTGGTGAGATGGCAGTGATCCGTAATGGTGAGTGCTTTAGACCACTTGGGGCCCTTGTACAAGATTTGTTGTTGTTGTTATAGGGTTTAATGCCATTTTTCAGCACAAGATAGGCTATACATGGTGGCCAGTATTAATGATGGAGGAATACCCGGGAAAACCCGGAAAGAACCACCAACCCACAAGAATCTACCGGCAAGCTTTCTCACATACCCACATTGGCTGAGCCAGAGACTTGAACCAACGCAGAGAAAGGTGAGATGGCAGTGATCCGTAAAAGTGAATGCTTTAGACCACTCAGCTACTCAGGGTCCCTCGTACAAGATTTAACAGCACATCAGGACAATAATGGCTATATACTGACCACTAAAAATTAAGATCTATAAATGAAAAGATAATATTTCAGGTGAGGAAAAAAAACTCTCCAAATAAGCAGAAATAATGTAGTCCTAAAAGACAGAAAATGGAATGCAAAACTACAAAAATTCTTCAAAAGGTATACCAATTATATAAAATATTTAAAATAAAGGCTCAAGATTTGAGATATAAATAACAGTCTGATTTCATTTATAAAAAAGACCAAGATTTCCCTCTGGTGATATATCATCATAAAACTTCATAAACGAGTTCATATCAAAAGCTCTTGTCTTGCTGGATGGAAGTTACAATTGAAAAAAGGATCCATTGTCAGTGGGAAAACTGTTAATGTACACCTTCATGTCAAGCTTCACCTCTCAGGAGGTATGCAGGAGTCAGGTATGTGTGCAACAGCATGTATGAAAGGCATTCACTATTTCCTTTTGCACCACTCTGTTAACTCCATAACTAACAATGAAGCAAAGTGATCTTCACCTCTGAATAATTACTTTCACTATGTACATGCAAATATGCAATTATCCATCAAAGAAACAATCACATAAATGATGGAGTTTATTTCCTCTACTTCTGAATACCACCATAACCTGTAATTTAACCAAAAATGGAATAAGCAATGGAGATCATTTTGCTCCACCAGTAGTTACTACCGGTAATATTACCAGTGTTGTTATGACCCCATCCCCCAACCCATAATTAGATACCACAAGGCTTTACATTCTTTTACCACCTGTCTGTCCTGATATCTCTATTTTACTTCTATTTTAGCATGAAACCACAAGAACTGCAAACAACACAGATCTGATCTGCCGCAGCATAATGTGCGTTCCGATCAGGGTCTATGTTTTTTGTTCAACTGATTACTCCTAACAAACTGGAGAGATCCAGATCTTCTATGCTATCTGTGTTTTGTTCTTTGGGATATGATCCGGTTGTTGGCACAATGATTTTTACATCTTGATTCATCTGCTGATTGAAGAGCTTGGGGTGGGGAAAGAAACCACATGCTTATTTGTATAAAGGGAGGGGGAATTAAGGGATAACTTACAAAAGTGCAGGAATAATAGTGCTCTGCTACTGACTTCAAGTTTTTTTAAAAATCATTTAAAAAATATTTTTATATTTCTTTCAGACCTTATTGGTCAACATAAAAATATGTTACGTACTCCTGCCTTTGGTCTCAAAGCCACCTAAAGTATACGATGATGAACTTTGACAGTGGCACTAATGACAGAGCTGTAGATTTACTGAGCAAACATGAAAATTAAACACATTTTGTATGTAATAAAACTAGAAGGGAAAATGGTAGTGAAACCTCAAAAAATGGTCTGCCATCCTAACCTTGAAGACAGGACTCGGAATACACAACTGATACACAACTTAACTTCTTGTGGTAAGATACAAGTACTGTATACCATGTTATAATGAGAAAAGAAAGTGTGATGAAAAACTGAACCATGACCTTAAACTTGAAGATGGGATACCCAATGTACAAAGAGACACACGTTCTAATAACAATTTACAAATATACAAAATTTCATCCCCAGAACTGAAAAGTCTCTAAAGCTTTAGAGCCGACAGGAAGGAACATGTGCTTAACCTTGAAATATAGACCCCCCCAATGTGGTATGTAACACACCTAATCAAGGTTCTCCCAAGACCACTATTTATGACACAGTACTAATTGTCTGTCAGGGCAATGAACATATGATACGGTCTCTTCTGATGGCACCTTACCATGAACAATGACTTTTTTATGCACTCACTGTATATTTGGTTTAAACCATATTTATCTACTATAGTTATCATGGGAAGTACATAAAATTGAACAAGAGATAAAGTGGACAGCAACCAGCACACATTTTATTACAAGTTCTCTCCTCAGTAATATTTACTTTATAATATGACTGGTCCTCAGTAATATTTACTTTATAATATGACTGGTCCTCAGTAATATTTACTTTATAATATGACTGGTGTGATTAATGAAGGCATAATGTTGCAAACATTGAAAAATGCTAATGAGGTATTACAAGAAAACTGTACATACCATATAGTAATAATGTCAGACAGTTTCATTTTTTTGTAACAGACCATCCAAATAAGCTTTATTGGTCTATTACCATAGAGATGAAAAAGCTTGGACCATGTACATGTAGTTGTTTTATTAATGCAGATGGACAGAAAATTATATTTACTTTATAATATGACTGGTCCTCAGTAATATTTACTTTATAATATGACTGGTCCTCAGTAATATTTACTTTATAATATGACTGGTGTGATTAATGAAGGCATAATGTTGCAAACATTGAAAAATGCTAATGAGGTATTACAAGAAAACTGTACATACCATATAGTAATAATGTCAGACAGTTTCATTTTTTTGTAACAGACCATCCAAATAAGCTTTATTGGTCTATTACCATAGAGATGAAAAAGCTTGGACCATGTACATGTAGTTGTTTTATTAATGCAGATGGACAGAAAATGGAATCAGAGTGGACAATAGACTATCCAATAAGCTCTTCTAGTCTATGACCATTAGAGCTATAAAAAAAAGCAAAATACTTTGAGCATGCAGTTGCTGCATTTTTTTTCCCATTGATATTGATACAATATATTATTTTACATAGACCACATATATAATCACTTTCTCTGCATAAAAAAGACAAGTAATTATTCAACCAGCATTGTCCACTGCATCTCTCACAACACCGGGAGATTTGGCCCTAATTAGTAACTTTGAAAATGCTTATAGCCCCACTCTATACAAGTACTTGGCATTACACTGCTGTCAACATTTTATTGTAGATCAGCAGCACAAGCCCTTTGAAGAAACTGATGCACTATTAACCAAATATAATTTCCAGAATCCAAGATAAGAGTAAGTGTTGAAACCATCTCTGATAATCTGGAACAATAACAAGATTTTCAAGATGGCCATTGTAGTGGGCATATTAGATGTAAGCTCGGCACTGTTTCATTCAATTAGACATCATAAGAAGTCATTTAGTTTAAACCCATGTCAATATGACCATCCATTCAGTGGGAGTAGCAATAATAAGATCATCAAGATGGCTATGGTGGTCATTCCTACTGATATCAGAACAGCAGCATTGTAAATTAGGCCCAATTAGATACCAAAAGAAGTTCTAAAGAAAATCCAGTTTATGTGACTTTCTGTTTAGCAGAAAAAGACTTAAGATTTTCAAGATGGCTGCCATGGTGGCCATAACATTAGTCAGACAGGGACCATTTTCAAGATGGCTGCCATGGTGGCCATAATGGTTGTCAGAAAGGGACCATTTTCAGTTAGGACTAACACTACAGACTAAAAAGTCTGTCAGTGAAAATCCCATTTTGATGAGACCATTTATTTTACAATGAGTAGCAAAAAAGATTTTCAAGATAGCCAGTGTATATCTGATGGCACCATTTCCATTTAGGATCAACTGGATTTTGGGATGAATTAGCCTGTGGAGTCTTATGGGAATCCTCCAAATGGTTTAGAAAAAAGTAGTGAAAACAAACTTGTGCTAAAAAGATGGCTGACAAATAAGTTGATGGACAACATGCTATACCATAATCTATTTTAGTTTTAACTATCAGAGCTAAAAGACTTTCATGGCAGTAGTGCTTTCTGTCATATCTGGACAAAATTCAGTTTAAGCATTTTTTTAAAATGAAGTCATCTGAAGGTATTTTTATTTTAAATAGTAATGGCAAAATTTTATGTCAGTTTGGTATCATCTGAATAAATGTGAATGTCATTCAGGCTAGAATATTTTATATCAAAATTTGGTCAAATTCTCTGGGGCAGTTTTTGACAAGCTGTCAATAGAATCTGTAAAAGAATGACAAAGGATGCAGAGCATTAAGTAACTATGTATACATCCAACATAAAGTATATATATATATATATATATATATATATATATATATATATATATATATATATATATATATATATATATATATATATATATATATGCATGCCAGCCATTCTTATAAGACAGTCACACATTTTTAGTTAGTTTAAATAACTTTCTAGAGTCATCCCTTAGCTGCTAAAAAATCCACTGTGAAAGGATCACAAACAATGTGTGATGCACGACAAAAGATGGGGGGCCCCAAGTGGCTGAGTGGTCTACAGAGCTCTCCATTATGGATCACTGCCATCTCACCTCTGTCTGCATGGGTTCGAGTCTTGGATTCAGCTAATGTGGGTATGTGAGAAAGCTTGCCAATAGCTTCTCGTGGGTCGGTGGTTCTTCCTCCACCATTAATACTGGCCACCATGTATAGCCTATCGTTATGCTGAACAATGGCGTTAAACCCTACAACAACAATGACAAAAGCTGAATGAAGTATTGTTCCATAAACTCACTTGGCCTTACATGTATATATAATCTGGTTAGATTTTTGCTTCACTTTTGGTTCAAAATCACTGATGACAGAGCAATACTAGTATACATGCTTACAGTATTATAATGCAGATGGATGTTATAAATCCAAGTTATTCACAGCACTACATGATTTATACTGAAATGGGATTCACACCACTGCAAGATTCATACTAAAATGGGATTCACACATGATTCATGCTTTTGCCAGAATCACTCCTGTGAAACTGCACTTGTATCTTTGACTGATAAATGGCTGAAAGCATTAAATCAAGGAGAAATGGTAGGCACTATTATGGTTGATTTCTGTAAAGCTTTTGATCTTGTAGACCATGAAATTTTGCTTGAAAAACTAAAAATCTATCAATGCAGTGAAAACTCCCTAAACTGGTTTACTTCTTACTTAACTGATAGAGTGCAAAAAGTATCTTTAAATGGTCAACTTTCTGAAAGTAAAAATATTAATTGTGGAGTACCACAAGGCTCTATCCTTGGGCCTCTCTTATTCATACTATTTATCAATGATTTACCTCTTAAGATTGGAACTTCAGTTTCTTCCACTGACCTTTATGCAGATGATACTACACTGTCTGAGATTGGTAAAACCAAAACAGTACTTGAAAATAACTTACAAGATGCTCTCAACAGACTTCAAGTATGGTGCAAGGAAAACAGTATGATCATAAATACAGAAAAAATACAGAAAAAACGAAAGCCCTACTAGTTACAACACAACAAAAATGAGCAAGGATAGATAGCGACAAACTCCAGGTTCTATTCGACATTGTGAGCCTCAATATGACCTCTCAAGATAAAATTCTTGGTGTATTCATGGATAACAATCTTACTTGGTCTATTCACATTAAACATATTTCAAAAAAGGTTAACTCTTATCTTTGGCTACTAAGGAAAATCAAAACACATTCCTCTTCAGTATAGGGTCATCTTTTGTAAAAGTTATATTCAGGCATATCTTGACTACTGTAATGTAATTTGGGGTAATACCTCTAATTCAAACATAACAACACTTTTAAGACTCCAAAAGAGGGCTTGCCATTTAATTCTAGATCAAAGTATAGACAATTTTCAGGATGCAATGAATAATATAAAGATTTTAACAATACATGAAAGAATATTTCTTAGAAAGGCCAAATTGATGTATAAAGTATCCTGTCTATCTAAGCAATATCTTTCACCAAAGAGATGCTGATGGCACTCCAAATTTAAGGTCCATAAGAAGAAAAAATTACCTTATACCAAGGCCAAAGAAGGAATTGTTTAAAAAAAGTTTTCAATATACTGGTCCACTGGTATGGAACAACATTCCCAGTAACATAAGGCTCCTAGAATTTCATCTTTTCACAATCAATGTCTTAAATGGATGAAATCTTTAAAAAACTGAACAGTTCTAGTACAAAAAATACCACCTGCTTTTCTGTAATTTTACATCATTTTCATAGCTGAATATTTCAATGCAGGATTATATTTTGTGATTTATATATATATGTTTATGTTTTCACTGATGCCTGTGAATGTGTTCCAGGCTTGATACTTTGAATTTTAAAATTACTTAATTATTTGGGGCCCCGAGTGGCCAAGTGGTCTAAAGCGCTCACCGTTACGGATCACTGCCATCTCACCTCTGTCTGCGTGAGTTCGAGTCTCAGGCTTGGCTAACATGGGTACGTGAGAAAGCCTGCCAGTAGCTTCTCGTGGGTCGGTGGTTCTTCCCAGGGTTTTCCAGGGTTCTTCCTCCACCAATTATACTGGCCGCCATGTATAGCCTATCTTGTGCTGAAAAATGGCGTTAAACCATACAACAACAACAACAACTTAATTATTTAGTGTCAAACCAGACTCTTCACATCATGTTGTATATACTGGATATATTGTACATAACAGATAGAAGGCCTCAAGGCAGATTAGTTCTGTAACTAATTGAGTTACCTTCTCTAAATAAAGTCTTTATTATTATTATTATTGTTATTATTATTATACTGAAATGGGATTCACACCGCTACATAATTCATACTGAAACAGGATTCACACCACAACATATTTCACACTGAAACTGGATTCAAACCACCACATGATTCATATAAAATGGAGGCTATTCATTAAACATTAGAGGTGAGATCATTTGGTTATATTACACTGCGTTGTTTTCTGAAATATATTCAAAACATGTTAAAATGGGTTTGTGGAATTTAAATCTGCTAAACATAATGCCCAGGTATGTCAGACTGAATACAAGAACAACAATACCATGGTGTATATCTAATTTTCAGATCAATTATCAAGAAGGTTTATTTTCTTCTTTCTTTTCTTTTACCTCATAGGGATTAATTTAATGTTTTCTTTCAATGCTCATTTACAGCATGGCACAATACACACAATGAATTTTCCATTGCTATCATTTCATTTTATCCTCTATTGATTTAGAAAATCTATTCACTCTCCTCCTCTCTTTAAATGAAAAATATATTTTTTCCTCTCAATGATTCATTTTTCCTTGCTGTAGTTTAAGATTTTCTTTCTTTCTTTACAGCTGTCAATATTTACTCATCATGTTCTTTGCTAAATGATTCTATTTCGAAAACTCTCTTTTACTGTAGCATAGATCTAACTGACTGAACAGATCTGGCAGCAGCTGACATTATTAATGAATATATTCCATTTAGTAATGACATAAAGATGGAATACCAGTTACTGGCCATGGGTTACCAGAATTTAGAACACACAAAACATCTGATGAAAGAGCTGCCATCATACAATGATAATTAGTTTAAATAAGTTTCAAGAAAAATCTTTGTATTGCTGATAAATTCTTACCACAACCATATTATGTTGTGCAGTCCATAAATTAGACATGCAAACCCATGTGCAATCATACAGCAGCTTTCATCCTTTTGCAATAAATATGTTTACAATACAACTGGCTTTATTTGAAAGAGAGATTTTACTGGTTTACCTCAAAAACAGGCAGAAAATTTTCTGCATTATACAGAAGAAAATAAAATTACCTAAATAAACTATTTTGGCATTTGTAAAACATATGTTCCAATGCAGACCTATCTGTACATACCAAAGAAGGCACTATCAAAGTGTGTTAAATAATGGTGCTTTGAAAAGGAAACGAGGATATAAAACTGTGTTTTACCTTGTTTTCTTTCAATCCATATTATTATACATTGCTAAGATTTTCATCATGGACCCCATTAGTAGTACCACGTTCTATCTGGAATCAGTAGCATACTAACAAGGAGGGGGGCAGGGTAGGGCAGTTGCCCCAGAAACCAGAGGTCCTGGGGCACCAAAACAATCGGTGCCAGAGGTTTTTAGGGTGCCTAAACACCTCTGGGCATACATCTATGCTCCAGGTACCATCTACCCTTATTATGCCACTGTCTGGAATCATGTTATAACAAAGGCTAATTATCAGAAACATCATTTCTGAGTCGAGATCTGAACACTTTGTTTCACACCTTGACTGCTCATTGCACAATTTTTATTTGTTTGAAATAATACCAATGGATTTAAACTAAAAGTGTACTCGGGTTGGCATTACTTCTGTTCAGTATCCAGCAAAATTCAGCAGTGATCTAATTCAATAATTAGCTGCACACCAAATTTATTTCCAATCCAATTATAACTGAATTACTGTGCAGACACTAAAGCAGGATGGATGGACATAAAAAAAGAATGGATAGAAGGATGGAAAGACCCAATATAATATCCTATGTTTTCCCCCAAATCTGCAGATTCTTCAGTAAGATCTTCAAGGAAGATAACCCAGATAATCGTGATTTGTAAAGTCCCTTTGGTTGTTGTTGTTGTTGTAGTGTTTAACGCCATTTTTCAGCACACGATAGGCTATACATGGCAGCCAGTATTAATAGTGGGGGAAGAACCCGGGAAAACACGGAAAGAACCACCGACCCACGAGAAGCTACTGGCAAAATTTCTCACATACCGACACTGGCTGAATCCGAGACTCGAACCCACGCAGGCAGAGGTGAGATGGCAGTGATCCGTAACGGAGAGCGCTTTAGACCACTCGGCCACTTGGGGCCCCTTAAGTCCCTTTGATATGGTAGTACCCAGGAGTATTATAACAAGTGAGCTCTGTGCACAGTGCTGGTGTGCAGGTTTGATGTGCCCAGGGACAATGTTCGTTAGTGGTGTCCCTACTTTACTACAGAGCACAATTTTTATTTCAGTTCCCTGCCATCCTCAAAATGTAATTCTTGTAAAGGATTGCACCTTACACTAAGGTGAAAATTTCAGCTGCAGAAAATAAAAAGGCTCCTGACTGCTGCCTCCCAATCATCCAGCCCGTTCCCACCAGCACTGTCTCCATGCACAAAAGCTGACAACATCTACTACATCGAAAATGAACAATCTGGGCTCCAAGAAAGTTTAATGTTTTGGTCACAGAATGGCCACCAACTTAAAAATAAAATTGCCATTTTGTACATAATTTACACTACACTAAAATGTAGCCTAAAATATTAGTGTGTGTGTGTGTGTGTGTGACTTGGATTTTTAACGTAACTTTAAAAAAAAATCAGTCATATCGCTATTATGTCTGCAGTGTGGCAGTTTACAGTGATGTCTAGCACTGGGGCATCATGCCGCAGACATGTAGATTGATGTGCTACCCAGTCACATTATCCTGACACCAGGCCGGCCAGTCCTAACACTAACCTCTTAATGCTGAGCGCCAAGCGAGGCGGCTGTTAGTACCATTTTTGTAAGTCTTTGGTATCACTTGGCAGGGGATCGAAACCACAACCTCCCACATCTGAGGCGGATGCTCTAACCATTAGGCCACCGGAGCGGTGTAAAAATATTAGCATTTTGATTCTAAAATAGATTGCATAAGAAGTATCTTCCCTTGTAGATTTTAAAAGTCCATGCATGACTGATAGCTAAATTATATGCAACAATATGTGTCCCTGTGATTTATATCAATAAGCTTTAACCATGTTTCGGGGGTGGGGGGGAAGCATGTGACTGTTCTGCCAAATTTACCTGTCACTTATGACTTTTGGTCAAAATTTCAAGCAATTTACTTGCAGCTTGGAGCCCTGACAATACAGTCTATTTGACCAATATGTCATGTTGAGTATAACAATGGAATTCAGCAAGGGACTCACAACAACCATATACCAGTTGGAAAACTTTACATTTTGAATCACTCACTCATTAAACTGAGCAACTTTCAGTATAGCAATTACATTCTGATTAAAAGATAATGTATCTTAGATCCAAAAAAAAATGTATCAAATATTAAAAGTTTGTATAAAATAAGAAAATGGAATTAATTTTGTCAAAATAAGGATGTGCCCTACAATTTTTTATCACTTTCACTGATATCATAGTTTTGACATTTTTCAAGTATTATAATAATCTGCACAGAAAAACAACAAAACGTTTTTCACACAACATCTTTCTTGGTAAGGGATTGCATTTATTCTTTTTATCTGTTTATCACTTTGTGATCTTGCACAAAGTATTGGTCCGAATTTCTCCAACTTTGTTAATTATCAATCCTCTTTAACTAATCTCACTTACCATTCACAAGTGATATGGTTCTTTCCAGGTACACATACACCGAGCAGACTTATATATATATGTAATTATATGTTATGCCCTACATGCTTTCAAAAAGGGATCAATGTAACTGCAAAACAAGCATCAATGACTCCATTCTATTCACAACATATTGAACTACCAGTGTACCTAGGTACAGTCTTTGTAGTTGGTTCTTGTAGCATTAGCCAATTTTACATGTACCTGTATAAATGTATTACAGTACTAACAAATTAGCTCTTACCCAATCTGGGGCCGCGAGTGAATGAGCGGTCTAAAGCGCTCACTCTTACAGATCATTTCCATCTCACCTCTGTCTGCGTGGGTTCAAGTGTTGGGTTCAGCCAATGTGGGAATGTGAGAAAGCATGCAGTAGCTTCTCGTGGGTCGGTGGTTCTTTCCAGGGTTTTAATGGGTTCTTGCTCCACCACTGATACTGGTCGCCATGTATAGCCTATCTTGTGCTGAAAAATGTCGTTTAAACCCTACAACAACAACAACAACCCAAGCTATCCATGCTTACATTCCACAGGCTGAACAAAATACCTGTAACACATTAACCCCTAGAGGTTTTTGTCGTTTTCACCTGAAATTTGAGTAGGAAACATATTTTGAAAGCTATTTCTGAATAAATCCTAATAAATCAACTTCCAGGTGATTTTCCAATAACATAATGCCTAGTTGTGTTAGAAACATTGTTTCTCATTGGCTATTTGGCTTGCGCATGAGCAGAAGGGTAAAAGTTGGAGTTTTTTTTTTGCTTAACGGACCCATTATTTTCGTATCGAGACCACTCTTTATTCCAAATGCCCATCTTATCCTACTTTTTGCAAAGGTTCATCTGTCTGTTTGCAGTTCATACCAGTCTGCCTTAGATCTGAGACCTAAAAGTCTAAAATCCAGACACAAAATCAGATTCTGACCTGGGTGAATTTTGGGTGGAAAAAAATCAGGTCCAAAAAATTAGGTTTTTCCCTCTGTATTTTGTTGTGCAACTAGAACTTCCAGATTATTTGGTATCATTGTAGAGCTACATCTATCTACCTTTCTATAATACCACCTACTTTAGTGTATCATACATGACCTTGATGCTACAGAGCTTGGCAGTAGGCTACTAACTCCTGCCACATAAACTCGTCACCAGGGGTTAATGTGTTAAGGCTGATTGATGCAAGAATTTATAAGCTTCTTTCTCTGTTATGTATGACTCTAAATTTCTGTATATGTCACTTTCTGATGATAATTCAAAATATACTATTTCTGTTTTGTGACTTATTTCTAAGGTAAAATATCCTATGATGCATGATGTAGGACAAACATATCCTGTTTTTGTTGTTGTTGTTGTGGGGTTTAACGCCATTTTTCAGCACACGATAGGCTATACATGGCGGCCAGTATTAATGGTGGAGGAAGAACCCGAGAAAACCCCGGAAAGAACCACCGACCCACGAGAAGCTACTGGCAAGCTTTCTCACATACCCACATTGGCTGAATCCTAGACTCGAACTGCCGCAGACAGAGGTGAGATGGCAGTGATCCGTAACGAAGAGCGCTTTAGACCACTCGGCCACTCGGGGCCCCCCCTGTTTTTGTAAAATAATAACAATAAATATGGTGGAACACAATTCAGAGATTGCAGCAACACCTGAAAAACAAACAAGTGTGGTGTTACAAAATAAACTGTTGATTTGGGCTCCGTAACAGCAATAGCAAATATTCAAATCATGTAGTTTTAGATTCCATTTCCAAAACAAATAAAATCTCAAGGAGTGACAATTTGTGATTCATTCCTGTGGCAGAGAAAATTTTAATATTAAAATAAATAACAAGATGAACATATATCTGCAGTAAACATTTGTAGATGGAAATGGACAGACAACAGATCATCCTGACCCTATCCCAACAACACTCATGTAAAATCAGGTTAGATATTTACGTCTATTTATAAGAAAAGTTCCTTGATTGGGGGGGGGGCTTATATCATTGCTTACTGTTTACCTACATATCATACATGTACTACATAATCCTAGTATATAGTACTTACATGATTTGTAGGTAGATTGTAAGCAGTGATATGAACCCCTGTGGGTGGATCCAAGAATGAAGAGGAGTGCACACAAAATAAATAAATAGATAATCCTTATCCTACCATCAAATCAGGATTGGTATATACTATTTATGCCTACTTATAACAAAAACAAAGAAATTTTCTATTAACATGGGGATGGGGTGTCTATAATAACCAGCTGTGCTAGTAACTTAAAATGCTTAAGCTCCTTGACACTGAGGTGGATCGATCCAAGAAGGAGATGGATGGAGTCAGGACAAAAAAATTAAATAAATGTAGATGATAAAAAATTACCTCACTTAACTGTTTCTTTTTAATACAAGAAACAGAAAAATTAATTTACAATTTAACCAGCTGAGTAACTTGACAGCATAATATTGCACTGACCTGTTAAATATTTAGAATTTTTGGGAGACCTGCATCCAGCCTTTTCAATGTACACGTAATTGCCAATCTGGTAGGTCTTAAATGCTAAATAAAGTTTTTTTAATGAAATTAGTTATCATTATTTTGAACAGAAATATTTAAAATGTCATTACCTTTCATCAAATTATATACATATTTTGAAGACCTTCTGTGCAAAATGGAAATTACTCACAATGCAAATTATCAAAATTTCTCTCTCCATTACATTCTAGAGTAGGAAGATGTTTAAATAAAAGAATGTTTTTTGTTGTTTATGTTAAAATATACATTTTTACTAAACATTTTCCTGATTGTTAAACATGTAATTTTAATGAAAATGCATCATAAATGGAATTGTGTCTGTAATTAGTTCTATTATTCAGCATACAGGGATACATTTATTAATAGCATAACATACATTGTTTCAAATAATAATGAAAACATTATTTATTTTTATTTCATTTCACAGACCAATACTGCCTTTCACTGACAATTCCTTTTTGTATGCCAAAATTACATTTGAAATACATCTCTGATACTGCTATTCTTTGTCCTACACTTGTGCTTTTGTGTATCATGTGATATGTATAATACATTTACATCAAGTTAACATTGATCTCCTCTACACGAAAACAGCGACTATGAACTGGTCCCTTAAAGTCTGTTCAAACAGACCAAAAATGTTTGTAATAAATAACTTATAATGAAAAACATGTACGAGTTCTGTTGTTGTTGTTGTAGGGTTTAACGCCATTTTTCAGCACATGATAGGCTATACATGGCGGCCAGTATTAATGGTGATGGAAGAACCCGGGAAATCCCTGGAAAGAACCACCGACCCTTGAGAAGCTACTGGCAAGCTTTCTCACATACCCACATTGTGGAAGTATTATACTTATTAGTAACCACTCTGTGGCAAGTAATATTTAGATATTATTTTAATTATTCAGATCCAAATAAATGTAGTATCATGTAATGAATATTGTAACTGACCAGATAAACGCAGTGCAGTCTATATACATTTCTTTATGGAAATAGTGGCACGAAAATGTGCAAATACTTGAAAGTATTTTATTCATACTGCAAACATCTAGCATTTCCAATACTGACCTAGATTTATAAAATTTTGTTCTTCAAAAGTTTGCGGTTTGGGAGAAAGGTGTAAAATGAAACACTGACCAGTTGTATATTTTATTATTTTTAATAAAAATTAAGCTCTTGTGCAGTTTTGGACATGCAAGTTTCAAATTATTTAATTTTTAAATGCTACAATTTTTATCATTATAATCATTTTACCAGCTAAAAATCAATATTATGATTGAAAAGATGTCCCAATTGAAAAGATGTCCCAAATTTATCACTCAAAAACAAAGATATGTCCATGAACAGACAGTACATAATTTTTTTTTATAGAAATGCATTTATGGTTTCCCTAGGGGTCCCTGTTGGTCTAAAATTCTCTCCTTTACAGATCAATGCCATTTCACCTCTGTCCA
Source organism: Sinohyriopsis cumingii (assembly GCA_028554795.2). Classification (NCBI taxonomy): domain Eukaryota; kingdom Metazoa; phylum Mollusca; class Bivalvia; order Unionida; family Unionidae; genus Sinohyriopsis; species Sinohyriopsis cumingii. The sequence goes on from CM068830.1 coordinate 10,959,676, forward strand.
CCTGGGTTGAAGTCTTGGCTCAGCCAATGTAGGTATGCCAGAAAGCTGCCAGTAGCTTCCTGTGGGTCAGTGGTTATGACTGGCTGTTAAACAAAGCCTATCCTTGCACTGAGAAATTGTGTTAAACCAGAAACAAAATAAAAACATGGTGTCCCAACATATACAGTAAACATGGTATCTGACCCTTAACCTGATACCTTGATACCAAAAAACATTAGTCCAAGATGTTTCCCTTTTTAAGTTAGTTATCTAAAGGGGAACAAAACTACAAAGTGTCCTGAATTATCACAGTAGTTTAAGAGATGTGATAACAGACAGCAGATGGGATGGATGGATGGATGGATTGAGGCTGTCTTCAACTAAAGAGTGGAGATAACGTGCTAATGAATGTATAACTAAAAGAGCAAGAAAGTGGAGGCTTTTTAAAATGTTGAGGTTGTGAGGAAATATAACCAGTATTTTTCGATCTGGCTAAGGGTTACGTAAGTTTATGACAGCTGAAGGTGTGCGGCCAACAGTGGATGGCTGGATAAGTGTTTAGTAATTATTAGGCAGCTGAATTGTCTAGTCGCTAAGTATTTTTATGTACCGGGTATCTATTATGTGTAGGACACGTGCAATGTAAATGATTACTGTAACAATGGTAGACTGCTGTGTTGGTATCGAACATTTAGATGATGTGTGTGTGTGTTATGAAACTTTGTTAATACTATTGTACACAGAGCAAGGTGTACATGGAATGAGAGATGTTAGTGTCTGAGGGAGCCTGGTAAAGTGTTTGACATTTTTCTGATGAGAAGTCCGTGAGAGAGTGGTAGATTACTATATGAGTACGGAGAACAGTATGTACATCCCTTATATCTTCTATATTAAGCTCCCATGGTGCAAGTTGTTGTTGTAGGGTTTAACGCCATATTTCAGCGCACGATAGGCTATACATGGCGGCCAGTATTAATGGTGGAGGAAGAACCCAGGAAAACCCGGAAAGAACCACCAATCCATGAGAAGCTACTGGCAAGCTTTCTCACATACGCACATTAGCCGAATCCGAGACTTGAACCCAAGCAGACAGAGGTGAGATGGCAGTGATCCATAATGGAGAGCGCTTTAGACCACTCGCCCCCCCACCCCCCGGGTGGAAGTAAGAGATGGCACTAATCTCTCAAGAGTGGGAAGGAGGAAGTATGAGAATAGTTCCAAAAGAGTGTAGAATGGAAGAGTACAATGTGTAGCACAGGAAGGGTGCAAGAGGAGAATGAAGTAGCAGTAGCATATGAAGAGTGCAGGCGGGAGGAAGAAAGGAGAATAGAAAAAGATTATGATGAATACAGATGAGTACAGTACAACTACTCACTGAAAGAAGACTCTCACATTAAGAAAGTTAACACCCATATGATGGAATAAAGAAAGGCATTTGTTAACATGCTAATTAATGTATTAATTTATGAGTGAAGTGTAATTAAAAGATTTATATTCAGAAATTATTTGAATTGTTTTATTTCTTATTAGTACAGATCAAACTGTTACATATTTTACCTTGAGTTGATCATGTATATAGACTGTCAGCATTGCTGACTGGGGGCTCATGAGTCATTCAAAATTTAAATGTCCACCATTGTACTTTTGCTACCAGAGGTTGTGACAGAGGTCAAACAGAGTTTATCAAGTATATCAACTAGATCTAATTCTGTTCAATAAATAACCCATGAACTGTTTTCAGTTCCTCAAATCCAGTTATAGGGACAAAATCAACACCAACACCATTCAATAAGGTGAAAGACTGTGTCATTGTCCTTAAAAAGATCACCACGTACAAGACCTTGATTCTAATCAAAGAGCATTCTATATATATAAAAAAGGTAAGGCAACTGCCGCTCAAGCATTAAACTGTAACCGAACTGTGGGCCAGTCCTTAATAACAATGCATACTAATAAAATAAAGTGGATAAAGTACATAAAATGTACAATATAAAATAGCATAAGTACATAAAATGTACAATATAAAATAGCATATCGTTTATTAAACAACCTTCAGGAAGTGAAATCACTACAGTAACACAGCTCTAAAAAGTAGCATGACATAGGAAAGGTCACTTGATGCTGGGGTACATTATATGGAAAATATATAATAAAACCAGTATAATGGAATCCATGATATAACCTATGTTTTATCAGGTACTGTGTTATACTGATGTGCATAAATCAAAACTGCTACGGTACACCTTACCATGTATATTTAAACTGGGCAAAGGACGATATATCACTATAATCAGGATGAAGTGCAGTAAAACCATACATACATACTTGCATACATGCATTCAAACCTACCTACCTACCTACATACATGTATACATCTGTAAACAAGTAAAACAGGTAACTGTATGCATGTCCACACTTTATAGAAAACATATTGAAGACTACTGACCATAATCATCATACAACAGTAAACTTTCATATAGCCAGTAAGAACAGTAGTACTGTAGGTCACCCTTTTGTAACCAAACAAGTAAGAACACAAATATATATCTTTATTTTTACAATGTGTGGAATTGTGATAAATACTGCAACCCATACATAAGAGTCTGACTTCGTTCTACAGCGAATGCAGATCAATAATGATCATTTAAACCTTTACTGAAACAGTCTCCATCATTGTCCCAAAATTTGGTTTACATCAAGGTCATGTGACTTGACACAGATGTGTTTTTATTCTTTCTCATTTGGGAGAAAAATATTGAGCAATGAGGCAGACAAAAATTTATTATAAGCAGCAAATCCAATGGAAATCAATACTTTTTGTAACAAACCAAGAACACATCACATAAATAACATAATATACACAGGAATAATAATAATTCCTTAAGGCCAGGTCAGAAATCCAAGTGGAAAGCAATTAAGCCTACCATATACACTCATTTATAAGTTGAGTCAAACTGCAAACAACAAAGAACATGATCTGCCATAGCATAATGCTGCTAACAGATCAGGGTCTACGTTGTTTGTTCTACTGATTACTCCCAACAAACTGCACATACCCAGATCTGCTGGTGCATTATGCAATGGCAGATATGGGTCTGGGTAGTTTGAAGCTGAACTAAACTTATAAGCCAGCAAATGATTGGTATCTGTTTATAAGAAAGGTGCTTCAAGCTGGTAATAGCAATTTGCAAAATCAGTTTGAAATTTGACCAGAAACCCCTTGGAAATGGGTGTAGCAGATAACATTAGAATAATAAAAAAATATGGAAAATACTATCATCTTTCCAATAAATGTAGATGTGAGTTTGCTGTAGTACATAGTTAACTATTTCTCTGAAATAACTAAAGAAATTTCTTTATAAACATCTTGAGCTTTTGTGTGTTTGTGTATGATTTGGATTTTTAAAATTGATTTAACAATTTTTCAGTCATATCGCTACAATGTCTGCAGTGTGACAGTTTAAAGTGATGTCAAGCACTGGGGCATCATGCCTCAGACATGCAGCATTTTGTCCCACCCAGTCACATTATGCTGACACCAAGTCAACAAGTCCTAACACTAACCTCTTAATGCAGAGTGCCAAGCAAGGCAGATGTTAGTACCATTTTTATCAGTCTCTGGTATGACTCAGCTGAAGATTAAACCCGTGACCTCCTGTATCTGAGGCGGACGCTCTAACCACTTAGGCCACCGGAGCAGTCGTCAACTGTCGTGCAGCATACAAAAATGTTTCTCATCTTCTTACAAGCATGAAAAAGTATTTCATTTCTTTGTATTTTCAGATAACATCCCATTTCCGTTAATAGGATTGACACTTTTTTGAATTTTGACATCTGTAATGTTTTTTGGGGGGGATGGGGTTCAAAATTAAAAGTAAAATAAAGCTGAAATTTCAATTTTTGTAAAATTAAAGACAGAATTTATGAAAAGTGTGGGCATTATATTTTTCTGAGAGAGTGTCTGTTAAAGTTTGAGGGTTAAGTTGGTCTCTTTGAAGTTAAACATGCGTTAAACCACCAATATCCAAGATGTGTAGCCATCAGTATGTAATTTTCTATTGGTTTCCAATACATCTGCAGGTCCTGTTGGGTAGTCTGATAAATCAGGCCCCCCCCCCCACCCCATCTGTGTTGATACTGATGGATGATATGCGGGTCTGATCTCACCTGTTTATCAAAATTTGCAATTTTGCTGCATGCAAGTCTTTCCAGAACACATCCATGTACAGTTCAGACACTTACCTGTATTTGGTAAGAGCCATATCTAGCACAAAATTCAAAATGGCCACAGGACAAAGGGTTGTGCTTTACCACGTGTATTTACAAGTCACTAAACATATGATTCCGATATAACACGGTCGTGGTGTGGCTCCCGAAATTTTATATACACAAAGAAAAAAAAAATCTTCTTAGAAGTATGAAGAAAAAAAACTTAAAAAGTTTATTATCATTTTGGGGAAGAGATCACGCATGAATAATACAAGACAGTCGTGGCGTGGATCCTGAAATTTTATATGTATTTTTCTCGTACAAGAAAAAATAGTTTTTTCTTCTTTAAAGTATGAAAAATAAAGTGCAAAAAGTTTATTCTAGGATCGCGTAGGGCTTCACCAATGTTGCAAACTGCAACTTTATTTTCCTTATTGGAGGCAAATTATATCATCTGGTGATTTTTATACTGGCGACATTGTTGGCTGTTTAAACTTGTATATACAACCATTGCTTTGGACTGGAGAAATTCAGAGGCCCCATGAAAGGAAGCTGCAAACTTGATTTAAAATGCACTGAAATTTATCTATTGTTACATAATTTCTTTCTCCATATTGACAAACCATCTTAACAATGCACTGTTGTATCATAATCCACTTATGTTGACATCGAGCATGAGTACTGTATGTTGTGAGAAATCAGCTTTTTTGTTGTTGACATTTCTGGTACCGGAGATCAACCAGACGAGGCATTATCTCATAATCTATCTTTCGTTGGATTTTTGGCCACTTGCTAGTAATTAATATATTTACATTGACTGACATTTGTGTGTGGATGTTAAGTAAAATTTGTCTTCTTTCCACTTAGAATTAAATCCTTCAGAATACACACATTTTCTGTACTAATCCTCGTCATCAGACCAGAACACCTGCATCTCTATCGTCCATGGACCCTTTGTTAAATTTCTGATGCATGAGTGGAAGGCAGCATCACTCTACTACCACAAATGTAAAAAGAAAACTTACTTGTCTATTCATCAAGCAGGGAGGAACTCTAACTACAGTCAACCAAATGACGGCCAATTCCTTTTCTAAAATGTACCCAGATAAAACAGTTTGCTCAAATTTCAAAGAAAACATTACCTCTGAAGCACCGACTCTTATGAAAACGTATTAAGCAAATGGGAAAAAAATCAGTCTCAATCATGCAATACAATTATTTGATGTTGCGCCACAATTAGAAATGGGTATCTGTTTGGTTCTCCTTTAGCGGTGACTTCAATAATGCATGCACCTTTCATCAAAGAAAGCCGACTACAATCTTCAATAAAAACATAGAACTTTTCTTCAAAGAAGTCAGCACCAAACTTAAATAAAAACAATGGAATCTGATAGGTTTTTTCATTTTCAAATGTAACTGGAACACGTTTACGGTGCTGTGAAAGTTTCGTTTTTACAGGGGGGAAAAGTTTGTGCTTACAAACGCTACTGACGGCAGCTTAAAACGCAAACTAACTTTTACCGACTTGGGATGTTGTGAAAAGTAAATGTGCTTCATCATTTGTTACATGAGTGTGCTATGTTTATGTACTGAATTCAGACCTATATGACCTGTGAAAAAATTATTGAATATTTTAAATCTCTGTGCATTTATTCAATTGAATTACTTGTATTGTGGATTAAATGTATGTGATGAGTTGAGACTTAATTCATGCTATACATAAGACATGTATATATAAATAGTATAGACGTATATGTACCAATCTGTGGTTCTCTAAATAAAGTAAATTATTATATATGCCTTTTCTGTTTTCACTACAGGTGTATTTCCCATTTAATATGCATCGATTTAAGATGGTAACTGTGTCAATAAAGCACATATTTTACTGCCCGCATTTATTACCTACAACCCCCCTTGCAAATATTTTGGAGTACATGCATCATTTTCTTCAGCTAACTGACCTGGTTGCTTATAACACGGTTTGGTCTATATCACAGTTGAGTTCTATGGCTCCCAACTACCATGTTATAGCAGAGTCACACTGTACTTGCTGAAAGTTCACAATAGTGGCACTTTGAAAGATTTCTAAATGCATTTGAAACAACCCCTGTACCATGTACATGAGGGCAAAAGCACACGTCTTTATATCACAAATGTTTGTCGTAATTTCTTTGTTGTGGATAAAACATTACCATAACTATTCACACATAACATCCAAAAGTGCATAAAATTACAGACATGGCTCTTTTATAGTCAGTATATGAACTAACCCTTCTTTCCAACTAAACCAACATAGACATGTGAGTGCATCTATTTTTAGAAGCAGGGGTTTTCAAAATATAACAACTTAATATAGCTTCAATACAACCGTCCATTGATAGGATTGCTGATTTGTCAACATACTTGTAGTAATTTTAGGCATTATCTGCATCGCTGGTTTTTTCCATATTTACACAAATATGAGTCAAGTCACTGTAGGGTTTAATGCCATTTTTCAGCACACAATAGGATATACATGGCAGCCAGTATTAATGGTGGAGGAAGAACCTGTGAAAACCCCAGAAAGAACCACCAACCCACGAAAAGCTATTGGCAAGCTTTCTCACATACCCACATTGGCCGAATCCGAGACGCGAACCCATGCAGACAGAGGTGATATGGCAGTGGTCCATAATGGAGAGCGCTTTAGACCACTTGGCCACTCGGGACCCCATGAGTCAAGTCAAAAACAACTTTGACTTGTAGCGCTTCTCATAAATTCCACAATATAGCAATGTCCCATGCGTTTCTGACCTACATACATGTAATTGCATTTTAAAGTTAAATCTTAAATAACATAATACCTAGGCTTTGCTTTCAATGAATTGTATATTTTTCTGAATATATTTACCGATGAGTTACGAAAAACAGACAATCTAATAAACTGGTTCTCCCCAGACACAGTGATAACCACCATTATTTCCCTGTTACTGATTCATGAACACTTTTACACTAATTTTCTGATGAAATCGAGTTCAAGAGGCAGGAAAAAATATCCAGATCACTGATTCTGTTCAACACATTAACCCCTGGTGACAAGTATACTCGTTGTACTTTACCTCCCTGATCTCCTGTGTGCCTCGCTAAAGTGGCTGAGTTTGCATAGCTTGTATCCAGAGCACTGAGTTTGAGAGGCAGTATTTATTAAGGCTTTTCTCCCGCACGAGAAGTTAAATCGGCGCAAACCATTGGTTGATTTAAAGCCATTTCCTACTAATGCAGGCAGTTTAGCCAATATAATTTTAGCTTACATAGATAGAGCGCACATTGCTGAACAAAGGGGAAAAAAAATTCACTTCGATATCAGTTGATTTAGTGAAAACATTTCGATTTTAAAATGATGCAAATTGACGAGAATCAGCCTCTAGGAGCAGACTTTTACTTGACGGATTCTGATGGAGAATTTTCTGGATTTTCATCAGACGAGATCGATAGTGACATTGAAATAGCTATTGGAGATAACAGCGGTAGTGATGAGAATGTTGAAGAGGATGGAGAAGAGGATGGAGAAGAAGAAAATGAAAGAATAGCTGATCGGTGGATCGTAAACGATAGAACACACATTGACAAGAGGCAAAACACAGGACCAACACCCGGGCCAACAACGGATTTAGACCATGATGCTAATGAATTTAATTGTTTTGAGCTTTTTTTTCTCCAGCATTTTTATTTCAGCTGATTGTAGATGAGACCAATCTCTATGCAAGACGAAAGCAGGTGGAGAAAGAAGATCCAAACTGGAGAGATGTTAGAGAGAGAGATCGAGATCAAAGCATGGATGGGGATGAGAGTTTTTATGAGTATTCTTCAGCTCCCTAAGACAGCCATGTACTGGTCAACAGATGCCCTATTTGGAAACCTAAGTATTAGAAGAGTAATGAAGAGAGATAGGTTTGATAAAATATCACAATATTTTCATATAAATGATAGTCGTAGAAATCCTTCCAGGCTTCAACAAGGTCATGACAAGCTGCATCATGTGAGGCCAGTGTATGACACCGTTCAAAACAGCTGCTTAGAACTACAATCCTCATCAAAATGTAAGTGTAGATGAAGCAATGATAAAATTTCGAGGTAGGTTAGCTTTATGCCAGTATCTACCAGCCAAGCCAACAAGTATGGAATCAAGGTCTGGATGAGGACTGACCCAACGAATGGCTACACCAATGAATTTCAAGTCTATACAGGTAAGGACGCAGGTACCAGAGAAGTTGGATTAGCAACACGTGTCGTTATGGACCTAACAGAAAAGATCTGGGAAAGAAACCACATAGTAAATGTAGACAATTATTTCACCAGTCCCGATTTATTCGAGAAGCTTCTACAGAAAGGTACGTATGCACGTGGAACCATAAGATCTAACAGAAGAGGATATCCCATACAGCATCTTAATAAAAGAGACATTAAGGTTCAAGTGTAATTTAAAACAGTACAGCGTGGCAAAGTAACAGCCTGTATTTGGATGGACAAGAAGCACATCTACACTCTATCAACAGCAGAAGATCCAGCAGCCATAGAGAGGACAGTACAGTGCAAATCCAAAAATGGACAATTCAGGGACATCAGAGCGCCATCTATCGTGCCAGAGTACAACAGTAACATAAAGAAAGTAGACATGGCAGACCAGCTGAGAACACAGTACAGTACATACAGAGCAGCAAAAAAATGGTGGTTGTACCTGTTTTGGGTTTTTGTTTGATATTGCAGTAACCAATGGGTTCATACTAATGAGGGAATCAGAACATCATGTCAAGCAGAGCAAGAACAGACGGATAAAGGCACATCGATTGGTTGATTTTAATATGAATCTGGCAAAACTACTTATTGGAGACTACCAGGAAAGTGATATAGCAGCACTAGCTACAAACACAGGAGGCCACTATCCTAACAATGGTGAAAAGAGGGAAAGATGTTGACAATGCAGTAAACAGAAGCGACGCCGTGAAGTTTTGAATATGTGTATTCATTGTAATGTTCATTTGTGTGTGGATTGTTTTAAACCATATCATGTAGATCTTTTGAAGAATCGTTAAATAAATGTTTAGGAAATACATTTTATTAGCATGAGTGTGCATAATTCAAGGTTTGTTAAATGTTTTATTAGTTTTTAAATTTTCAGTGAGAATTCTAAGGAAGAAAGATAAGTAAAGAGCAAGGAAAATATGTCCATCTGTATACAGTATTCACAGGATATTAGGTTTACAAGAGAGATGACAAGTGGATTATCAGTGTACATAAAATAGAATTATTTCAAGTGTTGATAGTGTTAATAATTCTGTGTGAATTCATAATGGATTATTTATGGCAAGAGAAGCAAATTGGTAAGTACATCATTTGTTTTCACCTTTATGCACGAGTTTTGTTTCTGCATGTAGCATGAAATTTATACCATTATGTGTGTAATTTTATTGAGAACTGCTGTGCCAAATTTCAGCTTAATTAAATGAATACAAATAAAATAATAACAATTTTATAGCAAGTAGCCCCCTCTATAAAAATCTGCAAGCCAAGTGCTGTCAGCTAGTCTCAGGGATACAGGCACTGGAAAGGCTAACACTGCTCTATGTGATCTCTGCAAGTACGCTTCAGGGGACTGCCTAGCTGTTTGGCTTAGGGGTTAATGTGTTAAAACAAACTGCTATTTACATACTATTGTTAAAGTTTTTATCATCCATAGATAATGTGTGGAAATCAGGCCATGATAGCTGCTAACTTACTCAGGAAATGGTTAATGGTCAATGAACTATCAAAACACATGCCTGTGAGTGTGCAAGAGTTTGTTTGTCAGTGTAACTGATATTAAAACTAGGCTTAACTAATGATGGCTTGATGAATACATTTCGCTACAACTCAACACAAGAACTAACCTGGCTAAGGTGAGGGGCATGTAAAAAAATATGGTCAGTCAATGTACTTCTAAAAAAATCACAGGGCAAAGTTGTTTTTCGCTTTCCTAACAGAAGAATGCAAAGTTTACATTTTTTAGGTGACTTAGTTGCCTACTTCACCTGGTAGCATAACCCCTGATTATGTACATATCGCCAAGAGAACCTATCAGTCAATGGTAGCTCAACAGCTGTGAGAAATACCAGTGTGTGCAGACAAAACTGGCTGCATTTTTTGCAAGTTTTAATTAACAGACAATATCATCCCTTAAACTTGCAGTCAATATCATCATAGGCGTGGGACTGATTTATTGGTCTAAACTGTAGGGGTAAGTGGTTTCCATTACATCTTCAGTTACTGTAGGTGTGAACCAGACTTAATCTCTAATAGCACTTAACTGTTTCTTGAAGAATATAATTTATAAAATTGGTTTTCTCCCTAATTTACATCTTGATGCAATGTTTGAAACCTTTTTATGGACTTCAAATACATGTACCTCGTTACAGAATTCTTTTGAAGTTCATCGAAAGAGAAAAATCACAATGTGGCACAGTTGGGGACTGTGTGCTGATTTCAAGTTTTTTCTGAGCTTTCTGAGAAACAGATATGCTAGTTATATTTTTTCTTTCAATGAGCAATCTAAATGCCACTTTGTCTCTTGTCATACATCTTCAAAATGTCTGGTGTTTGCATTGCAAGTGGAATATACTTTCTGATAAAATGGATTATCATCACCCAATGTTCAAAGCTATCTCAGACATGTACCCCCCCCCCACCCAGATTATCTTAAAAGAAAATGACTAACACTGCCATTTATCACTCAGATTATAAACTATCAATATTATCCCTCTACATTATACAACATGGGGCAACATTCCAAAGGAACTGATCAGGTGGAAAACATATCAGAGGCTTATGATAAAATTCCACACACTGTTAAGAAAATCTGTCTGATACTGTATTTACCAACAAAATGAATGTATACTGAGCAGTCAGGTGTGATGGACACATACCTACATGTGCCAGCTCAGTTTAAACTATAAAAACCTTGTTCAGGCAGGAAAGCCCAAGTACAATATGGCTCGTTCATAAGGAATGTTTCTTAAAGTGTTATCTCTAGCTTTCAAAAAATGGGAGTCTTTAGGGCATTTTAGTAAATTAAGCCCAAATTAAGCCAACAACCATTTATTATCACTGGAAGGCATAACTCACACTTCCACATGTGATTAGTACAGAGTTCAATCACTGACCAACAAAAAAATAAAAGCTTTCTACCACTCCAATAAACATAATGAAGAGTAATTTAGAAAGAAGCAAATACATACACACAGAATTTGATGCCATGAAATTGGTTTCATAACTGTGGAAAATGTTGCTATTTCTGGAAGCAATAAACAAAACTTCTGCTTCTGTCATTTACAGTCAACAGGTTAAGCAAAATATATAATATTGCAAACTTTAAACTTTATCCTAATTAAAAATTAATTTAAAAACTAAAGAATTTACCCTGTAATTACTGTCACAGTTTCCCTTCATTTGTTAACAGAGCATCCATAGTAGGCACTGAGAAAGCATTACAATGTACAATCAGGACCATGCTGCGACATCCGCACGAAATAAATAATTTATCAAATTCTGACCATTTCTGGGATATATCATTCATGTCCAAATTAGGATACATTTAATGCCACTGTCATAGGTTCGTGATTTTGACCATGATAGCAAAGTACATTTTTTTGACATAATTCATAATACAAGCCATAAAAAGAAAACATCAGTCATAGTTCATAAATAAATTGGATTGATGTCAGAATGTTATGTCATGGACTCTTATGAAATACTGGCAGCAACTGGGAAAACAGCTGACAATGTTTACATCCATATATATTTTATGACACATAAGCACAGCCATTTATTATAGAATAATATCATACAAAGCACATAAGCACATGGTTCCTGATGATAAGCAGACAAAAGGGATGTGTATCTACTTTCTCACTATACAGTTACAGCTGGGTAAACAACTATTTCTGTATGGAATTTCACTTTCTCGCCATACAATTACATCTGGGTAAACAACTATTTCTGTATTGAATTTCTGCTCAGTAAGGAATGAAAATAGTACAGTATGGAATACAGTGGTTAAGATTATAATAATGACACTAAATAATTCAGGTAATCTCACAGAATGTCCAGCTGAAATATATGCATGCATCAGTGAACACATAAAACATGATTAAAATATACTGTATTGAGAAATTCATCGGTGTAAAAAGATGCATATGTAGAGAAGAGCAGGGAGTATTTATAGTACTGAACTGTTCAACTTTTTAAGATTTCATCCATTAGTGACGTTGATTATGAAAAGAAGAAATGTTGGGAACTTGCATTACATGTATTGTGTACAGTTGCTTACAAGACAAATCCAACTACACCAACCCAGATATGCTGTCGTATAATGTGCCAGCAGATCTGGGTCTGTGCAGTTTGTTAGGAGTAATTAGTAGAACAAACGTAACAGAATGCTCTGCAGGCACACATGTTACGGCAGATCAGGATCTATGTTACTTGACTTATAGGCAAGTACATATGGCATGTCATTGTAGTGAAAGCTCTTCTAAAACAATTCCTTCTATAACTTTGATATGATGTACTGCTATAACACACCTTAAGTCTTAAGTACCACCAGCATCTCTGATGAAAGATATTACCAAGGTAGACAGAAATGTCTTTTATATACACTTTATACATACATATTCTTTCATGTATTGATAAAGTTTTTATAAAATTCATTATATCCAGACAACTACTCTTACTTTGAAAGTACTGCACACTGAACACATGCTCATAGATTTTCCTGCAATGTTTTGTCCTATACTCACCAAATCCTGACCATGTGCCCACCTCCCCTCCCCTACACACTTTACGACAGAAAGAAAAATAAAAAAATATTGCATATAGCTTTCGAATAGATGTCTATCAATGTCTCTGTTGGTGCTAGCAATGGCCAAAGTTACAAAAGGTGATAAAAACTAAGATGGCAATGGATTTTAAAATGAAGCATCTGGCAATGAAAACATTCAGGTTTATGAAGCATGTAAAGTGATGGCCATTAGTGAATGCATTTTGGAGGATAAAATCAATCCTATGACAAAGAAAATTTAATTGTGAAATAATGACAAAAGAGACTAAATTTATGCAACTACACAATTTGTCCTTCAAATAATGATTTAGTTAGTCTGGAAAGAAAAGTAAATCACAAAACATAGCTATTTATTATAATAGGTTGTACTCTATAGATTACATCACAGTACTTAAGAGAGTGACAGGTGTTAAGGTTAAGGTGTTTGCATTGGCAACATGCACAATAAAGAGATCTTGGCATACCTCTATGCTACTTTAATGTACTGTGAATTACATTTATTAACAAGGTGAACATTTTGGAAACTATCCACTATCTAAAGACAGCTGATAAAATGGTTGTTCCCATGTTCTTGAAAAACGAGCCTGAACTGGTCCAAAGTACACAAGCTTGAGCAGTTTCTAAAATAGTGAAAATTAATTTTGCTGAATCAGAAAATGAGTTTCTAGAAGTGCAGTAAATGAACAGTTTTTGGCTTGTTTTTTCCCCCAATATACATTTGAAGATGAGGAAGTGAAAAACAATAAAGAGGAACTAGCATTTTTTGAAAGGCTCATATCTGAAATAAAGCCATGCTGTACAACTACTCAGCATAACCCAAGTTACACTCAAGAATCATACACCAAAATAATGGTAATTAAAGGATATTTTAATAATACAAAGATTTAAATAGCCTGTTTTAAATAACCAGAAAAACCAGTGAGGAAAAACTGGGTAATTCTTTTTCTATAAAATTCAAACCTATGTAAAGTGTGAAATTGAAGAGAGCAACCTTATAACAAATATGAAATGTATAATTTGCTTTTCTCTTCTTTTCCCTGTCATCATATACGATTTTCTGAATCTGGTTGTTATGCATGAAAATAAGCTAATTATGCCTCCTTTACTCTCGCTTACACAATATGCCTTCTGGCAGTGCTGTGTGTGAAATGACCATAAATAACTATGGGGAAATTAGATGTCATAGAATGCAGGAGTAAAGTCAAGTGAAAGAAAAAAATTAATAAAATGATTTCTTTTCATTCATTTGTACTTAAAATTGAGGAGAAATGATGACTGCTGTTGCCAAGATCCAAGGTCATGGAAGTCAAAAAATGACTAACTCATTTCGTAAATATTTAGCCAGCTCCTGTTAAAGTTGGCAAGCAATAAACATACATCTGCTGTAATGCTCATAAAAGCACATGCTTGATTATCAGCTCTGCTCCAGCTTCAAATTTTTTCCACTGATTTCATGATTCATACTATTTTATGAAAACAAGTTGTTAATTTTCATTACAACAGTTTTGGGGGCAACTGCAGTAATTCAACTTCAGAGGCATTAAGATAGAAACATAGTGCCATATCTGGGCATAAAAACAGATCTTGATCATCCCTAACAGATGCAACTGAGACCATGTATATCTATAGGAAGTGAAACTACCAAATGTAGCTGATATTTTTTTAATAAACATCCCAGTTCAAAGGTGAGAACGGTTTTGAAATTCCCAATGAACTTGAGACTGCCAGTAATTGCATAAATCTTATTCTGTCTTATCACAGATGTCATACGAATAAAATACAGTCTTGCATATTAGGTCCTAAAGTAAGCCTCACTCAGAAGTTCATAAAGGGGGCTGGTTATAGACCATAGAAAACAAAATATATTCTGGGCATAAGAGGTCTCTGAAGCTGAAAATACTTAATGGGATTGGCAAGGTATGAATCTGAACTGACTGATGTGCCCTGAACAAATTTAAAATTGTTGGAAACGGCAGTTTTTGATAGTCGATACTGGACAACTTTTGTTCTCAAAAAAGAAGGGAAGTTGCTGAGGCAGACATGGGATCAATGTTTACTACTGCAACAATCATATACAATATTTGTATGGAATATGTGCAATATACAACTTGTGTATTTGCATAATGTAAAGAATTTTTCTCTGAACCAAGCCATCTTAATGAGAACAATAATCACATCCAAGACTCACCTATGTACTGCATTCTATATACAACCCTGTATATTTGCACAAGGTAAAGAATGATTCATTCATGAGGAATTTCCTTTTCTTATTAAATTCAGTTGTTCACCTTTATTGTCATCCAGAAGCAATGCATACACACATAATAACCAAGCAGTGTGACATACATCATATTTAAAATAAAATGGTGATAGAAAACACGCTGAATTAATATTCAATCAATTATTTCAGGGAATAATAAATTCATTTTAACTAAAGTAGGACTATGTTGGGTTATAACTTGACAGCAAGACTTACCTATAACAAACTACATTCTGAAAATAAAGGGGGTGTACCCAAGAGGACCCTTAATGAACCAATTCTGAATGAGTGTGGGGGTTAATGGCATGTTAAATGGTATAAAAATATACTTGTAACACCTAGATAATATGCTGAACGAAGACCATAATATCATAAAGCATTAGAGATTTTCTCGTGTCACAGATTCAACAAACACCCATTAACATGGTGTCCTTGAAAAAAAATTTTGTTCACATATAGCCAATTCAGGTGCATAAGTCATTTAAGTGGAGTGTGTCTTATAAAGAATACTTCACTCTGTGAAAGGATGTATTCAAACAGACAAGAACCTCTGACATAAAAAAGTAAAAGCTGCACAATTGTGATGAGTCAGGTATTGCTGCTATTAAAATTCAACATTAATATGCGACAGTTACAGCTATTTTTTGAATGTATGTATATTCCTTATTGACAACTTCAGAACGTACCAGTAAGTGAAAAAGTATAGTGATTATGTACTAACTGAAAATATACAGCAGTGAATCAAGATTAATACAGTGCACCTCTACTCCACAGCAATTGTCCATTTCTTCTGCAAGGCAATGAGGAAGCATAATACATAACAGGCATTCAGTGTAACAAGCCAAAGATGAATGACGGCTACTAATGTTGGTGTATTTATATAGCAAGACAAATGTTGACAACTCTTGTTTCTTTAAGGGTCCACTCAGTACTGTCACATATAGATTAGTGTTGCCACTTAACTACTGTACTTAAATCAATATAATCAAGGGACTCTGCATTATATTTTTAACATTATCATTTGGTAACAAAATTCACTGATAGATCAACTATGATTTCACATTGTGAAAACTGACTGCTCAGCATTAACTTTTAGTTCTCATGGGTACTAGGGAAATGGATTTTTCCACCTTAATAGATATTTATACAAAGGCCTGTACAAATCTGAACACAGGATTATTACCTTGTAAGAAAACTTGTAAGGCTCTTCTTTTTGGGTTTTGCAGAGCGGTCTTCAAATCCACTGTCTTGTGACGGATTTTTTGCCCTTTCAAATGAATTTCTTGAATGAAGATTTATTTCCATAAAGCCTGCATCTCCTGTATCAATGCACAGACCAGTTCCTTCTGCATCATCAAGTGAGGCTGCAGACACAGAGAAATCTGTACTAGTACTGATACTTGAAAGACTAGATGCATCAGTAAATGTTCTCATTAATGAACCATTGGTACAATTTCTAGGCAAATGTATGTCAAACTCTGAACTTCCGCAAGTCAACTGATCTGGTTCTTTCACTTTAAGAAGAAAGTCTGTTTCACAGTTCATACTCAAAGTATCATCCAGTCCTCCTTGTGAAAGAAACTTGCCATCTAAAGAGCCATTTTGGAACATTTTTGATGGGGAGCTGGTGGTACTACCTGTAGGACTAGAATCTGACATGTTAGATATATCTGGACTAGAGTCACCATCACACTGAGTATTATCATTTATTTTATTATAATCCTCCTGCTTGTCACACAAGCCATTAGTCGTGGCAGTGCCAGTTTCTACAGTTTTTGCAGCCACAAGCTGTTTTGTCTTTGGCAAATACACTAACTGAAGGTCCAAGCTTTCAAGCACAGAGGAAATTCTCTTATTGTCACATCCCATGTTAACAGGGATGTCTTGTGTCAATGATATGGGTGATATTACTAAACCAGATTTTAAACTGGACAAGGAAGTAACCCCATTAGGATCACTTAGCCGACTTCCAGCAAGACTTGCATGTGAACTTTCTGTTTTCATATCATGAACTCGAGTATCCTCAAAGTTGTTATGGAACAAAGTGATATCCAGATTGTCTATAAGTGTTTCTGTTGACTGACAAAGTGAATCTGATGCATCTGAGGTGTCCGAGTACATGGCAAATGGCTCAAGATCTGGAATCTCTGACATATTCGTATGCGTATCAGATTTACTTGACAGTGTATCCAATAATACATTGTGATTATGGCGACCTTCTGAAGCTGATCCTGTGCTATTTGCCGACTGACTTCGAAGACGGGATTTTATCAGGTCGACATCATCTGTATTAGAAAAAACGTTGACCGTCAGAATCTCTCCTTGACCCCCCTTACAGTCTGACTGCGTAACAATCTTCTCAGGCATATCTTGGAATTGTATATTTTCACTCATCCCTGTTTCATATATAAAGAAATCCAAATGTTAAGAAGTCCCTTTGTACATATCCAACCTTCTTTGAGAGAAGGTGAGCCACTATTAAGAAAAGTCTCTGCTAATATTATCTCCATTACTAAGATACTACATTGTTTTTTCTACCTTAAAATGATCTGTTTTTTTTTACTCCCAAATGATTAAGCGTTATAATGTCCTTCTTTGATCCACAAACAAAGAACAAAATAACGATAACATGGTTGGTGTAATTTATATTGCTAACACGCAGCAGCCATATTTGATTCTATGTAAATGAAGGGGCGGATTATATTTATAGGGCTATATGTTTACAAAACATTGTCAAGTTATATTTGATTAAATTTGTATTTATTTTATTTTGTGGTAAAAATATATATTTAAAAATATTTAAGTTTTAAAAAAAGATAAAAATAAGTAATTTCACAGACTGGTTTGAATAATTGCGGTTTTTCGTTCCGGTGTAGGCTTTCTCATTTACTACCTTATATAATATCCTACATCTGTAAACAGTGTCACTTGACAGCAAAAACTATCAAGACTGCATAATGTCGGTAAAATAGCTTGTCAAGAGCTAGTGCTTTTATGTTGCACAGACTAATAACGTTAAATAATTTTGTTGCATCTTGTATCTTATATAATGGATGCCAGTATCTTTTAACCCGTTTATAGGATTATTGCTATACAAAGTGTCATGTACCTGTATGTCGTCCGTCCATATTTTTCAGTTTTAAATTCTTGAGAGGTGAGAGGTGAAAACTGTTCCGACTTTATGATCATAAACTAAGTAACAGAAAGAAGCAAAACCAACAAGGTTTGTCCAATTTAACAAATAATTTAATTTAAGATGAACTTACAGTATTATGAATTGAATCCAAAATGATCCTAATAATCTTCTATTAAAGTCCAAAAGGAATTAAATGTTCCGTAAAAAATTCAGATCCAAGAATATACTGGCCCGCCTACAGTTCTGACGTGTCAAAATTGCGTTGTCCATAATTTATTTGAATAAATCACAACAGTCCCAGAATAATGACATTGTCAAATTAGCACTTTCTATTTCCGCCGAACAATCCAAACAAATGTTTTTCATCTCAAATAATGTCTAAATACAACATCAAATACGTCTGCAGACTTCATGTTACAACAAGAACACAAGAAATAAGAATGAGAAAATTGTCCAGTCTTAGTCACTTATATACAAGTCAAAAGGTAAAACATGCTTATTTTCGCTACTCCTACGTGACAAATTGTAAATCAGCAACATCATAAAAGAACTCACACGAATTAACCAATCCAATTGGAATTAACTTAATTCTTGTAAGATAGAACCTGACAGATCTTTCCAGTGAGAAGAAGCACGAAACTTGTCATCATGTTCACCACTAATATTATTTTTAGTAAATGGCAACACGTACGTAAACATATATTTATAGATCCTATGCAATTTTACGTTTTTAAAATCTTAAAACAGAAACCATGCACGTGAGAAATTTTACCTCAAGATAATTAATAAAATTTAGTCATGAATACAATTTACAGGATATATATTCAGATATTGTGGAAAAAACCGCAGATGACAATAACAGATTATTTTTAATAAAAAAGAACAGATAAAGGATGAAAACAATAACAGTATTCGGATGACTATGAAATTTTATTAGTTATACATGTATAGCCAGACACGAGCAGCAAAGACAAACGGCGGTAGAAAAAAAAAACAAAATAAGATGGAATGAGTTAAGTTTTATTCTGTTTCTGTTTCTCAGTTCTTAGCAATCATATGCCACCATTATTGTGAGGCGCAAGTCACGGTTGCTTATTGATGCGTGAAAGTGGTACAGTGTAGCGACATGGCGACACAAATATTTTTATGGTGGCAACATGACTTAACATTATGAAAGCCATTTTTTGAAGATGTTAGTTCTTGCTATAAAAATGGATCAAATGCTTAAAGTGGAATTTAACACTGCTATGGCTATATGGAGACAACAATAAATTTTCTTGTGAAAAATGACATTCATTCTATTTTGTTGTCATGACTTTAAACAGTTTTGGGTAAGAAAAAAAAATCACTTAGCGGAAAGGGAAAAAACATTGTTATACAATGTCCATAAGTTAAACATATACTCTGGCTAACACTCACATATACTGATCAACACGCAGTCTTACTGACCATTACGCACATCTACTGAATCCTCTCTCACCTGTCGTCCGGGAGTTTTCCGATCATACTCCTTCTTACTCTTTTCCTCTTCCTCTGCTGCTCCGATCTTCCATGACCCCATCTCTAACATTTCTCCCATTCGGAAAATCATTTCCCCCTCTGGATATATCTGGCATGGGAATAATAGCCTTTTTTTACCCAGCCCAAGAGGCGATTTATACTTTCTAACCTTAATAAGGCTTCTCTCAATTGACTAATTGATCTTAGGTCTTAGTCATGTTCTGCCCTTCAGTCATGTGCAAGTAATTAACTCATTGTTTGCTTGGCGTACTAATTAATTTCTGTCCGTTAGAGGCATAGTTAGAAAAGATCATTCCGAAGCCGTAAAGTGGCGGAGGAATCATAATACAAAACATCAGCAGCACTTTTTGTCAAAATTCTGTTCAGTTGTCTAAGTTCGGCTGCCCCTATCAGCCATTCATGTGTTAGCCACATATTTCATTTGCAACAATCAAGCTATTTCAAAATATATTTACTTCACTGAAATTTAGAATTTTGTGTATGAAGTGTACTTAATGTATCCAAGACCTGAAATCAACCCAGGGTTTAAAGTATCCTTCAATAATTTAGTGATCTTACTTACGTTTCCAAGCTCATACAATAGTTGGGATTTCATATGGTGGTTCTAACAGTCGCATTTGTATCCTGGAGGAGTTGTAATCGAAAGGGGCTTTAAAAAAAAAAAAAAAAAAAAAAAAACCAACATAGAATCTCATATAGTGCTACATTTCCCAAGCAGAAGTCAGCGGTGAACTCAGCTTTTGTGGGTTGCCCAGGTTTCCTCCGCCAAGCATACTGCTCCTATTACAACGTTCAATCACTGCGTCGCCTTCGAATAAGCTTGTCCCCGGAAGCTGGAATCGGGTTACAATTCATACTTCCAGTTCAGTACCTACGAATGTAGTTCTAGTCTATTTTTTTTTTAGAACATTTTTCCCTCTCTCATTTTGGTGGTGATAGAAGAGTTTTATTTATGGTTTTTTGGTAGGGATTTAAAGGTAATTGTTTATTCTTGAGAATATGAGCTCAGGGTGTTGTTGTCAGTGTGTATTTCGGCGACAGTGCACAGTGAGTAATAAGGCCTTGGTGATGATCCGGAAGTGAAATCTGTGTTCTGTTTACATGTTGCTCTGTTGACAGTCCAGCATCTCAAAAAAGAGCAGGTCAACCTTTGACGAGAACTTCACCGTGAAGTCATCTTTGAAGGTATTTTAGATTAACATATGATTTGTATTGATTGTCACACAGTGGAAAGGTCAGTACTGAGAAACAAATGTAGAGAACATATAGTAAAATTAATTGTGTTCTATGTCCAGCTATCATGACTGCGTCTTCAATGGGTCGGCTTTATCGCGCCGGTATATGTAAGCGTACTACTTTCAGCAGGTAGTCACCTCAACTGCTCGTCTTGCTAATCTCGGGTCTTCCAGCGGCTCGGGAAACTCTCTCTCTCTCTCTCTCTCTCTCTCTCTCTCTCTCTCTCTCTCTCTCTTAAGCAAAGAAAGGTTTCAAGAGGGAAAACGAAAACGCATGTTAAAGAACTTTTGTTTCCTTAACACTTACCAACCACCGCCATTTTTGAATTTTTTTTCTTTCTCCAAAGTGTTAATAAGCGTACTAACTCTATCACAAATATAGAAATCAGTCGCTCGCCCTTCAGATACAACTGGCAAATATAGAATGTTAAGCATTACATAATTTATAAGGTTGACAATGTTGAGGAGTGCGATTTTGCCTCCGTTGATTTAGGACGGTCTCATTTTGAAGTATAGGACGATTATGAGTGATTTGGTTCTGTTTTAAAAACACAGAGATGTATAACATTTGTAATATTGGACACATTGGGGTTATATGGGGGTTATACAGGGAAAAAATGGGGAAATATTGTAGGTCAAAACTGAAAATCCTATGTTAAAAATGTCCGTATGCTTAACATTGGGATTTTATTATGGGGTCATACGAGATATGTAATGATAACATGGGGAATGTTACAGTTCGTTCCATGTTAATAAATGTAAAGGGTTAAAATTTATAAGTTAAGGCATATTGTTTCAACACACACCTTTTGATAACAATCAAACACACAATATTATTATTTCCACATTCGAGAGACCCAAAATGTGACTTTCAACAAATTTCGAACTACAGCTTATACGAACACGATGAGGTGCGTTTTAATCTCAAATGCCACCAGACACATCAGCGGGTTTCACTAAAAATTTACGTGAATCATTGTTAGAGGCATTTAAACTATGGTGACAAGCTAAAGATGACGATCGCTGGAGACAATCCATCAATCGCGACATTTTTAAGTCTCTTGATTGGATCAAATGTAATATACTGGCATAATTAACATTTTCCAAAATTATCGACAAAATCCAAAACGTTCAACAAGCCAATGATGAATTTGATTTAAACGATGGAAAACCCTCTCTTCACATGACCCGCGTTTTACTTCCTAGATGTATCGGACGAAGTTAAGGTTTTTCGGCTGATGCATTGCGCAATACCAAACGAAGTATCGTCCAAATTAACAACGACCAAGATCATACGTGTTTAGCCCATGCCATCGTGGTGGCTTGAACTTCTGTCGAGAATACTAATCAATACAGTGGAATAAGAAAGATTATGAGAATGCAACAGACAGTCGGACAGGGACAAATAACGAAGAGATGCAGAACTCTTTTTATAGCATGCATTAATTTCCAAACAGATACAGTGTGGAGTTTTTTAAATGCAAAAACTTCAAGACATATGTACCTTGTTTTACTTTGAAAGCATACCCTCAAGCCGCTCGTGGAGCTCTCTTGTTTCAAGGTTTGATTTCTCAGAAGGAAACACATTCATGTTTATCGTCATCAAGATCATTTCGATGCCTCCGCAACTATTACAGGATTTCTCTGGTACGCTGAGTATTGTGAGCAATGCGACCAGGCTTTATTAGTAACATATTCATGTAGAGATGTTGTGGGTGTTTAGCTTCCAGACCTTGTACTCCAGAAGGACAAGAAAGAACTAATTTCTCTACTTGCAAAAAAGTGTTGGTTAGTCCAGCCTGTGACACACAAAATTGCATGAAGTAATTCCAGCAACAGAAAAGTGCTTGTGAAGTATTGAAAGTATGCGTAACTTGCGGACATCTTGTTAGAACGAATAATCAAACATTTGCAAAGGAAAGAAAAGATGCCGTTTTATGACCAAATTGTGGACTTCAGTCATCAATTTTAAATTCAAAGATGTGTCAGTGAACTCAAGAAGCGTTAAAGGAAGACCAGAACAAGAATAATGAAAAGAAACAAGTGGATTTTTTTAAAAATTCGAATTTTCACAAGAGGCTGCAATTCACAGCCGTTAATTTTGTATAGCAAATCATGCTCGTGACCACCATAAGTAGTATAGTGGAGCTGTATACGGACAATGGAAAATGCATTCAAAAAGGTCGTGGGGCTGTATACGGACAAGATTTATGCGGACAAATAGTTGGGACTATATACGGACAAAAGGTTGGGGTTATATACGGACAATAAGATTGGAACAGGTAAGGTGACGTCACAGTACTGAAGATTGGTGCCAATGTACCAAGGGGCTGACTTCAATCGGGACCAAAGAGCTGGGAAAACCCTAGAACGTTTTGGCGGGACAAAGACATAGATAACACATACAATATACAACATACAAACAATTTTTTTTACAACCGACAAAAAAAAAATTAGGCAAGAAAGCAAATCTTTTCGAGGCATATGAGATGCCCTGACAAGGGCCTTTGGTTGTTCGTTAACATCATTCCGTTAACATAGAGTGCAACGCATACGTTTTCTTCTCTTCCTCAAACTTCTTCTGACTTCTGGACCGTAGATGAGAACTCTCATTAAACAGCCATGTCTCTCCACATAAGTTCTTCTTTTCTAAACGCTCGTATCGGTGATTCTGATAATTGCCCATGATGATCTGACATACATGCGTAAGTCCGTGCGGAACAGCATTGACGATACGAGGTTAGATGATTCTACGTTAGTCCACATCTTGTGACGAAAACAGGTAGAGGGAATGTAGTGAACTGTGGTTATTTATAGTGGAAGAGCGGAATCGAAACGGGATTGAGTTTATTCACCAATCCTAACATGCGTTACAAAATTCATTCACAGGGCAGAGTCTGTCAGCCAATCCGAAGAGAGCTACATGTGAGGACACATTCACTATATATGTGCCCTAGGCTAGAATTTGTGCGCAGTGAATCCATGTGACAGAGTTTTTAAACATGACTGAACCTAAGAAGACGATGAATTGGGGCGCACCGGCCGTGGAGACGAGAAGCGATGGTATAGCAGCGGCTACCAAAGTCAACACAGACCTACTTGCAGAAGAGGTCGATTTTAATTGGGATTTAGTCAATTTTCTTTCTTCTCTTCAAGAATTTTTTCCGGTACCAGTACCTTCGCCACCTTCTCCTTCTTTACCACTCGTCGAGGATTTTAAACAGAGACAGAAAGAAGAATTGGAGAAATGTCTACAGCAGCAATAAGAAGCAGAACAAGCTTTTCTCCTTCAAGAGCAACAACGAGAAGAAGAAGCAAGAAGGAAACGACAGGAAGAGGCTGCAGAGAAGAAACAAGATCTAAGAGAGAAGAAGGACAGTGAAAGTCAAACGGTAACGGTACTCTTAGACATTTTATCAGAGTTAAGGAGTTTGAAAAAATGTATCAGACTTCTTTAATACGACCCAAGAGAAAAAGACCTTCCGGAGCCAAACAACCCATCCCTGTTACTACGTAGTGATTTCTACCAAATCATCATTGACAGGAGCAAGTCCAGAAGTAAGCCTTGGCCGTGACAAAGGCTTAAGGCAGTTAAAGATGATTACTTCCCGTTCCTGAGTTTTTTTTTTTAAACAAATAGCCAACGATCCTTTTCAGGGCCACCCATTTCTCTTGAAAAGAGATAGCATTTCAATTGCCAAAATCAATTAAAACTCAAAAGCCCTCTTCTACCCATGATGTACGTGTGAGAGTGAGTGCGTGAGTGTAGGTCCATATTCTAAAATTTCAAAGTCAAGAGACACTTACTTTTTCTGCTTGATCTATTCTAAGAACAAATTTTACAATTCAATTCAATATCACAACACATCACTTTAAAAATTCCATAGACTTCTTCTATGTTTTGTTCACACTCTCTGTTTTTTGAATTTCTTTACAGGATTTTCCTCTTCTTCTTCCTCACTTTCTCCTCGTCTTATTTTCTTCTCTTTTTTTCTCTTTCTGTGCGTGTCTGGGTTCTACCTTTGGGGAGGGTACCTCTTCTCCCTGTTCGTAACCCCTCTCTTCCTTTTGCTCCTGTTGTTTCTTAGGACATTCGGAAGACCAATGTCCTTCTTCTTGACAATGATAACATGTATCTTGACATTTGTCTCTTCTGACACCTGTATTGCTTTATGGACGGTCTGGACACTCTGTAGCCCAATGTCCTTTCTTCTTACAGATATATGAAATATCTTGAATTTTATTTCGAAAGGAGGGGGAGTAGTCCGTCTGCTCGTCTGAAAAAAAATTCTTATGACACCTCGCAAAGCTCTGATTTGTGTGGGCTCTTCCATGGTTCTGCTCGGTTTGAGAGTGAAATGAATATTGGCAGGGAAGACACACCCTTTATATATACGCTGGTCTGACATGGATATAAAGAGAACCATGGCGTTTAAAATGTTATCATTTGACGTTTTGCAGTCAAGATGAAACGATCGCATCATTTCGTAGAGAAAGGAGAAGAAAGTAAGAGGCAGAAACGTGATTTATCGCCTCTTACAGTAGTTGAAATCTTGGCACAGATTCGTGCCAGTGATTTTGAACATGACATGAGTGAGCCAGAATCCAGACCCAGAGATTCTACACCCAGCCAAAGTTCACCACCATTAGTAAACCCTAAAAACTATTACCACATTCGAGAGACGGAAAAGCGCTCCTCTAGAAAATTTAGAACGACGGCTTACACTTACACGGTGAAGTTTAAAGATTTCAAGTCCAACGTACCGCTGGAGAAAGAAGAGGTCTTCATCACCGAGGTGTGGGATTCTTTGTTAACTGCACTGAAACAATATTGTGAAGCCAAAGAAGACGATCTCTTGAGACCTTCCATTTATCACGACAGTTTGAAGTCCCCTGTTTGGATCGAGTTTAGCAGCCCATCAGAACTGACACCTTCCAAAATCATCAACAAGATTCAACACGTGCAACAATCCAACGACAAGTTTCGCATCACCGATGAAAAATCGACACTGTTCATGACTCACGTATCTCTTCCACAAGGGGCATGACGCAGAAAAGTGTTATTGGTGGACGACCTTCGTAGCATCAAGTTTAGCCTCGTCCAAATTAACAATTAATAATTATCAAGACCAGACATGACATGTTTAGCCTGATCATTCCTGGTGGGACGAACGTATACTGACAAGAACGACACGGCAGAATGGAAAAAAGCTTGGCAAACTATTCAAAAATTGAGTCGTACCAAACAACGAAAAGAAGCAGAACTCCAAAGACACATCCTGTGGCATTCCTGAAATGCAAAAATGGCAAAACGGTTGAACATTTCGATGCCATTACCACCAGTATCGCCCCATTCCTGATATACAGTTATTACTGTGAGATATGTGACTATGACTATAAGAATCGAGAGCAACACAAACATTGTGGCTCAAAATGCTCAGGATGTTTGGCCTCTCAACCCTGTTTGGACGAAGGACATGCATTGCCCTGCTTGTCAGCACACTTTTGTCAGCCCTGCCTGTTACCAAAAACATATGAAGACGCAAGGTTCACAGCAGAAAAGTGCTTGTCAACTGCTGAGAGTGTGCCCTACGTGTGGACATGGCATACGTACCAATAATGCCAAGGAACACATATGTTCAGGAAAGAAACGATGTCACATTTGTCACTAAAGTTTGGACTTTGAACACGAGTGCAACATTCGAAACTACCATTCCAAACAGGACGAGACGGAAGATGACCAGAAGAAAGGCAATTTCGTCTTTTTCTATTTCGAATGCATGCAAGAGATTGGCAATCACATTCATAATTTCTGCGTGACTCATCGAGCGTGCGAGAAGTGCATCCAAGAACATATCTTTAGTCTTTCCCCTCACTACAGCAAGATTCCTGGAGGGAGTGAAAAAATCTTTCGGGGACCGAACACGCTGACCGATTTCGTCCAATGGATCTTAGACCCCATCGACGAGACGTGGAGCCAACAGGACATCGAACGCAATGGAGATTGTCATCGCCATGCCACGGTAATAGCTCACAATTTTTCGGGATACGATGGACAGTTTCTTTTCAGATACTATACGGAATAAAGTACCGAAAGTCCTAAAGTGACTTTGAACGGAGCCAAAATCATTTCCATGCAAGTGGGACAAGTGCAGTTTAAAGATTCAACGAGTTACTTGGCCATGCCTTTGAGTTGAATGTCTAAAACGTTTGGAATGACAGAAATGACAAAAGGCTATTTTCCGCACTTTTTCATTACCGAAACCAATAAACACGCCGTTCTACCCTATTTGTCTGAGACTCACTACTACGATCCCGACAACATGCCCAACGAACAACGAGAAGCTTTCTACGCTTGATACCACTCTCACGCCTCAGACCCCTTCGACTTTCAGGAAGAAATGTTGAAGTATTGTCGTTCCGACGTGGACATTTTAAGACGATACGGTGGAAAATTTCGAGAACTACTCATGGAGCACGAAGAGACAGATCCTTTGAAAGAAGCCTGCATCATTGCCAAAGCGTGTTCTTTAGTATACCGCCAAGGATTCATGCCCGAAAACACCATAGTTTTCATAAGCCCTCAAACGGCCAAAGGCTATTTGCACACTTTTTCAATACCGAAGCCAATCAACACGCCGTTTTATCCCATTTGCCTGAGGCTCATGACATCGACCCCGACAACATGCGTACCGAACAACGGGAAGCTTTGTACGCTTGGTACCAGGCTTACACCTCGGACCCCATATACTTTCAGGAAGAAGTGTTAACGTATTGTCGTTCCGACGTGGACATTTCACGGCGTTGCTGTTGAATATTTGGAGAACTGTTCATGGAACATGGATGGATCGATCATTTGAAAGAAGCCTGCAACATTGCCAAAGCGTGTTCCTTAGTGTACCGCCAACGATTCATGCCTGAAAACACCGTGGCTGTCACCAGCCCTCAAACAATCAACTTTGTCAAACATCAATACTCAGTCAAAGTCCTACGCTGGATACATTACTTGTGCGATAAGGAAGACAAATGAATCCAACATGGCCTCAACAGATAAGGCGAAAAAGACCATCGGAACGTATTCGGTGGATGGCTTGGACATAGAAAACCCCAAGACTGTGTACGAGTTTAACGGTTGTCTATTTCACGGATGTCCCCTCTGCTACCCTGAACGTGACACTAAACTCAGTTTTTACAACGGACCATGGAAGACTTGTACCAGACCACTTGTCAGCGGAGCCTGAAGGTAGAACAGCAATTACACCAAGTGGTGGAAATGTGGGAAAATTAGTACGATCACCGTTTGAAAACCGTTCAGTGAGCTTAAACGCATCGTGGACAGTTACAAGTTGGTGGACCCACTGAACCCGCGGTACATTTTGTACGCAGGAAGAACAAATGTCATACCTTTGCTGTACCAAGCCGACGATTATAAAGGAGAAGAAATCAAATACTTTGACGTGTATTCGCTGTATCCATACGTTTGCAAATATTGTCGCTTTCCTTCAGGGCACCTGCGATTGCTGACGGAACACATTGACCTGAACAACATTCTAGACCACGAAGGATTGATAAAGTGCAAAGTTTTGCCTTCCACGGACTTGTACTATCCCGTTTAACCCACCATTCCCATGAAAACTGATTTTTCCCTTGTGCCGTACTTGAGCCGAAACGTGCAACCAAGACCGACCATGTCAACTTACCCAGGAAGAACGCGCCTTGAGGGGAATGTGGGTCAGCGTGGAATTGTTCAAAGCTCTGGACAATTGATACCAACTGTTATAAGTGTACGAAAATTACCACTTTCCCAAGACAGAACAGTACCACAAAGGCGACGAGACTCAGAAAAGCATTTTAGCAGACTACGCCTTTTTTAAACCGAAACAAGAAACCAGCGGCTATCCTTTCTGGTGCCACACTCCCGAAGACCAAATGAAATTCGAAGAGAAATACTTGGAGCAGGAAGGCCTCACTTTAGACCACGTGGAGAAAAACGAAGGAAGGCGATATTTTGCCAAAGTGATGTTAAATTTCTTGTGGGGCAAAATGGCACAACAACCGTATTTACCCAAGGTATAGTATTTGACAGAACCTTCCCGTTACTTTCAGATTATTCACGACAAAACCAAATACACGAAACCCGTGGACGTCGTTCGTGATGACTTGATCTTAGTCAATTACGAAGAAGAACTGGACTTTGTAGAAGCTGACGAATCATTGCGCCATACGTGACAGCCTACGATCGCTTAAAATTGTACGAAGCTTTAGAACTGTTAGGTGATCGTGCACTGTACTTTGACACGAACAGTTGCATCTATATCGATCGCCTAGGTCAACGTCACCCTGACATCGAATGAGACAGTTTAAGAGCCTGGACAGACGAACACCCCGAGGACAAGATTCTAACTTTTGCTAGCGGCGGTCCTAAAAATTACGGCTACGAATACCGGGACAAACAAGGAGAAGTGCACAAGGAGTGAAAAGTGAAAGGATTGACTATCAATTATCGCACCAGTCGAGTGCTGAACTTTGGCGTATTGAAAGAATCCTTTCAATCTGGACAGGATGGAAACTTTAAAGTGACCACCTACCAACCACGCAAGATTGTACGTTTACCCACTTTCCAAATCGTCAGTCGGCCTTTGGAAAAGGTCTATCAAATAATGTACCATAAGAGAGTTCGGCTTTCCAAACACTTCACTTTGCCGTACGGACACGTCAATATTGGCCAGCATATATATATATATATATATATATATATATATATATATATATATATATATATATATATATATATATATATATATATATATATATATATATATATATATATATATATATATATATATATATAAAGGGACAACGTCCAAGACCAATAATTCATTGTCACTATCATGACCAGGTGAGAAAGATGAATCCTTTTAAATATACATCATTCAAGCTCGGTGATTCTCAAGTGGTGTGCGATGTTGTGCCTTGCGATGAGATCGATGCCTTACGCTGTGACCTCAGCGATGCAGTATATATAGCTACGACTGCCAATACTACCATACCTACCATGGAAAGTGACGCTGTGCGTGTCAAACATGACGGATGCGAAAGAAATGCCACTCGTTATCGTTGATTCTTTACTGGTTTTCATTGTCAATGTCAACCTCCACGTGAGACCATGCGTCTACCACCCTAAGGATGTCATCCAAAACTGAGCAAACTCCTGCGGATTTCACCGTACTCTTATCGAAATGAGCCTGTTATAGATGAATATTCGTTCCCTGTGGGTTTGCCTGAATACTGCGACTTTGAAAGTCGATTCCAAATCTTTAAAGGAAAATGGCCTAAATATCTGGGAGGACCTTAACCCAGAAGAGTTAACCAGATAAAATTTTTCTACTTGGGCGATGAGAATAAAGTCAAGTGCATCAGTTGCGGTGTGTCACTTCACCAGTGGGAGCAGAAAGACGCGGCATACCTGGAACATGCTCGATGGTCTCCGATTGCCACTACCTACTTTTAGTAGGACCAAGTCATGAAAGTGGTATACCATGTCGTTTAAGAAACCAGATTGGCTAGGAGTCAAACGTTGGACAACACCTAGACAAGTATTTAAACACCATTTAAAAAATAATATTCACGGATTTTCGAACGAATTGCAAGAGATCTACAAGGAAGTTTGGCAGGGACTTGCCAGAACAAAATCTCAATTGGTGACTGTAAAACTTTTGTGACAAGAAATTCTCAAGAGGAAAGTGAAAAATGTCAACAAACGGGTCAGATTTTTCTGGATCAGGTCTGAGTTCGTGTGATTATTCCGCTTTAGACCCCTGTATGGAAGTGGTCAGAAATTACTCACTATGTCAATTACTTTCGCTCTAGGAGAAGATTTTAAATAAATTAATACTGACTGACATGATAATGGATAATTTACAAGAGAACATTCGTGATTTGCCGGTGCAGTTGAGAGAACGCATTTACCGAGAGCTGGTTAAAATACAAGTCAAATACAAAGAACAATTGCATCCGTTACGTCACCGATGTTTAAATCACTGGTACCTGAATGCTATAACAGGACTGATGCATTTGGAAACTTTCCAATGGTCAGATTTTGTTGAACTGGACGACCACCAGAAGACTTTGGTGGCTACTCATCCTTCTACTTACAAGTTGGCCGTACTACAACGAGTTCCAGAGAAAAAGTAGAGGATTACCAAAATCTTTTACGCAAATTTTGTCTGTAGAGGAAATTTTTGTGCAATGTGTGGTGTGTGAACTAGGAACTAAAAAGTTTGGCTTCACTACTGGAGTACGATCTATTTTGTGCAAAAAGTACACTTCTTACCTCCGATAAAAGAGGATATTAAAACGGGCTACCATGCCCCAACCTTTATCATTCGTGACACAACAAATTCTGTGGAAGGAAATCAATGAGAGTATTCAGACAGTGGAGGATTACTAACACTTATTACATGAACTGTATCCATTGAATTGAGGTCGACGTGTGGAGCACGAGAAACTCATTTTGTTAAAAGCCTTGCGTTTTCACCTGGATACTTCTCGGCTTATATGGGGAAAAAAGATTCGTCAACGTTTAGTTGCTGAAGGTGTGTACGGCTACGTGTGTGTAGGTTGTAACTTACAATCTCAAAGGACAGATGTACGTGACTGGAAAAATTGGGATTTCGAGGTTTGGACTAAAGAAATGGCCAATTATGCCCAAGAGTTGTGATCTTCAATTCAAACATCCAGTGAAAAAAGTAACTTTTAAACATGTGTTAGTGATAGTGCTAGAAGTCCCCGCCACCGAGGACAACTACTCCCTTCAGGACAGGACTGTCATGGATATTTCCAAAAGGCCATTCCTGGAGGAAGCCTGTGCGACTGTACCCAATGTAGAGAGAGCATTACACACGGTCCTTAGGATGCCTTGGTTACCAAAAAAACATGTTGTACAAGGACTTATTTATATTCAACTTTGATCGTTATGATGTGTTTTTTATTGCTGTACTTACCCATTTGGCTTTTATGTATTTTTGTCTTTCGTGTTGTTCCATTTAAAAAAATCAATAAACGTGTCTTGAAAAATGTATAAAAACTCTTGTCTTGTCTGTCTTCGTGTCAAAAGTGACATTCCTTGCACTATGGCTACTATGCTGTCTCTGCTTCTTCTTCATCCACTTTCAAAGTCATCGACGAACACTTAGATCGTGCCAGTTGGGAGGCATTGTATATTTGCCATTCCTTTAACATGTAAATTGCCGGACCTAGCGGTTCAGGCAAAGCCGAATTTGTCAAACGTTTGATCGAACATAAACATCATTTTATCGCTCGTCCACCTCATCGATCGTGTGGTGTTACAAAGTGTGGCCTCTTGCGAGAACGTAAAGGCGATTCCATCGTACTTGTGGAAGGCATTCCTAGCGAAGAAGACGGAATCGTGTCTGACCCCAGTCAAACCCTTCTACGACATGTTAGGAGAAGACGACGAAGGAATTAAACTATGGCTTACGCGCAAAGATCATCATCATAATTACTGCCAGTGTCATTTGCATTACCCGAAATTCGTTTAAATAAAGTAAAGCCCATCGCACCATCAGTCTCAATGCTCATTACGTGGTCTTGTTTAAGAGCCCTAGATATAAATCGGAAGTGCAAGTCTTAGCCAAACAGTTAGGAACGCCTTGGCTGACTCATGCGCATGACGATGCCACTCAAACCCCACACGCCTTTTTACTCGTGACCCTATTATTTGCGATTTCAGACCCATAAGTTTTAAGACTGGTGACAAGATGGATGGCCTGTCATGTACACGTCCTCGTCGACAACTTAACAATAAAATCTATTAAAACCTCGGACACTTTGGATATGTCTCACACAACGTCAACATGACGTCCCTTCAGTCTCATCTTCCCGTCAAATTAGTTCCAGTCTCGTACGGCATCAGTCGCGATAAAAATCCACAAGTACGTATTCGTGTCTTAAAAGCCAGTTTCAAAGAAGTCTTACGATGGTTTACGGTGACAGCACGTCAATTACTGCAAGGCCTCATTAACATTCCTCGTCAAACCAAACGCTTTTTTGATCGAAACAAAGTAGCCTTGATACAACTAGCCGATCGCTGCATCGACATTCAAATAAAAAAGCAAATCATTTTGAAACCGGGAGGTAGCGGTTGTCTAGGACGTGTCATCATTTGCTACCTCTTAAAATGGGATCCCAATGCCTCCAAAGTTCCCCTCCCAAAAAAGCCAAACGAACCCCAAAGAAGAAAAAGAGCAACGGTGTCAAGACCAGGTCACAATCCCAGAAAAAGAAAAGCCAACAGAAAAAGAAAAGGTTCCCAGAAAAAGAAAAGCCCTCAGAAAACAGTTTATATCTGCTAGAGAGACACTTAGACCAGGTCGCAACCTTACATTCGGAAACCGGCAGCGACGGTGGCCACATCTCCAGTAGCCTCATATTCTTCCACTTCTCTGTTGTTGGTGATGTCTGACAAGCCCAATTCGACACCCATTCTTCCTCAGTTGATGAAACAATTTAAACACGCGTCTCCAAAATCTTCTCCTGCAGCGGTGACACCCTCCTCATCTTTAGCTGCAATGGCAGCTGCTCACAAGGTATCTGCACCCAAAATCAAAGATCCAGAGAGATCGGGCATGTTACCGAGTTACTGGATTTGTCGAAGCAAGAACTGTCCTGATTTAGTCCTCTGAGAACCCCTCTACGAGCCTGATGCCTGTCATCAAGTTGATACGACCTAAAGACAATCAGTGGCGACGCGTTCCAGTATAAAAAAGACCTGAGGCAAAGAATGTGAATCAGTGTTTTTGTGCTCCTGAGCATCCAGACATGTCAACCCCCCCCCCCAGAAGTCATCCCTCTTCTAACCCCAGAGGAAAGAAAAGGAAAGGACTGCCTCCTCGTTTAGTCAAATATGGGGATGTCCGTCCTGTCCAAAGCTTTTCCACCAATGCGAAAAACCTCATTCGAACCGCCTCCAAAGATGTCATCGATACCATGTGCGAATAATGTTTGAACGTCTTGAAAGGCACGATACCTTTGTCTAAACACCAGAAAAATGCTTAGCCAAATATCGTCACGTTCTTCTCCAAATGGTTCAAAAGAAAATACCCATTCGTCAAAAAAAGAAGTTGGTACAACGCGGAGGAAGTTTTCCTCTGTTGTTAGGACGCTTGCTGAAATGAGTATTGGGAACAATGTTGGCAGACTCATGGGAGCAAGATAAAAAGGACCAAGAAGATAAAATGGACCTCTGGAGTTCCAGAATCTCAGACGTGACAATTTAAATCGAATGGAAACGAAAAACGGCTTTATTGCTTTACAAACGTCTAACGTCAGTCATCATTCCAAAAACAACATTTTGAGCGGAGACACTCCTCTCTCTTCTAGTGATCTCTCGGACAGCAGAACTCGGGAATTATGAATATCAACAACCAATTTTACCTAACGCTACCCAGTGACAGATCCATGGAGGCGTTTCCAAATAATACTTTGTGATGTTACACGGCCAAATTACCTCTGGCCATCCAATTAGATCACGAATGTCGTTGGGAAGTGGTTTTGGTGGAAATGATTTACCCTACACAGATCAAAAACATCACTGAAACTCAAAACTCTTTCCAGGTCGAAATCCTGAACGTCCAGTTGCAAGAAGAGATGAATAAAATCGGGTTTTCAGGTGACACAAAGTCAGGAAGCAATTCATCATTCAGCATCTAGACATTGAAAATTGCGTCAGGCTATTATTTTAGCGGTGAACATTTGTTGGACACAATTGCTGACAGGTTCGAATTAGCACTTGGCAAAGCGTTGAATAGAGCCAAAAAGGTGTTAAGATTGAGTACCATAAAGTGGCTTGTCGGCTACTGATAACATTTCAGGATACCGACACGTTGTCCATCAGGTTTAATGGTAGTTTGTTTGAAATTTTGGGTGGACATCCATAGATGGTAGCACAAAATCTGAGCCCGAAGATCAACACTAATATTGATTGTTACTGCGTGTCATTCCTTTCAAGGTGGATTCTACCACGACCTATGACCAAGAAGGTGGAAATACCTATCACGTTCACCGCGAATTTGTACATCCTCACTATTTACCCGTTAGTAAGTCGTATTTCAACGCTGTCAACATTACTATAAAAGGAGATCTTTGACAAAATATTCCATTCTCAAAAGGAAAAGTCACGGTGAAACTCCATTTTCGAAAACGATTCTCTAACGAGTTGTAAGTCATGTGTCCAGTGTACCGAGGAGTCGCTCGACAGCGAGGACATGGTTTAGGGGATATGTTGAAATCGGCCTTTCGTTCAGTGGCCCCGGTGTTGAAACCGATGGTGACAAGAGCATTGCATGTCTAAAAGATGCCGCATTGAAGCATGGTTAAGAATTTCTCCAAATGTCGTCATCGACAAAGAAAACCCTAAAGAACCTTTCATGAGAGCAGGCAAAAATGTCTTGCTTCGAACAGGCAAAGACATTTTGGGCCGACGAGAACCTCCTAAAAATGCCCTGGAAGCTGCCGAGTCAGGCATTTCTGATTCCCTTACGCCACAACAAGGACAAGGCAGAAAGAGACGATGAAAACACCCCTTCAGAAGACTTCACACTCAAAAAGCTAGAAAGACAAAGAAATGAAGAACTGCTCGAGACTTAGACGTTTTTGATTAATAAAATATCACAGACAAAAAAATAAAATGCATCGAGTCTTTTCCCTGTTCCAAGTCGGATCTGGATCTGTTTGCCATGTCGCCCACTGTGATGACGATGAAAGAATCCCAATGGGTCGAATTTCATCCCAGATCCTCTGTAAAGGACTCAGGGTCAGCTCCCATCGAGTTTGAAATCAAAAGACAGCCCGAAGATTACATCGATCTGAATAGCAGTTACTTGTACTTGAAAGTGAAAGTGATCGACACATCGACGGACGGTCCTGATATAAAGGACGAAGATAAAGTGTCCCCCGTCAATAATTTCATGCATTCATTGGTCAGTGGAATTGGTTTGTATTTGAATAACAAACCGGTCAGTAACAGCATGGACACTTACCCTTACCGAGCGTACCTGGAAAATCTCTTGACGTACGGAAAAGAAGCGAAGAACTGCATGCTTGCGTGGTATGGAAACCTGACACAGCGAAATGATTTGACGATACCGATTTGATTTCAGATAAAGACCACAACCACAATGTAAGATTCAACGCCCGACGAAACAAAATCAAAGGACCCAACAAAAATTTAGAACTGATGGATCATTTGCATTTAGACATGTGGTTGCAAGAGAAGTATTTGCTGAATCGTATCAGTGCCGCTTTCCATTTGATAAGTGATGCTGTCTATTACAAAACCATCATCCAAGAAGCCAGACTCTACGTGCGACGTGTGGACGTGTTATCTAAAGTGGGAAACAAGATCAGTCACACTTTGAGCAGAACGACAACCAAGTATCCGATATGACGCGAGGAAGTGAAAACTTTCACCATTCCCGTTGGACATCAATCAGTGATAAAACAGTATCTGTTCCAAGGGCAGTTAGCCAAACGTTTGATCATTGGTATCGTCAAAAATACAGCCTTCAATGGAGCCTTCGAGGAAAATCCTTTTGAGTTTCAGCACTACAATGCGTCCGAGGTCGAAGTCAGTCAAGATGGCAAAACCTTGTGTACCAGGCCTTTCGAGCCTGACTTTAGTGACGAGAAGAAGAATTACTTAAGATCGTACTTTTCCCTGTACGAATCCATGGGACAGTTAGGAACCCAAACCAGTCACGGCATTACGTATGAGGATTATGCAGAAGATTACACTTTGTGGGCCTTTCATTTCACCCCAGACCAAGGCAGCGACAAGGGTCATTTACACCCTATAAAATCCGGTTAGATTCGTGTTGAACTTCAGTTTGCAAAGCCAATACCTGTAAATAAAACGCTGAACGTCATCCTGTATGCCGAATTCGATAATACCATAGAAATCAACAGTTTGAGAGAAGTCATTGTAGACTATTATAAACTATGGAAGACTGTAATCCCTCTTTGAATAGTGGAGAATCTATGGAAGTGGAATGGGAGGATACCGTGGAAGTAGAACCCCAAGACAAAGACAAAGAGGACATAGTGATAAAGTCCAGATGGCCAGAACAAGAACAACATTTAGCATTTAGTCTTCTGTTTTGCCAAACACCTAGCAGAAAAAATTACGGAATTAATCAAGAAAGATTGTTATGGATGTCAAAATGATCATCCCAGTCAAAGTTAACACGATAAATGTCTGATGCTGAGTCAAAAAGAAAAATTGGACGAGTATCGGGAAGAAGCTTGGAGTCTCATCTCGGAAGAAGCTGTGTTGCATCAGTGGTATAAAGACTTGCGTGATCATTCCTCTCCTCCAGATGAAGCGAAGAAACGGTTACTTGTCAGAGATTTTGAAACAAAACGATCGGATTGAATTGATCACTTATCATTACCTGTTCAAAAAAAAAAAAACAACAAGACAAAACAACAAAACAACACAAAAATGGATACCTGGAAACTTTATTACCACAATTCGTGCACTGCATCTTGGAATCCTGTCGAGTGTGCTAAAGATGAACTGCCATTTTGATTCGTATGGTTTAACACTTTTGGAAGACGACATCACTGACTTTATGAGAAGAAATGCCCAGACCTCACGATTCAATAATGTGAAATTACAAGGCACAAATTCCATGATGTGTGGACAATATTGTGTTTATTTTCTTCATTAACGCAGTCTGGGATATTTTTTAGAACATTTAGTGACTTATTTTGATCGCCACTCGTCTAGAAACGATGCCAAAGTAGATCGATGGTTTTGTGAACATTATGGTTATCTTTTGTCTTTACCTAGAAAACGTAGTGTACATCAATGGCCCAATGACTTCCAACAGTGGAAGTCTAGCTTCACTTCACAGCTTTGTCAACCTTGTAAAAAATATATTTTTATTTGAAGAAGATGTTTGTTAGTTTATTTAATTGTTTGCAAAAATTGTTTTATGGTTGATTGTTAATTGTTGGTTGTTAGTTATTTTAATAAAGGTTTAATTGTTGCTGACATCTTTCTCTACTCGCAGGCGAGAAGAAAAAAGATTGGGACAAAACATTTATATGGACATCCTTTTCAGCAGAACAAGAAAGGAAAGAAGGGAAGACAAGATAAAAAAGATCAATGGCAATGTAAACAAGCAGTCGACGGTTACTTCTACTCATATTGCTAGTCGGACACGTCAGGTACCATGGCAACCACGCGACGAGCGAACAACCTGACACCTGTACCAAATAGTGGGTGAAGAGCAGCAACAAAACAGCAAAACACATTATTCGTATGGTTTTAGCCAGCATATACTTCAGTCCTGCTTCAGGCAAAGGAGGAATTCCGAAACTGACAAACATTTAAGATGTGCAACAATAGCTACAAGAACAATCGACGTAAATGTTACACAAACCCGTGCAACGAAAGTTTTCAAACTAAAGTTGCAGTCATCTATCAACAATGGCAAGCAAATTTAGCTGAGTACATTTCTGGTCACGAACATTAGCCTTGTGTCACTGATATATTATAAAAATATCTCTGGTAGTTCCTTTGAATTTTCAAAAACAAGAGTAGAATAAGTGTGTACAATGAACTGATTTTAAACAAAGTGTTCGACACCCTCCATGATGACAAGTACTGAACAGCGCCGAATTTTTAAACCAATTTGCTTTATATAAAAAAAAAATTATAATGATGCCCTCATTCATTCGTGCCATAAGATCTTGAAGCAGAGTGATTGTTGTGTCCAGTATTTAATTGGGCTGGAATTTATTTTGTCAAATTATTTATTGACTGGAATACAAAGTGCTCATCATCGAAAATTATATTATTGTAGATAGAGACTTTGATTTGTAGTGAAATTTCAAATAAGGATATATTCTTGGGTTGTATTTTTGTGATTCAATAAAAGACTGTTGGCCCACCACTACGACATAAGCTACCAAAGGCACATCACTACTTCCACCACTTATTTGTCGAATGTTACAGCGATTGTTGGTTCTCACTCTTTTCTATTACTTATTTTAAGACCATAGAGTCGTATACATATACATACATACATACATACATACATACATACATACATACATACATACATACATACATACATTCACCTTGTTTTTAATTAGATACTTTTTAAGTGCCAATCATATCATTTTTATAACATGTTGTCTTGCGAAATATTTCATGACTAATGGTTTGGATGTCACCTTAATTTTTTCCAGCTGCACGAGTTTGCAAATGAATCGTTGAAATCATCACCAAAGTATCCCGCACAAGGTAAACACCGATTTCAAGAAATGAATTTTCAGCCATAATTCCATAAATATGTTGAATTTCAAGGATCTAAGGGCTTATTTAAATCAAAACCAATACAAATTAAATCAAATATATGCTCTATCGTTAGTAAAAGAAAACAAACACATTTCAAATATCAAATATATTGGTGTAAGTCGTAATCTTGTATTATTAATTACAACAATATAATCAGGATGTCATGTCATCTCCTAATTTTCTGGCTGGAATAATTATAATACTGATAAAGAACATTGCTAAGGTTGTGAAATCGATAATCTAGTCAGAAACAACAAGACCAATAAGTGATGATGAGTCAAAAAGAAAGAAAAAAATACGGAGAACTATCTCAAGCCTCTGTTTGGAAGCGAAACGCAATGAAGTTTTCTTGCAACAAAGTACGTAGACTTCCCCTTTATCGAAGTACTTGACAGATAAGGAAACGGTGATGTGTGAACTTTTAACTTTCATTACCCATGAGAGCATGTGTGTGTGTGTGTGTGTGTGTGTGTGTGTGTGTGTATTTTTAACGTAGCTTTAGCAATTTTTCAGTC
Organism: Sinohyriopsis cumingii; assembly: GCA_028554795.2. Lineage (NCBI taxonomy): Eukaryota > Metazoa > Mollusca > Bivalvia > Unionida > Unionidae > Sinohyriopsis > Sinohyriopsis cumingii. The sequence continues at coordinate 10,999,764 of CM068830.1, forward strand.
ATATTACTACGTAGTCTGCAGTGTGGCAGTTTTTGTAATGATGTCTAGCACCGGGGCAAAATGTCGCAGACTTGTAGCATTATATCCCTCCAGTCATATTATACTGGCACCTAGCCGACCAGTCCTGACACTAACCTCTTAATTTTGAGCGCATAGCGAGGCAGCTGCAAGTACCATTTTATAAATCTTTGGTATGACTCGGCCGGTGTTCGAACCGCAACCTCTCGCATCTGAGGCGGACGCTCTAACCACTAGGCCATTGGAGCTGTCTCATTACCTTTGACAAGAATAAATACCTGTGAACTTCATTACCGTCTGACTTACAGTTCGTACACAACTTCATTGAATACAGTGGTGGATGCTGAAGATGAACTTCCTCATCGACAAACTCAAGATGTTCATGTCAATGTCATCAGCAAAGACAATAGTCATCGTATATGAGCCACTCTTATGATACGTGTTTAGGCTCGAGAAGACAGTAACACAAGAAAGAGTGAAAACAACAAGCTTTTAAAAATACAATAATTTATTTCCCTGGAAAAACGTATGCCAACAAGAACGACACGGTAGAATGGAAAAGGGACTGGGGGAACATTCGAAAATCGAACCGAGCCGAACAACGAAGAGAAGCAGAACTCCTGTACAACAAGCTGACCTGTCCAAAGACACACCCTGTGGTATTCCTGAAATGCAAAAATTGCAAGACGTCTTGGCTTTACACCTTGAAAGTGCACCCTCAAGAAGTGCGCGGGCCTCTGTTGTTTCGAGGGAAAGACTTTAAGGACGGAAAATACATTCATGTCTATTATCACGATGACCATTTCGATACCATTACCAGTATCACTGCATTCCTGGGTTACGGTTATTACTGTGAAAAATGTGACTATGGCTATAACAATCGAGAGCAACACAAGCATTGTGGATCGAAATGCTCAGGATGTTTGGCCTCTCAACCCTGTCTGGACAAAGGACAAGAACGAGTGCATTGCCCTGCTTGTCTGCGTACTTTTGTCAGCCCTACCTGTTACCAACAACATCTAACAACGCAAGGTTCACAGCAGAAATGTGCTTGTCAATTCTTGAGATTGGGTCCTACGTGTGGCCAAGGTATACTTACCAATAATGCCAAGGCATACGTATGTTCAGGAAAGAAAAGATGTCACATTTGTCACCAAATCTTGGACTTGAAACATCAACGCTACATTCAAACATACCAACCCAAACAAGAGGAAGATGACCACAAGAAGAAAGGGAATTTCATCTTTTTCGATTTCGAATGCATGCAAGAGACCGGTATTCACATTCCTAATTTCTGCGTGGCTCATCGAGCGTGCGAAAATTGCATTCAAGAGCCTATCTTGACTTATTGCCCTCACTGCAGCAAGATTCATGGAGGAATACCAACCCAAACAAGAGGAAGATGACCGCAAGATTGGGTGCGCATTGGCAAAACCAAACGCACTTTCGACAAAGGTTACTTACCTAACTGGACCACCGAATTGTTTCGTGTCACTGGACAAGTACATGGCCGTCATCCTGCCGTCTATAAATTGGAAGACATGAACGGAGAAGTGTTAAAAGGAACGTTTTACTTGCCCGAGTTACAACGTGTCACCAAAAAAAGAAGACGACGTGTACGACATCGAAAGCATTTTCGAACGCAGAACCCGTAAAGTGGGCAAACGACGTGTTAAGGAAGTCAAAGTACGTTGGAAAGGATATCCACCCAGTTTTGATTCTTGGATCGACGCTTCGCAAGTCATCGACTATAAAAAGAAGTGACCATCATGCCCTTTCACACAGCCTCAGCTACTGTTACCACTGCAGCGACCACTCCTTCACCCAGTTATTCTCTGCAAGATTTACAAAAACATTCCCTTGTGGGTGTGGTGTGGAGAACGTGTGCCTAAAACACAAATCGTCTTTTTCTGCCAAATCTTTGTGGTGTATTGTGTCATCGGGGCAGCCATTGCCAATTTGAGTTTGCAACAAGGAGACAATTGTGGACCATTTTATTGAGCAGTTGGATCGGTTACCTTCTTCCAAATCCCTCCCTGAAATTCTCCTCAAACGTTAACAACGGGAATCTTGTGTCCAGTGCCAGTGGCAGTCACCACTCCAACAACAACCCCATTTTGGGCGGAGACACTCCTCTGACTTCCAGTAACCCCTCGGACAGCCACAGAACTCTGGAATTATGAGCCACCATAACCAATTTTACTTAACCTTACCAAGTGACAGTTCCATGGAGGTGTTTCCCCACAACACTTTGAGCTATTACACGGCCAAAATACCTCAGGCCATGCAATTAGATCACGAAGCCCATTGGGAAGTGGCTTTTGTAGAAATCATTCACCCAACCCAAGCCTTCAATGTCCTTCCCAATCAAAACAAATTTGAGGTGGAAGTTCATGACGAGCAAATGCAACAGTACTTGGATTCCCATGTAAAATATGATAAGAAAGCACCTGTCACAAAAAATCAAAAGTCGACCACCTATCTCTTGTTCATTCCTCCAGGCTATTAGTTTAGCGGACAACATTTGGTGAGCACCATTGCATCCAGGTTTAATGCCGTGTTTCTTAAAGCTCTGGAGAGTGTCAGAAGAAGTGTCACCCTTGAGTACCATAAAGTAGATCGTCGCTTCCTGATGAAATTTCCTGAGGGGGGTAAAATAATGTCGATTTTATTTTGTCCTGAATTGTTTGCCATGTTGGGCTGGGACATAGAGCTGAGGATGAGAGTAGAACAAAAACCCGAATCACCAGTCATTTAAGACAATGATTCTTTTGCTAAGTTTTTTCGTGCCCCAGTAGAACTGAACCAAGGACTGAATTTGATCTTTGTGTACTCCGATGTGGTGGAGTATAACGTGGTGGGACACACCTCCGTACCGTTATTACGTGTCATTCCTTTCAAAGTGGATTCTGCCACGAACGCTGACGAGGAAGGTGGAAACACTTATCACGTTCACTGCAAATTTGTTCATCCTCACTATTTGCCCGTCAGCAAGTCTTATTTGGAAACTGTCAACATTGCTATAAAAGGAGATCTGGGGCAAATTATTCCATTCACCAAAGGGAAAGTCACGGTGAAACTTCATTTTTGAAAACGGTTCTCTCACGAGTTGTTAGTCATGTATCCAGTGTACCGAGGCGATGTTCGACAGCGATGACACGGTTTAGGAGATATGTTAAAATCGGCCTTTCGTTCGGTGGCCCCCGTGTTGAAACCGATGGTGACACGAGGATTGAACGCCTTGAAAGATGTTGCATTGACACACGGTAAAGAATTTCTCCAAAATGTCATCATCGACAAACAAAACCCTAAAAAAGCCTTCTTGAGAGCAGGCAAAAATGTCTTGTTGTAAACGGGCAAAGACATTTTAGGCCGACGAGAAACACCTATAAATGCCCTGCACGCTGCTGAGTCAGGCATTCCCACTTCCCTGAAGCCACAGCATGGATAAGGCAGAAAGAGACGACGACGAAAACATCCCATCATAAGACTTAACACTTCTAAAGCTAGAAAGACTAATAAAAGAAGAACTGCTCGAGACTTAGACGTTTTCGATTATTAAATTATAGAGAGACAGAAAAATGATGCACCAAGAGTCTTGCGCCTGTTCCAAGTCGGAACTGGATCTGTTTGCCATGACCCCCCCCCCATGATGACGATGCAAGAATCCCAATGGGTCGAATTTCATCCCGTCTCCTCTTTGACGGGTTCCGCTCCCATCGAGTTTGAAATCAAAGGACAGCCCGAAGATTACGTCGATCTAGTTAGCAGTTACCTGTGCTTGAAAGTCCAAGTGAAGAAAACGGACAACAATAATTCAGGAGCCGATGGCAAAGTAGCTCCCGTCAACAATTTCATGCATTCCTTGTTCAGCTGAGTGGACCTGTACTTGAATAACAAACTGGTCAGCAGCAGCATCGATACTTACCCTTACCAAGCGTACCTGGAAAATCTCTTGACGTACGGAAAAGAGGCCAAGGACACACATCTAGATGCTTGTGTGGTATGGAAACCTGACACGGCAGATGCAACCACGTTTCCCGACCAAGCAACTGTAGCAGAAGACGACAATCCTCACAATGCGGTATATAGCTCGACGACTGAAAATCAAGCAAAGTCGTACTTTGGAACTGATGGATCGTTTGCATTTGGACATGTGGTTGCAATATAAATATTTGCTGAACGGTGTGGATGTCCGCCTGAGACTGAATCGTAGCAGTGCCGCATTCCATTTGATGGTCCATGCTAACGAATACAAAACCATCATTCAAGAAACCCGACTTTACGTGCGACGTGTGGAAGTGTTACCTAAAGTGGGAAATGACATCAGTCACACGTTCAGCAGAACGACTGCCAAGTATCCGATACTACGCGTGGAAGTGAAAACGTTCACCATTCCTGCTGAACTGCGATCCATGATTGAAGATCATCTGTTCCAAGGACAGTTACCCAAACGTTTAATCCTTGGCATCGTGAGCAATGCAGCCTTCAACGGATCCAGCACTATCAGTCATTCTGAGTTTAAGGATAACAATGTGTCCAAGATCGAAGTCAGTCAAGATGGCAAGACACTGTGTACCCGACCTTTCGAACCTGACTTTGAAAAGAAGAATAATTTGAGATCGTACTTGTCCCTGTACGAAGCCACCGGACAGTTAGGAACCAACACCAGTCACGGTATTTCGTACGAGATTATACAGGAGGCTATGCTTTGTGGGCTTTTAATTTCACTCCAGACCAAGGCAGCGACGAGGGACATTTCCGCCCTATAAAATCCGGCCAGATTCGTGTGGAAATTCAGTTTGCAAAACGAGAACCTGATGAAACGCTGAACGTCATCATGTATGTCGAATTCGATAATACCATAGAAATCAACAGTTTGAGAGAAGTCATTCTAGACTATTAGAAGCCATGGAAGACTGTTATCCCTCTTTACCTAGTGGAGAAACTTTGGACATGGAATGTGAGGAGACCATGAAAGGAGAACCCCAAGACAAAGACGAAGAAGTCATAATGATGAAGTCCCGATGGCCAGAACAAGAAGCACATTTAGTTGGCTGTTTTGCTACAATCCTGTGAGATAAAATTAAGGAATTGATCAAGAAAGATTGCTATGGATGTCAAACGATCATCCCAGTCAAATTCAACACGATAAATGTCTGATGCTGAGTCTAGAAGAAAAATTGGACGAGTATCTGGAAAAAGCTTGGAGTCTCATCTCGGAAGAATTCGTGTTGGATGAGTGGTATAAATGCTAGCATAAATATTCTTGTCCTCCATTAACGCCTCTTGAGATCCATCGCATCGAAACTCTCTTGGACCAGGGTACGAAGTCGGATCTAATACCCTTTTACTTGTCAGACATTTTCCAAGAGAAAGTCAGGATCGAATTGATCACTTATTATCACCTGTGAAGAAAAAAACCCACACAAAACATAGATACCTCGGAACTTTATTACCTTTTGAACCACAGTTCGTACACTGCTTCTTGGAATCCTGTCGTATGTGCTAAAGATGAACTCCCTCATCGCAAACCTCAAGACCATCAAGCTTATGTGATCAACACGGACGACAGTCATCTCCCAGGAACCCACTGGGTAGCCGTCTACTTTCCTCAGGAAGGATGTGTGGAATATTTCGATTCGTATGGATTGCCCCCTTTTGGAAGACGATATCATTGACTTTATGAGAAGAAATGCTCAGACCACACGATTCAATAATGTAAAATTACTAGGCACAGATTCCTTGGTGTGTGGACTATATTGTGTGTATTTTCTGCATCATCGCAGCCTGGGATATTTTTTAGAACATTTAGTGACTTATTTTGATCTTCATTCTTCTAGAAACGATGAGAAAGTAGATCGATGATTTTGTGACCATTATGCTTATTTAGCTAGGAAAGGTAGTGTACATCAATGGCCCAATGACTTCCAACAAAGGAAATCACAATTTCATTCGCAACGTTGTCAGCCATGTGCAAAACAAAGTTATTTGAAAAAATGTTTGTTAGTTAAATTGAATGGTTAATGTTGAAAAAATTTGTTAATTGTTAGTTATGAGTTATTTGAATAAAAATGTTGTGTTTTGAAAAAATAAACGCCTTTGTAATTTGTTTTGCTATGGGTATCATGATTCATGCTCTTTGACTTCTCTCTATCCCTCACATGACACTATTTTAGCGTTCCGACTCGAAAACCTTGTAGGGATGTTTTCCTTCGCGTCCGCTCTTTGACCATAAAAACGGGTTAGTCTCTAGTCTGACCATCCATTGTTGATTCATCCTCCTACGAAGATGTGCTCAAGATTAGCCAAGTTGAACGAAACCTACGTGAATTTGCATAGGGTCATGACAAGTCTGATACCGAGACCTGAAGAGATATAGACAATGTCAGAATGTTGAAAGTCACTGAAGACCTGAGAGAAGAGCTCTTCAGAGAGGAAATCAAGAAGGAGAAAGAAGAATGGACGGACAAGTACAGACTTTAGAATCAGCAAAGAGAGCAGCAGCAACAAGAGCAGCAGGAAACAGATAGAGGTTTTGTCGACTGCCGTGTCGACACCAAAGAGTTCTCCTCCTCTTTCCGAAGAAGCAGCCCTATCCTGTGGGAAAGCCTGTCGCCAGACGAAGTCACAATCTTAGACCCTAAAAGATTGCCATAGCTCCACGTTCACACACACAAAAAAAAATTTCAGGTCTACCCCATACTCTAGAAAAGAAATAACATTCCATTGCCTATGATATGATAGAAATAAATTAGAAGTGCGTCTATAAGCACATGATTCATTTATCTTGGTTAATAAGTGCGACTCTAAGTCGTTTGTTTTAGTCGCTTATCAAAAAATATTAAATGATTGATTGTCAGTAAAAAAGTGAGTGAGTGTTTCTTTTAGGTCCGCGCGTTTTTATGTGATGATATAGGTAATGTAAGTTTTGGGTCTTAGGGGATGTTTTCCTCCACGTACGTGCTTTTGATATAAATACGGAAACACTCGGCAGTCTGTGGCTACCCATCGTTGACCTGTCAACAGTGAAGAATGAACACAAGAATTGCAAAACTTCTTGAACTCCAGATGCACCTGGAGTATGCCAGGCGCCTCCTGGACGAGCTGGCTATGGAGGCCATAGCCGAGGAAGCGAAAATAGAAGAGGAGGAGGGGAAAACAAAGAAGAAAGAAGAGGAGGAAAGGAAGAGTGGGATCAGGTCTCACGTAATGATGAGGCCTAAGTGTGAGATAAAGCCATTATTACCTCCACAACCACTTCCAGTACCACAACCAGTAGCTGCACCACGGCCACAGACACAACCTCTCTTCGACCAGTACCAAGAGTTGTTGTCCCCCAAATGGAAAACTGGGAGGAGATATTAGAGAGACAGCGGGAGCCACGGCAAGGGCAGCATCTTCGGGTCTGGCAGCGCAGGAGAAGACAGAGGCAACAACAACAACAAGAGTTCAGAATCCCAGTAACTGAAGATTGGTGTGCTGTGGAGAACAATTGGAGTAGTATATGTGTGTGTGGTACCAGACCTGGGAGATGCTAGCATTAGCCAGGTTCCTCTGGAGTTAAAAAAAAAAACACAGCCCTTTTCAGGGCTTACCAAAACTCTGGAAAAGAAACTGTAATCAATTTGCCAATGTGTGAATATGGAGTAGTGTGAATATAAACACTCACTCCTTTCCTGGTGTGATTGTGTGTGTGTTTATGTGTGTGTGTGTGTGTGTGTGTGTGTGTGTGTGTGTGTGTGTGTGTGTGTGTTTGTAAGCGCTCACGTACGTTTGTGTGGATGGTAGATTACTGGTTTTTGTAAGCGCTCACGTACGTTAGTGTGGATAGTAGAGTGTGTGGTTATTAAACATTCCTTTCTGTGTGGATGGTATGTTTTTTTTTTTTTGCTGCTTCCCGTGTGTGGATAGTAGATTTTGGTTTGATTTTGCTGCTTCCCGTCCGTGGATAGTAGATTTGGGTTTGAATTTGCTGCTTCCCGTGTGTGGATACTATATTTTGGTTATGTTTATGCTGCTTCGCGTGTGTGGATAGTAGATTATGGTTTTGTTTTTGCTGCTTCCCGTGTGTGGATAGTAGATAATGGTTTTGTTTTTGCTCCTTCCCGTGTGTGGATAGTAGATTGTGGTAATGTTTTATTGCTGCTTCCAGTGTGTGGATAGTATAGTTTGGGTTTGATTTGGCTTCTCACGTGTAGATAGCAGATTTTGGTTATGTATGTTTTATAGTCTCATTACGTTTGTGTGGATAGTAGATAAGATGAGAAGAGAAAAGTAGGGGATGTTTTCCTTCACGTCCGTGCTTTAGATATAAAATCCATAGCGTTCGTCGTTCGCGCCATTCTACGGAATAAGCAGGGAAGATGGAAGTGTCAGCGTTGTTCAATGATTTAAGAAATATTTATTTCTGGATGGTGGATGGGGAATATGCTATTGAAAAAACTGAAAGAGAATGGAGGTCAAGAAAAATTATTGACTATGTCAACCATCTAAAATTAGCCAGGGGGGATGGTAGAGAGGATCATAGAGGAAGAGGTGAAGGTTGAGAGGATTCATTCACCAAGAGTGGGGACAATAAAAGAGTCTCTGGACAAGGTAACAGAAGTCAGATGCTATTTGGAAGAGATAGAGCAATGGTCAGAGTGGCCGTTTGTCAAAAGGGGTGGTGAACAACTGAAGAAAGCGGAAGAACAGATGAGAAAGGTGATAAATGTAGAAGTGCAGAAAATCAAGGACAGGTGGGCAAAATATAGGAAAGAACAAGGGAATAGAAAGAAAAAGGAAGCGTTTGAGAGGCTCAACTATAACTGGATGAAGATCCAACAGAAGTTTAGAGCCATGGGCCACCCTGACTGGATGCCAGAGTCTCAAAAAAAAAAGGAGAAGAAGAAAGGAATAATGGAGAAAGTCAGGAGCTGGTGGAAAAAATGGAGAAAGTAGAAGAAGAAGAAGAACCCAAAGGCCCTTTTCAGAGCCCCTCCTATATCTCGAAAAGAAATTGACTTTCTTGCCTAACCCCTTCAAAAAATGTCTGTTTTCTGTTGTATATGTATAATGTAAGTCTTGTCTGTATTCTCTCTGTACACCCCGCTCTTTGATCAGCCCTGTGACGTCACCTACCCCTAGTTGCTACAGTGTTACCAATCGTGACGTCAGACGCTATCTTTCCCTTGTCCCTATATAGACCCAATACTTTTTTGTCCCTGTATAGTCCCACCCATGTTAAATTTCCCATTGTCCCTATGTCGTCCCAAGGGGGGTCTGTAATGTTAATTCCCAATTTCCCTATAAATCTTGTTCCTATACCGTCCCAGGGGGTCTGTAAAGTATTTTCCCATGGTCCCTATCGTATCCCACTTCACTACTAATCATTTTAAAATAAACATAACTTGTTTACGAAGGTTACTAAAAATTCTGAAACGAGGTCAGATTTAGATCAACACCTGGTGTTTATAAACTAACCGTCAAGGTCAAACTATTTTCTAAAAAATGTATCATCTCTAGTGAATAAATTTACATTACAAGATGATGTAATGAAAAATATGTTGTTTTTTTTTTAAATTGACAAACAAATTGAAATAAATATATATTTAAATAAGATATAATTAAATCAAATATACATCACACCACTGGGTAGCCGTCTATTTCACAACGATCCCAGTGTGAAATATTTTAATCTTATGGATTACCTCCTCTGGAAGACATGTTCGACTTTATGAGAAGAAATACTGTATCAACTAAATTAAACAACGTGAGATTAAATTATCCATTTAAGAGTGTTTTAAATGATACTTCAGATCGGGAGTGCAAAAATTAAGAATTTATATTAATAAGTTCATATTTGTTGGATACGTTATATTTCTGGATTATTAATACAGAATATTTTAATGATATCTTTTTAATAATGAGTGGTGGACTTACGTATTATCTATATACAACAAACGGACATGAAAAAGAAGCTTTTTTCTTCGTCACCAATATGTGCTGATAACAGTTTTCTTACTTTATTTTGCTGACCATTTGTCTTTTCTTTTTTGTGTTCTGTAGTTTTCTTTCTTTAGTCAATCCGGCTCTCAGAAGCGGATAAAATATACATGGAATAAACTTAACGTTGACACTGTTTAAAGAAAAATTTCATATGGGGCTGAACCAGTCTGTCTTAAAAAAGAAAGACAGTTCGCGCCATGTTTGAGACAAAAAGTAGAACCTCGTACAGCGAAGTTCACAATTTTAGCAGGGTATATGCCAAACACTGAATTGTCAGCAATTGAATTACACCGTTATAACAAACTTATTCGTAAACATGTTAACAGTTTAATGATTTTAGCCTGCACTAAAATTTATTTGATGAATTGGTGTATGGTATATTTTTAAAGTTTATATTATTGTTGATAACGTTACATTGGACACTGACTATACACGTATATGAAACAAGCTGTGTGTATTGATGGTTCAATGTTAAGAAGGCTTCCCTTGTTTAAAACCAAAAACTCGTATGAGTCGGTGTTTCCTTTTACCCTCGTTTATGCATATGGACCCTTAGTCTAGACCTCGATCTTGATAATTGATATTTATGTTTTAGTCGTCGAGGTCTTATTGCCTAAATAACGGCGCTGTTTAGAGTGTTTTGATGTCGACTAAAATCGTAACCAAAGTAGAATTTCAGGAATATCTCACATTTGACATTGGCAGCCCATAAGGACGCTTTTCAACATATTAACGTCATAATGTTTTAATCAGACCTTACTTACTCCAAAGTCTTGTTTCAAATAAATTTTAATTCTCACACAAGCAAATGGACCTGTTTTCAAGTTTCTCTGACCTGCATTTCATTTGTCTGGAAAGTGATGGAAACCAGGAATGCTGTAATCTGGTTGAGTTTAGTACACTTATTTAATGGAACAAATAAAAGTATAATATTGTAGAAAGTGTTTAGATAGCTTTGTTTTAAGATTCTTATCATTCCTTTATCCGATTTTGGTATTCCTGGCAAAGCATGATCATTTCAGTTGTTGGAATAGTGTTAAGACTTGAGTCTAATTCATTTTTGAAGCCGATTTAGGTTAGCTAGCGGCAAAGCCCAACAGAAATAAATTTCAGATTTCTTGGTTGACGGAGTTTTACTTTGTGATGCATGCCAGCTTAGTCATAAGCACTAATGATACTTGCATTACCTTCAAACCCCTTTGAACCCTATTGAATTTATATCTGAATTGTATCTACTGCAACAATGTGTGAGTCACAGTGACAAAATTAAAAAAGGGAAATTTTGGGCATGTTGAAATTGGAGTCTGGGCTTATGGAATTTCAGTCAGGGCTTGTGGGTTTATTTAAGTCACCAGCCTTGGGCCTGTGTCTAAAAACATTTTTTCTTTGAGCATTGTTGGATGTCACAAAAAGTTGTACATTATATTATATCATTTGGCCCTGGAGGTTTTTGTCATTTTCGCCTGAAACGCGAGTAGGAAAGACATTTTTGGGGCTGTTTCTGATGATCGTAATGCATCGATTTTCAACAGATTTTTCATTTGACTAATGCCTAGTTGTATTAGAAACATTGTTTTCCATTGGTTGTTTTGCTTGCACATGACCAGAAGGGTAAAAGTTGGATTTGTATTAAAAAAAATTTTTTTTTGCTTAATGGACCCATCATTTTCATATGGAGACAAATCTTTATTCCAAATGCCCACCTTATCCTAGGTTTTGCAAAGATTCATCTGTCAGTGTGCATTTCAGACCGGTCTGCCTTAGGTCTGAGGCCAAAAGGTATAAAATCCGGACATAAAATCGGATTCCGACCACGAGCAAATTTTGGGTGGAAAAAGAAAAATGGGTCCTAAAAGAATTAGGTTTTTCCCTTTTTATTTTGTAGTGCAGCTAGAAGGTCCAGATTATTCGGTATCATTTGAGCTGTATCTGCTTTTTTGTAATACCATCCACTTTGGTGTATCTTGAATGACCTTGATGTTGCAGAGCTCGATAGTAAGGTACAGCCTCATCACGCCTACAGGCGTGATTGGGGCTGAATGAGTTGAGAACTTGTGCATGGGGTGACTATGAGAAACTTTCACTTCAGTGAGACATGAATAAACATTTTAGATATTTGTCTTTCATTATTGTTCTTTTCACTCCAGGGAATGATTGCTCTGGTGGCCTAGTGGTTAGAGCATCTGCCTCAGATGCGGGAGGTTGTGAGTTTGATTCCCGGTCAAGTCGTACCAAAGACTTACAAAAATGGTACTAACAGCTGCCTCGCTTGTCACTCAGCATTAAGAGGCTAGTGTTAGAACTGGTTGGCCAGGTGTCAGGATAATGTGACTGGGTGTGACATCATGCTACAAGTCTGCGGTATGATGCCCCAGTGCTAGACATCACTATAAACTGTCAAACTGCATGTTTTTTAAAGCTACATTAAAAAATCCAAACACCTCCCCAGGGAATGCAGTATTACTTTATATGATAATAAAGTATATTGCATGAACTGCAACAGAAACAAGGAAATGAATGGGTTTTTGAAAATCTCATGAGCTTCTACTGTAGAAGTAATGATTGGACTTGCAAATATGATGTTGGAAATGTGGCTGAATCTTTGTGGTGGGACATTTGTTTTAGAAATTACGAGTCACACATTCTAGAATATACCCTATATATTTTCATGACAGATTATGAACCAGATCTGTTTTGTCTGCAATGAGATGTTCTTATTCAGTGGACTTTTTTATGATTCGTGAATACCTAAATTCTCATTATCTGCAAGATTTTATTAGTACTATAAATTTTGTATACATTAATTTTATTTACATGTACTATAACTGACCATGAAGTTAAGATGCTTTCGTCAACTCTTGCGATTTATTTCTAGGATACTCATTACTGATGAGGATTGAACAATATGGCTCTTTTGCCTCGAATGGTCAAAAGAAGATCACTGCGGTCTGGAGTTCAGAAAACAGAATTGTTGTCCGAGGAAGATGAAACTGAGTCTGAGGTAAGAACTTTTTAGATATTATGGGACATTTGATCACAAATATTATGTCTTGAAGTAAGATTATCTTGTCTTGAAAATGGCAGAAAACCCAAAACAACAACACAATAACATTTCAAAGTTGGAATGGATCCAAGATGCCCACATAGAAGATCAGTTCATGGAGCTAACAGCAGAGATGTTGCCAGAATGCAGAATCATGGGTTTCTTGCAACAAAAACTGTTAGTCATGCAATTTCTTAAAACCAGTGGGGAAAAGTCGTGCAAATTATTTGCGGTTCCAACAGTTTGTTGTACTCGGTGTGTACTGTAAATTTTTGGGGGGGATGTTCATTTTCTTTTTAAGGCAAAAATTAAAAATAATGCCATATCAAATTAAGTCTTGCTCATCCATTTGCTGTTGATCAATCTATGGTAAGGTAGATTTACTGTTGAAATACACTGGACAACAAATTTTTACAAAAGTCATGTTACTGAAATAAAATTAGTCAATTCTTATCAATTTTTATGTGCTGAACACGAATATGACAGTCAAATTGCAAAATTGGCTCTAGTTTTTTTGTAATCTGCAAGAAATTAATGTTTACATAACGAAATGCATTCCAATAGTAAAAGGTCAACTGTAATAGCCTACCTATAAAAAATCAAGTCATTGACTACATCTTAGATTTCTTCGCCTGTCTCTTGTACAGCTGTTCGGGAGCATCTCTGAGGAGTGTCCAGCAGTAGTCAGCCAGCATTATAGTGGACCATTTTCCCTGGTATCTTTGTTCCATTGTTGCGATATCTTGATGAAAACGTTCGCCGTGTTCATCACTAACAATACCACAGTTGCTAGGAAAGAAATCCAAATGGGAATGAAGGAAGTGAATCTTTAGAGACATATTGCAGCCAAGTTTCTTATACTTCATCAACATGTCTTCTACTAGTTCCTTATAGTTTTCTGCCCTAACATTTCCGAGGAAGTTTGTAGAAACTAGGCGAAAAGCATTCCATGCTTGTTTCGCGTCACCTTCCAGCAAGTTGTTGAACCGGTCATCTTTGAAAAGCTCTCGAATCTGAGGACCCACAAAAACTCCCTCTTTAATCTTTGCTTCGCTGAGTCGAGGGAATTTTTCATGCAGGTATCGGAATGCTGGCAAAGTCCGGTCAATGGCTTTCACGAAGTTCTTCATCAAACCTAGTTTGATGTGAAGGGGTGGTAGCAAGATTTTCTGAGCCTCAACCAGAGCTGGGTGTTGGATATTCTTCTCTCCAATGGCTACATTCTGCCTGTGAGTCCATTCCTTCCTCATGTAGTGCATTTCCCTTGCTCGGCTATCCCACTCGCATAAGAAACACATGTATTTTGTATATCCTTGCTGCAGTCCCATTAAAAGGGCAACTACCTTCAAATCACCACAGAGGTGCCAGCTGTACTTGTTATACTCAATGGAATTCAGTAGCTGCCTTAAGTTATCGTATGTCTCTTTCATGTGGACAGCATACGCTACTGGAATAGATAGAAGAATGTTTCCATTGTGCAAAAGCACAGCCTTGAGACTCAGTTTCGAAGAGTCCACAAATAGTCTCCATTCTTGTGGGTCATGAGTGATTTTTAAAGCATTCATGAGGCCCTCAATATTGGAACAGAATATCAGATTACTTTCCTTTCTGAAGAAAGGCTCCAATTGCTGGTGGCGCTTTCGATATGCAGTAATTGTGACATCTTCTTCTAGAAGATTCCATTGTTGGAGTCTTGATCCTAGCAATTCTGCCTTGTTCTTTGATAAGTCCAAATCACGAATCAGGTCATTTAGTTCTTCCTGTGTTATTCTGTGTGGGGTTGATGATGCACCACAGTGAAAATCTGGATCACTGCATGCTGATGGACCAGGAGAAGAACAGGTCGACTCACCTTTGTCTTCGTCAGATGAATCAAGAGAATATTCTGCTGGAGGTTCTGGAATAGGAAGTCCCTCACCATGTGGAACTGGTCTCAATGCAGACGGAATGTTTGGGTAGACTATTCTCGACTTCTTTCGCTTCGTTATTCCGCCGGAAAGAGGAGGAACCAAGCAGAAGTAACAGTCATTTAGGTGGTTGCTTGGCTCTCTCCACACCATTGGGACTGCAAACGGCATTGATGACCTTTTGCAATTCAACCACTGTGAAAGCTGTGTTGTACATGTAGCACAGCATATATGCGGAGCCCAAGGCTTGTCTTGGTCACCAACCTTGCATCCGAAGTAAAGATGATATGCCTTCTTCACTTGAGAATTGATACTTTTCTTCTGGTTGGCAAATGTCACTTCCCCACAAATATAGCAAAAATTGTCCGCGGTATTAACACACTTTCGAGGCATTACTGTTCTTTATTGTACGTAAATGGATAAAATAATAAGTTTTATGTAACAGTAGCTTGAACTGTCTCGCACAACGTCTAAAATATTTTAAATGCTGAACCTATCTGATTGGGCTTTATATAGTACACTGCTTACGTCAGCTTCAGCAGCCGCCTGGCATTAGTATAATAGGCTTACACATGTATAGTACACTGCTGACGTCAACTTACTTCAGCAGCCGCATGGCATTAGTATTGCATTGCATCAGAAAATGATGCAATCAACTGTGGATGATGTGAGCATGATGGTATTATGCAATGTTACATCATTATTCCGGATGTTGCTGCAGTCCTACTGGAGAAATTTACACAGTGAAACATAGAAAATGAGGTATATGAATATCTTCAAAACGAGAGCCAATACAAATTTTTCACGGTTATATTCGTGTTCGGCACACCAAAATACTACAGATTAGGGCCTTTTCAAGTCAGTAATGATTTCACTGTTGACCAGTGATACAGGCATCTTAGTGATTGAGCTCTTTGCTTTGGATTTTGCAGAAACTATTGATTTAATTGTCTCCTAGAATGTTAAAACAAATTTATCTAGTGGTCAACCATTATAGAATTGTATAGAGCATAACATGCAGCGAGTTTTATGAATGTGAAAAATGAGATAATGATTTTTATATGCTAAGATCATTTGCTACATTTTATACCATAGAGCAAGATGAAAGCTCATGTTCTGGTGCGAACTGAAGACGTTGCACAACCTAATGGCAAGGAAATAGTTGGTAAGAGGGACGAAAATGAACCAAAATTTCAAGACACATGGTTGATTACCTACAGATGGTTAAGGAAAGGACCAAAATAGAGGGATTTTCGTACCTGCCAACCCTACTGAAAAAATCAGGAGAATACAGATTTTTGGACCTATCTCTCCCCCCCCCCCATCATATTTTTTAAATACAAAAACATAATTTTCCATTTCATTGTTTCTGTATCTGGTTTTTCTGTGTCTAGTATGTTCTTAGAACTTGACCATATCCGGCTTGATTTCTGGTTTTCATCTGCCAATACAGTGTGGTTCTCTTTATCTGACTCTATCAGCAAATCGCAGCAGCATAATGGATAAGTTTCTGAGCAAGAAGCAAAAGAAAGAAGAAAAGGGAGTAACTGATGAATTTTCACCAGCCAATAAAAAGAAATGGGATCAAAAATGTAGGAGTGATATGGGGAAGCAGTTTGTTTTCATGTGTCCATCAACTCACAGGGCCACGCATTCTGCCAATGTTGCTCACAGCATCTCTCAATACGATGTGGTGGTCTAGATGACATTAATAAACACAGTGCAAGCATTGCAAATGTGTCTAGACAATCTGTAGTATCGTTTAAGGATCTGGCCTTTTTGTCCAGCCGAATGGAAAGAATCAACAGTGATGATCTGCATAGAGTTTCAGCTTTACCAAATATAAAATTTAGATGCAGAATTGAATGTAGAAAGAGCAGATCATCAATAGGTTTCTCTCGGGGTGGGGGGGATGGATCTAGCCAACCGTTGTTTCCAACCCTTGGAAGAGTAATGCTATCAATACTTTCAATACTGCACAACAAGAGCTGTGCTGAGAGAGCAGTCTCAGTGGTCAGAAAAAAACACAGAACTAGCCAGAGAGCCAGCCTGTCAGCATCAACCCTGGAACCTATTCTTGTTAGCAAATTTGGCACCCAAAGACAAATAAATGATGAACTTTTGCAGAAATGCAAATCTGCAACATACAGTGGACTGAAAAAACAAAAGTAGATATTTTTACTTAATGTATACACCTTACTCTTGTACCTCCTGATCTTTTAACCTGCCTCCTGATTTTTCATGGTGATTTTCCTGATTTTGATTCTTTCAGTGTTGGCAGGTCCGGATTTTGTGTTCTCTGTTGAGGTAATAAGAAACTGTAGAGCGCCACTTTAAAGCAAATATAAAAATGTATGCACTTATTGTTTTTATTTTCATATAATTATGTATGGTGTTCTGAATAAAATGGTACATTCATATTGATGTTAAGCATGAAAATAAGCTAATTATGATCATTTTGCTCTTGCATACATAATTTGCCATGAGGCATGTTTGTGTGAGTAGTGACCTTAATTATGGGGAAATTAGAAGTCTTAGAATATAGGAATAGAGTCAACTTAAATTTAAAACTGTTGCAATAAGTGACAGAAATATATGGTGAAAATGTTTCTTTTCATTTATTTGTAATGAAATGAAAAAATAAATGATGTGAAAGTGAATTTGCTTCTTCCATATTAAACAATAGGCAAATATTTTACGCTTTGAACTTTATGAACCTGATGAGTTACCTCCCTTTTCAAATTGTAAAATTCATTGTTGATATCTTGGAAATAATTGTGGCTAGTTTCATGTTCCTGTAATTCAGCATAACATTGGTTGCTATGTTTACAAAATGTAATGTGCATTCTTAAAATAGCTCACTTTTTATCATGGGGGGCTGCTGGACTTCTTAGAAACTGACACTCAGAAATATTGTTCTGTGGGGAGAAAGGCAGGAGAATTATTCAAAAGGATTGTTTTGATGCTTGCGACTTAAATGTTTTAGCCATATAAACATAACTGAATCATACAATAATAATACCTATATTCTCTTTATGGGGGGGCTCACCAATTAATATGTACTTTAGAGAGAGTGACGTATGTAAGTTGAAGTAGTTTGCATTTAAAACATGCACAGTGGAGAGAATGTTGGCATACCTATATGCTACAGTAATGTAATGTGGATGATATTTCTTTGGATATTGTACTTTTGGAAATTTTACATGATTTAAGCACACTGCTAACTAAAATGACTGCTCCGTTGTGTTAAAAAACCAGCCTGAATTAGTCTAAAGTACACTATACATAGCAGCTATTAAGGGAAAATGAATTTTGCCAGACTAGACAATACCAGCTTCTGAAAGTGCAATGAATGAATTAACAAATATATAAAATGTAAAAAAGGTTATCGGCTCTTTTTTATAGTTTACCTCTGAAGTTCAGGAAGTGAAAATGACCAAGTAGAGCTAGCACTTTTTTGAAAGGTGCACATTTGAAGTAGGGCCAAGCTGTATACTCTATAACCCATAGTACACCCATCAATCATACACCAAAATAAAGGGAATTAAAGGTTCTTTTAATTATACCTAAGATATTTGAGGTCTATTTTAAATAGCCAGTATAACCAGTGAGGAAAGCTGGGGAAATTCTTTTTCTTTAAAATCCTAACCCTATGGAAAATGCGAAACTGTATAGTGCCACCTAAGTAATGTAGTGTATGTTATGTTTAACAGCAATTTTAACCATTTTACATTTTTGGTACACATCTATTATATGTGGAAAAATTTAAGAGTAAAGTCCGATTGTTATAGCTGTGTAATTATTTTTCACAGAAGAATTTTTTATGTGCTTTAAAATCTTGAGAGAACTCGTTCACCGTCATGTCAGTGAGGCTGTGTGACCAACCGTAGCTGCCATTTCTCATGTTCGAAATTTACAAGTTTTTCGTCTGCGTCTACATCACTAAGTCATCTGAATTTGATAATTTATAAAAACTAATTGCTGCCTTCATCAATATCAGAGCCTTTACCTAAGTTATTGAATCTTTCATAGTTGTGATTCTTATCGTGAAAACTTTGTAAGTACTGAATGAAATCTGCGACCGCCATTTTGGAGAGTGGAGATTATGACCCAGTTACTTTAAATAGCAGATATCGACCAGTGCATAAACAGTGACCACATGATCTGACATAATTGTCATTCGCAGAAATGAATGTAGTATCTAATAGGGGGTTTTCCCCAAAGGTGGCGCTACGAAAACCGGCTTAAAATGGCTGATGTTTACAGCCGATGTCAAAAGGCGCTTCCATGCAACTGGAGTAGAGGCGTCGTAAGGTGCTTCCATGCGAATGGTGTAGAGGCGTCCAAAGACACTTGCATGAGGTAAAGGGTTAAATTAGGTATACATATATAGTACTTATAATAATGTTGTCAACCATCAACTCCCATTCAGCATTTCCCCCCAAATTCCTTTCTCTCCTCAGAGGACAGGTGTGCAGAACCTGCCTCTTGTATGAAAATTCCTGGAAAAATAAACCCATCTTTAGTTGGTTGCTTGAAAAAATCACATAAAATGTATTACAAAAGAGTAAGTGTGGTACCAGGTTTGTAAACTTTGGTACTAGACACTTGGAGTCTTGTACTTTGAAATTTTTCTGCTTAAAGATCTTTGGAAATCTTTGACTCACGAAAATGCTGTTATAAGCAAATTGCTTTGATTTTTTTATAACTAAGTGGGAAATCTTATTGCTTTTCTTATTAAGCAATGCCTCTCTGATTTTCTGTTCAATTCAGCAAACATCATCTGAATCAGGAAGTACAGATGAGCAGGATGTTGTTCATTTATTGATTTTTATGAAGTATTTACAAAATGCCATTAATGACAGTTCTTCACTGTTTATTTTAAACTTGGACATACACCAGAGAACAAATGAATGATTTGTTTGGTTTTTGAAATGTTTTGAAACTAGAACATTCATACATAAAGAAATGTTAGGTTTTATTGCTTCATACTCATATTTGAGTTTGTCATCTGCTGCATGCATTCTTTACAATACAGAATAATTGAAGATATTTGAAAAAAGTTTACATTGACCACACTTTGACAGGAAAGCAAAGATTAGAACAAAATTTAACATTGCTCGTGGGCAAATGACAAATTTTGAAAATTTAGATGGATGCCATAAACAGATAGGTGCAAACAGAGGAGTGCCAGTAACAATATTAAGGTCATTCCCTAATCTGAAGTCATTTCAAGTTCATTTTGCTAGGATGTCACATCTTTTGCAACCATATCCTAGATTATGTTGTATGACATCTTGACATTCCACAATAAGAAAGCATGTTAAATTTGCAAATGTGCTTGAATTGTAGAAAAGGCTTCTAAAAAGGTTTAAAGTTCACAGCTATACAGTACAATTAGGAAGAGGTTGATATGTGATCAAATATGAAAAGAAAACTTTACTACCTTCATTTCATCAAAAACTTGCAACCTGATTTTGTCTTCACAGATATAAGGGTCGAAAGTAACATATTGCTGTTTTTGGTGCATTTATTAGACTAGAAATAATGTTCGATATATGTTAATGACTTCTTTCAGGTTCAAATGGTAGACATTCTCTCTCCCATTACCAGGGGAGACAGATTGAAGAACAGGAACAAGAAAACTAACCAGCAGGAAGAATTGGTGGATAGAAACATGACACTTTTGGGTAAGCTGCATTAATTCCAGTATGGCTGTGACAGGCATTTAACCAAAAATATTCCAGAGTTGTGATTTAAGGATGAAAACCTAATTCTGAAATAATGTGGACTGTACATACCATATTTAATATTCTTCCTTGGTTTGTACACAGTTAATAATAGTGCTTGATAATTTAATTGTTGTCCATGAAAAGTGCTGATCTTTATGAACCATGGATGGGGACAATGAGTTTTGAAAGTTATACAGTAGGTGAGATTATTTGAACTGTGCAGTACCAATGAGTGATTCTGAGCTCAAAAATGATGTTGCATAAAATGTCATTGGTCCCGTACAACATATTTTTAAGTTGAACAAAATCCCTTGATAACGTTTTTCAGTCATATAACATCCAAAAGTCACATCGATACAATCCGTTTTTTTATGATGTCTGGCACCATTAATTTTCAATTTAGACTGATCTGCTATCTATGTAGTATCAAAATAGAATGAATCTGTGAGAAGTGGTTTCACATTCAAGAATCCCATCTGTTTTCTTGGAACTTTAGAATTAATATGAATGAATCAACAGGCAATGATAGGGATTTACAACCTTTAAAGCCAAAACCACCTTTAGTTCACAGTACCGTAGTTAACAAAGATCTAACAGAATTACCTGTTTAAAGCTGTGAAAAATATGAAGCCACATTAATAGCAACTAGAGATAGATTGTATAGCCTGGTAAACACGAGGCATAACCTTTTGTGGTTAATCATTTTGAGTGATGTACAAGCATTAGTGCTCATCTGATGCATAATACTGTTAAAGTTAAACAATGGGATGGGTTAATTATAAAATGAAGAAATTCCACTTTGATAAAGCTAAAACTGGAGGCCATTTTTATTGTACAGCAAGCAGAAACAATCGTATCTACTGTAGATACCCATTTCACATCCAAGTTTCCATAATAGTATGCATTTTGATGAATTTCAAAAGATGATGAAAGGATGGATTTGATATACTGCAACAATTTATTTTTCTCACATGTCGGATCTGCACATACAGACTGGTGCCACCCTATTTATGTATGTTTTTTATTCTTTTTAAATATACTACTAGTCTGAATAGACCTCCCCATTTGTACCCCCCTGTCAATAGCAGAAATCTTTTTCGTGATAAAATGTGAACAGAACTTGGTCAATTCATTCATTGATTTCTAACCTAACTGACCAAACTGGTCCTAACACATGCATTCTCTGCAACTTTTGTGCTTAACAGACTTTCCATAGTAACACGGTGCCATATTATGTACACTATGGGTGAGTCTCGTTTCCTCAGACAACCTTGTAACATTGCTCATCATATTCGGTAACTGCCGGATAATTCTGTAAATTACCGTAATGTTGAGAGTTTAGAGTGATATCGCTTTGCATGCATGAACATAGAAGTTATGCCTCTTGTTAAATCCTTGTGAAAGGCAAATTTATAGTTGTCATACTTTTTTCGTTTGCTTGATTTGACATTGTAATTGTCAGAAACAGATGACATAGTATTTTCCTTCTATGTACATACATGTGTAGTATTGCCTATGTTCCTTCACTGGAAATGACTGGCGATCATTTTTTTTTTTTTACACTGGAAACTTTGTTTGGAGTGAAACATGCAGATGATAATGGTGTTAGGGATCCCTATGGCATAATCAGGTTTGAAATTATAAATCAATACATGAACTAAGTTCTATGCATCTTTTATCCCATTTGTGCTTTTTGTTTTTTAAATGAGAAATTGGGGTACAAACAAATGGGGCAGGTGTATTTATACTATAGCCCAATATTTGTTCACATGACTGGAAGCTTTATTTTCCTAAAGATTCAGTGCCATTTGGGCAGTTATGGGCATAATTTCAGTAATTTCACATTGTTGGACCAATTGCTAAATCCCGTATAATTCATGTTCTTTTAGCACCAAAATGTTTTATTTATATTCGTGTCAGCTTCTTAAAAGATATACTTCGGTTAAAAAGTAACAAATTAGTAAATAAACCTATTAAAGATAGTCGCCTGATAATAGGGTACAGTTTGAAGTAATTGTCATGTGAATTGAAAGAATGTACTGTACCAAATAAATTGCACTGGCATTAACTGAAAACAATACATACAAGTTTATCACTTTTACTTGTCCATTTGGTACATGTAAACTAGACAGATGAGCAGAACCAGCAATCCAAAGTATGTGTGTTAAAGCTGTTGGTTTATAAAATGCACTTCATACAGCCTATTCCTCTCATTAAAATTACTATAATTAAACAATTAAACATTGTCGATTTTGTGAAGTACCTAAATAGTGTCCGCTACTATGATTAAACATTATGGATTTTGTGAAGTACTTAAATAGTCTCCACATTCAGTGCTTGGAAATTTATTGTTCATTGCATGCAGTATGCTAACATGAATCTGTTCAGTGGGTAAGTCCTTGAATATTAAACAGCATTGCATATTGTAGCTGAGCTTATAGTTAAGTTCTATGCAATATTGTGGATGTCCACTATTACATAATTATATTTCTGTGACTTTATAACTGGGGCAAGAAGACTTTATCCATCCCCTGCAAACCATGATGTGGACAATCCACGATGACCACTATATCCTGTCCATGATGGAAACAGGATGAAAAGGATTATGGTTCACTTTGGGAAAACACGATGCATGTACTGAAGTATCCAATATCGTTTCTTACTGATGTCTTTTATATATTGATCTACCAGATGTTAGATTCTGTTTGTATTATCTTGACTGAATATAGATTCTAGTTTACTGTCACATGATCTTTTGGTCATTGTCTGGTACCCTGTTTTGTTCAAGCTTAATTGTGTGTGTGTGTATTAATCCACAAAATCTATTTTCAGCTATCGGACCAAGTTATGATCTTGACAAGGTTACATCTGCCATAATCATCAATATTAAACAACAGATTGTTTGAAGTCCAGAGCTTTATCAATACATCGTTAACCCCATTTTTATCTGACCATGTCATGATCTTGACAATTATATCCAGTCATAATCATCAGTTAAAAAATAAAATTCACTGTGTGAAGACCAAAGCTATTAAAACATGCTGCCTCCATTTCCTGCAAATGTCAGCATTAATGGTATAATAATAACCTTAGTGGTGCATGTATTTTATCCAACATTTCTTTCACTAACGAAAACATGACATCCAGAAACAGACGTTGGGAAAGATAATCAGGTTAATAATCTTTCCATTATTAAATATGGGTTCTGGACACATGAATAATAAAATGTGTCCGCTTGTGAGGGGTAAATCTTACGTTAGTGCACTAATATATTGGCTGCTGGTCATTTTAGAGGGATGGTGTTTCTCCTTCAAATACGTTCCCTGATCACATTAACGTTAGGGGATATAAGCCTGCTACCTCTCGAATCCAGCCCTACTAAAAGATGAAAATTCGTCTTTTCTGTCTATCTCATATATACCAAAGGGCAATAACTCTTGCCCCTTACCTCCCCTTGCCACCGCCAGGTGTCACTAGTTTTTAAGCTTCGCTTGTATTGATAACACATACATTATACTTCCAAACATTCCAAGCCATCTTAGCGTTAAATTGGACCATCTGAAGTTAAATTTGGATTTATTGCGTTGGACAATCATTCTTCTACAGGTTGTATACATTGTTTTAACAATTTTTTCAAAATTGAGTGACTTTGTCACCCTTACGGATTTTGTCTACTGAAGACCATGTTATACACGCTGTCGCTGAACTCGTGTTGTCAGTTAAGAGTTAACGTGACACTGACTAATTTCGCTTACTCCGTTAGTAACGGTTGTGGTATTAGCGAATTAATAACATGCTGAATTGCTAATTTGTGCTTTGTTTTCTTTTCTTGTTTCGTTTCAGTAGAAATGTCAACCAAATGCATGAAATGCAAAAAGTTCAAAGCAAAAGAAGACAGCCATGACTCTTATATTGTATGTACCAAGTGTACATCATCTATACCATGCAGCGTGTGTAATACTTGGACAGAACATCAGCGGCAATGGAGGAAAATAATGTTGACAGGGTACAACAGTCCACCTTTGAACAGATGCGTTGTTTGGTCCAGGAAACGACGATGCAGCTGTTGACATCAGGCCAGATATTACCCTTATTTCCCTCGCTCGCTTCCACAGCTTTTTCTGACTCTTTGGGGGAATGTTCCCCCAGTTTTAGGCTGCCCAGTGGGCGTAAGTCCCCCCACATTTCCGAGCATGGCCTTCGGGCCTGTAAGTCAGGACGCATGGGGTTTTTATCGGATCCATTTCATTATACAACCTCTTATGTCACCGGCCGTCCAGCTGTCCCAGCATGGGGACCCTATTGCTAAAATGGTCCGACCAAATATGATTTATGGGGATCTTGGTGATAAATCCGTCCGTCAAGCTGTACTGCCGGCAACATTCCACTACTATGGCGGAGATTTTAGTGAGAAATCTGTCCGTCCAGCCAGGCCATTGGAGCAGCCGGTACCGGTGATAGCAGGACCGTTGCCAACATTCAGGCCGACCACAAGCCAGACAAACCAGCCGGCAGGGCCGGCCGTCCATATGTTCACGGCTTATCCACAAGGGAGAGTTAGTGACAGTGTCAAGGATGACGGAATCGCGTCATCTATGCCACCTGGTATGCTCTATCCAGAAATGCAAACTATTCCAGAACACGACTCGGCAGACAGTGAGGGTGATGAAACTCCTGCAAATCAGCCGTACACAGATCCAACCATGGAACGGACTGAGTTTGGCTTCAAGGCGGCAGTGGAAGAAATTTATAGGATGTTGGCAAGTTCAGAATGCCCTCCACCTCCTACCGCCACTCAAGACTACAAAGTTAAGGCGTCTGTAGATCTTGACGGGGAGGAAGAGATGCCGTCCTTCGGCTCCTTCCCCAGTCGGCAAAAATTAAGGAAATCAATGATCGTCTACCATGACGAATAGGTGATCCGGGGAATGCTAAGGCGTTCTTTTCAGAAAGCCAAGTACCAGCAACGTTCTCGTTTCGCTGGTACAAAACTCATTCAGACGCCTTCAGTATGGATCTTCCGGCTCTGGACAAAAATATGGCAGCATTTCACATGTCTGCTCCACTGTTTTACAAAGTGGACAAAAATGTGTTCCATGCCACGTCAAAGCTAGTCCGGAATGTAGTCGCTACGCCTTCAATGTTAGACTTGGCTTCATTAGCCATTTTCCGACTCGCAGAAAAATCCGACAATGACCACGCTTGGGAAGCGACGGCCGGATTGCTAGAGTTATTAACAGGGCAGCTAACCATTCCATGGCTAATGCGTTGACTGCTTCTGCCAACTTAGACCTGATACAACGTGGCGCATGTCTGCGGTCCACGTCGCTCAAGCCCCATCATACTCTGGCTTTATGGATGACTCCGTTTGGGTCGCCTTTACTCTTTGGAGTAAAAATTGAAGAAGTTCAGAAGCAGGCAGCTAGGGAACTGCCCCTCCAACTCGCTGCCCAACCCTCGCAGGCGTTTAGAAAAAATCCCCTGCCACAGCAGATGGATGATTGGCGGACCAGGGACAAGGGATCCTTACAATCAAATGTGCAGTATAGATCCCAACTCAATGCCAGGAGACAACAGTCTAATCAAGCTAGGAGACAACCATACAGAGGCGGTAAGAAACAAAGTTTCTCCGTCTTCAAGCCTCCTAACTCTAAAAGTTGACATACCCTCCCCACCACCCGCGGACCGCCAACCTGTGGGTGGCCACCTCCTGCAATTTCAGGACCACTGGACCACCTTTTTTCCTCAGAACGATTGGGTGATCCAGGTCATTTCGAAGGGGCTTCGGATTTCATTTATCCAACTCCCTCCCCTGTCCTCCTCTTCACGGACGTACTGTCCGATCGGGAGAAGGATACCTTTCTACAACAGGAGATATGGTCGCTCATAGAAAAATGGGCGGTGGAGATTGTGAAGAAAAAAAACACAATCGCCGGGGCTTTATTCCAGGCTGTTTCTTATCCAGAAGGCAAACGGCAAGTTGAGGCCGATCATCGACCTGAGTCGCCTCAACCAATACATTTTACCACCGAAATTCAAGATGGAAACGGCGAGATCAATCCATCTTTCCATCCGGCGGGACGAGTGTGCCGTCAGTCTAGATATGACCGATGCATATTTTCACATCCCTATCCACCCCACATCATGGAAATTTCTCCGATTCGCTTACTGCAACGCGGTTTATCAGTTCCAGATCCTGCCCTTTGGCCTCAACATCAGCCCTTGGGCTTTTACCAAGGTTATGGATTGCGTCGTCACCCTGTTCTGCTCGACTTCATCTACAGGGACGGCAGTGTACTTGGACAACATCCTCCAGAAACATATGGTAAGTTCTATTCCGCTCAAAGGCAGAAACAATCTTTTAGCACTTTTAGATCATCTAGGCTTTCTCGTGAACTGGAAAAAGTCCGATCTCCGTCCATCCCAGCGTTTTGGCCATCTGGGTATGGAGTTTCTCAACGATCTGAATCTGGTATGGCTTCCTCTTGCTTGCGTAATCCGGATCGTCGAACTCGTCGAGTCCGTTTCCAACAGGATGTGGAGAGAATTCTTGCAACTCCTCGGATTATTCAATGCGGCGGCGGACTTGATCCCGCTTGGCCATCTTTTTATGCGTCCCTTACAAATGACGTTACTGGCACAGTGGCGCCCCTTTTCAAGTTCCCTCAATCAAACAATAATGATCACACCCAAGATATGATCATTCCTGCGTCAGTGGCACAACCCCGGTTGGCTGTCCACAGGGATTCCTCTGGAGATGCCCCAAGCGGAGATAACAGTATGTACCGACGCCAGTACCTACGGTTGGGGTGCCCATCTGTTGCCTGACTTCGCTACAGTCAGCGGCACGTGGGAGCCAGGGGAGAGGCCTCTCCACATCAACCTTTTAGAAATGAGGGCTGTCATCAATGCCTTTCATTTCTGGAAGGATCAGCTCTCAGGAAAAACTGTCCTTATTATGTCAGACAATTCTGTGGTGGTGACTTACCTCCTCAAACAAGGGGGCACCAAATCACCAGACCTGTGCATTCTGATCTGGCAGTTTCTACGTTGGTGCGACAACCTCCACATCAACGTACAAATCAGACACATTCCTGGCAGACTCAATGTCTTGGCCGACACTCTATCCAGGAAAGGTCAAGTCATTCACATGAAATGGTCACTCCATCAATCAGTCTTTCTTTGGATTTGCACACTTTGGGGGCATCCGATGATCGATCTTTTTGCGACAAGGTGGAATCGCAAGTTGCCCATTTTCATCTCTCCAGTTCCAGACCCAGAGGCTTGGGCCATGGACGCTCTGTCAATCAGCTGGGAGGGGTTGTGGACATTCGCCTACCCTCCCACGGTTTTGGTACCGAAAATAATCCAGAGGTTAAGGGGTCAGAACTGTCGGATGATTCTGATTGCCCCTCTCAGATGGAACAAGTCCTGGGTCACTGATCAACTCGATCTAGCGATAGATCTACCCAGGAAGATTCCAACCAGCCCAAATCTTCTCAAACAACTGCGGTCACGGGTGTTCCACCCCTGCCCGGACCGTCTTCTTCTTCACGCTTGGCTCTTGTCCGGACAGCCTTGCGAGACAAACAATTTAAACCTTCGATTGTGGAGAGGATCTCAAGAGCAAGAAGGCCCTCCACTCTGAAGGCTTACGAGGGAAAGTGGCGTGTTTTCAGGGACTGGTGCCATATCAATAACATCGTCCCTTTGAGTGTCTCAATCCCTCCACTGGCCGACTTTTTTCTCTGGCTTTTCGAGTAGAAACCGTTGGCCCCAATTACTATCAAAGGCTACCGCTCCATGATATCAGACACATTCTGCCATCATGGTAGATGTGATATTGGGCATAACAAAGATCTATCAGATCTTTTAGCCAATTTTGATTTCATTCGACCAAAATCCCTCACCCTGTTTCCAAAATGGAATCTGTCCTGTGTTTTAACATGGCTCAATTCAGACAAATTTGAACCTTTAGCCCACACTTCGTTAAAGCTACTATCATACAAAACATGTTTCTTGATAGCCTTAGCTTCAGCATGCAGGGTGAGCGAGTTATATTCCCTTTCCAGTGACCCGAACTTTCTTCAGTTCAGATCAGATGGTTCGGTGGTCCTCCTGATGCAACCAGGCTTTGTAGCCAAAAATAGGTTACCATCCATTGGCAATCAAAGAATCGTCATTCGCTCGCTTTCTTCCATAGATAAGTCAAGAGCAACAGCCGTGCAAGATCCTGTTCGTGCACTCAAGCACTATTTAAAACGCACAGAGGCGTGTCGGGACACATGTAAATGCCTCTTTCTTCCGGTCAAAGCTGGTAAACGGGATATCACCCCTCAAGCCCTTGCTTCATGGCTGAAGTGGGTTATACACTCAGCGTACTTTGAGGTCTCACAAGATCAGAGTCGCCTTACATCTCATGAGATTAGAGCAATCTCGGCGAGCCTTGCATTCGAATGCAATGTTTCGATCCGAGATATAATAGAAGCTGTTGGCTGGCATGCAGAGTCAACCTTCTCCAGTTTTTATCTCAGAGATTTGGCTTCGCAGAGGCAAACCTTGAATCTGGTAGGTCCGGTGTTGGCAGCCCAGATGACCACCAGACCCATTTAAAACAATCAGCACAGCCTATCAGCTTCGCTGGATTCACCAGTGAAATTTCGTAGGTAAGAAGATTTCAATATCTATCTTCTTAACCGTATATAGGGGTCACATATCACGGGACCCTAGGCTGTGTTGCTGATGAAATTAGGAGAATGGGTTATCTTTCAAATGGGGAATCCAGCCATCATTCCCTAGAAGGTATCCGGGGTGGAGGTAGGATGCTCAGCATTCCCTCCTCCTATTATCTATTCTCCTAACGTTAATATGATCGGGGAACGTATTTGAAGGAGAAAGCAAATTTTTAGTAAATTACGTTTCTCCGAGAATACTTACCCGATCACATTACTTAAAAACCCTCCCAACCACCCCGCTGTGCGAGCATCCTCGTATAATATATATTGCTCAGCTTAAAAAACTAGTGACACCTGGCGGTGGTAAGGGGCAAGAGTTATTGCCCTTTGGTCTATATGAGATAGAAAGAAAAGATGAATTTTCGTCTTTTAGTAGGGCTGGATTTGAGAGGTAGCAGGCTTATATCCCCTAACGTTAATGTGATTGGGTAAGTATTCTCGGAGAAACATAATTTACTAAAAATTTGCTTTCTTGAGGGGTACTTTTGAACACAAACTCTTCAGTGTCATGGGATTCTGGCCGTAAGGAGTGGGTGGCTGCTGGTCAGGGGGACCACTGTACATGTGCATTGCATATCTAACAATTAATAAAATAAAAAGAAAGTTTTCTTGTCCAGAAACAGAATCATTTGTTCAGAGACAAAACTGTACAGCTTAATTCAAAGAAGACACAGGGATTAACTCTATAAACAAAGTGTGTAACCTGGTCGCACCAACTTGAATAGATGATGGTTTGGTGACTGATATGTAATCACTGACATCGGAAATACAAAAAAATAAAAATCACAGGCCTTAACACTATCAGTCGAATCCCTCAAATGATTTTCACTTGCTGGTTTAATAAACAAAGACATTATTCACCCCCAGGCATATGGATTAACAGTGGCAATTCGCAACATGTACATTAGCTTGGTTTACAGATTGTACCATCAGTCACTATATACAAACCTTTAGCCAGATTTCCTTTTTTTGTTTTGTTGTTTTCATGCGAGTTGTTGATTAGAACAATCCTTACTATTCAAGCAATCGTTGTTACAAATGATTACATACAAGTCATTGGAGTTTATCCCTGTTTATGTAATGCAGTTGTTCATAGCAGAGTCTAAATGCATATTTTACTAAGACATTGTGGTTGCTGGTTACATTCAACAGGTGGTTGCTCACAACAGAGCGTTTATATAATAAGATTGGTCTGTGGTCGGAAGTGACAGGTGGTCACTCATAGCAGAGGTCGCTCATAACAGTTTTTACTGTAGTTCATTCATTTTGAGAGTTCAGCATTTTGGCAAATATATTAAGTGACACAGATCTCGGACATTAGAAGATAGATTTTTGGTTCAGCATCATAAATCAAGATTGATAGTGTTGCTGACATTGTCATTCAGCTTCTATTTATATATTAGCCATTTTGAGTATGACCCGAAGTGCATGTAATGTCTCTCACTTCCCTGTGAACTTTTTAAATATGAAAACTTTGACAAAAACATGTCTCATAAAGGATATTTGTAGAAATTGACAATGCCAAAATATCCTGATTTGTGGTTGCCAGATTTGGCATGTAGAATAAATATATTTGATTCTTCACTAAAATTGATAACCATGATGATAGTAGAAAGGAATCTTTTCACTGAATTGAATTTCTGTGTTTTAAAGATGATCACATTTTTATTTTTTCAGATGGCATAAGTGACTTGGATGGTGTTTCAGAAGAGGAAAGGAATCAGATTGTGGTAAGGGAAGGTTTGCTTTGTTTTGGGCCTGAAAAAGCTTAGTTTGGTATGGGAGGCAAATATACTTCTGGGAATGCGATCATGTGATTCATGCAAAGTTTATTTGTATTTGCACACTTGAAAAGCTGTGATGTGCGAGAACTCCTGCAAACTAGTTTCAAGTTGCGCATATGAAAATGTACTCTGTGCTGATTGGATGTGTCTTGAGGCTGGATTGCCATTGCCACTTGAAATTGAAGCAACAAAAATAAGTTATATCAGGTTGAGTGATCTGGCAAGAAGCCTTTGAGCTTGATGGTGTTTTTAACTGTATTTTCTGAAACTAAACTGGATGTAATTAAGGTCTGAGTGTAGTTAACAAACATTTTCATTTGAACATAATGCTTGCTATATTAGTTAGATGCTAGTTTTTAAATGCATTTTTGCACATAAACAATAGCAGTAAATGAAAGTTTGTTAACATTACTAAAATTAGTCTAACATGGGGAAAGTGTGGACTGCTTCACCAATGAGGTCTAGACAGGTTGGCATGAATTCTTATCACCGTTGAGGTCTAGATAGGTTGGCATGTGTTCTTATCACCGATGAGGTCTAGATAGGTTGGCATGTGTTCTTATCACCGATGAGGTCTAGATAGGTTGGCATGTGTTCTTATCACCGATGAGGTCTAGATAGGTTGGCATGTGTTCTTATCCTGCTGCATGAGCCTGCTTAGTGAAACTATCAGCTCTTACGTTATTTAAGTTGGGGAGCATCATCAGTCCCACTTGGGGCTCATGTTTATCATTAATCTCCAATTACAGATTGGAGGCAAAAATAATGTCCTTGAACTGTTGAATGAAATGATTGCATAAGACACTTAAAGTAACTAAAATCTTTGGCGCCCAAAGATGGGTGTTTTGTGAATATGACTTTGGCTGTGTTGATTTTATTTTAAACCTCCCAGTGCTAATTGGAGGGGGGGGGGTGATTATGAGCTTGGATAATAATGCCAGGAAAAGATATAGTAGTAAATCTAATTTTAATCAAATAGTACTTACCTGCAGTGAGTAATAGCAGGTAAGTATTATTTGATTAAAATTAGATTTACATTAAGAAAGATGCATTTTCATTAATATATGAATTTTTAGGATGCAGAGGAAAGTAATTTTGTTACAGTTGTTATCCAGATATGTACATTAATGATGGTACTCAGGTTAAATTGCCTGATTCAGATTGAATGTTTAAGTTGTAAATCGAATGGCAGATAATAGCTTTAATTAGAGTACATTTGATTAGTAATTACATAGTCTGACAGCAAGCTGGTATCAGGAATGTACCATATATTCCCTAATTAACCTGTCTGAGAGCATTACATTTTCTGGGGTGGGTGGGTAGGTGCTTTTGTTTTGGAGCATAATAATGAAGGCTAAATTTGTTCTTTTTTTTTATATCTTATTTTGAAAACCATATGTAGATCTGGGTGTTTTTCTGCCACTTAATTCAGTCATTTTAAATATCAGCACAGTTAAAATTTTCAGTTGATCAACACATTTTCCCACTTGGCATCTGGTTGAAGTGGGACTGGTAACCCTTTGAACTTGTTGCCCACTTATTGCATCATGTTTGACACTACTGAAGCGGGCAGGTACTGAAAAGCACAGGTCTTGCACTGCATCTTTAGAAAGGGATAGGGGCATTAATTAGGGAAGATGGGATGCTCTGACTGGGAATACATGTCGTTGGATTTGAACCAAATTTGGTATACCACTTTATGTTGATGAGACCCTAAAAGAGTTTGATTTCCAGTCTTCTATGTTGGCAGATGGTATGAAGCTTTACTTTGATGACATTTTGAAAGAATTCAGTTTCCATCATTGCACTTCATAATTTGAAGGAATTGTGATCCCAGGATGGCCGGAATGCAAACTTGAGTCTCCAGATCTTCATTTTACCAATGTTTTGCAATTTAACGTCATTTATAGGTGCTATGCCAACAATTACAAGTCATTTTCACTTTGGCTTCCACAGCATAACTTGACCAAAATTTGTTCATTTTGATAGGCCTCTTTAAATTGATGAAACAATGACTGAATTCGATTTCCACCATTCCATATCATTTAAGGAATTGTCCCCATTGATTACCTATCCCTCTGACTTTGTATTCTGCAGGATTTATTTTATACCAATTGTTAGATTTTAACCAAATTTGACATAAGTTTTATTTTGTTGAGATGCTGAATGAGTTGTATTCATTGCTTTACACCAGGGGTCTCAAACAAGCAGCCAGTGAGCCGCATGTGGCCTGCCAAGCCGTATCTTGTGGCCTGCAAAATGATTAGCGTCACAAGGTGTCATGAAAGATAAAGGTGGTGAGGACCTTGGGCCATTGAAAATGCCTTCATGCGGCCCTCTGGGTGGTTGCAGTTTGAGACCCATCTGCTTGAAGAGTTATAGCCCCTAATTTTCCATACAGTGATTTCTGTAGCAAAACTCTACTCAAGCTTCTTGTATTACAACTCAGTTAAGTTATGGATTAGGCGTGCACCTTAATATTGATAAGCCCGTGAATGAGTTAGATTGTTGACATTCCAAAAGTTAGGCTCATTATTGTCTGTCAATTTGACTTTGGTTCTGCAGCATCAGATTTGGCATGCAGCGAGACCTGGAATGAATTTTCAAGTTTTCCTCATCAACGTTTAAAGGAGTGGTCCTTCAATGCTCATCTCCCAATTTTGATTTTCTATCAGGAGTTGTTAATGGTCAGACCCCTTTTGTGATGCACATATCCCTAAGAGTTCCAGCTGGTGATAAAATAATGCCATTGATCGGAGCCTCATGATTTAACAATTGACCAATACATTTTTTCACAGCTAATGCAAAATTCTCTGCTTTCAGCAAGCTTTACTAAATTCCAAGAAGGAGCATACCTCCTGCCACGATCAGCATTTTAATGAGGAAAAGAATAATGAAGGAACCAACTTCATGTTAGAAAGCAGTCATAGTACAGATGGTGTTCCTAAAGAGAAACAGTTAGTTGATAATTTAAAGGTAACTTTTTTCGAAATATGCTTTTGTGCGAGTTGAGCTGTGTGATGTTATATCCTTTGTCAGGTGTCTAGCTGTGTGCTGGCAGGTGGCTTGTTGTTACAGCACCTCATTAATCATGTTTAGGATGACATTGAAACTCAGTTCACATATTCTGACTGGGTAAATTTGGTTCTAAAGAAAATAGCTCCCCATGTCCAGTCATTATAACTACAAAAAATTACTGTCTAAAAAAAACTCGTAATATTGATACTTGTCTCATATATTGCTAGAAAACCATTGATGAAATGTGAGATGCTCTTTTGTTCTCATGTCTGAGTACATGTGTATGGAAATCATTTCTCTCTCGCATAAAATATGACCAGTGGTCATCTAGAAAATATTGTTGACACTATTCCTTCTGTTTAGTTAAGGGCAGTTCGTAAACTTTCAGCAGAAGAAGAGGTTAAACTAATGGGAGTCCATCAGATTCATTGGTCTGCTTTTTATGAGGCATTATGTGCTGCTGAGTTGTCAATGAAACTGCTTGTTGCAGATTTTCAGCAACTAAAAAGGCCAAATGAGAAGGAAAAGAGAAGTCCAAAAACACTAACTGATCTTAGATTTATTTCCATTATGCACATACTAATGGATGTTGTACCAACATTTATTCAGTTGAACCTTGTGTTTCAAAAGCAGAACTTGGATGTATCTGCTGCTTTGGAAAATGGTCTGAAACTACAAATAAAGCCAAAAGTGGTAATTCACACTGTCAGACAGAACTACAGGAGAAACTGGTGATGAAGGGTAATTACTTTTTTTTCCAAGGATACAAAGATATCAAAGGAAAATACTAAATACGAACAGAATTTACAAATAACTTGTGGAAATTCTGAAAGAGATTCCCTAATAATTCCAAAGAAGTAACCTTTGCTTTTAAATTGCTTGGTGGTTGTTGTTGTAGGGTTTAATGCCATATTTCAGCACAAGTTAGGCTATACATGGTGGCCAGTATGACTGGTGGAGCAAGAACTCTGGAAAACTCCAGGAAGAATAACCGACCCACGAGAAGCTACTGGCAAGCTTTCTCACGTACCCATGTTAACCGATCCTGAGAAGAGAACCCACACAGACAGAGGTGAAATGGCATAAATCTTTTAGAATGCATCCACTGTTGCTTCTTCATGAGGAAGAAAAATAAGCATTTTTTAAACATTTGGAAAGTGTAAGAACTTCTTGTGAAAATCTGACATGGAGGATCCAAAGGTGGCAGATATAACTCTTTAAAAAAAATCAGTTGTAGATGCTAAATCAAGTAGACGAGACTGGTCACTTGTGAAGTTGATAGTCTTAGACCAGTGGTATCCTAAATAGTTTTCAGACCTATGTAAAATGATAAAGAAGTACCATAATGGCAATTTTATTAACTTGATTATGTTGGCAAAGCTTGCCCTTCTAACCCTTTTGCAGTCAGCTGATTGTGATCAATTCCTAGCTACCAAAACAACGTTCACATATGCTCAAGAAATTGCTTGAAAGCTGACTCATTGCAGAGACTGATGACCATAATGTTAGACTGGCAGACGATAGAAGAATATGACTGCTCCCTGCTTTTAGTGCATGGTCAGGGGCATCACAGAGGAGAAACTTAATGTAGAGAAGGTACTTAATTTGGTTTTTCAATCAAATGTAAAATAGACCATGTAAATTAGCTTGTTATATTATGAGGTTGGACCATTATAAAAAATGAATTGGGCCAATTGGTCCCATTTTTCTCAAACCTGGCTGAAACACTGTCAGATTCAAGGTTGCTTATTTAGAGTTCAGAAAAGTACATCTCCAGAGCCATTGGTCCCAGGAAGAAGGTCTCTTTCACATAAACAACTTGGAAATGAGAGATTTGGTTTTGACCCAGAAAGGGTGCATAGATCAGATCAGGAGTTAATATGTGGTAGTCTCCTCAGACAGCACATGGGTGGCTGCATACCTCAGACAAGGAGGTATTCATGATCCTTCTCTCTGCATTGAGGATCAGGAACCTTCTGTGCAGAGATAAAAGGAATTAGATTTGCATTTGTCACATTCTGGGAAAGAAAAATATCTTTGCAGACAGTTTGTGCAGGAGAGCCAAGATAGTTTGAACAGAATGGTTGTTGAATCAAGCAGTTGCAGAGTCCTTGTTGAGTCTTTGATGGAAGCCTTTAGTGGATTTAATTGCCACAAGACTGATTAACAAGCTCCCGTTTTATGTCTCCCCAGTCCGCGATCGGAGATGCCTTCAGCCTGAGGTGGAACTGGCTGTTTGCTTATGTTTTTTCTACCATTCGGATAGATCACAGATAGTTCAGAGCTCAGATTATCCTGACAGGACCTCTGCGGCCTCAGATGCTTTGGTTCACTTATTTTTTCAAGCTGTTTATAGACCAACCCAAGGTCTTATATCAGTGGAAGAATCTACAGGTGCAACATGAGTGGTTTCCACAGCAAATGTCTGATTCTCCGCTTTCACACCTGGCTTGTCGTAAGTGATCAGTCTGCCAGGCAAAGTTTTTAAACAAGGTTACCAGTTGCTTCATTTGTGTCAGATGATCTACCGCCAAGGTCTGTGATGCCAATTGGAGCATCTGTTGTGATTGATGCACAAAAAAAATGTGTCATTCTATCTGCCCCTCTCTTTCTACAGCAGCAAAGTTTCTATTCTTCTTCATTAGAGATAGTTCATGTTTAGCTTCCACAATCAAAGGTTACAGGGCAATCCTTTCAAACACTTTTAAGTTTTCCTGCACATTTTCACAGATCTCTTAGAGATGAGAGACTAGTGCCTCACTTCTTGATACAGAGATGAAATTGCTCATGTGTTTTATGGACTTTGGCAAAACTTTGAACCTTTTGAATAAGGCTTTATTTGAAAATCTTACTCTCTAAACTTTTTCTTCTAGCTGGTGCAGAGGAGAAGTGAACTGCATGCCCTTTCTGTTGGGGGAGGGATGTTCCAGGTTCAGTAGGAATTACAACTTCATTTTTCATAGAGAGAACCTCAGTCACATTTGCATCTGTGAATGAGATAACAGGACAGACTCTTTTGCACAGGTGAGCATTTTGATTCAAGAGGGAGAAGGAAGGTCAGGAAAACTTTTCTTCCCTTCAAGGGCTTAAGCTGATATTTAAGGTTCCACCATCTCTAGATGGATTTCACTCTTATCAAGAGAGCTTATTGGTCATTCACAGCGAAAGACATTTCATTTCCAAGAATTGAAGCCCACAAAGGAACAGCTGTCACTACTTCTTGGGAATCATCTTGTTGTTTATCCTTGGAGGACATTATGAAGGCCATGTTTTGGTGATCGCATCCACCTTTCGCCTTCTGTCCTTATCAAACCAGAGCCAAGTTATTTTTTTGTCTTATTCAAATAGTTGCAACACAAACCCAATCCACCTGCTGTTATTTAACAGCATTGGACACATCTCTTTAAGGTGAGTGATTTTGTTCAAATTGAGCTCATCAACCTCCTTCCATACTGCAAAGTTACACATCTCATTAAGGTGAGTGATTTTGTTCCAATTGAGCTTATCAACCTCCTTCCTTACTGTAAAGTTACACCTCATTAACACATTAACCCCTAGCGACGACTTAACGGGGCAGGAGGTAGTAGCATACTGCCGAGCTCTGTAACGTCATGGTCATGCATTATACACTAAAGCGGGTGGTATTATAGAAAGGTAGACAGATGTAGCTCTACAATGATACCAGATAATCTGGAATATCTAGTTGCATCTGGAATATCTAGTTGCACTACAAAATACAGATTAAAAAACCTCATTTTTGACCCGATTTTTATTTACCCAAAATTTGCTCATGGTTGGAATCCGATTTTGTGTCTGGATTTTAGACTTTTTGGTCTCCGATCTAAGGCAAACTGGTATGAACTGCAGACAGACAAGTAGGAAGATGGGCATTTGGAATAAAGAGTGGTCTCCATACAAAAATAATGGCTCCGTTTAGCAAAAAAACAACAAAAAAAACTAAAGAACTCCAACTTTTACCCTTCTGCTCATGCGCGAGTCAAATAGCCAATGAAAAACGATGTTTCTAACAACTAGGCCATATGTTATTGAAGGATGACTGGGTATTTGGTGTTTTCGAGTAGATTCAGAAATAGCTTTTAAAATGTGTTTCCTACTCGATTTTCAGGCGAAAATGACAAAAAGCTCCAGTGGTTAATGTGTTAAGGTGAGTGATTTTGTTTCAATTGAGCTCATCAACCTCCTTCCATACTGTAAAATTACACATCTCTTTAAGGTGAGTGATTTTGTTCAAATTGAGCTCATCAACCTCCTTCCATACTGTAAAATTACACATCTCTTTAAGGTGAGTGATTTTGTTCCAATTGAGCTCGTCAACCTCTTTCCATACTGTAAAGTTTCACATCTCTTTAAGGTGAGTGATTTTGTTCCTATTGAGCGCGTCAACCTCTTTCCATACTGTAAAGTTACACATCTCATTAAGGTGAGTGATTTTGTTCCGATTGAGCTCGTCAACCTTTTTCCATACTGTAAAGTTACACATCTCATTAAGGTGAGTGATTTTGTTCCGATTGAGCTCGTCAACCTCTTTCCATACTGTAAAGTTACACATCTCATTAAGGTGAGTGATTTTGTTCCGATTGAGCTCGTCAACCTCTTTCCATACTGTAAAGTTACACATCTCATTAAGGTGAATGATTTTGTTCCGATTGAGCTCGTCAACCTCCTTCCATACTGTAAAGTTACACATCTCATTAAGGTGAGTGATTTTGTTCCGATTGAGCTCGTCAACCTCTTTCCATACTGTAAAGTTACTCATCTCATTAAGGTGAGTGATTTTGTTCCGATTGAGCTCGTCAACCACCCTCCAAAGTTAAGCTAAACATTAATGACATCTAACTTAATACTGATATTTAAAATCTAGTATTTGGGAAGTGGGTTGAAGGCAAAACAAAAATTTAATTACACAGTACTGAGCTGTAACTAATGGATACCATCTTCCCAGCCTGCTATGCACATGTTCTAACTTTATAGAACAGGAAGATGATGCAGCTGGTATGGACACGGGTGTTTCCATGACCCAAATAAACACTCATCATCATCAAACTCTTAACCCTAGAGGCCGTTGGGACACCACAGTTGACTTAACAACCAATTCTCTCCATCTTTCCCTGTTCTCTGTTGCCCTTTGGGAATCTCCAATTCCCATGCCTGTCCACACCTTAATGTTGTCTTCCCACCTCTTTTCTATCTGCACCCTCGCACTGTGCCTTGCAAGATTGTTTTTGCCAGTTCAAATGATCTTGAGACATGACCATACCACTTTAGTTTATGCTTTTTTACAGTGGTCAAGAGGTCTTCATAGGATCTGATGGCTTGTTGGATCCTGTTGTGGATTTCTTCTTGGTTACATGGTCAATGTATGAAATGCCCAAGATCTTGTGGCATCATCTCATTTCAAAGGTTTGAATCCTTCTTTGTAGATCTGATGTGAGTTTCCATGTTTCACAAGCATACAGAAAGATGGATATGACAATCGAGTGCATCAGCCTGATTTTGGAACCAATAGCCTGGTTGGTATCTTTCCATATTGGTCTCAATCTTGTTATTGCTGCTGTTGTCTGGGCAATCATGCAAAGTAGTTCTGGTTTGGAGCCCTCATCTGTGATAACTGATCCCAAGTACTTGAAGCTTGTGACTCTTGACAGCTTCTGTCAACTGACATTTTTTCCTGCACTGATGCCAATGGTGGTGTTTGTCATCAGGTTTTTTTTTTTCCAAGGCACTCATCACCATACCATAAGCTGTGGAGGTTGTGTTGATGCGCTCAACCAAGTCAGGCAGTTCTTTTTCCTCTACTGCTAAACTATCTATATCATCTGCAAAGCAAAGGTTAGTGATTGTTTTTCCTCTGATGCTGACAGTGCCCTTGTGGTCATGCAAGGCATCCTCCATAATCCTTTCCAGGAAAATGTTGAAGAGTGTAGTTGACAGTATACATACCTGTCTGACTCCAACTGTTATTCGAAACCAATCTCCTCTGCTGCCATTGATGAGGGCAGCACTGGTGACTTTGTCATAGAGGTGCTCAAAAACCTGCACCAGGTTTGAGCTGATGTTGTACTTCCTCATAGTTGCCCATAAGGCCGCATTCCTTACCCTATCAATGTCCTTTTTGAAATCTATAATAAATACTAATAAACACTAGCTACATATAAGTATTACCTATATAAACAGCCCACACACATTCTCACACATTTTCAGTAAATAATGTGGTGTGACTGATGCTTTATATTATCACTAGAATGGTCATCATAGGAACTTTTAGTCCAATAGTTTTTGCTTCATATCATAAATTTCGTTTATAGTCGGTTCAAAAAAGATATTTTTGTATTTGTTCTAATTTGCATCTTATAACCATATATATATGCTTCATATTAATACAACACATTCACAGACACACAATGAAATTTTACTGGAGATATTTGCTTGTAAAATCTGATAAATTTGCAGGATAAATGTTGGAGTGAGGCTGATTTGGCTGCTGATGAAACTCAAGCTCCTGACTCCTTCCCATCAACTGACAAAGAGGTATCTGACATGATTCATATGTTGAATTATCTTAAAGCTCAGTAAGTTTTCAAAACTGCAGAATCATTGATAAAATAATTAAGTTTTAATTGACACAAAAAAAATGTTTACATATGTACAGTAGAAGAATTTATTGTGCCAACATTTTATCTGCATTAACTGGAAATAATACAAGTTCATTTCTTTCGAAAATATTTAAGTGATTAAAATTTTTCATTACTGACAACCATCATTTTATAATATTACATGTAAGCCAGACCTGCCAACTCTTACGATTACCTTAAAATATAGACTTACAACATATGAGTAAAAACTACGAAAAAATTATCGTTGCCGAAAAGTCCAGAAAATTGTTTCATCTGTGTTTTATTTGGATCTGGGTTTCATCTTAGAATTAGTAAAATTAGTCAGGGAACCAGACTAACTTTACAAAAACACCCCAGATGCTTTAAACTGCACCTATTTGTTCATGTGAAGTGTCTATATGATCAAACTTTTGATTATAAAATTGTTAAAAATGGTGTCCAGAAAGCGATGCATGTTTAAGGGTAAAATAAGCTTCTCGAAAAGTGTTGCTAATCAACACAGAAGAATAAAAAGGAGTATTCAGATTTTTGTGAGTTAAAGCTGGAAAGGAAACAACTATGAAAATTGGACATCACATATCAATTTGAGTATGTCTCATAGCGGGAGATATGATTGCTGGCATTATGTGAAATGGAAAAGAATTTCCAAGAATTATGTCAAGTTGAGAGATAGCAACAAGCCATTGAGCTGCATGGGGTTTGGTATTAGAGTTTCTGCAACTGAACTAGTGTTAAATAAAGTTCACGCGTACTTTACAAACAGTTGAACATAATGTTTATCATCGATGTGTCAAACTTTTAATTACGTTTTCCAGCTTTACAATAGCATTTATTGATATTTTGTTACACCTTACTGAAAACTGGTCAATCTTATGGAAAAAAATCAACTGGCTTACTGAGACAGACTCGTCAGAGTTGGCAGGTCTGTTAAGCTCATCAGATGACCCAACAAGCTGTGTTTAAGCTGTTCGTCATAGAATGCAGCCAATGTGGGTACATGAGAAAGCTTCCCAGTAGCTTCTCATGGGTTGGTGGTCCTTTCTGGGGTTTTCCCGGCTTCTTCCTCTGCCATTAATACTGGCCGCCATGTATAGCCTATCGTGTGCTGAAAATGGCGTTAAACCCTAAAACAATAACAATATGAACACTATATCCTGGGTATGACGGACACAGCATGAAAAGGATCAAGCTCTAGCATGAGAACATGGATTTTCCAAATAAAGTGATGCGTGTACCGTGTAATTTGATGTAGGATCCAAAATTCACATTGAAAAAGTTTGAAAGGCTCAAATGATTTTCAAGAAATTGATTTATCTTTCATTCCTACAAGTTCTGTTTGGACAAAAGAGTATCAGTCCATTAAGAAACTCTTGTTCCTGTTATAAATACCATGTCTTGTTTATGACCTGTCAGAAGTGACCTAAAAACCTTCACCTATAACTTTTCATGAGTGGATGGACATCTGTTGGCATTAGCAGTTGCAGGGTTCCCATGCTACCAGGAAATTGGGAAAAAGTTTGGAGAAATGATAGATTTTTCCCTGACCATGAAAAGTCCTGGAATTTCGCAAATATTGGTGAAAGTCTGGAAAAACCTGGGAATTCTCAGCCACCACTTAATGCCCGAAACAATCATGTAATCGAGTCGTAACTAAACTGATCGTGAATTAAATTTATTGAGTTCTAACCAGAAT
The DNA here is from genome assembly GCA_028554795.2 of Sinohyriopsis cumingii. Taxonomy (NCBI): domain Eukaryota; kingdom Metazoa; phylum Mollusca; class Bivalvia; order Unionida; family Unionidae; genus Sinohyriopsis; species Sinohyriopsis cumingii. The sequence continues at coordinate 11,042,319 of CM068830.1, forward strand.
ATTTGGAGGGTGCAGTATGGATCATTTGTGTGTTTGCAATAAACATATATGTTGAGTCGATCTAAAGGCTCATTGGATTAGATTTGTCTGGTAGACTTTTATTTTCAAAGTCAGTTCAATAACCATATCTTTCCTTATGTGGAAGGTATGAAAACCACTCTAGCATCACAAGAGGCAGACATCATGGTGGCAAAGCATAGCTGCTTTACTGGATGGCTAGCAAACTTTAAACGTTGTTAGATCAAATGATACATGCATGAATGGATGTGAAAATTACTTTTTTCTAAGAAATTGTGAGTATTACATTTGTTACGTCTTTAATCTGCTGAAACACAAGATAAAACTATGGCGTTGATGAAATATGACCTGGTACTCACGATTTGCATTGCTTGTCGCACAGAAGTCTAACAACCCACATTTTCAAATGTTGCAGAGAAAAAATATAAAAAATATTAAAGGAAAGTCATATACTGGTTGTAATAAAAAGTGAAAAAACAAAATTCTGAGAACAACTTCTGGAGTTTTGTTGTATCACGTGACTACCACATTGACATGTGCTCTCTGCTTGATAAATCAGACTAGCCAGATTGCTGGTATTTACAAAAAGTATCTGACTTTCATTTAATATAATTGAATTTCTCTACAACAACATTAAAATGGAGTTTGTTGTTATCACATGACTAATGGACTTATGATGTTACCATTTTAGATTTTTGAAGTGACTAGAAATGCAAATGGCGAGTACCGGGTCAGGTTTCATCATTGTCGTAGTTTTGTCTAGTCTGTCCTTGGATTAAAGACATAATGATTATAATACTTGTCATTTCTGAGAAAATAAATAATTTTCCTATTGATTTCATGCAGGTGTAAGTCGATATAACTTAAGTTTAAATTTTTTAGGCCCACTTGTAAGCGACTACCATATGTTGCTACCGCACAATTAGAAAACGGACTGCTATTCGTTTTAAACCAAGTTTGTAGTCCAACTTGTTGAATCTCAAAGCTGAAATGAGAAATTGTCATCCCTTGTATTATACATTAAAAAAACGATTCAAGCCCCAGTATCAATACAAATTTGGGGACTGGTTTAACAAATTACAAGAAAAGTTGATTTTACAGAAAATTCAGTCCTTGTTTATACAACAGTATATGATTTTGAAGGTCTTTTGTCAAAATTTGAATCAACCCTTTTGAAAATGTTTTTTAAATGATGGATTTTTAACCAGATCGTTTTAAGGAGATTATGTTGTTTGAAAAATCTTGTTTGGGATTTTATTGGCACAGATAAATTCAGGGTTGAACTGTCTTTGTTGCAAGACAAGATTATAATTATTTGCTTTTATTGTTTGTTTTTTAAATACTGTAATAGGAAATATTCATTTTATATAAGATGCATATATATATATATATATATATATATATATATATATATATATATATATATATATATATATATATATATATATACATACATACATACATACATACATATATATATATATATATATATATATATATATATATATATATATATATATATATATATATATATATATATATATATTGCTATAGAATTCTTTAGAATTAAAGGTCTGAAAGGAAACAAAACTAATTATTGTGTTGTTCCCGCTTAGTAACATAATGCAGGTCAGCAAAATAGAGTTCGAATTTTTATTCTGTACATTGAAATGAAATGACTTTACATGCCAATTTATAGGAATATAATCAAACTTATTTCGTGTGATACATTTTGTGGTTTTGTACATGTTCATCTTTTCTGATTTAGATGTTTTTGGAGAGTCTTGAAAGAACCATCTTTAGATTTAGAAAATACATGTTTTATAATCTAAAATATTCTTTAATTCCATTAAGTAATGATCATAGGTGAACCTTGAAAATTTTTATTTCGTGCTAGAAATGACCTGGAAATTTATCTTCAGAAAAGCATGGGAACCATGCAGTTGTTAAAAACTGCAAGATGGCAATGCATATCTATATTAAAACAATGTGTCTGGCCATGAAAACATTAAAGGTTTGTGGTAGTCAACTGAGTTCCAATGCAAAGAATTTGGTATTTTTTGAAGTCAAAGTCACTCCAACAGCAAGAAGATGTAATTTATTTTTAGATTGAAATAATGGCAGAAGAGAACAATTTCATGCAGATATACAATTTGTCATTTAATGAAAGATTTTGTTTGGAAAGAAAAATAATTCAGGACTTGCTAATAAATCAAACCCCCTTTTAAGGGCTTCAAAAAGCCAATTTTTCTTGGACCCGCCTATAATTTGGGATGTATTTTGCAAGTCTGATCCGTCTGAAAGGGTGACTTGTCATCAGTGAGTTAGATTTGCAATTTGGAAAAATAAACCCAACTGCACTGGATGGATGGACAGAACCTGTATTATTGTGTGGAATGTTACAAATAAATTGATGACTCACTGTTTCTTCTAATTAAATTCATTAAAATCTATAATGCTTGACATTTTAAATTCATTTATATGACAAAGCAGTGAATTCAGTTATAGTTCACATACCCATATACAAATATTTCACAATGGTCCAATTCACAATATTCCATAATACGTTAACTCTAACAAATAAACAATGAAAGTTAAGTCTATATGTTTTGTGATTCACAATATCCTATACCAGATGGTGTGAGTCTATGCTCTTAAAATAAATAACAGAAAAGAGTGAAAAGCAACAAACTTGTAAAATTCAACAAATAATTTATTTCCTGGGAATACAAAATGAATTTTTTTTTAAAAATCTTATGCTATTGCAAATTTAATCCCAAAATAATCCTAGAATTATAGACACAAGTCCTAATAATTAAAAATTTTGATTAATCTTTAGGAGAAATCCAAATTAAGTTCAAAGCTGAAGTGTTGATATAGTTGTGATGACCTGTATCATGCTGATGTGCCAACAGTCTTTAGCTGAAACACAATAATATAATTCCAGGTTTTGATTTCACTATGAATCCCAGTGAATGCCTCTGCCCAAGAATATTTTTTTTTTTAATGAGCACACATCGAAAATGCACTTGAATTGAACAGTTTGAAGAAATAAATTCGAGTCCAAATGAATACTGAACACAACAAAAATACAAAATTGATTCTGCTAGATTTTAAGCATGCTGAATATTTTTCAGTAACAAGATTATATAGTCTTTTATTTGACCTCAGGTCACAATTAACATTTTCTTTATTTAAAAAAACCCATTACCTATTGGAAAATAACCTTCTAGAAAGTTCTTAATGTTTACCCCAAAAAATGTTAGCTATAATTAGCAGTCTGTTACTAAAATTATAATGTATAACCTGGACAGTGTCAATTACATAGGTTAATTGTAGGGGAATTCCAATAACCTAGATCCAGACCCAAATAAACATAATTATTTCAATTAATAATGATCCTGATAATAAACCCATACACAGAGAATATTTTACCTATGCATTAGTTGTTTACAGAAGAAAATAAAAAATCAGAAAATAAGCAAAGCTAAGCCCAACATACAATGTTACATTACAGTAGCATATAATGAAATTAATCTTTTTAAAAAAACCTAACAAACAAGCAATGCAAATTCAATACACATAACACAGATCTGATGTCATCTGGTACAAAGTTTAAGAATTCATCTTCGTCTGATAAAGCTTTGAAATTGTCCATTGTCGTCTGATCATTGTAAATCATCATCATCATCTAGTCATCATAAATATCGTTCACCAACTCCATTTCTTTAGCTTCACTGTGATAAGTGGGTGCTCATGTAGAAAATTAACTTGGGCTCAGCAGGTAACACTTTGATCATATAGTATGTGAGATTGATCAAAGGCTGCAACTGAACATGGGTTGATTGTAAGGCAAGATCATGGGGTGTTGAAATACCACACTTTGTTACTTGGCACTGAGCAGTTATCAAATATGCAGCTTGATCAAAGGGTTATCACATGGGGAAAACAAGCTGTATTATTCTACTTTTTTACATTTTTAAAGTTATATTCAGTACATCACAACACAGTTTGCAAACAGGACATAATGTTTTGCAAAATCCTTAGAGTTGTTTTTGATGAATGTTGCAGGTCATGTGGTTGAATAATTTCAGGAGCAGCTTTGGCATAAGATGCCTGACAAAGAGGAATCCACGAACTGTGAGGAGGAGGATGGCTATAATTGCTCAACCCAAGTGGGCAGTACTCTTAAACTAAGTGAAAAGAGTATTCCAGAGGTGAGATGTTTAAAGACTACTAAACTGAGTAAAAGAGTACTCCATAGGTGAGATGCTTAAACACTCCTAAACCAAGTAAGAGTACCCAGACCTGACACTTTTCCTGATTGATTTGCATGGGTGAAAAGTCTCTGTTATATGACGGAAATTCCATTGAATTGGGGGGGGGTTGTTAAGGTGGTTGGAATGTGTTTAGTAGAGGGAAAAATCAATGCTTACGGGAATTAAATTTTTTACTTATAATTTACTGTTGAGTGAACAAATGGAAGTTTTCATGTGGTATTCAGTTCATTTGATGCTCCTCTGATGTGTTTTGCTGAATCATGAAGTTCATACATCACTCTGTAATTTAGTGCCCTCTGCGTAAACCTGAATAACTCCGTCATTATATTCTAAAAAATATATAATATAGCTATTTGATTCCTACATTTATGAGAACGATTGTGGATAAATGGTGCTGAATTATTTGTGTGAGATACCTCGGCAGATTCTATACCAACATGTATGTCATTCTACCACATTATACCATTGTTTTCTCTATTCCCCTTCCACCTGCTTCATAGAATGATTTAAAAAAAAAATGAATTGTTTTATTGTCTTGGCTTGATTATCATTGGTCAGGACAATTGGAATTTTGCCCATGCTAAATTTGCCAACAATAATTGCATTTTATTCTTCTCTCCAATTCAGTACCTTTACAAATGTATAAATGGCTAAAAGAACAGCATAGTCCTTTTTCCTGGGTTGAAACTAAAAAGTGTACCTATCTGCTTCTCCCAGCTGCTGGTCTGTATGGAGGAAAATGCTTGTCTATTTCAAAAACTTTAACCAATGTATTTATGCTGACTGATGTTTATGGTGTTAACAGGAGAATGACATTGAAGCATTAAAGGTCAACATACAAAAGCAGTGCATGCTAACAGATTTAATGCTGAGAAAGTATTATTCATTGACTAAGTGAATAAAAATTAAATTGTTTAATGTCAGCCTTTAAGAAGATGCAACAACAAACAAAATGTTTCATAGAACTATTGTAAAGTTCTTTGTCTCTAGGATATATATATACACACACACACACATACATATATACATATACATGTTTAGGCTCTTACAAAACGTAACAAGAAAAAAGTGAAGACAGCAAGTTTTATAAAATTTAACAAATTTATTTCCCTCGAAAACAAGCTAAAAATGAGAAAAAGAACTTAAGGTTTTATGATTCAAATCCAAAAATAATCCAAGAATTAAAAAATGGAAGCCCTAGTAATAATAAGTCCTAACAAAACTGAGTTCGAATCCTGATGAAATCCAAAATGGAAGGTAATGGCGTATGCTGTGGTCAGCATCATACTGATGTGTCAACAGTTCTTTGTTGAATCACAGAAAATAGTATTCCAGTTTTTTAATTCTGTGTAAATTTCGATAAATGTCCTTGTGCAAGAAATTAGAGCACTAGTATTTAAAGGGAAAAGAATCGCTTTTCTTTAAAATAAAATAAAATAATTAGCCCCAAAACTGGTCACAACATAAAACACTTTAACTTCTCAAGTGTTAAAGCACTAATGACTATTCTTTCTCAAAACATCAATAATAAGTCTAGCTACACCGCAAAACATATGCCTGGATGTGGGTAAATCCTCTGGAAAAACCTAATTGATACATGTTATTTGTCACATACTCCAAGTATGGCCTCAATTCTACTTTATGAATCTTAATTGAGAAAGAATTTTTTTAAAAAATGTTGTGTACTACAACTCTTACTGGTTCTGAATCAAGGTGAGGAACTAGGTCAGCATTAGATACAATGTCTCTAAAAAAGTTGTTTATGACAAAATATTTAAAAACCCAGTCAGAACTGAACAATATCAAATCCAGTAAATAAAGTTGCATTACAGTAGCATGTAATAGAATTTAAAAAAATTAAAACTAACACACAATTACATTAAATCAAATATAAATTAAATCAAATATACAGTACATACATACATACATAACAACATAAGTTTTAAATGTTGGTATCAAGGAATTTGATATACCAATACTACTGATATATTAAATTGTGTTCTTGCTTATGGCACATTAATACACGTATATAAATATTATTTCAAAATTAGGTTATGTTTCAGCCGTAGGCTATTGCTTCTATATTCTCAAAACCTATGATGAATTTCTACTGATTAATCTTTAGTGCTGTAATGACAACAAAAAATATAAATAATTCCCATCTTCTAAATGAATTAAACATGGTGTGCAATTTTTGTGCTTTCTCTCTTGTGCATAAGGGAGAGATTATAGGGTAGTATGTGTTGTGCGAAAGGGAAAAAATTGAATTTGCATCAAGTAACCTACAAGAACCTGGGTCTTAATAGTTAGGTGTTCATATTCCGTGGGATTTTAATATAACGTTCACAATACCAATGATACAAAGTTGCAATAGACAGTCAAGACTGTAAGGTACATTTTTTGGTTAGGACAAAGACTGTAATCTATTTAATGCTTTGTCTGTCTTATATTTATTTCTTCCTGTTTTATAAAAGATGTAAATAAGGGTCCGAGAACAAATTATTTAATATTAAAATGTCTGAAGGTTGCTCTACCCCACCCAGCCTTTCTCACTTGCAGAGTTGGTTGGTAAGGCAGCAGACTAATCAATCAATAAAAAAAATAGCAATGAATAAAATGTCTTTATGGTAAGTAGTGACCCCAATCCCACCACCATCATGTATTGTACTGTTGGTAGTAACCCCAATCCCACCACCACTATTTATTTTACTGTAGGTAGTGACCCCAATCCCACCACCACCATGTATTGTACTGTAGGTAGTGACCCCAATCCTACCACCACTATGTATTGTACTGTAGTGAGTGACCCCAATCCCACCACCAACATGTATTGTACTGTTGGTAGTAACCCCAATCCCACCACCACTATGTATTGTACTGTAGGTAGTGACCCCAATCCCACCACCACCATGTATTGTACTGTAGGTAGTGACCCCAATCCCACCACCACCATGTATTGTACTGTAGGTAGTGACCCCAATCCTACCACCACTATGTATTGTACTGTAGTGAGTGACCCCAATCCCACCACCAACATGTATTGTACTGTTGGTAGTAACCCCAATCCCACCACCACCATGTATTGTACTTTAGGTAGTGACCCCAATCCCACCACCACCATGTATTGTACTGTTGGTAGTGACCCCAAACCCACCACTACCATGTATTGTACTGTAGGTCTTGACCCCAATCCCACCACCACCATGTATTGTACTGTAGTGAGTGACCCCAAACCCACCACCAACATGTATTGTACTGTTGGTAGTAACCCCAATCCCACCACCACCATGTATTGTACTGTAGGTCTTGACCCCAATCCCACCACCACCATGTATTGTACTGTTGGTAGTAACCCCAGTCCCACCACCACCATGTATTGTAGTTTAGGTAGTGACCCCAATCCCACCACCACTATGTATTGTACTGTAGTGAGTGACCCCAAACCCACCACTACCATGTATTGTACTGTTGGTAGTAACCCCAATCCCACCACCACCATGTATTGTACTGTAGGTAGTGACCCCAATCCTACCACCACTATGTATTGTACTGTAGTGAGTGACCCCAAACCCACCACTACCATGTATTGTACTGTTGGTAGTAACCCCAATCCCACCACCACTATGTATTGTACTGTTGGTAGTAACCCCAATCCCACCACCACTATGTATTGTACTGTAGTGAGTGACCCCAAACCCACCACTACCGTGTATTGTACTGTTGGTAGTAACCCCAATCCCACCACCACTATGTATTGTACTGTAGTGAGTGACCCCAAACCCACCACTACCATGTATTGTACTGTTGGTAGTAACCCCAATCCCACCACCACTATGTATTGTACTGTTGGTAGTAACCCCAATCCCACCACCACTATGTATTGTACTGTAGGTAGTGACCCCAATCCCACCACCAACATGTATTGTACTGTAGGTAGTGACCCCAATCCTACCACCACTATGTATTGTACTGTAGTGAGTGACCCCAATCCCACCATCAACATGTATTGTACTGTTGGTAGTAACCCCAATCCCACCACCACCATGTATTGTACTGTAGGTAGTGACCCCAACCCCACCACCACTATGTATTGTAGTTTAGGTAGTGACCCCAAACCCACCAGTACCATGTATTGTACTGTAGGTAGTGACCCCAATCCCACCACCACTATGTATTGTAGTTTAGGTAGTGACCCCAATCCTACCACAGCCATGTATTGTACTGTTGGTAGTAACCCCAAACCCACCACTACCATGTATTGTACTGTAGTGAGTGACCCCAATCCCACCACCACCATGTATTGTACTGTAGTGAGTGACCCCAATCCCATCACCACCATGTATTGTACTGTAGGTAGTGACCCCAAACCCACCACTACCATGTATTGTACTGTAGTGAGTGACCCCAATCCCACCACCACCATGTATTGTACTGTAGGTAGTAACCCCAATCCCACCACCACCATGTATTGTACTGTAGGTAGTGACCCCAATCCAGACCTGCCAACTCTTACGATTTTGCCGTAAGTCTTATGAAAATTACCCTTCAAATACAGACTTACGGCATACTAGCAAAAACTACTGAAAATGGTTGTTTCTGAAGAATTCAGATAATTGGTTCGTCTGTGTTTTATTTGGATCAGGGTTTCATCTTAAAATTAGTAAAATTAGTCATGGAACCAGACTAACTTTACAGCAGCATGCCAGATGCTTCAAGCTGCACCTGTTTGTTCATGCGAAGCGTCTGCATGATCAGACTTTTGATTATAGATTTTTTAAAATGGCGTCCAGAAGGCGATGCATGTTAAGACAGAAGGAAAAATAAACTTCTAGAAAAGTGTTGATAATCAACACAGAAGAATAAAAAGGAGTATTCAGATTCTTGTGAATGAAAGGTGGAAAAGACACAGTTTATTGGACATCACATTCCAATTTGAGTATGTCTCATGGTGGGAGATATGATTGATGTTGTCATGTGAATTGGAAAAGAATTTCCCAAAATTTTGTTAAGTTGAGAGATAGCAACGTGCCATTGAACTGCATAGGGTTTGGAACTAGAGTTTGTGCAACTGTACAAATGATAAATAAAGTCTGCGTGTACTTTACAAACTTTTCAGTTGAACATAATGTTTATTATCGATGCATCAAACTTTAAATTATGTTTTCCAGCTTTACAATAGCAGTTATTGATATTTTGTTACACCTTACTGAAAACTGGTCAGTCTTAGAGAAAAAAATCAACTGCGTTACTGAGACTTACTCGTCAGGGTTGGCAGGTCTGTCAGTCCCACCACCACCATGTATTGTACTGTAGGTAGTGACCCCAATCCCACCACAGCCATATATTGTACTGTTGGTAGTGATCCCAATCCCACTACCACCATGTATTGTAGTTTTGGTAGTGACCCCAATCCCACCACCACCATGTATTGTAGTTTTGGTAGTGACCCCAATCCTACCACAACCATGTATTGTACTGTAGGTAGTGACCCCAGTCCCACCAGCACCATGTATTGTACTGTAGGTAGTGACCCCAATCCCACCACCACCATGTATTGTAGTTTTGGTAGTGACCCCAATCCCACCAGCACCATGTATTGTACTGTAGGTAGTGACCCCAGTCCCATCACAACCATGTATTGTACTTTTAGGTAGTGACCCCAATCCCACCACCACCATGTATTGTAGTTTTGGTAGTGACCCCAATCCCACCACCACCATGTATTGTACTTTAGGTAGTGACCCCCAACCCACCACCACCATGTATTGTACTGTAGTGAGTGACCCCAATCCAACCAACACCATGTATTGTACTGTAGGTAGTGACCCCAATCCCACCACAACCATGTATTGTACTGTAGTGAGTGACCCCAATCCAACCAACACCATGTATTGTACTGTAGGTAGTGACCCCAATCCCACCACAGCCATGTATTGTACTGTTGGTAGTGATCCCAATCCCACTACCACCATGTATTGTAGTTTTGGTAGTGACCCCAATCCCACCACCACCATGTATTGTACTGTAGGTAGTGACCCCAGTCCCATCACCACCATGTATTGTACTTTAGGTTGTTGTTGTTGTTTTGGGGTTTAACGCCATTTTTCAGCATGATAGGCTATACATGGCGGCCAGTATTAATGGTGGAGGAAGAACCCGGAAAACCCCGGAAAGAACCACCGACCCACGAGAAGCTACTGGCAAGCTTTCTCACATGCCCACATTGGCTGAATCTTAGACTCGAACCGCCACAGACAGAGGTGAGATGGCAGTGATCCGTAATGAAGAGCGCTTTAGACCACTCGGCCACTCAGGGCCCCCTGTACTTTAGGTAGTGACCCCAATCCCACCAGCACCATGTATTGTACTGTAGTGAGTGACCCCAATCCCACCAGCACCATGTATTGTACTGTAGGTAGTGACCCCAGTCCCATCACCACCATGTATTGTACTGTAGTGAGTGACCCCAATCCCACCACCACCATGTATTGTACTGTAGGTAGTGACCCCAATCCCACCACCACCATGTGTTGTACTGTAGTGAGTGACCCCAATCCCACCACCACCATGTGTTGTACTGTAGGTAGTGACCCCAGTCCCATCACCACCATGTATTGTAGTTTAGGTAGTGACCCCCAACCCACCACTACCATGTATTATACTGTAGTGAGTGACCCCAATCCCACCACCACTATGTATTGTACTGTAGTGAGTGACCCCAATCCCACCACCACTATGTATTGTACTGTAGGTAGTGACCCCAATCCCACCACCACTATGTATTGTACTGTTGGTAGTGACCCCAATCCCACCACTACCATGTATTGTACTGTTGGTAGTGACCCCAAACCCACCACTACCATGTATTGTACTGTAGGTAGTGACCCCAATCCCACCACAACCATGTATTGTAGTTTAGGTGGTGACCCCAATCCCACCACCACCATGTATTGTACTTTAGGTAGTGACCCCCAACCCACCACTACCATGTATTGTACTGTAGTGAGTGACCCCAATCCAACCACCACCATGTATTGTACTGTAGGTAGTGACCCCAATCCCACCACAACCATGTATTGTAGTTTAGGTAGTGACCCCAATCCCACCACCACCATGTATTGTACTTTAGGTAGTGACCCCCAACCCACCACCACCATGTATTGTACTGTAGTGAGTGACCCCAATCCAACCAACACCATGTATTGTACTGTAGGTAGTGACCCCAATCCCACCACAACCATGTATTGTACTGTAGTGAGTGACCCCAATCCAACCAACACCATGTATTGTACTGTTGGTAGTAACCCCAATCCCACCACCACCATGTATTGTACTGTAGTGAGTGACCCCAATCCAACCACCACCATGTATTGTACTGTAGGTAGTGACCCCAATCCCACCACAACCATGTATTATACTTTAGGTAGTGACCCCTATCCCATCACCACCATGTATTGTACTGTGTAGGTAGTGACCCCAATCCCACCACCACCATGTATTGTACTGTAGTGAGTGACCCCTATCCCACCACCACCATGTATTGCACTGTTATTAAATGATAATAATGACTTAAATCAACTGAAAATAAATTTAAATGTTTGAGTTACCTCATGCTTGTTCCTTGTTTTGATTGGTTTATATTTCCCCCTTGTTTTAGTAAGCTAGCTGGTATATTAAGGTCTGCGTGTTCAAGTAGTTAACCATGCTGTGTTTGTAGTACTCTACTTTCTTCATTTAAACCATCTTTCATGGGCATCCTAATTTTCATTCCACTCAAAGTGGCCGGTCTGTTCAAATACTTCTAAACTAAGAGTACTCCAGGCATGAGATGTTTAAACAGTCCTAAGCTGAGTCTCATTACTCCATGAGTGATATGTTTAAACACTCAGAAACTGAGTCAAAGAGTACTCCAGAGGTGGGATGTTGATTATGATATGACCTAGTTCAGTTGTCATAATTCTGTGTCTGTTGGTGGCAAGATACAAGTATCTCTCTTCAGATGTTTAAAATACTGTTGCCTTTAACAGTGGCATTGGATGTGCTTTTCCACATAACACTTGTTTTAGTTTCTCTGAACATGGCAGATGTTCGCCAGACACTGAATCAGGTTCTTTAAAATGTCGGATCATGTAAGTGATATAAATAATAAAATAATATCAGCACCAAATTAACTCAAAATTTTAAAGCATATTAAAAAAAAATCTTTAATAAAAATTATTATCCATCTTTTAACATCAGGTTTTACTCTGAAACCTTTCTGTTGATAATAGATTTGTACAAAAATGTAAACTGGTTAAAAATATGTTGAACATCCATAACTTAACATCCACTGTTTAAGAGGCAGGCCTATCCATATTGAGACAGTTCTGTTTTTAGCACGCTGCACTTTGTGGCTTGGGGAAATGTATGTCACACCACGAAGCAAAAGACTCAAAGGTAAAGGATTAGACTGGGTATTGTAGAAAAAAAGATCCTTTAGAAATTGGTACCACTAATAGGAATTTGAAGGTAACTTCAGTTTGCTTCATTCTGGACAAATCTTTTATTCTAGAAAATAGGATGCCTAAAATACAACTTGTCTCTGGTCCATTGGTATTCTTTTGTTTTCCAAATGTTTTGTGGATAATTGTGTTAATATTTTGCTACTATTTAGATTTTGTTAAACTGATGTATAAAAGGGCAGGAGGACTGTAAAGATGTTTTTTTAACACTAGGTGGAACTCGTGCTTGGTGTTTAGCTCATCTCAACTGTCCCTTTTCCCAGGCTTTGTCCTTATCATATTGTTATTTTTTAAATGTTTGACAGTAATTTGAGTGTAAAAAGATGTTAAGAAAAATTAAAGTAGAAAAAGGATATCATAGTTTTCAAAGATAAAACCTTTTTCAGGATTACTTTTACAAATGTAACCTCAGGTATATTTTTGTCGTGTGTTTATCATGAGAAAAATTGCAATGTTATTTACATAGATTTGCTGCAGTTTCTTGTTTGTTAAAGGCAGTTTATTTTGTTTCAACAGGTAGAAGTCATGGATGATGAAGCCACTCAGCCCTTGGAGAGTATGGAAGTCAAAAAGCCAGAAATAGAAAACATTTCATCACCAGACAGTGAGGAAAAAGGCTGCTCTGTAAGACCATGGACTCTTGATAGAATTGTAAGATATCACTGTAATCAAAACTTTTGTGAAGTTGAAGTACATGAACATATTGCAACTCTGAGCACTTTTTAGTCCTACAATGTAAGACATAGCACATGTTGGGTTTTGTTTTAGTGCTATGTCTTACTCTCCAAATAATGGCCTTAAAGAAGAAAATTAAAAAAATAGTAAATCAAGTAAAGTAGAAAATAAGCGAAGTTAAGCCCATGGTTGACATAGGTGCGAGTAGTCAAAGTTTCAGGAATATCTCACACATTTGGCAGCATATATTGACATTCTTCCACTAATTTATGTGTAATTAATATACTTACTGTGCAGTGTTTATCATGGTGGAATGAAAATATGACACTAGCAAATGGACGCATATTCATGTTCCGTTGACATACATTTGAATTTGTTGCAATGCGATGGTAGTTGAGGTATGCCGAAGTATGTTTAAGTAGGTTCATGTGGCAGATATGTTTCTTAAACGAAACATTGCTTTACACTTCCAATAGGCATAATATATTTTTATTCGTTTCGTTAAAGAATAATATTTCAACTTCACCTGATTTCGGCATTCCTGACTTTCATCACTTTCCAGTCAACTGAAATATAGGCCAACAAAACTTGAAAACATGTCCATTTCTTTTGTGAGAATTTGAATTTATTAGAGAAAAGACATCAGAGTAAGTAAAGTCTGACTAAAACATTATGATTTAGTTTGTAGAAAAGCGCCGTTATTTTAGTTGCCAGTTGTGTGAGATATTCCTGAAAATTTGATCAGTCGACATCAAAACACACTACACAGCACTGTTAGTTAGGCAGTAAGACCCTGATGCCCAAAACATAAATATCAGCATCAAGGTCTTACATGTAGGACTAAGCACTTCTGTGTTTGTCTGCTTTAACCACCCATGATGAACTCTCTTATCAAATATCTCCATGTACAAGATGTCTCTTTTGCTTGAACTGAGTGTAATGTAGTATCAGTTTTTTAAAGCTTTGTGTGGTTCCTACTTTTTACCAGATTTCGGTTTACCTCTAGACGTTTAGAGCTAACAGATTAAGTGTTCAAAGACACGCACTGTTGCTTTATATTTGCACGGTCAGTTTGCAAGTCTGTCTATAATAATAATAATCTATAATATTAATAATAATGAGGACTTTGTATAGCGCCTAATCTTTAGAAGCTCTAAGCGCTTTTCAACATTAGACAACACCTATAAGATAAAAAACACATATAATGATATGATTACAAAAACAAACACCATGAAATTAGAAAACATTTAAAAAAACATGCTGAGAATATTTAAAGTAGGAAACATTATTGGGTCTTTAAGTTTGTTTTTGCAGTCGAAATAAGTGAGTTTTGAGACCCCTCTTGAATGTGATCACTGTGTCTTTGTGTCTAAGTTCAGTGGGCAATTCATTCCATGTTGCTGGGCCCTGGTATGCAAAAGAAAGCTGTCCATATGACTTTGTTTTCCTAGTGGGAATAATGTTTTCCTAGTGGGAATAATGAGTATACGACTGTCAGAAGAGGAGCGTAAGTATCTTGCTGGTGTGTACACATGGGTGAGGTCGGATAGGTATGTTGGACTAGAGTCTGACAGTGAAACGTAGCACAAAGAACAAATTTTGTGTTTGATTCTGGATCAAATGGATAGCCAGTATAGGGTATAGAGCAGTGGGGAGGTATGCTCTGATCGTGGTACTCTAAGTATGATCCGAGTAGGTGTGTTTTGAACTTTTTGAAGTTTCTGGAGCAGATATTGAGATGAACCAGACAG
Source organism: Sinohyriopsis cumingii (assembly GCA_028554795.2). Taxonomy (NCBI): domain Eukaryota; kingdom Metazoa; phylum Mollusca; class Bivalvia; order Unionida; family Unionidae; genus Sinohyriopsis; species Sinohyriopsis cumingii. The sequence goes on from CM068830.1 coordinate 11,057,544, forward strand.
AATTTGAGTTACAATAGTCCAGTCTTGAAAATACTAATGAACACACAAATGTTTTAGTGGCATCAACTGAAAGATATTTGCGAATTGAGCTGATGCGTCTCAGCTCAAGATATGCAGCCTTGCATATGTTGATGACATGTTGGTGCAATATGAGAGTACTGTCCAGAGTAACACCTAGGTTTCGTACTGATTGTGTGAATTTAATGTTGGTGTTGCTGATATTTATTGTTTGAGGTAAAGGATGTGAATGAGAAAGTCTTTGAGTTGTGATCAGAATGGCCTCAGTTTTATCATCATTCATCTGCAGCTTGTTACGTTCATCCATGATTTCACATCAGAAATGCACCTCTCTACACCTTGGATGGTAGCATCAGCTTCAATTGGGTGGCTAGATTTGTATATTTGGGTGTCATCAGCATACAATTGGTGAGACACTGGATGATGATCTATGATACTTGAGAGCGACTGAGTGTACAGAATGAAGAGAACAGGTCCAAGAACAGACCCCAGTGGAACACCACAACATAGATCAACTGGGCTGGAGTGTATTCCATTTGCAGATACAATTTGTGTCCTGTTGACCAAGTAGGACTTGAACCACAGTAGGGCTGTATCATGAATGCCAAATACATGCTGGAGACGGTGAAGTAATATATCATGGTCTTTTGTGTCAAATGCTGCAGACAAATCAAGGAGGGTGAGGACTGTAATCTTTCCTCTATCCAACGCAGAGAGAATGTCATTAACTACTGACACATAGATGGCATTCACATCAAAACTGTGTAAAAGCTATTGGGAATTTCCACCCAAATGCCAGCATGCATGACATGTTACATACTTTAGATTACAGGGAACAGTTCACAAAGAGAGGTTAGGGAAAAGTCGTATTGACATGAGGTTTTCAGAAGAAGATTAAGTAACAACACTGTAATATGTCAATAATTTCTGCACACATGAAGTTGACCCACTTTTTACTTTAGTCCCTTGCTAATTAATATTTTTCAATTTTACAACAAAACTAAGCACATTTTACCTTTTGACAATAATACATGATTACAAATACTTAGATTGCAAGAAAACAGAAGTTACAATTTTTTAAAAAGTACTTGTACCAGTAAAACTAAAGGAGATGGTAAAAAAAGAATCAGGATGAACAGAATAGTAGTGTAGTAAAGAATCCATATATCAGAATGATATCAAGTATTTTTTTCATCAATTTCATCATTAGTTAATGAGACTGCTTCAGACTGTTGTGTACTAGATAACAGTAATCCAGTTTGTAATGCAAATACCAAATGATGGTTTGGAACTAATTGACAAAAGGTCTGCAGAAAATATCACCATGATCAAAATAAACATAGGAAGAACCGAACACAAACAGGACAGATTTTATCCATCTTGCTTTGAGTTTACACAGATCAGCCAGTCTCCTGTGTTTTGATGTCATTTAATTTTTGCACAAAGAGATCATGTACTTAATATGATATGAAAGTTTGTCTCGTTATTCTTTTATTGCCATAGTGGTTCTGCTAACTAGATCTACACACGTGTAATTATGGGGATTCTCTGATGTTCCCTATGAGCATTAATCTGTTTACTGTTTCTGAATTTAATATGATCTTACTCCGCTATGTATGAATATTATTCTGCGCTGAGAACTCCTTTCATTGCCTGCTATCTGAAACACATATGCCTAACTAGCTTGAATAAGTTACTGTTCTTTATGGTTGTGCAATTTTAACATCTCACAGGGATGGCCCCATGAGTATTCTCTCTTGGATTTCTCTGTTCCAAAACGAAAAGTTTTCCAGAGGTCTTGCTAGGATTTTAAAACTAGGAGTCCAGGACTCCCATTCTGGTAAAAATAGGAGGCCCACCAGAACAAGTTGCAGTCCCCTTCCAGAAAACTATGCAAATTATAAGAACTATTGGTTGCCATTGAGTTTAATTTCTACATTCTTTATAATACTGACATGGCTCTTGTTTGTCCATCAGATTGAGTCTGAGTTTTGTCAATCCAAGGAAGGTCTTATTCAAAGCATTAAGCCAGGCATCACACACTTTCTTACACTTGGCTACTGTCCCATCCAAACTATCAGTTATAGCAACTTTAGCACTCTCCTGAATCTCTTTACAATCTTCATCAGTTTGCCGTTGAACCCCAAAATACTCATTCAAGTCTGAATCTCAAAATGTCATGATTCCGAGGTCACATGCACTGCTTATTCCACTACACTCGGAAATGAACACAATAATGAAAGCTAAAGTTGTTTATTTGCTGTACTGTTATGAATGACATGTACATCTCTGGGTCTTTCTGCCTCTGAATTCAGGCACTTGTAAATATCAGTAGATTTTCCTACCAAGCTACCAGTCAAAGCCTTTGATCTTGCTGAGCAGCTATTGCAGCATGTTCTTTTGATGTACTCTTATAACGGTGACTTGTAGGTGTGTGTGTATGCTTTCAGCCACTAAATTCTGTCATTGTAAACATAGCATATCTAATTGATCAACACATTTTCCCACCAAACAGGTGGCTGAAGCATGACTGGCAAGTCTTTGAATTTTGCCACCCACATGTTACATGTGTACGGAGGACTCTTGCCTAAGTGATTTTAAAGTCCAACATTCCCATAGTCTGCTTGTTCAGACATGGGTATCTTGAATAAATATAATCAGCATATCGTCCATCCAATACGTACATCAATTTTGGGCTCAAAATCACACACTGGTATTTTCAGTGACATTTTCCCAATTTCCAAAAGACCAATATACATGAAATTCATTCACCAGCCAGTATTTGCCGATTGAAAAAGTTGTCTGAAGACAAACCCTGTTGTGATTCAGCCATATTGGTTTCCTGTGTGGCCCTTATTCGAAACACCCATTTGTAAAATTTCCATGATGAAAAAAGGTTAAAACTACCATAAAATGCTTGTTCCAGGGCCCAATCAACCAAGCAAATTTAGTTTAACAGCCGGTCATGTCGAACCAAAATATATAGCTATCTGGACGTCGAATCAAGTGCTGCAAGACCTTTACTGGCAGTGCAAATTACGTCACATAATGCACTTTTAAAGTTAAAAGTTTAATAAAAAATTGCATACTGCGCAAAGTATGTTTTACATCCGCGACGTTGATGTAATTTGTGGAACGTGTATCACTGCATTAAAAGTACACGAATTTGTACAAATTACATGCACTCATGTGTACCGGCATCATTTTCTGACCCAGTGTTTTATTCACGTTAGACTACTAGGAAGGGGTTAAATGTGATTTTTAATACATACTCGTTTTATTTTCTGACAACCCCACCAGCGATTTCTTGTTTTGTTAACACAACCCACAACAGAAGTGATTTTCCTAACCAACCTTCCACTGTCAGAATCAAAATAGTTTGAAACAACCTTCTACAGAAATATTTTTGAAGTGCCATCCCCAGGGGGATATATGTTCTACTGGAACAGCCCAAAGTTACTCAAAGTAGATTCACAGCTAAACATAGATAAAACTGTTTTCTACCAAACTCCCTGACTTTGGTGTCTTTCAACTCAAAGCACCAGTCTTTTTTTTAAAACTACATTTGTCTTTTAGACCAGTGTATCCAGGAGTGCAAAATCAAACCCACTTAAGCCTTGAATTCAGAAGAGTTGTCTTTTCCTGATCGTTTATCCTCCAGACTTGGATTTCCATGAGATCTCTTCACCAAAAATTGCTCGATTTGAACCAGGTTGGATGTGTGACTTCAGATTCAGTACAACTTAATAAGGAATGCAGGGAATCATGCTTTAGCAGACACTTCCATATATGGGATGTCAGCTCATAAACGAGAACATACGTCTATCCCATCTCTGAAATTTATGATATTTTTAACAATTAAATGAAGGACACCTGTAAATAAGTACACATTTTTGTTGTCCCTTTTAATGGCTTTTGACAGTCATTTCACTTCAGCCTTTGGAAGAGTTATCTGAATGCTTATCTTCTCCAAACTTTGGTTTCCCAAGAAAGTTTCTCTCTTTAAGGACCTTCCAGGTAAATTGCAGAGAGCAGGGTCCTTCTTCATGCACCCATTGCTGCTAGCTCTTGTGTGTACATTTTCATCCATTGCCTGCCAGAGTCTTTGTTACCTTACTGTAAAAACTAAATATTTTTAAAGAAATTACTGAATTTCTCTGAAAATTGTTATTTGATTCCAAGGGAAAGTGTACAGGGTGATAAAATAAATCACTTTTGTTTTCAGGAATCAGAGGCTGATGAAGTTGAGCCATTGCATCGACATTACAGGTAAAGTTGTTTGAAGAATTGGTTTGTCTTTAAATTAATCATTCAGTTGAGATCAGTTATGAATCCAAAGGTTTTAGAATTGAAAAGTATGAGACCTTATTATCTTTTTCTCCCACTCTTTGCAACAAACATGTAAAATATGGATTCATTTTAGGGGAGGTCATCATAGTATTGTGAGAAAAAAAATTTGTTTCCAGAGTACTTTTAAAGAAGTTTTCAGAAAGATGCTTATTTCCCTAAAGTTAAATAAAGTAAATTTAATATTTTAACAGATGCTTTATTATTTATGTCATTTTAATGTCATAGTAATATTTATTTCTGATGTAGAAACAATGATAGGGCATTCCAGCATATGTATTGTGGTTGATATATATATAAAATTCTGTTTTACAAATTATTAAAAAGGTTAGATTTGTATGAAAGTTATCACAGTTTACATTCACCATTTAGCAAAAGTTTTCATATTTCTTTTGTCTATGTAAAGAAATTTGATGATGCCATTAGTAGGTATTGTTTTATTCATTGTCTTGTGAATTATATATACAGAGATGCTACAGGGTGTGTGAGTGCATGTTTCACAAAATTTGTACAAATTGGCACACATTAAAAGTGGTGATGTGTGAGAAAGCCTACATATTAGTTTCAAACCACAAATATTTAAATATACTGTGCACATAGCTGCCAAGTGTCCCGTTTTTTCCGTATTTGTCCCATATTTTGGACCTAAATACGGGTGTATGTTTTTTTGGCAAAAAATACATTTTTTATTTTTTTAAAAATATTTAAAAAATTCCTTGCAATTTTCAGTTTAGAACGGGCACATGGTTCCATTCTGATAGAAATGTATCGCATGTATATAGGAATACAGTTCTACAATATGATTGGTTCATTTGAAATCGAGGCTACAATGCCTGTCTTTATCCGCCATATTGGATTTCGCAAACAGTTACCGCTGTCACTGTATCTTATTTTCGTAATATTCAACTTCTAATCATGTTGAATAGGAAAGCAGAATATTCAGAATCTTCTCCAGGAAAGACAAGAAAACAGAACTAGATGGATAATTGTGCCGTCTTGTTTAGATTTGTAAAACCATCTAGTAAAGGAGAAAACTGTACGTTTTTACAAATTGTGTAACGTGATTTCACTAGAGCTAATAAACACCAGCTTGCTGTTTCATCATACACAACTCAGCCCGAACTTTATGACGTATATAAATACCAGAGAGAACCTTGATGTAATTTGATCGAAATTCGGTTTATTAAATTTCTTATGGAAATTAACCTTCCTCTTTCAGTTACTAGTGTTGCTGGCGATTTATTTCGCACACGTTTTCCAGACAGTAAAATCGTAAAGGATTACTCATATGCTAGAACAAAAACTGTTCAATAAGAAAATCACACAGAATTGAGATCATCAATGAAAGTTGATACCTTCAAATTGATAATGATTGGAAAAAAATAAGGTGTGGAAAAGGCTACTATAAAAAGTCTGTGTCTGAGTGTGTTGCACTCTTGCACCTTCTGAATGGGCACCCAAATGGAATATGGTACAACACATGCATATTTGACATTAAATAATTATGTAAAGCACTGTCCTACTTTACTGATGGTTGTATATGTTGTAAATAGTTACATATGCATTAAAATTTTAAAAATCAGTATTTGTTCCTGAAAATCAGTATTTTTGTCACAAGAAGTCAGTATTTTTTTTATTTGGGGGTTGGCAGTTATGTGTGCAGTATTTGGTTTTATTCAGTCATTCACCCTTAAAGTGCTTGTTGTGACAAAAGTCAAACTGTTAGAAATATTGTAACACTTGTCTCAATGTGTATTTCTTTATAACTGTTTACACGTATGGTTTCTTTGTCTTGGCATGGTTGGTTAAACTAAATTTTATTGGCACATTTGGCCTTGTAACAAGCTTTATCATAGTTTGGTGATTGCATCAGGAAGTTTTACAAATGCTTGTTTATAGTACAGGCTTATTAGGAAGATTCAAAATGACTCCCATCACGGTTCCTCTTTAGATGACAATTTCATTTGGCAAATACTGGCTGATCATGGCGATGAAGGAAGTTTATTTTTAAAGTTAAAAAGTATATTAAATTATTGGAGCTGGGAAAGTGTTGATACAGATATTTTTGAGTGATTTTGTATTAAAAAATGGTGTTAAATTTGAGATGGATGGCATGATGATCAACTCATTTCAGTGGTATGTTGAAATTAATTGTGGAAAAAGTGAAATTAAAATACAGACAATATAAAAGTAGAGTGCTTCTTGTTAAAATTTCTATCCAGTGGGATCATGTGCTTCAAAACCATATAGTCCTATGGGCTGTTCCATTTAGACATACATGGTAAGCAGGGAAGACAGTTTAAAAAATATATGCCAGGGTACTTTGATTTCACAGTTTCTGTTCAAATGATAAGAAATTTCTAAATTGCATTTTGGGTCAGTGCCCCACTTTAAAAGTGCTTTCCCTGGGTCCCGTTTATGTTTTAATGGAACAGTCCTTGCATAAAGGTTACGATAAATCAACTAAGAAACAAAAATTGAATTTAATAAGTAATGATATTTATTTCATAAAAATAACTGTTCGAACAAACAGACTATAGCATTAATGGACTTAAAATCTGTGGCATTAATGGACTTAAAATCTATGGCATTAATGGACTTAAAATCTATGGCATTAATGGACTTAAAATCCTAATACAGCATTATGGATCTGCTATTTAAAGAATATTTAACTTTGGCAAAGGTTATGTTAGTGAAAAAACTTATTTTGGAGCAGAAGTATCTAATAACACAATACCCATGAGCTGTGGAAGACTGTGCTTAACTAACATATAGAACAGTTTTCAAACTTGTTCCACTGGCTGGACATGTCCCTTCAGACAGCATATTGAAATTGAGTTCTCAGCACAGAACACTATTCATATACAGATAAGGAACAAATTAAGCTCAGAAACAACAGATTTATACTTATACGACTAGAGGCAATAGGGGTCTTACAGAATGGAGCAGGGAGAAAGAGAGATGGATATTAAAGTGTTATGTAGATATTGAACTATGGCCATTTCCTCCGCCCACTCATTTTACAAGAGAGTCCGAATTTGTAGGAAGGAATGAGGCATGCTGACAACTTGTATAAATATTTTGAACATTGTACATTTGTTGGCTACTCTTTGGAAGTGGGTGTTAAAAGTTAAATGAAGTTTTCTGTCCTAAAATTGTGTTCCAATGGAAGAATTTCCATATCCAGGGCCAGTACATAGATGAATGTATCTTCTGACAGGAAATGGTGTCAAATAATGAAGCTGACATTGATCTAGCATTTGAGTATGTAAAAACCTTAATTTGCATCTAAGAATTTTATTGTAATCAAGCATTACTGTTTCAAGTGTGGGCACAGCTTGTTTGGTATTACTCGTACTGCATTGAACATTGCAGACATCCAAGGTGTCAATAGCACAACGATGTTGTCTTCAGTGTCATTGAGTGCACTCGTGTGTGATAAACATATCCCACATTGGTTTCTCACATAGGTAAACTGTATCACACAAATGAGAACAAGAGATATAGTTATCATCATGATCATTGTTTTCAAACTTCCTTATGTCTTTTTAAAATTTGTTTTTGTTAGCAACACTTTGGAAGACTGAGTTACAAAGGTCTTTTGGTGTATGTATGTATATGTATATGTATGTATGTATGTATGTATGTGTGTGTGTATATATATATATATATATATATATATATATATATATATATATATATATATATATATATATATATATTCTATCTCTTTTCAGAATTGTAACTGGAAAGGTAAGTAGACATCAGTAAAAGTGATCAAAATATGCAGTGTAGGTGTCTTAATGGAACACCTGTTATGCCTAGATATGATTAACCAGGTCAAGTAACTACAACAGCAATATTTGTCAAACTTGATCTTCAAAGTCTACAAACATGAACAATAAACTCTGACCTTAAAGTTTGAATTTAGTTTCTTTGCAAGCTGTTTATGATGTGTACTTTCATGATTGTGTTAATACCACTTAGTCTTAAACTAAGTAACAGAAAGAAGCAAGATCTACAAGTTTACTAAAATTCTGCAAAGAATTTTTTCCCTAGAATACAAAGTGAAAATTTAAGAGGAACTTGCATTATTGGTTACTTAAATACTTAAATTCCAATTAGTCTTAAATGTTCTATCACAAGTTCAGAAGTATAGAATGTTCCGAATGAATTCCAGTAATCTTGAATGTGCTGATGTACTGATTGTCTTGTGTGTGTTGATGTACCAATATTCTTGATGTATCACAATGATATAAGCCAGAATGTCAAAGTAATCCAAAGAAGTGTTTTAGTCAAAAAAAGTCAATAAGCTTATAATCTTAAATAATTTAAATAACTGATGGACAGTTATTTACCTAACCTCTTTATATACAAACTACCACCTAACCTTTTAGTGAACATTGTATCACTTGAAATTATGATATAAATCAGGTAGACATTACATGACAATAGTCAGATAGGCCAAAACTGTACATTCAATCACTGATAAAGGTCAAACACACAATATAAATTCAATATACATGATGCTTGTCTTAATTTAAACATTTAGTTATTACTTTCAGTACATATTCATTTCTTTAGGTAAAGAGGAACCCAGAGTTTCCACTGAAAATGCCGAACAAGTTGGAATATGCTAAAGCAATTCTTCAGATGTTTGAAATATATAATCGCAAGTTGCGAGAAGCTCAGACAAAATGTGGGAACCCATTGGATTGGGGAGAAACGGTAAAAGTAGGCCAGCATTGCACAAAAACTATTGATGTAAAGAGAAGAGGACAAGCGATAATGACTATGTCAGATTCAGAAGAGTCAGCTGAAAACTTTAGAATGGACACTAATCAGACACATTCCATAACGATTGAAGAAACACAGGATTTCAAAATGAATGACAGAAAGGCTCCAGTCTCCACTAGAAAGAACATGAGTAAATTTAGGATAAATTCACCTGATATTTTTGAAGAAAACACATTTGATTTGGTAGAGGATGGGTTTCTTAATAAAAACACAGGAGAATCCCAGTTGGTTAGAATGGAGACACAAAACTTGACTGATATCGTTGAATTAAAGCAAAAACATTTGGGTCCAGATGTTCGTGAAGATGATCAAAATATTGTTGCTAAGAAGAGTGATGTATTTGAAGCTCAAAAAATCAACAATAATGAGAGAAGAAGAAAACGTGAGATGGGAGATTCTGAAGATTTCGATAATTTTGAGTCAAAAATAAGGGTGACTAGGCGTAAAAATTACGCAAGACCAGCTGTAAAAGAGATCCAGAATTTTGAAATACTTCAGAGTGAAAAGATGACTTTGAAGAAAGGTATGCCCAAAACAGGATTTGGAAAATCAAAAGCAGTGGAATCTGGTAATGGATTATCTGCTCCATGTTATAAAAAGAACCATGAAAATTTACAAGTTGAAGGCCTAGAACATAAGAATAGAGTTCAAGCTACAATCAAAAAGGACTTCTTTGAAGAAATTGAGAATTTAAGTGCCAGCGAAGTTAGTGCAAAGAAGGGGAATTTATTTCCAGATGAATCGATGAACTATAAAAAAAATACAATGAAATTCAGTTGTGGGAATAAGAAAGAAAGTGGGTTGTTGGTTGAAGATACCCAAGATTTAGATGTGTCCGTGCCACATATGGGAAACAGAACTCAGAATGAGGAAGGAATTGATACAACTGTTGTGCAAGAAAGTCAACCACAAGATGAAGATGAAATGTCTCCCAACCTCCAAGATATAACTAAAGCTAAACATCATCAGACATTACAGAGAATAAAACAAACAGGCGCTGAATTAATGTGCAAGATGAAGAAATTTTTCACGACTGCGCAGGAGAAAGAGGAAGTATGTCAAGATAAACAAGAAGGCAGCCAATCACCAGTATACAAAAAAAGAAAGTTGTTTTCACAGAATATATGTATGATAGAAGCAGAGCCTGTTGCAAAACCAGGAGTGCAGCGCTTGATGAATAGACCAGCCAGTCACGAGTCGAATTCAACAGACCCTTGCAGTCAGGGCTCAAGTACCATGCTTAATCCAGTGGGGGAGCTGTACTCGACACAGATCAGTATTATTAAGGAAAAGAAAGCCAGGAATGCATTGACATTGAATCAAAAGGATATTTCGGCCAAATCCTGTACTGTGTTTGAACTCTCAGATAGTGAGGAAGAAGATGTAGATAAGCAAATTGGACAGGGAAAGCTTCCTCAAAGAGAAAGAAGTCAGAGAGGAGTTTCCATGCCAATAAAGTCAAAGAACAGAGGTCACAGTCAGGGTAAAAAATCACATTTTCAGAATAATAAAGCAGAAGTTGTGCAAGAGTTCATTGATTTTGCTGAAGATGGAACTGTAAGAAATGAAAAAAAAACAGGCTTGGAGAGGATGTTTACCTTTACATCCAAACCAACCACAGAAACATTAAAATCCAATAAGAAAGAAAAGGGGGGAAAAGATGAGAGTAAAGGGAAGCAACACTACAACAGAAATCAAGGACAGTTACAAGAAAAGAAGATAAGAACAAATACTGTAACCACTGAAGATGAAATAGAAATTTTTACTGATGAGGAATCGATGGATGGGAGACGAGATTTGTCACAGACCAATCACTTGCCACAAAACTCCTGGCCACAATACTCTGAAGAGCGTTCTTGCAATATAAAACCTGGAAAGTCCAAATTAAAGCTAGTGGACAGTAGTAAAAAGAAAGTATTGACTGAAAATTGTGAAGAGTCAGATGCTAAATCCAGTATAAATGTATCAAGAGAACCAAGTCATGGTACAGCCAGCACGTCAGCGGAGTTTGCGGGAACAGAAGAAAAATTGGAAGTTCTTCAAAGAAATGCAGTTGGTTTTGAAAGTAAAGTAAATGTAAAGACCCTCCCAGCTGGCACATTGACAAGTGTAGAGAAGGTAATGTCTGTTGAAAGTAGGACTTGTCAGAACAAAGACTTGATACAGGCAGGAACAAGCACTACTGGGCAGGGAAGAAGAGGTTATATTAACAGAAATGTTGTAGATTCTGGTAGAAAAACACCTGATGATGTCCTAGAGAAAAGTAAAGAGGAACGCAAAAAACAGGTATTTATAATGAGTATAGGTGTAATAATATTTTTAAGTTGGTGTTGGAAGAAAGTGAAATATGGCTGCCAGTTTATGGTTGCAGCTTTGGATAGTTTTTTGATACAGTTCTTTAAAGCAGTATAGTCTCCTCATCAGTTGTTTAACTTTGGTTATATTATCCGCTTAAAGTTAGCACTCTTATTAGCACTCAGATTTTCTAGGATTACTCTCTCTCTCTCTCTTATCACATTTGCAGATAGACAGTTTTTTTAATAGTGTTTCTGTGCAGGTAGGGTGGCATTTTCAGAATCTGTTTAGGCCAGAATTTTACCATTGGGATTATTGTTTGTTCATACTTTGGAAAAATGAGTGTTCTCATTAATTATCCCTTTCCCCATATTTTGTGATAAAGTTAATAGTAGTCTGCCATTTAATTTGTGGACCAATTTTATTCTCTTTTCCGTCAATTTTACATTGTTGCAACCCATTTTTAGTCTGGATTTTTTATTTCTTTTTTGGAATAAGATTACATTACAGAATTGTACAAATTCTTGCTTTGACAGTAATACAGTAATTCTCGCTTTGGCAGTACATACAGTAAATCTTGCTTTGGCAGTACATACAGTACCGTATATACTCGTGTAAAAGCCCATTCGCGTATAAGCCGACCCCCAAATTGAACAGGTATAAACGCTAAAAAGTGCATGACCCGTGTATAAGCCAACCTACAACTCCGAGACATCTCAAGATGCATGATGTAAGTTCAAAATGCATTTATTTAGGCAAACTTATATTAAAAAAAAAATACATGTATACTTATCTTGAGGTTGGTGTGCATGATTATTAAAAAGAAATGATATAAACTTGTAAAGTAATTTATTTAATTTCCTTTTTCTTATTGTTTCTGCCTAATTTAGATTTGTGTATAATTTGATTTGAACAATGACAAGAATTTAGCAGTCGCGAGTTGCTGTAACACTACCTCTCCCTTTTGACTCGATTATTGTTTGTTTATGCATTATTGCATTTGACATTTTATATCAGTGCACCAGTAATTAGGTTTTTACTTTGCTTTGAAATTGTAAATACCTAACTCATTAAAATGTAATCCCAGTATGACAACACAACAAACAAATAATACGGCTGAATGTATTTACATAATGGCTCCACCGCATGTACATTGTAGGTTTGATTATGCGCTGAATTAAGTACATCCCTTGGAGTCAAATCATGGGCACCATTGCGCTAAACTTTAATGATATCTCCAAAATACCATAGTAAAGTTTCAGAAATAAAGCATTGAAAATTATGCTAATACCGTAAAAGCTAAATTGTAGTTTGCTTTGATGTAAGAGACCTTACACCATGCCTGTCAACTTCACACAGGGGGAGGAAGAAATAAATCTACATTTTTGGGGCTGCTCCATGCCTACCTTCCGATTTCATATCTTCCGATTTTTGCAGAGAACTCCCTGTTATTACATTATGTCTTCGATTTTCATTTCTTCCGAACAGGAAAAGTCCTACATGTTCTGTTGTATCACCTGTGATTTATTGTTGTGATAAAATAATTACTTTACTATGAGAATTTGCTTCTTCACTAAATAGAATGTTAAGTTTAATCATTATTCACATAACTAATGATATTTTTTTATCTCTGCAATAATAAAAAATAAACCAGAACAAAAAAAATAAACCACAACAATAAAATCGTCCACAATTTAAGTTCCAAGAATGATCACTATGAATGCTGTAACTCCATATGCTGTAGCGCCAGTCCTCCGAAAGAAACTTGCACGAGTGAACACCTAGCATTTTTATACCGTATATACCAATGCTAATTACCATTGTTAAATTAAAAGAAGGAATGAAAATACATACCATGCAGCAAATGTGTCCTAAAAAAACTAATTTAGAATATATGTTTTATAATAAAAAATACTAAATGATTTATGAGTTGACAATAAAGGAATAAGGTCGGATATACGAGGTGCCATGAGGCTGGCAATTTGGTACCTTTAGTTCAACAGAATTGGAAATCTTTTATTTGCCAATCAATTGCTGGTGATTGCATAACACAATAGTGTAAAACGTGGTTTCTTTGCATTACGGCGGAGGGCCAGTTGTTTTCACAAAATATTTGCATGGATAAGGATTAACTTTTAATTAGTTGCTCTGGCTTACTTGCTTGTTTATTTAACCCTTTACCTCATGCAAGCATCTTGGGATGCCTCTACTCCATTCGCATGGAAGCGCCTTTTGACGCCTGCTGTAAACATTAGCCATTTTGAGTTGGTTTTCGTAGCGCCACCTTTGGGGAAAACCCCCCTATTAGATACTACATTCATTTCTGCGAATGACAATTACGTCAGATCACATGGTTGCTGTTTATGCACTGGTTGATATCTGCTATTTAAAGTAACTGAGTCGTAATCTCCACTATCCAAAATGGCGGTTGCAGATTCCATTCAGTACTATTTGACTCGCGCATGAGCAGAAGGGTAAAATTTTTGCTAAACTAAGCCATTATTTTTGTATAGAGACCACTCTGTCTGCAGTTCATACTGGTTTGCCTTAGATCTGAGACCAAAAAGTCTAAAATCTGGACACAAAATCAGATTCTGACTAAGGGTGCATTTTGGGTAGAAAAAAGTTGGGTCCAAAAAATGAGTTTTTTTTATCTGTATTTTGTAGTGCAACTAGATATTCCAGATTATTTGGTATCATTGTAGAACTACATCTGTCTACATCACAGAAATGAATGTAGTATCTAATAGGGGGTTTTCCCTGAAGGTGGCACTACGAAAACCAGTTAAAATGGCTGATGTTTACAGCAGGCGTTAAAAGGCGCTTCCATGTGAATGGAGCAGAGGCGTCCAAAGATGCTTGCATGAGGTAAAGGGTTAATAGACGAGAACACGTCACCATTATAATCTTTACATTGGAACAGAATTAAAGATTAAACATGAATTTTGCTGGACAAGATGTATTTAATTAGTGTTTATTTCTTTCTGTGTTGCCACCCGTTATCAGTTACCAGAAATTTTCATTGATTGCTATTTTGCCAGATAATATTTACAATGTATTCAACAATATTTTCCAATAAAACATGACAAGTGATTTCTTTTTCAGACTTGTGAATTTCATGATCTTGATTCGAACCCTTTCTGGCACTAACTGCCATTTTCAATGATTAAACAAGCTATATATTAAGATGTCATTTATCAATTATGATTTCAATTTTCTTCACATTCAGCGCATAGGGGCTTATTTTTTTGGGGACAATTTCTTTGAAGAAAAAAAAAATGGATTTGTCAGGGTGTGAGTTGTCAAGGGTACGGTGCATTGTGACTGCATTTACTGCCAGAGTAATTTAAAAAAAAGAATAATTCAGAATTTAGACTCATCTGAGATTGAATTACAAGTATTCTGTCTTTCTGGTTGAGAATGGATATCTAAGGTGCGATAACAACTATATTCATGCATTAGTAACCCCCCCCCCCCCCAAGTAATTAGGTCCTAAAAAGCAGTTGATTTTGTAAGTAGTTTGCATTATGTGAAGTATGCATATGACATGGAATGCTATGACACAGGCTCCCATTGGTTTTTTGTGTAGTACTTCAATACTTCAAGACATTGTTGTTAAAATTTTTACAAATTTTTTCAAGCCATTCCACAACTATGCTATACCCAACATGGTTCATACAGTCTTTGAAGTCTTTGACAGTTTGGGGAAAATAAGGTAGCATTTTCAAGGCCTTGAAAGTTTGGGAAAATCGAGCAGAAAACCCTGAGGTCTTTAAAAGTCTTTGGAAATTGACATAAACAAAAACATTTTAATTTCTTTCCATAATCACAAATAAAATTGTCCAAGATTGTTAGATTCGGATGTAGTGGAGTTTTCCTGGTTTCTTTCTTTTGATTAATTATAGTTTGAATTTCATCATTAAACAATATTGTAGTAGTTTTCATTCATTGTTTCCTCATATAACTTGTATACAAAATGTTAGCGAAAATAGGTCTTGGAAATCTATGTTTGTGGTCTTTGAAAGTTTGGGAAAAGTCTTTGAATTTACCATTCAGAATTCTATATGAACCCTGTGGACCAAATTTGTGTTATAACAAAGCATGGTTTCACTGTATGTGAGAAAGTTTGCTTGTAGCTTCCCATGAGTTGGTGGTTCTTACTGGAGGGATTTCTGGGTTTTTCTTTCACTGGTTATACTGGCTCCCATGTATAACTATAACTTATCCTGTTGAAAAATAAGAAATAATGTTACTGATTTGGGGTCAGAAGGTCAAAGTTTAATGTCACTGTGACTGAAAGAAGATAATTGTTTTTGCATTTAGTTTTTCACCTTGACCAAAATTTGCGGAGGATTTGCACATAAGGCATGGAAGAGGCCTTTAATTTTGGATATCAGAAGGTCAAAGGTCACTCAGTGTGGTTCAAAGTAAAGTGGATTTTGCAGAACAACTTATGGTCTAGACCAAATTCATGGTCCAGATGTTGTGAATGGTGTACACTCAGAGTACTATAGAAATGTTATGGAGTATTAAAGGTTAAGGTTCCTTGTCCTGATAAGTCTGATAAAAAAAATAATGGTTTCTGCACAATAAGTTTATTTGCAGACACTATATCTCGACATAGAGGACTGTTAGACTTAGTTCGTATTAGTTGTCCATGTTTTCTCAGTATTCTTACACTTGTATACTTATTTCACAAGGTGAACAAAGAGCTTATCACATGCCCCATTTGTGGTAGAGATTTCCTTGCTAGCCAAATAGAAGCCCATGCTGCCACTTGCATGGGTGGGGACCAAGATGAGGGGCAGCAGCTGCGTAGGAGGTCTGAAGCAAGAGGTAAGTAGTTATTGTTCATAGTAAGTTAGCATTTAGAACTGCAGGAAGGTCTTCTGTTTCTAGTTTCCTCTACCAGCTTTCCATTTATTAACTATTGCTTTTAAAATGCATCATCTTAGTTAATTGGTAGATTGGTGCTTTACAACATAGCAGCACATGAAGGTTATATTGTGCCATGGCAACTTCTGTAGTATTCTCACACTATTCCATTTGTACCACCCCCCACCCCACCCCACCCGACTGATTTTAGAAACAGATATCAAGGATATAAAAATGTACAAAACTTTTTCATTTCATTCATTGATTTATAATAACCTGATTGTCACCAGAGGGTCCCAGACAATCATCTTTTTGTCATTTTGACCCGAATAGGAGTTCTTTTGTAACATAGTTGCCATATTTGGATGGGCCAGTCTATGTTTATAAGCAACACATAAGATATAGTTCACCATCTTTGATAATCACAGTAATTCCATACATTTTTGAGTTACGTCTCTTTGAACACATGTATACAAGAGTTTATCGTGTTTTATTTTGTTCAGTTTATTATAGAAATATATAACTAGACTTTGCAAATATTGGATGCAGATGACACATATTTTACCGTTTTTATCATGTATATAGGGACATGATAACATAATTAAAAAAATTTCCTGTCCCAGAACTTAAGGTTTCACCTAGGACATATGTCCCAAGACTGAAGAAACAAAATAAATTTGTACTGAATTTTTGACCACCCCCCCAACTGCACGTTGCAGTAAAATACATAAACAAAATGCTTATTTGATAATAAAAAGAA
Organism: Sinohyriopsis cumingii; assembly: GCA_028554795.2. Classification (NCBI taxonomy): domain Eukaryota; kingdom Metazoa; phylum Mollusca; class Bivalvia; order Unionida; family Unionidae; genus Sinohyriopsis; species Sinohyriopsis cumingii. The sequence continues at coordinate 11,074,636 of CM068830.1, forward strand.
AGAACTAACCTTCTTTTGTTATCATTTATTCCTTCTTATTCATCATGAGCATAACACACAACACATTCATTGACACGAACATTGAGAAACAAATCATGTTTGATTGTGCTCAGATGTTTGAATATGTTATCTGACTGAAAACTGGATCCAACAAAATCGCAAATGAAAGCTAAATAATCAACCGATAGCTTGAAGACAACTCGCGTTCATGCATGACGATGTGTTAGATGCAAAATAACCAAGATTGAATTATATCTATGTCAGCTATATGGCAGTATCTAAAAAAAAATCATTATTTGAAAACACATTCATGTGAGTGCAAGTGACATTCTTTTCTCTTGCACTGGTTACAAAAGTGTCATTAAAGCAAGTTATTGCTGTGTACACTGTTTACCTGCAGAAATCAATGTCTGTTTGTATTAATTAGAACTACAGATGCCAAGCACATAGAAGCGGGGTGGTGAATAAACAAAACTGGCACTGAGCAGTAAACTCATTCTTTGAACTTACTAACATGACATCAAAGAAATAGGTATTTTTATCACAAAGCAAACTGACCTTGGAAGCCAACTTTGGATTCTTTTAAGTGTGCTGATTTTTTTAATTTGGTTGGGGAGGTAATGTACAAAACTGGCCAAGATAAGGAAGCTAACTTTTTCACTGTTAATCATGGGAATTTTGAAAACAAATTAAAACAACGGAACAAATTTTGAAGCGACACAATATAGTGCTTTGTGCGCGGACATTGATGACCCAGCGTCAGCCAGAAGATTTGGAGAAAATAAAATCATTTGATGAATTTGTGAAGGCCAGAATAGAAGCAGATGATTTTGCAAATGAGAGTGAAATAATCAGCTGATATCTTGAAGACAACTGCCATTTATGCATGACACAATGTTAGGTGCAGAATAACCAAGATTGAATTATATGACAGTATCTCGCAAATAATCATTATTTGAAAACACATTCACTTGAGTGCAAGTGGCAATCCTTTGCCAACACAGGTTACAAAAATATCATTAAAGCAAGTTATTGTTGTGTATACTATTTACCCTTAGACATCAATGCCCATTTATATTAATTATAACTACAGATGCCAAGCACATAGAAGCCCCAGGTGGTGAATGAACACAACTGGCAGTGAGCAGTAAATTCATTCTTTGCACTACTTACCAACAAGTCGTTAGAGACAAAGGTTATTTTTATTACAAAGCAAGCTGACCTCAGAAGTCGACTTTGGATTCTTCTAAGTGTGCTGATGTTTTGAATTTGGGATGTGTGTACAAAGATGGCCAAAATATGGAAGCTAACTTTTTCACTGGTATTCATGGGAATTTTGAAAATAAATTGAAACAATGGAACAGTTTTGAAAGTGACACAATATAGTGCTTCGTGCACTTACATCGTTGACCCTGTGTCACCCAGAAGATTTGGAGAAAATAAAATCATTTGATGAATTCGTGAAGGCCAGAAGAAAAGCAGATGACTTTGCAGACAATATGGTCATTCACATGGATGAAATTCTAGTGTATGTTGGTTTCATTCCTGAACCGACTGATGATTAGATGGGGGTCAAAAGCATGAGAATAAGAAAGACTGGTGCATATTTGAAAAATAAATCTGACTTTAGTCCTTTCTGTTTCCGCTTCAGGAGATGTTTTGCTTTTAACAATAATTTTTCATGGTATGAGAAAGCTTAAGAAAAATATGCACCAGAAGAACTGATCATACATGTGCAGGAGAAGAGTTGTGTTGATGAGACGCTGCTGCAGAAGATTAAAGAGTTTTATGTAAAGTACACAGTTTTATTTTATTTTTTTAAATTTCAGTTGGAGTGCATTTTCCAACATGTAATTTTCGAATGATTTAAAAGGCATGCCACAACTTACAACTCAAACAAACGATGTGTCCCAGAACATACAGTGCACAAAAAATTAATTTATGGTGTACCAACATATATGGTAAATACGGTATTCTAGATACCAGAAAAGAACAGCAAATAGTATATCTTCTTGTTTAAATCGGGAGCTTAAATTTTCTTTGAAACACCAATAAGTTGATATTGTTAGGGACCCCATGGTGACAATCAGGTTAGAAATTATAAATCAGTGAATGAAGTGACCGAGTTTTGTGCATTTTTTTATTCTGGGCTCTTTGTTATTCAAATGTAAACCCCATTTTTGTTGAGCCCATGTTATCAAATTACAAGACAGTTGTCACTCCACTGTAGCTGTGATGGCAAGACACAGTTATGAGATGGCAAGACATTGATGTCACCTAAATGTAGCTGTGATAGCAAGACAGTTCTCAGATGGCAATACATAGTTATTACTCAGCTCTAGCTGTGATGACAGTAGATAGGTTTATCTCAGCTGTAGCTGTGATGACAGTAGATAGTTATTACTCAGCTGTAGCAGTGATGCCAGTGATAGTGTCAGCATTAAAGGTCTGCATTAAAGCATACTGTTAGTCCTTGCCAGTCAGATACATTGGGCATACATCATTGCACAGTTTGTAAGTCAGATACATTGGGGATACATCATTGCACAGTTTGCCAATCAGATACAATGGGGATACATCATTGCACAGTTTGTCAGATACATTGGGGATACATCATTGCAGTTTGCCAATCAAATACATTGGGGATACATCATTGCACAGTTTGTCAGTCAGATATATTGGGGATACATCGTTGCACAGTTTGCCAATCAAATACAGTGGGGACACATCATTGCACAGTTTGTCAGTCAGATACATTGGGGATGCATCATTGCACAGTTTGTCAGTCAGATACATTGGGGATACATCATTGCACAGTTTGCCAATCAAATACAATGGGGATACATCATTGCACAGTTTGTCAATCTGGTCTAAAGCGCTCTCCGTTACGGATCACTGCCATCTCACCTCTGTCTGCGTAGGTTCAAGTCTCGGATTCGGCCAATGTGGGTATGTGAGAAAGCTTGCCAGTAGCTACTCGAGGGTCGGTGGTTCTTTCCAGGGTTTTCCGAGGTTCTTCCTCCACCATTAATACTGGCCGCCATGTATAGCCTATCGTGTGCTGAAAAATGTCGTTAAACCCTACAACAACAACAGCAACAACAACAGTTTGTCAATCAGATACATTGGGGATACATCATTGTGCAGTTTGCCAATCAGATACAATGGGGATACATCATTGCAGTTTGCCAATCAGATACATTTGGGATAAATCAGTACATTTTGCCAATATGATATTGAGGGAACATCATAGTACAGTTTGTAGTAAGAGAGAACCCTTGTATGGACAACTGTTTTGATAACAGTGGTGATACATCATTGCAGAGTTTGACCATTAGATGCAGTTGGGATACATTATTGCACAGTTTGCCAATCAGATACATTGGGGTTGCATCACTGCAAAGTTTCCCAATCAGGTACAGTGAGGATACATCATTGCAATTTGCCAATGCAGTACTGAGGGGACATTATTGTACAGTTTGTATGGGGAGAGTCTGTTTCCCAGAACCCTTGTATGGGCAACAGTTTTGACATGAGTGGTATTATATTGTTGTAGAGTTTTACATTCAGGTTCAGTGGATATATCATAGCCGAGTTAATCAGTTAGGTACAATGGGTACATCACAGCCCAGTTTGCCTATCGAGTACAATGGGGTACATCATAGTACAGTTTGCCAAACAGATATAGTGGAGATACATCATAGCACAGGACCACTCCGGTGGCCTCGGATGCTGGGGGTCATGAGTTCGATCCCTGGCAGAGTCATACGAAAGACTTTTAAAAATGTTTCTAACAGCTGCCTCACTTGGCATTCAACATTAAGAGGTTAGTGTTAGGACTGGTGTCCTTTCTGTTATGCAGCTGACCGCAGGCACTGTTTGACCTGACAGCATAATCCATACATGTCAACCACACAATTATGTCTTGTGCTTGCCTGTATTTGGATCTTGCTTTTCTGGTAGATTAAAAAATGAAATGAAAATAAGCAATAAAAGTTGTGTGTGTCATTTTTATCATCTCTTTAGTCTCTTTAAACTTGAATATTCTAAACAAGAAGTATGCTGTATAAGAAAAGTGTAAGAGTAGATTTGTCTATACATCTGCTTTGCCAAGAAGTTAATAAGATCCCTGCAAGATGTGAAGGTGAAGAGGGGAGCAGATGCAGCATCTGACCACCACTTAGTTGTCGCAAGGCTGAAGCTTAAGCTGAAGAAGAACTGGATGGGTACAAAAGAGACGAAAACAAAGTAAAACATCAGCCTGTTGAAAGATGCAAAAACTAAAGAAGAATACAGACTGACGCTTAACAAGTACCAAGTGCTATAAGAGATTCTTGAAGATGAGGAAGACAATGTGAACAACAGATGGCAGAAAGAAAAGGAGGCAGTAAAATCAACATGCCAAGAAGTGCTAGGCCCCATGAAGCACCAGCAGAAAGAATGGATTTCAGCCGAAACATTGTGTAAAATCCAGGAGCGGAAACAGAAGAAAGCAGCAGTAAATAGTAGTAGGACAAGAACTAAAAAAGTAAAGGTACAAAAAGAGCACACTGACACCCTCAAAGAAGTGAAAAGAATCATCAAGATAGACAAGAGAAACTACATTGAAGGACGGGCAGTAGAGGCAGAAGAAGTGGTCAGAAGTGAAACATGAAGAATCTGTACGATATCACCAAGAAGCTGTTCAGCAACTACAGCACAACAGAGAGACCCATAAAGGACAAGCAGGGAAGGACCATAGCAAGTACAGAACACCAAATTAATAGATGGGCAGAACATTTTGAAGAACTTTTGAACAGGATAGCACCACTAAATCCCTCAGAAATCCACCCAGCTAATGCAGATCTCCCCATAAGCTGTGACAATCCCACCAGAGACGAGATCAGGAAAGCCATCACCCAGCTGAAGAATGGCAATGCAGCTGGACCTGATGTCATCCCAGCAGAAGCCCACAAGCAGACCTAGAGGCTTCAGTGGAAATGCTATACCCCCTCTTTGAGAAGATCTGGGAGGAAGAAGAAATACCAACTGACTGGAAGGAGGGACACCTCATCAAGATCCCCCCAAAAAGCAACCTCAGCAACTGCTCCAACTACAGAGGAATCACACACTTGTCAGTACCAGGAAAGTCTTCAACTGGGTCCTCTTGGAGAGGATGAAGGATGCAGTCTACCCAAAGTTATGAGATGAACAAGTGGGCTTCCAGCAGAACAGATCTTGTGCGGACCAAATAGCTACTATTTGCATCATAGTCGAGCAGTCGTTGGATTGGAATTCTTCACTCTACGTCAACTTTGTCGATTATGAGAAGGCATTCAACAGCATGGACTGAGAGGCACTCTGGAAACTTCTTTGCCACTATGGTATCCCAACCATGCTGGTGAACCTGATCAAGAACACTTAAAATGGAATGTCCTGCTGAGTCATTCATGCAGGACAGCACAGACAGCTTCATAGTGCGGACTGGTGTGAGGCAAGGCTGCTTGCTGTTGCTGTTTCTCTTCCTTCTCACCATTGACTGGATTATGAAGATGCCCACCAAAGAGAAATGGGATCCAATGGACATTGTGGAGTCAACTTGAGGACCTGGATTTAGCCTATGATCTAGCACTCTTGTCCCATAGTCAGCAGCAAATGCAGGACAAGACCAACATACTGGCATCCACATCAGCACAGGTTGGCCTTAACATTCACAAAGACAAGATCAGTTATGTCAGTAACAACCCAGTCACACTGCAGAGAGTCCCCTGGAAGAGGTTGAGTCCTGCATGTACCTGGGCAGCATTATCAACCAGCAGGGTGGCACACACACAGATGTCAAGGCAGGAATAAGAAAGGCGAGAGCATCTTTCATACAGCTTAAGAACATCTGGAGCTCCAAAGAAATTTCCTTGGCTACCAAGAACAGACTGTTCAACTCCAACGTGAAGTCATTCCTACTTTATGGAGCAGAGACCTGGAGAACCACCAAGTCGACCTTCATCAACAGCTGCCTAAGAAGAATTCTCCATATCTGCTGGCCAGACACCATCAGCAACACCAACCTGTGGCAATGAACCTCCCAGCTTCCAGTAGAGGACGAGATCAAGAAGAGAAAGTGGGGTTGGATAGGACACACCCTACATAAGCCTCCAACCAACATTACCAGACAGGCATTAAGGTGGAACCCACAAGGCAAGCAGAGAAGAGGCTGTTCAAGAAACACCTGGCGACACAACTTCGAGGCAGACATCACTAAGATGGGTCACACCTGGAGTCAGCTCAAAGGGATGGCACAGGACAGAAGCCTCTGGCGATCTTTTATGGGTGGTCTATACCCCGGCAGGTGTGACGGGCAAAACTGAACTGAACATTTGACTATCCTAGATGTACATGACACATTTCCAAGAAAACAGCCATGCTTCTTCAGTCTGAAATTTGGCCTGACATATTCATTATATTGATAATAAAGTATGTTAGTGGACAAGTCTATATGTTTAAAGTAGGCATTAACAGACAAATCAACAAAGTTTTACAAATTTGAAAAGAATATTAGAGTGATGCAATACAGCACTTGGATTAAGCACAATGTCATGCTCATTGCAGAATTTGTCTTTTACACTGATTAGTTAAACTTGAAGATTAGTTAAAGTAAGTGCTAAATATAACTAAGTTGTCAGTATGTTTTGTGATTGTATTGATTTTCTAATACACAATGATTATGGCCAGTTGTGACAAGAAATTTGACCCACTGCAGAACAAGGTTAGTAAAAAAGAATGCATATTTTTCCATACAAGTTACTGTCATTATGGCATGTAATGTATAGATTACACTTTTCATGCTCATTATGTTTTATTGGATTTGATGTAGTGTACAACACAATTTTGTGGATGCAGCTAGTTTCAGTTTTCAGTGAATGGCTCGGTGCTTACTATGGTCATCATCTAAAAAAACATACATTGAAAAATCTTTATGATCCATGATTTTTGTAAGAGTTCTTTATCTTTGACTTGCATCTGTTATGTTAGAATTTTATGAATGCAAAAACTGTTCTTGTAGTTTTTAGTGGATGAACTTAGTCATATTATGGTCTTGATCAGAAGAGTTATGATTTAATTGCAGGCTTGCCTTCATCATGGGGTTAGGGGTGGGATACAGGAGAGGTCAGGGGTATATTTACATGAACAGATTGCTCACACTTCCTCTAGTTGTCGGTGTTGCATTTTTTAGCCCTATTAGCCATAGATTAGAAGAGCACTTACGCCACGTCTTGTTTCTTGTTGTCTATCATCTGACATTCATCCATCCATCATTGTTACTTCTAAACTTTTTGGAGGATTGCTGTGAATCATCCCATGGTCCAGTTAAATGAAAATGGTACTGCTTGGACACCACAGTGGCCATCATGAAAGTCTGGGTCTCCCTATTCTGTCCGGAATGGATGGTCATAGCCACTTGTGGTTTTCAATTAAAGCCTTATATTTAGTTGGTTCTGATGAAGATGGTGCTTACTAAAGTCCATTTTTGCCACCATGGCAATGATCTCTAAAATTTCATATCTGCTGTTAAACAGAAAGCTGTATTGATATGGGGTTTTCACCAGATGTTTAGTTGGTCCAGAATAAAAATGGTGCTACTCTGATATCCAATGTGGCAAGGGCCATCTTGAAAATCTTTGTCACTGCTCCTAAATGGATGGTCATATCAAGATTAGGTTTCCTCTATTCTTATTAATGATGTCTAGTTGGTCCTGAAATAAAATGGTGCCAATCTTTTGTCCATTATGGCTGCTACTTTAGCCATTTTGAAAATCACGATATTGCTATTCCTGATGAATAGAAAGTCGGCAGTTCAAATTATAAATGTTAGTGTTTTTAATTCCTGGAAATTGTTTTCAGCGGGTCGAGCCCCAGTCCGTAAGTGGTTAGCATGCAGGACTTGTGACGCGTGGATTCAGGCTTGGTTGGCTACCATGTCTTCTTCAAGGCCCATTACTCTGGTTGCCTATGTAACTGTGTTACTGTAACATAAGAAGCATCTTTGTACATCCATTTGATTGTGCATATAGGATACTGTACCAAGGCATGTATGTTTTATAAACGGATTTCTTGTTTATTGCCTGATTAACAAGCTTTTGTAACTTGTAGCTAGCAGTCTTTGCAGATCCCTGATCCAGTGATATGTCCTTTTGAAGTGGAGAAATGCAATATCATATGACCCAAACACAGACAGAAAACGATCATAAAAATCTGAATGTTTTTTTATATATTAATTTTAAGAAGTTCAGCTTTTACATTTTTCCTACTAAAATGTGTGCTTTTTATTCATGCCATAAATAAAATATGTAGAAACTGATGTTTACCTTTGATGCATTTAACTTGCACTGTATGTACCACGTTTGGATGAAAATCAGTTTTGTACCAAAACTTGGTTGCAGTGATTTATTCAGTATGACTTAAAGCTTGTTTCCAACACTAATTTCACATGTTGTCTCCAAATAGCCATTTCAGACAAAGGGTGTATCTATCATGCTTCACGTTGTTGATAAAGATTGTGGGGAACATTTTCAATGAAAGATTCTAACTATGAAATTCTTTCTGTTTCAGCAAGAGCTCACACCCCTGAACTGGAGCAAGAGGCTTCAAGGTATGTGGTTTACTATACATCTTTGCACATTTTGTGATGATGGCTGCCTAATTGCATAAACCACCTGTTTCAAAGTTAAACTTGCATTGTTTCAGATTACCTTGTGTATTTCCTAGGCAGATTGCCTCCATCTAGCATCTTACCTCCAGCAGTCTGAAAAACTATTAGTCGATGCTGAATCTGAATTCTGAATCTGATCTGAATCTGCTTGCTGATAAATAAGGTCCATGTTACAAACTCGCAAACTCTACCATATGTATAAATTGTATTTATGAAATAAAGACATCTAACTTTGTAAAAAGTGTCTCTATGAGCATACAACGAATATTGTATTAAATTAGAGAGAAAGAGAGATCATGTGTGTGTGTGCTTTGGATGAAATCTAAACTTTTTAATTATGATCAATGATAATTGACTTAAATTATCATCCTCATGTATTTGTGTTTTATTTATTTATATTTTTATTTCATTTTTGTTTATATATTTATTTACCGGAATTACCTGTCAGGTTAAATATTTTCCTAGTCCACATTGCATGTCATTTGGCTGAGCATTCTGGTTGTATTGTTTTCTTGTGAATTTATTTTCAAGTTGTAGAAGTTAAGCAGTTAGAATATGTCGGATGATTATGGTAGTACATCAAAAGATGGGTAATAGTTGGAAATATATTGATGTACGTACATCAGTACTGCTGAGATTATCTGTTTGGGCAAAGATGGGAATTGTTTCAACAAAAAAGCTGACTCTTTGTATTGCATATAAACAAATATGTGAGCATGTTGTTCTGTTTTGACTGCATCATTCATCTCATTAACTCCATCTGTAGACATTTACATGGTTTGAACTTGTCTGGAAAATTACTGGAAATTTGTTGTTTTGTTTTTTTTTTCATTTTTAAAGCTTATTGTCACCTAATATTTTTTTCTTCTCATTTTATCTGCATGTAATTTACATACCAGCAAAATGTGGAAGAGTGCTAAGTGCAGTTAAAGCAGTATATTCAGTTTGTTTTTGGAAACTGTGTCTTTTTGACATGTGTATTGTGAAAGACATTTTTGTTATTTTCTTACCTAAGCTTGTGTGATAATAAAATTGTATTGTATTTAAAATACTGAACACTGAAATGAGGTCAGCATTTTAATGAGTTTTCGGGCTTCAGACAACAGTTTTGGGGGGTTTGTGTTTTTTTTAATGATTACAATGACGTAATTGTCAAGATCATGACATGGTCAGCTTAGGCTAAATATAGATTCTGTGGTTTAACACCGAGAGAAATTAACATTGAACAAAACAGGGTACTAGACAAAGAACCTAAAATCATGTGACAGTACATGTATCACATCCTTGATAAACAAGGAATTTAATTTACTCTACAAAAGTTTAATCTGCAAAATTAAATTGCAGTACTGTACAGTTAGCAATATAGGAATAAATTGTTGCCAAACTTCATTATGTCATCACCTAAATGGAGAAATAATACTCCAGATGGAAAAGTAAAAGTTATTCGACTTGACGATAATGGGGAGAGTTCACTTGCTGATAAATGTTATATTGGGAATACTCAAATAAACAACATTGTCACAGATAAGGAGAATATCCTGTTACGGTGGGAAAATGGAGTGAATGGAAAGAGGATTATTTTCAAAATGAAACAATGTATGTACCAAGATTTAAATGGTCTTGCGATGCACATGCCAACAATACCAAACTCACAGTTCATGCTTAAAAATAAGAACTGTTATGTTACCTTGAAATAAATCTGTTTAAGACAAGAACATTTTAGTAATTAATGCTACTTTTAAATGAAGATATGAATTGCTTTAAATTATATATAGATTTTTTTACTATATATACATATACATCTCATAAATATAGTCCTACCACTGGAAAGGCCACCCATCTTATATATGCAGGAGGGGTGGCTGTATAAGAGGGACTTCAAAAGATGTGTGTCCCAAGCTGTCTGGATCTTTGGAGGCTAGGATCCTTTCTAGTTTGGAGAGGCTCTTTGCAGCCTAAGTCAGACTTGTTGCTCCCTCACTCAGTGATGGTGAGTGATCTTAGAAATTGTGTAATGGCACAGCAGTGGCCAGACGGTGGAAGGAGTTGTATGTAACTTTATTGTACTTTGATCTATGGTCTCAGGCAAAAGCTGCTGGGTACATTTGCCTGCTTGAAACCTTAAGCCCCGCCCCCACACACACACACGCACACACACTTTGGATTCAACTGCTTACTTGAGAGGACCCTAGACCCATTTCATTATGGCTGACATTGTGTTTAAACTGGAGATTGGACACCAGTTACCATATCCTTACATTCTGACCCCTATTTTTGTCTGCCTAATTCATTCGGTTAATGGAAAAATCTATTTCCAATAGCCATACAGAGACTGTTAGAAGTCTTGGCCAGGATATATGCTCCATAGATATATATAGATTAAAAACTGCAGAACTCCATCACTGCAGGAGGGAAGCAGCCTTGGAGACATCCAAAAGCCTTCATATATCTATGTGGTCCTAAAAGAAATTGTTGCCAAGCTGATGTCCAGTATGCGATCCATCATGAAAACCATTTCATTACTGCTCCTGGCTTGATGGTCATATCATTATGGGGTTTTCTCTAAAAGACTTAATTTGATGTCCAGCCCTAAATCAAAAAGGTGCTGATGTGAAATCGAAGATGGCCACTACAGCAGACAGCTTAAACATCTTGTTATCACAACTTGATTTGAACAGTAAATTGTATTGATGTAGGGTTTTCACCAGAAGACTTCTTATGATGTCCAGTTAGTCTTAAATGAACATGGTGTTGATCTGATGTCCCATATGACCACCACACAGAAAATAGTTATCTCTGCTTTATTCCAAATGGATGGCTACTTGTGTTTGGGCCAGTTGACTTCTTTGATACCTAAAAGACATTGGTGCCAGTTGCACATTCAATATGCTTGCCAAGATGTTTTAAAAATATTGTTGTCACTGCTTCCCCTAAACGGATGAACATTATGACAGGGCTTCCACCGTATCCTAAATAGATGATCATTATGACAGGGCTTCCACCATATCCTAAATGAAGATGGTGGTAGTCATACATCCAGTATCACTGCCACAACAACTGTCTTAAGGTCTTGTTTTTACTATTCCCCTAAATGGATGATCATTATGACAGGGCTTCTCGAGGGTCGGTGGTTCTTTCCGGGGATTTCCCGGGTTCTTCCTCCACCATTAATACTGGCCGCCATGTATAGCCTATCGTGTGCTGAAAAATGGCGTTAAACCCTACAACAACAACAACAACAACAACATTATGACAGGGCTTCCACCAGATCCTAAATGGAGGATCATTATGACAGGTCTTCCACCAAATCCTAAATGGAGGATCATTATGACAGGGCTTTCACCAAGTCCTTAATGGAGGATCATTATAACAGGGCTTCCACCAAGTCCTTAATGGAGGATCATTATAACAGGGCTTCCACCAAGTCCTTAATGGAGGATCATTATAACAGGGCTTCCACCAAGTCCTTAATGGAGGATCATTATAACAGGGCTTCCACCATATCCCAAATGAAGATGGTGGCAGTCATACATCTTGTTTTTACTACTACCCTGAATGGATGATCATTATGATGTGAGGTTTTCACCAGAAGACTTCTTATGATGTCTTCTTTGTCCTAAATGAACATGGTGCCAAGCTGACATCCATTGTGTGTACCACAGCAGCTAATTTGAAATCTTATTGCTTAAAAAGATCAGCATGTTAATTATAGTAGCTCCTCTACAAGTGCATTGGCTAATTTTCTTCTTGTTCTTTTTGAAGAAAGGCGATGCTCAGTTTTTGCTGTCGATGGTAATAGGGTTAAAAAGCCATTCCCAACATTAACATTGTCAAAAAAGCCTTACCCAGCACTAATATTGTCAAAAAACCTTACCCAATGCTAATATTGTCAAAAAGTCGGACTATCAGTTCGATTTTCATTTAGTCGACCGTATCAGGTATTTTGAGCTACAGAGACTGGTGCCAAGCTCTCTAATGCCTGGAAGAAATATCCTTGTGTGTTGTATGTTTTTTTAACTAAACACCGTGTGAACCTTTGGGTAAAGCTCCACTCTCTACACAGATCCCCAGACACACTCCTGTCTTGCTGGATATGATCGAGATTAAATTTTATCCCCATATAGGGTTTGGCCCCGAGTGGCCGAGTGGTCTAAAGCACTCACCATTCCGGATCACTGCCATCTCACCTCTGTCTGCGTGGGTTCGAGTCCAAGGCTCGGCTAGCGTGGGTACGTGGGAAAGCCTGCCAGTAGCTTCTCGTGGGTCGGTGGTTCTTCCCTGGGTTTTCCAGGGTTCTTCCTCCACCAGTTATACTGGCCGCCATGTATAGCCTATTGTGTGCTGAAAAATGGCGTTAAACCATACAACAACAACATATAGGGTTTTTATTTCTTTTTGGCAGCTGGGGAAGTGTAAAAAGCATATTTTCCTTCGCAGGGTTCACACGGGACCTTGAAAGGCCTTGAAAACACCTTGAAAATTCAAAATATTGACTGGATCCCTTGAAAAACCTTGATTTTCCTGAAAAAAGAAGGAATTAATAAATAGTTTTCATTTTGTAGGTTTAAATAAAAAAGAAAAGGGGGAAAAAAACAACAAAAAAGACCCCCCCCCCCCCAAGTTTGTGCCAGAACATAAATATTTCCACAACTGGCCACTGTGTAGTCATACATTTTGAACTTCCAATTGTACAATTCCCGGATGTAGCCGCAGCTTAAATTTGAATCGTTTGTGATCTTCTAAATGACTGGCTGTTGATTCCAACTTTGATGGCTAGATGAAGAAAAATATAAAGTTAGAGATATGAGATCTTTCTCAAGGACCTTTGCAAAATGCAAATTATGCTAAAAGGATATTGATTTGCATGCAGTGAGATAGATTGCTCTACCAGCCGCACAATTCACCCAAAACTACTCGAATCCACCCAAATCTTCCCCAAACCATCAAAAACCTGCCCATATACACCACAAACATGGTGTAATTTAAACACAACATACCCAAAACCACACGTAAACATTGGAAAGAGAACTAACTAGTAGAAACAGGTGATAAATTATGCCAGATTTAGTATTTACATTGGATGAAAATAAACAAGGGAGGCAAATGTTACAGGATTCATTGCCAGTGCTGGTTATCAAGTCAAAATGGACAGAGTCAATACATTCCAAATAAAAACAGCCTCATTGTGAAGTAAATAATGGACCATCAATTCCATACATATCAATGGAGATGAAAACAATAACATACATGACAATTTTAAATATTTGTATGTGCATTTGTTCTTGTATTTATTAGCAGTTGGTTGTTGCTATGGGTTATAGCGATATATTGTATTATTTTCTTGATGTTCTGTATAATTTCTTGTAGTTAGATCCATGTAAAGGTACTGATTCATTTTTTTCCAAACTGAATTGCAAATAACTGCTGATCCATTATGTACTTTATGCTTCATGTCATTACATGTAAAAATGTTATTGTCGTTGAAATTTAATGTTAATACGGTCTTCTGCATATTGGATTCATTTATGTGAGGCAGATAAAAAGGTCTATGAATACGTACATAAAAGTGTAAAATGTCTTCAGAACACAACATATTTTATTTGGATTTTTTAACGTAGCTTTTAAAAAAAATTCAGTCATTGCTATGATGTCTTCTGCATGGCAATTTATAGTGATGTCTAGCACTGGGGCATCATTCCGCAGACATGTAGCATGATGTCCCACCCAGTCACATTATCCTGACACCAGGCCGACCAATCCTAACTGACTTGTTATTGCTGAATGCCTAGTGAGGCAGCTGTTAGTACTATTTTTATAAGTCTTTCTTATGACTCAGCCAGAGTTCGAACCCACAACCTTTCATATCTGACGTGGATGCTCTAACCACTAGTCAGTTTAGTATGAGCCAAACTATTACATGCTGTGACAAAGTGGCGGTCCGTGAAATTTATAGAAGGCAGTAAAAATCAAAGAAGTGAGCAGATAAAAGGTCAGAGGTTGTTCTAAAATGAATCAGAATGTCAATATTATTTTGTAATTAAATTGATTGGTATATATAAAATTGCGATAGCAACTTGTACCATTTTTGTGCTTGAATCAGAAAATAGACTGTGACTCCTTTATACAAAAAACAATGTAATTTGTATGAAACGAAGTACAAAATAAGACTATTACATATGTTGTAATTGAAATGCAACCTGAAGAGTTACTCTCATTCCACATATATTGCATAAAGATTAAAGGAAATGCAAATGCATTTTATCCAGGAATGGGCTGTGGAAGAATATTTTGGAGAAAGGTCCTTAAAATTAAACAACCACATGGAAATAGTAATTATAATGAAGCTTGTCGGCGAACAAATCCAAACATTGTAAGAGACACTGTAAATTTTCTTCTGGTTTTGGGTATGTTTTGTTTGATTTACATCATGTTTGTGGTGGATTTGGGCAGTTTTGCTGTAATTTTGGGTGGTTTGGGGCAGGTTATGGGTGAATCGTGTGACCTGTGCTCTACGGTCACATGCAGCTGGAAGTATAACACCAAGCTCTATAAATGGTGTTTAATATAGCAAAACAAGAAGCCTTCAGCATGAAATCATTTTTAATGAAAGTGGTATGTTTGTGAAGACAGAGATTCAAGTTTTAAATAGAAACTGCATCAAGTCTTCAAATGAAATTAATTCATTCTGATTCTATTTTTGGATTGAATGAAAATAGGACAGAATAATTTCATTGAATACGATAAGCCTATAAATACAGAATACAGCTGAGAGAAATATTGATATATCTAATATGAAGTAGTTTAAAATATCCATATGGTATTTTTGAATAAGTGATAAAATAAATGTACATATATCTTTGTTGTTTCTTTTCGTTTTATGGTGGCATCCCCACCAGATGAAGAACAAAGGCAGGTACTGAAAAAGTCAGTGAGATAATGACAGCTGCTGCTGCTGACTATGCATTGAAAGCAAAGACCATTAGGAAAATTTCCTTTAACACAACATCAAATAGATTGAGGAAAAGTGTTAAGGACAAAATCGCAGAACTTGGAGCTCTTGAAAAACAGCTCGATAAGCTTCAAGAACTGAAAAATTCACTCCAAAATATTTTGGACTTTTTAAATAGTGCAGTATAGAAAGAGTAAAACGCAGACATGATTTTTCTCTGATTTAAAGTGGAATTCTGCTTTTCTCCTGACTTGAATCAGATTTTACTTGATATAGTCCGTTTTTATATAACATCTCTGATCTTTTTTTTTGTTTTTTTTGGTCTGTCCCGTCCCATTCCACAACAACCTTTATAAATTATTTGTTTCATATATTAGTTAGCACATGACTCTCGTAAAGAGTATTCAGATTGGTCAACGGTTTAAATTCATCCAATGAATCTTAGTCTAATGGAAACTGATGGCAATGGAAAGAAGAAGCATGCTTGCAAAATATGGTGTCCAGAGTTCTTGAGAGAGACCATGACATGAAAAGTTCAGATAAAGGTTTAAAAAACATATGGAAATGGGAATGGCTGGAGCAAAAGTTCTCGGAAATTTAGTTGGTCAGTTTATAAGAAAACGGAACTCTAGAGAACTGGCATTTTGTGACCTCTGCAAGAAAGACCTGAATTACAGTAATTGCGGTTGGAAGGGTTTGGAACAGCACCTACGAAAGAAGCTGCATATGGAGAAATTGAAGCTCAGAAGGCATCAGGAAAAAGTGCAATTAATTGCTATAAGAAGAAAGATTTCTTGCATGTTGCCAATACAAGCACCAGCTTGAAAGGAAAAAGGCTCTCATTGAGAAGGAAAAGAAACGATTGCACAATGAGCCAAAAAAAAGTCAGTGGTGACAAAAAGAAGGCTAAAGAAATCTTTATCTTACAGTTTGATTCTGAAGGGGATAGGAAGTCAGGTTGTACTTGCTGTTCTAGGATTGGCATTCTACCACCCCTCTCTGTATTCCCACTTAATCTCTATGGGATGTGTAAGGCCCCCCCCCCCCCCTTCAGAAAGTAAGTTTTCCTTCACCCCATGGCACATTTGATGTCCCTCCCTTGGTTTCATGGTAAGGCAGATATGACAGACCATGAACATGCAGTGTTGCCAGTGACACCAAAAAGAAGGGTTGCTGCCACTTACCCCTTATGATGATCCCACTCACCTAGTAAGTCTGTAAGTAGGGCTTGTCAGACCTCCCCCCATGAGGGGCTTAGGGATAAGGACAACACCATGTCAACAGCTACATCAAGGTTGAGTGATACCAGGAGCGACAGTCCTGTCTTGCAGGTGACTGTCCCTCTGTTGGGACCCCTGTCCTTCCCACCTGCTTGACCAGGTGCTGAGGAGGAGGAAGTTTAAATAGTCAATAAGCTGGAGAATGAAATTTACTGCTTTCTTCACCCTGACTTGTGTCCCAAGTCTTCTGGTGCTGAGGACAATAAGTTTCCTCTTTTTGGGGTGGTGGTTTTAACGCCATTTTTCAGCACATGATTGACTATACATAGCAGCCAGTATGTTTGGTGGAGGAAGAACCACTCACCCACAGGAAGCTCATTGCAAGCTTTCTTGCATACCCTTGTTGGCTGAGCCCAACCTTAGACATCTTGGTCACATGGGTCCCCTCTAAAGAGTTTTTCTGCAGCAGCATCTCTTTCAAACCTTCTGTGTCTCCCACACCCAGGACTGGTCCAGGAACTTAACACTGAAGTTTTCCTTCAGACAAATATGCCACAGTCCTAAAGGGGTGGTCTCCCCACCCTTTGGCTGTTGATTTCTGCCACAAGCTGTTGCCACCCTAGCCTCTAGATCCTTCACCCCTGATCCAGATCTTCTTGGTGATGCTGGGTCATCGATGTCCTTACATGAAGCACTATATTGTATCACTTTGTTTAAAAATTCCATTGTTTCAATTTATTTTTAAATTTCCCGTGAATTTCCTGTGAAGTTAGCTTCTCTATGTCAGCAGACTTGGTATCTTAAAAAATTTTTTTTGCACTTTTAAAGACTCCAAAGTCAGCTTCTGAGGTTGGCTTTCTTTGTATTCAAATAATCTTTGTATTGATATCCTTGAAGAAAAAAAATAGGCTTAAAATTATCCAAAGTTGGCTTTTGAGGTCAGCTTGCTTTGTAACAAAAATAACCGTAGTCTTTGATATCTTTTTGGTAAGTTCAAACAATGAGTTTATAGCTTGCGGCCAGTTGTGTTTATTCACCATCTGGGCTTCTGTTTGATGTCATCTGAGAGTTATAATACATACATACGGCCATTGATGTTTACTGGTAAATAGCGTACATAGCAATAATTTTCTTTAATAATACTTTTTGTAATCCATGCTAGCGAAAAGATTGTCATTGGCACTCAAGTGAACGTATTTTTAAATAATGATTTTTATTTGCGAGATACTGTCGTATAGTTGACCTGGATATAATAAAGTCTTGGATCTTTTGCACCTAACATTGTCAGGCTTAATTGGGAGATACCTTCAAGCAATCATTTGATTATTTCTCTCTTGTTTTTGATTTTGTTCACTCTAGTTTTCAGTTGGATGACATTAACACCTTTGAGTACAACCAAACTCTATTTGTTTCTCTATGTTCATGTAAATAAACAATGTGCCATGTGTTATCAGACATAAACAATCCATGCTACAGTATTGACACCTATGCAACAAATATGGAGTTTGTTGATAGATTTTATTCTTTGATGCTTATGATGAAATGATAACAATACAAGGTTAGTTTCTTTCATTTTATTATCAAATAAGCATTTTGTTTATCTATTTTATTGCAGTGTGCAGGGGGGGGACATGAATTTTCAACACAAATTTGTTTCATTACTTAAGTCTTGGGACATATGACCTAGGTGAAGTAATGTTTCATCATAAGTTCTAGGACAGGAAAAAATTAATTATTTTGTTGTGTCCCCATATATCCAGTAAATGCAGTAATTATGACCTTGTTTGGTCCTGGATAAAATTGTGTCTATCTGACCTCATATTTTTGATGCCAAAATGAATGCATTCAAAATCTTCAATAACTCTCCTAATTGGTTAGTAATATCAACATGGGATTCTCACCAAAAGTCTAAAAATCTTCTATTGTTGTTCAGTTTGTCCTAAATGAAATTTCCAACACTCAACAGTTAAAAGAAGAAATGGTCTTATCTTAAATTTCTGGAAATTCTTTTCTGCCAGTATAGCATCAGTCCCTGCAAGAGATGCTTATTTTTAAAATGGTGTCTCTCAGTCTCTGTCACACTTTTGACTGAATATCTTTGAAATATTTTGATTTTAAACTGGGAATGCATTCTTACATCATGACATGAGTTTGTCACATATAAGAATGGGCTTTGTTGGGTAGGCTATTCTATAAGCACACACTTACACATTTGTTTTTTTCCTGCTGTTCACCCCACCCCTTCAAAGTCCAACTTTCCTGGGCTTAAAGACCACTTAGCACATCTGTGATCCAGCTCTCCTGATATGTTTGTGTTGAAAAGTTTCTCTTTGAACAGTTCTCATACATATGATACGACAGGATCTACAGAGTTTCTTTGAAAAAGACCATGGGTAAACATGCTTGTGTTCTTCTATCTCTTTAAAAGGATTTTGGTGTTCCAAAGATAATATTCCTAGGAAATATTAGAGCATGATGACACGAATAAACCTTGTATATTATAATGTTATAAATAAATCTCATTTTAATGTGTCACAAGTAAACCTCATTTTAATGTTCCCAAGTAAACCTCATTTGTTAATGTGTTGTGAGTAGACCTTATATTAATGGGCCAACTTTGTGCATCTCACCTGAAGATGTTTTTTTTTCTCAGTTTGATGGAGATGTGCTACATTTGTGATGGTCATTTCTGCAAAGGCCAGAGGTATCAGGACCATCTGGAAGGATGTTTGGAGCAAGCAAAGCGTCATCAGCAAGAAGTAGAGATGAAGGGCTTCAAAACAATATACCAGTCGGTTGTTGAAAAAGATGCTGCTGCATCACGGACCACACGTTCTCGTGCACGGGGCCATGTTGGGGTAGGAGATAAAAAGCTCTTACATGGACTGACTGAGGTCTGGGATAAGCACGAGGGGTATAATAATAATACAGGTTCTTATTTAATACAAATCTGAGAAAGTCGTTCACAAATTTGAGTCCTCTTTTTATTCTGCCCTGATTCATTCAGAAATGGCAGTTAGAAAATGAAACAAAAAACTAGTTTTACATGACAAGGAATAGAATTGTTTTTCATGGACCTAAGAGAAACCAATTTATGTTATCTAGGAAAATGTAAAAGATTATGGTTTATAATTATGCTGAGAAGTACAACAGCAACTAACTAAAAGTAGGTCACTGTGAAGTTCTTTTCTGAATCATGTAATACTTTTCATGTTTAGGTGAGTTTCTCAGACACTTTTGCTTTTATGGATGATACTTTAATATGTTGTTGTAGGGTTTAATGCCATTTTGCAGCAAACTTAATTGGGTATGCAGTTACTTGTATATTTATTGTCAGAGATTTGACATGAAGTTATTAAACTCCCATCTTAAGTTAGGTATGCATTATACTTTACAATAATGTCACTCAGCTGCCATTTGGCATTGAACCCCCCTCCCTGATTCCCCCTTATTAAAAAATTCCTGACAGCATCTCTGAACCTTTAGGAGTATGGGGTTTATATCACAATGATCAGTTTGATGAGTGAAATCCATGCATATTAATAATGGGAGTTTTACATCAGGTGCTGAGGCTGATTACCACAGTGGAGGCCATATTTTTGATCTGATTTTGTTCAGTCTTAGAATATATTATTACATTGTTAAGATCTCTAATGAGTTTGATGAGTGAAATCCATGCATATTAATGATGGGTTTTTACATCATATGATTACATTGTTAAGATCTCTAATGAGTTTGATGAGTGAAATCCATGCATATTAATGATGGGATTTTTACATCATATGATTACATTGTTAAGATCTCTGATGAGTTTGATGAGTGAAATCCATGCATATTAATGATGGGATTTTTACATCATATGATTAAGCTCATTACCACTGTGGAGGCCATTTTTTTATGCCTGATTTTGATTAGTCCTAGAATATATGCTTACATTGTTAAGATCTCTGATGAGTATGATAACAACTGAGATCTTCTCATTGCTTGTTACCCTTATGGAAGCCACATTTCTTATCTGAGTTTGATCAAGCTTGAGATATAGGCTTATAGTTCAATAATGAATGAGAGCCACACATAATAAAAATGTAATCAGATTGGCTGAGCTTGTTAATCTCTTAAGGTCATATTTCAATCTGATTTTTATCAGAGTTGGAATATATGGTTATGTGATCAAGATTTTCTGCATTTTTGATAATTGGCTAGATCAATGGATATTAATCAGGTGATCTGTTTTATAGATAGTTTCTGTGATAAGTTAGATTTGCACACATTAATAAATTACCTTGCATCTTAATGGCAGAGTTTCCAAATCTAGAAAAATATTGGTCATTGGCAGAATTTCTAAATCTATAAATTATTTCTCAACCAGTTTCAATAAAATTTGTGAGATGGGTTTTTATCATCAAAATCTCAGATGACTTTGATTGTGAGCAAAAAAGAAAGCATAATATTGATGCCTTTATGTTTAGAAAGAATTTTTATGAGGATATAGTAAAAATGCATAAAATCAACATGTAATAATGGTTGAGAGTTAGTTTACATAGGTTATATTTTTTTAGAACACTTAATTGGCTTTCTTGATGAAACTGTTGAGTTATCTAATCCAGGATACAATTTCAGGATTTATATATGTATCTTGTCAGAATTAACTTTTTAACTCCATTAGAATCGGATTACCTTAAACACAGTTGGCTTGAAAACCCAGCATTTATGTTTATTAGAAGCCAGCAGAATGTCTGTAATTACATCAAGCTGTATTGATGCAAACTATGGTTATCACAGAATGATTCATTTGGAGGTTGAAAACCTGGAGCTTCAGCTGTACAAATATATATATGTTTATTTTTCAGACGGTAGAAGTGATGTGACATCAGATACAGATGAGTAAGTTTACAGTTTTTTTTTTGCCTCGTACTTTTACTGTGAAATTAATGAGACAGGTAGCAGTTGTATTCTTAGCTCAGCTTGCTGTAAAGCCGGTTGAGCTTACGATATGGCCATGTGTCCATTTTTGTTTATTTTTTATTTTAATTTTTCAAACTGCACTTTAAAACATTATGGCCCTATAATGCCAAGGACATGGAAGCTACCTGCCTTTTCCCAGTAATACACTAAGGCAGCCTACCAAGGCTATCCTGGGTAGGAATCAAACCTGGAACCCTTGGATAACAAGTCTGGTGCTCTAACATCTGAGCTGTCATTGCTTCCAGTTCATTGTGTGTTGTGTGCCTGTCAGCAGTTTCTGTTTTTGACTTCTATATAACCATTGGTACAAATTTCAGCCAAATCTGGCCGAGATGACCCTGACACAAAGGGGGTTTGTACAAAATGATGCCAGTTCACCATCAAGGATGCCCACTGTTGTTACAAATATAAAAACCTTTAAATTACATTATCTCAAAGTCTGTATGAGAGCATTTGACCAAATTTGACAATACATAATTTATAATTTAGATAAATGATGCCAATCTGCCATTAAATGTGTCTGTTGTTGCTAAAACTATAATTTTGGAAAAGGATCTTCTCAACATCCACCGACATACTTCATCCAAATTTGGCACAGACGATTTTGTCATGAAGATGTTTCAGCTTTTGTACAAATTATGCTGAACCAGCCATCAATATGCCTACAACTACTAAAAATAAAACATGTAAATGACATTTGTTTAAAATTACCTCCCCAAGAGATTATGACAAAATTTGCAAATTGCATATTGGCGTGAATGGTTTTCAGATTTTTACAAATGATGGTGAACCACCATCTGATGTGTGTGTGTGTGTGTTTGTGTGTGTGTGTGTGTGTGCAGAAGAGGGGGGCTTATTCATTAACATGTTATCTACAGTGGTTATGTTGTGCAGAAGAGTATGGTGGCTTGTTCGTTTATATACACTGATTGTACAATTAAAGAAATTTGTTTTAAGATGGGAATATTATAGGTATGTTATTGAGGTTATGAGGAAAATAAATTTAACAACTTTCATCCAAAACAAGTGGAGATAAGTAGGATATGTGGGTTATGCATAAATAACAGACTATAAAAATCATTAATGGTATCTGTTCATTTATTACATTATGTAATATGCAGATTATGGTCATGGTTAAGAAATGACAGTCAAACCAGAATGATCTGATTTTAAGTTGCTGTCAATAAAGTGTTGATTGATGAATATTACACCATTGTTTACTATATATTTGATTTTCAAGCACATTATCCCTCGTGATACATGTGTTAAGCCACTGTATTCCTTAGCATACATGTATCACGTTTTTCTCCACTTCAGGCCACTGTATTCCTTAACATACATGTATCACGTTTTTCCCCACTTCAAGCCACTGTATTCCTTAACATACATGTATCCTGTTTTCTCCATTTCAAGCCACTGTATTCCTTAACATACATGTATCCTGTTTTCCCCCATTTCGAGCCACTGTATTCCTTAACATACATGTATCCTGTTTTCCCCCATTTCAAGTCACTGCGTTCTTTAATATACATGTATCCTGTTTTCCCCCATTTCAAGCCAATGTATCTCATGACATACATATATCCTGTTGAATTCCATTTCAAGCCACTGCATTCTTTAACATACATGTATCCTGTTTTTCACTATTCCAGACCACTGTATTCCTTAACATACATGTATCATATTGTTCCCTATTTCAAGCCACTGTATTCCTTTACATACATATATCCTGTTTTTCCCCATTTCAGGCCACTGTATTCCTTTACATGTATCCTGTTTTTCTAGTTGGGGTGTATGTAGTTCCAGCTACAAGAGTGAGTAGGAATGCTGGACAAATGATGATTATGTATGTTCAGATATGGATAAAGATATTAACAGTAGAGAAATCTGGAAACAGTTGTTTTCAAGTGTGTTTTAAAACAAAACAGCATTAGAAGAATTTTTTGTGTCCATGGGGTTCTATTCTAAGTGCACATATGTTTGTATACTTTGTTTACAGAAGGTTATGTTTTTAATGTATATAGGCTTGTGTTCTTAGTGTAGATTTGTGTTCTTAGTGTATATAGGTTTGTGTTCTTAGTGTACATAGGTTTGTGTTCTTAGTGTACATAGGTTTGTGTTCTTAGTGTACATAGGTTTGTGTTCTTATTGTATATAGGTTTGTGTTCTTAGTGTACATAGGTTTGTGTTCTTAGTGTATATAGGTTTGTGTTCTTAGTGTATATAGGTTTGTGTTCTTAATGTATATAGGTTTGTGTTCTTAGTGTAGGTTTGTGTTCTTAGTGTAGGTTTGTGTTCTTAGTGTATATAGGTTTGTGTTCTTAGTGTAGGTTTGTGTTCTTAGTGTACATGGGTTTGTGTTCTTAGTGTATATAGGTTTGTGTTCTTAATGTATATAGGCTTGTGTTCTTAGTGTAGGTTTGTGTTCTTAGTGTACATGGGTTTGTGTTCTTAGTGTACATAGGTTTGTGTTCTTAGTGTACATAGGTTTGTGTTCTTGGTGTATATAGGTTTGTGTTCTTAGTGTACATAGGTTTGTGTTCTTAGTGTACATAGGTTTGTGTTCTTAGTGTATATAGGTTTGTGTTCTTAGTGTATATAGGTTTGTGTTCTTAATGTATATAGGTTTGTGTTCTTAGTGTACATAGGTTTGTGTTCTTAGTGTATATAGGTTTGTGTTGTTAGTGTACATAGGTTTGTGTTCTTAGTGTACATAGGTTTGTGTTCTTAGTGTATATAGGTTTGTGTTCTTAGTGTAGGTTTGTGTTCTTAGTGTACATGGGTTTGTGTTCTTAGTGTATATAGGTTTGTGTTCTTAGTGTACATAGGTTTGTGTTCTTAGTGTATATAGGTTTATGTTCTTAGTGTATATAGGTTTGTGTTCTTAGTGTACATCAGGTTGTTTTCTTAATTTACATAGGGTTGTTTTCTTAGCACACATAGGAATGTTTTCTTTGTGTACATAGGGTTGTGTTCTTAGTGTACATAGGGTTGTTTTCTTAGTGTATGTAGGTTTGTGTTCTTAGTGTATGTAGGTTTGTGGTTTTTTTTGTGTGCATAGGTTTGTGTTCTTAGTGTACATTGGGTTGTTTTCTTAGTGTACATAGGGTTGTTTTATTAGTGTACCTAGGGTTGTTTTCTTAGTGTACATAGGGTTGTGTTCTTAGTGTAAATAGGTTTGTGTTCTTAGCATACATTGGGTTGTTTTCTTATTGTACATAGGGTTGTGTTCTTAGTGTATATAGGGTTATGTTATTTGTGTACATGGGGTTGTTTTCTTAGTGTACATAGGGTTGTATTCTTAGTGTACATAGGGTTGTTTTCTTAGTGGTTGTTTTCTTATTGTACACAGGTTTGTGTTCTTAGTGTATATATGGTTATGTTCTAAATGTACCTATGTTTGTGTTCTTAGTGGAGATAGGGTTATGTTCTTTGTGTGCACGGAGTTTTGTTCTTAGTGTACATCATAGGATTGTATTTTTAGTGTACATAGGGTTGTATTCTTAGTGTACATGGGGCTGTTTTCTTAGTGTACATAGGGTTATGTTATTAGTGTACATATTAATTGTTCTTAGTGTTTATAGTGTTATGTTCTTAGTGTACATAGGGTTATGTTATTAGTGTACATAGTGTATATAGGTTTGTGTTCTTAGTGTACATATGTTTGTGTTCTTAGTGTACATATGTTTGTGTTTTTAGTGTACATAGGTTTGTGTTTTTAGTGTACATAGGTTTGTGTTCTTAGTGTACATAGGTTTGTGTTCTTAGTTTACATAGGTTTGTGTTCTTAGTGTATATAGGTTTGTGTTATTAATGTACATAGGGTTGTTTTCTTGGTGTACATAGTGTATATAGGTTTGTGTTCTTAGTGTATATAGGTTTGTGTTTTTAGTGTACATAGGTTTGTGTTCTTAGTGTACATAGGTTTGTGTTCTTAGTGTATATAGGTTTGTGTTATTAGTGTACATAGGGTTGTTTTCTTGGTGTACATAGTGTATATAGGTTTGTGTTCTTAGTGTATATAGGTTTGTGTTCTTAGTGTACATAGGTTTGTGTTCTTAGTGTACATAGGTTTGTGTTCTTAATGTACATAGGTTTGTGTTCTTAGTTTACATAGGTTTGTGTTCTTAGTGTATATAGGTTTGTGTTATTAGTGTACATAGGGTTGTTTTCTTGGTGTACATAGTGTATATAGGTTTGTGTTCTTAGTGTATATAGGTTTGTGTTCTTAGTGTACATAGGTTTGTGTTCTTAGTGTACATAGGTTTGTGTTCTTAGTGTATATAGGTTTGTGTTCTTAGTTTACATAGGTTTGTGTTCTTAGTGTATATAGGTTTGTGTTTTCTTTGTGTACATAGGTTTGTGTTCTTAGTGTATATAGGTTTGTGTTCTGAGTGTACATAGGTTTATGTTTGTGTTCTTAACGTACATAGGATTGTTATCTTAGGGTACATACTGTTGTTCTTTGTGTTTATAGTGTTATGTTCTTAGTGTACATAGGTTTGTGTTTTAGTGTATGTATGTTTGTGTTCTTATTGTACATAGGGTTATGTTCTTAGTGTACCTATGTTTATTTTCTTAGTATACACAGGTTTTTGTTCTTAGTGTACAAAGGTTTGTGTTCTTAGTGTACATATGTTTGTGTTTTAGTGTACCTATGTTTGTGTTCTTATTGTAAATAGGGTTATGTTCTTAGTGTACATATGTTTGTCGGTGGTTCTTCTTGGGGTTTTCAAGAGTTCTTCCTCCACCAATTATACTGGCTACCATGTATAGCCTATCTTGTGCTGAAAAATGGCGTTAAATCCTACAACAACAACAACATATTTGTGTTCTTTGTGTACATACAGTTACATTCTTAGTGTACCTGTTTGTGTTCTTAGTGTACATAAGTTTGTGTTTTAGTATATATAGGTTTGTGTTCTTATTGTATATAGGGTTATGTTCTTAGTGATATAGGTTTGTGTTTTAGTGTATATAGGTTTGTGTTCTTATTATATATTGGGTTATGTTCTTAGTGTACATAGGGTTGTGTTCTTAGTGATATAGGTTTGTGTTCTTATTATATATAGGGTTATGTTCTTAGTGTACATAGGGTTATGTTCTTAGTGTACATAGGGTTGTGTTCATAGTGATATAGGTTTGTGTTCTTATTATATATAGGGTTATGTTCTTAGTGTACATAGGGTTGTGTTCTTATTATATATAGGGTTATGTTCTTAGTGTACATAGGGTTGTGATCTTAGTGATATAGGGTTGTGTTCTTATTATATATAGGGTTATGTTCTTAGTGTACATAGGGTTATGTTCTTATTGATATAGGTTTGTGTTCTTAATATATATTGGGTTATGTTCTTAGTGTACATAGGGTTATGTTCTTATTGATATAGGTTTGTGTTCTTATTATATATTGGGTTATGTTCTTAGTGTACATAGGGTTGTGTTCTTATTGATATAGGTTTGTGTTCTTATTATATATTGGGTTATGTTCTTAGTGTACATAGGGTTGTGTTCTTAGTGATATAGGTTTGTGTTCTTATTATATATTGAGTTATGTTCTTAGTGTATATAGGGTTGTGTTCTTAGTGATATAGGTTTGTGTTCTTATTATATATTGGGTTATGTTCTTAGTGTACATAGGGTTGTGTTCTTAGTGATATAGGTTTGTGTTCTTATTATATATTGGGTTATGTTCTTAGTGTACATAGGGTTGTGTTCTTATTGATATAGGTTTGTGTTCTTATTATATATTGGGTTATGTTCTTAGTGTATATAGGGTTGTGTTCTTAGTGATATAGGTTTGTGTTCTTATTATATATTGGGTTATGTTCTTAGTGTACATAGGGTTGTGTTCTTATTATATATAGGGTTATGTTCTTAGTGTACATAGGGTTGTGATCTTAGTGATATAGGTTTGTGTTCTTATTATATATTGGGTTATGTTCTTAGTGTACATAGGGTTGTGTTCTTAGTGTACATAGGTTTGTGTTCTTATTATATATTGGGTTATGTTCTTAGTGTACATAGGGTTGTGATCTTAGTGATATAGGTTTGTGTTCTTATTATATATTGGGTTATGTTCTTAGTGTACATAGGGTTGTGTTCTTAGTGTACATAGGTTTGTGTTCTTATTATATATTGGGTTATGTTCTTAGTGTACATAGGGTTGTGATCTTAGTGATATAGGTTTGTGTTCTTATTATATATTGGGTTATGTTCTTAGTGTACATAGGGTTGTGATCTTATTGATATAGGTTTGTGTTCTTATTATATATTGGGTTATGTTCTTAGTGTACATAGGGTTGTGTTCTTAGTGATATAGGTTTGTGTTCTTATTATATATTGGGTTATGTTCTTAGTGTATATAGGGTTGTGTTCTTAGTGATATAGGTTTGTGTTCTTATTATATATTGGGTTATGTTCTTAGTGTACATAGGGTTGTGTTCTTATTATATATAGGGTTATGTTCTTAGTGTACATAGGGTTGTGATCTTAGTGATATAGGTTTGTGTTCTTATTATATATAGGGTTATGTTCTTAGTGTACATAGGGTTGTGTTCTTAGTGTACATAGGTTTGTGTTCTTATTATATATTGGGTTATGTTCTTAGTGTACATAGGGTTGTGATCTTAGTGATATAGGTTTGTGTTCTTATTATATATAGGGTTATGTTCTTAGTGTACATAGGGTTGTGATCTTAGTGATATAGGTTTGTGTTCTTATTATATATTGGGTTATGTTCTTAGTGTACATAGGGTTGTGATCTTAGTGATATAGGTTTGTGTTCTTATTATATATTGGGTTATGTTCTTAGTGTACATAGGGTTGTGTTCTTATTATATATAGGGTTATGTTCTTAGTGTACATAGGGTTGTGATCTTAGTGATATAGGGTTGTGTTCTTATTATATATAGGGTTATGTTCTTAGTGTACATAGGGTTGTATTCTTAGTGATATAGGTTTGTGTTCTTATTATATATTGGGTTATGTTCTTAGTGTACATAGGGTTGTGTTCTTATTATATATTGGGTTATGTTCTTAGTGTACATAGGGTTGTGTTCTTGAAGCATATAGTGGACCTGCTTACCCCTATGGATTCTCTGTATTTTTTATGGATGAAGCCCAAAAATGACTCGCTACTGATTGTTTAGGCAAGATTATGGAAACTTCTGAATCAGCAAAAACTAATGTATGAACATTTTGTTCCACTTCTAAAATTTCTTTTCGTTAAAATTATCTGATCCGTGTCAAAAAAGTGCTTATTCAGTGGTTCCCACACAAACTGGTAAACCATTGTTTTTGAAAATGGCAGGCCAACATTGTGTGAAAAGAAAATTGGAAGAAGTCAGAAAGTTTAGTGCTAGCCAGATTTCTTAAGATTTATGCAGATATTTGGTCCTTTATAAAACAGTCTAACAAGTAGTTCATTATGTTTACTGTGTTGTGTGTGAATTGGATTTTCTTGTCCCACATGGTGGCAGAAGTGAAATAAAATGAAGTTGAATGGGCCAAAATGAAAGACACAAATAAATCTCTGTCCTAATTCTTTACAGTACAGTGGCTGACACTGAGAATATTTACATTATCTTTGCTGAAGTGATGATATGTCAGCTTTTGGCCAAGTTAAACATCCCTTTGAAATAGCGGATTCATTAAAATGGAATTTAAAGAAAATATTTCTAGATAGAAAGTTTGTAGCAGGGAAGGTAATTTATTAAAGAAATATAGTTAGAGAAGGTAGGGCCAGACTTATTTTTTGGTAAAAAAGCAGGTAATTATGTATTTTGTCATTCTCAATAAAGACAACAATATATTTCTAGACTAATTTTTGTTTAATTGTTGAACTGTTAGCTTTATATCTATGCTACTGACAACTATTGAAAAGCATGGACAGAATGTTTTTGGGCAGCTAATTGAATCAGGCAAGTCCCAACTTGTCTGATATAGGGTTATATTCTTAGTGTGCATAAGTTTGTGTTCTTAGTGTATATAACGTATACATAGTGTACATAGGTTTGTGTTTTTAGTGTACATAGGGTTGTGCTCTTCATATACATAGCATTATGTTAGTGTATGTAGTTTGTGTACTTACTGTACATTGTGTTATGCTCCTAGTGTATATAGGGTTATGTTCTTATTGTATATAGGCTGTGTTCATTGCATTTTGTTCTTGTATATAGGCTGTGTTCATT
Organism: Sinohyriopsis cumingii; assembly: GCA_028554795.2. Lineage (NCBI taxonomy): Eukaryota > Metazoa > Mollusca > Bivalvia > Unionida > Unionidae > Sinohyriopsis > Sinohyriopsis cumingii. Next base: position 11,104,648 of record CM068830.1, read on the forward strand.
GCATTTTGTTCTTGTTGTATATAGGCTGTGTTCATTGCATTTTGTTGTTGTATATAGGCTGTGTTCATTGTATTTTGTTCTTGTTGTATATAGGCTGTGTTCATTGCATTGTGTTATGCTCCTAGTGTATATAGGGTTATGTTCTTATTGTATATAGGCTGTGTTCATTGCATTTTGTTCTTGTATATAGGCTGTGTTCATTGCATTTAGTTCTTGTTGTATATAGGCTGTGTTCATTGCATTTTGTTGTTGTATATAGGCTGTGTTCATTGTATTTTGTTCTTGTTGTATATATGCTGTGTTCATTGCATTTTGTTCTTGTTGCATATAGGCTGTGTTCATTGCATTTTGTTCTTGTTGTATATAGGCTGTGTTAATTGTATTTTGTTCTTGTATATAGGCTGTGTTCATTGCATTTTGTTCTTGTTGTATATAGGCTGTGTTCATTGCATTTAGTTCTTGTTGTATATAGGCTGTGTTCATTGTATTTTGTTCTTGTATATAGGCTGTGTTCATTGCATTTTGTTCTTGTTGTATATAGGCTGTGTTCATTGCATTTTGTTCTTCTTGTATATAGGCTGTGTTCATTGCATTTTGTTCTTGTTGTATATAGGCTGTGTTCATTGTATTTTGTTCTTGTTGTATATAGGCTGTGTTCATTGTATTTTGTTCTTGTTGTATATAGGCTGTGTTCATTGCATTTTGTTCTTGTTGTATATTATATTGGGTTGTGTTCATAGTGTACGTAGCATTTTTATTGTGTCTAGGGTTGTGTTTGTAGTGTACATAGCATTATGTTCTTATGATGCTACAATAACATGCTTAGTGAAATTATCGGTTATCTAATACTAGACATATTTAAGGTTGGCGGATAGTTTACATTGAGCTATTTTCATAAATCTGATCAGTAAAATTGTTCCACTGTCACATAATATTTGCAATATCAGGCCCACTTGAACCTCTGCTTTTCTTTGTTCCTGTCATTCATGTCAGCCTATGCTTCAGTAAAGAAAAGTTTGATTTTCTGGTCTAGTGAGGCTACTAATATCTAGTCCTTTTAGTAAACTCCAGACTGAAGGAAGCCCAAAGGTATAAACAAGATCAGATAATGAAAAAATGTTTTGGACCTCATTGCCTGATAAGGTTTTAGGAGCATTGTGTTACAACACCTCAAAGCAGAGATAGTTATTGGTCGATTGGGATCATGGAGAAGTAGAGAAAAAGCTCATCTGCTGGGGTGGTCTAGTCACTCCTGATCCCTGACCAGTTTTGTTATTCTTGTAACTCATCAGAGGGAAAAGTTACGGTTGATGTATTTGCATTACAATAGATAAATCCAAAAGTAGAGTAGATTGAAATTCAAGTGTGATTACACATTAATTAATCCCTTGCCCTTGAGCAGACATGTGCAGCTACCTCCAGGATATGGGCCAGATAAGTGATTTTTAAAGTCACACCATTTGTTGTATATAAGCAGATACAACCAGGTCATGGGTTGTAGGTTGTACATGCCTACCCATGAGGGTACATTAAAATTCCTGTACCAATTGTGCTAAGTTTTGCCTATGCACATTAATTAACCCCTTACTCTAGGGGGTAGATTGAATATTTTTGTATGAGCTTTGTTACATTCTGCATACACACCTTAATTAACCTTATCTTTGAGGGTAGGTTCAAATTCTTGTAAAGGTTTGTTACATTTTGCTTACACACATTAAGTCATGCACATTCAGAAAGGTAGGTCTGCGTAGTCCAGACAGCTTTGAAAATGCACAGATTAGGTAAATGTATAATATTCAACCCTGATATTGATTTGTTGCTTGTTGCTGGTTCTATATTTTAAAAAGGTATGTTTATTATTTAGAACCACCTGTATATCTGCATTTTCTTTCTTTTTTTGGTCTTGCACATGCAGTTCTGAAGATGAGCGTGATCAAGAAGGCAGTTCCCATCTCACTCCTCCCGATTGGATAAAAGATTTATCCAGTTCACCAATCAGAACCTTTATTCCCATTTCTCAGCAACAGGAGTCTGAATATTTTAGGAATCAGTTTGCTTACAGATTAGATAGGGTGGAAAAAGCCATGACAAAAAGGAAAAGGAAAGTTTCCAGGAAAAAGAGAACATCAAGAAAGAGACGGAGGACATCCAAATCAGGCAAAAATCCTAATAAATGCATCTAATTTGTGATTAAAATATAGTCATTGTTATCTCCCAACTATTTAGCCATGTTCACACCTTGTACACATGAAGCTTTCACATGTTCACACCTTGTAGACAATATGAAGACACTTTCTTCATTGAAATCTTGGGAGTGCAAATATTTAATTCTTGGAAAATACTGAGGGAGAATAAAGGACTGACAATTCATAAATTTATTGACATTGAGTCAAAAGTATCTGATACATTATGATTTATAATGTACGTATAACTTGTAGGATGGAAAAATCTTGGCAGTGTTAGTTTGTAAAATGACAAAATCAGCAAAGCCTTCAAAAATTGTATGTTAATATCATGCTGTTTGTTTTGAAATTTTCCTTGTTGCATTAAAAATATACAAAATGAATGGAGTTGAGTGGTGGCTTTCCTGTTTATAGCTGTATGTCCAAATCCATATTGGTAGTTATGGTTATTTATGTCTGTCTGCATACAGAGTGTGTAAGGTTTGATTTCCTATCACAAGTTTACTGGCATAAGCTATATTATTTATGTCTGTCTGCATACAGAGTGTGTAAGGTTTGATTTCCCATCATGAGTTTACTGGCATAAGCTATATTTAGCCTAATGAATCATTAATTAAATGCAATTAAATGAGCAAGCCTGCTGTGATTTGGTCATAGAGAAGAGCTTAGTGGATGGCCAGTTGTTAATCGTCTGCATCCGACATCTGTCCAGTCATTAGCACAAGTTTGTCATCACAACTCCACCAGAATTACATACAGGATGGCCATGAAACTTTACGCACATTCATCTCAAAGCCTAGTTGGTCATAAATAAAAATAGTGCTGAATTTTGTTACCATTGTTTCTAAGTCGAAAGTTTTTGCTTGGTGTGGGATTTTCACCAGAATTATTATGAAGTTTAGTTGATACCAATGAAAATCATGTAGAACTGTAGTTGATGTAGTAAAAATCTTGTTATTGCTGCTGAAAATTTGGTTTTCACCAGAAGATTTCTTGTCTATGCAGATCTCACATCCAGTATGGTCATCACAGTGGCCTTCATGAAAATCCTGTTTTGGTTACTCCTTCTAAATGAAAAGTTATTATTGACATTGGATTTTCACAAGACATGTCTAGTTGGTACTAAATAGTGCAGATCTGATGTCGAATCTGGCAATATGTCTGCCACTTGAACGTATTGGTACTCCTCAAAAAAGAAAGTGATATCATCTAAGGATTTTCACTACTCATCCAGAATTGCTGTTCATGTCAACATAGGGTGTTTGCCGACAGACATGGTATCTGTTTAGACCTAAATGAAAATGGTGTTATTCTGATAGTCAATATGGCTGCCACAGTAACAAACTGAAAATCTTGTCACTAATTCTTTTGAATTGATGGTCGTTTCCATAAAAAAATTCTTCTAATGCTGTCTGGTTTGTCATAATCAAGACACAGTAATTTTACATTCATGATAACTGCCACAGCAGCCGATTTGTAATTCCTATTGATCAAAAGTGAGATGATTTTGGCATTATGCAGGGAAAAACAAAATTGGTCTTTAATTTCTGAAAAGTCTTTGGATGTGAGAGCATTAATTCCTTGTTAAACAAAAGTTTATTATATTCACCTTTCATTGATGACAGATACAACCATTTTGTAAAAGATTTTTTTTAAAAATCTAATCTGATTACAATCAGATTTCCACTGTTCTGCATGAAGATCTGATGGTGACCACTTAGGGGTCATGTTCTGGTGACCTTTGAATTAGCCAATAGAAATGCATCTTTAAAAAATCTGAAAGTGAATCAAATCATTCAGTACAATTCATACTCTTCATCCTCACTGCAGTCTCCAGATGTGAAGATATAAGACCATCTGATTGGTTGATAAAATTAGTGATTATGGTAATAACATATGACTCCTAAATGGTTGCTGTCGGGTCTTCATGTATAACAGTGGAGATCTGATTTTAGTCAGATTGTTTTTAACTTGTTCATCCATGCAAAACATGCAGTTAATATCATTCAACTTGTAACAAGATTCCTCTGGAATTTCTGTGTATTTATAACTAATGGAAACTTCTTATATTCTGGTACAGTGAGAAAATACCATATTACCTACCACCAAGTAGCCAAGTGGTTTTAAGCGCTCACCATTACAGTTAACTGCCATCTCACCTCTGTCTGAGTGGGTTCGAGTCTCAGTTTTGGCTCGTGTGCTTATGTGAGAAAGATTGCCAGTAGCTTCTTGTGGGTCAGTAGTTCTTCTGGGGTTTTCCCAGCTTCTTCCTCCACCATTTATACTGGCCGCCATGTATAGCCTATCTTGTGCTGAAAAATGGCGTTAAACCTTACAACAACAACAATCCTTGGTCATTTGATAGTTACTTATGGTGACAGCATGACACTATCAGCTGGATAAAAAAAAAAATTTTTCTTCTAAGGTGACATCTAGGTATATAAATCCAGTGTTCCAGTTGGGTTCTCAAGCTAAAAGTAGCCTTTAATACCTATAGCCTCTCCAGGGTAAGGGGACGCAACTCAGTCGCCTGTTCTCGTAAGGTGTTAGGTTAGATGACATAAATGAAGAAACCAATTATTGGAGTAAAATACATTTATTTGAGAATACAATCCTGGTTATAATATGGATATACTCTTCCCTCCAAGAGTGCACTTCAATGGTAACATGATTTGGCACTCATCCCAATATCAAGGGGAGACTACACAGTCTAACTTGTATGGCCAGAAGGCATTAGCTCCCATAGCTAAAACATTTAGCTAGGAGGGATGGATATGCAAGGTAGTGACCATAATCCTAAGGTATTATGGTTGGGTAAGTATTTAAGAAAATATTTTATTTCAAAAATGTGTTTTTCCTTGGGTTCATGGTTACCTTTACCTTCAAAGACCATATTGCCAATGTAAGCCATCAAAAGTGTTTAGTGTAAATTTGTGAGAAGCTGTACAAGTAATGTTAAATGCATTATATTTAAACCCCATGATAAATGTTTTGAGGTTGAATAACTCTTGTACTATAGCATAAATGTTGCATGTATCACATGAATACATTTTCCCCCCAAAAAATCATACACCAAGTTGTCTCCAAAATCACAATTTTCCAGAGATCTATTTCATTTTCAAAGTTTATAACCTTTCGATGCAGAAAATGGAACTACTATTAAGAAAGCAGTCCCTGGAACAATCCAGGGGGCCCTGAGTGGCCGAGTGGTCTAAAGCGCTCTCTGTTACGGATCACTGCCATCTCACCTATGTCTGTGTGGGTTTGAGTCTCGAATTCAGCTAATGTGGGTATGTGAGAAAGCTTGCCAGTAGCTTCTCATGGGTTGGTGGTTCTTTCTGGGGTTTTCCCAGGTTCTTCCTCCACCATTAATACTGGCCGCCATGTATAGCCTATCGCGTGCTGAAAAGTGGCTTTAAACCCTACAACAACAACAACATTAATCCTGACTGATGATACAGCCATAATAGTTATCATGTACTAGTATGTTTTTCCCCTCCCATCTCCAGGCATATGAAATGTAGTTTTTAATTGCTACTTGAACAGCAGCTAAGATGACCAATAACGAAACAAGTTTGCAATTAAAACTACTGTTGAACTCTTGCATCATCATGAATGAACAGGTCTAAACATAAGTCATCACTAATACAGTGTACTCCTTTTGAACAGACCCATTGACTAGTGACCACCACTTCTTACAACCTAAATCTCTGGACACTGGCGAGTTTATGTTGAAAATTGCCACTGAAGGATGACCAACCCTCTAATGTGACCATCATATTAGTGAAAGGATCTCAAATTTACTTCTTCCAGACAGATAGAAAATGTAGTTTACATATGGCTATCTCAAATATTTGTTGATTTCTAAATCCTTCGACATTTGTTCCAACATGCCAATAAGTGCCCGATTTTAATCCAAACAAAAGTAAATCAGATTGTCCTTATTGCTGCATGTTCCTTAGATCTTTTGTCACATTGAAGTGTGTGTGTGATTTGGAATTTTGACATAGCTTTAACAAATTTTCAGTCATATTGCTATGATGTCTGCAGTGTGGCAGTTTACGGTGATGTCTAGTTCTGGGACAGACATAGCATGATGTCATACCCAGTCACATTATCCTGACACCAGGCCGACCAGTCCTAACACTAACCTCTTATTGCTGAGCGCCAAGCGAGGCAGCTGTTAGTACCATTTTTGTAAGTCTTTGGTATGACTCAGTTGGGGATCAAATCCATGACCTCCCGCATCTGAGGCGGACGCTCCAACCATTAGGCCACCAGAGCAGTTAGTAAGGTTATGCATTTTGGTCAAAGATAAAATCTGGCCAGAGAGATGTTGCAAGATAGGAAAACTGTCATCACTGTAAAATGAAATGTTGTGAACCAATCTGAACTATAAAGCAACCTGTGTCTCTCATAAAAATGAAATATATGAATAAAATTCAAATGGAAAAAAATTGTCATGATAGAAAAAGACAAATTTCAACTCGTCTCTCTTGAAATATTCAATATTTTATTTCTCATTAGAAACAAGTGATGTTATGCATATGATAACTGAATTTTTCTTGAATACAAGTCCATAAAAATAGCAAATACACTTCCAAATTATACAAGAAAACCTCATTCAAATCAAAAGGTGTTGCTAATAAAGGAAATTTATGTCGAGAAATGACCAAATGATTTATTCACAGAAAATATAAGATACATGGGTTTTATTTTGTACATTAATATAACTCAAGAAAATCTCTTAATTATACATCCATAACATAATTAATAGGAATGCTGTGTCTGACTTCATAAATAACTTTTGAAGAGCAAGTCTGAGAATCTGCCATTCTAAAAAGCAGGGAAATACAGCAAGTACCATGACCTTGGGGAGCTACTATAACAGCATGTACAAGTTTCTAAGGGTGTATCGATGACAACAAAAGAGTGCAAAACTTTCACATATTGCAAAATATAAATATGCCAATTTTCAAGCACTGTAATCCCATGGCTTATGTAAAATGCCTTCACTTTATGTATTTATCAAAATTGTGAAGAAAAAAACAGCTGTAAAGGGGTGAGTCTTGATAGAAACAAAAAAGCTGTATTATTAGAATTACGTTCACTATAATCCTTTAGTGTTGTGGAAAAATCAGACAGCTGGCTGCAAACATTTTAGCAATTAATAGCCATGCTTGGAAATTCTAACCTGGCAGTCTTTAATAAATGTGGTGGATGTCTCACATTAATTTTTATGTTAACTTTCCTTGGGAAGGTCAAATCAAGAAAACAATACAATTCTCACAAGTTAACTTGCATCATATTCTATGGTTAAATCAGTTTTAATTTGGTATCAAGAATTTGGCACCTGGTTAAAAAATTATACTAAAATCAAAATTAGCTGCAACAGTATGACTTCCTATCGAGTTTGTTCATTTAAATCTTTTGTATTGTTTGATCTGACTCATCAATTGTAGGCACTTTTGTTTGAATCTTAAGCTGAAATAATCAATTTCAGAATAAAATGCACATTTTTAAAACATACACAATGTTTACAGACTATACATTATGCATAATAAAGTACATGACATTCCATACCTAACATTATAGTCCTTATAATAACATGTATACAATATTCCATACTTAGCATCATAGTCCTTGTAATAACATGTATATGACATTCCATACCTAACATTATAGTCCTTGTAATAACATGTATACGATATTCCATACTTAGCATCATAGTCCTTGTAATAACATGTACATGAAATTCCATACCTAGCATTATAGTCCTTGTAATAACATGTACATGAAATTCCATACCTAGCATTATAGTCCTTGTAATGACATGTATATGACATTCTATACCTAGCATTATAGAATTTGTAATAACATGTACATTCAATACCTAGCATTATAGAACTTGTAATAACATGTACATTCCATACCTAGCATTATAGTCATTGTAATAACAAGTACATTCCATACCTAGCATCACAGTCCTTGTAATATCATGCCTAGCATTATAGCCTTGTAATAAAATGTACATGACATTCCATACCTAGCATTAGTCCTTGTAATAACATGTACATGACATTATATACCTAATATAATAGTCCTTATAATAACATGTACATGACTTTCCATACCTAGCAGTATAGTCCTTGTAATAACATGTACATGACGTTCCATACCCAACATTACAGTCCTTGTAATAACATGTACATGACATTCCATACCTAGCATTATAGTCCTTGTAATAACATGTACATGACAATTCCATACCTAGCATCATAGTCCTTGTACTAACATGCCTTACATTACAGTCCTTGTAATAACATGTACATGACATTCCATGCCTAACATAGTCCTTGTACATGACAGTCTATACCTAACACTAGTAGTCCTTGTAATAACATGCCTAGCATTATAGTCCTTGTAATAACATGTACATAGCATTCCATACCTAGCATTAGTCCTTATAATAACATGTACATGACATTCCATACCTAGCATTATAGTCCTTGTAATAACATGTACTTGACATTCCATACCAAGCATTATAGTCCTTGTAATAACATGTACATGACATTCCATACCTAACATTATAGTCCTTGTAAGAATATGTACATGACATTCCATACCTAGCATTATAGTCCTTGTAATAACATGCCTAACATTATAGTCCTTGTAATAAATGTACATTCCATACCTAGCATTAGTCCTTGTAATAACATGCCTAGCATTATAGTCCTTGTAATAATATGTACATGACATTCCATACCTAATATTATAGTCCTTATAACATGTACATGACATTCCATACCTAGCATTATAGTCCTTATAATAACATGTACATGACATTCCATACCTAGCATTATAGTCCTTGTACTAACATGCCTAGCATTATAGTCCTTGTAATAATACCTACAAATAAGGCAATACTGCTATGCAGAGTTGGTCACAACCTTACAATTTTAGCATGTCAGCAAATTGTTTGCTGTTTTCGGTTTAACGCCATTTTTCCGTTCAAGATGGGCTATACATGGCGACCAGTATAGCTAGTGGAGGAAGAACCTGGGAAAAACCCTATAAGAACCACTGATCAACAGAAAGCTACTGGCAAGCTTTCCCACATACCCACATTGGCCAAGCTCAAGAATCAAACCCACACAGACAGCGGTGAGATGGCAGTGATTGGTAAAGATGAGCAGTTTTGAACACCTGGCCACTGGGCGTACACTTTTTTTGTGGATATTTTCTATTCAGATGCAGAAACAATTATTTCAGATACTTCAACTTTCTTTTTGTCTTGAAGAAGCCTTCAAAATTAAAACAACTGCAAGCTAGTATTATGTAGTTACCAGGATCAATGCACATCTATTTTCTTGACTAGCAAAACATGAATAAATGTACACGACTGCTTAAAGATGGAAAGTAGGCAGCATAGTACTTCTAACTGGAAAATGAATAGTCCAGTGTTCAGGACGGTGTTGTCAGATTAACATATACAAATCACGATGGTGGTGTCAGACTGCATGTACAGATCATGATTGGTGTCAGAATGCATGTACAAATCATGACAGTGGTGACAGATTGCACTGTACAAATAAAGATTGTAGAGGTAATAGATATTGGCTACAAAAATTATAGATCTGCTTACACCTACACCATGACACCACCAGAGGTACAATATAAGCTCAAAATGCATCATCTCATTCTAGACAAAAAAGACTTGCTTCTTACTTTGACTGGATATGGTTTACAGCCATGGGTGTTACAATGTCTTAACATTACAGGCCTCACAACGGGACAACTTCATGTCATCCATGACACTAGCTTTAGCAGTTTGACGCAAATGAAGCTAAATGACCTCTATTTTTTCATTCCCTGGTTGCAATAGCAGTAAAAATGAAATGCGTATGTATTTCAGTGCTAATCTTTCATTCTAGTAGGATCAATTTTTCACACATCTAACTAGATATTTTTCCACTTAAAACTTCTAAAGTAACAAGTTACCTTTCAAGTCTCTTCAAAATAGCCAAGGTTACTTAGTGATCTTCCTTTCAGTCTACAATGTTCCTTTTAAATCATTAGTACAGCCTTATGTTCTGGAACATTGCATACAGTGATGAATCTGGCTATTGACAAATAGGTGTGTTAATTGTTTTATGTCCAAATATACAGTGTTACCCTGCTATAGCACGATCTGTTTTAACACAAATTCAGATCAAATGCAGTTGTGGCATAGTTACCAAAATTTCATGTACATGTATTTTTCTACTACGTGAAAAGATAGTTTTTTCTTATTAAAAAGAATGAAAAAATAACAAAATTTGTAGTATCATTTTTAAAAGACGATCATGGCACTGCTCCTGAAATTTCATACACATGTATTTTTCTCAGTAAGCAGTTTTTTTTTTTCCGTAAGTTTAACCAGTTTTCAGTAGTGTGTAAGAAAATATCATAAACTGTTATTGTAAAGCTGGAAAACGTAATTAAAAGTTCAGAATGTGCAGCAACGATTAATATTATGTTCAACTGAAAAGTTTGTCAAGTACGTGTAGACTTTATTTACCACTAGCAATGCTGCACAAATTTTAGTTCCAAACCCTATGGAGCTCAATGGCTTTTTGCTATCTCTCAACTTGATGTAATTCTTGGAAATTCTTTTTTCCATTTCATATGACGATGACAATTATATTTCCTGCCACGAGTCATACTCAGATTGGCACGTCATGTCCAATAAATATAATTGTGTTCCTTCCAGCTTTTATTCACAAGAATCTGAATATTCCTTCTTATTTTTCTGTGTTATTAACACTTTTTAAGAGGCTTATTTCCCCTTTTGTCATAATCATGCATCGCTTGATGGAGGCCATTTTTAAAAAAATCTTTGATCAACAGTTTGCTCATGCAGACACTTCGCATGAACAAATATGTGCAGTTTAAAACGTCTGATGTGCTGCTGTAAAGTTAGTCTGGTTCCCTGATCAATTTTACTACTTCTAATATGAAACCCAGATCCAAATCGAACACAGATGAACAAATTTTCTGCAATTTTCGGCAATGATCATTTTTCCGTAGTTTTTCCTTGTATGCCGTAAGTTCGTATTTTAAGGGTAAAATTAGTATTATCGGTGAATAATGTCATCCATTCCCTAGAAAAATGACCCCATTGTTGACTGACAGTTATTTATGCTGTAGTCATTTAAATGGATAGGTGTAAAAATTGTTAATCAATTGACATTCACAAGGGTTAACAGGACACAGAAACAAAGCTTTTAATGTTAAAGAGAAGAATGAAGCCCTGGACATGATTAATTCTGGTAATCAAATTTGTCAGTTGAGGAAAATGATTAACTTTGCCAAGAACATACATGACAGTAACAGCAGCTGAAATGAATCAGTTAAAAAACAGAATGCAGTATTACAGTGGTCCCCCTTTTACATGGCCACCCCTTCGGCACCAGGAAAGTGCCCTTATAAGACTGGTGACCTTTCCAGAGGGGGACTATATTTGTGAGATGTATATGTGTATATAGTAGGAAAGCTACATATAACTTAAAGCAATTAATGTCTTCATTTAAAAGTAGAATTAATTATTAAAAATGTTCTTTTTGCCTTAAAAACAGTTATTTCAAGTAGCTTAAAGTAATAGTTCATGAAATGCGAGTGGGATATTCTTGGCATGCGCATTACAAAACCACTGAAAACATCATCTAAATCTTGGTACATAATTATTCTCTTTCCATTTAGTCTATTTTTCCACTGCCAGAGAATATTCTCTTCATCTTTTACACTCCTGTTTATTTGAGTCTTCCCAACATAAAATCTTTCAGCAAGTGAACTCTTTCCAATGTCGTCAAGTCGAATAACTTTTTCTTCTAAAGTATTATTTCTTCGCTTACATGACGACATGATAAAGTTCTATAATGGTTTATTCCTATGTTGCTAATTGTACAGTACTGCAATGTAATTTTACAGACGAAACTTTTGTACACGAAAAATATTGTTATAAAGGAAGTGATACATGTACTGTCACATGACTTTTTGGTCTTTGTCTGGTACCCTATTTTGTTCAAAGTTGATTGTGTCTGTATGTATCATGTGTTAATCTGCAAAATCTATTTTTAGCCTATCTGACCAAGCTATGATCTTTACAATTACATTGGTCGTAATCGCCAATTTAAATATATATAAAAAATCAACCGTGTGATGCCCAAAGCTCTATCAAAACATTGCTGACTCCATTTTTATCTGACCATGTTATAATCTTGACAATTAAATCCAGTCGTAATCGTCAATAAAAAAAAACTGCTGTGTGAAGCCCAAAGCTCTATCAAAATATTGCTGACCCCATTTCCTGCAAACATTGGGGTTAATGATATAATAATGATAACAACTAGAGTGGTACATGTACTTTAGCCAACACTTCTTTCAGTAAAGAAAACTTGACATCCAGAAACTGACATCGAGAAAGATAATCGGATTACTTACCTAATTGTAATTAAATATTGGTTCTGGATATATATTAATAATAAAATGCAGCCACTTGTGAGGGGTAAATTTTACATCTGTGCACTAATATGGTGGCCGCTGGTAGCATTAGAGGGATGACCTTTCATGAGGGGTACTTTTGAACACAAACTTGTCAGTACCAAGGGATTTTGGCTGTAAAGAGTGGATGGCCGCTGGTCAGGGGGGCCGTTCATGAGGGGGACCACTGCATGATTCACAGATGAGAAAATTTTATGACTTATGAAATTTATACTGACACTATACACTGACCTTGAGACATATTGAAATGTGTGCTTCATCTTTTTGTTATGTAATTTTACCATTTGTTTTTCCATTAAATTCAGAAACATAATGATTTGTGACAATTACTGAATATTTTAAACCAGTGTGCTTGTGATTGATAGAATTAACATTTATTTCATTGCATCTGATAAAACTGGCAGTTAGGTACACAGTGTTGATACCCTATTCATGCTATACATTAGTCACACATTATTAACAATGTACAAATATATTTACTAGTACGTGGTTCTCTGAATAAAGCAAAATATATATGCAATCTGAGTTTTTACTACATGTGCATTTCTGATTTAATATTCTTTGAAGATGGCAACTGTGCAATTATGAAGGACGTAATTTAGTATCCACTTTTTATTGGCACATGCATCATTTTCTTCAGCTAAACGACGACTGGTTATAACACATTTTTTGTATATAACATGGTTGGGTTCCATGGACCCTGACCATCACGTTAAAGTGGGGTCACACTGTATGATGCAAAAACAATGGTTGATTGCTCAGATTCAACTGTTACACATAAACTTAATTCCAGATATAAGGGAGACTAATCAAGGCATCTAATAATAAAGTGTCCAAATTTTACATGCAGCTAAACACCATAATTGCTCAAAGACCAAGTGCCTCAAATAATAACCAGATTGCTCACCTGGCTGAATATGCCTAATAGCCAATCTGCCTAATGATGTCCCACCCAGTCACATTGTCCTAACACTAACCTCTTAATGCTGAGTGCCAAGCAAGGCAGCTGTTAGTACCATTTTTTTCTAAGTCTCTGGCATGACTCGGCTGTGGTTTGAAACCCACGACCTCCTGCTTCCAAGGCAGACGCTCTAACCACTAGGCCACCAGAGCAGTCTTCATCAGATTCTGTTAATAGGTTTTTGAGAAGTTGTCATTCGAATATATCTCCATTTTTAGTAATGATAGCAATTGTATTATGTCCGATTAGTGTCATTTCTATAAACTTGAAAGGCCTTTATGTTAGGATGCTTTGTGCCAAGTTTGATTGAAACTGGTATGGCCATTTTTTAAAAGTTTAAACTAGCAATTGTTAATGAAAGCAGAGCCATACCTTAAGCTCACCTGGACTTATGGAAAGGTGAGCTCACCTGGACTTATGGATAGGTGAGCTCAGCTGGACTTGTGGAAAGATAAGCTAAAAATGACTTTTGTTAATGAACCATTTTCAGACAAGTTGAATCACGAAAAATGAACAGTGATTTCAGTATAAAGATGATGCATACACTACAAGTATTCACTTGTACAACACAGATATTTAACTATGTACTTGTTGTAGGCCACATAAAATTCCAAAGTAACATTACCTGAACTGTAACATTGGAAGTTTTTTTTATTTTACTCCCTTGGATAGAATGGAGAGGTGTGCTAATAAATGGAATTTATTCTTTCATGATACTCTCAAGACACTGACAGGAAAACTATAAAATAATAAACCTTCTCCGATTTTCTCCATGAAGGAGCACAAACCCAAAACTTGGACAAGACTATCAATGTTCAATCATGCTAGGTGGTTTTGTATCACATTTTAATATGAAAATATTGTGTACAGTTATTTACTTGAATCAGATTCAAAAGAATAAATAAAGCTCTAATAAGCAAATTAATTTTACATCTGATCAACATAACGTTTTAATTAACTGGTTTGATATGAAAAATGCTGTCACTTACACATTCACTAGTTTGACAAGAAAAGCTCTGTCACTTGCACATTCACTGATATATGCATTTGTTCACTTGTTTATGTAAGCAAAAACTGTACAATTCCTTGCCAAGATATGCAAATTCTAAATAGAGTTCTTATGAGCAGTCCAAGTTTTGTACAATAAAAAGAGTTATACAAGTTGTCCATTGTATGTCCTTCTCCTTTACCACAAATGTTTTTGTACAAAATGCAACACAAATAAAACTCTTGAAACATACTATCATGCTGGCCATTCAAAACTATCCCTCCTATATCTCTCCATCAATTCTGGCAAAACTTGGGCTAAATAATATCTTTAAACATGTCACCCCTCTTCTCTTTATCACAGAGAAACAGATTCAACTATTATACAGAATTATACCATATTTACAAAATTCAGTCTGCATTAAATTATTGTGGAGTGCCGTGACTTTAGTGAGTCCTCTGTTTTGTTGCGAACACTGGAAGGTGCAGATCGAGGTACAGTATACAAGGGTGATCCTTCGTTTCCTGTTATTATTACAGTTCCATAAAACTGTTCTTGTTCCTCTCTTTGGCGAGCAAACTCTTCTTCCAGTTTCTGAAATAGAAGTAAAAATTAGCTATTCAATTTGATTAGACAGAACCCTAATTTAAGTGACTGAACACAGCAATTAGATCTCTCTCATCTACACAGCTTTTTGAAGTCTGCAGCAGCCATGGTAAATATTAACTATCATGCACCGCTCTGGTGGCCTAGTGGTTAGAGCGTCTGCCTCGTATGCGGTAGGTCATGGGTTCGATACCCGGTCGAGTCATACCAAAGGCTTACAAAAATGGTACTGACAGCTGCCTTGCTATACATCACTATAAACTGTCACACTGCAGACATCGTAGCGATATGACCGAAAAATTGTTAAAGCTACGTTAAAAATCCAAACCACACACACATTAACTATCATGCAAGAAAAAATTTCAGACCACAGTGATCTTGGCTTCAAACTGTTGACCCTGTAACATGGCATAAAAGTGTGTGTGACTTGAGGTCTAACATGAAATACATGCAGTCCATGATGCTCATTCACATGTACAATACATAGCTGACCAGTTGAGAAAAATCTGTCACAATATACAATGCATGGTCTTCAATATACAACGCACGGTCCTGTACATGAAAACTTTTCCCAGTGAATAAACATATTTATTCTTAATTTCATCTGCACTGGTCATAGAGTGCTTTCTTTGTAGTTTATATAGCATGGAAAATAGTGTGGTCATGAGCTGAATAAAATACTTAAAGCAATGTTAGTAAAGCACAAAATGCAAGTCACAGTGACCTTCTTTGGCTGCAAGGGTGTAGTATCAACATAGATACATCCACTTATCAAGTTTTTGATTTTAACATGAACCCAAGGAATACGATTTACATTCACATTTTAAATAAAGTCACTGAAGTACAACACACTGGTCACAAAAAAACACTTTTTTCTGCAATAAAGTGTGTATCAAGATGTATCTACTCACAGTTTCATGTTTTTAGATACCAGGTAAGAATGCCTTCATACAGCATGCCAAAAACAATCCAAAGCCAACAAAACAAAAAATGAAATAATGTCACAATAAATTTCTTTTAATGCAAGGATGCATTTGATGATTCTAGCATAACAGTACCCAAGAAATGAACACAAAACACAAAATTTAACCTACGTAAACATAAAACATGGGCCATAATGGTCTACTTCTACAATAAAAATAATAAGATGAAACACTGTAAATTTTGTGATTATCGATATGATTATATGTTCCAAATATGCCAAAAAAATTATATGTCATAGGAGCTAAACACAAACAAGGGGCCCAGAAAGGTTAATATTGCTCACCTGTGAGCATGACATGTCAGCTGAATACAAACTCATGAATTTAAACAAAAGGTGAAAGGAAAGCCGGAAGCACATAGATGCAACATCGTATATTAATGCTGGTACAACTTGTTCCTTTTCCTACACCATAAATATTGTGTCATTTTCTCCGCATTAGAAATGACACATCATTTATATAAACAGCCTTGTCCCCAGGAACTGAGTCATAACTTAGAAACTGTTCATATTCCACCCTTAAAGTGGCATTTTAAGCGGAGGTAATGTATGCAGTCAGCTCGGGCTCCACCAGTGAAGTCATAACTTGGAGATCCCCACCCAAATGAGCTGGTGTGACCCAGTAGTTAACACACTGGATTCATGAGCAGAAGGTTGCAGGTTTGATTCCCACCATCTGACCAGCCTGGATCTTTTAATATTATGTGTGGATTTTCACATAACTGAACTTGTTGACACGAATGATTAGAAAACAAAGTATTTATTCAATTTGGGACCCATGGATTCTGTCGATATATATATACAGAGTTAGAAAAGAAATTAAATTTTGAAATTATGGGAAGGGTATAAGTTTCTTTTTCACAGTTTTAAAATTATTTTGAAGTTCATGACAAAAAGCAGCTACAAGATTATCTCCATTGGGAGCATAACATTTATTAAAAATCTGATCAAGTATGCTTTCAGTAAGTTTCTAAATAAAATGAAAATAAAGATAAAGTGAAAATTAATAAATAATTAAAACAAATACCTGCAGGTACTATGAAATTTGCATGCCTTCACCACCACTAGGCCAGGCTAATGAAAAACCATGTGCAACAAAGCATTTTTGGTGGGTCTGGGATAGAACTGTTCATCAATTTTCAATTTCTGTAGTTTTATTCGTTTATTTAGGTTTCCTTCATTTTTTGGGCAATCTTTAGGTTTTCAAGTCAAAATTAAATTTTAGGTTTTTTGGGGTGTTTGAGGACTGCTTCTAACTCTGTATATATTTATTTTGTATCTTGTTGTCGACATATGCATGACAAACTTGGTAGAAACAATAGACTCTCAGCCCAGGACATTGTATTTTCATGTACACAGGCTTCTTCTTAATATAAGTGGAAAGGAGTGTATGATCAAAATCTGATCAGAAAGGAAGGCTTGGGGGTGTTCAAAAACAAGTGCTGACAGACAGACAGATGGACAGATGGACAAAAGGCCAAACATTAGTTCACTTGGACTCTGGACAGGTGAGGTTATTTTAACTTAAGCTGGCAAAAAATCTAACAGAGATACATACAATTATTTATTACATACTTAAGTGTGAAATATAGAAACTTATTGGCAAAATAATTTTCATATTTTTCCTTCCTTATATTTTTACGTGAAGATACAAGATTTCTCATCATGCCTTGTGTTGTTTGATTGTTTGTGCATACAAAAGTTGTACCTGCAGCAACAAGAACTAGTATTTTGTGAGCAAGAACAAATACATAGAAACTACCTTACATTTTTGGACATGGAAATTAATCCCTGATGAAGAAATTTGACCAGATGTCATTTGCATCCTTCTAAAATTATTTCCCCTTACTTCCTTAACAAACAGTTTACATAATGTCAAAAATATAATGTACTGTGACAGATTAATTTATTGTGACAGATTAATTTACTGCAACAGATTAGACAGATTAATTTACTGTGATAGATTAGACTGATTAATTTACTATGACAGTTTATGCCAACCTAATCCTACTGCTCTATTAAGTCATGCATAGTTAATTACATCAGCCTATAAAATTAAGGTGAATTTTTTTTAAAAATGGAAAAGGGTTAAAGTGCTATACCAGTGAACGAGATTAATCTTCTAAACATTCATTCTGGTATATAACAAAATGATAATTTTCTTTCCTACATAAATATTGGATATATTTGATCTTGTAGTACCACTCATTAAAATATCACATTTTTGTACATGAAGAAATATATAAGGTATTAATGAAGGTAAAGAAAAATAATCCTCTATGTACAATAATCATTCTACCATGAAAACTAAACTTAAAATAAAAACTTTAACCAACGTCAGTAAAGTGTGAAATATGGCTGAGATTGGTCTCCTTTAATGTTGATGTATTAACTGTAGATGCATCCCCTCACCTAATTTCGTGATTTCAATGAGTTAAATGCAAACACTTTACCAATAACGTACAAATAATATACATGTGTAAAGTTTGCCCTCATATGAAATCCACTCTAAACTGCTGCCTCAGACCTAAGAAGAAAGAATGGTTGAGATGCATTGAGAGTGAACACATGCACGCATGTGTGCATGCACATGCATACACATACACACATGAATACAGCATGTGTGTAGCACTCTGACCTGTTTTCGTGGTATAAGCTGTGTCTTCCATTCCCTGTGTTCATTTGCATAGTGGTCATCGAGCTCCTTGATTTTCTGGGTCTCGTGCTCCATCAGCATCTTCCTCTTCTCGGCCTGAAAGCAAAGCAAACAGTGAAAAAATTCAACATTATCTTTCTATTTAGTTAGATCTCAACAATAATCTTCAATTAGCAAATTCTGAGATGCTTCTTTTAGTAATCATGCCAGTACTAAATAATTTTGTGTTTGTAAAACACATATGCCCCCACTGCAGACCAAAAAGTAGGAGCCAAAGAAAAATGTTCAGTCTTTGGACAGTTTTAAAAACTGCTATAATAACTTCAAAACCTAATCAGATCATCTAACATACCTGAACAGTTTCATTTGTCTACCTGCAATGTGGGCATAAAAAATCTACAGCCAAGTGGTAGGTACTGTTTATGCAGGACAAGAAGGTAGTGGGTTTGAATCCAACCCTAGCCAGTAATGATGTTTCCTTAGCTTAACTCTTAACACTGCTTGAACCAGTCAATACAAGTGTTCCACAGAGTGCAGTATCATTACTTTAACTGTGAATGACATTTCCATTCTGATTAAGCAGGTAAAACTTGAATTCCAAGCATATCTGTGCAAACAATTTTAAACACAGCCATATTCTATCAAAAGTTGAAGTTGAATACTTCCACCAGTGTACAAGATATGTGACTTCAAGAAATTTTACCATCACCATAATATTGTTGATGTCATTCTGATTTAAGCAGGTAAAACTTGAACTCCAAGCATATCTGTGTACACAATTTTAAACACAGCCATATACCATCACCATAATATCGTTGCTGCTGCTAATGATGCTTTCGGAAACATAATATCTATGTTACAAAATTCACAGATAAGAAATTAAGCATGTAAATGTGTGCCAACACATCCTGAGAGGCTAATCTGCAATGGACTGATGTCCAAAATGGAGGGGTAACCTGCAATGGACTGATGTCCAAAATGGAGGGCTGACCTGCAATGGACTGATGTCCAAAATGGAGGGCTGACCTACAATGGACTGATGTCCAAAATGGGGGGCTAACCTGCAATGGACTGATGTCCAAAATGGAGGGCTAACCTGCAATGGACTGATGTCCAAAATGGGGAGGTATAACCTGCAATGGACTGATGTCCAAAATGGAGGATTTGCCTGCAATGGTCTGATGTCCAAAATGGGAGGCTAACCTGCAATGGACTGGTGCCCTAAATGGGAGGCTAACCTTCAATGGACTGATGTCCAAAATGGGGGGGGGGTCTAACCGGCAATGGAATGATGTCCAAAATGGGGGGCTAACCTGCAATGGACTGATGTCCAAAATGGGGGCTTTACCTGCAATGGACTGATGTCTAAAATGGAGGGCTATCCTGCAATGGACTAATGCCCAAAATGGAGGGCTAACCTGCAATGGACTGATGTCCAAAATGGGGGGTGGGGGTGCTAACCTGCAATGGAATGATGTCCAAAATGGAGGCTAACCTGCAATGGACTGATGTCCAAAATGGGGGGGGGGGCTAACCTGCAATGGACTGATGTCTAAAATGGAGGACTAACCTGCAATTGACTAATGTCCACAATGGAGGGCTAACCTGCAATGGACTGATGTCCAAAATGGGGGGTGGGGTGGGGTTTAACCTGCAATGGATTTATATCCAAAATGGAGGATTTGCTATCAATGGACTGATGTTCAAATTGGGGGATTTGTGCACACTTACTACTTATAGACATGAAAAATAGAATAACTGAGCCAGCACGCCAGTAGCCCTCAGGATGGCTTTGATCTTTATATGCAAGGTGAGATTAACCTTCAATGGCCTGGGATACAAATGGGGGACTTGTGTACTCTAATTGTTTCTCCATATGGAAAATGGGATAATTGACCTTATAAACCATTGGTGGCCTATGGATGACTTCAACATTTAGATGCAAGGAGGATAAAGGAATTGAAGAATGAAACACAATTCAAATATACTTGCCGTCCACTAAGAAAACAGGTTGACTGGCCAAAATGAAATTGAAATGCAGTCTTGAATGAATGAATATATGATGAAAGCGATGTCCTTTCAAAAACTGACATCCTTTTGATACATTGGTTATTCAAGTTAAGAGTTATCAATGTTTTATTTAGTCCTTTAAAAAACTCACATCCTTTTGATACATTGGTCATTCAAGTTATGAGTTATCAAAGTTTTATTTATTAATTTATAAAAAAAAAAAACTATTGAAAAAATTGAAGTAAACGACAAACAAGGGTCTCTCGACTGACTTTTTACTATCTGAAAAGAATGTCCAGGAATCTAAGATAATACCATTTCTTCTTTTTAATTGTCAAGTGCTGACACCATCTGGCAGCCATACTGGATATAAGATCAGCACCATATTCACTGAGGAGCAACAAAACACTACAAGAAATGTTTTGGGCAAAATCCAATGTCAATATGCCCATTCATTAAGGAGGAGAAGCAATTATAGGATTTGTATGATGCCAATCATGGTCACCATACTGGATATAAGATCGGCAATATTTCCATTTATGACAAACTAGATTTGTTGTTGTTGTTGTTGTAGGGTTTAATGCTATTTTTCAGCACAAGATAGGCTATACATGGCAGCCAGTATAGGGGCCCCGAGTGGCCGAGTGATCTAAAGCGCTCTCCATTACGGATCACTGCCATCTCACCTCTGTCTGCACTTGTTCGAGTCTCGGATTCAGCCAATGTGGGTACGTGAGAAAGCTTGCCAGTAGCTTCTCATGGGTTGGTGGTTCTTTCCGAGGTTTTCCTGGGTCCTTCCTCCACCACTAATACTGGCCACCATGTATAGCCTATCGTGTGCTGAAAAATGGCATTAAACCCTACAGCAACAACTACAGCAAGAGCAGCCAGTATAAATGTTGGAGGAAGAACCTGGGAAACCCCCCCAAAAAACCACTGACCCATAAGAAGCTACCGGCAACTTTCCCACATACCCACATGGCCAAGCCAGAGACTAAAACCCACGCATACAGAGGGGAGTTGGCAGTGATCCGTAACATGACAAACTAGATATTGTAAAAAGCCTTTTGGTGAAAAAAAACCCCATCAATATCATCCAGAAAGAGTAGTGATAACAAAATATTTTCAAGATAGCCACTCTGATGGCCACATTAGAAATTATAGTGGCACCATTATCAGGATCAACTACACATTACAGTAAATCTTTTATGGAAAACATGTCAATATGGCCATCCAGTCAGGAGGAGCAGACTTAAAGAAAGAGCATACTTCTCATGGGAGTTGGTATACCCTATTAAGTATTGTGTATTCTTATGACACCAGTGTTGCTTAATTAAACACACCCTATGATTTATTACTCTGCATACTGGCTTTTTACCTGCAGTTGTTCCAGCTCTCGCAGACTGGTCTCATTTCGGAAAACAAGATCCTCCCATTGCTTCTTGTGCTTGTTCTCTTGCCGCTGCATCTCGGACTTCATCCTTTTCTTTTCATTCTCCTCAAACTAGAATTAAGAGATTAAAATTATCAAATAGTGGCTGACCACCACCAAAGTATAGCAATTAATTTGTTGATTACAATGAGTCTTACTCACCAATCAACTCAGCTACAACCTATGGTCATACTGTCTGTAAAAGTCAATTAACACATTTAAATTCCTAAAACCTTAAAAATTGTAAATAGTGTAAAACACTGACCGAACTTGTCAAGAAAACCATTTTCACCACTTAAAGAAACCATTTAGATAATCAGTCCAGCAAAAGGCAAAGTCTATTTTCATGTTCTAAACACAACCAGAAAAGAAGATAAAAAGATTACAATGCACAATGCATATACCAAATGTTCGAAATAACGCCTTTTTATCTTTAACTGCAGATTATTTTCAGGCAAATGAAAGTCTTATATAAAAATGGTGTACGTGATGTGATTTTGATTTTTAACATAGCTTTAACAATTTTTCAGTCATATCGCTACGATGTCTGCAATGTGGCAGTTTATAGTGATGTCTAGCACTGGGGCATCACGCCGCAGACATGTAGCATGATGTCCCACCCAGTCACATTATCCTGACACCGGGCCGACCAGTCCTAACACTAACCTCTTAATGCTGAGCACCAAGCGAGGCAGCTGTTAGTACCATTTTTGTAAGTCTTTGGTATGACTCGGCCGGGGATCAAACCCACGACCTCCCGCATCCAAGGCGGACGCTCTAACCACTAGGCAACCGGAGCGGTTAAAAATGGTGTGCAATGGGATGCCAAATCTATCAAGACAATGTGAATCCAAAATCAAATGAATCAAACTGTAGACCCAAGTGGGCCATGAAGGCTTTGGCTTAAACTGGCATTAAGCCAAATGTAATTACAGCAATTATTTAAACAATACAAATTTATTTTAAATGTTTTTTTTCCTATAAGCCAGGTAAGCTAAAGACCCAAGATTAGAGGAAGTACCTGTTTAAGCTTTGCCCGCTCATCCTCTGGGTTGCCAGCTATACTCAACCGAAGACTCTGCTTAAACATGAGGGAGCGAGTTTTACTCTCCTGCTTCAATATTTTGGGTAACCTCTTCTTCTCCAGCACATGTCGACGCTGCATCTCCTCTTCCTTTACCTGGTTACTTCGCTTCATTTGTTCTATCTCCTATAGACAAAAGAGACAAATCTGTCAAAAAACTGAAGACTTTTATGGTAAAGATGATTTCAATATGTTTAATATCACAAAGCACAATCTATAAGGGTCAAGTTATGATACACTACCAACGTGATCAGTCAAGCAGAAAGATATCCCAAAGGTGAACATTGCTACTTTATTCTTGAATAAAAAACATGGAACAGTAAAACACTGTAAAAGATCACCCCTTGTGTGAATGAAAAAGAAACAAGGCAGCTAGAGCTTGCAGGTTGTTGTTGTTGTAGGGTTTAACACCATTTTTCAGCACAAGATAGGCTATACATGGCAGCCAGTATTAATGGTGGAGGAAGAACCACGGAAAACTCCAGAAAGAACCACCGACCCACAAGAAGCACTGGCAAGCTTTCTCACATACCCATACTGGCCGAATCTGAGACTTGAACCCACACTGACAGAGGTGAGATGGCAGTGATCCGTAACGGAGAGCACTTTAGACCACTCTGCCACTCTGGGCCCCCAGGGCTTGCAGATCAATCACACAATCAAAGCACTGATGTAAAATGTGTGACCTTGACCTCAAGATCAAGAGTTTAAGCAGTTGTAGAATAAATTGTCATAACTTCAGAAGGAAAGACTGAAGTATGAACAGGAAATTATCATGGGATTTAGAAATTATAAGCAAATTAAAAATCTATAACCAAACCTTTCATATGGAGTTTTTATGACTGACCTTGACCCTAAGTTCAAATGGGCTAGCAAGTGTGTCACAGAATGAATTGTTTTAGCTTCACAATGAATCTACCTAAGAATGAATTTTAAAAAAGCATCAATAGGTTTAGAAAATATAAGCAAATGAATTTGTTTTTATAAACCAAAACCTAAATGCAAATTTTCTGACTGACCCTTACCCAAATGAAGTAAATGAAAATAAACTTTAAACTAAAACCTTAACAAACTGTTGATGATGTGACCACAATGCCTTCCTTTCCCATTAATATGGACATCATAAGAAAAAGTCTCTCAATTGTGTGAGCTCCAACAATTTTGTTTACAATCTGGCTTTAAGTAACAAGTTAGACTCCCCAAAACAGTGATTTGCATGTAAGGTTTTAGTGTATCACAATTATCAGAAATCTGGCACTAAGTAACAGTTAGGCCTCCCAACACACTGATGTTTATTGTAAAGGTGTACATCATTAGGAATCAGGTGGGTCTACCAATACTGTGATGTTCATTTAAGGTTCTATTGTATCGCAGTCAGGAATCGGGCCTTATGCAACAGGTGGGTCTCCCAATAGAGCGATTTGCATGTATGGTTTTACTGCATCACAATCATCTGGAATCTAACCTTAAGTAACATTTGAGTCTCTCAAAACTGTGATGTTCATTTAAAGTTTAACTGTATCACAATCATTTGGAATCTGACCTTAAGAAACAGGAAGGTCTGAAAACATAGTGATTTTCATGAAAGATTGTACATTCAAAGATAAATCTTTACTATTAATAATGTTTGCATACATAATTCATGCACAACTGTTCTACCTTCATAATCCAACAGACAAAGTTTGCATTGTTAAACCTGTTTAATTATGAACAGTTTTTCACACTACCTTTTGATGTCGTGTCAGCATCTGATGTCTCTTGAGGAAGAACATGTCTTTCAGTTGACTCTTGGAAAGTTGATGCCTCTCATGCAACTGTTGTTTCTCCAGCTCCCAGATGGCAGCCTCCCTCCCTAGAATCACAAAAGTAAAGCTTGGTATAGTATGCTCAAATGTGCCGAGATTTGTGTGACTACCTGCTAAAAATGACCAATTATCTTGTTCTTATTAATTAACATGGGGCCTGATGGTCTAACTATCTAAGGAGCCTTCCTTTACAGAGCACTCACACATTTCACCTTCGTCTGTATGAGTTTCGAGTCTTGGCTTGACCAATGTGAGTATGTGAGAAAGCTTGCTAGTAGCTTCCCATGTGTCAGTGTTTTTTTTCTGGTTCATCCTCCACCAAATATACTACTCAACAAGTTAAAGCTCATATGTGCTGAATTATGACATTAAACCCAACAAAACCAAACAAGACACAATTAATGTATCAGCTTCTTTAACAAGAGTCAAAGGATGGAACTGACACTCAACTGGCCTAAAAGAATTTTGAATCCATTAGTAATATTATTTGGAAAAAAGTTACTGAAGTGGTATCACTGATGGTAATCTTTCAGACATATCCACAAAATTGGTCTGATCAAATTCATTTTTACTTGTTTGTGTTATAATGCTTACAAGCCATTACAGCTGAAAACCCGAGTCAAGACCTTTGACCTTTAAAATTAATTTCTGAATGCAAACTGTCATTTTGTTTATTGGAATGATACAAAAGACAAAGTTTGGTCAAAATTCACTTATATATGTACAAGTATATGTACAAGTCACTGTTTTCTTAAGCTCAATGAAATACAAAAATGCAAAGAAAGACCAGTGACTTGCTGTCAAGGTCAACTATGTAGTTTTCAAAACTTGTTCATAAATGTGCAGATATGATGGTGTTCAGATTTGCACGATTTTCATTCCAATTAAATATTGCAATAAAAGCTTTATAATTAAAACCCCATGTCAGGGATTTTCAAAACAGCCAAATTGGATGTCTGAAGATTATCCCAGGGTCACCTTACAACTGACCAACAAGGCATCATGGAACATGTTTTAGTGTAAAGCCAATGTCAATATCAATATGGCCATCTAGTAGTGATAACAAGAGTTTCAAAATTGAATGTAATTTTCACGCAGAATAACTAAATCTTGTGATGAATGTATTTGTAAAGTTTTCTGGCAATCCTAGTTCAGGAGGAGTTGCATTACCTGTATTAACAGAAGATGGATGAAAAATCGTTGCAGAAGCTTTTCCTGTCTATGACTGAGTACAGCTAAAAATAACTTTTTTTTAAAGTAAAAACTGGCACACTTACTTAAACAGCTTTTTTCAGTACATAGTGACATTTTTTTGCAGTCATAATAAATAGAATTATTACAATGTACAATTAATAATCTCAAGACTGAAAATCCTTGACTGGTTAATAATTTAGTTTTGACAGATTTCTTGTTTACTGAGGTTCTCTATTTTAACCCAAGAATGAAATTTGACCTGTTATGTTCTCTCATATAAAAGTACATATACATATTAATTAACACCTAATTTCATATTTTATGCTGATAATTCTACTGAAATATAAATTTTAAATTAATTTAAAATAAACCTCTGTATACTAACCTCCCTTTGAAACCAAAATATTTTTCTAGTCTGAAATTTTTCTTCTTAATGTCAAAAATGTAACTCTGAAACCTTAAATTACTAAATTCTGGAAGCCAAAAGAAGTTTTATGTCATCAGTATCATATCTATACTAAAATTCGCTGGATAAGAATGTAACTTCCTTCAAGCACGTGTCCAGCCAATGATCTGAGAATATGAATGATGTAACATTTTACAGCACTATAAGGGCCACATGGTGCAAACAGAAAGTCAAGTTTGAAAAATGGAAACATAAGGAAACTTTAGGAAATAAACTCTTCCAATTAAATGTACACATTATATTCAAGATACAGTATATCAGTAAAAATGTTAAATTCTTCAAAAGGTATATAAGACAACAAAGAAAGGTAACACATGTAAAATCTTTAAAAACATATCATCAAAACTTGTTATACAAACCACTTTCCTCAAAGTACAAGATTTTCACATATGGCACATAGTCATGCAGTTTCTTCATCAAGTTCACATCCAAATAATTCCGTCTCAGAGGATGGAACTCCACACACTTGACAAGAATGTATCTAACTGTCAGTGGACACTGGCAAGTCACACTGTCCGGTCAAGGTTCACCCTTCTGGAGGTATGCAGGAGTTAGGTATGCGTGTCCAATATGAAATCACAATACCACCTCATCTCTGCAGTTTGTTCTATATGAGGGATGCCACTCTCCAATAGTGGATTCCATGTTCTTAAGCTTGTTTGTGGAGTTTTTATTCCAAATATTTTGCCAAGTATAAAGAATTTGCTGATTTATGTAATATCTTAAGTATATGAAATCTTCCACCTGAAACCTGGTGACCACAGGGACTTTTATTGTTTTATCTGCCCTTTTATTACCTGTATTATCAATGTGATGAGGCATCCAACAGTGCACAGTACTTTTTCAAGACTGTATGAGCAAATCATGTTTCTCTAGTCTATGGAATATTAACAGGTTATCAGATTTAATGTTTTGCAAGACTTCCTGTGAGGAAAGGTAATTTTAAAAGATGAAATTAGTTTTTTTGAGATATTTAAATGTAGTTCAAGGGTCTCATTATGGCTGTAATGTCTGCAGTAAAAATGAAGGTTTCAAAAAGCCCAAGACCAGGCATCATAAAACATAATATGACAGAGGCATGGGGTAGATTCAGGTAAATACAAACAATTAGCTACACAGTAGTCTTTAGACCTGGCTTGAGTGTCAGCTTTTAGTGGTGACCGTTAACATAATTACTGCTACTGGTGTGCATATAAAAGAACATTTTGTTTTCCTGCATCATGTTGAATGCCTGATAAGCTGCTCCAATTAATGACTAGATATTGAACATATGACTGGCAGATGAATATTTGACACCTTTGACCAAAACAAAATTTTTGAAATTCTTCTTTTACCTCTGCGGAGATGTTGCTTGTGCTGCAAGAACTGGCCTTCCAGCATGGCAATTTTCTGTCTGTGCGTCTCTGTTAACTGTTTCATGTGCTTGTCCATACGTTCTTGCTGTTGTTCCAAAAATACACGTTCCTGTAACAGAAACACAAGAGTTATTGATACTGAATCACTGACCTGCATTGTAAAAGTCTTCAATGCCTTCAAGCAAGGACACTTTCTTTCAAATTGGGTCAAATTCTGTTAAGTGTTTCTTTTTTATTATTAAACTCCTTTTTATTTATAGTAGCAGTGGCTATATTTGATGGCAGATTGGCTTCATTTTGAGCAGACATACTATTTGATTTTCAGTGTGATATTAGATGCCAGAGAAGACAACTGCTACGAGGCCAAGGCCTGCTCATCCACAAACATAAATGGGAAGTACAATTTATTTAGTTGAAATGGATGCCCCCTTTCTCTTCAGGAGGAGACCTGGGGTTAAGTGTAGCATTATCCAATAACACAGATCAATGGGATAGTACATAGTAACTGACTTGGCAGGAGGACAGAACACTTCTCAACCTTTCTTGAGCATCTGGGTGAAAAGACCAGCACCTCTCTTTCCTCTCTGATTCCACACAAGCAGGTGATGTGGCTCTTTGACTCACATCACCCATACGGAAGGAGCAGCACTCTCTCCAATTGCTTAACCCAGTGATGGCAGATATCAACATTCACCCCTCCATTAAAAAAAAAACAACAACTCGGTGATGGCAGATTGCAGGTCCCAGTCTCGTGAGGGAAGGCTAGCATCCTTTCTAAGTCCTCAGCCCAGTGCTGGATGGGGACATCAGCCATTATGGTTGATAAGTTGAGAGGAGGGCTCCATCAGATCCCCCCATCTCTCTCTCTCTCTCTCTCTCACACACACACACACACACCTCTGTGCTCAGGTGCTGTAAAATACTACATACATGTACATACTCACATGCATGTACACATACATACATACATGCATGCATGCATACATACAAACATAAACACACACACACACACACAAGTTTACACGGCATTAAACGGGGCCCTGAGTGGACAAGTGGTCTAAAGCACTCTCCATTACGGATCACTGCCATCTCACCTGTCTGTGTGGGTTCGAGTCTTGGATTCAGCCAATGTGGGTATGTGAGAAAGCTTGCCATTAGCTTCTAATGGGTCGGTGGTTCTTTCTGGGGTTTTCCTGGGTTCTTCCTCCACCAATAATACTGGCCGCCATGTATAGCCTATCATGTGCTGAAAAATGGCATTAAACACAACAACAACAACACACATACACACATATATACATACATGATCATTCATCAGAATCAATAGAAAGATTTGCATTCACAAGATTCTTTCATACACTGAATTCAGCTGCTGGACAGAAAGGTCAACAACTCTTTGTGGGAGCATAGCGATTTTATCTCTTTGTTTATCTTCAGGTGATGATTATAATATTTACCAAATTTCATGGTAATCCATCAAAAACTGGGGGACCAGTTGCCATATGATTTTACTGCACACTGCATTAAGCTGCAATGCAAAAATGGCATCAACTCAAACAAAATGAATGGGGTTAAAGAAATCTGTAAATATGTGCATATTCAGATGATGACCATTTACCAAGTTTCATGGCATAACATCAAAAAATGTGGGAGTAATTTCACCAATGAGATTGTGTGCTGGCCGCAAGGATGGACAGAAATGAGGACTCCTATATACATGTGTGCTGGCAGCAAGGATGGACAGAAATGAGGACACCTATATACCTGTGTGCTGGCTGCAAGGATGGACAGAAATGAGGACTCTCATATACCTGTGTGCTGGCTGCAAGGATGGACAGACATGAGGACTCCTATATACCTGTGTGCTGGCAGCAAGGATGGACAGAAATGAGGACTCCTATATACCTGTGTGCTGGTTGCAAGGATGGACAGAAATGAGGACTCCTATATACCTGTGTGCTGGCTGCAAGGATGGACAGACATGAGGACTCCTATATACCTGTGTGCTGGTTGCAAGGATGGACAGAAATGAGGACACCTATATACCTGTGTGCTGGCTGCAAGGATGGACAGAAATGAGGACACCTATATACCTGTGTGCTGGCTGCAAGGATGGACAGAAATGAGGACACCTATATACCTGTGTGCTGGCAGCAAAGATGGACAGAAAGGAGGACACCTATATACCTGTGTGCTGGCAGCAAGGATGGACAGAAATGAGGACACCTATATACCTGTGTGCTGGCTGCAAGGATGGACAGAAATGAGGACACCTATATAACTGTGTGCTGGCAGCAAGAATGGACAGAAATGAGGACTCCTATATACCTGTGTGCTGGCAGCAAGGATGGACAGAAATGAGGACACCTATATACCTGTGTGCTGGCAGCAAGGATGGACAGAAATGAGGACACCTAATTAACTCTAATTTTACAGAGGGGTATAAAAACAACACCATCAAAAAAGTGATACCATTGTCTTGCTACCTCTTGATGAATAAAATGAGAGTTAATTTCCAAATGCTAACTTTATTACCTCTTCTGCCAGCTGAATCTCCTTTTCTTCCTTGCGTTTCCGTACTTCCTCCTTCTTGGCATTTTTGGCTAAGAAATCCAACTCTTGTTTCTGCAATTTCATGTCCTGCTTCTGCTTTTCCTTGAATGACTTTAACTCCTTCTCCTACAGCAGATAACAATCATTTATGCTTTATGCTTATTAAAACAAAGATATTAGATGACAAAAGACTCGTACAATTTCTGTATCTATATTTCTGAAGAAGCTAGTGTTGCACAGACTTATATTTGCTTCTCCTCTACTATTTCATACTCTTTCTCGTACAGGAAGAAAATAAACAAGTTGTGTTTGTATAAACAAAGCAAGAGACCAAAGAGTGCTATGCTGCTCTTTTGAACCTATGCATGTCTGACACTTTTCAAAGCAGCTTCATGTGCTGCCTGCTGCCACCATTTAAACATCTTCAGTTCCTTTTAACTGCCTGCAAGCTGATGGCAACTTGTACTCAAAACTTAACAAAACCAAGAGACCTAAGAAGCATGTTTTCTCTCATTATACCTATATGATACTTTTCCAGCAATATACATGTATGAAATGCTGACTTTTGAGGTTCTGTATTATCTTGAATTTCTTAAAAATTCTAAATGATTCCAAGGATCTTTTAGTTTTTATAAGAGAAACCAAGACAAATGTCTTTTATTCCTCACTGTTTCATTAAAAAGAAGTATAAAATGCATCTAGCTGTTCTGTGACGTAAATATAGGAATATGGTAATACATTCATGCACTAAAACTTTTATCATTTATTCAGACCTTCTGTGACAATAGTATAATCAGACAACCTAATGATGACAAGTACGAGGCAATGACAGAATAAAGAAACAAAGCTGTCGACATTAAAAGGTTCACTAATTCCAATAAATCAAGTAAAACCGCCTTACTAATAACACAGTTTGTAAATCTATTTACCCTATAATTTTATCAAATGTAAAAATTGAAAGAGAAAATAAATTATTACAGGCAACACACCTATTAATTTTTATTGATTTTGGAAAAGGAGACTGCAATATTTTCATTGTTACTGACTTGATTATTATTGATTTGAATAAGACGACTGCATTATCAAATAGCTGCAAATTTAACAATCGTGACCGCAAGACCATGAAATAATGGCATTGCAGGTGTTAAAGGTCAAATGTGGAGAAACTTTTAGTAAGCAATTTTTTATTGTATGTTATAGATGTTTGTTAATTAAAAACCCACTTTTCTAGTACAATTTACTCAGACCATAATCTTCAGATTTATAACCAAAATTAGCAAGCCACAGTATCTCAGTTGACAGTGCACCAGACTTGTAATACAAGGGTTGCAGGCACAATACCCATCCATGCTAGCCTTGGCAGCCTGCTTTTGGCATGTCATTGTGATAGGCATAACCAAAACTCAAAACAAAACGAACTAAATTTAGTGAATACACCTGTCCGAAAATGACAACTGCATTACCACCTTTGATTTAGGCTTGGTTTGCTGTTACATGTTATTTCATTACAATCTGGTTTGGTTCTTTATGGCACATCAACGTCAGTGGGTTATTTAGAGCAAAGGCAAGTGAAGTAAAATGCCTTGCCCAATGACACCCCAAAGTAACTGACCCAGGCTGCTCCAGTGGTAGGATTTGAATCTGCACCCTACTGGTCACGGGTCTGGCATGCAAACTGCACCAAAGGTACTTAATGTAATTACAGAACATAGTGATCATCCATTACAGAAAAGAGTATCATTAAAACACCCATTTTAAGTAAATACTGAGCATCCCTTTGGCAATATAAAGTAAGTGCACTCAAAAGAAAAGAAAGGGGGAAACTGTATTCTATTCTTCTTCAATTTTCTGATAAAGAAAGCTGTAGAGACTAATACAGCACATAATCTATGTGCAACCAGAAAGTATCATGAAAAACTTTGCAAGTACTGCACATAATGATGAACTGTGCAAGTACTGCTCATCACGAAGAACTATGCAAGTACAGGTACTGCACATCATGAAGAACTTTGCAAGTACTGCACATAATGATGAACTTCGCAAGTACTGCACATAATGATGAACTCTGCAAGTACTGCTCATCATGAAGAACTATGCAAGTACATGTACTGCACATCATGAAGAACTTTGCAAGTACTGCACATAATGATGAACTTCGCAAGTACTGCACATAATGATGAACTTTGCAAGTACTGCTCATCATGAAGAACTTTGCAAGTACATGTACTGCACATCATGAAGAACTTTGCAAGTACTGCACATAATAATGAACTTTGCAAGTACTGCACATAATGATGAACTTTGCAAGTACTGCTCATCATGAAGAACTTTGCAAGTACATGTACTGCATATCATGAAGAACTTTGCAAGTACATGTACTGCACATCTTGAAGAACTCTGCAAGTACTGCAACAATGATGAACTTTGCAAGTACTGCACATAATGATGAACTTTGCAAGTACTGCTCATCATGAAGAACTTTGCAAGTACATGTACTGCACATCATGAAGAACTTTGCAAGTACTGCTCATCATGAAGAACTTTGCAAGTACTGCTCATCATGAAGAACTTTGCAAGAACTTTGCAAGTACTGCTCATCATGAAGAACTTTGCAAGTACTACACATAATGAAGAACTTTGCAAGTACTGCTCATCATGAAGAACTCTGCAAGCACTGCTCATCACAAAGAACTTTGCAAGTACTGTTCATCATGAAGAACTTTGCAAGTAGTGCTCATCATGAAGAACTTTGCAAGTGCTGCACATAATGAAGAACTTTGCAAGTACTGCTCATCATGAAGAACTTTGCAAGTACTGTTTATCATGAAGAACTTTGCAAGTACTGCACATAATGAAGAGCTCTGCAAGTACTGCACATAATGAAGAACTTTGCAAGTACTGCACATAATGAAGAGCTCTGCAAATACTGCTCATCATGAAGAACTTTGCAAGTACTGCACATAATGAAGAGCTCTGCAAGTACTGCTCATCATGAAGAACTTTGCAAGTACTGCTCATCATGGAGAACTTTGCAAGTACTGCACATAATGAAGAGCTCTGCAAGTACTGCACATAATGAAGAACTTTGCAAGTACTGCACATAATGAAGAGCTCTGCAAATACTGCTCATCATGAAGAACTTTTCAAGTACTGCACATAATGAAGAGCTCTGCAAGTACTGCACATAATGAAGAACTTTGCAAGTACTGCTCTTCATGAAGAACTTTGCAAGTACTGCTCATCATGAAGAACTTTGCAAGTACGGCACATAATGAAGAGCTCTGCAAGTACTGCTCATCATGAAGAATTTTGCAAGTACTGCTCATCATGAAGAACTCTGCAAGTACTGCCCATATTCAATTTTCTTCCAAGCACATTAAAAGCTGATCAGATCATCATAAATCCTTCTAATGCCAGAAAGAGGCAGAGACTAAGATTCAGGCAACAACTGATATGATACCTTGTCAGCATACTTTATGGTCTCAATAATTAAAAAAATTAGAGAGAGGGAGAGGACTATTAAAAATGGGTAACTTCCTTTTATAAAAGATACTAAAATAGAAATTCAATACATATTTCTTTATTTAAATTCCGTTTTACTGATCAAAACAAAAAAACAGGAGCAGCAAATATCAAGCAGTGAAATGGGGTCATGTTTCAGGAAAGTTTTACCCTATTTTCAATCTCAAACAATTGCAGTATTTTCAAAACATTATTGTCAATAATTTTGAACAAATATGTTGTAATTGGTGTACTTATTGTCTCTTACACTTGTAACAGTGCTGCACCTTAAGTGTGTGATCTTGGGTTTTCTTCAATTTTTTTCTTCCATTTCCCTCAAATCATTGCTACTGCTTGACACTTGCATATGCTTTTTCATCACACAAAAATTAAAATAAATTACACCCATTACTTTTTATTAACAGATATCCATCCATCTATGTTGGTGATACCAATAACCAAAGTTGCTAATGGTGATAAAAACTGTAAGATTGCAATAAATATCCATTTTAAAGGAATGTATCTGGCAATGAAAACAGTCAAGGTTTGAGCTGAGTTGCAATGTCAAGTCTCTGATGACTACTATTGTAACATGTTTTCATGATCAGACATACCACAATGACAAATGAATTTATTTTTGAGGTGGAATTATCAATAAAATGGATTTTTTAAAATAAAAATTCACAATTTGTCGTTTAATCAATGACTGGAAAGAGTCATTCAGAAAATAATGGGACTTATTATAATCACTAAACACTCACGGTGAATGATAGCATGATCCAGAATAATAAAAAAATATGTAGTGCAGCTCAACATGATATTTAAACATGCTAATGTTTTCATGATTTGCTTGAGTACTTTATAAAATGTTTATTACAGCAACGTAAATGTCCAAGGAGAAGATGAAAGTACAGTGCAGAAAACAGAACAAAACAAACAAAACCATCTCATTTTTTAACAATGCTAGTACATTAGGTACTATTTTCCTCTGTCCCATTAAGTATACCCCAAATTTTGGTCCCCTCTCCTTGGGGTTCTTGATGCAACACTGTATAATATAAAGGTGAAAAAATACATCCTTAGACAGCCAAGACATAAAAATGCTCAGTATTTTCATTATTCCTCCAAACAATGGCAACATTCTCTTTTTGTTGTGATTTTGTTTTAGCCATTGATAATAATTCTGAATGTAGATTCAGTATTAATTTCTTAAATTCATGCAAAATCAATATTCATTTTGCAGCATAATTTTAGTTACTTACACTATTGGGAGGGTCACACTTTTAAACACAATAGTTCTGGGGTGACTCAAAATAAGTTTAAACCAAAACCTTTACATTGAACTTTTAAAGAAAAGATATACAAAGTTATTCCAATATCTTCAAAAGCAATTTTTTCCTTAAAAATGATGACAATGAAGTGACAAAATGTTATTATTTCAGAAAAATCAAAATTAGCACTGTTTATCATGTATGCTGCTGAATTCTGTACATAGTATAAATGTTAAATAAAAAATAAAAAAAACGCTGAATTATCAAAATTACACTAATATGACTATGACGTTAATGCTGGGATTTCAAAACAGTTCAATAATGAAGGAACCATATTATTCATCCATATCATACATTAGTCAAAATCTGCAAAACTTTATGCTCATCAATAAGGAAAATTGATATTGGTTGCTTCAAAGGAGATTTTATGTGCATCATCATTTTTAAGAGATAAGGGAGGTAATTCTAACAGGAACTGGAAATGTGGTTGACATCTCAGGCTCTCATACTATCGTCTGATACGAGCATGTCGTCTATCATACTGAAACATCAAAGCATTTTTAATAATTCTTATTATGCTGGGGCTGGTTTTCTCACAAGTGGAAGTTGTTAAGTAGCAAAATATCTACAAACCTGATCTAATTTGATACGTCTGGCTGTGGCCTTGAGGTCAAAAGCCTGGCTAGCCTCGGCTTTCTCCACCTGCTGTTTCTGCTGCTTTGTCAACATATCCATGTCCTGGTCATAGTTCTTGAGCAGACTCTGAAATAATACACAGTACAATGTGTTTTAAACCCTTGAATTCTATTACCACACCACTGTCAATACTACTGAATTCTATTCTACTATTATTACTCTTGAATTCTTTACCACACTACTGTAATTTCTACTGAATCTTTGTACTACAACACTGTCAATACTATTGAATTCTATACTACTATTATTACTCTTGAATTCTTTACCACACTACTGTAATTTCTACTGAATCTTTGTACTACAACACTGTCAATACTATTGAATTCTATACTACTATTATTACTCTTGAATTCTTTACCACACTACTGTAATTTCTATTGAATCTTTGTACTACAACACTGTTACTATTATTGAATTCCATACCATATTACTGTTACTATTACTGAATTCTATTCCACACTGCTGTCACTACAATTTAATTCTATACCACATCATGTCACAACTATTGAATTCTCTATCACAGTACTGGTACTGTCACTGTTAATGAATTCTATACCACACTACTTCACTACAATTTAATTCTATACCACACTACTTCACTACAATTTAATTCTACACCACACTACTGTCACTACCACTGAATCTATACAACACTGCCATCACTACTATTGAATTCTATACCACAATACTATCAGGCCTTAATTTTCTTAATGAATTGATGATTCTCGAGTGATTTTTAGTTTATTATACCAAACATTTCAATAAAACCAGTACTCAGTTAAAGTTCTCTACAAAGAAATGGACATGTATAACAGTTCCCACCCTATCATTCAATTTCAACATGTTGACCAACACAATCAGCAAAACATAGGCTCATTCAATTTACAATAAAAAAAATTCTGAAAAAGTCACAAATTCGCCTGATTTTGCGTACAGCAAAATGTATGCTTTAAACAAATCTTATGATACTAATGCTGAATAAGACTCAATTTTAAAACAATGCAATGACACGTTGAATCTGATTTGCTCCTCACACCCACAACACTGTCATTTGAATCATATATAAATAATAATAATAATGAGGACTTTGTATAGCGCCTAATCTTTAGAAACTCTAAGTGCTTTACAACATTAGACAACACCTATAAGATAAAAAACATATAATAATATTATTACAAAAACAAACACCATGAAATTAGAAAAACATTAAAAAAATAAAAAACATGCTGAGAATATTTCAGGTAGGAAACATTATTAGGTCTATAAGTTTGTTCTTGCAGTCAAAATAAGTGAGTTTTGAGAGCCCTCTTGAATGTGATCACTGTGTCTTTGTGTCTAAGTTCAGTGGGCAATTCATTCCACGTTGCTGGGCCCTGGTATGCAAAAGAACGCTATCCATATGACTTTGTTTTCATAGTGGGAATACTGAGTACACGATTGTCAGATTGTCATTTGAATCATATATTAAAGATGTTTGCTGGGGTCAAATTACTGTGCTGCTGAAAACAGTGTAAATATTGCTTTAGTTGGAAAGATTTACAATCTTTAAATGATATGTAAACTGGCATTACTGTCTTTCTGTTTCAAATTTCAGAAAAAGTCAAAAAGATATATTTCATTCAACAACATACAAATTTCTAGATGTATCAGGTTGGAAAAACCTGTCACAAGAAACTGAGCCAATCTGCTAATGTTTTCATTTACTTAATGGACCTTTTGTACCATGGCACATTTTCTTATATTCTTCTGTTCAATAGTCATTAATGTACAACAAAATCATCTACAAAATTTAATGTGAAACTGGATAGTTTTTTTTACCCTCAATTAGGTCAAAATATACTTTATAATGTTACCCCAAAATGTCACCAGCCTAAAAGATCAAGACCTACCAATATGTCAGCCCAGTAGATATGGGGCTATGCCTTGGTCAATCTTGTGGGCATATACAGCACAATAATATTAAATGGACCAATACTTTCTCAGAAATTACTGAATAGAATAACACATGATAAATGGATGCAACAAAGACGAATTATTCAATCAAAGAAACTCTGTTGATGTATTAATACAATATATTTCTACCTAAATGATGTTCTACACATTATAACAGTTTTATCCTGCCTTGTTTGTATGTAGAATAGGAATTTTGATGCCAACAAACAGAAAATACAAGTTGTTTCAAGAGGCAGCAATTTCTTTCATTCATCAAATTTCATCTGATAGTATTATTCTTTAAGAACATGATACACAAACCTGAACGTACTGAATGTCAAGGTGCCCCAGGTGGCTGAGTGGTTTAAAGCACTCACTTTACTGATCTCTGCCATCTCACCACTGTCCACATGGGTTAGAGTCTGAGAATCGACTAATATGGGTTATGTAAGAATGCTTGCCAGTAGCTTCCTGTTGGTTGGTGGTTCTTACCAGTACTCTCCTGGGTACTTCATTAGCCAGTTATACTGGCCAACATATATATAAATCACTGAGAAATGGTGGTACCCCCCACCAACCGAAAAAAACAACAACTGAATGTCAAATAAATTGGGTTTGCAGCTTAACCGTTCATATGGTGGCCTCGAAAACTTTCAATGGCAGATGACACAAATGAAACTGGCATAATAATATGAAATTCACTGCAGCTCAAACTAGCATGTATTAAGAACCAAGCTTATCCAAGGTAAGACCATCAATATAATACTGGATTATTATATTATACTTCTCCTAATTAAGCTAATTAGTGTATTAGGACTTTTATAATTGACCTTAATAATGTCACTTGCAGCATTACCACAGTGGCTGACAATGATGTTTTAAGTTCAACAATTAAGCACAAGTGTTTTGAATGGACTGATGCCCTACTTGCATAAAAATTTCCACCAATTCAGGATAAGACCTTTTTTTCCTTTTAACTGTCAGGTGTTGAAACCATCTCTGATATTTTTCAGCAATAAACAAAAAAGTCATTTGGCTACTGTAATGCATATATTAGATTGAGCTTGGCACCATTTTCCTTTAGGGCAAAGTGGATATCATTAGAAGTGTTTGGTCAAAACCCCATTTGATAATGATTTTACTGCCAGTTAGACATGATATTGTAATAAGTCTTTTTTTGAAAATCTTATGTTGATACGACCATCCATGTGGGAGTGGCCAGTGTGGCAGCCATCTTGGACATCACATCATCACCATTTTCATTTAGGAACAACGAGATATCATAAGTAATCTTTCATTGAAAATCCTATGTTGATATGATTGTCCATTCAGAATGAATTGTGAAAAGATTTTCAAGATGGCTGCCATAGTGGCCATACTGGACCTCACATCTGCCCCACTTTCATTCAAGACCAACTAGAAATCATAAAGACTTTTAGTGAAAACCCCATGTTGATACGACCATTTATTAGGCAGAATAACAACAAGATATCTCATGTAAAAGCTGGACCATTTTCATGCTGGAATAACTAGGTCAGGGGATTAATGTGTGAATAAAGTTTCATAGCAATTCTCCAAGTAGTTTCAGAGATGCAGCACGTGTGATAGGTTAAGTCTAAATGGTTGACAAGGTGGATATCTGAATTCTGAGTCATTTTTTTAAGCATTGTATTAGAATCTAGAAGGGAAGAATTTAAAAAGAAAGAGAGATCTGGGCGTCTTTAATAGAAGAGTTTTTGAAATAGAATGAGTTTTAGTCTGTTGGACTAGATTTTATTGAAAAATGAGTTTTATTTTCAAAAACATTATCTTTGCTTTGCACAATACACAGTTCCTGTAAAAAAGGGTTTTCATTTTTATTTACAAAATCAGAATATTTATAGGATACTGCATTTGTATGGGAAAATATGAATGAGTTTTTCAGATGGAATACTGCACGAACTTGTGAGTGCAGTATATCCATCCGACAAAACGAGTTCTTCTTTTCCCATACAAATGCAGTAACCTTTTTATTATATGCCGATTTTCTTATTCTACCTTAAGCTTAATTATATAAACAAAAATACACTACAAGAAACAAAGTAACTGAATTTATTTTATGCTAAGCAGTGAATTACTTGATTTTCTAATTAAAATAATATTGATATTTCACTTCAGTGAAAAAATAACAACATTTTTTCACTACAGGAACTACTTTTTTGGATCAGAACATACTTACCTCCCTTTGATTTTCTGTCAGTGAACTACTTTTAACTTGTGTACATGTCATTGTCATTATTAATAATCACTGTCTGTTATCCTTGAAACTTAAAGTTTGTTATTCTGGAAATATCAGTTAATTTTTATCACTCTGATGTGGAACTAATTTTGTGCGCAGGTACACATAGCACAGCAGAACATGTACGGTAATCAGCTAACATTACCGTCATGTATGGTAATCAGCTAACATTACCGTAAGAAATCTGCTAATTTACTGTGCCACAAACTTTAGGTAGCCAATTTATGTGAGCATAAAATAAAAAGAATATTTGCTTGAAATGAGTGAATAATGGATACATTTCATCTCGTGGGTGAAAAGCTCTAGTATTTGCACTTGTGGCTTCACCACTCATGAAAATACTGAGTTTTTCTTCCACTCGATGAAATATATCCGTTATTCACTTGTTTCAAGCAAATATCCTCTATTTATGATGTATTCCAAACTAAATAAACAAGCGCAGATTCATCAGTACACAACAAAATTATTAATGCACATATAACTCCGCACAGATAAATTTGAACATGCACCAGACATCACTTTCGAAAGAAAATGGCATTTTGGTCTACTTAAAATTGAAATTTAAATTCATATTGTGAATGAATGCGCACTGCAACAACTTTTCTATTTGGTCTGGAATTAACAGATTCTGGTATTTTTGTTAACTCTACAAAATTTCGTGATTATGGACTGGATTTATTTGTGCCAATTCTACATGAAGTACATTTGATTTCAGCAGTGAGGGAGCAGCGAGTTTGACATGTGTAAGTGTGTTTCTGTTCTGTTATTGAATGTCTGGAATTATAATGTGAGAAAAATATGAACCCTTTCAATTGTAATTATCAAAAAGACACGATGGAATATAATGTTTATTTCATTTTGAGCGCAGTAAGGAGGATGTTATTGCACTTGGAATGTAGTCGAAATTACACTACAATTTCAAAATGAGTAATCAAGCTTTAGAACCCATGACATTGCTTTTGTAATTCAGATTTCCAGAACTAAGAAAGTACATTTTGAGGAAATTCAGGATGTAAAACTGTAGATATATTCTTTTTGCCATTCTTATTACCAGCTAAAGAAGACATTTATGCCTTGTCACTTGCATGTTATTTGTAAGGATTTTATGAACTGTCTGGCATCTACCACTAGCCTAAATCTGAAACATTGTATCAAAAAAGTTAAAGTGGAATATTGCAAAACAGCTGGTATGTGGCAGTCCATGAAACATCTGCTTTAATTTATTCAGAAACAAATTTAATCACCCAAAATGTAAAGCATCTACTACATGAGTGTACATGATTTGTTTACAAAATACCTCCCAAAACACTATTGGGCACAAGTGTCATGCACGCGAGTGCAATATGAAGGTGTGCAATATCGTAAAATATTGCACGATTCTGACAAATGGAAACTTAAGAGAGACAAAAATTAGCATATAATAAGATAAAATATCCTTTAATTCATTCTTCTGATGACCACTATTTTGTGAAAGCAAGTACTTGGTAAGTATTTAACACTCAGTATTACCAATAATATCATTAAAAAAACATCAGTACCTGCCACAGCGGGCAGCATGTGATTCTAACAAAGTAATCTAATCAGATATGGTATGTACTGCAGCTGGTTTGCCATTTACCTATTGAGAATGCCAAGCTAGTCAAAGAAAAGAGCTCTCAGGAATGAGGAATGTTAATTCTACTAATGCTTGTATTTTATGTATTAAAATTTTCAAACAAGATGCTAGAGATTGTGTCAACCAACTTGAATGATTGGCTGGTTGGTTGGTTGGTTTCTAATGGCATCGTCAACACATTATTGGCTCTATCATGCCAAGGAAATGGGAGCTCTAAGCCTTTCCCAAGGACATACCTAGACAGCTTCATGGTAATTCTCCAATTAGTTTAGAAGAAGCCAAATATTTTTCATTCATGATGATCACGTGAAACAATGGATATTTCTGGAACAAAAGGACCTCGTGTCCTTGTGTTCTACTTACCAAATGAATCAGCAGGAATTCACAATAAGTCCATTTCTTTCTTCCTGATATCTTTCTTTAATTTACAGTATTGAAATCATCTCATATACATGTACTCTTTAGGAACTCTAACATAGCAAATCTGGCAATCCCAAAAAGACAGTATTTGAAAACAAAATATCTTGGCCTTTGACACTGAACCTGATATCACTGCACTCATCTCAAATACTGATCAAGAAATATCTACATACTAAGTTTGTTTTAATCCATTCTTTTCTTTTCGAATCCAAAACTAAGTAATGTTAATGGCATCATTCAGGATATTCTTCAAATATATCCACAAAATGTTATTAAATTCCATTTTTTGTGTTGTCAAGGTTACTAACCATTATGGAAAAAAAACCCACCAGAATCGAGAACTAAATGGAATTAAAAACTCAGACCTTCAAGATATTGTCATAGTGCTGACCAGCAACTTGTTTATTTAAATAACAAGACATAGAATGTTTGGTTAAAATTCATTTGTATACGTACAAGTCAGTGTTCATGAGCTCAACGCAGTACAAAATTAAAAGCAGTGACCTCTAATTTGACCACAAGCTCAAGCAGGTTTGTTTTGTTCGTAATTGCATGGACCTACTGACTGTAAAATCTGCACTATTTGTATTCAGGGCCAATTGCATATAGTCCAATAAATCAGACTCCCAAATACGAGTTGATCCTGATGGACTAATTGTATGCCTGATATCACCGATTACACAATTTTTGACCCTTACTGGTATTTCTCACATCTCTTGAGCTACCGTTGGTCCTTTTGGTTATATGTACAGAATATTTGCTGATCGAATCCTATTGAATGACATGCATATCCACATGGAATAACACAACTCTGTGTCCTTGGGTCATTTTGAATTTCATGGCTACTTACGGCTATTACCAAATACCAGTAAGTGTCTTAACATATGTAAGTGTGTTCCAGACAGGTTTGTAAGCAGCAAAATTGCATTTTAATTAACAGGTGACATCTGACTCACAAATAGTTCATAAGTATCAACACAGTTGGGGGGTCTGATTTAACTTACTAAATTACATAATGCAAAATGTTTTGGTGGAAACCTCATATAAATCTCTCCATTCCATAAACAGCACTGATAACATGATTTTTTACATGGCCACATAAATCTCTCCATTCCTTAAACAGCATTGATAACATGATTTTTTACATGGCCACATAAATCTCTCCATTCCTTAAACAGCATTGATAACATGATTTTTTACATGGCCACATAAATCTCTCCATTCCTTAAACAGCATTGATAACATGATTTTTTATATGGCCACTATAGTTGCCAAATATGATTGATGATTAGTTTTTAACAGCACTTTTGGAACGTTACTGGCTGTTATCATGCTGAAATCGAAATAGAAGCCATGTGCTTTTACCAAGGAAACATTTGCCATGATGGGAATCAGATTATCAGTTTTCAATCAGCACCTGATATACCTGCTGTGTTGTAAACACATGTCAACACAACCAGCAGAAGTAGCAGACAACAAGGCACTAATTTTGGAGGCTAGATCATCATCAATTGTACACTGGACAATTTACATAAACAGCTTCCTCATCTTAGTGCATCCTGAAAATTCGCGAACCAACTTATCATGCTGAGGTAAGTGTGGCTCCCATTTTTTCTCTTACAGAAACAGCATAAAACTGGCTCCTGCTTGCATAACATTTAAATATCAGATCAAATTTGGTAAATGACTGCTTAAGATATCGTTTGTTATATCAATGAAA
Organism: Sinohyriopsis cumingii; assembly: GCA_028554795.2. Classification (NCBI taxonomy): domain Eukaryota; kingdom Metazoa; phylum Mollusca; class Bivalvia; order Unionida; family Unionidae; genus Sinohyriopsis; species Sinohyriopsis cumingii. Next base: position 11,148,901 of record CM068830.1, read on the forward strand.
ACAACGGTTAGTGCTCATCAATCTAGAATCAACTGCATGAAATTTGCATATTTTCATAAGAAAACGTATTCTGAAAAATTGTCTTAAGCAAAAAAAAATTCTCAATAAAAAACAATATATATGAATAAATATCAATTAAACTGTTGGGAAATAACGATGGCCACACTTTCAGATATTGATGCTTTTAAAGAAGCTGTTCTGATTTTATTTTTTTCATTCAGTTGCATTGTAATCATTATAAATGTGGTGTACATGCCTGCTGAAAACTTAATTGTTCTTTGGTATGACAACTCAATAAGTCAAGAGACTAATTGTCACCAGCTACTACAATGTGTGGAAAATCAGTCAAATCTGTGTTTAGCATCAGTCTAAATTTTTGTGCAAAACTGTGCTCCATTGACAACTCCCAAGTTACTGCTTTTGTCTTACCTGTGGATTGTTTCTCTAAATCTTACTGATTTTTAAAATGTTGCAACTTCTAATAAAATGCACATATTTGTCTTCGTTTTTTTCTGCATTTAAAAAAATAAATCTGGATAGTGTTTGAGAACTGTGCAGTTGCCAACAGCAGTCATGCTTTGATTAGTATAGGAACAGATAGCATCATTTTCATTCAGGTAAAACTAGATCATGGAATGAATAGGTGTGTAACGTTTCATGGTAATTCTCCAATTAGTTTAGAAGAAGCAAAAACAATAAATTTGTGCTGATGGACAGACAAACGATGGACAAAGACAACAGGCTATCATATCAGGTCTTCTTATCTATGACCAGAAGAGCTCAAAATTATAAAAAAAAGACTATATTTCACAACATTTAATCCACATTTTATGGGATTACCCACCACTACCACTATCACCATCATGTGTGTGGATATAGTGTGGCTAGCCAATCTGAATTTCAAAATTCATCAAGTAATGTGCTAATTTGGTTGGTGCCTAACCTGCATGTCCACTTCAAACTTTCGCTCCTGCACGTCCCTGGCAACCTTGGATTTGTCGCTGAGGTCCTGGTATTGTTTGTTCTCCAGTTTCTGTAGCAGCTTCAACTCCCGCAAGTCTTGCTTCCTGGAAAAATAATTGTGTTATGTATATTTCATTTAATCATATCTGACTTAATATACATTTATTTCAATTTAATTGTTTGTCAGTTTTATTTTTTATTATTTTTCATTACATGATATTGTAATGTAAATTTATTTACTAGAGATGATAATTTTTGCAGAAAATAATTTGACCTTGACTTAGTTTAAACACATCAGGTGTTGATCTAAATCCTGACCTTGTTTCATAATTTGTAGCAACCATGTAAACAAGTTCTATCTTTATTTTAAAAGAAAATGCTGAGGTCATGATGGGACTTTGTGTTTAAGATGTCAACAATTTTAGTTTTTATTTCTTAGAGTAAAACGATTGGTTTTCGTCTGGGTCACACTGGGTGTATGTGACCTTTAACTAGTACTTAATTTCTATGGGCTTTGAGAACATGATCACATTACCCCCTGTTTACGTTTAGAAGATGACATAACCTCTGTTTTGGAAAATTATTCTCAGTAGAAGCTGGGCTGTTACACTGGAAGTTGTGTGTTGTGTTGTTTGTAGTTATTTCAAATTACTTGGATTGGAATTATTTCAAATTACTTGGATTCAAAAGGATTAATTGTTATTTTTCTGGAAAATACATGTGCTCATGTATAATTGTTGAACAAGGACAGTTTTTTTTTATATAAAAATTTATTCAGCTATCCAAAACCGGAGTGATAATTCTTGTTTCTAAAAGGAACTGTAGACTTCAACACTACAGATTGCAGCATACGTCATCGTCTTCCATCTTGGATTCTTCGTCAGGATTCAAACTTTTAATCTGAAGAACATTTTGTTATTAGGCCTACTAAATTGTATTCTTGGATTATTCTCGGATTATTTTTGGATTTGATTCTATAAAACCGTAAGTTTATATTTTTTCATTTTTACAGAATTTTTCCAGGGAAATAAGTCACTGTATTTTTTTCAAAGCTTGTTGTTTTCACTCTTTCTAGTGTTACTGTTTATTCGAGCCTAAACACACAAGAATTGATAAAATTAGATAACAAGGGTTCCCTAAACACTGTCTCCCCACATTCCACATACTGAAGTGTGCATTATGATTTACAAAAATATTTCAAATAACTTTTGTACAAAATAAAAAGTTCTTGACACAGCTACCAGTACAGACTTGGTGACTTGTATCATTATCCAACAAGGTACTAATGCTTGTACAATAGAGTTGGGGGGTGGGGGTGCTATAATAAGTGGTTCTCCAGTTTTCTTTACCCACAAGACAGCCACTGTACATTTGAGCAAATGACAGGTCTGTAACAGAACTTGTGAGAGTTTGTATTATGGACATACAATAATTAAAATAAAATTTCAGTGGTGCCTGTATGACAAATCAATCATTTCAACTTGGAGAATTAGTGTCTATTTTCTGAGGCAGTGGCTTTGTCTCAAAGAAATAGGCCACAGTGTTTCTCAAGAAAATAATTGGCAGCAGTGTGCCTTGAAGAAGAAACAGGCAGCAGTGTGTCTCAAATAATTAACAGGCAGCAGTGTGCCACAAAGAATTAATGGGCAGCAGTGTGTCACAAAGAATAAATAGGCAGCAGTGTCACAAAGATGAAATAGGCAGCAGTGTGTCACAGAGAAGGGGCAGTAGTGTCACAGAAGAAACAGGCAGCAGAGTGTTTTAAAGAAGAAACAGGCTGCAGTGTGACTCAAAGAAACTTACCAATATACAAGTGGTGACTGTAATGTTTTTTTGCTAAATATAGCTTTTGAAAATTTTAAAACAATGAGCAGCACATCAAGAAATGTATAAATACAATTTACAGGCCTGGCAGGCAGTCTGAGGCTAGTAGGGCCAATGACATTAAATACAATTTACATGCCTGACAGGCAGTCTGAGGCTAGTAAGGCTAATGACATTAAATACAATTTACATGCCTGACAGGCAGTCTGAGGCTAGTAAGGCTAATGACATTAAATACAATTTACATGCCTGACAGGCAGTTTGAGGCTAGTAGGGCTAATGACATTAAATACAATTTACATGCCTGACAGGCAGTCTGAGGCTAGTAGAGCTAATGACATTAAATACAATTTACATGCCTGACAGGCAGTCTGAGACTAGTAGGGCTAATGACATTAAATACAATTTACATGCCTGACAGGCAGTCTGAGGCTAGTAGGGCTAATGACATTAAATACAATTTACATGCCTGACAGGCAGTCTGAGACTAGTAGGGCTAATGACATTAAATACAATTTACATGCCTGACAGGCAGTCTGAGGCTAGTAGGGCTAATGACATTAAATACAATTTACATGCCTGACAGGCAGTCTGAGGCTAGTAGGGCTAATGACATTAAATACAATTTACATGCCTGACAGGCAGTCTGAGACTAGTAGGGCTAATGACATTAAATACAATTTACATGCCTGACAGGCAGTCTGAGACTAGTAGGGCTAATGACATTAAATATTATATACCTCAACATGAACACTGTTGTCATGTTATTTCACATCAATTGTATGATGATTTATTCTAAACCACCAACAATCCACTTATCAGCATCATTTTGTTACATGGTACTCTTTATAATATACTATGATGACTGAAGCAGTCAAATGGACAAACTCCTGTGCTCAAAAACCTTGTCTGGCCACATGATTGTCATGTAAAGTCAAAAACCTGTATACTAAAAAGGGTTGATTTGAAAGTTCAAGAACAAATGCACTATCTACTAAGGTGGCTCTCTACATTTTCGTATTTTCCATAGGGTTAGGATTTTAAAGAAAAAGAATTTCCCCGGCTTTCCTCACTGGTTATACTGGCTATTTAAAAAAGACATTGTATATCTTAGGTATAATTAAAAGAACCTTTAATTCCCTTTATTTTGGTGTATGACTGATGGGTGTACTATGGGTTATAGAGTATACAGCTTGGCCTTACTTTAAATGTGCACCTTTCAAAAAAGTGCTAGCTCTACTTGGTCATTTTCACTTCCTGAACTTGAGAGGTAAATTGTATAAAAAAGAGCTGATAACTTTTTTTTACATTTTACATATTTGGTAATTCATTCACTGCACTTTCAGAAGCTGGTATTGTCTAGTCTGGCAAAATTCATTTTCCCTATTTTAATAGCTGCTATGTATAGTGTACTTTAGACTAATTCAGGCTGATTTTTTAACACAAGGAAGCAGTCATTTTAGTTAGCAGTGTGCTTATATCATGTAAAATTTCCAAAAGTACAATATCCAAAGAAATATCATCCACATTACATTACTGTAGCATATAGGTATGCCAACATTCTCTCCACTGTGCATGTTTTAAAAGCGAACTACTTCACCTTACATACGTCACTCTTTCTTAAGTACATATTAATTGGTGAGCGCCCCCTAAGCAAAAAGCAAATGAGCATCATAAAGAATTTGCCATGAATAGTGCAGTCTCGAATCCTGCCATCAGAACAGCCTGGGTCAGCTACCATGATGTTTCCTTGGGCAAGGCACTTTAATCCAATCGCCTCTGCACTAAAAGATCTACTTGTGTTGCTGTGCTGTAAATCAACAAACCAAACCAAACTGAAATGTGATGTCACTTTTAAGCTGATAATGTCATGGGCATAGTGGCATTGTCTTTTTCTACGTCACAGATGTAGACACATAACAAAATGGCAGGTAAGTCCATTTTCAAACAGAATGATTATAAAATTTTATTAAAAAATTAGCAAACTTCTTTACTCAGATAAAAGGAAACTTGTATGCTGTTTATGAACCTGAAGCACTTGCTAAATCTGGAATCAATAGATGGAAGAACCATTTTGGTGGAGTTAAAGATGATACAAAGGAAATCTACAACAACAACATGTTTGATAATATTCAAGTCCATGGAATAAATGTGAAGGAAGACAGATGTATTACCATTCTAAAGGAAGCTGAAATATTTTATAATTCAAAACAGTGCAAATGAAATTCTAATCATGGAATCAGCAATGGAGAGGGTTGGTGCATGTTGTGTGCCCTGACTACTTGCTAAAGAACAAGAGAGTTTAAGGATAAAAATCTGACCAAAGAAACAGCAAAATAGACGGTTGGTGCACACTGCATTCCAAGATCGCTTGATAAAGATCTCCTGGGGATTATTACATAAGCAAAAAGTTATTTCTCCAAGTCCACACAAAGAATAATTCTGAAGCAAATGAGACAAGAGAAAGTCATAGGAAATGGAAAATAATATGCCAATCTAATCCGATATAATTTACATTAGACAATCTGCAAAAAAGTGTCCAGACATACTGAGGTGTGGCTTAATTTTGCACTGTGATAATGCCCCCACACATTCATGCAAGTTTGTAATGCAGACTTAGCAAAAACTAAGGGACGCAATCACCAGCTTTCTACAATTGGTGGTATGTGACAGGCTGCTGCAAGACACGGGTAAGAAGATGGCAAAAGTGTATTATATCAAAGAGAAGTTGCTCTGAGAAGAACTATTAAAATTACTGTAAACATTTAAGTTTCTTTTTCTTTACAGTATCTGTTTGATAAATTACTGACCAACCTTTGTAAACTTAAGCCTAAGTGAAAATATATTTTCTCATGCCTTAAAGAGGGCAAGAATAAAATTGCATAATGGCAATGAGAAAGATCTTCCAGAATGGCAATGAGAAAGATCTTCCAGAAAATTACAGTCTTACCAATTCCAATAATACTACAAAACATATAGTGCAATAAATCAGTGCTTTCTTACAAACAAATGACCTCCTACATCACACCAATCAGGCTTCTGATCAAACCGCTTGTGTCATACTGTGCTGACAATGGTAACAGATAAATGGTTTTAGGACTCAGATGATGGCAACATTATAGGACAATTCTTTTTAAATCTAAACAAGACATATGACTTGGTTGACAATATCAGTTATTGAAAGCTCTTCTATTTAGCAAAAAGAAATTATTTCCTGTATACAATCAAATCTCAGTAACAGAACCCAGCAAGTACAATTGAAAAGAAATTAAATGATGTGTGCCTTAGAGCCAAATTCAAGGACCTATCTCTTTCTATTCTATACTAATTACTTGGACTGTGTTGCTGTCTTGACCTAAAACTTGGAATATTGCATAATCTGTAGACATAACTTTTAGTGTTCTTTGTATACAATGACAGCACATTCATGTAAATTATGAGAAGTGGTCAGATGTTCGGATGAGGCAACTCCTACAAAGCTTTCAGGATAAACCAATTAAGTACTTGTGTCAAAAATATATTATTTACATGACTACTGCTATGTGTGTAAATCTGTCCATATCATAATATTTATATATATAATACATGTCATAACATTACGTCATGCAATTCTGAAAGGCCTAAATGACCACGGCATTTAAATGTATTTCAAAGTCATTTCACTCGACTTTTCGGCAGTCTGCTCAAACGAAATCAACTCAAAAAGGAAGTATACTGTACTGAAAGACACCTTCCCTCTTGTGCAAAGAAAAATCTGATGTGGTATAAACAACTGTGAGATGACATGGCACGATTGAAAGAAATGTATTTAATATCAATCACATACTTGAATGTCTTCTGTACTTCGTATAAGTCTATTTATCTGAACCCCAAGTATATGAACTACTGATTCAAACCAAACCCAATCATTGCCCAACAATTTCACACAAACATCAATAATGTCTACTAGGGCTGGGGACCACAAAAAATTCGGTACCATGATATACCACAATTATATTCAGGATTAAATTTCTTCTGAGGCAGAAGACTGACACTATTTTAAAGAAAAATTTCATCTGTTAATATCTTCCTCTGATTTAAAGTGAATTAACACCCATCATCTTGGAAAAATTATCGTGTGATAAAAGAAAATAGATATCTCAGCTCAAAAGAAAATCACTAGCACCACTCCCCCCATACCCAATTAAATTGTCAGTACCTTATACCAGATGAATTTGCTGTGTGTACGTAATTGCTATACAAGTTGTAATCTAAACCTGTAACTAAAGGGAGATTATTAAGCTTACACTGTGCTGACATTGGAGAGCTCATTCACAAAAACAGGAAGTGTTGTCAATGAAGCCTACAATTTACTAGCTATACAACTGATATCATGGGCAGGGAAATTTTTAGTGGGATGCCAACACCTTGGCAGAATATTTATCAGAGGGCCAATAAACATAAAACACCAACTCAACAAATGAGAAAATATTTAGCGGAAAATTCAACCAAAAAACTGCTCTCCTGAAAAACTAATGATAATTTGCAGTCTTACAAAGAAATACATTTTGTTAACACATGACATATAACAAATGACATATGCTAGAAAATAACTAAAATTTATATTCTTTTTGATCAGTAATTTTCCAAAAATTTGGATTAAGCCCTAATATTTTTCACAACATCCCATTTGTCCACAACATTGGCATATGTGACATGTGTCAAACATGTGATCATGACTATAATTATATTTTTAACACTGAAAATTAATTTGTTAAAAATACAACTGTTTTGTAAAAAAAAATGATAGTTGCTGTTAATGGCATTAAATTCATAATGAGATTACTTGGGGAACGACCAAGCTACCGAGATACTGCGAAGACAAATAGTACTGTGGTGCATACCATTAGAAAAGACATTGCGGCAAATAGGTATATCAGTAATATCATGCACTTCTAGTGTCAATATAACAAAACACCTGCATAACCAAACCAAATAAATGTACCCCAGACAGTCTAGACAAAGGGACTCAAATCAAATCAGATTACTGACAATTCACTTACATGCATGGTTTTGTAAAGGTTTTTGTTATTTAAAAAAATGAGACATTTTCTGAAGTACATCAATCTGTGAATCATGAAAACAGGAAAGCAATCCTATTTTTTTTTTAAAGTGATCCAATTATTTCCACAGTGGGACTTTTATTTACTGGGTCTTTAAATTTGTCATCATGCAGACTTGAAATCCACAAAAACTGGTAACCAAAGATATAAAATTAATTCATTAATTATTAATATTTCATGGCATGACAAAGACTGCAAGACAATTAACAGGTTTATTAATATACCTCTCCCTCGATAACTCACGCACATCGGGGTCCAAAAACAACGACCGCACTATAAGTGAGGCGCGAGTTATCAAGGGACCTATAACAAAAGGCCAAAACCAATAAAGGGATCGACATAAAGGCAAAAGTGGGGTGGGTGGGTTGGCAGGTTATAGTGTGGAATACTCGATTTATAATCAGGCTGAGATTAACTGTGAATAAATATCTCTTCATAACAGTGTACTTTGTTTATTTTTCCCTCATAAACCAACATTAATTTCAGGATAAATTACAGTATATTGAAATCATCAAAAACATTATTCCACATGGTTTCCGTTCGCTTAACGTGTACCACTTCATACATTGTGCACTAGGTCACTAAGTTGTGTGTTGAATTGGATACATTCTAGTTTTATTGTTTAATCCAAATTAGATGGGGTTTTTTAATACAAAAGATCAAAACTCTTTTCGAGAAACACTGTCGATCGAATGAATGAATGAACGAATGATCGATCGATAGATAGATAGATTTGATTCTGGTAGAAGTGAAATGAAAATCACAAGGGTTAATCATTACCAACATGAATTTAATGGGTCTACAAATTTAAAACGTTAATTTGAATATGATAATACTCGCCGTTTGTGACATGCTTGACAAACATAACTTCACATTTTGAAAAAATCAGTTAATTATTTTTGTGTTACTTCTTGATTTCTCTGCCGCCAAGCAAAACCCCGCAGAGTTCTCAACTGTATGATCTTTAGATATTCAACATTTTGGGTCTCCATCCACCGTAAAATGTGAAACCATTTTCAATCAGTCAAATAAAATGAATTTTGATAATGGCAGTGACCACAAGAACTTATGCTCAGATTTGCATGCTTTTGAATTTTTTCTTTGTACCTCCCTTGCTTGATTTGATACAAAGGATTTGATCCAAAGACATATTCAGAGTGATAAAACAACACATATCTTTTTGTTGATTTTTTCATGCAACAAACACTTCCCCAAGTTGTTGATCAAAACAAAGCCTGCATGTAATTAGGTTCTCACAGGTTTCGATGTGACGGTCGATTGACTCTTTTCATGTTTTAATAGAATAGAATATGTTGCAATTATGATGTTTACAATCAAACAGAATTAAAGGATTAGAACGTAACTTTCACATAGCAAGACATTTAATTGGTGTTTATTTCATTCTCTGTTGTCACCTGTTAGCATTTACCAGAAGTTTTCATTGATCGCTATTTCACCAGACTGTCTATTTAAAGTGTATTGACAACTATTTATCATCAAAAAAACTTACATATGATATCTTATTAAGAACTTGTAAATTTCACAATATGGATTCTATCTTTATGGGCATTAATCACCATTTTTGATGATAAAACAAGCGATGTATCAAGGTTTAATTTACAAATTCTTATCGTAATTTTTTCACGTTCAGCATATTTTAAAGATATTTAAGATATATTTTCCTTGGAAAAAAATAGGAAGCCACATCAGACACCACGTTATAAATGGGATCACGAGTTATCCGGGCGCAAGTTATCGAGGGAGTGGTGTACTGGATTAATTAAAGAGGATAAAACAATAAGCTATTGCAACTATTGTACTAAGAAAATCTAACATCATGGAAACCAATCCTTCTTAACCCTTTGAGCACTCGGAACAGACATCCATCTACATCAGTACATTAGCAAAAATCAATACTGTCCAATGCCCACCCATCAGTCCTGGGAAAAAGTGATGACTGTATCCTGGCACAGAACAGCAAAGAACTGACCATAATTAAAGTGACTTGTATTACCCTATACATTCATAGATCAGTCAAGTCAAAAAGTGACAGGCATCATAGCTGAATACTATTAAGGCCATGGTACTAAAAACGAAATCGAATCCAATGGAAAACAACAGTTTTGTCCTGCCAGTAAACTATAGGTAACCAATGTTTCTAACTCTAGTAACTTTGCAAGCCTGTTAAATTATGCCTCGCAATGGAATTCTTGTTAAACATAGAGTACTCAAAAGGAGACCTTTATACTTGATACCAGAACCTTGCAAGTCAATGATGTCAATGATGTCAATGATGTCATGAAATGCTAAACCACATGTCAAGAGGTGTGTGTGTTGTGTTTGTGTTTGTGCTTTTTGGATTTTTAACACAGCTTTAAAAAAAATTCAAACATATTGCTATGATGTCTGCAATGTGGCAGTTTAGCTTGTGTGTGATTAGGATTTTTTACGTAGCTTTAACAGTTTTTCAGTCATATTGCAAAAATGTCTGTAGTATGGCAGTTTATAGCGATGTCTAGCACTGGGGCATCATGCCGCAGACATGTAACATGATGTCCCACCCAGTCACATTATCCTGACACCAGGCCGACCAGTCCTAACACTAACCTCTTAATGCTGAGCGCCTAGCAAGGCAGCTGTTAGTACCATTTGTTTAAGTCTTTGGTATGACTCGGCTGGGTTTCGAAACCGTGACCGCATCCAGATTAGACACTCAAACCACTAGACCATTGGTGCAGCCCATGTCAAGAGAAAAGATGAAGATGACACCATGGCAACATACGAGTCCACTTTACGGACATAAACTTTCCTCAGTTTTAATGGAACCTAGTTAATATAACTATATAAATAATACTTGTGCCCAAGTCATCATTTATGATTGGTTCAAGCTTTATTAAATGGTTAAAAAGGTGTACTCCAGACAAGCATACAAGTAAAAGTTACATTTTCCCTTGTTTTGACCTTCATCTTGAGGTAGTGAGCTTGGTGGCAGAGTGCCATTAACTATGAAATAAACCAGGGCTTAGTTTCAATACAATATCTTTAATGGTAAATACAAGAACATTTCCAAGTCATTTGCCTCCCCCCCCATAATATGAGCTTAATTGGTATATACGACTCCAATATACACACATGATACAAAATATACACATCAAAACAGAGCTGGCTTGATTATACATGCATATAACAAATCCGAATGTCAGAATATTTAGTTTGTGATGAAACAATTCATTCTGCATCAAGAAAATCAATATGGATATATGACCCCTTTTTGCATCTGTCTGACTTATCCTCTTGGGAAAATAACTTAATATTCTGAACTCATTATTTTTTGTAGGGGTATGAAATATGAGGATTTTGTGGTTGCTACAAACCATACATCCAAAGATCCAACACACAATGTTCTTTCAAGGATACATGGGATGTCTTGATTTGGTTTGGTTTGATTTGGTGTTTTACAGCACAACAACACAAATAGGTTATTTAGTGCAGAGGCAATGGGAGTAAAATATCTTGCCTGAGGAAACACCATGCTAGCCAACATGGTAGCCGATCCAATGGTAGGATTCAAATCTGCACTCTTTTGGTCAGGAGTCCATCTTGCTAACCAATGTGCCACCGTGGTTCCCTGGGGTGTCTTGAAAGAACCACTCTTAATGATGGCAATGCAATATTTCCTGGGGGCCCCGAGTGGCCGAGTGATCTAATGTGCTCTCTGTTACGGATCACTGCCATCTCACCTCTGTCTGCGTGGGTTCAAGTCTAGGATTTGGCCAATGTGGGTATGTGAGAAAGCTTGCCAGTAGCTTCTCATGGGTCGGTGGTTCTTCCCGTTTTTTTTGGTGGTGGTCTTCCTCCACCATTAATACTAGCCGCCATGCATAGCCTATCATGTGCTGAAAAATGGCGTTAAACCCCACAACAACAACATTTCCTGGGAAAATTGTATTCCAAAATCCACAACAACAAACAAGAATAAGAACAACCCTCTGGGTTGTCATGAAACTGCATGACTGCATGTAAGAAGAGTATCTTGAATGGTGCATTATATGCACACCCCATGTTCAATAGTTCTCTATGTACACATTGGTGGGGCATGGTTGACTCTAGAGAATGTTACCAACAGGTCTCAATTATCTGGATCTTTGGTTAAAATATGCAGTCTTGAACTAAACTTACTGTGAAACCTTTACATTCTTATTAGACTCACCATGACCTTCACTGCTGACCTTCAGATCCAAAAATCCTCAAAGCCTGGTCAAGAAAATTACTCAAGAAAAAAGATATTCTAAAACACATTTTTTCAGTCACAATGACCTTGATCTTTTGATACTAAATCATGAGCAAGTCATCCACAAAGTCTGGTTAAGGTACATACCTAAAAGTAAAGTTATTAAGCAAAAACCACTTTTCTTCTCAGTAACCTGACCTTTGACCTTGACATCCTCAGAGTCTGATCCAAGTCTGCGAGAACTTGTAATGCAGAAACCATGTTTTAAATCTGATTAAAATCAAATTGCCACAATCCTTCATGGAGATCTGAAGATGAAAATAAGAGGTCATTTTCGTTGGCTGTTGTTTACCAATCAGAACTTTCATATTTCTGAAAGTATCACGCATCATTTGTGTGTATGTGTGTGATTTGGATTTTAATGTAGCTTTACAAAAATTTCGGTCATATCGCTATGATGTCTGCAGTGTGGCAGTTTATAGTGATATCTAGCACTGGGGCATCATGCCGCAGACATGTAGCATGATGTCCCATCCAGTCACATTATCCTGACCCCTTCCCGACCAGTCCTAACACTAACCTCTTAATGCTGAGCACCAAGCAAGGCAGCTGTAATTAGTACCATTTTTTAAAGTCTTTGGTATGACTCAGACAGGGATTGAACCCACGACCTCCCACATCCGATGCAGAGGCTCTAACCACTAGGCCACCAGAGTGGTGTACACGCATCAGTTGGAACATATCATTACTAATGATAACACTCCCTAAGATTAATCTGCAATGCTTTATCTGAATGGCTTTTAAAATTATGTCAACACAGGACTTGTGTGTGTTTGTGTGTGAGAGAGAGAGCGAGAAAGAGAGAGAGACAGAGAGAGAGAAAGACAGAGAGAGAGACAGAGAGATTTTTGTAAGTCTTTGGTATGTCTCGGACGGGGATCAAACCCACAACCTCCGAGGCAGCTGGGTAATGGTAGATGCAGAACTGATGTTACAATGCTATTATAAAGTGGATGCAAGCAGATGGATGGTCAACAGTATAGCCTAACAGACTGAGCTGCCTTATGGCAGACATACAAAAATGTGGGTCCAACTGCATCAAACTAGGCTATGTACTGGATAGAATGATACAACAGTACAGTATGTATAGCTGGTATGTTGTCCGAGTTTTTACATTTCACCCCATTGCCCCAGGACTATATATCCTTTCCTCTGTTTATGTACTGTTAAGCACCAAACAAATAAGTATAAATTACCAACAGTAGGCTTTAAGATACAACTGTCTCTGGTTATCTTATTTTGTGAACATGTCAAATGGTCATCTGTAGTTTGTAAACATTTAGAGATTCTAGGTTATCTGTAGTTTGTAAACATATCGTAAACATGCTTTGTGTTGAGCGATTCTAGAGGTACCAGTATTACTGCTATTGTCAACCTATGGGTAGGAGATAAGACTATATGTGTGGGATTCAAACATGTGGAGATTCAATAGTCTTGCTCCTTTAAAATATTCTATATACATATGTTAGATCAGGTGTAGGCAACCTACCGCATGCCTGCCACAAGGTCACACGAAGGGCAGCCAAAAATCTAGATTTTAACAGTATTACTCTTTTACCAGTGGCATGCGCTCATTCGTTTTATAATTAATCTGGGAAAAAGTGGCATGCTAAGTCAAATAGGTTGCCTTTCCATGTCACTATAGACTATGTGAAAAAGGATAGTTAGCCAAATTGTAAAGGATACAGACCCTACTGCCGTACCTCGCATAAAAAAGAAACATGGTCATATTTACAGTTATGACGATGCATATCATATAATGACTTAAACTCATATAAAATGATTGACATTACCAACTGCACAAAGTACAGATGACCAGCCTCTTGAAATGTGATATATGGGTCAAGGTGACCTACTTGGAGGTAAAATCTTTTAAACATGTACATCTGTCTTTTAACCAAAATTTGTAACCTGTATATAAGTCTCTCATGAAATAAAGATCACAATGTGTGAGCAGGAAGAGGGAGGGGAGAAGTGACACATTTTCAACATACAGTCTCTCATAAAGTTTAACAGTCATGACATAAAAAGTTGTTGACTTTGAGTTTCATTACATCAAAGAGAAACCTCAGTTTAATGGCATACCTGTGCATCAGAATGTGTTGAGAGATAGAGAGAGAGAGAGAGAGAGAGAGAGAGAGAGAGAGAGAGAGAGAGAGAGTCTACAGGTCACTTTCTTTCTATTGCTGCCCTTAACTATAACTAAGACCAGGATATGAACCAGGAACCTCCCTATTAAACACTCCTGAATGTTCTACCTTTTGACCATGTTAATGGTCAATAATCCCAAGCCAAACATTAAGTGCAACTTACTCAGCCAAATTTTGCATATTTAAAACAAAGAGCATTTCATGGTCAGTCACGATATTACAAGGAAGCTCTAGACTGCTCTCTACTGAGACCCTCTCATAATAAAAAGTACACAGTACTTAGGAAAAAAAAATAGACAAAGTTACATCAGACAAATAAGTTGTTTCAGTCTGAATGCTTGAACAGTGGTAATTAGTTTGAAGGATGAAAACCAGAATATGTATGGAAAAGCTATGGAGAAGAACTAATCCTCATTAGTAAATGGTTATTTAGACAACATTTTTATTTTCTTATTTGTTAGCATATGATGGTTTCTAAATCGCTCAACTTGAAAAGATAAACCTATTGAAAAATTGAGAGAAAAAATAAAATCATAAGCCATCTGCAAAATAGCTGATCCAATTCACACAGATTTAATTTGAAAAGTAAATGCAGAACATACAGATTTCATTCCAACAGAGGTTTTGTCAAGGACGAATCCCAACCATGGTATACCCGTTGTATCTGCTTACAAGTCAACTCAAAGAACAAAGAATCCTGATCTGCTGTAATGTGCCTGCAGATCAGGGTCTATATTGTTTTCTATTGATTACTCTTAACAAACTGCACGCCCCCAGATTTGCAGGTGCATAATGTGCCTGCTGATCATGGTCTATATTGTTTTTCTACTAATTACTCTTAACAATCTGCACACACCCAGATCTGCTGGTGCATAATGTGCCTGCAGATCAGGGTCTATATTGTTTTTCTACTGATTACTCTTAACAATCTGCACACACCCAGATCTGCTGGTGCATAATGTACCTGCAGATCAGGGTCTACATTGTTTTTCTACTGATTACTCTTAACAAACTGCACATACCCAGATCTGCAGGTGCATAATGTGCATACAGATCAGGGTCTGGATCTATGCAGTGTGCTTGACTCATATTATAAGCAAGTATATACAGTAAATGTCAAATGTAAGCCTGGGTCCAAAGTATATTCTTCTGTCCAAAGTCAAATGGTGCAGTTAGTTGTTTCATTAGCGTCAAAATACACAGCTGTTTTTATCAAATATAGTGAAAATGGATTTCTCAGCAATGTATGGGGTTGAATGGATTAAAAAGTGGTAATTGACTTCACCATCTTTAATATATCATTAAAACTTGCAAATTACAATATTATTTTCTTTGATTGTATAGGTGTCTGATCCTCCACAAGATCATATATGTACACACTATAGCTTCATTAAATTAATGGCTAATCAAATGCCTCTACCAGGGCTTGTACAGTAGATCTAAACTGTCATTTATCTGAATAAATGTTACATCCCCACAAGAAGTCCAGAAAATCAATCATTTAATATTTAATTAGAAGAGGGAAACAAGTGTCCAAGGTAGGCCTGAATTCATTCACCTGGCTGACATGTACCTAACAGCTAAATGAAAGAATACCTGGCCATGAAAAGAGAATGAGTAGGATCTTTTTCAAAGAAATCTCTTTCAATCCTGTTAACTGCATATGTTGTGAAGATTTGCATTTTATAGGTTTCCATTCTTTTGTATCTTGATTCATATTTGACGGCACATTATCAGTATCTGTTCAATACTTTTTGTATCTTGGTTCATATCTGATGGCACATTATCAGCATCTGTTCAATACTTTTGTATCTTGATTCATAACTGATGGCACATTATCAGCATCTGTTCAATACTTTTGTATCTTGATTCATAACTGATGGCACATTATCAGCATCTGTTCAATGCTTTTGTATCTTGATTCATATTTGATGACACATTATCAGCATCTGTTCAATACTATTGTATATTAATTCATATTTGATGGCATCTTATCAGCATTTGTTCAACTTTTGTATCTTGATTCATATTTGATGGCACATTATCAGCATCTGTTCAATACTAATGTTTCTTAATTCATATTTGATGGCATCTTATCAGTATCTGTTCAATACTATTGTATATTAATTCATATTTGATGGCATCTTATCAGAATTTGTTCAATACATTTGTATCTTAATTCATATCTGATGGCACATTATCTGCATTTGTTCAACGTTTGTATCTTGATTCATATTTGATGGCACATTATCAGTAGCTGTTCAATACTGAAAAGCCTCTCAAACCAGGAAGCTTTTTATTAAGTTGGTCAAATTCTGTTATGTGGTTGTTTTTTTATCAAGTTGTGTGTGTGTGTGTGTGTGTGATTTAGATTTTTAACATAGCTTTAACAATTTTTCAGTCATATCGCTATGATGTCTCCAGTGTAACAGTTTATAGTGATGTCTTGCACTGGGGTATCATGCCACAGACATGTAGCATGATGTCTCACCCAGTCCCATTATCCTGAAACCAGGCCGACCAGTCCTAACACTAACCTCTTAATGCTGAGTGCCAAGCGCGGCAGCTGTTAGTACCATTTTTGTAAGTCTTTGATATGATTCAGATGGGGTTCGAACCCACAACTTTCTGCATCTGAGGTGGATGCTCTAACAACTAGGCCACTAGAATGGTCTATCAAGTTGTATATATTTTCTATTTTCAGTAATTGCATGGAGAACAAAAAAAGGAACCACTCTGCACCAGGATGCTTACCATCAAATTTGGTCAAATCATGTTGTGGTTTTTGAGAATAACAGTAAGTCACCTAAAGTTTTAACTCTTTTCAGTAATGGCAGTTATCACTGATGGCACTGACCAGCATCTTATGAAAACATTCAACTGGTTAAAATTTAAGACAATATGCTTCATGCCAGGATGCTAACTAATTCATTTTTTAATGAAAGACTTGAAGTGTTTTTTTCTTCTCTCTAAACAAGGTGTTTGAAAGGTTTCCCAATATTTTTTTATAGTAATGATAGTCATATTGGACGACAGATTGGCACCAACTGAACAAATCTTAAAGATCCTGGTGCCGGAGTGCTCCCTGTAAAAACATAGAAACTGGTTGACCAATTTTGGGGAAAAAGTTGTACTTAACAATTTTCTTCCAAATTTTAAAGCATATCCCATCAGCGCCATTAGGCTTTTACACTGAAATAACTTCTGCCAAAGCTGGTCAAATTCTCATTGACTGTTTTTTTCGATAATGTTCGATGGTGGATTGGAGTCATTTGTGCAAATCTGAAATACCTTCATGCCACAATAGCTCCTGAAAAATCTGACCAACTTCCGCTATGCTGATATTATTAAATGGTTTAAAGGTTTTTTATGTTTAGTAGCCGTAGCCGCCACATTTTGTTGTTGTTGTTGTTATGGGGTTTAACGCCATTTTTCAGCACAAGATAGGCTATACATGGCGGCCAGTATTAATGGTGGAGGAAGAACCAGGGAAAATCCCGGAAAGAACCACCGACCCACGAGAAGCTACCGGCAAGCTTTCTCATATATCCACACTGGATGAGCCCGAGACTCGAACCCATGCAGACAGAGGTGATATGGCAGTGATCCATGACAGAGAGCACTTTAGACCACTTGGCCACTCGGGGCCCCCCAAATTTTGTACAAACTTTGAAGTCCTTCATGTCATGATGCTTTTTTGTAAAATTTGGTCAAATTATCCTGTTTTGGAGAAGTCATTTAAAGTTTATTTTTTATTTTTTAAGAAGAGTGGCCATACTTGACAGCAGATCAGCTTCTCTAGTACAAACTTAAAAAGGTTTTCATGCTAGCACGATTCCTGTCATGTTAGGTTGAAATTATGAAATTGTTTCAGTGATTTTTGAGAAGCTGAAGACAGTAATTGTTGACTAATATGATAAACAACATACAATGGAAGCATTATAGGCTGGTGAACTAAAAACTGAAATAAATCATAAAATATGTATAAAAACAATGTGCAACCCTCACTGCAATCAATCACATCTTAAGCAGCCACTTTAGAGAAATGTGAAAAGTGGCCTTGTAAGACTGGCGGTTGCTTATAGAACTTTCTTTCTAAAAAGTAATTATCTGCAAAGGACTTTGAAGTAGTGACAGCTCATGAGAAATGGTTATTTAAAAGAGATTAAAGTGAAAGAAGAAAATATGTCAGAATAACTAAAACTACACACAACTTGAAGTCATCCATATGACTTATTTATGGAGATAGTTTATCAATACTGAGACTGCATAGTTGCATAACAGGTAAGACTGAAATATGGTGTTGTTGTTGTTGTTGTTGTTATGGGGTTTAACACCATTTCTCAGCAGCCAATATGATTGGTGGAGGAAGAACCTGGAAAAAACCCTGGGAAGAACTGCCAACCCATGGGAAGCTACTGGCAAGCTTTCTCCTGTACCCACACAAGCTGATCTCGAGACCCATACAGACATAGGTGAGATGGCACGATCCATTACAGTGAGCATTTCTGACAACTGAGCCACTCAGGACCCCATGAAATATATAGTGGAATGGATAAATGTATCAAAAATTAAATGAATGACTGGCTGGGAAAATGACAGGATACAGTAAATTAATGCAGGACTGCCATGAATAGCCATGAAGTAATTTCTCTCCTAGAAATTTCCCAAACAGGGTTCAACCTTGACTGACATGTCATGGGATATTTATATGTACATCTGACACTCTACAATGATGAGGATTTGTTAAATTTAGGACACTGACATTTTGGATTGGGAAACTGTGCCCATGTCAGACTCAAGTGCAACAATATCCTAATAAATTCAACTTGTATAGAAGAACAATTTTGCAACTCCATATCCATGTTCAGAGCACAAATAAATCAAGAAAAAATATGTATTTAAGGAACAATTAAAGAAATAATAAAATAAAGTCATTTTCATTATCTTGAACAGCTAATGATGCATATAAAAGATATCATAAGGATAAAAGACTGATGTGTACATTTCTTACTCACCCATACATGTATATATGACAGTACGTGTCCAATATAAAAGTAACCTTGGGTGGTATAGCCTTTTTGAGGTCATCCTGCATACAGTTTTGTAAATCAGTGGAACTTTCTGCTGACTTGCTTCTATGTGCCTCAAGCTGACTCTCAAGAAAACCTATCACGCTTGTCAAATCATTTTCTGACACTGAAAAGGTATTATAATGGTCCTGTTCTGGATTTTCCTTCCAAAGATCCTGACCCACTAGATCACAGAATTTGAAGTAACTTAAATCATTACAGCAGAGGTAGTTTGTATTGGCAACATCAGATGAAGCCATTGAACCTCGCCTACCTTGGCCTCCTCCATCTGTCATGGGGTACAAGGACAGGCTACTGAAGCTAGAAGTTAAAGAAACTCCACAAGATCCACAGGATTTTTCACTTAAGTGAGAGTTTGGAACATTATCCATGCTTTCATCACCACCTTCAAAATATGGCCAGTTTGCAGGTGAAAAATGTCTAAACGAGCCCACAAACTCCTGACAGGAGATAGTGTCCAAACGTAAACTTCCATACATTATATGATAGTTCTGAAACCCTTGATGAATATTCCTTTGTAAAATACTTAAAAGGTAACCGATTTAAAATTTAACAGCTGCTGTAAAGCATACGATGAGAGAAAATGATTTTGTCATACCAGCACTCTTACTATTTCTTCCGAACATGTATATCACTCTGATGTATGAAAATTATTTGTCATTTAACCATGAAGAAGTGGTGTCAGAAGTGGTATCTTCAATAATAATTCAAAGATATTTCTTGTAGACCAGTGTGAAGTTTGTCAGTATAGCTGGATACAGTTGTTGAGAGGTTACTTCCATGATAGTAGAAACACTATCTGTCGCAGTACACAATTATTCCTCTAGCTCTAGTTGCTGCAGCAGACAGAAAAATCCAAGTCACACTAGCATCACCAGCCTTATACCACAGCACTCTTCATCAGCATGTTAGCATTCAAGTCAATATGCAAGACCATATACATACTCTACAGGCTAACTACAAAAACCTTCCCTTTCTCATTGATTTTCTTACTACACGCATTCCCTTGCTTCCTAGAATAATGACTTCATCATCCTGAGGAACACAGTGGGTGACAGTAACTGTTACATTCAAGTTCACTTACATGATTCTTTTGCTGCACAGAGATAAGATGTTAGTCATCCATCTATACTACAGAGTAATGACACAGAGAAATACAGCTTGGACAAAAAAATATCCTTCATACTGTTGTTGTTGTTGTTGTTATTGTTATGGGCTTAAAGCAGTATTTAAGCACACCTTTCATGATGTCAATATAAATAAAAATGTCCCACCTACTGAACCATCACAAACTAAAACTCTTGTCCATTTCCAAGAAATTCAAACTTCTATGCAACAGGACAGCACTTGCTATTAATCCAGCCTTATAATTCTACACAAACTATTTGCACCACACACAGCCTAAGCAAATGGTCAATGAACTCCACCAGCCTAACTATCCAATTAAACCATGACAGTTTGAAATATGTGGCCCTGAGTTTGTTGGCATGCATGCCATTCAAGATTGGGTCACATTTACAGTATTAGAGAAAAATCAATTGAGCCCCATCTTTGATCAGAAGCCCATATACAATTCATCTCTACTTGTAAGAATTCTGATGAAGAAGCCACTCCCTGCCTCTGCAGGAACAAGAGATGGTAATGAATCTTTGGCCAGTGTCCCAAGTGAGAGATGCCAGAAATTATTGTGTTATGCATTATACCATCTAACACTACAACAATATACCAATGATGTTGGTTATCTGGATACAACTCAGATTTTTTGTGTGCATATATATATATATATATATATATATATATATATATATATATATATATATATATATATATATATACACACACACACACACACACACACATACATATGTGTGTGTGTGTGTATATATATATATCTATACAGAGATATATATATAGATATATATATATAGAGAGAGAGAGAGGCTGTTATTATGCATGTGTACATATGTC
Organism: Sinohyriopsis cumingii; assembly: GCA_028554795.2. Classification (NCBI taxonomy): domain Eukaryota; kingdom Metazoa; phylum Mollusca; class Bivalvia; order Unionida; family Unionidae; genus Sinohyriopsis; species Sinohyriopsis cumingii. The sequence goes on from CM068830.1 coordinate 11,170,292, forward strand.
AAAGCAAAAGGACCACCAAAAGAAAAATAATTTTTTTTTTGTTCAATTCCATCAAGAACTCAGGGATTACAGAGGCTAAGGCATATTTTGTTGGGGGATTTATTAACGAAGAATACATTCAACTTGGTAATTTAAAACTCTGAAATTCTTAGGTTTGGGATGCTGCTGTAAATAACTGTATTTATATAACTATCTAAGGCTGGAAATAAGAACAATTTTTACTTAATGAAGTTTGTTCATATTCCACTTTTTCTTACTGTATTGACAAAATAGGAAATCATTTTACTGGAATGAAGCAGTACCATATATATACTCACTTATAAGACGAGTCAACTGCTAACTGCACATATGCTCCGACAGATCTGGGTCTGTGCAGTTTGTTAGGAGTAACCAGTAAAACAAAAAGAGACCATGATCTGCAAGTGCATTAAGCTACTGGTACTTCAGATCAGGAACTTTGTTGTTTGCAGTTTTACACACAAAAAAATTATAACAAAGTATATATGGAAAACAAGAGTCAAAAGTGTTTTGCAACTATTGTACCTAACAGTCAAATACCAAGACATCTGACCAAGAGAACACCGTACTATGACACTTTCAAACATTTTAATAAATTTTTAGTCATGGCGGCCATAAGAGAAGGCATATAAGCATCATCTGTACAAACAGGATACTTCGTGAAATTCGGTCAAATACACGTCAGTGTTTGCAAAGCCATGAAATCTTGTCAACTACTGATCTTTCTTTGTAAAGCCATGAAAAAGTTTTTTCTTATTTTAGCAACAATGGTCACAATGAATAATGAAACATCATTTGTGTAAACAAAGGTATTTATGCCATGACACTTTGTCAGAACAGCAAATCAGCACCATTGGTACAAATTTAAAAGGCCCTCCAGGCTAGAATGGTTTCTGTAAGAACTGGTAAAATTATGTACACTGGTTTGTAAAAATTTAAAAGGCTGTCCATGCTAGAATGGTTTCTATAAGAACTGGTAAAATTATGTACATTGGTTTGTACAAATGTAAAAGGCCTTCCATGCCAGAATGGTTTCTATAAGAACTGGTTTGTACAAATTTAAAAGGTCTTCCATGCTAGAATGATTTTTGTAAGAATTTGTAAAATTATGTACACTGGTTTGTGAAGAAGTTACTGAACATTTCTTTTTCAACATTTATTGTGGCCATATGTGTTTGTGGAATAATCCAGATGCAATATTTTCAATATTTGTAATAATTTTTAAAACTTCTGGACATCAAGAAAGTTTTTTACAGCTTAACAAAAAGCAAAAAAATTAAATCGAAATATAAACTAAGGAATTTTAACCTGCCCTAAAGAAATTAACCATTTAGCTGTGAAACATCTCTGATCACACTAATCATCACTTGGATTAACTGAAGCATTGCCAACTGGTAGCAATAAAAACAGCTGACACATGCACAACTTGTGATCAAGCAGTTTTGTACAAAGTGAACTGCAGACTAATGGATCACTTTGGTAAGTGTAAACTCAGTGAACATCCTTGTGTTACATCAAGCTGACTTGTGAATGCAGACTTCTTTTACATTTACAACTGGGGGGCCCCCCAAGTGGCCAAGTGGTCTAAAGCGCTCTCCATTACGGATCACTGCCATCTCATCTCTGTCTGCGTGGGTTTGAGTCTCGGGCTCAGCCAAAATGGGTACGTGAGAAAGCTTGCCAGTAGCTTTACATGGGTCAATGGTTCTTTCCTGTGTTTTCCCGGGTTCTTCCTCCACCATTTATACTGGCTGCCATGTATGGCCTATCTTGTGCTGAAAAATGGCGTTAAACCCTACAACAGCACCACTGGAAAGTATACTACAGTAGACAAAACAGTCATGTACATCAATTTCTATTCTCAATGGAGTGTATAAGCCTGTGTGGTATAAAGTGTCTAAATATTTATGTGGATCATTATCTTTGTCCTCCCATTTCCTGTAAACTGTGCAGGTTTACATTCAATGTGATAATGTGGTCAACGTCTCTTACATCTGAGTTTGAAATTTTCTAGAAGTTTCACTTTAATTCAATGGCATATCTCCCCTTAATAATCTCATTTTGGTCAGTCACGTCTTCTTACCTACAACTGGAGTACTTCATAATTAAAATCCTGCACCAGTCTATGTGATTCGGCCCCATTACATACTTAAGGCAATCATCACTATATTTGGAGTTATGGTGTCCAGACTGCAACAAGCATTTTTGAAAGAAACTATGGGATATCAGCTTGATATCACAATTTGATGTATATTATTTTGGTGATACATTCTGTTGTCACCATAAACCTTTATATTATGAAACAATATTGATATCAGAACTGGATTTTGCTCACAAAAAGTTATTAGCTAGACTTGACACCAGCAGAAGTATATTTAAACAATGAACCAAATGCCAAATTCTTACAATCAAAGTGAAAAACAAATGCCAGAAATGCAACCAGAATTCATTATCTGTAAAAGAACAATGAAATATTATCATATCAGTGCTCTTTCCTGGCAAGATAGGATGTAATGTTAATTAGTTTGCCTACCTAGACCACTTCTTCCCAATACTAAATTTCATGGCAATCCGTCAAAACACTGTTACAAGACAAAAAGGGCAACAACTGCAACAAATTGATTTGCTGATATGTCAACTTTCACGTTATGACCATAATATTTACCAAGTTTCATTTAAAATCATAAACAAAAGCCCTTCAAATAACTTACATTGTACTGACTGAAAAGAATTTCAAGGAATTCAAGGTAAGACCATTTCAACTTTTAACTGCTGAGTGTTCAAACTATCACTGATATTCTTCAGCAATAAGATTTTTTGATATTAACTACTGTGGAGGCCATACTGGATTTAAGACTTTTTCATATTAACTACTGTGGTAGTCATATTGGATTTAAGATTTGTTCATATTAACTACTGTGGTGGCCATACTGGATTTAAGATTTTTTCATATTAACTACTGTGATGGCCATACTGGATTTAAGATCATGACAATTTTAATTTAGGATAAACCATACTGCATTACAAGACTTGTGGTTAAACCCAATGCAAATATGACCATCTATTTAGATGAAATAGTGACATGATATTCAACATGTCCATTGTGGCAGCAAATTGAATAACTGCAGAGCACCATTTTCATTTACTAGATATCATAAGAAGTCTGTTGGTGAAAACCCTATATTGATATGAGCATCAATTCTGGAACAGTTGCTAAAACAAGATTTTCAAAACTGCCACTAAAGTGGCCATATTGGATGTCAGATATCACTCAATTTCACTCTGGGCCAACTACATACTGTGAGAAGATTTTAAAGATTGCTGCCATGGCAGCCAGATTTAAGGTCAGTCTGACTTATTTTCATTTATGAGCAATAAGATATCATCAGAAGTCTTCTGATGAAAACTCCATGTTAATTTTATTTTCCGTTATGAGGAGCAGTAATAAGATTCAAGATGGGTGCCATGGGGTAATATTGGATGTCAAATTGTTATCATATTCATTCAGGATCAGCTAGACATTAAAAGAATTCTTGCAGTGAAAACCCAATACTGGTATGACTTTTCATAGTAGCAATAACAAAATTTTAAAAAATAATTGTGGCAGTCATACTGGATTTCAAATCAGCACACTTCTGATTTAAGTCCACCATGCAAAGTATTCCAGACAAAACCCAAATTGGATATGACTTCCCCATTCAGGGGAAACAGCAATAACAAGACTGTCAAGACAGCTGCTGTGTTAACCATGTTGAATGTCGGATCAACACTGAATTCATATATGACCAACTAGTCATCATAAGATGCCTTTCATGAAAACCTCATGCTCATATGGCGATCCTCCAAGTAGTACAGGCAGGTAACTTGTACTATGGGGCAGATCTATGACACTTGATGGACATCTGGCAACAAAGCATGGATAACAGGCCATCCCATCAGCTCTCTCACCAGCAGAGCTAAAGCAATGGGGAACTCATTGATTATGGTACACTGCTGAAACCATTTTTCATTTCTTTAAGCCACACTGACCTTAAACTTTGACAAAATGTCCCCAAAATCTAAAGGTGGCCTTTCAGGTCTCAAATGCATGCCATACAAAATGTTTGGTTTTGGCAGAGATTTCAGTTATTCTGTAGAAATCGTTCTCTTCTTAGAATCCAACTGACCTTGACCCTGGACCTTTAATCCAAAAAGTAATAGGTGTCTTCCTTGTCTCAAATGCAAGCCATCAACAAAATTTCATCAAGGCATGTAGTACAGAATCTTAGTTTTGTGAAAATCCTTTTTGTTTCAGTCCCAGTGATCTTGACTTTTCACCTTTTAAGTTCAAAATGAGTGTCTTCCTTATCTTGAGTGCAAGCTTTCCAGAGTTTAGTCACAGTAGTTGAAAAATAATTTACATTAGTCAATGTTAACTAAATTTCCATCTTTCAGTCCCTGTGACCTTGACCTTTGAGTTTTCAAGCCTTATAGCAACATCATAGAACCATCCTTGGCATCTCTTACATGGACCACATCACAAATGAAGAAGTGCATAACACCATCAGGCACAAAGTAGGCCAATATGAGGACCTCCTCACCACCATCAAAAAGAGAAAGCTGAAATGGTATGGCCATGTCACTAGAGCCAACAGTCTATCCACAACAGTCCTGCAGGGCAGCGTCCAGGGTGGCAGAAGGAGAGGTAGACAGAGAAAAAAGTGGACTGACAACATCACAGAATGGACCAGAAAAAGTTTTGCTGAGACACAGGCATTGGCACATGATTGAGACAAGTGGAGGGAACTAATCAGATGTTCAGCAGCACAGTGCCTCAACAACCACACTAGGTCATGAGACTGATGATGATGATGATAGCAACAAGTGTCTTCCTTGCATCCAGTGCAAGCAACTTACAAAGTCTACCAATGGTAGCTGGTGGTGAACTCAAGTTCTTATGCAGAAATGAAATAGGAAACTGATAGATGAATGTATTGATTCACATCATGGCATGAAACTGACAGATGAATGGATTGATTCATATCATGGCATGAAACTGACATATCTGAATGGATTGATTCATATCATGGCATGATACTGACAGATGAATGGATTGAGTCACATCATGGCATAATACTGACAAATGAATAGATTGATTCACATCATGGCATGCTATTTACAGATGAATGGATTGATTCATATCATGGCATGATACTGACAGATGAATGGATTGATTCACATCATGGCATGATACTGACAGATGAATGGATTGATTCACATCATGGCATGATACTGACAAATGAATGGATTGATTCACATCATGACATGATATTGACAGATGAATGGATTGATTCATATCATGGCATGATACTGACAGATGAATGGATTGATTCACATCATGGCATGATATTGACAGATGAATGGATTGATTCATATCACGGCATGATACTGACAGATGAATGGATTGACTCACATCATGGCATGATACTGACAGATGAATGGATTGATTCACATCATGGCATGATATTGACAGATGAATGGATTGATTCACATCATGGCATGATACTGACAGATGAATGGATTGATTCACATCATGGCATGATATTGACAGATGAATGGATTGATTCATATCATGGCATGATACTGACAGATGAATGGATTGATTCACATCATGGCATGATACTGACAGATGAATGGATTGATTCACATCATGGCAGGATACTGACAGATGAATGGATTGATTCATATCATGGCATGATACTGACCGATGAATGGATTGATTCACATCATGGCATGATACTGACAGATGAATGGATTGATTCACATCATGGCATGATACTGACAGATGAATGGATTGATTCACATCATGGCATAACATCATGGCATGATACTGACAGATGAATGGATTGATTCACATCATGGCATGATACTGACAGATGAATGGATTGATTCACATCATGGCATGATACTGACAGATGAATGGATTGATTCATATCATGGCATGATACTGACAGATGAATGGATTGATTCACATCATGGCATGATGCAGTAGTATATGCTCCACTATATAGGGCATATAAAAAGTGCTAACTTTGTCAGACTATCTGCTAACATATAAGCACAAAAGCTCCCAAAAACTTTAAAATAGTAAATCCATTCATACTTGTGCTGTCATGTTTACCAGTATGTTTGAATTTAAAACTTGTTTCCAATGGCATGGATATGTCTGGGATTAAACCTGCACTAATTTCATTTTAGATCAAATTACATAACACAAGAAGCATTTCAGGGAAAATTTCAGGCTCATGCCACAATTCCTTAAAGTGTAGTTATAGCAAGACCTTTTATATGACCTCTTTGGTTGCCATGTTGGTGGTGAGCACCATTTTCTTTCAGGATTAGCTATATTTTGTTACAGCATAAAGTGCAATGCATATGGAAGTCAAAACAACTCAGGCTCAAGAACAAGCGGAGGATTTACCAAAGCAATGTCAAGAACCAGATGGTGCATGTATGCCCAATGTCACTGGAGGCACAGCCCGCCACTAAACTTGGATGGGACTTGAAAAAGGCTCAAAAGAGACCTGGAGAAGAACTACACAGAAAGAGATGAAGGAATGCAGCCTGACATGGTACACCATCACACATTGGGCTACAGGTTATCAATAGTGGTACTTTCTCATGGAAGCCCTATGTGCCACCAGAGGCATGATGAGGGATGAGTGAGTGAGTGGCTCAAGTGAAAACCTCATGCCAATATGATCATCCATTAAGGTGAAGCTCACATTAGATTATATCAAGATGGCCACTAAGGCAGCCATTTTCATTTACAGATCAACATTTTACTACTGGACCAACTATACAGCATAAGATGTTTCTGTAAAAATGCAATGTCAATATGACCATCCATTCATGAGGAGCAGCCTAAGATCTCCATGCTGGCCCATGTCGCTGCAATGTTGGAAGGTCACATTGACACCATTTTTTTATTAAGAATCAACTGCTTATTATTAAGAACGTATGTTGACATAGCTCTGTTCAGATGGAAAAATGATGACAAGGTTTTCATTTTGGACAATAAGAATATCATGAAAAGTATTTCAATGAATACCTCAATATGACCATCTATTGAGAAGTGATAAGATTTGCAAGATGGCCACCAGGGAGTCCATGTTGGATAGGAGGTTATAATCAGTTTCTTTAGAACCAAATATATCTCATAAGCAGTCTTCACTGGTAAACCCATGTGGTTACAACAATGATGTAAGCCCATGGGAAACAGACGTACGATGGTTTTCAAGATGGCAAAGGTGGAGTTCAGAATGGCACCATTTTCATCTAGTTACCATATACAGATCATCTTCTCAGAAGAAGTAGCAATTACAAGATTTGCAACATATTCATGCTAGCATCCAAATCAGGATCTATTTTAGAACTGTAAAACGTCATCTTCAAATTTGATCAAAATTTTAATTGTGGAGAAACTCAAACATTTGGAATGTCAAATTTTAAAGTAAAGCGCTATGTCCAAAATTTCTCGTTTCATACCTATCAGTTAAATAATTAATTTGTAAAATAATACATTAACTGAATTAATTACATTTAACTATTTCTTTTCATATTTGTCAAACATACTGGCACAAAGCTGGTGGAGTAAATCCATACAACAAAATTAAAATGTGTATGGTTGTATGTGATTTGATAATGCTGCAATATTCCACTTTCAACATTTTTTTAAACAATAATTATTCACAATTATATGTTTTGAGTGTTAAACATAGAATCGATGGATGCTTTCAGATCACATTATTCCCCAGGGACATTAACACAATTTATTATTGATTATGTAGAGTGTACAGCTTCTTAAATTCCTCAGAATGAAAGGAAAATTTGTTCATATATATACATCATCCAAACAAAATCAGAAAAAGGCTTTCTCTTAGTTTTTACAACAATATTTTGTGTTGTTATTCCATCTTAGCAGGACTCTCGTTGGAATTTTTTCTGAATGTGAAAGGTTTCATATTTGGGCCTAAACACTACATACTATACAGAGTTAGATGGATTTGGTAGCACACTGGAGAGCCAATTTAAATTGTCTGAGATACACTGATGGTTCATTCACCTCAACAATGAGGCTTTCTGAAGGGGAAAATCTAAAAGAACCCAGACTATGTATCAAATCAAGCACCTGCATATTAGATTTACAAGCTGATCCATACCATGGTCAAATTTTGATCTTACTTACGAGTGAAGTAAGACCTCCTGATGGGGAAAAATACTATATCCCCTTCAACTTTGTTAGCTAAAGGACAAGAAAGTGTCAGGATGTCAATGTGCGACATGCAAAGCTAGAATTGTACAGTGGATGTAAATAATGCAGCAGCAACATACTTGCCTTGTTCTGTATCTCAGTGGTCTCAGATTCAACTCTTGGTTCTGGCTAATGCAAAGGTACAGTGTACCATCCTGGTCAAGGTCAGAACTCTTGGTTCTGGCTAATGCAAAGGTACAGTGTACCATCCTGGTCAAGGTCAGAACTCTTGGTTCTGGCTAATGCAAAGGTACAGTGTACCATCCTGGTCAAGGTCAGAACTCTTGGTTCTGGCTAATGCAAAGGTACAGTGTACCATCCTGGTCAAGGTCAGTGGTCCTGTTAATGTTCTGTTTTATCTTTATCTCAAAGACCAACTCATTTAAGCAACAAGTGTACATTTTAGAAGCTGTTATGTCCCTGACAAACTTTTCAATCTGGTAACTACAAAATGATGATAATTTGACAACATGGGGTGAGGAGTATGAAAGTGAATATAAAAAAGGGACACAATTAAGTTTCTGCAAATGTAATTTTGTAAAAGATTAAAATGACTTTATTTTCACAAATATTCTTCACAGTTTAAGAAGCAAAATTAATAATTCCTAGTTGACTTTTCTGTACAAAATTACTTCTTATTCTTTAAATAGAAAAAAATAAGTCATTCATTATAAATTTACTTAAATATAAAACAGACACTGCTAAACTACAACATGCATTGTATTTGTATTCAGTATCAGATAACATAAAATATTATGTCTGAAAAAGATTTGTCTAGTGGCAATATTATACATTAAGATGAAGTATTATTTTTAAATACACCAGTTAAACACTGAAAAGGATCAACATCCATGCTTAATTCAGAGTTTCTGGGCATTTTATTTACTCTGAAATTATTGCTTACGTATGCCGTTCTTCACGTCATATCAACCTCTTTAATGTCAAGAAGGTCAATAATGCTGTATCTGCATTTTGTCTGCTGCATGGCATGACTTTTCATGTTTAAAACCACATAAATATAAACTACTACAGAATTCTTCTGCAATAACAAATTTACCCATCAAAATCTCTCTTTGCAAGCCTAACAACAGTGAAAACCAATGCATATTAATAGAATCTGATAAGCTGTCCAATATATATGAATCCACCTACATCCCAAAATGCCTACTGCAATAAGTTGTTGTTGTTGTTGTTGTTGTTGTTGTGGGGTTTAACACCATTTTTCAGCACAAGATAGGCTATACATGGCGGCCAGTATTAATGGTGGAGGAAGAACCAGGGAAAATCCCGGAAAGAACTACCGACCCACGAGAAGCTACTGGCAAGCTTTCTCACATACCCACAATGGCTGAATCCGAGACTTGAACCCACGCAGACAGAGGTGAGATGGCAGTGATCCGTAACGAAGAGCACTTTAGACCACTCAGCCACTCGGGGCCCCACTGCAGTAAGTAAATCAGTCAATCATACATACATACATACATACATACATACATACATACATACATACATACATACAGACACAGACACACACACACACACATACACATACATACATACAGGAAAAAAACTCCACATGATTATCTCTTTTATTCCTTTCTACTTACTTTCCAATCATAATTACCTTCAAATGTATTCTCAAATCAATAAAACTGAGCTATGAATAAAAAGAAACATTTCAATTTTATACATTTTCTGCTGCATATTTTGGACTAAAGATTACACAAGAACTGGATCATTAGCCACCCAATGCACCAGCAAATCAGAGTCTATGATATTCATTCTACATTTAATTACAAGAAATCAGCATAAATTCTGATCTATTGGTGTACAAAACGTAAGCTCTGGGTATGTGCCATGCCATGTGCATGAACAGCAGGCACTCTGGCTGGCATAATTAATCTGATAATTGGTTAATCAATCAATATAGATGATAAATGATTATTTATACAAAGTCTGGGAATCAATTATTTCAGAAGACATTTTACCACAATGATAATGTGTAGTTGAGATTTTCAGCATATTTCTTCAGTACAGGAACATAGATGGCAAACCTCCTTAAACACTGGAAATACAAAACATCAGAACTTGAGAAATGGAGAGGAATTTGCTTGTGTGAATATACCCCCACCTCTCTGGCATCCCACCAGTATCTCCACAATGGAAATCGTATCTATACTCAAAAAAGTGCAACAATCTGAAAATATTATGTTACAGTGACTGGTCAACTAGCATATTTTCTAATGATAATCCTAATATGTACCAAGTTTCACATCAATCCACTTAAAACTGCAACAGCAATTGCACTGACAAACTTTTGTCATATGTAACATGCAGCTCAAATAAAAAGGGGCAATAACTCTTACTAAAACCATGGGAGCAAAAAGATTTGTTAATATGAGCATCTTTAGATGATGACCATAATATATACAAATTTTCATTGCTATCCATGCAAAAATCCAAGATGGTTTGTGTTTACAAGATTAGGTTTTATACTTATTTCAACTGCTAGACAAAAAAGGTACATAACTCTTCAAAAATTTTAAAGACCATAGTAGTTTTGCTGACAAGTACATCTTCATATGATGACTATGACAAAGCTCCATGGCAATGCACTAAAAACTATGAGACTAAATGTGTCCAAACTATTATGTCATCACTATATTTAGGAACTAGTCAACAAGAGTGATAACTCTAATAAAATCACAGGAACAGTGATTTGGCGATATGCACATTTTGAAATGATGACCATAATGTATAACCAGTTTAACAATGACCTATCAAAAACTGGGGTTAGTAGCATTCACAAGATTCTATCATAGTCTTCATTAGGCTACAAGATGAAAAGAGCAACAACTCTAACAAAAAAGTGTGAGGGCAGGTAATTTGTTGAAATGTGCACCTTAAAATGATGACAAAATTTCCTGAAAACAGTAAGATTAGTTACATTCACAAGATTTTGTTATAAAATACATCAGTCTCCAAGTCAAAGGGGCAATAACTTTAAAATCACAGGAGTACAGTGATTTGTCCACAAAATGGGTTTAATGATAAATCTATCAGAACTTGTTTGTGATATTATGCTCACAAGTTAGTGCTGCTGAAAATTTAAGTCAACACCATTGACCTTAAAATCAATGTCAGAGTGCAGACTATCAACTTGTTCATTGGAATGCAAATAAATACAAAATCTGGTCAAATTTCATTTGTACGTGTATAAGACCGTGCTCCATGAAGTACAAGATGCAAGCAATGACCTTTGACTTTGTTTTCAAAACACCTTTACAGAAGTATGCATATGTTTGTCATATCTGCACCATTTTTATTCTGAACTAATTAAATATTCCAAGAAGTATTGTAATAAAAAAAAACCATGCCACCATTCAAGCAAGAAAACTAACAAGATTTTAGAGATAGGTATTGTGCCATGCTGGATATTAAATATTTTAGAGATAGGTATTGTGCTATGCTGGATATTAAATATTTTAGAGATAGGTATTGTGCCATGCTGGATATTAAATGATTTTAGAGATAGGTATTGTGCCATGCTGGATATTAAATATTTTAGAGAAAGGTATTGTGCTATGCTGGATATTAAATGATTTTAGAGATAGGTATTGTGCCATACTGGATATTATATATTTTAGAGATAGGTATTGTGCCATACTGGATATTAAATATTTTTAGAGATAGGTATTGTGCCATACTGGATATTATATATTTTAGAGATAGGTATTGTGCCATGCTGGATATTAAATGTTTTAGAGATAGGTATTGTGCCATGCTGGATATTAAATATTTTAGAGATAGGTATTGTGCCATGCTGGATATTAAATATTTTAGAGATAGGTACTGTGCCATGCTGGATATTATATATTTTAGAGATAGGTATTGTGCCATACTGGATATTAAATATTTTAGAGATAGGTATTGTGCTATGCTGGATATTAAATGATTTTAGAGATAGGTACTGTGCCATGCTGGATATTAAATGATTTTAGAGATAGGTATTGTGCCATACTGGATATTAAATATTTTAGAGATAGGTATTGTGCTATGCTGGATATTAAATGATTTTAGAGATAGGTATTGTGCCATACTGGATATTATATATTTTAGAGATATGTATTGTGCCATGCTGGATATTAAATATTTTAGAGACAGGTATTGTGCCATGCTGGATATTAAATATTTTAGAGATAGGTATTGTGCCATGCTGGATATTAAATATTTTAGAGATAGGTATTGTGCCATGCTGGATATTAAATATTTTAGAGATAGGTATTGTGCTATGCTGGATATTAAATATTTTAGAGATAGGTATTGTGCCATGCTGGATATTAAATATTTTAGAGACAGGTATTGTGCCATACTGGATATTATATATTTTAGAGATAGGTATTGTGCTATGCTGGATATTAAATATTTTAGAGATAGGTATTGTGCCATACTGGATATTAAATATTTTAGAGATAGGTATTGTGCCATGCTGGATATTAAATATTTTAGAGATAGGTATTGTGCCATGCTGGATATTAAATATTTTAGAGATAGGTATTGTGCCATACTGGATATTAAATATTTTAGAGATAGGTATTGTGCCATACTGGATATTAAATATTTTAGAGATAGGTATTGTGCCATACTGGATATTAAATATTTTAGAGATAGGTATTGTGCTATGCTGGATATTAAATATTTTAGAGATAGGTATTGTGCCATGCTGGATATTAAATATTTTAGAGACAGGTATTGTGCCATACTGGATATTATATATTTTAGAGATAGGTATTGTGCTATGCTGGATATTAAATATTTTAGAGATAGGTATTGTGCCATACTGGATATTAAATATTTTAGAGATAGGTATTGTGCCATGCTGGATATTAAATATTTTAGAGATAGGTATTGTGCCATGCTGGATATTAAATATTTTAGAGATAGGTATTGTGCCATACTGGATATTAAATATTTTAGAGATAGGTATTGTGCCATACTGGATATTAAATATTTTAGAGATAGGTATTGTGCCATACTGGATATTAAATATTTTAGAGATAGGTATTGTGCCATGCTGGATATTAAATATTTTAGAGATAGGTATTGTGCCATGCTGGATATTAAATATTTTAGAGATAGGTATTGTGCCATACTGGATATTAAATATTTTAGAGATAGGTATTGTGCCATGCTGGATATTAAATATTTTAGAGATAGGTATTGTGCCATGCTGGATATTAAATAAGGATAAGCTACATAATACCACTGTATTTAAGTGAAGACTACATGCTGATGCAAACATCTATTCAGAATAATTAGCAATATGAACATTTTCAGGACGGCTGCAAAAGGCAGTCACTCATAGGTGTAACTATATATTGCAAGAAAGTACCAATTGTTTGGGGGTTGGGTGTCTGGGGATTTGGGTGTCTGGGGGTTGGGTGTCTGGGGATTTGGGTGCTTGGGGGTTGGGTGTCTGGGGATTTGGGTGTCTGGGGGTTGGGTGTCTGGGGATTTGGGTGGATCCACATCAGTATGACAATCCATTTAGAAATATTTTTTGCAACATTTACAAATTCTTAAATGTCCCATCAGCACTATTTTCATTGGACCAATTATATATACAGCTAATATAACCGTTCCTGAAGAAGACTCAAGATAACCATCATGAACATCACTTTGGAGTTTTGATGAGCACCATTCCATTTAGGACCAACCAGATATAAGGTCTTTTAGGAGAAAAAAAGATATAACTACAACCAACTATTAAGGAAAATCAGCTATAACAAGATTGTCAAGATGTATAAAATAGAAAATGTATCAATGTCAAATCAGAATCTTCTTCATTTAGGACCAAACAGACATCAAATAAAATCTTAACAGTGAAAACACCATGTCACTACAGCCAATCTGAAATGGCCAGAACAGCATCATTTTCATGCAGTATTAACAATCTTTTGCTGCAAACTTCATGTAAATATGGCCATCAATATTGATGAAATGTTGATAAAAAGATCTAGTGGCTATGTTGGAGGTTTGATTGGCACCATTTTCTTTTAATACCCTGTAGACATCACAGATCTTTCAGTAAAAATGCCATGTAGATGCAGAGCTCCATACTATCACTAGTCCACTGGACCATGGCTAGTAAAAGCCTGTCTGACTAGTCTGCTGGACCATGGCTAGTAATAGCCTGTCTGACTAGTCTGCTGGACCATGGCTAGTAATAGCCTGTCTGACTAGTCTGCTGGACCATGGCTAGTAATAGCCTGTCTGACTAGTCTGCTGGACCATGGCTAGTAACAGCCTGTCTGGCTAGTCTGCTGAACCATGGCTAGTAATAGCCTGTCTGACTAGTCTGCTGGACCATGGCTAGTAACAGCCTGTCTGACTAGTCTGCTGGACCATGGCTAGTAATAGCCTATCTGACTAGCAATTTTCATAATTTAAATAGTTTGTTATTCTTGCAACTTCTCATCCCCATAAAATTAAAAAAGATTATATATTTTATTACTGCATGGGGGATTGGGGGTGGGGGACTGACCAAGCAAGATCAAATTTTGATCTTAAAACAGTTCCCAGTGGTGCAAAACTCAGCAAGGTCTGGATGACTGGGTGAGTACCCAACTATCCATAATTTGTTTACACTATCTTAGGCAGCAGCAGTCTCAGCAAATGCAGGGCATGATTTGGATCATTTTGGCAGGGGCCCCTTTGGTGTATCTTAAATGACCTTGATGCTGCAGAGCTCGGAAATAGGGTACAGCCTCATCACGCCTACAGACGGGATCGGGGTCGAATCGGTTAAAATCTTGTTTATCTTGAAATTATTCATTCGTGCTGTAAGATCTTGAGCAAAATCAATCTTATTGTTGTGTTCAGTATCCTGATTTGAAACAGAATTATTTATTCAAATTATTATTCTCTGGAATCAAAAAGTGTTCCGTAATATTCTTAGACAGAGCCATTAACTGGGAATTAAAGCGATTTGAACAAGGACATCTTGGATTATATTATTGAGATTCTTCAAAAGACTGTTGCACACCATCACAATTCAGGCCATTGAGTCTACAGGCACATCAACACCTTCAGCATTGGCCCTTGTATGGAATACCACTATAAATTAAACTTACTGGACTATTGTGGATTTAATTCACAATATTGTCAATTATTTTTCAAATTTCACTTTGCATTCAAGGAAAATAAATTATTTGTTGAATTTTACAAAACTTTTTGGTTTTCACTCATTGCTATTATTTTAAGACCATCAAGTCATAATACCTAAACTTCTGTGAGGTTAAATTTTTTGAGAATTTTAAGTTTATACTGAAAAGTAACCAAGAGTACCTCATAGGGACCAATGCTCTACCAGGTGAAACGAATACACAGGAATCCAAAATAAGATGGTTTCTTCGTTCTAACTACTGATTGGCGAAACCATCTCTGATATGGAGCTATAACAAGGATTTCAAGATGGCCACCTATGCAGTCACTTTGGGTTTTAAATTGGCATAATTTTCATTTAGGACCAGCTAGACATCATGTTTTGGTTAAAGCCTCATGTCAATTTGACAATCCATTCAAAATATGAATATGAAGCTTTTCTGGTGGAAACCCCATGTCAATTTGACAATCCATTCAAAATATGAATATGAAGTTTTTCTGGTGGAAACCCCATGTCTATTAGACAATCCATTCAAAATATGAATATGAAGCTTTTCTGGTGGAAACCCCATGTCAATAAGATAATCCATTCAAAATATGAATATGAAGCTTTTCTGGTGGAAACCCCATGTCAATTTGACAATCCATTCAAAATATGAATATGAAGCTTTTCTGGTGGAAATCCCATGTCAATTAGACAATCCATTCAAAATATGAATATGAAGCTTTTCTGGTGGAAACCCCATGTCAATTAGACAATCCATTCAAAATATGAATAAGAAGCTTTTCTGGTGGAAACCCCATGTCAATTAGATAATCAGTATAGAAGCAGTGGCTTTAATAAGATTAGATGTCAAAGTGGTATCAATTTCATGTAACAGCAACAAGACCTTGAGACAAATGTTTGTGTAAAGTCTTATGGCTATTGACCACGTAACTTATGGCAAGCAGTGATAACAAACTTGTTGTTACTGACAGATGAACAATGAACAAAAGGCCATTCCATAAGTTCTTCTGGTCTTTGATGAGTGGGGCTAAAAACAGAACCACATATACATTTCCCCATATCAGGTAAAAGGTCTATAACTAGTCAGTGCTAGTCAGCAGAAGGTATCAATTTTTTTTCCATCCAATTTAAAAGTAAGTAGGAAAGAAAAGAAAAAAGAAAATAAAGAAAGCATATTAATAAGGAATGTTCTAAACAAGAGTCCCAAGAAGGGAATGATGCTAACCTGGCTAAAAAGAATTTCCAAAAATTCAGGATAGGACCATTTGTTCTTTTAATCTGCAGTGTTAAAACCATGTTTGATAGCCTTGAGCAATTAGATTTTCAAATTGGCTGCTTTGGTGGTCATACTGGATGTCAACGCTGCCCCTTTTTCATTAACAATAACAAGGCGTCATAAGAAGTCTTCTGCTGAAAACACCATGTTGATATGACTTAGTTTTGGATGAGCAACAATAAGATTTTCAAGATAGATGCTATGGTGCCCATATTTGATAGCATATTCAAATCATTTCCATTTAGTACCAACTAGACAGCATATGAAGTCTGTTCAAGAAAGCACAATGTGGATATCATCAGACATTTGAGAGAAGTAGTGATAACAAGACTTTCAAGATGACCACTGTAGCAGTCATGTCAGAAGCTGCATTGGCAACAGTTTCATTTACTGCCAACTAAACATCATAAGAAGCCTTTCAATGAAAACTCAATACTGTTATGACTATTCATACATTCAAGAGAAATACTGACAAGATTTTCAAGATGGCCACTGTGGCAGGCATAATGAATGTCTGATCGGCACCATTACAGCCAACAAGACATCACAAGAAGTTGCTATGAGTATCCATTCAGAAATTGTGATAACAATATTTTCAAGATAGCCACTGTTGTAGCCATATTGGACACCAGGTTGACACCATTTTAGAACTGATTATACATATTAATGAGTGTTTAAGAGAAAATCCAATGTCTAAAGCACTTTCCATTCATGAAGAACAGTGATAATACTTTTCAAGATGGCCACTGTGGTGGCCATATTGGACATCAGATTGGCACCATTTTCAAATATGGCTAACTATACATAAGTAGTCACTTATTGAAAATCCCACATTGGTATGACTATCCATTCAGGAGGAGTTGCAGTAACAAGATTTTCAAGATGGTCACTATGGTGGCCATACTGGATGTCCAAGTGGTACCATCTTCATTCACAACCAACTAGACCATGGGATGAATGTGTGTATAGGGTTTCCTGGCAATGTTCTATCCTATAATCTCTTTGTCTTTGACCATTAGTGCCAATAACATTACTACACAATTACCACAAAAATGGGATATGAGTGTCTGATGATGATCACCTGCTGAAGTATAGAACACTACTGTTTGTCAGAAACCATGCTTCAAGTGTAAATTATCAGAAGCCCATCATCATCTGCTGCATAAACAACATATACTCACTTATAGGTAGAACAAGTTTTGACTTTTCTCTTTCACAACAGATTTATGATTTCTCCCAGTAAGCATGAAGACTAAATCATTATTTTTTTTAAAACTTAAGACAAATTATGCCTAACACAAAAAATGTTGTTATATAATTTTACTTCCTTAATGGTTTCAATTATTTATTTTAGTACTGACTCCTTCAGAGAATTGGAAATGTATAATAGGCCCTCTTGTATGTAATAAGATGCAACTAATGGAGGCAACCTTTTATCGTGAGATGTATACTTTTATGTTCAAGTTAAAAGGGTCTTGGGGCTTTTAAATAGTCTGTTTCTTACAAAAATGATGAACTCTGTTTTTTTAAAATGTTACCAATAAGGTCCTACCTATCAGTGCCTTAAGGCCAGAGGCATGTTTATGACAATTTTTATTATAATTTAAGGTATAAAAATATAATTGTACAGTAAAGATTGTTTATTTTGTTCTTGGACAAGTTGTTTTTCTGTTGAAACATTTAAGTTTAATTTCCCCAGGCAAATTTGAATGTAGTTTGAAAATATAATTACTATTACACACATGTTGAAATAAATGTTTTGGACAGTAATTATACCAGTATAAATTGTTTGCTTCATGTATGTCCAATATAAACAACATGTACATCAAACACAGATACGTACATAAACATTTTGAAAAATACATGATGAATTTGGAAATAAATATCTCAGTCATAATGTTATATAAATCCCAGTCCACTTTGACATGTTATAAAGAATTTTAACTGTAGCTATTGTAAATAATAATAAAATTTGTTACAAATGCCATTTTTTAAAAAAAAATCTGTTTTACAAACATTAAGAGCACCTGTGTGCCCTGCCCAACCTGAATACAATCATGTACACGTCTTCCAACAGAAGTAGAGTAACTTCCTGACCAATCACAGAAAACTGTATACTTGACGTAACATAAACATAATTTTGTAACATCTATAAACTGTTGATCCAAGGCCAGATGTATCTTGTATGTACCCAGCATAACTGGTGCCAGAACTTAAAGTTCCATAAGCTGATTTGCATATCAGGTCCTTATTCCCACACTATTTGCAGAGAGCCTGAAGATAATGTGACACACCCATGCATACAGTGAGTTGTATGAATGTACAAAAGTGTGCATGATGTTTTCCAACTCACCAGACAATTAAGATAGATTTCAAACTTTTGCAATGGGTGTGCACATAGCTTTGGAATTTCAATCTATACCTCTCATGTAATATGGACATTTCAGACAAGACTAAAGTTGAGGGGAATCTAAAATCGAGAATAGATTCATGTAACTTTTGTAAGTCGATGTGCCATAAAAAATAAAAATAAACACATGTAAATAACAGGTATTAACTTATGCTTCTATACGTCAAAAACACTGAATACAGATATAAAAAATATAGGTTCTAATTATAAACAAGAGTACCATGAATTATAAATATAACTGCCCTCTATTGTACAGTTCTCTATTTAGGCACCATTTGGATATGGTCAACACAGAAGATTAATGACCAAAGGGTCTCAATGACTTGGACTTTTGGTCAATGTATGCTGTTCTGAATAAAACTTAATGTGCAGAAATCATCTGATTTTCTTAAGACTTATGACCTTGACCTCTGACCTCTAGACCCATAAACCTACAGGTTTTTACATTTTGCTAACTGCAAGTCATCCACAAAATTCTGTCAAGGAACCTTTTCCAGAACAAAAGTTACTCTGCAAAACCAATTTATCTTTTAGCCAGTGACCTGACCTTTTGACCCCAAAATCAATTGACCTCTTTCAACCCCCTCCATAAAAACTTTGGTCAAGGTATGTAATTTAGAACTACTATGCAAATCTGTTTCTCTTCTTTCAGTCAGGAACCATTACCTTTTAGCTTCTGAACCCAAATTCAATAAGGATCTTTTTGGCCCAATGTGTAAGTCATCCACAAACTTTGGTGAACATACATAAAGTGTTGCAAGTTGTATCAAATTTTTACTATTAGTTTTAGGATCATGGACTTGCAAAAAGAAACTTTAACATTAAGTTACTGCCATCACTGCAGATAATGCCTCTAACTGCCATCAAATAACACCGTAATGGCTATGTCTTGCATTATTCTTCTCCAAAATGGCAAGATAAAAAGCATATATAAATATACAGAAAGTTAAGACCCAAAATGCAATGTATTGATCTTATTCTTTGCTATAAGCTTTATTTCAGAATTATGCAGCACCAAATACATGTAATGTACGTCTTACATTTCATGCCAGGAACTTCTATATAAAATCATTTTTTTCTTCTTTTTATGTCATGAAGTGAGAGTTTTGATGTATCCAATTTCAACATATGCTAAAATATACATCTGCCAAATCAACCGTATCTTGATTATGTTGACAACTTTGCACATTCTATACATAACAGTGTTCCATCTAAAATATGACACGACCTGAGCACTAGATCCCTTCCCCCACTTTTCCCCAAAAGGGCACAATACCGGTAAAATTACTGTAAAGGGGCACTTAGGTTCACTTTAATTTACAGGAAAGAACATATATCTAGCTATGAAATTACTGTAAAGGGGCACTTAGGTTCACTTTAATTTACAGGAAAGAACATATATCTAGCTAAGAAATTACTGTAAAGGGGCACTTAGGTTCACTTTAATTTACAGGAAAGAACATATATCTAGCTATGAAAATTACTGTAAAGGGGCACTTAGGTTCACTTTAATTTACAGGAAAGAACATATATCTAGCTATGAAATTACTGTAAAGGGGCACTTAGGTTCACTTTAATTTACAGGAAAGAACATATATCTAGCTATGAAAATTACTGTAAAGGGGCACTTAGGTTCACTTTAATTTACAGGAAAGAACATATATCTAGCTATGAAATTACTGTAAAGGGGCACTTAGGTTCACTTTAATTTACAGGAAAGAACATATATCCAGCTATGAAAATTCATCACTGTGAGAATACATATATATCACAAATAACTGTAGAAACCAATTCACTTTCACTGTCTCTGGATATAAAAGGGTTTGACAGTCTCATGCATTCCATCAAAAAGCAACACATACTTGCTGGACTTAAAAATAATCCCAAGAACACTTTCAAAGTATCAATATACAAGTATTTTTAATATGTTGAGACTTTCCAAAAATCTACTCCAATCCTGTATGTATACTGCTTAACAACAAGTAAGTACAACACTGACTAAAGGGTACAGATTACGTAAATCTTTTAAAAACAAAAACATAAATGTGTAGTACAACAAGATAAAAGGATAGGATTTTAAAATTCTGTACAAAATATATAAACTAAGAAAGATTTTATTTATTTATATATATATATATATATATATATATATATATATATATATATATATAAAAAATCACACACCTAATGTTCTGCTGCATTCCAAATAACACCCTCCAAATAAATAACAGGTGCAAAAATTCCATATGTAACTGTTTAAAAAGTCAATCATAAATATAGCTGTTGGAAGCACTGCTGATAAGAAAAACCTGGCAGGAATTTCATCGTATAAAATAGTTTTTTTGTATACAATACTATGGTGTCTTCCATTTATTGTTTAAAAAAAGGAGTCCCTCAGAAATTATCAATGCTCTACAAGGCATAAAGAATTTCCAGGAATCCAAGATAAGACCATTTTTTCCTATTAACTGCTGAGTTTTGAAACCATCTCTCACATATTTTATGATAACAAGAATTCCAGTTGGCTTCTGTGGTGTACATACTGGATGTTGTCCTGGCATTGTTTTTTTTCTTCATTTAGGATAAAGTAGACACCATTAAGAAGGATTTTAGTGAAAATGCAATGTCAATAAGATCATCCATTCAAGAAGAATAGGGATAACAAGATTTTTAGCATATTGTCATGGTGGCCATATTGGACCCATGAAGGTCACAATTTTCGTTTATAATCAATTAGGTATCATATCAAGTCTACTGGAGGAAACCCATGTTGACACAGCCACCCATTTGGCAGAAGCATTTTTGAGATAGCCACCATGGTGGCCATATTCAGGACTAGTCATTTTCATACAGGACTGGACTAGACAATGTAAGAACTGTTCTGATGAAAACCAAATGTAAAAATGGCTGTCCATTTAGGAGTACCAAAAACAAGATTTTCAAGATGGTGCAGTAGGCACAGTTGACACAATTTAACTATTTCCAGTTTTCTAGTCTTGCATCTAGTCCTGTTGAGTAGAATCCACATTTCAAGAAATTTTCTGCTTCTGCAGTCTAAATATAAAAACAGAATCTTCACAACACACTCACCCCATGACCTTATGGACACTGATCATCTGGTTTCAAAGCTCCACTTCTGGCCTATATAGCAGGAAGAACAGACATATGTGTTTTTTTCAATTAATGAAATGATTATTTACAGGACTAGTAATCAGTTTTAGATTTTGAAAATGCTGTTGATATTAGAGACAAGATAGTAGATTAAACGGCTCTAATTAGCAACAGTAACTAATATATAGTTTTCATGGAATAGATATTTTATACTAATCTTTTCCAGCCCTCTACACCTGAAGTACATTTATTGAACTGCCAAGGATGAAAGTGAGTGTGAGTCTGATTAAATATGTCGCAATCATTTACATATTTTCAAATCAATTTCCGGAAAACTCATTATTGGGATATCAAAGGTTTATGGGAGATTTTGTATTTGAACTTGGTGTAGTGAAAAGAAACCATTAAATCTATAGCCTAGAAGTTTGTTTGCTCTACCTGCTAACTCTCCAATGAAGCTGTGCCCACCCAAGATAGTTACAAGAGACACATATTGGACATAAAATAGCACTACTTTAATTTAGGATCTACAAAACATTGTAAGAAATCTTTTAGTGAAAATCCCATGATGATTCAAGCATTCATTTTGGAGAAGTAGTGATGGCATGATTTTTCAAGCTGGCCAATATGTCAGTTATATTAGGCTTCAGACTGGCCAATATGTCAGTTATATTAGACTTCAGACTGGTCAATATGTCAGTTATATTAGACTTCAGACTGGCCAATATGTCAGTTATATTAGACTTCAGACTGGCCAATATGTCAGTTATATTAGACTTCAGACTGGCCAATATGTCATTTATATTAGACTTCAGACTGGCCAATATGTCAGTTATATTAGACTTCAGACTGGCCAATATGTCAGTTATATTAGACTTCAGACTGGCCAATATGTCAGTTATATTAGACTTCAGACTGGTCAATATGTCAGTTATATTAGACTTCAGACTGGCCAATGTCAGTTATATTAGACTTCAGACTGGCCAATATGTCAGTTATATTAGACTTCAGACTGGCCAATGTCATTTATATTAGACTTCAGACTGGCCAATATGTCAGTTATATTAGACTTCAGACTGGCCAATATGTCAGTTATATTAGACTTCAGACTGGTCAATATGTTAGTTATATTAGACTTCAAACTGGCACAATTTTCATGTAAATGTAATAAGAAGTTTTCTGGTGTGAACATCATGTTGACATCACCATCCATTCAGGAAGTATAGTGATAACAAGATTTTCAAGATGGCATCTGTGTTGTGGCCATATTGGATGTCAGATTGGCATATTTTTTATAATAATAATAATAATAATGCTTTATAGATGGTGACTCATTATCAAGGACTATTCTCCCTTGAGACCCTCTTAAGGCGAGTATAACAATGCACATTATATGAAGATAGCAATAATTACTATTTTATTTTAACATGTTTAGTATTATAACACTAAACTTTTATAAGACCAACTTGACCCTGTAAGATGTCGTTTGGTTAAAATCCCACATCAATATGACTTTTTGCTCAGATGGAGTTACAGTATCATTTTTTTTAAAGAATGCTTCCAAGGTGGTTATGTTGGATGTCAGATCTATACCATTTTTATTTAGAACCAGCTAGACATCACAAGAAGTCTTTTGGTGAAAATCCCCCATTTATATTGCTTTCTGTTCAAGTGGAATTGTGAAAAGTGATTTTCAAGATGGCTTTTTTAGGTGGCCATACTGGACATCAGACTGGCACCATTTTCATGTAGGACCTATCAAATATCAAAAGAAGTCTTTAAGTGATCATATCATGAATGTTCTTTAATATTTTGGTTGAATTCCAGTAGAACTTTGAAATTTCAATGTGCTATGAACCTAGTTTTATGTCCAAATTTTCAGCTATTTCACATTTTCAAAGTTAAGGCAACAGAAAGGTCTTACTTGAGGATCAAGAAACACCACCACTAGAGTTATTCTGAATATTTAAGTACTATTTGAGAATAAAGTGTTTAGTTTTAGTACTTGTGCTAGAAGAAAGGCCATACTCTGAGTATGTGTGATCTCTACCAATGTTCTGCTAAATGGGATCTATCTTACTTTAACTTGTAATGAATGCCATATTATGAGTAGGTGACCTCTACCAATGCTGTTAAATTGGCTATCATATTTGCAGTGTGGCAGTTTATAGTGATGTTTAGCACTGGGACATCATGCTGCAGACATATAGCATTGCAACCAGTCACATTATCCTGACCAGTCCTAACACTAACCTCTTAAAGCTGAGCACCTAACAAGGCAGCTGTTGTAACCTTTTATACAAGTCATTGGCATGACTCAGTTGGGGTTTGAACCCTTGACTTCCCGCATCCGAGGCAGACACTCTAACCACAAGGCCACCAGAACGGTTCCATTAGTAATGCAATCAGTGTAAAATTCATGTTTCTCTTAAGTTTATCCTATAAATTTCATGAAAACTGAGAAAATATTAGAGTTTCTTCTGACCCTTGCCACCCCTTTTTTGATATTTGGACACTGATGTTGGGGTGTAGAGTCAGAGTCCACTGCCTACTAAAAGTTGGAATTCGCCGACACCATTTGGTATTGGCATAGGGTAGCCGATTACTAGCCAGCCTAGCAAACTTGAATGGCCTTTCATTGAGATATACCTGCATGGAATTGAGAGGAATGTGATTTATTTTCTCAAAAATCGCAAGCATAGCATTCATCATGTCTTTAATCCACTGACAGACGAGACGTAAGTATATAGTTGCTGAAATTTGACTTAGATCTTGCTATTTGCATTCTGAGTCACATGACTATACAAATCTAGCAACCTACATGTCAATGACATCAGAGGTCAAATAGTCTGACAATTCAACAAGGGAAAATATTCTCTGCTTATCTAAATTCACCTTTTCATGCCCCATAAGGGTATGAATTGTTAAGGGTGGCAATCTCACAAGTTTCCAAGCTAGGACCCTGGGAATAAGTGGGGGAGTGGGAGTAGTGTGTAATATGAATAAACCCCAACAAGTGCCAGTTAAATATACAAATTTGTATTTTCATATCTATATATTGCTCTATGGTGGGGTTTTCAACAGTTTCTATTATCAATCAGAGACATTACAGTAAGGTCTCTTTCAAACCTCCATCTGGCATGCTGAAAATGATTGAACATGCAAGTCTTATAATTCTGGAGTTAATTTTTTTCAAAATCACCCCCAATGCCTGGCCCCACCCCCACAAGCTGTATTTTACAGATCATCTCCCATCATATTACAAAGTTTAAAGTCTTCATTTTAAATGATGTCAGGGGACTTCCATGTTACTAATGCATACCATGTGTACTTGCTCATAGGACCAGTCCAACTGCCAATTGCATAGACCCAGATCTGCTGTCACATAATGTGCTGGCAGATTAGAGTCTGTGCAGTTTGTTAGGAGTAATAATTAGAACAAAAAACTTAGACCCCAATCTGCAGGCGCATTATGCTAAGGCAGACAAGGATCTTTGCTGTTTGACTGGACTTATAAGGGAGTATATAATGTACATGCAAATCTGGAAATGATAATATAATTCCCACCTGTACTCCCAAATGTGTGAGATAATGTCAGAGCAGCAAAACTGCTCTCCCAAGCCCTGGGATTGGTGTACCTGTGATTGGAGAATGACTTGTTTATAGCTTACAACAACATTAATAAGTAGAATATGTTTATTTGCATATCTTACAACCTGACATGTCGTACAAGCTCAATATTGTCCAATAACGTGGATGTCAAGTGGAACTGAAATATTACAAAGAATAAACTAGGCAAGATTCAAAGTTTGTGATTCCAGACAAGTGTGTCTATGTAACTCTGTGGGAAACTCTGGATCAACTACAAATATTAATGCAAATATCTGAACATATAATAAATGAGCATGAAGAAAGGCCAGAAACTATGGCAACACGGTCCATCATTACATGATGCAATGCATAAAACATGAAGACACATAGACAAGCAATGGTTATTCATGTCCATTTCATTACAATCTCATAATGGGTGAAGATGGGATAGTCTAATAAATGGGTACAGCTCTTATGTTTGTACATAGAATCAAACAAAAGGTCACCACCTGTGTATATGCTGGTAGAACTGTTATGAATCCAGTGAAACCTGTCTTGAAAGACCACTGTTATGTGAGACCACCTGTCTTGAGAGACCTTATTCTCAATGCACAGATTTATTGATTATATAGTATTATGACCTGTTATGAGAGCCCGCCTGTCTTGAGAGACCATAATTTTTTAGCAGAAGGGTTGGTCTTAACATTGTTAGCTGGAGTTGACCTTGTCCAGAACTGGGTTCATTTCTGCTTGACCTGATTTGAGTTTGTTTTTTTAAATTACATTTATGCAAACAACTAATGATAGCTTCATTATTCTCTATGTGTATGAGCTAATTATTAAGGTAAACAAGAAGGACTAAATATTTCAATCAGGGTCAGGGTTTTGGAGATTTCTAAGTGAATTTTATAGGCTACTGTGTTGTAAATAAACAAGGTTCATTAGATCATTCTAGAAGGTTATTTTCCATTAGGTAATGGTTCTTTTTAGAAAATGCTGATTGTGACCTGTGGTCAAGCAGAAAAGTATATTATCTTGTGAC
This sequence comes from Sinohyriopsis cumingii, assembly GCA_028554795.2. NCBI lineage: Eukaryota > Metazoa > Mollusca > Bivalvia > Unionida > Unionidae > Sinohyriopsis > Sinohyriopsis cumingii. The sequence goes on from CM068830.1 coordinate 11,197,204, forward strand.
TGTGAGGATTTTACCAGTCATGCTAAATATTTAACGTCTAGCACTTTAAGTTGTATTATGTTGTGACCAGTTTGAGCTGAATTTTATTTTCCTCAAATTACTGAATTCAAGTGATTATTTTCTTTCGAAATACAAGTGCTCTGATAAACTTCTTGGGTAAAGACATTCACTGGAATTTATACTGAATTCAAACCTGGAATAATATTTCTGTGATTCAACAAGAGACTGCTGGCACATCAGCACTTCACAGGCCCTAACAGACATGTCATCACCTTCAATTTTTGATCTCTTCGAGACTTGAACTGAGTTTTTTCTGGACGTTTATTACCAGGACATGTGTCTTTAATTCTTGGATTATTTTTGGATTAAATTCACAATACCATAAGTTCTTTTTTCTCATTTCTTACTTTGTATTCTAGGGAAATAAATTATTTGTTTAATTTTACAAAGCTTGTTGTATTCACTCTTTTTTCTGTTACTTATTTTAAGACCATAGACTAGTAACACTACACACGTTAGATAAATACCTACATTATATCCTCGCTTATAAATTTAGTCCGACTGCAAAGTGTACAGACCCAGATCTGTCATCACGTGATGCATCCACATATCTAGGTCTGTGCAGTTTGACTGTAGTATGTGTTTTTAAAGAGGCAGGTTTGTTTACTGTTCCATGAAAAGATACAATTACCTAAAACATCATCAATATCTTCAAAGATTTGGACTGTATTCCAAGGAATCTGTTTCAGATCTTCCAGGAATTGAACAGTACCCAAGTTTTGAAAAGATTTATAAGTAATGGATTTATGGATATTTTTTTCTTTGATTTGCCAATGACTTTACATTGCAGAAAATTGCAAAGTGGTCACTTAAACCAATCAATGAAACCATTACTTCCAAAACATTTTCTTTTGTATTTGGTATAAATGTGGTCTCTAAGTGTTTTAGAGGTGAATGTTACTCTAGTGAGTTCATTACTAGTTGCACCCATACCTAACAAGCAATAAAATCTATCCAATTCACTTTATTTCTGATGACTCTGTTTATATCACCTAGACTGTAAAATTCATTTTCTTAACTTCAAATGTGATCTATTGAAGCTTAAAGTATTCACATCAATCAGTACCTGATGATGGGATTTGTGCAAAAAACCAGTTAAGTAGGGTTTAGCTTTTTCTGGAGTAATCTGTAACCAAATGGATTCTATTTCTTGTATTTCTCTGTCTTCCTTCCTTTTAGCAACAGTGCCAGTTCAACAAAATACAAGGAGTATGTCTTTTCCTGCTATCCTATCCCTATGATAAACCACTGATATACACAAAATGTTCACCCTGGATTTCTGTCCACATTGTTTCTGAGAGTCCAAATAATTATAATACTGTTTAGAGAGATAAGGAATAACTTTAATTAATCCAACTTTCCACAAATACCCTGAATATTTAAAATAACCTATGTGTAAACCTGTACCAGAATCTCCTAAATTCATAAGCTTTTACATCATTGCTATCAGAGGCACTCATTCAGACATTAACAGTATTAAAACTATGTTCACAATTGTCATTGCTACAATGATGTTCAAGCCACTAACATCTAAATATAAACAGGATTCATTTATAGGCTTAGAGAATCAAATCTTTCAAGTTGCATTGGATTCTGTCTACTACATCTTATTTTACTGAGCAAAAGCGAGATGCAAATACAACTTCTGTAACTTCTGTTGGGGTTTTGTTTTGGTAGAATAAGCGTGACTTTCAAGTTACTGCCCCAAGTGGACCCAGGGATTAGAATAACTTTTGAGCGAAGACACACCCACCGAGCTTTGGACCCAAGGATGTACAATAGGCCAGATGCACACTTCTGAATGTCATAATAGACCACTAATGGAAACAAACATTTTACCCCAAGATGCACCCCATTACAATGTTGCAAATTAAGCCCAGGACTTCTTAAGACAGGAGTTCATATAAAAAAATTGGACTTTGTATTTTTTTTTATATTTTTACCCTTTCTTGCCTTTAACAGTAAATTTTTGTAAGGTTTTTGAGGAATACTTAATTTTGGTCATCCATAATTGTACTAATGTAACATGCATGCATGCATTCATACTTCAAGGTACAGACCACCAAAGCAAATGGTTTGTTAATTTTTTTTTGGTGGTTTGAGAAGTAATCTTCATTGGCTAAGCTAAACAAGGGGATGTGTTTCCCAGCAACACCAATCTATCACCAACAGTGATTTGGAAAAGAACAGAAGCAATTTGAGTTTGATCAGTCAACTCCATTAAATTTGTTCAATAAGTATAACAGAATGACTAATTGAATTTCATATAAACTTTGTAACTATTTCTACAAGAAAGTAAATCATTCAATTTCAATTTTGTTTATGTAACTAATTAAATTGTTATATTCTGTATCTCTGCTCAGATCTCTGTTATTCCATCCATTACTTTCATATCTTTTTTAATTCTTTACTGGTTCCAGGCAATAACACAGTAGTCGATCATCTCCTAGAAAGTGATAAGCAAAAACCACATGATCATCCAACCACCTCATGACAACAGAGTTCTTCCTTAAGCTCAAAGGAAACTAAATGGAAAAAAAGTTCTGTTGAAATCCTTCTAGCTGAACTATTGTTATCATATGGAAACCAAAACAACTGACCACCCACCTGCCTATACAAATGTGACCTCTAGCAGTACTCCACAGCAAATCTGTTGCATGTAATTGGCTCAGAATCCAACAAATTTAAGATTAATGTACAGATAAGCCAGGCTTAAATCCTATGATTAATTTCCATGTTAAATATACAGAACCAATAAATAAGATGACAGGTCAGGGGTCTTGCCTCTTGTTTCCAATCCTCCATCAGCTCTCTGAGCTGGTCAAATGATATAATTGGAAGTTTAATGTGGCTTACAGAACACATAATGGAAAAGAAGAAAAAAGGGAAAAACTGGTGCAAACCCAACACAGATTTCTCAGACAGTTTGTTTAAAAAAACAGGTCAAGTGCATAACCCCCAGCTATGCACAAACTTTTGCCTTTTCTACTGGCAGTCTGTGAGCTGATTTTTTTTTTGTCTTTGTGTTGTGAAGCTTCTAATGGCATGAATACAGATGACTAATGTATGGACTGACAAAGTCAAAATTTGATTACTTAATCAGGAAGGATGCAAATCAAATAGGAGTATAAATCACTAATGAGCAATGCCTGTATGAGTCATTTTCCCAAACTGTTCCCTTCCTATGCTATCTTTTCCATAATTGGATATCATTGTTAGGATGAAGAGCAATTTCAGTGTAGAAGGAAATAAAAATAGTGTTTTGAACTCTCAAATACCATATTAAAATAAACTGTAATAAAACTGCAAAAAGTGATGTTAACCCAGTAATGCATTTTTTTTAAAACTTTACTGTCAAAAGACTCAAGTTTTCACCTCTCTGTTACAAACGCAAACATTACAAGGAAAAGTCTGACATAAAGAAGCGGAAATAAACTTGTATGAAGAGGAAACCCACAAACAAAAGAAGAAAGATGAATAAATTTTGCATGATCTGGATACAAAACCTTTTGAAGAGGCCACATACTACTTGTAAGTTGATTAATGTCAGAGGATAGTGTACAATACAGAGTGGGGTCTTGGAGTGGATCCTGGAGAAAACAGGTCAAGTGGAAGCAGTTGTATGTTGGTAATAATGTGTTTGCATGCATGCACTGAGGAATATTTCTCACCAACAGCAAAGGTATATCACAATGATCAACTTTTCACACATACCATATATATTCATGAATAAGCTGAATAATTTAGGAAAAAATAAAGGCCTGGAAGAAGGGGCGGGGTCGACTTATCTGCAGGTCAAGGTCTAAACTTGAAAGATTTTAAGATGTTTTTGTTGACTACCATAACAACAGTAAATCTTGGGACATGCAAAAATAATTTTTTATTTCTGTGTTATAAGACATTATGCATTTTAAAAAAATACATTCTCAGTGTCCCAATACATGTACTTACTAAACTGTTATAAACAACTATGACTGCTTTTGTTTTTACTCAAACAAGTATATAAAGATTTCATACATCATGGGCCGGTTCGAGTTTACCCTGAAGACCAGGCTGTACTATAATCTACAGCACTTACTACCCTCTTAATGATGAGCCCCAAGTGAGGAGCTGTTAGTAATATTTTTGTAAGTCTTTGGTATGACTTTGCCGGGGAGCAAACCCATGACCTCCCATATCCAAGGTGGATGCTCCAGCCACTAGGCCACCAGAGCAGTCTCAAAGACCTAGATACATTACACATAGTGACCTGATCAGCAAAGACCAAGATCTCACATTGCACTTAACAGCACTATCTAGATTTGTCAACACATGATGCCCTAAACAGCAAAACCCAGATCTGCCAAAATATTGTCCCAAAGATCATATACCCAGATTTGCTAGCACAAGTACCATGAAAAAACACAGACACAGATCTGCCAGCACAGGGTGCTCTGAACAGCATAAACCCAGATCTGACAGCACAGTACCCAGAAGAGCAGACCCAGATGTGCTAGCACATAGTTGTTGCTTGAAAACCTATCTCTTGAAACTGATTTTGAAATGTATCGTAATAATTAAGTAGACCTCCAAAATTAGATGAGTTTTGGGAAGCTGTAGATCAGTTTTTCAATGAAATATATTTTTCTTATACGTGCCATTAACTGCCGACTATTTAAGACTGTTTTATTTTTATGTACAGAGACACCATTAACTGCCGACTATTTAAGACTGTTTTATCTTTATGTACAGAGACACCATTAACTGCCGACTATTTAAGACTGTTTTATTTTTATGTACAGAGACACCATTAACTGCCAAATATTTAAGACTGTTTAATTTTTATGTACAGAGACACCATTAAATGCCTAAGTAGTTTTAAAAGGTTTACATTTTGTTTTTGTACCAGGGATACCAATTTACTTTTGTCTTCTTTTTTTTTGTTTTATGTATTGCTAATTTTTTGTGAAAATGAATACTTGCTGGCTTTAAATTACTTGTGTTAAATTTCTTGTGTGTGTTTTTTAACCTTTCTTGCTGGTGCCTTTTACAATATTGGCTTGATATAAAACAAAACTAAAAATAGACACAGCCTAAGCCAGTGGTCTGAATAGCCTAAACTCAGATCTGCCCGCACACAGTGGCCTGAAATGCAAAGACTTGCATCTGCCAACAAATATTGCCCTGAGCAGCACAGGCCCAGATCTGCCAGCACAGTGCCCTGAAAAGCATAGACTCAGATCTGCCAGCACACAATGCCCTGAACAGCACAGACCCAGATCTGCCAGAACAGTGCCCTGAAAAGCACAGACTCAGATCTGCCAGCACACAATGCCCTGAACAGCACAGACCAGATCTGCCAGCACACAATGCCCTGAACAGCACAGGCCCAGATCTGCCAACACAGTGCCCTGAAAAGCACAGACCCAGATCTGCCAGCACAGTGCCCTGAAAAGCATAGACTCAGATCTGCCAGCACACAATGCCCTGAACAGCAGACCAGATCTGCCAGCACAGTGCCCTGAAAAGCATAGACTCAGATCTGCCAGCACACAATGCCCTGAACAGCACAGACTCAGATCTGCCAGCACAGTGCCCTGAAAAGCACAGACTCAGATCTGCCAGCACAGTGCCCTGAAAAGCACAGACCAGATCTTCCAGCACACAATGCCCTGAACAGCACAGACCAGATCTGCCAGCACAGTGCCCTGAAAAGCACAGACCCAGATCTGCCAGCACAGTGCCCTGAAAAGCAGACCCAGATCTGCCAGCACACAATGCCCTGAACAGCACAGACCAGATCTGCCAGCACAGTGCCCTGAAGAGCACAGACTCAGATCTGCCAGCACACAATGCCCTGAACAGCACAGACCAGATCTGCCAGCACACAATGCCCTGAAAAGCACAGACTCAGATCTGCCAGCACACAATGCCCTGAACAGCACAGACTCAGATCTGCCAGCACAGTGCCCTGAAAAGCATAGACTCAGATCTGCCAGCACACAATGCCCTGAACAGCACAGACCCAGATCTGCCAGCACAGTGCCCTGAAAAGCATAGACTCAGATCTGCCAGCACACAATGCCCTGAACAGCACAGACCCAGATCTGCCAGCACAGTGCCCTGAAGAGCATAAGGCTATATATGTTAGCACACAGGAGCCTGCAGAGCATAAACCCAGATCTGTCAGCAGACAGTGCCTTGAAATGCATAGACCCATATCTGCCATCACACAGTGCCCTAAACAACATTAGTCTGATCTGTTAGCACATACTGTCATGGCAGATCAGAGTCTGTGGTATTTGCTTCAAGTCGTGAGTAAAACAAATAGCACACTGATCTGGTCCCACTTTCAATACTTGTAAATATAAGAATGACAACAACAACAAAATTCAAATGCTGGTTACCTGTAAACTAATTCTGAGTGGATCTACTGAAGTTAAAAAAAGTCACGAAAGCAGAAGCCAATGACACCTGAAGCAAAGTCGGCATTCTACAACAAGAGTGAATATAGTAAATGGGAAAATTAGGCCAAAATCATGCAGCTAATTTCTTGCCAAAAAAAAGAGGTCAATAAAAATGAGAACCAAACGCTTCCTGCATCCTGACTTATTTTAGTGAATTATATATGATGGTGGGATTCATGCCAACTTCCCAAAACAAGGACTGAGATCACTCACCTGCCTGACATACAGTCAAATGCAATACAAGTCGGCAATATGGGTTAATAGCATCCTTTCTATTATAAATTTCTTCTTGTGCACTGTATATGCTATGAAAACAACAAGAGATTCATGTTTTCTGTTTTGTATCTTCATCCAAAATTCGATGGCGCATAAGCATCATTTGTCCAATATTGAAAGGCCTCTATGACAGTATGCTTTCTGTCAAAGTTCGACAAATTCTTTAATGCTATTTTCAAGGTAAAGTTGTTTATATGTTTTATTCTATTGTTAGTAATGTCAGTCATATCTGATCTTGATGGGTATTGTTCGTACAAAGCTGAAAGACTAAAAATGCAGAATACTCGTATAAATTAAGTCATATAATCGAACATGTGCTGAACTGCAATGGCCACTAAGCTGTTTAATTAACACATTAACCCCTGGAGTTTTTTGTCATTTTCACCTGAAAATCGAGTAGGAAACACATTTTGAAAGCTATTTCTGAATAGACTCGAAACCACCAAATCCCCAGTCATCTTTTAATAATAAACTGCCTAGTTGTGTTAGAAACATCGTCTTTCATTGGCTATTTGACTCGTGCATGAGCAGAAGGGTAAAAGTTGGGAGTTCTTTTTTATTTCTTTATTTTTTTTATTTTTGCTAAACGGAGCCATTATTTTTGTATGGAGACCACTCTTTATTCCAAATGCCCATCTTATCCTACTTTTTGCAAAGGCTCATCCGTATGTTTGCAGTTCATACCGGTTTGCCTTAGATCTGAGACCAAAAAGTCTAAAATCTGGATACAAAATCAGATTCTGACCACGGGCGAATTTTGGGTAAAAGAAAGTTGGGTCCAAAAAATGAGGTTTTTTTAATCTGTATTTTGTAGTGCAACTAGATATTCCAGATTATTTGATATCATTGTAGAGCTACATCTGTCTACCTTTCTATAATACCACCCACTTTAGTGTATCATGCATGACCATGACGCTACAGAGCTTGGCAGTAGGCTACTACCTCCTGTCCCATTAAGTCGTCGCTAGGGGTTAATGTATTAATGAATTTATAAAGGCACGATTAATGTCCTGATGATTCAGACTCATTCCAGTATCGAAAATCCGTATTAATTTTGTCAAGTTCATAAAAATCCCAATTTATTAAATTCTTATCTAACCACAGTTTTGAATGTCTCCATCCTAGGATGCTTTCCATCAAATTTGGTCAAATTCTGTTGAGCTGTTTCTGAGAAGTTATTAATGCTTTTCCTATGTTTAGTAACAGCAGCCATATTTGATAGCAGATGGTGTCATCTGTACAAACTTGAAACTTCTCCATTCTAGAATGCTTTCTGTCAAATTTGGTAAAGTTCTGCTGAGTGATGTTTGATAAGTCATTTATATAATTTTCTATTTTTAGTAATGATGACCATATTTGTAATAATCTACAAGGTGTTCATGACAGAATTTTTTCTGTAAATTTGTTCCAATTCTCCTAAGCAGTTTCTTTGTGGAAGCTGTTTAAACATTGTTAATGCTGGCCATATTTTATAATGGACTGCCTTTATTTGTACCAATATGGAGGGCCAAAATGTTTTCTGTCAAACCTGTTTTAATTCCTCTGATCAGTTTCTGGAAGTCATTAAATGTTTTTCTATTTTTACTAATGGTGGTCTTATTTGATTGCATCATTTGTACAAAACTGAAAGGCTTCATGACATAATTGATCTGCAAATTTTTGGTTTCAACTGATTTACTGAATTTTGCGAAGGTGAAACTTGTAATTGTTGAAGGATGCATGACAGACAACAAACAATGGCTGCAGGGCCATCCCATAACCTGGACATATGGACAGGTGACAGCTGGACTTGATGACCAATTGCACCAAAAAAGTTTAATATTTCAATACTCTTATTATTTGTTTACTTTGATAAATCTCTGCTATATTAAAACAAATTCCTTTTTGTTTAAAATTATCACTTGGGCAACCCAAAATTTTGAAAAAGTAATTCCCACTACTGGCATCATGTGAATTAAGCATGATATCAACAACACTCAGAATCAAGAGATAGTTGATTAGATCAGTCTATATTTGTTTGTTCTATTGATTACTCCTGAAAGACTACAGACCCAGATCTGTCATCATATTGTGCAGTTTGCAGTTGGACTTGACTTATAAGTATATACAACTAAGATATATATGTTCAGTGGCTATTCTATTGATCATTTTTAAGACTCTCCTAGACGGGAACAAACGTCTTAATAAAATGCAAAGCAGAAAATGTCTAGGGCCATGAAAGATTTACATCTATATAAGGCAGATGGAATTTTCACCGAAGATATGTTTCTAAAATGTCAACCAAATCCGATAATATTAGACTGCAACAGACAATCAGGATCAATTCATGTTTTAGTGTGATGCGAGCTTGTGTATAAAGCAATGAGAAAATTCAACAACTTGGGACTAGTGCCAAACTCTGGTTGTTCCTATTCACAAAAATCAATATTTTGATTTAAAACCAGTCTTGCCACTAAATGAAATGAGTCATCTCAAATTTGGAAATGAAGTTGTGGTGGAATCAGCACCAAGTGACAAGCATTGCTACAAATGGGATACTGTATTTACCGTTCTCTACGCAATATGCACTGTGCATGTAAAAAAAAATTATTTAACTATTTCATGAGGTGAAACTCTTCATAATAATTGTACATAATAACAATGTCCCAATCACATACATACAAAAAGAGTTCACTCTCTTACTGAATGTTGGGAATTATTTGGTCTCTCCCTCTCCCCCTCTCTCCAATATGATCATGCCATATAAAAAACACAAAAAAATCTATTTTTAGATCAATTTATCAAGCCCTCAAATGTGACTGCCTTCAATGTGGCATCTTCAAACAAAATCATGACATTCTAAACCAATTTTAGCTGACATTTTCATCCCAAGAGGCTTACTGTGATCAGACATCTGGGCAATGCAAATATTTGTATCCATTTTGATTTTTAAATATGTACTTATAAGGCCAGTGTGGGCATCATATTGAATATCATACTTATTTTACAGTCATGAGAAGAATTTAAGATAGACTAACTTGGTGAAAGACCCAGGTCTGATTTCACCCGTTTGCCACTAGATCAGTGCCCAAGGTGTTTTATTTATTTATGGTTGTAAGCAAAAGCACTAACTCGGATCTGCCTTTGCATTATGCCCAGATCTGGGTCTATGCTGCTTGTATTTACTTGCATATTATAATTAGGTGTATATGGTAGTATCAACAACAACAACCATAAACACCCAAATGCTGAATGAGAGTGTATGGGTTTTTTTAATCATCCAAGTCATCCAAGAAACTGGAAGTAAACAATTTCAGTAATCACAAATTTTAATGCAAGAAAACTGCCCAATGCAAGTTATTGGTTAATTTTAATTACAGATTTTCAGCAACTTAGCTACAAGTAAAATCTGAAACTCTGAAGTATTATTTTACACATAATATGGAAGATGAAGAAAGTTTCATTCACACTGTTAAATTTGAACAATTTAAAAAATTAATATTTTCTCAAGTCTTTACTGAACACAAAAATTTAACTCTGGATCAACATTAGTTTGATTTATTTCAATCATTACAATATTCTGAATCACAAGATATTACAATCACAAGTAAAGCTAGCATGGTTGTAAATTATCTCCAATTTCTTGGTGTGTGAGTGACCTTTGGATACATAAACACTTAAAGAAAAGTAATACTGGCCAAACTGATCAGCATGGAGAAAGACAAGACTCAAAGAAAAGTAACCATGACAAACAAAGGAATGATGATCATTTTGCTCACATAAAAAGACTCCTGTAATCTTGTGCACGCCAAATCTACACCATGAAGTCATATAAAAAAAAGGGCACAACTCTTGTGAATATAGTGGAAATAAAATGAATGGTCAACATGCATATCTTCGGATAATAGCCATACTATGTTCCAAGTTCCACAAAAAACTACTAAAAACTTCATAACATCTATCACAGATTGTATCCAGCTATAAGCTGACATGTGTATCTTTAAAGATGACCATAGTATGTTCCACTGCAAACCATAACAATAATTCTCTCGAAGGGGCTGATGCTCTACTGGGTGAAAAGCATTCCCAGGAATTCAAGATAAGACCATTTCTTCTTTTTAACTGTGAGGTGTTGAAAATATCACTGATATTCTTCAGCAATAAACTGGAATAATTTTTACTTAGGACTAGCTAGACATCATAATATATCTTTAAGTGAAAATCCCATATTCACACATTCAGGAGGAGTAGCTATAACAAGATTTTCAAGATAGCCATTGTGGTGGCCTTACTGGACATCAGATATGCCCAATTTTCATTACGGCCAACAGTACATTACACTGATATGACCATCCAGTCATGATGGGTAGCAGTAAGATTTTAAAGATGACTGTTTTGTGGCTGGATGTCCGAGCAGCATATTTTCATTTAGGGCCAACTAGATATATATGTGTGTAAACTTTCACGCCAACCCTGCAGGTAGGAGGAATGGCAATGAACAGACATATGACATACAAGAGACAGATAATGGACAATGGACAAACAACCATCACTTAAGTTCATATGGTCTATGACAAGCAGAGCTAAAATGGAAGACAACTGTGTGCACAAGATTCTGTTTAACAATGCATTTCAGGTGCAGGACAAAAAGGACAAAAACTCCAACAAAAATGTGACAGCAAAAAGTGATTTGCCTATATGTACATCATCAGATTACCTTAATATTTACTGCCCATCAAAAACTGCAGAGCTAGGTGTGCTAAGAAGGTAATGTCCCACACTATATCAAGCCACAAACAAAAAGGGTACAACAATTAGGAGAACAAAATGATTTGTGTATATAACTGTCTTCTGGTGACAAACATAATAGTTACCAACTTCATGGCAACACATCAAAAACTTGCAACTAGCAAAATTGTCATACACTGTATTAAGCTACAGAACAAAAAAAGCAACAAAAATTGTAGGATGAGAGTGATTTGTCAGTATGTGTGCATCATGAGATGATTACCTTATATTTACCAAGTTTCATGGCAATCCAACAACAAGGGTCTTAGAGCACACACCTGGCTGAAATCTCACAAACTGATGTTCACTACTGAAATTCTTTTCAATGCTTTTGACTGCATATGCAATGAAAACAATTGTTTCAAGGTTTCTCTATCCTCATCCATACTTCATGGAACATCAGCATCACTTGTCCAGTATTGACAGACCCCGATGCCAGGATGCTTTGTGTCATAGTTGGTCAAAATCTGTTAATGTTTCTTTTTATAGAAAAGTTGTGTAAATGTTTTTCTACTTTTAGCGGTGCCTCATTTGTATAAATCTGAAAGCTTTTTACACCTGGATGCAGTTTTGTAGATGAAGTTGTTTAAAGGTTTATCCACTTTTAGTAGCTGTGGTCGTATTTGATGGCTGACAGATATTCTTGGTACAACTCTTAAGTCTTCAGGTTAGGATGCTTTCTCTTGAGATTTCATCAATTTATACTCAGTGGCTTTGAAGAAGTCATTGTATGTTTTGTTTTTTCTTAAAATTTATTTTTTAAATGGTGGTTATATCTGATGACCATTAGCAAAATTTTATTCTATACAAGCCTGAAAGGCTATCTTGCCAGGATGCCTTTTGCAAAGATTGCTTAAAACACTGATAGCAACTACTGCAGACAGATGCCAAGATGGATGCATGGCATTGATATAAACTACCTGAACTCATAACTCTGTGAGCTTAAAACAAAAGAAAACATTTAAATTTTAAATTCCATCCCTTTCCAAACAATATAGTGAAACAAAACATTCTCAAGTTGAAAATTATGAATAATAAACACTTTCTTCAAAGATGGAGATGCAATCTTCGGTTTTGTTTTAAGAGATTCTTTACTATAATCTTTCTTTGCATTCCTTATCTTCATTATTCTGGTCCAAAAAAATCTTGTTATATTTTCCTGGTGACCAATGACTGACGCTAGTATACCAGGACACTGGAATCTCCCTTTGGGACAATGAAACACTGGTAAAGCAAGAAACTTTAGACAAGTGTGCCGTTACATTCTCATATATGAAAACAAACAAAAAATAGCATTAAATGAAAAAATTCAACTTATAAAAAAAATGTTGACTGCAGTTTAAATTTATTATTATCCACAAACATGAATTAGTGTTGAACAGTGCTATACAGTCTGTCTGCCTGCCTGTCATTCGATCCATACCCGTTATCTCCTCCAAAACCACTGGAATGAAATTCACCAAACTAAGTACAGTCTGCTCATGTGGTGACTATCTGAAAGAGGGTTATGGTTTTAAGATTTCTGCCCTGGGGAGTATGGGAGAGGTTCAGAGGTCAAATATACAAAAATTGAAAGTACTGTGACAATTTTTTTTTAAAACCCAACATTGTACATACATATGTTGGATGAGTACACATAAGTATATCTAATGAATTTTGGGATACTATCCCTGGGTCACAGTCTAGATTGTACATACATATGCTGGATGAGTACACATAAGTATATCTAATGAATTTTGGGATACTATCCCTGGGTCACAATCTAGATTGTACATACATATGTTGGATGAGTACACATACGTATATCTAATGAATTTTGGAATACTATCCCTGGGTCAGAGTCTAGATGGGTTACTGATGGAGAAGCATACAGTACATAATAAAACAAATATGAATTGTCCATGGTGAGCCATCGCAGTGGCTCTCATTGGAATTTTCTGAAAATCTAAACATTCTTCAAAATCAACACTTCACCTAACAAATATTTCACTTTTTTGTTTCTTCACAGATTCTAACCATTCATCAAAGTATTTCTGTAATTTAACAATCAATTCAGCAACCTAATGAAGACAGTTAGTGATGATACTGATCATATGGGTCATTTTTCACCACATAACAGATTATACATGGTGGTCACAATATCTTGTGGAGGACAAACCTGGGAAGATCCCTGGAAGAACCACTGACCCACAGGAAGCTACCCACAAGCTTTCTACCATACCCATGTTGGCCAAGCATAGATTCAAATCCACATGGACTGGGGTGAAATGTCAGTGACTTAAAATGACGAGTGCCTTAGACCACTTGACAACCCAGGGTCCTTACTTTTAAGTTTTCCCTTCTTCTTTGTTATAAGTCATGAATAATTGTTTTCCTTTCTGAAATATTTTCACAGTTATATTTTCCACAAATAAATGCACACAATGTCATATCATTTATTAGACCACTGGGTACCTGATTTAGGCATAAAATGGTCAGAAAACACTACTGAGTAGCCCCTTGTTAGCACTCAGCTACCTGTTTTGGACATGCCCTGCTTGCCAGTAGCCCCTTGCAAGCACTCAGCTACCTGTATTGGGCATACACTGCTTGCCAGTAGCCTCTTGTAAGCACTCAGTTACCTGTATTGGGCATACCCTGCTTGCCAGTAACCCCTAGTTAGCACTCAGCTACCTGTATTGTACATAACCTGCATTCAAGTAGTCCCTTGTTAGCACTCAGCTACCTGTATTGTACAAATCCTGCTTAACAGTAACACCTCATTATCACTCAGCTATCTGTAATGTACGTACCCTGTATTCAATTAGCCCCTTGTTAGCACTCAGCTACCTGTATTGGGAAAATCCTGCATTTTAGTAGCCCCTTGTTAGCATAAAGATTTCTTTAAAATTAGCATTTTTCTCTTTAGAGAAAATAAGTGGCTGACATTAAAACTATGTAGTATATGGTGAGGATTTCATGAGAGATGCTGAAATTATACAGGTGTGAAATTGCACATCAATAGTACATTACTATCTGCATTGTATGTGGAAATATACACTGTACATAATGTGCATTTACATTATTTCAATCATGTTGGTGGAGTGTGTTGTTGAGTGTAGTTAATCATACCTGTGCAATTTCCTGTTTCTGTCCGTACTTTTCTCACCAGGTGAAAATTTCACTAACTCCGCTTAAAGAGTGGATTGTAACTGTCCAGTTTGTTGATCACCACTGCATACCTAAGGGACCCGCTGATGATGGTAGTGTCATGGATTTTACATTAATTAAGTCTATAACCTAGCAACAGTTCATGCTCGACTCCTATTGTAAATCCTTGATAGTTCACAATTCAGAGGGGTGTACAACTGCACACTACACAAACATCAGAGGGAAAGGGTCTATCACTGGATGGGCCGCAGAGCATACTTTCTATCCCTCATTTTTCAAGATCAAACGATTACAAAGAATTTAGTAGTCTTCTCCAAATAACAGAACATAAGTAAACAAATTTCAAAACTTGAAAGATATTTTAGTTATATTGAATTACAGAATTCCATTAATAAAGATTTGTTTATTGTAACAGGTTAATATCCAGAACAATATTCAATTTTGACATCACCAACAGATTAAGTGGGGAAAATAAATGTGATTAAGTCAACAGTCATACATGGTTAGATTGATCAATAGGAGAGTTTTCTCTATCACACATTCAGTGGGCTACTGAAATTTCCACTATGTGACAGCTGACTGACAATCACTGCACTAAGGCTAAAAAATTTTAAATCTCTGTTGTGGGCAAGAAGAAATATTTCTGAATTTTCCCACCCTAAAGAGAATAAACTAAATTTAATTCAGATTTCTGACTTACCTATGAATGAACTCATCCCTAGACTTATGCTCATCGCCTGCCATGATCACTTTCTGTGTAGTACTGGTGACGACAATACCATTTTTCATATAAGTCCTCGTTTTGGTCATTGTTTTGTACTGACTCTTGCTTTCCTTTATAAGATGGAAAAAAATGGAAAATAAAAATTAGTATAAGTACAACAAAAAAAACCCACATTTTCTCATGAAAATTTACAATTAAATTTGCTTTCTTTAAATAAAATTGAATACATTACATTAATGACAAATATTAAGATGTTAGGCAATAACATTGTCTATGACTATGTTCTCCTCGCTACAGATTAGTAACAGTAAAACATTTTTTTTGTAGCAAAGCCCTCTGGACCCTAAAAGTTATACCGGACCCAGAAGGTTACCTTGGGCCCTTAAAGTTAATTTGTTTTATGCATGGAAATTGCTTATATACCAATCCCTAATTTTAACGCATGCTTTACTGGGCTGGATCCCTGTTTCTGTAGGTGAAAACATTTGGTTTACACAGGTCTTACCGTTCAACTTGCTTTATACTGTCAAATTCAATTTTCATACAATTTCTCAAGATTTTTTTTGGAAATCTTGAGAATACAATTCACAAGATTCTTCACAATAAATATTTGGATCCAAAACAAAACTTGCAGGACAAAGGGTACTGTTCACGATGAGAAAGCTTAAGTGGATGTTATAAAAAAAAGACCCTTTTGTTGGCAAATCTGAACAAGCTCGGCATGGAAATGTCAATTGCTCATCTTACTGAGAGCAAGAAAGTCAGCTTATGTGAGAAGCCTGTGATGAAAAGGGAATCAAAAGATGCCATATATAGCTATCTTTTGTTACCCATAAACCGAAACTTTACCTGCCTTTACAGACAAGTTTTAAATACTGAATGACCACTAACTTAATGAAAAAGGACATAACTTGTCCCTTTTCTATAAGACAAACTTTTTCATCAGAGACAGCTTTAATTCACTGCCAATAGATAAAGATATCAAACTATAGCTGTTACAATGGCACAAAAGGTGACTTTCATTACCGTTGCAATAACACAGCTATTCTGCCTGCCATCCAGCCAATGAATAGATTTGATCATGTACCCTAATGATAAAAACTATCCAGCTTTTGTGCCATGACACCTTTGTGTTACACAATCAATGAGACTGATGTATGGTGAGTACAAGCAAGATAAGAAATGTCTGCACACTGATTCACAGGATATTCCTATGAATAAACAATGCCTACCTCATGAGCAAAAATTTAGTTACCTAGATTGTGCTATCACTAAAGATATGTGCCAGTGACAGCTCACGGCAGGCAAACATTACATACATGTGTGTGTGTGTGTGTGTGATTTGGATTTTTAACGTAGCTTTAACAATTTTCCAGTCATATCGCTACTATATCTGCAGTGTGACAGTTTATAGTGATGTCTAGCACTGGGGCATCATGCAGCAGGCACGTAGCATGATGTCCCACCCAGTCACATTATCCTGACACCAGGCTGATCAGTCCTAACACTAACCTCTTAATGCTGAGCGCCAAGTGAGGCAGCTTAAGTACCATTTTTGTAAGTCTTTGGTATGACTTAGCCGGGGACCCATTACATACAGGACATTTATATAGGAAATTTGTCCACAGGAAATTAAAATGGCTATTGTGAACAGGTGACCACTCTGCAACTGTGACCATTACGACAGGTTTGACTGTACTATGTAAAGGGTTACAGCATGCCAGCACAATACTGGTCATATGGTGCCGAATAAAAGGTAAGTTGTAAACATGCAATAATAAATTACAAAAACTATCTTTTGCAAAGATGGCCATGTCTGTTCAAATGTGAAAACCATCTATGCCACCATGTTTTCTGTCAAGTTTGGTAAAAGTTCTGTTAAATTTTTAAGAGGTTTGTGAGAAAGATTAATTTCAGGGTCTTTCTATTTTTAGGAGATGGACTGGCATCATTTGGTATAAGTTCAGAGCTATTTTTAGAAACAGTAGCCATACATGATGATGGACTGACATTATCTGGTATAAGTTGAGAGCTATTTTTAGTAACAGTAGCCATGCATGATGATGGACTGGCATCATTTGGTCTAAGTTGAGAGCTATTTTTAGTAACAGTAGCCATGCATGATTATGGACTGGCATCATTTGGTCTAAGTTGAGAGCTATCTTTAGTAGCAGTAACCATGCATGATGATGGACTGGCATCATTTGGTTTAAGTTGAGAGCTATTTTTAGTAACAGTAGTCATGATGGACTGGCATCATTTAATGTAAGTTGAGAGCGCTTTATGTCAGAATTAGAATGCAAACTTTACTCAAATTCTGTTCAGCAGTTCTTGAAAGAAGTCATTAAATCTTTCTATTTTTAGCAATGGCAGTCATATTTGAAAGTAGGTAACCATCATTTATATAAATTTAAAAAGCATTAATGCTATGTTGCTTACTGTCAAATTGTTAATTCTGTTAACTGGTTTTAAAGAAGTCGTTTAAACATTTCTGTTTGTTATAATGGCAGCCAGTATTGAACCCATACATGGCCTGTATAACTTTTACTACATACTGAAACACTTCCATCAAATTTCAGTAGCAAACAAAAAGCTTCAGTTCATCAAAAATTGGGACAAGTCTGACATTTGTCTCAACTGGGGAGGGAGGGAAGATGCTAGGTTTGGCAACGAAAAACAGAAATGGTCGGCCAGCCAGAAAATACATATTTTTTTGCCTAAAGGAAGATTCTTGTTAATAAAAATCATTGCTGACCAAATGATCCAAACTCAGAAAATTTAAGAATGCTGAAGAAATTTTTTATAATGGCATGAAAATATAAATAAGTCATCCACATGTCCTTACAAACAGGAAGGATTTTGTCAAAAAAATGGGACAATTTCTTTAATGGTCTAAAAAGGTAATCAAGATATATACACTCAGTTAACTGTCCAAATTTTAATGCAGTAATGTCAAGCAAGTTTTGCAAATGACATTTCATAAATGATGAAAAACTTAATTTTACGTTATATCCTCTGTATTTTGCAACATAATCTCATGAAAACAGCACATGTCAGCAGCACTTTAGTAACAACTGGTAGTTTCTGAAAACAACAACCGTACAGACCACATTTGTTGTAAAATATTATTCCTCAATTTTCATTCATCCGTCTCTCTGGATCAATCCACAAGTGCAATGCGAACTGAAGCCATAGTCGGCTGGAGAAATGCTTCACAATCACAGGCCAAAGAAGTTTCAGATTTGTCCAAATACTTGACACTATTCATACTATAATCATCAACTTTAACTCTCTGCCAGGACCAAGACTGAGGTCAGGCTGAAGCCATTTCATTTTACACTGTTCCTTCTTTAACCATTCCATTAGGTTTGGCAACAACTGTCACCTCATTGGTAAATAATACCTTCTTCAAATTATGCACAACAGTCCAAGTAATCTTTCCCCTGCACCTCACAAGATGTTATTTTCCTATTTACTTCATGCACGCCCAATGTTTCACATTCAGATTTTCGTAAAAAAGCCAAAGAATTCAAATGTTGCTGGATAGTTTTCCTTATTACACTCTGAGACCTAGACACATTATAGAAGTTGGTTACTTCTTGCAAAGACTTCCTACAATTCACTTTTACAATGCCTAAAAATTTGTTTCTGCTCCACTCTGTGATAACAGCCTGTGTTACTGTGTGAAGTTTGTCTTCCATATTGCGTGTCTCCCAAAATATTTTCAAAATTGAGGAGGAATCAATTCCTAGAAAATGTGAAACCTGTACAGATAAATATCTCTCCAGAATCATAGAATGGTTTGTTTTGCTTCAACACTCAATTCTTTACCATGACTTGCCAAGCTGAAATATATGACAACGTATATATTCCAGACAACAGCCTGATTTCCATTACTTCATATGCTCAAGATAAAAGCCATGCAATAGAGTACAAGCAAGAGGAACAAGATCAGACCTGTATTTTTAATGATCATTTTTAGGGGAGCACAAGAAATGTACAACAGTGGGCCATCTTGAAAACTGACACAATGATGGCACCCGAGCTAAAAAATAATACCCAAAAAAATGTTCTGAAACTTACTTGTCCACATCAAGAGGTGTTTGTATTATCATACTAACTGGGCTTTTCTGTAACATAAAGTTCAGGTCCAAAAACTTAAAGAGTTTAAAATAACTGAAAATTTGCTGTAATGAAAATCTAACCAGCTCACCTACATAATAATACAAATAAGTCTTCAAAATTTTATTTCTCTACCCTCAGTTGATTTCTATTTAATCCAACCTGCAAGGTTTTTTGTCAAATTTATACAAGTCTGAAAAATTCAAAAATGTGTAAATTAAATGGAAAACTGCCTGAATGTCCCAAAAATCTGTCTAGTTATGCCAAATAGGTGTTTTCTTAAAGCTATTTTGCATACAAGAAAGTATTCTCAGTCTGTACTTACATTTCGAGCTCTGATGCCTCTCTTTTTGTTCCTTTCTGTATCTTCTCCCTTCCTGGAATCATCTTTTTCCACACTATCTAGTGTATTCACACTTGCAGTATCTGACCTCTGGTCAGAGGAATCTTCATCTGGATTGGAAACATCGAGAATGTCAATGTCATTTGTTATCTTAGTTTCAAAAGTATCTAAATCTGTTTGTGGAATAAATTCTTGACTGTCTCTCCTTTGGGGATTTGATTTTTTAATGTCTGTTAGAGAAGAACGTCTCTCTTGTCTTGTCTCCTTTGGAGAGTTCTGAATTTGAGTCACATGACCATTAATAACAATTACACTAGCTGCTGGCACAGGTTGTCCATTAATTGTAATAATATTGTCATTATGTTCATCACTTTTTGCAGGTTTTGACATTACTTCTTCCTCTTCATCACCTACATGAACTTTCACTTCTTGTATTTCCATCTCTACCTCTTTCACCTCTGGTACCTCAGAATCTAAACCCCTGGATGGGGATGGCTGCTTTATTCCAACCTCTTTATCAGTCAATGATGGACTTCCTTTTGACCTCTCTACCTCACTGCTCACATCACTATCACTTGTTACCGCCTCTTCCTCATCCATCCCCTCCTCTATCACATCCTGTACAGTGCTTAACACAACACTGGGAACAGATGGTTCTTCAGTTGTGGAGCGGATTACTTCATCAATGATCTCATTTAAGATTTCTGCTGCAAACTTTGTTGAATCAACTGGGGCTGGTGCTTTAATGTTTTTCTTTTGACTTTCATCCTGAGGAGGGAAAACAAGTGAAGTCACAATTTAAAAAAATAGCAAATACTGTCCAATTTGAATATTGTCAGAAACTGGATTTCATAATATGCGAAAAGGGAACAAGAGTTTAAAACTGCACAAAAAGTACAGACAGATACCAAATAAAGCTTCCCATCGTGAAATAAAAGTTTGGTGCTACATATTTTCATCTGACAGTATTTAACATAGAAGTCTGTAAACTATGGTTTTGCAGTCCTCAAATAAGCTGTAAAAACGTAAATAAAATTTTAAAAACATTATTTCTAATACAAGTTGCTTGTGCAAATTTGTTCAAAGGCTAGCTGAAAAATGGGAACTATGGCACCTCTATCAATATTTTTGATAATCTTCTTTACTTTCATCTTTGACACATAAAAATAGCATTTGAGATTCATATATCACTTTATAATTAAAGACCAGTTTGACAAAAACACACTTTTAATTTCTTGAAGTGGCCAAAATAAGGATTGCTAAGCAATAATGTCAAAATTAAAATGTTACCTTCAGCTGTCAAATTATTTTTTTAGATTAATGAAATCTTCCTTGCTTTTCTTTTATATTTAATACAAATTTAGAGACTCCATCAACCAAATCTCAAAGCAATGGCATCAGATGTATTGAACCTAGTTTGATGTAAAACCATTGTTATGGTGAACATACTATCTACTGAACACGTATAAGAACTGACAAGTCTGGAAATATAATGAAAAGATAAAAAAGGTCATTATATGTAACTTTTCTATGAGATGAAAATTTATTCCATAACCACATGCATATTGTATGATCATGCAGTTAGTAAAATGTGTCCATGACAAAATACAATGTATATTATATATTATAATTACATGTTAGTAAAATGTGTCCATGACAAAATACAATGTATATTATATATTATAATTACATAATAGTATTAAGTCCCAGTATATCCCAGCATCCAATATATTCAATCATAATTAGATGATACAAAACTAATACACTTCTGGAATTCAAATTGTCTTAAACATTGTATCTAGTAAATAAATTGGAGGTTCTTTTGAAGAATAATTGAATATTGCTTTATACATGTTTATGATTCAATACACAGATAATGTCCATTCCTTATTCTCATTCTTGTGAAATAATTTCTCTCAGTGCTTCTTGGGAAAGTTCAAGATGATTTGAGAAACTTAGAATCAGGCTTAGAACAAATTTTAGCAGTAATCTGAACATTAAATTTTACAAATTACATATTTTATGATAAATCACATTTTTTTAAAAACCAGAAAACCATACCACTGGGTCCTCAGCATTTAGTGGTTAGTGTTAGGACTGGTCGGCCTGGTGTCAGGGTAATGTGACTGGGTGGGACATCATGATACATGTCTGCGGCATGATGCCCCACTGCTAGACATCACTTTAAAGCGATATGATGGAAAATTGTTAAAGCTACGTTAAAAATCTAAATCAATCACACATATACACTACCACTGGGGCTGCTGTGATACTTGTGGCCACAAAGTCAGTTGACTGTTAGGCCTACAGTAGTGAGTTGTGATACTAGTGGCCACAAAGTCAGTTGACTGTTAAACCTACAGTAGTGAGCTGTGATACTGGTGGCCACAAAAGTCAGTTGACTGTTG
The DNA here is from genome assembly GCA_028554795.2 of Sinohyriopsis cumingii. NCBI lineage: Eukaryota > Metazoa > Mollusca > Bivalvia > Unionida > Unionidae > Sinohyriopsis > Sinohyriopsis cumingii. The sequence continues at coordinate 11,219,500 of CM068830.1, forward strand.
GACCTACAGTAGTGAGCTGTGATACTAGTGGCCACAAAGTCAGTTGACTGTTAGACCTACAATAGTGAGCTGATACTAGTGGCCACAAAAGTCAGTTGACTGTTAGACCTACAGTAGTGAGCTGTGATACTAGTGGCCACAAAAGTCAGTTGACTGTTGGACCTACAGTAGTGAGCTGTGATACTAGTGGCCACAAAGTCAGTTGACTGTTAAACCTACAATAGTGAGCTGATACTAGTGGCCACAAAAGTCAGTTGACTGTTAGACCTACAATAGTGAGCTGATACTAGTGGCCACAAAAGTCAGTTGACTGTTGGACCTACAGTAGTGAGCTGTGATATTAGTGGCCACAAAAGTCAGTTGACTGTTAGACCTACAGTAGTGACCTTTGATACTAGTGGCCACAAAGTCAGTTGACTGTTAGACCTACAATAGTGAGTTGATACTAGTGGCCACAAAAGTCAGTTGACTGTTAGACCTACAATAGTGAGCTGATACTAGTGGCCACAAAAGTCAGTTGACTGTTAGACCTACAGTAGTGAGCTGTGATACTAGTGGCCACAAAGTCAGTTGACTGTTAGACCTACAATAGTGAGCTGATACTAGTGGCCACAAAAGTCAGTTGACTGTTAGACCTACAGTAGTGAGCTGTGATACTAGTGGCCACAAAAGTCAGTTGACTGTTGGACCTACAGTAGTGAGCTGTGATACTAGTGGCCACAAAGTCAGTTGACTGTTAAACCTACAATAGTGAGCTGATACTAGTGGCCACAAAAGTCAGTTGACTGTTAGACCTACAATAGTGAGCTGATACTAGTGGCCACAAAAGTCAGTTGACTGTTGGACCTACAGTAGTGAGCTGTGATATTAGTGGCCACAAAAGTCAGTTGACTGTTAGACCTACAGTAGTGACCTTTGATACTAGTGGCCACAAAGTCAGTTGACTGTTAGACCTACAATAGTGAGTTGATACTAGTGGCCACAAAAGTCAGTTGACTGTTAGACCTACAATAGTGAGCTGATACTAGTGGCCACAAAAGTCAGTTGACTGTTAGACCTACAGTAGTGAGCTGTGATACTAGTGGCCACAAAGTCAGTTGACTGTTAGACCTACAATAGTGAGCTGATACTAGTGGCCACAAAAGTTAGTTGACTGTTAGACCTACAATAGTGAGCTGATACTAGTGGCCACAAAAGTCAGTTGACTGTTGGACCTACAGTAGTGAGCTGTGATACTAGTGGCCACAAAGTCAGTTGACTGTTAGACCTACAATAGTGAGCTGATACTAGTGGCTACAAAAGTCAGTTGACTGTTAGACCTACAGTAGTGAGCTGTGATACTAGTGGCCACAAAAGTCAGTTGACTGTTGGACCTACAGCAGTGAGCTGTGATACTAGTGGCCACAAAGTCAGTTGACTGTTAGACCTGCAATAGTGAGCTGATACTAGTGGCCACAAAAGTCAGCTGACTGTTAGACCTACAGTAGTGAGCTGTGATACTAGTGGCCACAAAAGTCAGTTGACTGTTGGACCTACAGTAGTGAGCTGTAATACTAGTGGCCACAAAGTCAGTTGACTGTTAGACCTACAATAGTGAGCTGTGATACTAGTGGCCACAAAGTCAGTTGACTGTTAGACCTACAATAGTGAGCTGATACTAGTGGCCACAAAAGTCAGTTGACTGTTAGACCTACAGTAGTGAGCTGTGGTACTAGTGGCCACAAAGTCAGTTGACTGTTAGACCTACAGTAGTGAGCTGTGATACTAGTGGCCACAAAGTCAGTTGACTTTTAGACCTACAGTAGTGAGCTGTGATGGTAAGCAGATGGTCCATGCAGGGCAAATTTAATTATGAACATGGCACAAGGGCACTTGAAATTAGAGATTGTGTCTTATAATTATGAGGGAACTGTATTTGGTAGTGCATCAATCTCATAATTCAGGGGTCATAGGTTGATACAGTGTTGGCTACATCAGTGTGTCCTTGAGAAAGGCACTGACCTCCCATTTCCTTACCAAGATAAAATTAATAATGTGCTAAAAGTGCCATCAAAACCATCGAACAGTAAAAGCTATAAAACCAGAAACCATACTTGAAGAAATAGAAATATCGTTGAAAATGTAAATGTATGAGCCCCTTTCTCTCACAAATTGGTGTTCCTGTGGAATGCACGAGGTAATGCCAACCAAAGAATGTACATACTACTGATATGTGCATGCTACTGATATGTGCATGCAACTGATATGTATGTGCTATTGATCTGTGAATGCAACTGATATGTGCATGCAACTGATATGTATGTATGTGCTATTGATCTGTGAATGCTACTGATATGTATGTGCTATTGATTTGTGGGGCCGCGGGTGGCTGCGTGGTCTAAAGCGCTCTCCGTTACGGATCACTGCCATCTCACCTCTGTCTGCGTGGGTTCGAGTCTCGGAGTCAGCCAATGTGGGTATGTGAGAAAGATTGCCAGTAGCTTCTCATGGGTCGGTGGTTCTTTCTGGGGTTTTCCCGGGTTCTTCCTCCACCATTAATACTGGCCGCCATGTATAGCCTATTGTGTGCTGAAAAATGGTGTTAAACCCTACAACAACAACAACTACTGATCTGTGAATGCAACTGATATGTGCATGATACTGATCTGTACGAGGTACTAATCATCCATCTGACCTGTACATCCAATTGACCAGTACATGCTACTGACGTGTTACTGATCTGTACAAGGTACTAATCTATGCATGGTACCAATCTGTGCATGCTACCGACTTGTGCATACCACTGAACTGTGCATGCCAGTGATCTGCAGAATATATTCTTCATCCTGATGGAGATCATGATGTACTGTAGAATTTGTCTTGAAAGACTACTGCTATGAAAGACCACTTCTCATTATGGACATTGCTCTCAAAGCATAGATTTATTGATTATAAAGTTACTAAGCCCTGTCAAGAGAGACCACCTAAATTAAGAAACCATACTTTTTGACAGAAAAATGGTCTTTCAAGACAGGTCTACTGTATTATACCAAAAAAATCAACAGTTTAAGCCAGTACTGCTATATCAAAAGGTTCTGTGGCAATCATACTGATCACGATGCACAAGAACCTATGCAGCTGTGTGCAAGTACCCCTGAAAAACTGGTAATTTATGTTCAATTCTTCATATCTTCAATACAGAATTGCTGTAAAATGAAATACCTGAACATGCTTTAATATTAATTATTTCTTGATTCCTTTTTTTAAAAACAATGCTTTCAATCTCAACTTATTTTAAATAGTTTCAATATCAAATCAAGATTAACAGGATTTAGAGATAGTTGATCTCTCCCATCACTTTGAATAGGGTGTGATTCCTTTCATAATTGTTGGCATAGCATCAAGTTAAGGGTCTTTCAGTACAGCAAAAATTTCCTGCTATTGTGATGTGATGTGATGTTATGTCATTTGGATTTTCAACATAGCCTTAACAATTTTTCAGTCATATCACTATGATATCTGAAATGTGGCAGTTTATAGTGATGTCTAGCACCGGGGCATCATGCCTCAGACATGTAGCATGATGTCCCACCCAGTCACATTATCCTGACACAGACCGACCAGTTAGTACCATTTTTGTAAGTCTTTGGTATGACTCAGGCGGGGATCGAACCCATGACCTCCCAAATCTGAGGCAGATGCTCTAACCACAATGCCACCAGAGTGGTCTCCTGCTATTATATGAAACACCTCTCTGAGCACTGTGTGTGTGATAAGGATTTCTGATGTAGCTTTAACAATTTTTCAGTCATAATGTTTTTAGTCATATCGCTACGATGTCTGCAGTGTTGCAGTTTATAGCGATGTCTATCACTGCGGCATCTTGCCACAAACATGTAGCATGATGTCCCATCCAGTCACATTATCCTGACACCAGGCAGACCAGACCTAACACTAGCCTTCTAATGCTGAGTGCCTAGCAAGGTAGATGTTAGTACCATTTTTTATAAGTCTTTGGTATGACTCAGCCAGAGTTTGAACCCACAACCTCCTGCATCCAAGGCGGATGCTCTAACCACTAGGCCACTAGAGCGGTCCCTGAGCACAAACTTACTTTGTGATATAGTAAGTATTCAGATCACCTCATCTACATTCAGGCTATATTGTTTTATTACCTATTGTGCAAGAGAGATCTACAAAATTACAATACCCTAAACTCTGGAAAATTTAGCAATGATGAGAGTTTAACAAGATAGATCTTAGGATGGACAAGATTTGGTCCTAGTTGCATAAATCCTCCATTTTATGACAAATCAACATGGACTTTCCCTTTTAAATCTGATGATTGGGGAATGAGTTCAATTGATTTACAGAAGGAACATGCTATACATGGTCTTTATATTTGTGGCTGCAGCACACATAAAATCCGCTAAAAAAGGTACCCATATAAAAATTGTTAATTCAAAAAAAATCCATTCAGAAACAAAGTTCTTACAATAAATGGCTATAAACTTGAAAAAATATATCAAAATTAGGATTTTTAAAAATGTAGCTTGGGCAATTCTTCTTTGTTGTCAAGTATTATTCCAACATATTAGTTAATATCAGGACACAGCATGCCAAGTAATACAGAGGAAAAAAAAGAGAAACCTGATGAACTCTTGCATCAAAAACTTACAAACCTGAAAATAATCCATTTAAAAAAGGGCAAATTTACATAAAATTACCTGAAAACTAAACAGCATGCAGAGTTTGGGGTATACCTGACTAGAATGTGATTTCTCGCCAATCCTTTCATCTGATGACTCTGTCTCTTTTTCCACCAACATTTCTTGGTCCCCTTTATTTACTTCTGGAATGGCAGATTTTGTCAAGACCTCAGTTATGACTTTGTTCTTGGTTGAGAGTCTGAATTCAGTTTGTTCCTCATCATTGTCTAGATCCGTTATGGGTACAGTTGTAATAAATTCTCTTTCTGGAGTTGTCTTTTCTGATGATAATGATGATGATGATGATGATGATGATGATGATGATTCTTGAGAAGATGTTGTGTCCTTTTCTGGGCTGGGGATGACCACCTTTGGTAGTGGGGACATTGTGTCTGATGGGGTTGGGGAGGGGGATTTTTCATTTTGACTTATAGTAGGAGGGGAGGGGGATTTTTCTTTCTGACTTAAGGGGGGAGGGGGAGCTGCAGCCCGTTTTGATGAAGCAATCTTCTGCTTCTCATCAGGTTTAGACATGGGTTCCAGTTCAGGTGTGCTGGACTTTCTTTCTTCCCTAAGTTCAGGTTCTTGGGTCACAGATTTTTGCTCCTCATGTTCTGGCTCAAGCGATTTATTTCTTGCATGCTTGGATTTTGGTTCAGGTGTTAATGACTTTTTCATTTTTTCATTACCCTTCTCCTCTTTGTGTCTTTCTTTTTCTTCTTCCTCTATCTTCTGAAAGGGCAAACAAAAACAAATGCTTCTTCCTAGAAATTTAATGACTTAAGACAAATCTCTGTAACATCTTTAAATCATGCCACCTCAAAAGCCACTTCTTAATAAGATATCAGAAATTGGTCAAAAACCATATATAATTAGTTGGGGATTTATTTTTCTTATTAAAACAGATCTTTACCCTTTCTTGGCACTACCTATCAAATTTGTGCCTTTCTACTAAATATGTACTGGTTCTTTGTAACTCCATACAAAACTTTCAACAGAACTGATGTAAATAATTTTTACTGAACAGATTAGCTTAAGAATCCAAGGAAGATCTGAAATTATGCATCTTTTAAGATACTGTGATTACCTGTGAAAAGTTATCTCCCTTAGCTTATCTGCCCAGTATGGTACACGCAAGGTAGGACAATTACTCTATTGTTTATATTGACATATGCCAGTATTCAGCACTTATACAATGATCAGCATACAAACAATGGCCAAAATACATACAAGACCACCAAACCCTACAAATAATCCTAGTGCAAAAAAAATTATGTATTGTGTGAATAGGCTGCCTAATAATACATTTATATCTCTCTGTGTAAGCAACTGGTACAAAGAATTTTTTGTTACAATCTGGAAGTCTTTAGAAAAGTTACCATCACTACTGGTATATGGTGTATTATGCTACATATAATGGGCTATGTAATACAGTTGTTAGAGCAAAGTGTGTTAATTGCATTATATGATATCAACCTTAAGTAGTAAATGAGTACAAAATATGAAACATAAGCAGATAAATGGTTAAATACATTTTATCTCCAGCTACATTTGTAAAAATACACTAAAGTTTAATTTGTGGTACAATGAAATTCTCTACATTTCATAAAGTCATTGAAAGTTGGTATGTAAAATAGAAGCTTTAAAATTAGCTATGGCAGGTAAAATTTATGAAATAAACGTATCTATAACTTAATTATGTTAACCATATTTTTAACTACTCAGATTTATCCAAAAAATTTTTCACTACAAGCATACTGTGAAACTATGCAGCAAAATGTTGAATTTTTGTGTAGTAGTTTTATCTGAAAATGCAATAACAGTTCTGTGGAAAATATTAACGAAGATGATGACAAGACTTGTAACCCAAAAATATGAAGGTACAAACTTTAAACACTAGAGTTTCCATTTAATACAGCAAAATATCTTAATGACAGTGATGATGACAGGAAAGTAATATCTATATCTCAACTGCCAGTGACAATAAAAAATAGCTTTAGAAGAAATGATGTACATCACAGAAAGCCTCACCCACTACAAATTTCTTGGCAGGGTCTAAATTACAGAAATTTCAGCATGATAACTGGAGTTATAATGAGAAGGATGTTCAAGGGCCATAACTCATACAAATGATGTATGATGTTGAAAAATCAACTTGAAAGGTTTTCGTCAATATAATGTGCATGTCAATTTTCTATGAAACCTAATGTTATTTTTCAAAGTAATTCTGAAGAAATTAAAGTTAAGAGGATGAGCAATCAGTGGTGACAACTCTTCTAAATAATACTGTGCACTGTCATGGAGATTAAACTCTTTCATGATCCCATCAACACTGTGCACTGTCATGGAGATTAAACTCTTTCATGATTCCATCAACACTGTGCACTGTCATGAAGATTAAACTCTTTCATGATCCCATCAACACTGTGCACTGTCATGGAGATTGAACTCTTTCATGATCCCATCAACACTGTGCACTGTCATGAAGATTAAACTCTTTCATGATCCCATCAACACTGCACTGTCATGGAGATTAAACTCTTTCATGATCCCATCAACACTGTGCACTGTCATGGAGATTAAACTCTTTCATGATCCCATCAACAAAACATTATGAGGTTAATCAGGGCACATAACTAACAGAATGCTGGAAATCAAATTATTCAGGATCTTATCAATATAAAGTTGATTGCCAGATTTTGTTCAAATCCATAAATCCTTGGTAAATTTATGCTGTGCAAATAAACTTAAGATCAATAGGCAATCAGGGGGCATATATCCTGTAAATGACATTGCGAAACACCAACAATTTTACTAATTTCTTGTTGAGGAAACAACAAGACATGCGGATGAACAATTCAGTGAAATAACTTCTGTAAATTATATTTTTTTAATGCTAGAAACCTAACTCATTCAAAGCGTCTGTCATGTTATAAGTAAGGAACAATAGCCAGATTGCAACATGTATATGCTAGACCCTGAGGCTAATTATTCACTTCATAAATGTTGTGAGTGTCATGAGTGTCAAAGCGATGTGTATAGGGTGGGAAGCCAGTTGTATATAACATGGCCATAGGAACTTGTTACTGGCGCCTTATTTGGCTGCATGCAATTCACAGGTAAGTGGCATTAATTGCCAGTGTTGGGCTCAAAGGAACATCAAGTGAAGGTCGTCAATCCACCCTTGACTGACTGCCGGGGAGGGAGCAATGTCTGCTAATTATGTAGACCATGGGTGAATCGACATCCACTCGGAAATGAGTAAGTCGTGGCCACCATTGGAATCGCAAGTTTAAATCTAGTGTCTTGAAACTAAACGTCAGTAGTCGCTAAACTATCTTGTGGGAATTACATAAGGAAGTTATAAGCTACTCCAACGTCATTCAAATTGGCGGGAAACATTGTTATTCTGGGAATTACAAAGGAGCTTCACAAAGGAAGCTTTTAGGGACCGGAGGAGCTGTAGGAGACAGAGAAGGGAAATACCCAGGTACAGTTGGTCTCAAGTCTCTGGGAAACAAGAAAAGGAGAGAACGGAAGTGGAAGGATGAAGGACGTGGTTGTTGGACTGAAGGGGTACTGGGTACCAGTCAAGAAATACTACAGATGAGTAGAAACACAGGACAGGAGGAAAATCTATCACACTAAGTCAGATGATGAAATAGGCCGTCACTTGGTTGAGTGAAAGACGAGTGATGGGTTTTGGATATCGAATTTCAATTCAGGAAGGACTATATGTAATTGAATGGCATTAAATTTGTTGTTTATTTGAATTTCACCATTTGTGTATTCAGTAATTTAACTGTCGGCATCGCTGACTGGGGGCTCGGAGCTTTGCATCTCTATCACTACTTCAATTTCTAACAAAAACAAGCCAGGGTGGGTCTTCTGTAATAATTAAAGATAATACTGGGAGCACCCCACCCCAACCTAAGGTAGTCTATGAGACCTCTACAGCGTCATTAACATAAAGCCACATGAAATCCAACAAACCTTTGTAAAACTGATGCTGCATAAAACAAAGTGAGGAAGATGGATGATAGGATGTGTAACTCCTGTAAAGGATACTGCTGAACATTCATAACTAAATGCAGACTGCCCAATTTGGTTAAAATCCAATCAATAATGTTCATGTTATCTTGCAGAAACCCAAGTTAGGAGTGCAGGCAATCAACAGGCATAACTCCTGTAAATGATGTTACAGAGAACTGGAATGTGAACTCATTTAAAGTATTATCCATTTAAAGCTGCTGCAAAAATTGGGTCGAAATACAACAATCTTTGATCAAGTTATGCTCCAGGGACCCTAGTCAGGAGTTTTGGTAATCAGAGGACATCACTTCTCTAAATTATGACACTGAAGGTTCAAAATCAAATTTTTGTGAGGTTTTATCAAAATAACACTGCATACAAAATGTTAAAATTTGATATTTCCTGTTATCTTGCAGAAACTAAATTGTCAGTGAAAGGATGAAGTCATGGACTGAAAAATTATGTTAGAATATGACAAAGCCAACTTTATCCAAATGAAACCCCACCCCCAATAAGGTGTGTAGGGTTTATTTTAATTACTTTTAACGTAGCTTTCAGTTTTAGTCACATCACTATGATGTATGCAGTGTGCCAGTTTATAGTGATGTCTAGCACTGGGTAATCATGCCAAAGACATGTAGCATCATGTCCTACTTAGTCATATTATCCTGACACCAGGCCTAACACTAACCTCTTAATGCTGATCGCCTAACATGGCAGCTGCAAGTACCATTTTTATAAGTCTTTGGTATGACTCAGCCAGGGTTCAAACCTATGACCTCCTTAGAGGCAGGCACTCCAACCACTTAGGCCACTGAAGCAGTCTCCCCATAAGGCAATGTTCTAGAACATTTTAAGGAACACCTATTATCCATGAATTAAACCAACTAAACATATATCTACATGACTTCAACCTACAATTCAATCAATACTGATAGCTTTTAATATTAATATTTAGTTGAAAGGCTTTCTACAACTATAATTTCATCTCATTTTCAGTGTAAATATAATATATTAGTGTTCAAGTATATAAAAAAAATTACAGCTGTCACACGGAAAACTTAATAAACAAAACAAATTCTGAATACTCTGACAATTTTACAATCACTTTTTGTCTCTCGTCCCAAAAATGAAATGACATTCTTTATCTTTTTTAAATAACAATAAACACATTCTTTTATAAGTACCTGTTGCAGGTCTTGCTGAAAAACAAATCAATTCCTGTCTTGTTCAACACAACTTTACTTTGCTAGAAAGTAAATGACTTTAATACTGACCTTAATCCACACAACTTTAACCTTGACCCTTATCACAGATGTTGATGGACAGATGGACATGAAGACACGCCAACAAATGCCAAAGTAATTGCTATATTTAGCTACTGCCGAAGCTGGCATGACAATCATGATATGTAAAACTCTTCTACTGCATCTATTATCCAAGTAAATTTTCATGCAAATGATTCCTTTGCACTAAAGAGAAACTTAAGACTTTTATTTAGCCCTTTTGACATATCATATGATACCTTATCATCCCTTTCAGCTTCTTCACTTACTGAAGTTGTGTCATCGGCCTGCAAAGACTTCTGAAAGAAGAAAAAAATGCAGGTAAAATGAAAGTAGAAATACTAATGGTAAATTGCTAACTTCTACACAACTATAACCTCTTAAAGACATTATTTTTCAAATTTTTCATAATCTGTCAGATCAAAATGTTGGTCCCTACCCCAATCTATGAATTAAAGCACCATAGAAAAAAAACTTTTAGCAAAACCATAGAAAAATGTATACCCACAAAGATTATTATTTTCAAGTAGATGTATTTTATCCTGAATAATAAATTAAACAAAGTGAGACAATGTAACAAATGGATTTGGTCTGAATTTATCTGTTTGGTAAAACATGAAGACAATGTGCTCAAGTATCCAGTTAAATGAATATGTGTCGGATTTAACAGCATAATAATGCCTGTAAAGTACAGAGTAAGTGTGGACATAAAATATAAAGACCTACAAACACAAATATAACATTACATGAGTCAAATCCCATAATTGAAAGTCAAATTCTCTTTATAAATTGCTTTCTTTAAAATAACTAAATAAATCATTCACCAAACCAAAGCATTTGATGATTTGCCATATGTGGGTTAAATGATCAATATATTGTTAGACGATTCTCATCATGGTTCAAAAACACATTAAATTACAAAATGTGTTGATTAAATGTCAGTCTTCTGAACAATTTGGGTTGCAGTGTCAAATTAATGTCTACTTGAAATTTAACACATTGTTACCTGTGTTAAGTCACCTGATGAGATAATTACACATCAGACACATGACAAATCCACATGCACTTTACTTGCATGACCATGAAAGCCATCTGGAATTAGTGAAGTCAAAACAAACTGCTCCTTCGATATTGACGGATAAATTAATGTGGCCTAGTGATTCAAAATGGCAATATGAGGTAGAACTGTGTTATTCCACATGGATTTATAAGTTGTCAAACATCCAGGCAACTTAAACCATAATTCTAGAAGACACAAGAATACCAGCAAGTTACTAAAAAATGGTTCAATCAACCATAATTCGAGGAGCCACAAGAATGCATGTGGCTAAAAACACAACTCATAGGTACATTAATGTGTTGTGGACAAATCTGTCTCTAATAATTTGCATTTTGTATGAAAAGATGAGATCATGCACAATTGCTCTACCAATATAAGTTTGTGGAAATGATTTCTTGGACTCTCTTTCAAAGTATCAAAGACATTAGCTGGAAATTCATCATGGGATGCATCCAAAAGCATAAATGTTGCCTCCATTTGCTGCCTCCTATCATACTCAGTGGGTACGTCAGACTTATTCTACACCCAGGATAGGGGTTTTCAGTTTTAACAATCATTCATTGTTTTGATATGTTTGCTTATTTCTAATTTCAAAGACAAGTTTGTTACTAATAAACACCAATCCCATAGCTAACAAATATAAAGATATAAAGAAACTTACCAAAATTAATCATGCCTGAAAATAGGTCACATTTTCCTTGTTTTGGTATTGTTCAGTTACTCTCACCGTAATGCATCCATATTATGCTGGTTTTCACACGTGTAATATTTAGGGTGTAATGAACAGATAAAAAGACTAAAGTCACTCAAACAGGTCTCAACAAATAGAATAACCAGACACATGGGACTAGTTGGCTTTCTGTCCAACAATGCCTGACAACAAAGGCTTAGTCCTAAGCAAATTTTTAAAGAAATTAAGGTTTTGTAATATCACTTTCCAAACACTTACAAAATAGACATTCCCAGACTAAGAATGGTTATATTTCTTTCGACTGAAATAAGCAAAGTACAAATAAGTCAATAATTAGTGATAACTGTCCATGATTAGATTTCTTCTCATGTGCAGGTAGATGATCAGTAATCAGTTGGTTTGCTCCAAATAGCAAGAAACTCGACAAAATAACCTCCTCTATCCTAAATGTGTTTTTACGTTTTGTTATTTTCTTCAATTCTGCAACATGCACAAACACAAGATCATTCCTGTATCTGAGCAACTGTTGAGTTTTACAAAGAGTTCAAAGTCTAGATGGGATGTGAACCATTGCTTAAACATAATGCTGTGTACCTGCAAGATGTACACAGACTTGAGGCTGGTGAAAATACCTGATGCCAACAAGTTATACAGTTAATTTAAACAGATTGTGAGAAATCAATTAAAATCAATTTTATTAAACATAAAACAAGAGTACCTCAATGGGACCAATGCATTACTGTCTGAAAAGATTTCCATGATTCATACCATTTCTTATTTTTTAATGGCTAACTTCAGTAATATAGGTGATGGAATAAAAGGTGAATGAAGAATAACTACAATCCATAACGTATTCATTTAAAAGTGTAAATTATCAATGAACTGTGACTCCAATGCTTACAATGAGAAAAAAACTAATGTTCCTAAAAATACTTATGCCCTGATTGTGACCAATGCTGATGGTGATTCAATTTTCAAGTTTAAAAGGGAAATAACTATGATGAAAATTCTGTGGGAAAAATATTTAGAATATTAAATAAGGATATCTCAGCATGAAGAAAAAAATGAGTGCAAAGTTTCAAGTGTAAATGAATTGTTATTTGCACAATAACTGAACCAGTACAAAATGATGTCAAAGGAGATTAGCAAATTCTGAGAAGAGTTTGGGGCAAAAAAAAAATATATCAAACAATACACCATACACCCACAAATAATTGTAGACAGTAATTTTATTTGTTTATAGTCAGCTGTTTGAATATCATCGTGTACACACATTTCAGAACAGACAGAACAGAACAAAAAATAAAGATCAACAGGAAGGAAGGTGCCATGATGATCCATGGCTTACCATTAATTTCTGTATTCAAAATATTGGTAATCGATTCCTTACATATGCTAATTTCAGGGACTGAAAATTTCTATTGAGACACATCGGTCCAGGATCAGTAGGGCTCTACAGAGTCCAGGTCCACATATGGACCGGTCTAACATTACAATATTTACTAGTGCATCAGCATTGCCAAAAGGCAGGAAAAATATCAAAATTAATGCAAGCTCAACATTCAGACAACTTCTTTGTACTGCTGCTTTCAAGGAACAAACTATGGAGTTGAAAAAAGATGTACAGCCATAACTGCAATGTAATTTTGACCCAAATCTATACTGTTCTTGTGCTGAAAGTTACAAGCTAAGTCAAAATTACACAACGGTTTTCCAGCTTTAGTATCACCATATGCAGACCATTTGCACCCAACTTTGTAAAGGTTTGAGCAATCTTGGTCTTAATGATGGAGTAGGGTATACTTGATTTACTTGCAGTAACTTTTCTGGTGCAAGTAATATATTCTTTGCTACAAATGGGTCTGTTTTAAAATCTGCTAACTTTGGGTATGCCATACCTGCTCAAGAAAAGCACATGACCTTTAACATAGCATTGCCAAGTCATTTTCCAGTGATCCTGAAAAGTCTGAATCCATTTATTATCACAGTTTGCATCCTTTTCAAACCTGGGACAATTGTGGTCCTGCAATGCAACATGTCTCTTGAAACTAAATTCTTTATGGCTGATTCTTGTCTCCTGCCCATAAATCCACACTTAAAAAACCTTATCATCCATAAACAAACAGTAAGCTAATAACACTGATGTCGACTTTTAGTTATGGTTGAAAAACTGATAAACATTTGAAGATCAAACACAGATGGTGATCCATGCTAAATTTGCCAATTTCCAGTGCCATTTTACACCACCAGTCTCTTATTATCACCTTCTACTTGCATTAGTGCAATTTTATGACTGTTTTCTTAAATTGATAGGGACAAGTAAGAAATGTTAAAGGTCCAATGGGCAAATGGTACTAACATATGACATGTCCACATCTAAAATAAAATCAGTCATGGACATCAGACCACCAAAATTTTCAGACCTGTACAAATGGAAAAAAAGTTTGGAGCATCATACATCTTGTTTACAAATTTAACAAGGAAACTGAATACGAAAGCCACTTCCACTTTAAAGACTTTAATGTAAGACTGTACATTTTAGTTCATCAGTGATTCATTACTTCATGAAATCTGATGCCCAAAGATCATGCATTTACTAATTACTGATTCCACAAAAATAAGGAAGTGTTATAATATATAGCAGTTATTTTATCTTGGCCCTGAGCAATCAGTGAAGATGGTAGATATACCTTGAGCTCCCGTATATCTTCCTCCTCTGTGAGATCTCTAAGAACTTCAACAACCTCTGCCTTTGCCTCCATAATCAAATCTAGTATTGGCCCTTTGTCTGTGGCACCTTTTATGAAGGGATGCTGCAATATAATGCATGATTAGTCAGAAATACTACTACTCTCTCTCTCTCTCACTCAGGGGCCCCAAGTGGCTGAGTGGTCTAAAGCGCTCTTCGTTACGGATCACTGCCATCTCACCTCTGTCTGCGGCGGTTCGAATCTAAGATTCAGCCAATGTGGGCATGTGAGAAAGCTTGCCAGTAGCTCCTCGTGGGTTGGTGGTTCTTTCCGGGTTCTTCCTCCACCATTAATACTGGCCGCCATGTACAGCCTATCGTGCTGAAAAATGGCGTTAAACCCCACAACAACAACAACAACAACAACTCTCTCACTCATGTATGCCAGCTCCATAATACCATCTCATCTGTGTGATTGGTTCTCTATGAGGAATACCACTGTCCAATTATAAATTTGATGTTTTGAAGCTTATTCATATCTTTTCATATCACATATTGCAGCGGGCAAGTTGAAACCTATTAGAGATAGCAAGGTGGTCATTACAAATCACAAAATACTCTGTTTCTTGCCAATTCCATCAAGTAAACATTACAAGCTATTTTCATTTCTTGAATTTATAATAAAATATGACCACTATAAGAGTCCATTAATGCTCAACACATTTTTCCCTTCAGAATGAACTACACCTGATATAAACAATGAGGTCAAATGGATTAAAACGCAGTGTTAACAACAACTTAAATTAACTGCATTAACAATGTAGTATTAATACCTGATATAAACAATGAGGTCAAATGGATTAAAATGCAGTGTTAACAACACCTTAAATTAACTGGATTAACAATGTAGTATTAATACCTGATATAAACAATGAGGTCAAATGGATTAAAATGCAGTGTTAACAACACCTTAAATTAACTGGATTAACAATGTAGTATTAATACCTGATATAAACAATGATGTCAAATGGATTAAATCGCAGTGTTAACAACACCTTATATTAACTGGATAACAATGTAGTATTAATATCTGATATAAACAATAAGGTCAAATAGATTAAAATGCAGTATTAACAACACCTTAAATTAACAATCAGTGAATCTGGATTAACAATTGTAGTATTAATACCCAAGGTCAAATGGATTAACAACACTGTGTTAATAACATCTGATTTAAACAATACGGTCAAATGCTTTACCAAAGCAGTGTTGAACAACATCTGATGCAAACAATAATTTAAATGATTATTAGAACTTTCCTTTACTCAGAGCATAAATATCTTACATATCTTTGAGTTGGATATTTTCGGCAATATCACAGTTGTGATGATTTAATTGGTTAAACAATGCAGTGATCAACTCATCACATCAAAGGTAATGTAGGCTATGCAAAATTCTGCTAATGTGCTTCAATAGGCAAATGATACAATGAAATCTGAGTGCATTTTGGTTTAATTTTTTCTTAAAAAGCTGCGGAAATGTCTGTGGGTCTTTCCAGAAAAAAAGTCCATGAAAATTATTGCAAAAAAATTTATTAATGGCTTATTTGCAATGGAAATTGTACAAATTTCTACACTATTGAGTTCTACAATTCTACATAATTATAGCTATTTTATAAACCATATAATTCAATTACTTACACCCAACAAAGTTTCTGCAGGTGCTCTGTT
This sequence comes from Sinohyriopsis cumingii, assembly GCA_028554795.2. Taxonomy (NCBI): domain Eukaryota; kingdom Metazoa; phylum Mollusca; class Bivalvia; order Unionida; family Unionidae; genus Sinohyriopsis; species Sinohyriopsis cumingii. Next base: position 11,235,676 of record CM068830.1, read on the forward strand.
GTTGGGATCTTTTATCAAACATATGCTCAAAAATTCTTTGAAATCATTTGACCTGGAAAAGAAAGCAACATGATATTATATATATATATATATATATATATATATATATATATATATATATATATATATATGTATATATATAGAGAGAGAGAGAGAGAATTAAAAATATACACCAGACAGAACGGAGATTCAAACCCAAGTCCGCAGGTAAATGGCACCCATCGCTGCAGACCTGGGTTCAAATCTCTTTAGAGCACGAATTAAAAATTCTCTAACCTGAATGATAGTATTATTTGTGTTAAAAGATTAATTCTGCCTACTATTATCAGGCATTCTTTTATAGGAATCAAGGGATAGCACTTTCCATTCTGTCTGGTGTATATTTATAATTCACTATAATTAATTCTACATGTATATACCTTGATTTCTTTCATAGGAATCCAGAATGACTGTGTAGATACATGAGAATTAATTACTAGGTCTTCATGTGTGTCTGCTACACGTGAGTGCATGTAACAACGACTGAGTAACATCATTTTTTGGTGATGTATACTTAGTCGTGAGGGAATATGGGCTCGTGTCTGTAGGCACATTTACCCGTGGACCTGGGTTTGAATCTCTGTAGAACGAATTAAAAATTATCTAACGTGTATGATAGTATTATCTGTCACTTGAACCCAGCACAACACAACAACAGAGTAATAAACAGCAAGAAAAGAAGTATTCAAAACCCATAGAAACTACTGCAAGGAAGAGTAATACTCCTATAGCACCTCCCAAAACTTCAGTAACCCAAAGAGTCAACATAAGTAGGAATTTTGAAAATTCAAACAAGAACCAACAGGATGAACAACAGCGAAAAAACTTGACTCCCCAGGGCACAACAAAGAAGACATACGCAGAAGCCGTAAAACGGGGGGAATCAGAAACAGTGACCATGAGAAAGACACTGACAAACCTGGTAAAGATTTTACAAGGTCTAATAGAGACGACATCACAAGACAAAATAATAGGAGGTTACACAGATTCAAAAGTGGAAGAGAGTGGAAAAAAGAAACAAAGCGAAGAAAACAAATTAAGAGAGGTAAAGAAACAGTCTTAAACCTCTCATATAGAATATTAACTGATAATGACTATATATTGTTAGGCAAAGGGCTAAAATTTTGTCCCAAACCAAAATGTCACAATAAAATTAAATTAGCTGAAGAAATTTTTTAATTTCTCTAGATGCTTAAAATTAAAAGAATTTTTTTATGATAAAGCATACAACAATTCAGAGAGTACATCGATTTCTTTTGATTCTAAAACAAAAGGGTTATTTTAACACAATTAAATCATCTTTTACACCAGCTAGTGGACGTGATTCATATTTAGATTTTTATATTGATGTGATCACAAAAAAGAGATATTAACTGATAATCATAAAAAGCAATATCATAGTAATATTTCTAAGGACAAAAGTAAGTCATTATATAATCTAATGAATGACGACAGTATAGTTATTAAAAAGGCTGATAAATCAAACACTATTATTATTATGAATCAAGATGATTATGTTAAAGAAGTTGAACGTCAATTAAATGATGAAAAATACTACAAACATATTGACAAAAACCCGTCAATAGAAATTAAATCAAATATTTCAACATGCATTAATGAGATTGCTAAAAATAATAATTCCGTAATTGAGGAATTTGATACTTTCCCTCTTAACATACATACACCTCAATTCTACATATTACCCAAAACTCATAAAAATCTTGACTATAATTTACCTTTAAATTATCCAGGACGACCAATTATATCAGGTTATAATTCATATACTGAAAACCTATCCAAATTTATTGATAGTGTTTTACAACCTTTAATGAAATCACTTCCTTCATACATTAAAGATACCACTGATTTCATTAAAAGTTGAAATTTATTCCACAGCTATCTGATAACTCAGTCCTTGTATCATTAGATGTAACATCACTATATACCAACATTCCGCATGCAGATGGTATTGAAGCATGTAAATATTTTATTGATAACAATCTTAATAATAGCACACTATCTAGTGAAGATATATGTAAAATAATAAAACTTATCTTGGAAAACAATTATTTTCAATTCAATAATATGAATTACATACAAATAATGGGTACAGCAATGGGTAGTCCCATGGCTACTTCATACGCTTCCCTTTTCATGGGTAAATTAGAAAAAGATTTTCTTCAAAAACGAAAAGTTTAATCCATCTGTTTGGTTTAGATTTTTAGATGACATATTTATGATCTGGAACCATTCAAATGAAGAACTAAAAAAATTTATTGATTGCCTGAATCATTTTCATCCGACAATTAAATTTACTTATGCTGCATCAAGTACACGTTTCATTTTTAGATGTAAATGTAATAAAAAATATTGATAACACTATCTCTACAAATATTCATATCAAGGAAACTAATATCCACCAGTATGTGGAATATTCTTCACAACATCCCATGTCATGTAAAAACGGTATACCATATAGCCAAGCCAAAAGATACCAATGAATTATTTCAGATGATTGTCAATTACAAAATTCTTTGAATAAATTACGAACTCATTTCTAAAATAGAAATTATCCTACATACATAATTGATTCTGCACTGAACAAAGCCCGTAATCTTACTCAACATGAAGCTTTAAACACAGCAGAATGTAAAATAGAGAGAGATGTAATTCCTTTCACAATACAATATAATCCTTCATTACCTAATATAGGTCGTATAATTAATAAATATTATAGTCTCCTAAATTTATCCAATAAAACTAGCATCAAATCACTTTTCAAAATTAAACCAGTTCTCGCTTACAGAAGACCCAAGAATTTGCAAGATTTTTTAATCAGAACTAAACAGACAGAAAATAAAAAAATACACTTTTCGTCATCTAAATGTAACAGACACCGGTGCTCTCAATGTGCAAACATAAGAGAAAGTACTTCTTTCAGTAGTGCTAATACAAAAGAGGTATTTTCTCTACGTGATAACACTAACTGCATATCAACTGATGTGATTTATTTAATAACCTGTAAAAAATGTAGCATGCAATATGTTGGACAAACACTACAAGAAGTTTCTAAGAGAATGAATAATCATCACTTTCATATAAAAAAATTATAGAGATCCTCAGTTTTCCTCTAATGTTTCAACACACTTTAGCACCAATAATCACTCTCTACTTGATTTTTTTTTCATGCCAATAGATATTGTGCATGGTGACATGAATAGACTCATAAAAGAAACTTATTGGATTCATAAGTTACTCTGTATCCTAATGGACTTAATGCTAATGCACTATATAAAATTGTATAATTTAAATTGATATATTGTATAACCTTTATAACAATATAACTATATGTATGACTGTTTGTCTCTAGTTTATTTTATTATATATATATATATATATATATATTCGTTTATCCATGGTTCAGATAATTAGTCAACAGAGATATGTCTAGACAAGCATTCCCATGCTAATCTGATATAGTTGGAAACAAGAGTGTTTTGAAAGGTCTTATTATAAATAATTCCATGAAATTTCAAACAAGAATGTTTCTTAATTGCGGTCAATTTCTGAACAATGAGAAGTGAGAAGATTTTCAAGATGGCAATCATATTGGCCATATTGGATCAAGAGTGACACCATTTAAAATTTATTAGAATGTGATATCATAAAAAATAGTTTGGTGAAAACAAAATATCAACATGTCCATCGGTTCAAGAAGAGAAGCAATAACAAAATTTTCAAGATGACCAATGTGGTGGTTATACTTAATGTCAGACCAGAATAATTTTCTTTCAGGACCAACAATATATCAGAAGAATTCTTCTGTTGAAAACTGCTTATCGATATGATTCTCCATCTACGAAAAGTAGTTAAAACAAGATTTTCAAGATGGATGGCAAGGTGGCCATACTAAATGTCAGCTGGCACCATTTTAATTTAGGACCAACATTATAAGAAGTACTTTTGCTGAAAGCCCTATGACAATATGACCATCAATAAATGAGGGGGTGAGGGGTAATTACACTAGCTTTAATAAAATGCTAGTCAATGCTGTGGAAATCAGAACTAAGTGCCTTTCCCAAGGACACAACAAAGCAGCTGGGTGGGTATCAAACCAATGACCACTGGATTACAAGTCTGATGCTCTGCCAACTGAGCTACTGTGGCCCCCACCCCCATCTATGAGTACCAATATCATGATTTTCAAGATGGTGGCAATACTGATTGTCATACTGAGCCAACCAGACATTATTAGAAGTCTTTTACTGAAAATTGTATGTCAAGCTGATCGTCCATCAATAACAAAGATTTTAATGATGGCTGCCATAGCAGTATGATTGGCACCTTGTCATTAAGAATCAACTTGACACAATAAAATGTTTCTGATGAAGAAAAAAACATGTTGACATCACTATACATTCAGATGGAGTAGCAATAACAATGTTTTCAAGGTGGTTAAGATGTTGGCAATATTAGATGTTAGATGTGCACAATTTTCATTTACGACTAACTAGAGATCTTAAGAAGTCTTTTTGGTGAAAATCACATAGTGATATGAGTATCAATTCTGGAACAGCAGTTATAACAAGATTTTTAAGATGTCTGAGTGGCACCATTTTCATTTAGGTCCTGCTATACCTTGCGATGAACATGTTTTTGAAGTTTCATGACTACCTTCCAAGTAGGGGCCCCGAGTGGCCGAGTGGTCTAAAGCGCTCTTCGTTACGGATCACTGCCATCTCACCTCTGTCTGCGGCGGTTTGAGTCTAAGATTCAGCCAATGTGGGTATGTGAGAAAGCTTGCCAGTAGCTTCTCGAGGGTCGGTGGTTCTTTCCGGGGTTTTCCCGGGTTCTTCCTCCACCATTAATACTGGCCGCCATGTATAGTCTATCGTGTGCTGAAAAATGGCGCTAAACAATGAAAGAGTGGTAACAAACTTGGTGAATGGTTCAACAGATGAGAGACAACAGGCCATCCCATAAGCTGTATGACCAGTAGATCTAAGATCTAAAAACAAAGCACTAGTACATGATTAAGGGCAAATTTAATTCAAATATAATTTACCACCAGGAACAGTGAAAATTTAAAACTAGATCCTAAATCTTCTTGATATTAAACTCCACAGCAATCTAAACTTCAGTTCATGAAGTCATTCAGAAGTCACAAGTAGAAGTTATTCATGTGATATATGGAACTTACAGGTAGCAATATGGACAGCTGGAACTGGAAAACACCAATGATCATACACCCCTTCAAAATTATCTTGGTAGCACAAAAGATGAAAACATTTGGCAAATCTTTAAATAACTTCTTGGGATGGTAAAGCCCCAATACAGTGCCTAAGTAAGTGAAACAAACACAAAACAGAAACAGCTAAATGACAGATCAACACACCTGAGTGACACTAGTGGCCATGATACAATCATGGTTGGGAAAACTGAAGCAAATGGATAGATATGGCAACATATTAGTGTAACACTATATGCCCCCCTCACATTCATGGTTAGAAAAGCTTAACCAAACTGATGGTCTGAAAAACATATAAGCTTAACACCATATTCCCCCCTCACATTCATGGTTACGAAAACTTGACCAAACTGATGGTCAGAAAAACATATTAGCATAACACTATATGCCCCCCTCACATTCATGGTTAGAAAAACTTAACCAAACTGATGGTCAGAAAAACATATTAGCTTAACACTATATTCCCTCCTCACATTCATGGTTAGGAAAACTTGACCAAACTGATGGTCAGAAAAACATATAAGCTTAATACTATATTCCCCCCTCACATTCATGGTTACGAAAACTTGACCAAACTGATGGTCAGAAAAACATATTAGCTTAACACTATATGCCCCCCTTCACATTCATGCTTGGACATACTGTACCAGACAGATGGAGAGGGCAACAGACAAGCATGTCTTATGGCATTCATACTTGGACATATTGTACCAAACAGATGGAGAGAGCAACAGACAAGCATGTCTTATGACATTCATGCTTGGACAAAATAGCAGAAACAGAATCAGAATATCACAACATGCTGTCACTCAATTAAATATACAGACCCTCCAGTTTTCCAGACACCATATTTTCAAACTTTTAAACAATACTGAACAGTACAAACTCTTTCTGGACACTATGTTGTTTTAAGGTTAAAGAATGTAAACTGCAGAATATTTTTTTTACCCATGTTAAATAAAAAAAGGTTTCTGAATCAACAACCATAAAACTACTTTCATTACCCATGTTATCTAGTCCGATACATCAGAGCTTGACCTTCAAATCTGTGTTGATACTAATGGGTTATTTGTGGATCTGATAGCACCAATTCAGTCATTTGAGTAATCGCCTTAAGACAAATAAGTCAACAACATACTGAAGCACATTTTAGACAGTTACCATCATTACTCATGAGCTATCTGTCCTTTTGGCAATTTGATTGACATATTTACGGATCAAATCCTATGTTGACAATTTGTAAATCAAAATGTTCTTTGGCCATTTTGAATTTTGTGCTAGTTACAGCTGTTACCAAATACTGGTAAGATTTGCACACAACAAAAATGACTCATTTTAATGAACAGGTGATGTCACACCAGCAAATCTTCCTTCTGTACCAACACAGATTTAAGCACCTGATTTATCAGACTACCATATTATCATGTTCAACTAAATGTATCCATAGGCTAACAATAAAACTGTGACATGCACCACAACTCATGATCATGCAGTGATATACCCATGGATTTCATGTAGACAATTCATATTCACAGTAAAGTAGATAGACTTGCAAGATATAAAGTGTCTAAACACTGTATGTGGAATATTATCTTTGTTTTCCCTTTTCCAATAAGCCAGACTGGGTTGACATTCGTGATAAAACCATCAACATCTCCAACATTAATTTTATTGTCATCTTTCTCCCTTGAAAACCTCATGTTGAACATAGTTGGTCAGTCTTCGTATCAACAGAAATATAACAAATAATGGTATACTGAAATCAACTTTTGGAACCAGTCTAAGTGATTAGGATCATTTACATATTCAGGACAATCGCCACGCACGTACACATGCGGATGCATGCACACACATGCATCATGGTAACACATTTCGTTAATAATGAAACAATCTCAATATCAGAACATGCTCCAATCTGCATCATTATTATATTATGGGTCATGGTTGTACATAAATTTCAGGTAATGATATAGACTACTTTATCTTGAATCATTTGATTTTGTTAATACTAATTACATTACATTTGCCACAGCTGTGAACCTGCCTAGAGTTGCCAAAAAGTAATTATATTATTTAGGGCTGGTACTTATACCTTCAACAACAGTACACATATACAATGAAGAGATTCACACAATTTTTAAAAGAAACAACAGACATATGCAATCCGAGTTCTTTATTTGTAACTGAAAACATGAAACCTTACCATGAATGTATTCATTATTTTCAAGTTAGGCTGTAATGCAACCTAATTTACCTAGTCAACTGCAGACCAGCACTGAACCTGTTGGGCACATCAATACACAATCCTAGGAAAAGTGACACCAATCTTCCATACAATACATATGGGGAGAAAGATAATTTTTATTAGCAAATTATCCAAAGTATGATGTAATGTTTGGATATTTAAGTCAAAGACAGTATCTTTAAATTATTCAATTATCTTTAACATGTCTACCTAATATTAAAGCACAGAGAAAATAGAGAATAAAGAAAAACATTAAAAGAATTGAAAATGTTACTGTAAAACAGTTGCAATTATAACCCATATTTTGACTGCTTAAATGAAAAATTTAACTGATGTATAATCCACAACAAACCGATGAAATCTTTGTATTTCATGGCCCTCCCTATAAAATGGTTTAACAAAACAAATATATTTTTGCCAAATTCCAGGAAAAAGTTTCCAATGTGTATTAGAATAGAGATAACTGTTCTATGTTTTGTATTTACTGATGCATATTGATGGTTACATTGTGACACATTGTTACTTGGTAGTTACACTGTGACAAATTGTTATTTGGTAGTTACTATGTGACAAATTTTTACGTTTCTTGGCTCTGCTCATATCTTTCCAATGAATCTTCATTTGCAACAGTATTACCACCAATGTATGTCAGCAAATAGGAAACAATTCTGGATTTTTACATTTTAAGAACTAAGTTTTTAACTGGCAGCATACATAGATGTTAACACACACAAACACACACACACACTTGCATGTATAACTGTACTGTGTTGAATTTTACAGAAAATACCCTCCTTTTAGACTGATGGACAGACAGATATACATACATTTCTATATATTGCAGAGCAAGTTTACCATTTTTTGGGTTCATCTAATGTAGGAGGATCTGATTTCTGAATCTTGATTAGCACTCGCATTGGATGCATGTCATGGTTAGGAGGTTCTATCTGAGCAAACTCAATCAGTGTTATTCCTGTCAAAGAAAGAAATGACAATATACATAAATAAGCACAAATAAGTGAAATGTATCCTATAACGACAATGTAAAATGTATTCGATTAGGACAATGAAAATAATGATTATCCTATGGGTTTATGTTTAAAAAGCCCTAATGGTTAATAACGATCTTTACAGCACTGGACTTGTTCAGAATTGTAAAGGATTTCCAAAAAATTTCAAGGATTATTCTTTTTCTTATGGACACAACTTTTTCATGTTACTTTGTTGATTATTGCATTAACAGATACAGAATTAGATTGCTTTGTTAATTACTGCATGAATATATACCGAAGTAGATTAATTTGTTGATTAATGCATTAATAGATACCAAAGATTACATTGTTGATTACTGCATTAATAGATACAGAAGTAGATTGCTTTGCTAATTACTGCATAAACTGATACCAAAGTAGATCACTTTGTTGATTACTTTTTTGATTAATAAATATATACCAAAGTAGATTACTTTGTTGATTACTACAATAATAGATACCAAATAAGATTATTTTGTTGATTACTTTTTTGATTAATGAATAGATACCAAAGATTACTTTGTTGATTACTGCATTGATACCGAAGTAGATTGCTTTGTTGATTACTGCATTAATAGATACCAAAGATTATTTTGTGGATTACTGCATGAATAGATAATGACGTAGATTACTTTGTTGATTACCAAATATATAAAGAAATAGATTACTTTGTTGATTACTGAATAGATACAGAAGTAGATGTTTTGTTGATTATGGAATAGATACAGAAGTATATCGTTTTGTTGATTACGGATTAGGTAAAGAAGTAGATTACTTTGTTGATTACCAAACAGATACAGAAATAGATTACTTTGTTGATTACTGAATAGATACAGAAGTAGATTGTTTTGTTGATTACGGAATAGATACAGAAGTATATTGTTTTGTTGATTGCTGAATAGATACAGAAGTAGATTACTTTGTTGATTACCAAATAGATACAGAAGTAGATTATTTTGTTGATTACCAAACAGATACAGAAGTAAATTGTTTTGTTGATTACGGAATAGGTACAGAAGTAGATTACTTTGTATATTACCTAATAGATAAAAAAGTAGATTGCTTTGTTGATTACTGCATTAATAGATACCGAAGTAAATTACTTTGTCGATTACTGAATAGATACAAAAGTGGATTACTTTGTTGATTACCGATTAGATACAGAAGTAGATTGTTTTGTTGATTATGGAATAGATACAGAAGTAGATTACTTTGTTGATTACAGAATAGATACTGAAGTAAATTACTTTGTTGATTACTGAATAGATACAGAAATGGATTACTTTGTTGATTACCAATTAGATACATAAGTAGATTGTTTTGTTGATTATGGAATAGATACAGAAGTAGATTACTTTCAAGATTACCAAATAGATGACAAAGTAGATTGCTTTGTTGATTACTGCATTAATAGATACTGAAGTAAATTACTTTGCTGATTACAGAATAGATACAGAAGTGGATTACTTTGCTGATTACAGAATATTTACAGTAGATAACTTTGTTGATTACCGAATGGGTAATGAAGTAGATTACTTGGCTGATTACGGAATAGATACAGAAGTAGATTACTTTGTTAACTACTGAATAGATACAGAAGTAGATTACTTTGTTGATTACTGAACAGATACTGAAGTAGATTACTTTGTTGATTATGGAATAGATACAGAAGTAGATTACTTTATTAATTACTGAATAGATACAGAAGTAGATTACTTTGCTGATTACGGAATAGATACAGAAGTAGGCTGCTTTGTTGATTACTGTATTAATAGATGCCGAAGTAAATTACTTTGTTGATTACTGAAGAAATACAGAAGTAGATTACTTTGCTGATTACTGCATTAACAGATACAGATGTGCAAAAAAACAACATGCAACTAATTAGTATGCCACTACACTGCCATTTAATCAACCCAATTTTATTCCATTTATTTATTACTTTTCAAACAAAAACAAAATTAAAATATTCTAAATTAGAAAAATTATATACTTTATATTAGTATGTTTGTAACATTTGGTGTTCTCTCAGAAAATTCAATTTTAGGCAAATTACATTCAAGGACATTTCAAGAATAATACCAACTTTTTGGAACTTCAAGGATTCAAATGGTTTCTTATTTTAATCCAAATGGTCTCCAGAATGAAGAAAAGACAAAAAACTGTAATATAGACTAATACAAGTTTACTTGTTCCAGTGCACACTCCCACTGTTCCATTTTATCATCAATGTCATCACCGTAACTGAGTCAAACACCAATCAATATTATCTGAATTTGTATCCCTTAAGTCCTTGTACAATCAGCAGCCAATATCATCATAAAATCCAGATATATATACCGTAACTATCTCTTTTTTAGCAGGAGTAACAATGTTGAAAATTCATGATTGTCAATGGGCAACCAGCTTTGAAAATCTTGTTCAGCAGATTTTTCTAGCTGCCTGGCAAACTGATATCCACAAGACGGCTATAATCAAAATTATTCAACAACTATTTTTGCATACATGTAACTGAACCTGCCTAACTGCATACAATACTTGTAACTAACTGCAGTCGTTATAATGGACAGTATCACACAAGTTTACATACTTTTTTAATGTTTTTTTAAATCTGAGACCAGCAAATAAAAACTAACTCAACACTTTCCTTTTTTGCGGGTGTCTTATTCATCAGCCTTTTAACAGTTGGCAACCCATGAACAAAATCATACCCATATTTCAAGTTTATCAGAGTTTACATCATTACAGTTCAGGCTACTGATATTATTAATCCAATTGTCTGGTGACAATACTTTCCACACTCGACTATTATTTAGTCATTGCCCGAAAATTAAATATACTATGCAACAGCAATTGTGATCAATTTGTTTTTAAACTTGCCATAATGCTTTACTTAAAAATTTCTTCAACACATCAAAAGCAAGAGGCATTCTGTGTGGCAGGCCAAAGATGAAAGATACTGCTAACATAAGTTGGTGTGTTGACAAAAGACAAAAAACTGAAAGACTTGTTTTTCTAAGGGTTCACCCTATGTGGCAGGATGTAGGGACTGTGATTATCATATAATGAGGAACTAACACAAGTTGATTAGCGAGGCCTCTTACTGATATCAATCATCCAAAACAGAACTGTATAGAACCAAAATGGGCACTTCGCTGTTGTTACAAAGATTTACAACTCAATGATAAAATAAATGTCACTGGAAAATATATATTTTAATGATAATTTTTAACATAATCATCTTTTAATAGTATTTTTCAGCTGCCTGACAATGCTGCAAAATTTTGGAAAAATGGTGGCACAGGTAAGATATTCTGTTGTCTATGGTTCCTGGGAACTGGATATTTCAATACTTGATGTTGCTTATATTGCCAAACCCCATACTTAAAATATTAGTTAAATGCTGTTGAATTTCAAAATGATATAGCAACATCTGTCTTCTTTCAAGCAAGTAAACAGCCAGCTACACCTTGAAAAGATGCAAACTACAATGTTAGGTTAAATAATTAAACAGTGAAATCAATAAACTTAGGTGTGACACATTTCAGAGCTGCTTTTTATATGTATCAATATTGAATCCATGTAAAGCAAAAATTCATACACATTCAAGTGTGCAAAGATATGCACAAATGCTCACCCACAGAATACACACACACAAACTGCATACTATAAAAAGTGGGAATGTTACCAGAAGCCATGGTTTCTCAGTTGGTAAAACACTGGCCTTGTAATCCAAGGTTGCAGGTTTGATACACACTCAAACCAGCTCATGTCAGCAGCCTTTGCGTTCATTGGGAAAAGAACATAGCTCCATTTCCTTAGCATGATATAGCCAACAATGTGTTAAAAGTGCTTTTAAAACCAATTTAGAAAAATACTCTGGGATGAAGAGAATGTTTATTCTAGGATAAAGAGAATTTTGTATCAGAGCAGAGGCCAGTCTAACATCCGATTCTTTCCCCTTGCTAAAAGTTTTCCCGGGAAAAGAATCAGCTAGCTACACCGGCAATCAAAATAGTTCTTTATAATTTGATTTTAAAAAATGGAGCAGATATGACAATCTTGCCCAGTTCTCATGATCTTCCAGTTTATGCATGTACACACACCAACTGGCATAAAAAACACATACACATTTAAAGTTAAAATTATTTTACAAATATGTATACACTTATTGTAAATGACAATTTTGAATAGACACACAGTCAGTAATGTGAAAATGATAAAGGACAATGCCATAAGCTAACTGGGCTATTCATATTTGTTTACCATTAAAGTTTGAAGTCAAAACCTCTAACCATGAATTCAGTGTCAAGAGTGCTATTATCTTGTTTATTGAAAGAAAAACAGAGACACAAAGTATGGTCAAACTTCATTTGGGTATACAAAGGGACAGTTTTATAAGCTGAATAAAGTACAAATATGCAATCTGTGACCCCTGACTTGACCCCAAGGTAAAGCAGAAATGTTTTCAAAGTAGTTCGCAATAGCAATGACATTTTTGTGGTCCTGTCTGTATCATTTCTTTTATTCAGATCCAATAACCTATTGCAAGAGGTGTTTTTAAATAAACCTGGTCAATGAGGAGTACTATTTACAAGATTTTTAAGTTGGCCACTATGGCTGCCATGCTAGAAGTCAGACTCGCATATTCATTCTGGACCTTCTATATATTCTTAAATCTGGACCTTCTACATATTGTTAAATCTGGACCTTCTACATAGTTAAATCCGGACCTTCTACATATTGTTAAATCCAGACCTTCTACATATTGTTAAATCTGGACCTTCTATATCTTGTCAAATCCAGACCTTCTACATACTGTTAAATTTGAACCTTCTACGTATTGTTAAATCCAGACCTTGTACATATTGTTAAATCTGAACCTTCTATATATTGTTAAATCTGGACCTTCTACATATTGTTAAATCTGGACCTTCTACATATTAAATCTGGACCTTCTATATATTGTTAAATCCGGACCTTCTACATATTGTTAAATCTGGACCTTCTACATATTGTTAAATCCAGACCTTGTACATATTGTTAAATCCAGACCTTCTATATATTGTTAAATCTGGACCTTCTACATATTGTTAAATCTGGACCTTCTACATACTGTTAAATCTGGACCTTCCACATATTGTTAAATTGGGACCTTCTACATATTGTTAAATCTAAACCTTCTATATATTGTTAAATCCGGACCTTCTACATATTGTTAAATTTGAACCTTCTACATATTGTTAAATCCGGACCTTGTACATATTGTTAAATCTGGACCTTCTATATATTGTTTAATCTTGACCTTCTACATATTGTTAAATCCAGACCTTCTACATATTAATAAAATCTGGACCTTCTACATATTGTTAAATCTGGACCTTCCACATATTGTTAAATCTGGACCTTCTATATATTAAATCCGGACCTTCTACATACTGTTGAATTTGAACCTTCCACATATTGTTAAATCCAGACATTGTACATATTGTTAAATCTGGAACTTCTATATATTGTTAAATCTGGACCTTCTACATATTGTTAAATCTGGACCTTCCACATATTGTTAAATCTGGGCCTTCTATATATTGTTAAATCTGGACCTTCCACATATTGTTAAATCTGGACCTTCTATATATTGTTAAATCTGGAACTTCTATATACTGTTAAATCTGGATCTTCTACATATTGTTAAATCTGGACCTTCCACATATTGTTAAATCTGGACCTTCTATATATTGTTAAATCTGGACCTTCCACATATTGTTAAATCCAGACCGTCTATATATTGTTAAATCTGGACCTTCCACATATTGTTAAATCTGGACCTTCTATATATTGTTAAATCTGGAACATCTATATATTGTTAAATCTGGACCTTCTACATATTATTAAATCTGGACCTTCCACATATTGTTAAATCTGGACCTTCTATATATTGTTAAATCTGGACCTTCTACATATTGTTAAATTTGAACCTTCCACATATTGTTAAATCCAGACGTTGCACATATTGTTAAATCTGGACCTTCTATATATTGTTAAATCCAGACCTTCTACATATTGTTAAATCCAGACCGTCTATATATTGTTAAATCTGGACCTTCTACATGTTGTTAAATCCAGACCTTCTACATATTGTTAAATCTGAACCTTCTACATATTGTTAAAGCATGATGTAAACAACCTATACTGATATAACCATCAATTCAGAAGAATTGGCCAAATGTTTTCATGATGGCAACTATGGGCAGTGATTTCAGAGGTCGAATCAGCGTCATTTTAACATAACCATCTATGTATCACAAGCGTTTTCATGACAACCCCATATTGACACGCATATCTGCTCTGTAGATGTGGTCATGACAAGATATGATGATAACTGTTGTCGTGGTCATAATGGTAGATCATATATGTGCTACTATAATACAGGACACACCATAAAATGTGAAAATCCTATGCCATTATGACAATCCATTCAGGAGAAGCTGCAATGAGATCTTCAAGATGGCTGCTATTGTGGCCATGATGGATGTATGATCATCATCATTTTCATTTCAGACTATGTACATGCCACAAGAGATCTTTCAGTGAAAATATGACGTTCATCTGATCATTCATGTAGGCGTAGTCACAATGACAAGATTTTCAAGATGGCCACCATGATGGCAATGTTGGTTCAGGAGTGAAGAAATTTTGTCAAAATTAAGTTGTCTGTGGACAAGTAAATTAAAACGCTTTACTGACCATATAAAGATGCACTGGTCCGTATTTTCAAAGTAAAAAAGAAGACAGTACTGTTAAAATATTTACCTTTATTAAGCTGCACCATTTAATGCATGCAGTGTGGATCTGTGACATGTAAAATATACTGGATATTCAACTTGTCAAACATTTACTGTTAAAGGTATACTTAGACTACAGATGTGAGAAAACAATAAAGTTTATGCAAATAAATAATTTGTTGGTGGGGGGTTGTTTCTTGAACCAGAATGCTGGCAATTCAAATAAGGAGAAAATTAACCCTGAAATAGTTAAATGGTCACAAACATATCAGTTCACACTGATTATTGAATATAACACTGATCAGAAGATATGGTCTGCTTCACTTCGGTTCTGACCTTACTGTCCCCATAGATATCCTGCAGATAGTCCACATCAACTGGCTCAGGTTCAGACTGGCTTGTACACAGTTGTGTTTTGGGCTGAAAACTCGGCTGCTTGGCTTCATGTGTGAGATGCCTTGTTCCAGGACCTTTGTTTAACCAACATGTATTGTGCTTTCCACCTTTCTTGCATGTTAACAGTGTGTCTTTCCTCATGATAACCTGTCCTGCAAACAATCCCATGATTTAGTCTGCAGTTGAGGGGTATCTCTTGCATATATTACAAGATACAATTGGTCAATCTTCATTGGTCTCAAAGCAAGGAAACTTCTACAGCCAAGAGTCTTTGAACTCCCATTTTCTTTATTTATCATATTCCATGTCACAACTAAGTTAAGTTTTAGCTCATTTTGTTGACGTTTCGTTCAACTTTTCACCATTCGGCTTTAGCTTTATAAGAAAATGATCCCTCCAGATGTACTCCCAGAAAACTATTTGTGTACAATGGTTTCAAGGAGTCCAGTGATAAGTTGAAAACATTCCCCAAGGAAAGAGTGACACAGTCAATTCTGTGACTGGTATAACAAAAGTTTTCATGATGGCTGCCATGACTGCATAGTGGATGTCAGATTGACACCATTTTCATACAGCAGCATCACATCTTCTATTTGAAGCTGATGTCAACACCTTCATCATTTAGGCCAAGCAGCAATAACAATATTTTCATGGAAGCTACCATGGCAGTAATATTTGATGTTCTATTGGTACCACTTTCATTTAGGACCATCTTGACCTCTGTGTTCCAAGTTTCACAACTTTGCTTCCAGCAGTTTTGGGGAAGTATCAACAATGAACTCAAACAGTTAGCAGATGCTGGCACAATGCATAAGGTAACAAGCAAAATGTTCCTGGAACTTAGAGGCCTGAAAAAGGAACAAAAGAAACAACACTGTGGGAGAAACCTGAAAGATGGACAAAGGAGCAGTACTATATATATATATGTACCCTACCACACACACACAAATTACATACCTAATGACCAGATGTCTGCTTTATAGTCATATGGAGTGTCTTTTAATGTTTCACATAAAATTACTTCTGGAGCCATCCTGAAAAAGATTATTGTAGTCAATATGAAGAACAACAAAACCCACTATTTATATACAAAAAGGAAACTTTATGCATGAACTAATTATAATCATACACATAAAAAACAATATACAATATTTACTCACAAGCTGGACTACAAACAACGAAATCTCTGATCTGCTATCGCATAATGCATCACCATATCTGGATCTATGTTGTGTGATTACTCCTAACAAGCTGCAGTGACCTAGACCTGCCAGCACATTATGTGATGGCAGATTTGGGTCTGAGCAGTATGAAGTTGGACTCAACTGGTGAGCAAGATTTTTATATGCTCATTTTTTTCTGTTAACTTTACATTGTCAGAATCATTCAGTTTTTTTATGATATTGCACTCGAGTGCAACTTCATATTGAACTCACGTGTGCCCAATAGTGTATTAGGAACTACTCTGTAAACAAATCATGTGCACTCTTGTAGTAGACACATCCTGAATTTCCTCAAAATCTTCTTTCTTAGTTCTGCAAATCCAAATTACATGAGCCATGTCATGGGTTCTCAAGCTTGATTAAACATTTCGAAATTGTACTGTAATTTTGACTATATTCCAAGTGCAATCACATCCTCCTTACTGCACTCAAAATGAAATAAACATTAAATTCCATAGCTTCTTTTTGATAATTGCAACTGAAAGACTTCATATTTTTCCCACATTATGATTTGGAAGATTCAATGGCAGAATAGAAACATACTTGCAGATGTCAACACGTTTCTCCCATGCTGCTGAAATCCAATGTTTCATGAATAATTTGCACAGATAAATCTAGTCCATAATTGCAAAATTTCGAAAAAAATACCAAAATCTACTCATTCCAGATCAAATGGAAAAGTTGTTGCAATGTGCTTTCATTCATAACATGACTCCAAATTTCAATTTTAAGTAGATCAAAATGACATTTTCTTTCGAAAGTTATGTCTAGCGCGCAACTAAGTTCAAAAATTTATCTGGGCAGAGTTATGTGCGCACTAATAATGTTCTTATTGTGTAATGATAAATCTGCAGTTGTGTATTTAGTTTGGAATATGGCATACATTCAGTTACTTTGTTTCTTGTAGTGTATTTTTGTTTATTTAATTAAGCCTTGGGTATAATAAGAAAATGAACACATAATAAAAAGGTTACTGTGTTTGTATGGGAAAATATGAACTCGTTTTGTCAGATGGATATAATGCACTCCCAAGGTCGTGCTGTATTTCCATTAAAAAAATTTCATATTTTCCCATACAAATACAGTAACCTATAAATATATACCATAGTTCAAAAGTAATTGTAATCAGTCATCTGCAATCGATTACTTTTTTATAAGTAATCATAGAATTGTAACACGTCAGTTTGTGATCACAACTGTAATTTTATCCAAGCCAAAATACACTGTAATAAGGAGTACATGCCAATTGCAATATAATTACAGTTTCATGTACATATAAGCTTAAAACTAGGCTGGATATTAAATTCTTTCAAATCTTAGTCATTTACAGAATTTGAGATTGAGAAAAAAAACATTAGAAAATATCTCCAACTGATTAAAATCATCTGTACATCAATTATGATGAACCAATCATTGATCTTTCTATTTTAACTAATTCCCAACACTAACTTAGCTAGGAATGTATATTGTAAATATTGCTCTATCATTCCTGAAATGCATAAATGGCAGAAATATATATTTTGACTTTAAAATATAATCAAAATTAATTGAAAAATGATTTATTATTGTACAAAGGTAATGTAATTTAATCAAATATGCTATTCAAAAGAGAGTCAATATACAGTGTGACCCTGCTATAACACGGTAGTTGGGAGCCATAAAACCCGACCGTGTTATATACTGAACCGTGTTATATGCAACCAAGCCAGTTAGCTGAAGAAAACGTACTCCCCCAAAAATGGGGGGGGGGTGTAATAAATGTGGGCGGTAAAGTACGTGCTTCGTCGGCACAGTTGCCATCTTAAATTGATGCATGTTAAATGAGAAATACACCTGTAGTGAAAACAAAGAAGACATAATATAATAGTTCACTTTATTTAGAGAACCATGAATTGGTACATATACGTGAATCCTGTTTATATATAAATGTCTAATGTACAGCATGAATAGTATCAACACCGTGTACTCACCTGCGAACCTCATCATATACAGTCGAACCCACTTATCTCGACCTCGGTTAACTCGCCAACTCTATTAAGTCGACGTTTTTGAAGTGGAACCACCAGATTCTCTCTTTGTCTTAGCATTTTCTCATCGGTTATGTCGATTCTTTTATGTCGCCGAACCCTAATATCTCGAGCACGAAAGAGGGCCAAATTTGCCACTTAACGTCGGTTATCTCGATCTCCATGACCAATCGCCGGCTTTTGAAAATGTTAGTTATCGATGCCACTTCACCATCTCACTACCGTATTTTCGCGTATATAGGACGTGTCTTATACAAAGTTTTACATACCCCTGACCCAGGGTGCGTCTTATATTAGTGGGCATCTTATCTAAGTATTTTTTAACACAAACAAACGGTAGAGTGTGTGATATTGAAGGACGATTATTGCAGTCGATATTCACGTTTCATGATTTTCATTCCTAGTTGTAAAAACAATTGGGTAAGTGTTCAGTAATTACCATGTGTACCAATCCAATGCAGGGCCTGGGATCGTCCTGGGCTTCGCCAATGTCGCAAATGCACTGCTGGATGCACTGCGTCATTCAGGATATTTCCGATGATGAGTTTCAGGCAGTGCCATGCAGCCGCAGAAGAACTCGCGGAAGTGGCGGAAAAATCAAGCCTTACAGATGCTATCTTGGAAGAGGAGGCACAGGAGTTAGCCATCACTGTCCAGGAATTCCGAGATTACATAGAAATCGACAAAGACGTCGTTACTGATGGCATGATCACCGATGAAGACATTGTATCAAGTGTGCAGTCAGCACAGGCAAGCACATCTGCATGCAGCAATGACAAAGAAGATGAAGAAGATGCTGACGAAGATTTGGAACCAATTCCCTCAGCTGGTGAGGTGGTAGAAATGCTACAGAAAATTTGATGGTATGGTTCTTTTGTAGGAGATGAAACTGTTTTAGACAGCATAAATAATATTGAAGCATTTGTTTTCAGGCAGACTGTTAAAGGCAAAAAGCAACAAAGCATTTTAGACTTTGTAAAGAAACCATAGTAACCACATGTACGATACTTTTCAGAGCTGTGTCAGAGTGAAATGACTCGCGAATTTAATTTTGACACTGGTTAGCTTTTTGTAAAAACGAACTACACCACGCACGTTTTTTGTGATTTTGTGAGCGATCTTTGTGTTTGCAATGTTGGAGAATATAATAAAGGTATGTATCGAGAATCGACGGTGGTTTGTATTGTATACTGGTAAATCTCTGCTGTTAGTTGGTGCACATATGCCTTTTGTTGTTAGCAAACATGTATGTACATTTTTATAGCATGCCGATCACTTCATCAAACAAATTGCGGCAACGCTGTTGTGTAAAAAAACCTCCAAAAACACGTCTCATTTATTAACGCACATCATGTACATAAAGAAATTTCAAGCACATGTTAATATATTGCCGCCATATTGGTTTTCGTTTATCTCGATCATCGGTTATCTCGACGCTTTTTGGCAAACCCCTAGGCCGGCGACATAACCGGGTTCAACTGTACATTGAATCCACAATACAAGTGATTCCATCAAAACTATGCACATACACAGCTTTAAAATATGCAATAATTTTGTAACACATCATACTGGTCTGAATTCAGTGGAAAAACATAGCACAATCACGTAACCATAACGAAACAGATTTACTTTAAAATACGTTCCAATGAAAGATTGATTAAGAGACAATGCCTCATCTGGTTGATCTCTGTTACCAGAAATGTCAACAACAAAAAAGCGGATATATCCACAACATACATCACTCATGCTTGATGTCAAGATAAGCAGATTATGATATAACAATGCACTGTTTAGATGGTTTGTCAGTATGGACAAAGAATTTGTTTATGTAACAATAAATAAATTTCAGTGCATTTTATATCCAGTTTGCAGCTTCCTTTCATTTAAACAGCCAACAATGTCGCCAAAAAATAAAAAGCCACATGGTATGTTTTGCAGCCAATAAGGAAAAACAATCCAAGTTTGTGACATTGGTGAAGACCTTTGCAATCCCAGAATAAACTTTTTAGGCGGTTTTTTTTTCTTCTTCTTACTTTTAAGAAGAAAATACTTTTTCGTGTACGAGAAAAATGCATATAAAATTTCAGGAGCCAAGCCACGATCATCTTGTATTATTCATACGCAATCTCTTCCCCAAAATGATAAGCAACTTTTTGTTTTTTTCATACTTTTTAAGAATGATTTTTTTTGTGCACAAGAAAAATACATGTATATGAAATTTCGGGAGCCACGCCACAACTGCGTTATATCCAAATTCGCGTTATAATGGAGCGCGCTATAGCAGGCTCACACTGTAGTTGTAATTATAATGAAAATTCACAAAAATGAAACTTAATTAATTCCATTTTAAAATAATTGATCCTGGGTTTGGCTGATTCATAAGGAACCCTAATCAGTTTTATAACAGCTGTGCCAAGCAAATTTCTGTAGGTATAAAGCAACTAAGTCTCCTCTAAACCTTAAGGATGTAACATTTAATTGAGGGGAGGGTTGGATGCAATTTTTAAAGCTTAATTAAAAATGCCTGACGAATAGATGCCATTTTTTAAATTAAAAGACTTTAAATATATTGTTCCAATTCAATCATCACTCACAGTATGTGTGAGAAGGAAACATGCGAAGATATGAAACTTTGGTTTAAAATGCAGCACAGATGGTAATAAGTGTTCTATTGGCAAGTAAAATTTAATTTTCACCAATATAAAGAAGAGCCCCAAGTTGGCAAGCATTTTACGGCTTGTCTATTTTTGGTATCTAAATGCATATCTGATGGCATGCCAGCATGAACTGTCTTTATGTAAGGATGCTTTCAGTAAAATTGATCAAATTCTGTTAAGCCTGAATATTTTAGGTAAGACTGCTTAATATTTGGCTGTCACAGTGCGCCCTGTAAAACCATGTGCAAAGTGGTCAAATAGTTTTTAGAACTTTAAATAGTGAAGCCAAACAACAAGTTGTAAGCCAGCTCTTTAGTAACAACTAATTTACCCATAATCCATTAACATCTTGAAAATTTTCTGAATTACTTCTGACAACTTAAAACACCAAAATCAAACTGACCCAGCTGAAAGGAGATAAATTATGTATACTGTTTCTTGCTAATTGATCTCTATAGTAATCAAATCATAATCCACTAAGGTCTTTAATCCCTTCCAACTACTGTTGACACTATAATCCAATGATTACTTTCAAGTTATTGCCTGTCGAATTAACTAGTAAAGTGACAAGCTTACAAGGTAAGCTAGTTCACAGCAATCACATGATCATAGTCTTACCATAAATGTACTACACTGAAAGCAAAGCGTTAAATAAAAACTCCAAAACTTTCTGTAAATTTTTAATCATAATTTTGAGGACACTGGAAATATCAATTAGGGATTTGGGGATGGGGATGAAGACATCGCTCATCTTTGGAGGAAAACCCACCAGGCTGGGAAGTTCACCTGTATGAATGACAAATCATGAAGTTCATTGACAAATGCCATAATATCCCCAAATGGAGTAGATAGGTCACACATCTCTGAAACTGAATCAGAATATGTTTACTATGCTCATTACAAGCAACTTCCAGTGTATATTAAGCTGATTAACAAGAGCTATACCTTTGTTCAAAATGGTGTAGATGAAACAACAAAAAATGTACATCTAGGTGACAATGATCTTACCAAATTCTATCAAATACTCAAATGGCTTTTGAGCTGTACTACTACCTGTAAGCAAGATTCCAAGTTTCCATGTAAAGGCAAGAATATCCCCAACAAGGGGCATAACTCTGTACAAAAGGAAGTAGATTAAACAAAACACAAAAGCATTTAGTTTTGGAGACAATGTTCATACCAAATCATGTTGAATAGATTCTAAGCTGCTGATCTTTAAGTGGGCGTTTTACCATATCTGGATTTTGTCTAAACTTCATTATATGATGTTTGCATTAAATCCACTGACACTTCTCCTCTATCATCTTTATTGATTTTTGTTTATTACTAAATTCAGAAATTCATTCAGATTTTGTATTCTGCAATCTGTTGTTTCACTGGTAAAATTACTCCCTTTCAAGGTCTGTATGCAAATTACAAGCTGAGACATATTATCCAGAGATTATTCTCTGCTATATACCTATATTGAATAACAATGACTACCTGGTGTTGACAGTGAAAAGCCAATATTTATTGACCAGACTTTGCACAAACTACTGGTCACAGATGGTCAGATTCAAGAATAAAGATGGAATAAATGTAGACTTTAAATGAGTGTGTCAATTATATTTTAAATTAAAGCTTTGTAAAATGCACTATTATCTGAAAAATAGGACTCTTACAGATTTCACATTACCTTTTTCTGTTTTAAATGGAGGTATTTTCAAGCTGTATTATGAGGATGAAATCATTACATTATAAAACGAAATTTATATATCTGCCTAAACATTATGGGATCAAAACTTCGCTGCAGATGTGCAATACGGTTTTATGTTTTTTTCCTCCACCTCATTTCTGGGCTATTTCTAAAAAAACAGTTTCCAAAAGAGCTGTCATAGTTCCTCCTTACATGCTGCTGGAAGCATTTTATTGATGCTGCAGGTTCAAGAAGTGGTCAGTATGGATGCCTATAGGCAGTGTCCTTCCCAGGTCAATAAAATGTATTGATTCTGCTAAGATACAATACCCATGGTAATGCCAGTGTCTTTTTCTCATCAACAAGATGTCCAATCACTGGTTATAACTTGGAAACTAGTATGATCCCTTACATAGGACCACATATACAATTTCTCTCCATGAATAAAGGCCAAGTCATTCATGCAACCAGCATTGGCCCCTTTCTCAAGCCACACCCTTTAAAGATGTGTTGTTGTTGTTGTTGTAGGGTTTAACGCCATTTTTCAGCACACGATAGACTATACATGGCGGCCAGTATTAATGGTAGAGGAAGAACCCGGGAAAACTCTGGAAAGAACCACCGACCCACGATAAGCTACTGGCAAGCTTTCTCACATACCCACATTAGCCGAACCGAGACTCGAACTGACGCAGACAGAGGTGAGATGGCAGTGATCTGTAACGGAGAGCGCTTTAGACCACTCGGCCACTCAGGGCCCCTTAAAAATGTGTACTGTGAGAAGAGAGAAAAGAGAGAGAGAGAGACACACACACACACACACACCCTTACTTGACATAAGAAGGCAAATTAATTATTAAGTCAGCTTAGATTCACTCAGGGTCCCAACTCTGGCTTGTAATTTGGAAATCACTGAGATCACATGCTACTGCTATATAAGCTTTCTTGGCAAGTTATTCATGCAACTAGCAGTCCCTACACCCAGGCCCTGGGAACTTGTAGCTGGGTCAACAGGAGGCCCAAGCTAGCATGAGATCACTCACCAGACTCTGATATTCTTAATCCAGAAGATTTTAAAATTAGCAACTGTGACAGCCAAATTAGTGATCTTACCAGCATCATTTTCATTCAGGATCAATTAGATACAATATTCTTCTGGTGAAAACCCTAACTGATATGATTTTCCAATTATGATGAGTATCAATAACAAGATTGCCAAGATGGCTGCCATGGTGGCCATACTGGCTATCAGACTGGCACCATTTTCATTTTTCACTAAAAAACATCACATGATGTCTTCTGGTGAAAACCCAATCCTGATATGATCTTCCATCTGCGTGAAGTAGTTACGTATTGGATATCAGATTGGCACAATTTTTGTTTACCAGGATGACCTGCCAGACATCATAAGTAGTCTTTTGGTGACAACCCCATGCTGATTTGACTATCCATTCTAGAGGAGTGCTAAGAACACAATTTTCCAGATGGATGCTTAGTTGCCATACTGGATGTCAAATCCATGCCATTTTCATCTTGGACCGACTAGACACCATACAAAAACCCCATGATGATGTGACCATTCATCCCTTAGAAGCAGCGACAAGATTTTCAAGATTACTGCTCTGGTAGCTATATTGTCCATTTGACACTTGCCAATGACACTAATTGATTAACTCTTTAACTACAACTGTAGTGATTCATTGCTCTGCATGGCTGCTGGGGACAATACTGCAGCTGATTTCTGGGCTGATGATGCTGCAACAGAATGTCTACATTAAGTTGATGATTTGGGAATATAAGCCAATCATTTTTTGTTATTTTCCTTATAAATAAATGTTTTATATACTGAAACCATGCAGTCCACACTGCACCATCTTCCACATCTGATTCTGTCTTGATTTCTAACAGACTGGGCAAAGATGATACTTCAATGTCACTGCTAACACTTCTTTCTAAATCAATATCAACAATCTTATCCTTGGAAAAACCTAAAAATTATTAGTCTGAATTGCTAACAATAGCCACTGTTTTCATTGTCAACAGCTGCATGTATCAACTACACAATTCCATGAAATCCCTGCATATAACAATCATATTAAGTATATCACTGCAAGAATCATTATTTGTAAACTCTATTCTTATTGGATGAATGATTTTTAACTGCCCATTGTTGATGAATTAGACTGTTGCTGTTGCTGTTATAGGGTTTAATGCCATTTTTCAGCACAAGATAGGCTATACATGGCGGCCAGTATTAATGGTGGAGGAAGAACCTGGGAAAAGCCCGGAAAGAACCACCGACCCACAAGAAGGTACCGGCAAGCTTTCTCACATATCCACACTGGCCGAGCCTGAGACTCGAACCCATGCAGACAGAGGCGAGATGGCAGTGATCCATGATGGAGAGCGCTTTAGACCACTCGGCCACTCGGGGCCCCCCGAATTACACTGTAACATAAACATGCAGAGTAGATCTGATCATTACTTAAGTCAAAAGCACTTAACAGGCAAGTGGATATATCCACTAGAGCAGACAGCAGTGCTTGTTTATCAGCAGATTTATCTGTCACAAGCCAAGGCACAATATATGCAGTGCATACACATCTGAGTGGTACAGAAAGAATTAACCAATCAGGAGCATATCTGCACTGATTGCAAGGCATTGTTTACATCCACCACTTCTCTCAAACAAGCTGATAAGCACAATAATGATTAGTTATCATAAATATTTATGAATTGTGCAACTGTTCATCAATTTTTCAATTGATAATATTTAAAAGGTGTCAGTAGGAACTTTGTACTTCTCATAGTCCATAGCCAGATCATCTAAATGGAGGAGTTCAAGTTATTTTTTACCTAACAAAAGACAAAACTTGGTCGGATTAACCATTTTAGTCACCTGTACACTCAGCCAAATGGCAATTACCATATTCTGTAGAAACAGGAGTCCCTCAAAGAGACTGATTTATG
This sequence comes from Sinohyriopsis cumingii, assembly GCA_028554795.2. Lineage (NCBI taxonomy): Eukaryota > Metazoa > Mollusca > Bivalvia > Unionida > Unionidae > Sinohyriopsis > Sinohyriopsis cumingii. The sequence goes on from CM068830.1 coordinate 11,261,972, forward strand.
TAGAAACAGGAGTCTGTCAATGAGACTGATGTATTTAGAAACAGGAGTTCCTCAAAGAGACTGATGTATGTAGAAACAGGAGTCCCTCAAAGAGACTGATGTATGTAGAAACAGGAGTCCCTCAAAGAGACTGATGTATGTAGAGACAGGAGTCCCTCAAAGAGACTGATGTATGTAGAAACAGGAGTCCCTCAATGAGATTGATGTATGTAGAAAAAGGAGTCCCTCAAAATGACTGATGTATGTAGAAACACAAGTCCCCCAAATAGACTGATGCTTTATTGGGCAAAAAGATTTTCAAGGAATTCAAAATAAGATCAGTTCTTCCTTTTCACTGATGAGGACTGAAACCATCTCTGATATTCTTTAGTAATAATAACAAGATCTTCAAGTTAGCTACTGTCGCACACATAATGGATGGCAGCTTGGCACCAATCTCATTTAGGACAAAGTGGTCATCATTAGAGATCTTTTGGTTAAAACCCCATGTCACAAAAATCATCCACTCAGGGGGACAGACATCATGGCAGCTATACTGGATGTACAAACATTGGTACCAGCGTCATTCAGGATGAACTATGTATCACAAGAAGTCTATTGCTGAAAATTCCATATTGATATATTCATCCACCTGGGGATAAGTAGAGGTAATATTTTCAAGATACATCTTTCCATTCCGCAGTAGCAATAACAAGATTTTCAAGATGGCTGCTGTGGTGGCCATATTGTATGTCATATCTGTGTTTTTTTCATTTTAACCAACTGAACATCATTATAAGTCTTCTGCTTAAAAAATAATATATATATATATATATATATATATATATATATATATATATATATATATATATATATATATATAAGTAATATAAAAAAATAACAAAAAGGTTCAAGGACACTTGTGATAACAAGATTTTTTAGATGGTTGCCATGGCATGGTGGCCACATTAGACATCAGATTTTCATTATTTTTATTTAGGACCCTATGTCATCACTGGAAGTAGTTTAGTAAAAACCCATGCTGTTATGACCATCCATTCTGGAGTAGTAACTTTCAAGATGGCTGCCCTGACATAACGTCAGAACCAATTTCACTCAGGACCAACTGGACACCATGAGAAGTCTTTCAGTGAAAACCCAATACTGATATGGCCATCCAATGAGTAGCAATAAAAGAATTTCAAGATGGCCACTTTGGCCGCCATATTGGGCATCAGAACGGCACCATGTTCAATTACAACCAACTAGACGTCATAAGAAGTCTTTCAATGAAAACCCTGTGTTGATTGTTCAATTACAACCAACTAGACATCATAAGAAGTCTTTCAATGAAAACCCTGTGTTGATATGACCATCCACTCGTGAGGAGTGGCAATAAAATATTTTGAAGATGACCACTGTGGTAACCATATTGGATGTCCAGGCAGCACCATTTTCATTCTAGACCAACTAGACCATGGGATGAATGTGTTTATAAAGTTTCCAGGTAATCCTCCAAGTAGTTTAGGAGGAACAGCAATAACAAACTTGTACTAATGGATGGACTGATGTTGACAACAAACAATAGTCAAAAGACCATACCATAAGGAAGCATGTCCTACAATAAAATGATGAAAAAAATAAAAGAAATAGAAATCAAAAAAAATATTTCAAAATGAACATCTGGCAAATTGCTGGAAAACCTCTTAGTGTTGTGAGTGTGTTGGTAAGTTGGTGAGTGGGGTGTGTGTTGGTGTTTTTTATTTTTAGCTTCATAACAAGCACATCTGCTTTTTAAACAGTGTACCTATAAATCTATTTATGCTTTTCCTATTGACTTTTAATTCATTAACCTCTAAGGCAACCTAAACACAAGTCAAGATAAAATTAATAAAGATATGACTGTAAACTAAATACACTGAAGTGGATTTCCATTTAATGTGATTTCAAGCTGCTTTAAAATTGATTGTAATGATTTATTGAAATAAAAACATGTAGGTTGTTACTATATGAGCCTGAAATACAAATATACTGCAGTACAATTCATGCAACTTGGTAAGTTTACATTTTTACGAATAATACGATTCATTTTTAACAAACCTATCACTGAACCTGAAACATTTTTCACTGCCTAATGTTGAATGCTTGTCAGAAGGAAAAGTCATGTCACATGATTCAGCAGGCAGGGCATAAGGTCAACTGACTGTCTCAGTAACACTATTTTCTTTTAGGAACAACTCAGCTTGGGACGAATATGTGCATACAGTTTTATGGCAATCCTCCAAGTACTTTAGGACAAGCGATAACAAACTTGCTAAAAGTTTCTAAATTGATTGACAGGAGTGGTGGGTAAAGAAAATATCATTAATCCTAGGAAAACGAGTTATGTACAAATGTTAGCACTGTGGTTTCAAGGCACTTTTACAAGCATTTGAAGTTGTATGTTGTTCTGTTTCAGTGCAATTTACTTACCTGAAATGACTGACAAGTTCATAATGTACAACACTCAGAGATGCACAATCTGACTTCAGATTAATCAAACCCCAGTGACAGTCATAAACTTGGAACAGGTGATCAAAGACAAATGCATGTGGCTGTTTGAGATATCAATAGTAGTTGAGAAATGGGATGGCACAGAGATGTTATGGTTCTGGTGTTAGTCATTAGAACTAAACAATAATGGGTTGGAGTTTTTCATCCAAGAAAATTCTCATTCTATAATTTATTCTATCTTCGGGATATAGTCTAACCCCACACCTCATTTCAGAATGTTTGTGTGTGTGCATGTGTTCCATATAACATTTAATAAAAACTTTTGCAGCTTACCAATATGGTGTTCCAATGAATGAATCACGTCTCTGTAGTGTCTTAGAATTCTGTGCAGATACACCGAAGTCAGCTGTAACAAGAAATAAAAGAACCATGGTAAGAAACAATACTGCTTATACTCACTTATAAGTCAAATCAAACTACAAACAACAAAGATCCTGATCTGCCACAGCATGATGTGCCTGCAGATCAGGGTCTATGTTATTTGTTCTACGGATACTCAAAAAAACTGCACAGACTCGGATCTGCTGGCACATAATGTGATGGCAGATAAGGGTCTGTGCAGTTTGCAGTTGGACTCGTCTTAAAAGAGAGCATATGTGGTACATTAAATACTTTTAGTAACAACCCCACATTTCACCTTGGATTTTGACAAGATTTCTACACCTGATCCTAAAAAAGAAATATTGATGACAGCATCTAATACCAGTATGTACTATCTTGCTGACAATAAGATGCAAGACACAGATGGCTAAGTTTTGTAAGAACGTTAACACAAATTGCTATCCAATGACTTGCTTCTAAGGACTAAACCAAATGTTCTCAAGATCCATTGTTTTTAAATCCTACTCCAAGTTTGTTTCAAATATTAAAATGCTTCTTTACACCCATTTAAGATGTTTTAAGTTGAATTTCCCAAGCTCATGAGAGCTGCCTGCAAGTTCTTAAATACACGACAATCCAGAAATGGAAATATCTCATATACCTGTACCCTTTTTCCTTTTGATTATCCCATTCCCAACACCCCATCCCCGTCGGTTATCTTTCCATTAGTAGCAGCCAAAATAACCACTGGAAACATATTTTCATACAAGAAAGTCATGACACAAATCTCTCTCATTATAATGTGATAGTTGGGGTCCATTACCACTGACCGTGTTATACTGACAAGAGTGGCATTTTACAAATAGCATAACAATGGCATAGCAGGCACTATAAACTAAGTTTCCCCTTGTTTTCTTTTAACCCTTATTGTTGTTGTTGTTGTTGTTGTCGGGTTTAACGCCATTTTTTTGCACACGATAGGCTATACATGGCGGCCAGTATGATTGGTGGAGGAAGAACCCGGGAAAACACCGGAAAGAACCACCGATCCATGTGAAGCAACTGGCAAGCTTTCTCACATATCCACATTGGCTGAATCCGAGACTCGAACCCACGCAGACAGAGGTGAGATGGCAATGATCCATAATGGAGAGCACTTTAGACTACTCGGCCACTCTGGACCCCTAACTCTTATTGTAATACATGGTATGATTTTGGTCATATGTCCATAGTAGTATATAGTGTTATATCTGAGATGGGTTTGTAACAAGGTACATTATAAAAGAGAGTTGTCTTAACTGTAAATTCCCTCCTATAGTACAAGTTGGGATTAAGACAACTGCATTTAGCACTGAATATTTTGTTAAAGTTCAGACCTAAGTTAGGGTCTTCACATTTGGAATTTTTCACTTAAGGAACAACAGAATAGCTCTAAGGCAATATATAGCAATATCAAGCACATCAATGCTCTAAGTAGTGTAACACAAATGGAAGTGATTACTCATTCTATGCAAAAATGGAAGAAATCAAATTCATGATGAAGGGCAAAACAAATTTTCAATTGCAAAATTAATACCAATACATTGATTTGAAATATTAATAGCCAGCTTGCTGAATCTTGATCCCAAGATGAAAGGATCAATTATGCGTGTCACAGAATTGTCCTAGCTTTGTAAAGATTCAATCCAAGCATGATAAGACTTATCAAAGGCTTTAGAAGATATATACAAGTGAAAAACTTAAACCAAAACATTAATGAAGTTGACATTGACCCCAGCAGATACATGATTGCTGCATCTAGCTTTACATAGGTTTAGGTTCGACAATAAAATGATTTAATCTCTCACTTTTCAAATAACAGAATGACAAAGATGCACCTTTTTACCATGTTTTATTAGGGTAACAACAGTCTTAAGAAAAAAGCTTTGCTCCTGATATGGATAATTTAGGCAATCATAGCAGTGTATCTACATAAAGTTAATTTTCGGATGAAATAAACACAAATGTTGGATGGAAGCATTTTGTAAAAAAACTTTTGCAAAAATACATGTGGTAGGTATCATTGATTGACTGAATTATTCAATTTATTTATTCATTTATTTGATTTCATTCTAATTATTTATTTATTTGATTTCATTCTAATTATTTATTTATTTATTTTGCTTCTTATTATAGGTTTATCTGTGCACAATTCCTGAACCTGTTTACTTTGTTCATTCTCATCAGCATTACAGTTACCCTTTTTGGAACATTCTGAATTTCCACAATTCCTGAACCCGTTTACTTTGTTCATTCTCATCAGCATTACAGTTACCCTTTTTGGAACATTCTGAATTTCCACAATTCCTGAACCTGTTTACTTTGTTCATTCTTATCAGCATTACAGTTACCCTTTTTGGAACATTCTGAATTTCCACAATTCCTGAACCTGTTTACTTTGTTCATTCTTATCAGCATTACAGTTACCCTTTTTGGAACATTCTGAATTTCCACAATTCCTGAACCCGTTTACTTTGTTCATTCTCATCAGCATTACAGTTACCCTTTTTGGAACATTCTGAATTTCCACAATTCCTGAACCTGTTTACTTTGTTCATTCTCATCAGCATTACAGTTACCCTTTTTGGAACATTCTGAATTTCCACAATTCCTGAACCTGTTTACTTTGTTCATTCTCATCAGCATTACAGTTACCCTTTTTGGAACATTCTGAATTTCCACAATTCCTGAACCTGTTTACTTTGTTCATTCTCATCAGCATTACAGTTACCCTTTTTGGAACATTCTGAATTTCCACAATTCCTGAACCTGTTTACTTTGTTCATTCTCATCAGCATTACAGTTACCCTTTTTGGAACATTCTGAATTTCCACAATTCTTTTAACACCTTGTTTTTAAGACAAAGGTCAATGGTTATCTTAATCTATTAAGTTCACATTTTGTCTAATCATGTCACCTTGCCATACCAAACCCATGCAATGTAGTAGACTTGATTTTTGGTCCATTTACCCTGAAATAAAAAGGTTGTTCCTTACCCCAAGTGTAAGCCATTGGTTGAATGTACTCTGGGTATGGCATGGAAACCATTTTTCTTCTTGTAGTCAGTGACCTTGGTTATTTTTTTTACCCTGGTATCAATAGGGTTCTCCCTTTCCTCAAGTGCAAGCCTGGCACAGATTGATATATAAAGAATGCAGACAACTCACACTATTATGCAGAAACCAATATTGAGGACAGATGAATGAATAGACAGACAACATAGGACACAGGCTGTAATGTTAATATCTGACCAAACACTTTTTGGTAAGATCAGCAAATCACGCTTACATCTTATGAATAATTTATCAGAAAAAAATTTAAAACAATGAAAATGTGAAGCTTGGTGCCTCGTTTTTTTAAATAGAATTCCGCTGTATGTGACGACTATAAAAATCCATCCAAGTGAGATCTCTCCATTTACATCCATTAGTACCTGCACAGAGGTCGAGATAAAATAAAAAGGACTTTTAGGTTCAAGTCTGCTAATGTGTACAATTTACCAATATGCATACTTATTATGAAAAATTACATTAACTTAACTTTTTCTGCTATTATTTTCAGCCTATCAGCATCCTCGATTATTTAAAATACAACATTCAGTTTACCACCAAAACAGGCTGGCTCCATAACCACATTTTACAATGAGAAAATATCACACTTTTGGCTGTCAATTATGGATGCATACGAAACTTCTAGATTCAGTATTTGGAACCTTGTGAACATTTTCTTGAACATAATTACATGCAACATAAAAATATGAGCAAGTATTTGCGTTTTTGGCAGTTATAATCAGTCTTGTGTCCCCTTTCTCTCTTTCTCTGACACTGATGATTGGCTATTTTCATGTGATAATAATTAAATGCCAGTTTATGATACCATATGTACTTGCTGACAAGATAAGTCAAACTGCAAACCTCAAAGATCCTGATCTGCAATAGCATAATATGCCTGCAGATAAGGGTCTATGTTGTTTGTTCTACTGATTACTCCTAACAAGCTACACAATCCCAGATCTGCAAGTGCATTATCAAACAGCAGATCTGGGTCTGTGCAATTTGCAGCTGGACTTGACCTATAACTGAGTATATACGGTATTCTGACTTATAACTGAGTATATACGGTATTCTGACTTATAAGTGAGTATATATGGTATTCTGACTTATGAGTATATATGGTATTCTGACTTATAAGTGAGTATATACGGTATTCTGACTTATAACTGAGTATATACGGTATTCTTACTTTTAACTGAGTATATACCGTATTCTGACTTATAAGTGAGTATATACGGTATTCTGACTTATAAGTGAGTATATACAGTATTATGTTTTTGTGATGCTTTGTCTCTGCACATCAACTTGTTTAACATCTTATCTGTAATACTTATCCTCACAGCTAAATTTTACTTTCCAATTTTCATTATTTAAAAATAGTGAACATTCATTTTTTGCTGTTAACCCAGTGTCCTGCATTGCAGTTTCCAGAAATCACTATCTTTTCTCTCTCCCTCTCTCTAGCATCAATTAATTTGCCAACAGACCCCTTCAAACTACATGTTTTGGACAAGATGCCATTCCTGACGTCAATTGCCAAATATCAAAACAAGGCTATCACTGCTTGGTGAATGTTCTTTATACTGAATAATAATAATAATAATAATAATAATAATAATAATAATCAGCCTATTCCCAAAATCATTTTTAAAAAACAAAACAAATGCAGCCAAATAAATGAAAAATATCTTAGAAACTGGTTTTATACTAAAAGTTTATTTAAAATGTATTTTATCTTATTTTGCTCTATATCAATTGAACCAAATGTTCTTTTTAAGTTTTAATAATATTTGTCAAATCATATTCAGATGTAAATACAGTTTAGGTGTCAAAGCAACTTTAGGGATATTTAGTTTAAATAAACAAATCAGTAGAAAAACAATTACTATCCTTACAGATTCAGAATGCACATAAACCCAATTTCAGAATCCTGGATCTAAGCTGGATAATTATAATTTAAAATAACATCACTCTATTGTTTCAGTCTTTTAATTTAAAATAATATTATTAGATAGTTTGGTATTTTAATTACAATAATATTATTCTATAGTTTTGGTATTTTAATCAAAATAACATTATTCTCAAATCTGGTATTTTAATTTTTTATATAAAAAACAGTATTCTATAGCTTACTTATTTTAATTTAAAATAACAATATTCTATAGTTTTGGTATTTTAATCAAAATAACATTATTCTATAGTTTAGGTATTTTAATTTAAAATAGCATTATTCATACTTTTAGTATTTTTATTAAAATAATATTATTCTATAGTCTGGTATTTTGATTAAAATACATTCAACAGTTTTGGTATTTTAATTAAAATAACGTTATTCTAAAGTTGTGGTATTTCAATTTAAGTAACATTATTCCATACACAAATGCAGTTTCTGTTCCTTGAAACTTTAATCACTTGAATAACATGCAGTTCAGAGAAAAATATATATGTAATTTCTTTTTTCAAAGTTTGTTTTCATTTTCTCAACTAAATAGTCATAAATCTGATCGAAATTCATTTCTGATAAATTTTTAAAAGACTCCAGTTCATTCAGTGTTTTTGGAGAGCCATAACATACTGTGAAATGCTGGATGTCATCAACATCACACAAACACTAAACATTCTAATGTGAGGCATCCTTTTTCTTGCAAATTAGGCATATGCAAGCAACACTAGCATGGCCATTTGCCGACAGATACAGCCATTATTTACATCTAAGATTTATTTTAATTGTTTGATGGATAAACAACATAAATCCTCGTGGATAAATTGATAAACTTCTCATGGTCTAGAATTTTGATTGTCTGTAAGGCTCCAAGCAGAGTGTGCCTCATGGGTATAATTGACAAACTTCTCATGGTCTCTAAGTTTGATTGTCTGTAACGCTCCCAGCAGAGTGTGCCTCGTTTTGGAATTTTCAAGATTTTACGACATTACCTCATCCTGTAGCATTATTTTCAGGCGTTGTGTAACTGGTCAATTAATAAAAATACTTGTACAGCTAACAGCAGTGTGTGCTATGTTTTTTAATTTTGAGATTTTGCGAAATAACCTCAAACTGCAGCAATAATTTCAGGTGTTGCGGTCCATTACTAAAAATACTTGTACAACTATACTTTGGTCAGATTTGGCTGTTCTGCATTCAAGTTTTCCAACTAGTTTCACCTGCGTTTACATGTAAAAAACTGAGCAATATTTTTCCTTCAAATATATTTTTACATTATAACAGCCAAAAATTGCATTTTAAATTTAATTTAAATTTTTTAAAGTTTAAACAATAAAGAAATTTTCAATGGTCATCACATATTTTAAAAGAAAGAAGTACAAATATTATTTATTGACAAATTATAATGTAAAGTGTTAAGTAAATGAAGCAGAATGTAAATAATGGATATGATTTTGGCACGATTAGTATATTATTCTGCAATAATGAGCTAGTTTGAGTAAGAATACTGATTTGCTACAGCTGCCATTACATCTCCACTCGGCACACTGTATTCACCAGAATACATCATGTAGGAGGCAATTTTCCATATTCAAAGGCACTAAGTCTGCAAATTTTCAAAGTGGCCAAGTGAAGTGATTTTTCATTAATCCATTACTTCTCTCTACATCCACCATCATGCTTGACGAAATGAGAACTCTGTGAGCTGTACTGCAGGTCTCCACCATATTTTCATTACCACTACAAAACCTATGTGAGATACTCTAGGGAACCTGAACCTCGGATCAAAAAGAACTGAAGTAGTGAGAACGAAGGTGTGATGTAGACTGTAATGTTTAATGGAACCTTAGCACAACAGTGGCTTTATGATGCCAACTAAAAATAAAATTTTGAAGAAAAAATGGAGGAATTGCACAAAATTCAAAGTAATATAAAGTCTTCCAAACAAATGTAAGCAAGAAGTACAAGACCGAATATAAACAATAAATATGTAAAAATTCTGTCATAAATATCAGGTCAAAATCTGTTCCACAAACCACATTCCATCAACAAGTCTAAAATATTATCAGGCTGTCCATCATCTTATAATTTTTTCATAGCGTAGGCATCAAAATACTTCTGTCTCAATGGGTGGAAGTCAAGACACTTGACAAGAATGTGTTTCACTGTCAATGGACATCGGCATGGTATGCAATCTGGTTTACGGTACCCTCTTCAGTAAATATGCATGAGACAGGTAAGTGTATCTGTTCCATTACTGGTGTAATAATACATCATCTCAGCAATTTGTTCCATATGAGAGATGCCATTCCCCGACAGTGGGATTGATGTTCTGAAGTTTGTTTGTGGAGTTATGTTTTTTGCTCAGTATGAAGAGCAAGTTATTTATTTTATAATATATTAAGTCAGTATATGGAATGGAAGAGGGTACCACCCTAAAACTCTTTTATCACTAGAGCTCATCTCCAAATCAACCTGCAAAATAGAAATCACTCATATTCTTAAAAAGAGCAGCTTCACAGTAAAAAGGAAGTGATTCCAAATGCTATTTTGTCTGCTAGTTGGAAGCCCTATGTTTCATTAATCAGGTCTATTGAAATGGCAATTTGTATATATACAAGGTCAAATTTAGAAATTATAAGATTTATTTGCACATTGTTAATTCACACAAACTGACAAGGAAAAGATCTTGAGAACATTAAAATGATTCAATAGTTCTAAGTCCATGCCAGTGGGCAATTCCAGTGAAAGTCACCCAACAATGTCATTTTGTCTACAAACACCCGAAGAGTAAAGTTCATTTCACTTTGCATTCTTTCCATGAGATGCCCACCCCACCCCTTTCTGTTTCAATCCATTAACAATCAAAGTAAATACAGACTTTTGTGTTAATTTTCCCTTCAGAGAGAAAAGTGGAAAGCTAGAAAAATAAGCTGTGTGCTCTCTAATCACTTTTGGTACGTGTACTAATTTGATAAATGTCAAACTACACCAACAACATTGAAAGAATTTCTACACAAAATTGACGGGTAATTCCTTAAAAAATGAGTGAAAAATTGAAGTTTAATCTGAAGTGATTTATGTCTTAGTGAAGGCACTAAGCTCCAGTACAAAGAAAATAAGTACTTTCATCCAATAATTTCATACAAACATATGAAAAGAGGGTTTCTACAATGGAAACTCTCGCACATTTCTTTTACTGTAACCTATATTTGTGGTGCTATGATATGTTACACAACTACAAAATAAAAAAAGCTTTAATATTTTCATAAAATTTTCAAAGTATTCCATCAGTATTTTAATTCTCTAGTTTAATGCAACTATTTCAAACCTTACACATTTTTAATTCATTACACTCACTTGTCACCATCTTCATTTTTGCTCTACTCTGGCTGGGCTTAAAAGTATAGCATGGATACAGTTAGAATTTGGCCACGGTTAATTTGGCTCTTATCATCTCTTGCTATACTCAACATTATAATTTCAGTTGCTTAGTCAGAAAAATAATGGACATTAATTTTTTCTTCAAGTTCTGATTCAAAATTTTATACAGTGAAATTGGGAGATAAAGGTTTTTTTTCTCACTGATAATGAAACCAAATTATGGCCACAAAAAAGCCAGACAAATTCCCTGATGGCACAAGAAAGCTGTCTGTGTGCTTGTGTCAGAGATGTCAACTATTATTGCTGTGAACAAAAAAGCAATGCATGCATCTGTGTCAGAAAAATCCCTTGATGGGTACAAGAAAGCAGTGTGTGTGCTTGTGTCAGGAAAATCCCTTAATGAGTACAAGAAAGCAGTGTGTGTGCTTGTGTCAGGAAAATCCTTTAATGAGTACAAGAAAGCAGAGTGTGTGCTTGTGTCAGAAAAATCCCTTGATGGGTACCAGAAAAGCAGTGTGTGTGCTTGTGTCAGAAAAATCCCTTGATGGGTACAAGAAAGCATCAGGAGTTTATCAAAAAAATGCCTTGATGAGTACAAGAAAGCTGCATGTGTTTGTCAGAAAAATGCATTAATGGGTACAAGAAAGCAATGTGTTTTTGTCCGAGATGCCAACCCTCACTGATGTGATAAAAAAATGTCAGCTTTAAAACATCAGAATCTAAACATAAAAAATGGAATACTTCAATCTGATTCCAACAACTTACTTTATGAATTAAACATCACTGATTCAAAATGCTCCTTGACTGAAACATACTTCCTACAAGATCTTTATCACTATGATACAAACTTAAGTCCATTGTGAAAAGATTGCAAACACTTAGCATTCATTCAGTCTTGATGACTTGCATATCCTGTTTGAAATTTCTATACTACAAATCGTGTTTTCACTAAGTATATCATCACTGGCAATATGTTTCAACAGTTTTCCTAACATTTTCTGGTGAATTAGGTCATCCAGCCTACACGACATCTCACAGGTCAATAATCAGTTGCTTTGTAATACAAGCACATCGGTATGCAGAATTGCTATCAAATGTCACAAGCATTCCAGGGATTTAGATTTTTGCTGTGTTCAAACTGTATTTCACCAATTCAAATTTAACCTGGCCTCAAATTTGGAATCACAATTTATCATAATGGTGTAATCAGAGGTTAAAAATAGGAATGATTCCAACAAACTCTGAATGGTTAGCATCTCTGGTGTATGCATTGGATGTGTATGACTGAGTTATGTCTCATGGAGAAAGTTGTTGTACCTACCCAGTTTGACTTCTCCCTCTGTGGTCAGCAATACATTCCCTGCTTTAAGGTCCCGATGAATGACCTTGTGTTTATGCAGGAAGTCCAGCCCTTGGCACATTTCATGGCACACGTAACGAATCTGATCTTCTGCTAGGGGGTGTTCTAACTCCAACATTATACTATCGAGAGCTCCAGCCCCACAAAATTCGATATACATCTGGAGATGATGGGAAGAAAAAAGTCAAACATACTTTTGTATTTACTTTGCACAACAAATACTGACCTAATAAGGAAAAGGGACATTTCAAAAACTGTATTATTATTTAAATTCCATTTATTAAGTTGACCAGTGTTTAGTGAAAGTAAGAAAGGCCAAGGCAAAATGGTTCCTTTTCATCAGTTAATGCTACTACTGTGAAATACATGTAGGACTGTACATCATTTTGTTTGGAATTAGTTTCTAACTTACACAGATCAAAATAGTTTTGTCTCTGATGTAAGCAGAGCATACGAAACAGGAACAATAAGTACTCATACAAAAGTACTTTCAAAATGCCTAATCATGAATCGACAATAATTAGTATTGACTAATGTCATTAGTCTCATTGCCAGAAAGAAACAGGTGTTCAGTGTACACAAAGTGTATTAACCATTTTTCAATCATGCTGGGAGGGTGCTGCTAAGTGTATTTTAATGAACTATGCCCATGAAATCACCCATCTCTACCTGTACTTCTCTCTTCAGGTGTAATTTTCACTCAACTCTGCTAACAGTTGCTTATACTTGGTCAGTGTGTGAATTACCACTATATTCCTAAGAAATTACTGCAGGTGGATTCATAAGTCAATTAAGTTTATTATTAACGTAACAGAGTAGCTTAGGCCTTACTCTAACTGTAAATCATTGATGTGGTTTGGCATTCTTCAGTGGATACAAGACAGGCATTAGTGGTAAATGATCAATACACATTGTGTGTACTGCAGTGCTGCACACTGAGTGTAGGACTGTAGGTTCATCGTAACATTTTGCCCATTGTTGCCCAATCATCATAACATTTTGCCCGTTGTTGCCCAATCATCATAACATTTTGGCCATTGTTGCCCAATCATCATAACATTTTGCCCATTGTTGCCCAATTATCATAACATTTTGCCCATTGTTGCCCAAAATCTTGATTGTGTGTGCTACTTAGGCAAGATTTTTTTGTCTTTTGTAGTTTAGGGAAAACTGTAAAATCCTTCTAGTGTTCATCCATTATGCAAATAGATTTAAATTAATTACAATATATGAGTGGTACATATTGAATTCCATGCTATCTATGTCGCTAGTCAATGTTCATATTGACCTAAATGAATATAAATGAAACAAAAGTGGCCTATTTATAAAGTAATTATTTGTAGAAAGTTTATAATCAATTGACGCCAAGAAGCTCAAATCGCACTAGTCACTAAAATATCACGCCCTTGTATCATCGCTGCCTAAAGGTTTTAACGGATCAGCAACTGGAAGTCCGACATTGCTTCAAGATATCATATTTGCCGGCACAGCGACAAAACAAAGAAACTGGTTTGGTGAATACTAGTCCAGTGGGATATGTACAATTCAGGAATACTTGCCAGCTATGTGTGCACATAACAAGTTCCCATGCAATAATGTAAGCTTCCAAAAGAGCAAACTAGTTCTACAGACAACTAAGTAGATTATATGATTGTTAAACATTTTTAACTGAAGAGATTTAATCGTTATTGTAAAACAAAACAATGTTTCAGTTGATCTGCCATCTGGGAGATTACCATATTCCAATCCATATAATAAAATGAGAAATTAGAAAACTGAAAGGTCATAAACAGTGGTTGACTGGCTGTTATGGGTTTAACTCCATTTTTCATCTAACAATTGGCTATACATGGCTGCCAACCCATGGGCAGCTACTGACAAGCTTTCTTATATACCCAAGTTCTTTTAGAGATTGGATAATTTTAGGAACAGTGACAAAACTTAATCACAAATTACTATCTTTTGTACATATTACAAATTTGTGAGAATCCATGTTTCTGTGGTGGAAACTAATATGTCCATGCTGTTGTCAGTCACAGTCCGGATATAGTGATCATCATAGATGTCCATGTTGTCAGTCACAGTCCAAATATGTGATGTGATGTGTGATTTTGATTTTTAACGTAGCTTTAACAATTTTTCAGTCATATCGCTACGATGTCTGCAACGTGGCAGTTTATAGTGATGTCTAGCACTGGGGCATCATACCGCAGACATGTAGCATGATGTCCCACCCAGTCACATTATCCTGACACCAGGCCGACCAGTCCTAACACTAACCTCTTAATGCTGAGCGCCAAGCAAGGCAGCTGTTAATACCATATTTTAAGTCTCTGGTATGACTCGGCCGGGGATCGAACCCACGACCTCCCACATCCGAGGCGCAGAGTCCAGATATAGTGATTGTCATAGATATCCATGTTGTCTGTCACAGTCTGGATATAGTGATTGTCACTGATATCCACGTTTCTGTCACAGTCAGGATATAGTTATCAATATATATATCCATGTTGTTTGTCACAGTTGGGATATAGTTATCAATATATATATCCATGTTGTCTGTCACAGTCTGGATATAGTGCTTGTCATAGATATCCATGTCGTCAGTCACAGTCCGGATATAGTGATTGTCATAGATATCCACATTGTCACAGTCTGGATATAGTTATCATCATAGATATCCATGTTGTCAGTCACAGTCCAGATATAGTGATCATCATAGATATCCATGTTGTCTGTCACAGTCTGGATACAGTGATTGTCATAGATATCCATGTTGTCTGTCACAGTCTGGATACAGTGATCGTCATAGATATCCACATTGTCTGTCACAGTTGGGATATAGTTGTCATCATATATATCCATGCTGTCTGTCACAGTCTGGATACAGTGATTGTCAAAGATATCCATGTTGTCAGTCACAGTCCAGATAGTGATTGTCCTAGATATCCACTGTAGAATGCTCTTTTGAAGCTGTATGCGATGTCTTTTAATAGTCAAAGATTCAACACTAATAAATGTACTGCAAGAGATGAAAGATAAATTTCCAAGCAAAGAATCCCAAAAAATATTCAGATGTCTCATAAAACATAAACCAAAGGCAAGCAGGCTACATTTGCCCCCAAAACCAAGTTTTGCCCAGTTATATCATATACTGTGGCTTAAAAACCACAATCGGGTACACACTCTGGAGGAAGTTGCAAATACCTGGTTTAATGGCACAGTGATTATAGTTGCTGCATCAAAATTTTGTGAGTAGATGAATTCCAAAATGAAAATAACAACATGCTTTCTAATAATGTATTGTTCAAATCTATGAATAAAGGTAAGCTACATCAATCAAAAGTTATGCACAATCTCTCTCTTGTGCTCTATGAAGGATTTTGTTTCAGAAACAAACTACCAAGATAGATACTCTACTCTAAAAGAAAAAGCATGAAGTGTAGTAAAGCTTTTGCAATATTCATTTTTCACAAACTTGTCTCATATCAGTTTTATAATGTTTAGATTTGTCACAACAAGAAATATTGTCATCCCAAGATTGTGCATATTTTCAAACATCAATGCTAAAACTGGCATAGTTTAATGACTGTTAGTGTACATGTACTTGCCAACTGAACAATGACAGAAAAGGTGTAGCCATGGTGGCTCAGTGGTTAGCATGCTGGACTCACAACCAAAAGGGTGAGGGTTGGAATCATCAGACCAGACTCGATTAGTTACCATGAAGTGTCCTTCGACATGCCATTTTACTACAACTGCCTCAATATCACATGGAAACCTTCTAATACCAAAACCAAGAACAGAGCAATTTAAAAAGAGTTTTCAATACTCTGGTACAGTTCTGTGGAATAAGCTTCCACTACATGTAAAATCTGCTGAAAATATAAGAGTATTTAAGAAAAGATATCATGAGCATGTATGTGTTTGTAACAGGTAATGGAATTTAGTATTTTAATACTAAACATGTTAAAATAAACAGCAATTATTGCCATCTTCATATAATGTGCATTGTTATACTCTCCTTAAGAGGACCTCTCGGGAGAATAATCCTTGACTAATGAGTCACCCTCTATAAATAAAGCATTATTATTATTATTATTATTATTATTATTATTATTATTATTAATACCTATTATGTTGATGTGCCACCAAACCAAATCAGGAAGTTAACATAAATAGTAGTTAATTTCAAGGTAAGATTGTCACTCCTCAACTCTTACTGAACAAACTTTTGAAACAATTTGACATACAAAAAAAATCGGTCACATGTACCTTATCGTACACATGATTTAAACAGAATGGCTTTCATACACAAAACTGAATAAATGTGTTGTTCCCGGTCAGCAGAAAGAATGATTTTGATATAGCACAGGTAACAATCAGGCCATCAGGCCTTTAAGTATTCATATGCCATATCAAATGAGTTATTTCCCCTGACTCAATACAAAACATGAAGGCAGTTTTGTATTTATTACATACCCCTATGTTTTTTTGCTTTTGGAAATATTTTTTATTCACTGTATGAATGAAATTAAAAACAAACTGGAATTTATGATAATTTGATTCAGTGTGTCATATGCCCCCAACAGAATTATTGTTAGTCCCCGAAAAGGAAGGACAATTTCTCAAATGTTAAATAGCTCTGAGCCCCCAAACAGCAAAGCCAATGGTCTAAGTATATAAAATATAAAACTAATAATGTGAAAGGTATAACAATTTAAGAAACTATATCATGGTATTCAATAATTACAGGACAATTTTGCAATGCTATTGCTTCCAATCAATATAAGACCTATTCAAATTGCCAGTTATTTCATCATACGAAATTAAAGGTGAGAGTGTTTTCTTCCCGTGTCCCTTCTATGTTACTCATCTGTAACTTCCAACATGTATTCCTTTGTCAATACTTCTGGTACCCTTGTTTCCATTCTCCCAGCCCTCCTTGTCAGTACTTCTGGTATCCTTGTTTCTGTTCTCTTGGCCCTCCTTGTCCGTACTTCCAGCACCCTTGTTTCTGTCTCTGGCCCTGTGCCTTCCCACTACTGCCTATTCTCCTGGCTCTCCATGTCTTCTCCTCTCCCTGATCTTTGGGTGGCATTCTATCCAACCCAGAAAGCTTCCTCAGAAGTCTTTGTTCCAAATCTTGTCCAAAGTTCCTTGAACTCCTTTCCCATCCTTTTTACAAGTGCCTAGTTTGCCCTCAGAGTGCAGTTTAGTGTCTCCAAACTCTTTCCACATCCAAACGTGAATGTAACAGAATAATGTCTGGCTGCTTCCGGTGACATCACTGCTGATGGCAAACAAACAGTTTCTCACCCCGTGGCAAGGTTCTCTTTGAAGTAACCATGAATTTGACCATAATGCAATGGTTAGGTACGGACAGGTAGTTTCTTTGTTTCAGAATTGGTGGGTGTGATTTTTAGCATAGCTTTAACAATTTTGCAGCCATATTGATACGACGTCTGCTGTGTGGCAGTTTATAGTGATGTCTAGCACTGGGGCATCATGCCGCAGACATGTATCATGATGTCCCACCCAGTCACATTATTCTGACACCAGACCGACCAGTCCTAACACTAACCTCTTAATGCTGAGCACCTAGCGAGGCAGCTGTTAGTACCATTTTTGTAAGTCTTTGGTATCGACTGGGGTTCAAACCCACGACCTCCCACTTCTTAGGTGGATGCTCTAACCACTAGGTCAACGGAACTGGTCTAAAGTCATAATATTATACATGAATTGACATTACCCAAAGTACTTTGAATTACAAATTCTATCCAAAGATATTTTTAAACATGAGGCAGGAATTGTTAGCATATTTTCTCAAACAACGTGACACTGTGCTTAAAAATATCTGTGCAAAGATGTCAAAGAAGGCACTTACTGTAAGTAATCTGAACCTGGGTGTGATAAGGAAATATGGACTGAACAGCTGTATCAAACACCACAGCAAGAATGTAAAATTAAATGGGTACGTAATAAAATTGTGATCTCTATTAGTCATATTTCAGTCTAAAAAGTAGCACTGCTTCATGTGCTTCATACGGGGCCAGCATGTATTCAAGTTGCTGAACTGAAATATACCAATCATTTGATACCAACTTGAAGTGTATAATCAATAAGATCAAAAGTTTATCATGAATAAACGTACTTATTACTACTTCCAACTGCATGATCTGAAGGAGACCGGAATGTACATATAGATTGAAAGACTCTTTGTGGCCATGAGCTAAACACAAAGTTAGTAAAGCATAAAATGCTGGTCTTAGTGACCTTCTTTGGTGGTGAAAATGTAGAACTAACATAGATTTATCAGTACATCCATTTATAAAGATTCATGATCTAAACATAAATAACACAAAATAAGTACAAAATTTGAACAAAGTACCTGAATAAAAAATTACAAGGCATAGAGGCCTCTTGTTGCAATAAGAGTGTAATACTTATCAAGATGCATGCTGCACCTCTTGTTGCAATAAGGGTGTATTACTTATCAAGATGCATGCCTCACCTCTTGTTGCAATAAGAGTGTAATACTTATCAAGATGCATGCCGCACCTCTTGTTGCAATAAGGGTGTATTACTTATCAAGATGCATGCCTCACCTCTTGTTGCAATAAGGGTGTATTACTTATAAAGATGCATGCCTCACCTCTTGTTGCAATAAGGGTGTATTACTTATCAAGATGCATGCCTCACCTCTTGTTGCAATAAGGGTGTATTACTTATCAAGATCCATCCCATACTGACTTTCTTGATTCAAGGCATGATATTATGCACAAAAACTCGTGGTCATGAGCTAAATACACAAATTTAGACAAAGTCACTAAAAGACAAAATGCTGGTCACCACGCACTTCTTTTGCTTTTTTATAATGTTGTGGTACTAACAGAAATGCATCTCAGGATCAATTTTAAACACTAACATGAACAGTGCCCAAGAAATGAACATCAAATACAAAATGTAAGGCATATCAGCAAGGTGCTGCATATGGCCCATAATGACCCACTACTAAAATTTGGGAGAACTGCACATCAAGATGGAACTGAACTCATCACCAGGTTTTGTGATTCTAGACAAGACTGTATGTAAAAAATAACAAGAACACTCTGGTGGTCCAAGTGGCTAAAACTACCACCTTGGATGCGGAAGGCCACAGGTTTGAACACTGACCAAATCATATCAAAGACATAAAAATGGTATCAGCAGCTGCCGCACTTAGCACTCATTATTATGAGGTTAGTGTTAGGACCGGTCAGCCTGGTGTCAGGATAATGTGAATGTGTGGGACATGATGCTACATGTCTGTAGCATGATGCCCCCATGCTAGACAACAATATTAACTGCCACACTGCAGACATCGTAGTGATATGACTGGAAAATTGTTAAAGCTACACTAAAAATCCAACTCCGCACACACATGTAAAAAACATACAAAAATCCTCTTTGGTCAGGAGTTAAATGTGAAAACTTAAAGGTCAAGTTCAGTGCATGTACAACATTGATAATATCAGCTCCTTGGGCAGTAAATATTTTATTTTTCATGTGAATGATAAAGCAAGCTCAAATCAGGAGTTTGTTTAATTTCAGCATGTGGGGGGGGGGCAGCATTGTTATCATTATTATTGAAGGTAAAAATGTTTATTTGAGTCTACGACCATAGTTTTTTTTACTTGTAAATTCCTAAACTTGCAGACAGCTTTGAATATTTTATAAAGGAAAGTGACATACATCTTGGATCTGTTATTGTGTATTAGCTTCTTATATCAATGTTATAGCTGAATTTGTCACTTCAGTGGGTAGATTGATGTGCTAAACTAATCAGAAACTATAAGAAAATAGATTAAACTCACCATAAGAAGAGATTCACTGACAAAATATTGGTGTCCCTATGAGACTCATGTTGGGTCCCTGAGAAAGAAAGTGCCTTCACTTTATTGCAAATGTAGGAGGAAAAGGTAGCATGGGATCGCCAAATGCAGCTTTCCTGCTGTCCTCCAAGGATTTGCTCAGGCTGATGCAGCTGCAATGACCTGAATATCATTGGCTTTTAATTTCATAATAGAAATATCTCTATTAGTAATGCTCTGAGAAGCTCTTTTGATTGTGGTGACAATCCACAATGTGATAAGGGTAACCTTTATCAATGGAACCCTTAGAGGAAGGAAAAGACATTTCCTTTTCACCTCTGAGGCATTAAGATAGTAATACCATGCTCTAACTGGTAAGAAAGTCTGTCTTGATCATCTCAAGCACAGATTCAACTAAGACTGGGGATCTAATGAGGTAGTAGAGCTAATGAAGGTAACTGAGTTTTGGCTAAAAGTTCCAGTTGACAAAGGAGAGAAAACGTCATAATTCCAAATAAAACAAAGACAATCAGTGTTAATGGACAATGCATTAACCTTGCTGCATCTTCTCACCGACACCAATAGTCTTGAGTGTGAAGTCCTGAAAGGAAGGCTCAGTCAATAGTTCATAGGGAGTTTTTGTTAAATACCATACAAAAAACAAGAAAGATTCAACCTGGGTATAAGAGAAGAAGACTGGTGTGTGCAGCTCAAAGTAATGAATGAGATCAGCAGGGTGCAAAGCTGATCTGATCACAGAGCCCTGTGTGAATTTAAGTGTGTTGGAATGGGACAAACTGAACATTTACTGTTCTCAAAAAGAACCAAATGGAAATCAACAATGTAAGTTACAGAGGGACATCTAGGTCCGAACCAATCACAGAAAATTCTCAACCTGGGATCACAGATCTTTGATGCTGAAGCTCTCATGACCTGAATGATGCAACTGGCACCCAACTCAAAAACTTCTGGTAGATAGCCAAGCATGAAGTGGAGAATGTGTGGGCTGTTGTGTAGGAGGGAGCCCTGTGTTTCAACTGATGAACCTTGATTTTCGGGATGTGCAAAAAAACGTCCTGAAGGTCTATGGAGACCACCCAATCTGACGCGATGCATTGCATTCTGGATTGAGGAATTGGTCTACATCCCGAACTGTTCCTCCAGAAAAAAAAAAAAATTCAATGGGGATAGATCAGATATGATACTAAATTTTCTGCTTTTTTCGATGACCAGGAAGATCTGGGAGCAGAATGCAAGAGGCTGATCATTCAGGACCCTCTTGACTACCCATTTCTCTAAAAGGGCATGCACACCTTCCCTTAAATTTCACCAGACCTCTGGTGAAAGAACATGAGGATCCTTGAGAGAGGGTAATGTTTCCGAAACTAATGTCAACAACAATTGCTCACAATAGAGAGGACCCACCAACTGTCCATGATGCCTGCCCAAAGTACTGAACCGAGGCCTTGACAAGCACCTACAGACAGGATACACGCAGTACTGAGATGCCTGTTTAAGGAAGAGCTCAATGCCGTAAAGCAAAGGCAAGATTAGAAAATTTTCTCTGGTCCTTGAAACAGAGAACTATTCTGTGCATGGCCATGCAAGATGCACAAGTGGACCATGTCTTATTTTCAATTCTCCAGATGTGGGAGGATTCATTCACATCGAACAGATGAGTTCTTTGACAAAAAAAGTAAAAGCTATGCAATAGCAAAGGGTAAATTATTGCTGCTATTCAACTTTTTTGAGTGGGTGCAGTACTATTAGATACATACAATAATGTAATTAATGATTCAAGCATTAACAAATACAAAATTTATGTAAAGTACTGTGTTATAGACCAAACCATCAGTTAGCTGAAGAAAATGATGCATGTATCCCTAAAAATTTGAGGGGGGTGGAGGGTTGCTGGGGGGGAGTTGGGGGAGGTGTTGTTGTTGTTAGGTAATAAATGCGGGCGCAAAAAATTACGTGCTTCATTGGTACAGTTCCCATCTTAAATCAATGCATATTAAATGAAAAATACACCTGTAGTGGAAACAGAGAAGGTATATAAATTGCATAATATTTAACTTTATTCTGAGAACCATGCACTGGCACATATATGTGTATACTGTTTATATATACAGATCTAATGTATAACATGAACGAATCTCATCACACACATTGAATCCACAATACAAATAATTCCATCAAAAATACGCGCACACACATATTTAAAGTATTCAATAACGTTGTCACAGGTCATATTGGTTTGAATTCAGTGGGGAAAAAATAGCACAATCACATAACGAATGATGAAGCACATTTACATTTCAGCATGTTCCAAGTCGGTAAAAGTTTGCATTTTAAACTGCGTTGGTAGCGTTCATGAGCATAAACTTTTTTCCTGCAAAATGGAAACTTTCACAGCATAGTAAATGTGTTCCAGTCACGTGGAAAATGAAAAAATCCATCTGATTTCATTGCTTTAATTTAAGTTTGGTACTGACTTACTTTGAAGAAAGGTTTTTTGTTTTTATTGGAAATTGTAGTTGGCTTTCTTTGATGAAGAGTGCATGCGTTATTGAAGTCACCACTAAAGAACAGCTTTAGAGAACCAAACAAATGCCCATTTCTTACTGTGGCAGCAACATCAAATAATTGTACTGCATGATTGAAACTGACTTTTTTTTCCATTTGCTTAGTTTGTTTTCATAACAATTCGTGCATCAAAGGTACTGTTTTCTTTGAAATTTCTGCAAACAATTTAACTGGATACATTTTTAATAAAGGAATTGGCCAACGTTTGGTCAATTGTATTTATTTTTCCTCCTTGCCTATTGAATAGACCAACAAGTAAGATTGTGGTTTGTTTGTTGTTGTTTGAGGGTTTGGGTTTTTTTTATACATTTGTGGTAGCAGAGTGATGTTGCCTTCCAAGCATGCGTCAGAAATTTAAAAAAGGGTCAACAGATGATGGAGATGCAGGTGTTCCGGTCTGGTGACAAAGATTACAGATTACTACATAAAATGTGAGTGTTCTGATGGATTTAGTTCTGAATGAAAAGAAGAGAAAGTTTACACATCCACATAAAAATGTCAGTCAATGTAAATATATTAATTTCTAGCAAGTGGCCAAAAACTACGACAAAAGATAGATTATGAGATAATGCCTTGTCTGGTTGATCTCCGCTACCAGAAATATATATTAAAAAAACACCAAAAAGACAAATGGATATGTCAAAACAAACAGTACTCATCTAGATGTCAACATAAGCGGATTATGATATAACAATGCACTATTAAGATGGTTTGTCAATATTGACAAAGAATTTGTTTATGTTACACAGATAAATTTCAGTGCATTTTATATCAAGTCTACAGCTTTCTTTCATGGGGCCTCTGAATTTCTCCACTCCAAACCAATGGTTGTGTAATCAAGTTTAAACAGCCGACATGTCGCCAATAATAACAAAAATCGTCAGATGGTATATTTTGCTGCCAATAAGGGGAAAAAATCACAGTCTGCAACATTAGCAAAGCCCTACGCGACCCCTGAATTAACTTTTTACACATTTTTTGTACTTATTTTTTTTTAAAACTGTTTTTCGTGTACAAGAAAAATACATAAAAAATTTCAGGAGCCATGTCACAAGTGGCTTGTATTATTCATACGCAATCTCTTCCCCAAAACGCTAATAAACTTTATACATTTTTTTCTTCATACTTTTAAGAAAGATTTTTTTAATGTACGAGAAAAATACAAGTATATGAAGTTTTGGGAGCCACACCATGACCGTGTTATATTTAAATTCCTGTTAGAATGGAGCATGCTATAATAGAATAAATAAATGATGTTAAAAGAGCCTATGTGGTCAAGAGCTAAATACGAAAACTTCACCAAAAGCCAGATATGCAGGTCAGTAAATTTCTTTTGTAGTAAGGTTGCTGTACCAACACAAATGCAACCATCTGGTTTTGTAATTCTGCCATACACAATACTCAAGAATCAACACAAGTCAGTACTCAAGAATGAACCAAAGTCAATGAGGCATGAAATAAGTTTGTTATGAGTGTGTAGTACTAAGTAAGATGCATCCCCAGTGTTTAGCAGCAAGTGAAACGTCCATTAAAGGTTTGCTGGTTTATAGTAACTACCATATTTGATGATGGATTGTCCATCACTTGTACAAATTTTATAGGTGTACAATCCAGCAAGCATCCTGTCAACTTTGGTGAAATTCTACTGTGTTACTTTTGATAAGTAAGGTTTTAATAATGATGGCCAAATCTGATGGTGGATCAGGATCATCTGTGATATGACAACTTATCACAGACCAACATATCATAAACCCTACAATCATCTGTGATATGACAACCCAAGAACAACTTATCATAAACCCTAGCATCATCTGTGCTTTGACAAAAGCAACTTTATCATAAACCCTAGCATCATCTGTGATATGACAACACAACAGCAACTTTATCATAAACCCTAGCATAATCTGTGATATGACAACCCAAGAACAACTTATCATAAACCCTAGCATCATCTGTGATATGACAAGAGCAACTTATCATAAACCCTAGCATCATCTGTGATTTGACAAGAGCAACTTATCATAAACCCTAGCATCATCTGTGATATGACAACACAAGAGCAACTTATCATAAACCCTAGCATCATAATAATAATAATAATAATAATAATAATAATAATAATAATGACCTTATTTAAAGAGGGTAACACAATTAGCTAAAAACTAATCTACCTTGAGGCCCTCATACAACGGAATTCATTTATTTAAGCTGCATCTCTGAAGCCACTGGATATATTGGGTTTGGAAGAAGGAAATAGAGTGGGCATTTCTAATCTCAACTCGAATACTATTCCAGAGCAGAGTTCCAGAGTATTGGAAACTTTTTTTAAATAACTCCTTATTTGGTTTGGGAATTTTATACTGTTTGGTAGTCATTGATCGCAGGTGGGGAGTATTACCAGGTAGCCTATGCTGGAATAGTGATTGTAAATATTCAGGAGCACTATTCTGAGATATCCTGTACATTAATTTGGCTTTTCTCAAACAGATTTGGTCTTTAATAGGTAATATTTTTAACCTACCAACTAAACTTTCCTTGCTTTCTTTCTGGATTGATATTAGCCCAATGCTCTTTTTTGAAGATGTGCCAGCTTTGCTATGTTTTTATCATTTGAATTACCACATACTGTACTACAGTAGTCCAAATAGGGTTATCTGCAACTGTTATAAAATAGTTTTCTGTGCCTTTCAGGGAGAAAATGTCTTATCCTACATTGAAGCCATAAACTTGAATTGACTTTTTTACTGGTATGTTTGATATGTTCAGTCCATGATAGGTTATTATCTACCAGAACACCAAGTAGCCTATCATGACAGACTATTTGCAGATTTGTATCCTTCCATGTCAGACATAGTTCATCACTATCAAGATTTGTCCTTCTTTGCTGTGTTGAGATAAGTAATATTTTAGTTTTACCAGTATTTACCACCATGCCATTACATGTGCACCAGTTTTCCAGTTTGTTTAGTGCATTCTGTAAAGAAATTTCGAGCTCATGCTTTGTGTTTTGGATGTCTGACAATGTTGTGTCATCTGCATAGAGATCTGTAGATGATATTGAGTCTCTTAGTAAAAGTGGTAGGTCATTAAAAAATAAAATGAATAGTAGTGGACCTAGAATTGAGCCTTGTGGTACTCCATATCTAACTGTTTCAGGTTCAGACAGAACATTATTTATGTAAACATGTTGTGTTCTCTCATTTAAGTACGAAGTAAACTGTGATATGACAACACAAGAGCAACTTATCATAAACCCTAACATCGTTTCTTCTGAAATGAGACATCCTGATCAGAAAGGATAACATATTCAATACACTGCATAAATTTCTATTTAATTATATTATGTCTTTCTGAGTCTCTACATACCTGTAAACATCCTGTAACAATTAAGGTCCAATGAGAATAAATCTGTATATTCATTGTTTAATTCCAAAAACCTCAACTCCTTCAACATTTTTGACCACAACATTAACCAAACACAAGTGTTTTCATTACAAATTATCATTATCTTTCTTTTCTATCCATCCCTGCTGCCATATTTTACCTTTTTTGTCCCAACCTGAGTTCACCCAGAAAACTCCAATTTCAAAACTGTAACCCATAATATCAGATTTTCCAGAATTTAATCATATTGATTTGGAATGTTAAATGTTCAATAATAGTTCAAAATAATTACACAAATTTACGTTTGGCATCCCAACATCATTTGTACAATTAGGATGACCCATGACAGAATGCTCTGTTTCAAAATTGGTAAGTTCTGCCACGTTTTTAGTGGCTGTTTAAATGTTTTAATTTTAGCAATTTGGCCATATTTGATGATTGACTGGTATCATTTGTACAAAACTATAAATGTCTGTGACAAGATGATCTCTTCCAAATTCTGTTGAAACTGATCTTGTGGTTTTTTATTCGAAAGCAGTGAATGCTGATGGATGATGCAAAACAGATGGAAAGCCACACTGTTGGAGAAACTAACAAAATGTGTAACTATTAATTACTATTTAATGCTATGAACTGCAAATGCACTGTAACTATGTGACAAGTTACACTCATGAACTGCAATTACACTGCAACTGTGTTATAAATTACACTGATGTAACTGCAAATGCACAAATAAGTGAATAATTACACTGATGAACTGCAAGTGCACTAAAAATATGTGATTAATGAGACTGATGAACTGCAAATACACTGCAACTATAATGGATTATGCTCATGCACTCAATTTGATAAATTACTGATCTTACCAGAAGTTTGCTTTCAAAATAGAAAGCCTCAAGTAACCCAACAACATTCTTGTGCTTGCACTCAGTGAGGATGTCGATCTCCACGTTGAAATCCTCAATGTCCTCCTCAGTTTTTATCTCAACACTCTTCAACGCTGCTAACTGTTTTGTCACCTTGTGTTCAGCCTGCAATCGAGAATGTCACAACTAGAAACCGGAAACAGATTTTTAAAAAATGTCTTGTGTTCATTAACTCACTTTTTTCTCTAGCTTTTGTAGGCAAGACAATACAGTCAAGGTCGAAGTAGATTCCTCAACTTGCTACATTATGGCATGTTTTATAACAATAATAAATGGCCAAAAACATTGCTGTTTCTTTCTGGATAGAAAATAATCACATACAGAAACTAAGAAATATAATAAATACTCATCAATACTGAATACGAATTTTTCTTTATCAATTCATTATCATAAATAAACAAACCGAAGGTCAAGATGACTTTCACACATCCTTTTAACAAAGCTACATGACGGAAAAATACTGTAAATTTACTTAGTAAACCAATTCATTTTCAGAAGAACCAACTTGTTAGATTATGTGTTTATGCAAAATAAAGATATTATTACAACTGGCATCTTGCTATTTCTGCAACATGTGGACATGCATACATGCATGTGCATGCGCGCATGCACGCACACACACACACACACACGACTAACAAATAGCAGTTATAAAGCCTACCAAACTAATCAAGATTTTCATCAAGGGAATAAACGACAAAAACAAAATGAACACAAGATATATCACGGGAAATCTTTAAAGTCCATCATGATTACTTTAGTGACAGTAAACCTTTGAAATTAGTTAATAAACATTTGAAATTTCAAGCATACAAAAGAAGGGTATTAGAAAAGAAAACTTATACTGGTATCAAACAACTGGATACAAGGACCCGGTATTCTAAATTGCATATGACTGTACCTAATTACATGTATTAGAGAAAGTTCAACATTCTCTGACAACTCAAAACATCATGACAAGTCGATTAGTGAAAACTCTATGATGATGTGAGCATTTATAAGTAGTAGTAACAAGAAGATTTTTAAGCTAGCCATCATCAGCCATATTCAACTCCAGAACAGTGCTCTTCTCATTTAGAGGACTAAGTTGACACCATAAGAACTCTTCTGATGAAAACATCGTGTCAAAATGACTTTCCCTTTAAGAGGAGTAAGAAGATTTTCAAGATGGCCACGGCACCATTTTAGTTTAAGATCAACAAAACATTATGTCTTTTAGCATAAACCCATGATAATATCAGTTTTCATTCAGAAAAAGTATTAATAACAAGATTTTCAAACTGACCCACACCACCCCACCCCCGCAGCCTATCAGACCCCCAGATCAGAATCATTTTCATTTAGGACCAAGAAAATATCATAAGAGGCCTCTTTTTAAAAATCCCCATGTCAATATGACTTTCTGTTCAGAAGGAGTAGCCATCAAAAGATTTTCTAGATGGCTGCTGTGGTGGCTACATTGATGACAGATCTACACCATTTTCATTTAGGAACAAGAAGATATCATAAGAATCTTTTAGTGAAAAACTTGTGCTGGCATGACCATCCATTCAGGTGAAGTAGCAATAACAAGATTTTTAAGATGGCTACTGTAGTAGCCATGTTTGATCTCAGATCAACACCATATTCATCTAGGACCAACCAGACATCATCGGAAGTCTTTTACTGAAAACCCATACTGATATGACCATCCTGTCAGGAATAGTAATAACAACATTTTCAAGCCACTGGATGTCCATACAGTACCGTTTACATCTAGGACTAACAGACCATTGGATAAGGCAATAAGTTAAGTAGATCAGGGGGAATAGTGATAACAAACTTGTGCTAAGGGATGGATGAACATTGGTTGATTAAGTGATTGATGACAGACAACAGACCAGGGTCCCAGGTGGCCAAGTGGCATAAGCATTCCCCTTTAACCTATCAATGTAACCTCAACTCGGTCAGCATGGGTTCAAGTCTCTAGCTCTGCCACTGTGGGTGTGTGAGAAAGCATGTCAGTAGCTTCCCATCAGTGGGTGGTTCTTACTGGGGTTTTCCTGGTAGTTTAATGCTGAGGTCTTCCTTTTTGTTTTTGTTGCTCTTTATTGGCTTTATGTATCTGATATAAATCTCGTCAGACTAGATGCTGAAAAAATTATACAGCTCAAGTGAATTGTTTCTTCTTCCAAATGAAATTTTATAACACCATCATTATAAGCTGAATGTCAAAAAATAATTTTTGTGACGGAGGGACATTGTGCTCATGATTTCCCCTCCACACACAAAAAGTCTCTCTCTCTCTCTCTCTCTCTCTACATATATAAATATATATATATATATATATATATATATATATATATATATATATATATATATATATATATATACACACACACACATATACAGCAACACATGAATTAAAACCAGGATCAGACTGGCAATCTAGCCCCACCTTCCTAAATTAACACTGGTGCAAAGGAAATCAGAGATGGTTTATCCACTATGATGCATCCATGCACAAAGCACTTCACATATGTCTCTCCACTGCAAACATGAACAAATTCAAATTATTAACCAACAATGACCCACAGTACAGTAGCTTATATAGTTAACACACTTTTCATAGCGATAAGACTAAATAAACTGAAGCTATTGACTTGACACGGGAGATTTTTGATACCGAGATCTGGTAGTCTCAAAGGTCATGTAATTTATGCCAAACATTCTCCCTTAATAGAAATAAAATCTTGAAACTCTTTGCAACTATCACTGAGCAGGAGAGAAGGATTAATTATTGAAATAATGACACTTTCCCACTTCACTGTTCATTTCAGCAATAAATTTATTTCAGTTTAATTGCAGACAATTAAGAAACATCTGCTGTTAATTGCTGTTTTTTAAATGGCGCTGTTAAATATGATGCTTCAAGCCAAATGGTTTCATGTAATATCAATGACACCTTCTGTAGCTGAAACTGACAACCTAATTTGATGCCAATTCTGGTAAATATTTCATGAGTGTTGACAATTGCTACTGTTAAGGTATGCTTGGATTAGTATGGGGATCCATTATTTTTTTGTAAACCTTCAACCTTGCATGTATAAATTAGCATATTCAAAGGACAACAAAAAAAACCACTAAAATCAACTCCAGTCATACAGTATGCAAACCACTTGCATAAAAAAAAATTTTAAAAATGTATATACTGTAAATAATTTATTTTTATTATTTTGTTTTAAATATAAATTTATTGGATAATGTCAAATCAGCCATTTGAAGAATTTCCAAAAGGGAAGATATCATCTATATTATGTAGCAGATGTCACTGTTGAAGGATACGAATGGCTTACAAATACTGGATCCCATTTCCCCCCATTCATATAACTGCTTTCAACTACCGGTATATATAACATGGTACAGTAATTGTGTCCACTTGAAAGTACAGAAAAAGAACAATTAGTAATCACATTTCCTACGACTTGAATTCTATTGAGATCATGTAAAACGTGTGCATAATACAGTCTTTACTTTGAAAAAGGATGGATTTTTACACAATAGATCTTATTTGCCTGCAACTTTTGAGTTTGAGTTGGAAAATAAATGAAATAACAATGCTTGATACATGCATAGTATTAATATTCACATTTTTATGACCCTAATTCATGCAAGCTACAAGAAAAACATCCCCAAGTTAATGCTCCAGTTCTGAAATCTATAAATCAATTTTCTCCATTTAACATCCCCTCTAGAAATCAGCACACAAGTATATTATTTACTCAAAGTAAACAGATGGCTGAAATGTACACATCTCTTTCAAGGCAGTGACCACTACCAGGTATATTCAGGACATCATTCATTTCCATGAACTGAGTGACACAAGTACTGAATGACCTAACTAATTCAGGAGAATGCAAAGTATTGCCATGTTATGAGTACCAATATGATAGTTCTGAAGAAAGAAAAAAACAACAGAGATTGCTAGGTATGTTTGTTGTTGAGGCTTTAAGGCCATTTTTTTGGGCATATGAGAGGCTATACATGGTGGCCAGTATACCTGGTGGAGGAAGAAGATTGCAAGGTATTAAATATGGCTGGAGCTTAAAAATAATTATGGTATGATAACTGGATGCTTCAAATGGCCAATGACCACAAAAAGGTTGATTAGAATCTGCTGTGGATTCTTCAACTGGCCTATGACCACAAATAGGTTGATTTGAATCTGCTGTGGATTCTTCAAATGGCCAATGGCCATAAATAGGTTGATCTGAATCTGCTGTGGATTCAACTGGCCAATGGCCACAAATACGATGATCTGAATCTGCTGTGGATTCAACTGGCCAATGGCCACAAATAGGTTGATCTGAATCTGCCTTGGATTCAACTGGCCAATGGCCACAAATAGGTTGATCTGAATCTGCTGTGGATTCAACTGGCCAATGGCCACAAATAGGTTGATCTGAATCTGCTGTGGATTCAACTGGCCAATGGCCACAAATACGTTGATCTGAATCTTTGGCAGATTATTCAATTGGCCAATGACTATTTTCTACTTAACAAGGAAGTTTTATGGAATATGATGAAGTGCATCATCAATACAAGACACTCAAAGTTTTGTCATATATGGGATTATGAGAATGGGGGAACTTACATATGCTGAGCATAGTGGCTAGTGCAAATGGAAATGATATAAAATTAAAGGTAAAAACCACACCTTCATTTTATTTTTGAGACTTCTGGTACATGTACATTCCGTCTTTTTTCTGGCAGGAATTTTATTTATAATGTGCAAAATTCCGACAATGGCAACACTGGCTGAAAATGGTTAGGTAACTGGTTCTGTGTGCCACCAGTGCAGACCTTCTAGTGGAGATTTTAAAATTGTCACACTATAGACAAATGAAGTGAATCTAATTTAGCTGTCATTATATTTTTGTTTTGTTATGCAATTCAGACTGCTATTCAAGCACTCTAAACAAAATAACAACAAATGCAAAAATGGCCACAGCACACTGGCTAGAAAAATAGCAAAGCATCTGAAGTAAATTAAAATTCAGTGTCAAAGCAAGAGAAAATTTTGACCTGTTATCTTAAAGCAAGACAATCTTTCACTCTCAGGCCATTAATAAATATCCATGTTTGATAAGAATCAAACAGTGCATGGCCCTTTAATTATAAGTGGAAAGACTTGAACAAGGAAATAATTTTTATCTTATTTACATTTATTTATTGCATGTATATATTCGTATTGTGAAATTATTTAACAAGAGTCCACAAATGGAACATGATATGCCCATCTCATGACCACTTCCCTATCTAGGAATTTGGCAACTGTATGATAAGTTTATCACCTAAGGAAAGTTCATCCAAATACCTCTAAGAGTTAAAAAGTGACCAACTGGACATGAAAACAGGCCAATGACTCATATTATCCATGTGTAGACCTTCAACCTCTAGGCAAGGGGTATGACTGAATTTATAAGACTCTGTCGAGCCACAATATATAAATAGCTAATGGATTGATGTGATTGATTTGTATATTACCTTGAGGCTGGGAGCACAGCTATAGTCTGTAACACTGTCAAATCATGATATAACTGAGTTTCAATAGTTTCAGTCACTAAAAAGTTATACCAGTCAAGGATACAAGTTTTTCCTTCCTGTGACCTTAGCCTGAAGATGGTGGTAGCTAAGGCATGTGACACACCATCTATATTTCATATATTGGGTAAAGTTTCATTTAAATTAAATATCTTCAGTGGTCCAAAAGTTACATTCCAGATATGGATACAAATCACAGACTTGCATTTCTTTATATTGACACCTAAACCTTGTTGCGGGAGGTGTGACTGTGGTATCTCACCAGCTATTAATTTTTTTTAAAAAATGTTTCTATTTGAAGCAGTCTTTCAAAGCCACTAATGTTCTACTGTCCAAAACAAAATTCCAATAATTCAAGCAAGACTTTATTTCTTTGCTGTTTTTCAACTGCAGAGTGTTAAAACTGCTTCTGATATTTTCAATCAAATCAGACCTCCAAATTAGCCACTGTGGCAGCCATAGAACAAACTAACTACCATTAGATCACTTTTGGTGAAAATCTAATGATAATATGACCATCCATTCAGAAGAATTCATTGCAAGATTTTCACAATGTTATTGTGGCAGCCACAAATGAAGTCAGACTGGCACAATTTTCAATCAGGACCAAACAGATACTGGAATTAGTATCCCATGGAAAACCCCATGCTGATTTGACTTCATTCAGAAAGAGTAGCAAGATTTTCAAGATGGCTACTGTGATGGCTGTATGGATATCATCAGATAGGACACCATTACAGCCTGACATGTATAAATTAGCATTTCACCATAAAGCTTACTTGAAAGGCACTCGTTAAAGGTCAATAAAATCATTTGATGCATCTATAAGCATTGTTTCCCCCACTGTATGCCAGTTTTTTTTACTTTGTGCTAATGAAAAACACTGACATTTTCAACTGATAAATCAGTATTTTTTACTTTTATTTCATAATAAATCAATAACAAACTCGCCGTGTATTATATCAGTTTAATGTTGTTGGCACTGTGCTAACATGGATATGATTATTTCATACAGATGGAATAACATTAAGATTTTCAAGATGGCTGCTGTGGTGGCCATATTTGATGATCATCAGTCAACACTATTTTCACACAGGACCAGCTAGACGTCATATGAAGTCTTCTGGTGAAAACCCCATATCAATATGACTTTCCACTCAGAAGAAGTTGCAATAACCAGATTTTCCCTTGGTAGCCATACTGGACATGATATCAGCACCACTTTCATTCAGGACCAACAAGACATATTATCAAAATATACAAAGGAAAAACTAAGCTTTTCATAAAACAACACAGTTAAAGAAACATAACTAAAAAGCAGGAAGTAGTGGGAATAATCAAGTTCACATACCAAGGTAGCAAATTTACAACCAATGGTAACAGTGAAGCAAAGGCTGTATCTAAATTGACAAAGGCCAAGTTAACCTTTGCCATGCAACATGAAAAATGGAAATCAAAAAAGCTCTCTCATATGACAAAACTAAGAATCAACAAATGAAATGTACTAAGCATTCTACTACATGGAACTGAATGCTGGAAAACCACCCAAGCAATCAGCAAGAAAATGGACTCATTCGACACCAAGCACCTTAGAAAAATAAGAAATATTTTGGCATGACATGTAATGAATGGCCTCAGTCAGAAGAGGTAAAAACAAAAACATCATTCTGACATGGAGAACAGCAAAACCCATTTTGCTTCATGTTACTAATACACTGACCTTTGTAACCAAATTCAATAGGTCTGTTCCATACCTTAATTGCAAGCCCTCAACAATCTTCAAGTACATGGTGTAGAAGTTATTATGCAAAAACTATACTTTTTCTTCAGATCAATAACCTTGATCTTTAATCGTTTGATTCCCAGACCTATAGGCTTCTTTATTATCTTAAATGTAAGATGTAAACAAATTTTGTTGAAATGAAATGACAAAGAAATGAAAATTTTTAACCAGTGACACTGACCTTTGACCTAAAGACAACCAAAGATTCTACTCGAAGTGCAAATCATAACAACATTTTGTCAGATCTGTCAATTTGAAGTAGTTATTGTGCTGAATCCATTTTCAGGGCTATCTGGGACCCAAGCTTCAATTCAAATACACATGAAATTATGTGAGGACAAACTGTTTCTCCATGTAAAGCATCCTCATGAAATACTTAATTTTCCAGTGATGCTCCCTTTTTTATATTTTTTGTCAGCCATGGCTAGACTTACCATCAAGCCAACGTGACAGTTAATCCTCCTCTGATGTGGTAACATCCAAGAAAGAGATGTTCTACTGAATTTGAATGTAAGCAGCAGCAAGAGTTCAGCAATTAAGCGATGTCCTTTGTTGCCATAATGGTGCTTAAATTGGTGACAATACATGTATAAATCATTAAAGTAATCAAAGCTTTCTCAGTACTGTCTAATCATTCAGATAACAAGAAGAGAAGAAGGATTAATGCTACTTCAGTACATGTCATTTTGACTATGGCATTATACATGTATTATCAGTGTGGACACTTTTTTAAAGATTGCTGAGTGGCCCCAGATGCCTGAGTTTTCTCAAGCGCTTGCCTTTACCAATCACTGCCCTGTCTCTTGGACTCGGTCAATATCGATATGTGAGAAAACTGCCAGCCTGCCAGTAGCTCCCATGGATCGATGGTTCTTACTAGGGGTTTCCATGTTCATACTTCACCAGTTATATTGGCTGTCATTTTATAGCCTATCTTGTGCTGAGAAATGGTGTTAAAACCCCAAAACAACAACAACAACACCAAAAAGACTGCAGAAAGTAATTTAACTTGTAAATATAACAATGATTATGTACTTCTTCCTTTTCCTTTCTATCCTTCTGAAAGCGAGGGACTTTAATGTTTATTCCAGGGTTTCTGTCTGGGACTCCTCATCCTGAAACTCTATTCAGAACCCTGCATTTTTGTTCTTTCATTCAGAATGACCCTAACTACTGACCTTTTGGCCTGAAATACATAATCTTCTTCTGTACCTCATATACTAACTGTTTGCAAAGTTTAGTCCAGGTCTGTGATATGATATATAACTAATACGATTGTACAGAAACTATTTTCTTCTTTCAATCACAGTGACCATGACCTTTGGCCTGAAAGTGATGACCTACTTCACTTCCTTATACAGTATGCAAGCTATTCACAAAGTTTATTAATGTTAGATGGGCAAAACATTTTGACTCCAAAATTTAAAGGTTTCTTCCTTACCGTAAGTGCAAGCCATCTGGAGAACTCAGTAAATGTGTAGAAATAAAGTTGGGATCAGACATCATTAAATAACATGTTCAATATTTGGGCAAGAATATTAAAATGAATGCAAGCATATACTTCAAGACAAAGTTGACATTGGTTCAGATCAATGTTAATTTGGTGGAACATCAACACAATAGGCTGTACTGTGCCAAGGCAATAAGAGTAACCCAGGCTGATTTAGGGAGAATTCAAACCTGTGACCTTTTTATTACAATTCCATCATGCTAACCATTAAGCCACCATGGCTCCTAATTGTGATCACAAAAATTAAACATTCCTAATCTACGACAAATTATTGAACATTCATTATATACGATGAAGCTGCAACATTATCTACTCGTGTATGATTTGTACGTTCTTTAATCAGTTTTTTATCAAAGTCACTGATATGAATCATATACAATATTTATGTACACAGTTATCAGGGTATTTACATGTAATGTAACACCACTCTGTCTCAAGCAGGAAGTTTTATTTCATATAGCAAGTCATTCTCCACACACTACTTTTTTGTTTGTATGAACAGTACAACACAAAAAGTTAGATCTCAAGTATCAAAACTGGTTAAGGAAGTATACATTCAATGATGAATAACATTCCTTGGGAAACATTTCAACTGTTTACTAATTGAACTTGAGTTGAACCCCCCAAAACTGTAATGCTATACATAACTAAAGCTACTTCTATGATTTATCATTACAAATCAAGAGATTGACATTTTTTATTACACATCCCCATCTCTGCCCTCACCTATGCCAAACTCTTGATCAAGGCATCATTCTCATAACCTGCAACATACAGTACTAACCTTCTGCTATAGCCCAACATTTAAGTTCGACAATACTATAGAGCTAAGAAAATCTCATAGCCCGACATCCAGAACATTCATATTTGAAGTCAGACAAGTAAATTTTCACAAGCTGGCAGATTGGGAAGTGATTTTATATTTTTTTTAAAATCAAGCCAGACAAGCTCTAATATTTTAAACACTTTATCTACATTTATCTGACCAATCATGCCCTCCAGGCATTCTGAATGCTTTAATCTACTGCCCTTTATTTATTCAATCACACAGTAAGTGACCATTGACTACTCTCTCGTGTGCCAAGTTATCTTACTGCTTGACTGCACGAAGTTCAAAGTGATCAAATTATTAGCCAATCAAAATCCTACAACAAAACAAATCTGGAATTATTAATTAAACGTGTTTAAACTGTTTTACTGTATTTACTCATTCCACATACCCAAAAGCAGATCAACCTTTGATTTCAATCCACCAAGTGGTGAATGCAATGAAATTAACGAAAGGTACTTAACAGACAGAAGTGAGAGTAAAGAGCCTTGAATTGTTTTAATTGATAATACAGATGATCAACTTCATTGTTAGAATTGCATTTCAAGTGAAACAATTATGCTAATAAGCAACTGTCTGCGTTTTGCATTTAAAGAACAAATGTATGTTATAACCACTTTAGTAACAGTAGTTGTCAGATGAGGTCATCTTTTCTATTTGGATAAACTGTTTTTGCAACTAAGTCATAAGAAAGATTCTAAGACGGAAAATTCACATGAAAGTAGAGGGGGAAAATGTAAACCAAGTCCTGTGTCAGATTTATGATTTTCCCACACCTTGGCACTCTCAAGATTTGCCAATGCCTGCCACCACCACCACAACCACCATGCACCCAAAACAAAGCCATAAAACCTTAGTCTTTAAAGATCTTTACTCCATGAAAATATGATGTCTCTGAAAGCCTTGGATTTTAAAACCAGTCAGTACTCGATAGCAAAGTGCCTTAATACTTTCAAATCTGTTCACACCCTCAAATTTTGCCACCCCAGGCAGATGCCTTATCTGCCTAATGGGAATTCAGAGACTGACTGAGTCCAAGGTAACTATTTTCCAAAGAGATATAAGCCCCACTCTGTGTTAGCAAAAAATGTCAAATATAAGATAACAAAGTGACTAAGAAATTTTCAGCCACAATGAATGGATAATTATCACTGGCTTGAATTTATTTACTCTGAGGGAAAGATGTTTTGCAGTTATTGCTGACAGTATCCCAAACTGGAACACATTGGAAAAGAAGCAAAACCAAGTTTTGTAAAACTCAACAATTTAATTATTAAAGTAATAAATGAAAAATGTGAGAGGAACTTACAGTATAATGAAGTAAATCTAAATTAGTCCTTATAAAGGTCTATGAAAGTCCTAAATGAATGAAAAGTCCCTTATAATTTCAATACCAGAAATGTACTGGTCCTCCAAGACTCATATTGTAGAATTCTTTCGACTAAATTTATAACAGTTCCAGAATAATATTATCGTCCAAATAATGAGCACTTTCTATCACCAATGAACAGTCCAAACAAATGTTTTTCCTCTCAAAATATATCTAAGTACTAAGTACAACACAAAATACATCTGTAGACTTACATCAGGAACACAAAAAGACTGACTCCAGAAATTGGAATGGAACTAAATGCTTAACTTTCTCCGTATATACACCATAAATTGCGATTGTATTTTGCAGTGGACCCCATATGACAACATACACTATTGATTTACGATGTACTAAGTCACGATGTACTATATTCACACAACCTCAAACAACCAATGGGGAAGCCACAGAATTCTTCTCAAAACTTCCATACCCCATCAGTCACTGAGAAAATACATCATAGGTGCCATTTTAAGTCTTATTATTACAATTATTATAATAAATATCAACATGTACATAAACAACTATGTTATTTGTGTTTTCAGAGCCAAATTACACACCCAAATTTATAACAAAAAATATTCTATACAGTTTACGACCATGAACAAAAATTACAAAAATTAAATAAAAATCATATACCAGAAGTTACATAAAACAGATATACATAACAAATTCAACTGGTGTAGTCATCAATGGAACTGGATGACATACTAAGAGCAGAAGACACAGTTCTGTTGAGTCTTGAGAAGTTGAGAAACATATGAATTCCATTAAATTCCTTTAAATTCTTGCTGAAAGAAATACAGATGCTACTGTGTCAGACCAAGAAATAGTGAGAATAAAAAACATAACAATTTATTGCAAATTAACTCAACAAGTGGCTGAAAAACAAATTTGATCAACCCTGCAGAATCATCCAGTAACATCAATTTTAAGATATATGACCTTCAAACATCTTTCAGGGACCCCATGGTTCGGTAAAAAGACAAAACATACCAGAAAACAGCCAATGGACAATGTTTGGTGAATTTCCATCCATAGGATAGGTAGTTACATAAACATGGTTTTACAATTATCACCCAATTAAAGCATAATGAAAACTGGAACAGAACAATTCCAAAAATTATATGATTAGAAATATTTAACAAAGCAATTTTCTTCATTGTGCCAACTGACCATTTACCACTGATAGATGACAACAAAGATATTGCAGAATGGGAGGGGAAAGGGAACCCTCAGAAGTTAAAAATACAAAATTTGAAAAGGAACTAAATGTAGTTATTTCAAGTTCAATCAGATTTGCTACTTTTCTTAAAATTATATTCAAAGATAAAAATTGTTTTCAAATAATCATGGATCAGTATGTTAATGTAATCAGCAAAAATGTCTACCATTAAACATTATTGCATATCAGATATCTAACTATACTCCTGTGACTTGTCAAGGCAAATAATTTTTCTTTCAGATTGATTGATTGTATTTATATGGCACATCAGCACTGTTAGGCTTTTTAGCACCATACCAATTATTATATAAACCACCCAAAATCCAACATTAACCACTCTCCACACTGTAGCGCAGGGGGAAAGTAACCCAAATTCATTCAATATTATATGTGTCTTCCTGCTACAATAGGTATAAAATTTGGTAGAAGGACAGGGCATGCATGTTGAGACCACAGTAGAAGCATTGCTGCAAAATTTGTCCTTGTTGTTGCTGTAGGGTTTAATGCCATTTTTCAGATAGGCTATACGTGATGGCTAGTATAAATGGTGGAGGAAGAACTAAAGAAAACCCAGGAAAGAACCACCAACCCACAAGAAACTACTAGCAAGCTTTCTCACCTACCCACACTGGCCGAGCCTGAGACTTAAACCCACACAGTCAGAGGTAAGAAACCAGTGATTAATAATTGGGAGCGTTTTAAAACACCTGAGGCTCCAAAATGTGTTCTTGAAAATGGTGAGCAAGCATGTTGTAGAATGATTTGTCTTGGTTACACAACAATTCATTCACCAAGGGGTTTTTTTAAATTTTTTTAGTTGGTTTTAACAGCACTCTGAACATACTACTGGCTATATAATGCCAAGAAAATAGCAACTAAGTACCATTCCCAAGGATAAATTAAGGCAACCCACCAAGACAGACCTTGGCAGGTATCAAACCTACAACCCTTTGATAATGAGTCTGATGCTCAAACATCTGAACTACTGTAGTACCCTATATCTGTGACAATAACCCCACGGTCATAGGAGTAAATGTGACAATAAATTGTCTTCCTTTTATCCCATGTGTGAACTGAGAAATATAATCAAATGCAAAAGGCCTAAACCAAAACCTCAACACAAAGTTGGCACGATATGACCTTCACCCCAACAGGTAAAAACTAAAAACTGGGAATTGTATGTCACAAAATGAATTGCCTTAGCTTCATAAAGAGTCATTGTAAAAGCATGAAAAACATTCATAATGGCAATATTAGCAGAAATAAGAGTAATGTGATGGGCATGTGCATAACCTACACTTAATA
Organism: Sinohyriopsis cumingii; assembly: GCA_028554795.2. Lineage (NCBI taxonomy): Eukaryota > Metazoa > Mollusca > Bivalvia > Unionida > Unionidae > Sinohyriopsis > Sinohyriopsis cumingii. Next base: position 11,302,956 of record CM068830.1, read on the forward strand.
GCTTACTAAGAAGGCACTAGAAGAGCATGGTTGACTCTGGACATTATTGACCAGTATGTTTCAATGATCTGGACCTTTGGTCAAGGTATGTAGTCTTGAACTAAAATGTATGCACAGAAACAATCAATTTCTTATATGACTGTGACTTCTACCTGCTAGACCCCATAAAACAAAGGTTTCTTTATTAGCCTAGGTGCACACCATCAACTAAACTTTGTTCAAGACACCAGCTCTAAAACAAAACTTACTGTGCAGAGACCCTTTTGCTACATATTACAATGACCTTATCATTTGACTTTACGAGCTTGAAATCAACAAGCCTCCTCCAAATCTTGCATAAAAATCCCTCCATATACTTTGGTAAAGAAACCCAGAACAGAACCAAACTTTTATGCAAAGACAATTTATTTTCTTTCAGTCACAGTAAATTTGACCTTTGGCCTTAAAATCTATAAGCTTCTTTTTTTCACTCAACACATAAGTCACCCACAAGCTCTAGTGAAGATAAATGATCAAAAATTTAAACCTTGGTGCAAAAACATTTTTCTTCATTCAGTGACCTTGACATTTTACCCTCTGATCCCAAATTGATGGACTCCTTCCTTACCACAAGCGAATGTTGGCCACTAAGTTTAGTCCAGGTTTGTGATATAGAACTAATGTTATTGTGTGCAAATAATTTTTTTTCCAGATTGATTGATTGTATTTATATGGCAGATCAGCACTGTTAGGCTTTTTAGCACCATACAAAAGGTAATATGTAGGATTATTTAAAAGAGATAAAAGGTTTCTTAGCAAACAGCTATAGAAATATCAAACAGTTAAAAGCAGAACTATAAGACGGTAAAGGTAATATGTAAAATTTTCCAATCAACAGGGAATGTAAATGGTGTTTGTTAATGAAGATTTAGATGAAAAGGTATAAGGTTGGTATAGACATTACATAAAAATGCTCAAAGTGATAGCATAAAAATTATAGTTTAGAATAAATGTTTACTTTGCTCAGGAGTCCTATAATACAAGAGACATTTATTGTATCAAAGAGTTCCTTCTTGTCATGTGCATTGTAGTACTGATTGTGCATAGGTTGCAGATAGAAACACTCACAAAGTGCTTAACAATGAATGGTTCATTGCATGAAACGCACTCTGGTTGGTCTTCACCTTTTAGCATGTGGGTGTGGTTTATGTAAGTATGGCCAATTCAAATTCTTGCAATGACTACCTCCTCCCTACCAATGATTCTGAGTGAAGGAGTCTATTCTCCAAGGGCTGCCTTGATGGCATGATGTTTGTTATTTACTGCATCATTCCATGATGCCTGCCACTTCTGACATAAAGACTCTTTGATACTTGGTTTAAAATCAGCATACAGTATTTTAAAATCAGATGGTTCTAGGGATAGGGCCATTTTAGCAGCACCATCTGCTTTTTCATTACCTTTAATACCAACAGGGCTGGGTAATTGTGGGAGGTACTCAGCTCAGTATATTTGATGAGAATATTGGTTAATAATGTATTTTCCAGTTTTCTATTGTGTAGAAAATTAAGTACTGACAGTGAGTCGGCAAAGATAATGCTGTTTCAAAAATGTGGTTGCTTTTGATATATTGCAGACCAGAGCAATGTATATTACTCTAGATTTAGCTGAAAAACATTAATGTACCATTTGGTAAGTGAACTTGTGTTGCGTGTTTTCCACTAACAACGGCTGCAGCAACCTTTTCCTCATCCTTTGATTCATCAGTATAAATTTTTGTGCAGTTTTTAAATTCGGTGAGGAGTTCATGATAACAGTTGTGGAAGATGGAAGGGTTTGTCTCTGATTTTTTTCCATCATGTAGCATAAAAAGTATTTTTGTTTGACCAAGTACACAGGGTGGTGTTTCGGAGAAGGATGTTTTCTTAAGTTTAGAAAGATCAGTTTTTATACTGTCATGGTTGGATGATATTCTAATGCCAAAGGAAGGTATGACATTTGGTTTATTTTCATATAAGGTTTATTATTTGAGTTGAAAAACAGCTGAAAAAGCAGGGTTCAGACCTTAATTTGAGAGCATACTGTACGGAAAGGATTTCTCTATGATGTGATAAAGGTGGCTCATTCGCTTCAGCTAGAAGGCTTTTAATCGGAATGTCTTAAATATTCCCAGAGCAAGTCTTATTCCTTGATGGTAAATTGGGTCAAGCATCTTCAAGTATGACTTTCTGGCCGAACCATAAACAACGCAACCACAGTCCAGTCTGAAGCAAATAAACGTTCTATATAAATTGAGGATGACCTTTTTATCAACACCCCAGTCAGTGTGCGCTACTATTTTAAGTAAATCAAGAGATTTCAAGCATTTAGCTTTTAAGTTCTTTAGGTGTGGAATAAAAGTCAGTTTTCTGTCAAAGAAAATACCTAAAAACTTTTTTTTCTCAACAACTGGAATAGGTGTTCCATCCAGCATGAGTTTAGGTTAATCATGACATCTTCGTAACTGACAGAAATGCATACATACTGATTTTGATTTTGAGAATTTGAAACCGGTAGTATCGGCCCCATTTTGAATCTGGTTTGTAGTTTGCTGTAGTTGTCTTTCAATTGTATGCATGTGCTTTGATCTATAACATATTAGAAAATCATCAATGTATAAGGAACAATCCAAACCAGGAGCCAAACACTCGGTGATGCTATTGATTTTGATGTTGAAAAGGGTAACAGATAAAATACTGCCCTGGGGCACATTTCATGCATTTCAGAGAGGGTGGAGTTTTCTTTCAGTCACTAACCTCAAACACTGACCTCTGTGTCCTTGGTTTTGTCCTTACCTTAAGTGCAAGCAATCAACAAAGGTTATTCCTGGTCTGTGATGTAAATCAAATGATATTGTGCTGAAAATATGTCATCTTTTAGTCACAATGACCTTGACATTTGACCCATAAATCTGTAAGCCTCTTCTAATCCTAAGTGCAAACAAAGGTAACTGCAGATGCTGGAGAAATCAAATGATATTTGTAATGGATTGACATATGCACATCATAATGCACTGCTTATGGCATACATATAAAACTTTTCAACCTTGAAACATTTTTGCTGTAAACACAACTCTGTCCACGATTCCAAGGTCAAAAGGCAAGTAAGCCTGTCCTGGAATGAAGTGTATTCATAATGATTTCTGCATATTATGATGAGACCTATTAAAGAGTTTAGGAAATGTGTGTGTGTGTGTGTGTGTGTGTGATTTAGATTTTTAACGTAGCTTTAACAATTTTTCAGTCATTGTCTACAATGTCTGCAGTGTGGCAGTTTATGGTGACATAGACATGTAGCATCATGTCCCACCCAGTCACATAGGCCTGACACCAGGCCTAACACTAACCTCTTAATGCTGAGCGCCAAGTGAGGCAGCTGTTAGTACCATTTTTGTAAGTCTTTGGTATGACTCAGCCTGGGATCGAATCAAATGTTTGATACATGTTACATATGCCATCATGGTGGCCAAATGGGATGTTGTAAAGGATATACGGACCACATCAAACTTTGCAAAACTTTAGGATTAAAAGAAAGAAATGCCATACTTTTTGTGATTTATTAGCATTTATTTATGTGTTAATTACATATCTTCCTATGTAAGAGAATCATCACACGATATTCAGTTAACCCTTTACCTCATAGAGCATAGTGACAAAGTGCAGCGCGCTATAAATAGAACACCTGTTACCTAGTCGACAGCATACACATAGGCCTGCCTGTGAACTGTTAAGCAATGTAGTGTATGTTATGTTTAACAGCAGTTTTAACCATTTTACATTTTTGGTACACATCTATTATATGTGGAAAAATTGAAGACTAAAGTCCGATTGTTATAGCTGTGTAATTATTTGTCATGGAAAAAAATTTTATGTGCTTTAAAATCGAGAGAGAACTCGTTTACGTCTTGTCAGTGAGGCCGCGTGACCAACTGTAGCTGCCATTTCCCATACTCAAAATTTACTTGTTTTTCGTCTGCGTCTACATCACTAAGTCATCTGAATTTGATAATCAATAAAAACTAATTGCTGCCTGCATAAATATTAGAGCCTTTACCTAAGTTATTGAATCTTTCATAGTTGCGATTCTAATTGTGAAAACTTCGTAAGTACTGAATGAAATCCTGCCTGTGAATTGTTAAGCAATGTGGTGTATGTTGCGTTTAACAGCAACTTTAACCATTTTACATTTTTGGTACACATCTATTATATGTGGAAAAACTGAAGAGCAAAGTCCGATTGTTACAGCTGTGTAATTATTTTTCACAGAACAATTTATTATGTGCTTTAAAATCGAGAGAGAACTCATTCACCGTCATGTCAGTGAAGCCGTGTGACCAACCGTAGCTGCCATTCCCAATACTCAAAATTTGCAGGTTTTCATGTGCGTCTACATCACTAAGTCATCTGAATTTGATAATTTATAAAAACTAATCACTGCCTACATCAATATCAGAGCCTTTACCTAAGTTATTGAATCTTTCATGGTTGCGATTCTAATTGTGAAAACTTTGTACATACTGAATGAAATCCGCGACCGCCATTTTGGAGAGTGGAGATTATGACCTAGTTACTTTAAATAGCAGCTATCGACCAGTGCATAAACAGCAACCACGTGATCTGACGTAATTGTCATTTGCAGAAATGAATGTAGTATCTAATGTGGGGTTTCCCCAAAGGTGGCGCAACAAAAACCAGCTCAAAATGGTTTATGTTTACAGCAGGCGTCAAAAGGCGCTTCCATGTGAAGGTAGTAGAGGCGTCCAAAGATGCTTGCATGAGGTAAAGGGTTAAGCAGTTGTTTTCTGTTGAAATATTCTGTAATTCCTCTGGTCCACATATTTTTTCACTTGTCATATCAGTTTGTTTTACGTTTCCACTGGCACTTTCTGATATGTCTTGCACCCCACCCCACGTTGGAATCCCACTCAAAAGGTTCCTGCATATTTTACCAACAGTGTAGCAAGTAAACTGAAGAATTCAGTGTCAATGTGGTAATCAGCAACCTCTCTAATATCTTCAAAATATCTTATATAGGGTGACAGCTGTAGTGTAAGCCTAGTTACAGTTTTTAGATGACAACTTATACAACAACAAACATAGCAAATTCTTCTACATTAAGGTACACAATGTTTCTTTCAAGCAGAGTTTGTTTTATTTTCATCTATCTCAAGCTATAAACATTTTGGCAAATAGTATAATGGATTTAATATGGTACTGTGAATCCCAATCCCCTACACCAGAAGATTAAATTATAGTACACTTTGATACATATCTTGGTACAGAAATATCAGGGTATACTGTAGCATGCATGATTTTGTGGTATCCAGGTCTACTCATATTTTACATAGCATAAAAAATGGCAGATTAAACCTTATAGGTTTTTGTCATTTTCGTCTGAAATTTGAGTAGGAAACACATTTTGAAAGCTATTTCTGAATACATCTGAAAACACCAACTTCCAGGTGATCATCCAATAAAATAGTGCCTAGTTGTGTTAGAAACATCGTTTTTTCATTGGCTACTTGCCTCGCACATGAGCAGAAGGGTAAAAGTGGGGGGGGGGTGCTTTACAGACCCATTATTTTCGTATCGAGACCACTCTTTATTCCAAATGCCCATCTTATCCTACTTTTTGCAAAGGTTCATCTGTCTGTTTGCAGTTCATACCGGTTTGCCTTAGATCTGAAACCAAAAAGTCTAAAATCTGACCACAAAATCGGATTCTGACCACTGGGGGGCGATTTTGGGTAGAAAAAAAAATCAGGTCCAAAAATGAGGTTTTTCCCTCTGTATTTTATAGTGCAACTAAAAATTCCAGATTATTTGGTATCATTGTAGAGCTACATCTGTCTTACAGTCTAGCTTTCTATAATACCACCCACTTTAGTGTATCTTACATGACCTTGATGCTACAGAGCTCGACAGTAGACTACTACCTTCAGCCACTTAAACTCATCACCAGGGGTTAATGTGTTAAGAAATAATCCCAAGGCTATCCATCAAAAAGATACATGTATCAAATGTACATTAGAATTTCTAAGTTACTTCAAACAACTCTCATCAGACTTCATCTATATGTAAATCATGTCCTGGGTTCTCATGTAACACAAGTCACTAGGAAATAGCCAACACAGAGAAGAGTCACCATGCAGATAAGAGGACATTCATCATTACTGTCCGAACAATACCAATGTATATGTATATCTATGTTAGAAGATTGCAAAGGCTCATTCATTGTAAAATACTAAGTACATGTATGATAATAAATAAATGGAAATCTAAGGCAGTTGATAACTGTGATGTGATTTTTCAATTATAAAAATTCTCAATACCTTTACCCTGACATTTTTTAATTTTTGTGTGCAGCTCAATGGAAGAAAGGTAGCTATTACATTTTCTTTTTTTATATAAATTTATTAATTAACCTAATTCCATTTCAAATCAATACATGTTCCATATGAGTGGACGAGCAAACAAATGACCATATTCCATTCACTTTTTTTTCCAGAGCCAGTTTAAAATCAAAAACCTTAAATTCTGCACTTGGTGCTCCTTAAGTTGCCATTGCATTTTCTTCCAGTCATAATACCATGTGCATAAAGCTAAAAGTGTTTCTTTGTTTTCTCGTTTTATTGACTCATAAAAACCATTTCCTGTTCCATATTTGATTAATTCCATAATTCTATTGGTCTCTGGTTTCTTTATCAGAACTAGAAACATCTGCTACTTTCTGTTGGTCAGTCTCGCAAGAATCATGCTCCTTGGCACCAAAAAAATTATGCAGAGTTGCCACTGTAAAAGTACATGAATGATCACTCAAACTGACACAAAAAATGGCTAAGTTTACGACAATTAACATGGGAGTTCGTATTCCTCCAGACAAACAAAAGAAGTCCAAAACTCTTGGCACCATTTCTCTAAATGTCATGAGCAATAAAATGCAAGCAGATGTACAAATTTGTAAAAACCAAGATGTAGTTTTCTTACCTTTGTTCTGACATAACTTGTAGTGCATACCAACTGTCATACATGCCAAGTTTTCTAAGGCCAAATCAGGAACAATCATTTTTGTCATAAATTCAAGTACAAAAATGCACATTGTACCGAACTAAGGATATTACCTACAATGAATAATAATTACTCATCTTTATAAATTTTCTTGTACAATTTTCTTAATCTCACAAAACATATTTAAGAACCTTCTCAAGAATCAGTTAGTACTTCAGAAACTTGTGAAACACTGGTACCTGAAATTTATGGGTTTTTTTCAATGAGTGCTTTCCTTGTCTTGTAGAGAGCTCTTTTTGCAGCAATACACAAATCATTTGAAGGTTTGAGTTCAAAATTGTCACAGTTGGCATTTATGTTGCACAATATTAATGATGACTGTTTTTCCACACACATTTCCAGATAGTCTGTATGAATCTTCCTCAACATGCTGAAACAGCACTCAGGATCAGCAATCTCAAGATTAAGGTAACCAAGGGCCTTCAGGGTCAGGCCATGAAATGGAAACTTTACAATCATCTTTGCTGTAACTTTTTCATAGAAGGACATGAGACTCCTGAAGAAGCAGCTTAGCTGTGTTAGAGAAATGTCTGGATTGCTGTCATTTGCATCACCTTAGGCACATGATTGACAATTTCTCCATTGCACCCTGCTGCATTCTTTTCAAGATCATTTTCCCCCTCCAGAAATGTTCAAAAGTGTGCCACCAGTTGTGCAGTACACAAAGCTTTTTCCCTTTTCACTAAAGTTCACAGATTTAATTTGCATAACCAAGTACTGTTGATCTTGCAAACATATTTCCTTTTTCCAACTGCAAATTTTCCTCTGAATCCGTTAACATAGCAGAAAATACTTATACTTAGCAGATTTTATATTTCCTAGAGTTTTTATCAACAAATCAGTGGATGAAAAGATGGGGTTGAAAATCAAAAGACAACTGGACAATCCAGGAGACTAGGCATATATGAACAGTGCATACAAAGGTCAGCTAAAATAAATTATTAGTGAGTAGCCAATATCCGACCTGAAAGGAAGCTGAAAACTTCATCCCAAATTGTGCCTCACATAGCTGCTACTAGTAGTCAAACACAAAAACAAGGTGAAGAACTACTTGTTGGTCTAAGACTGACAGTGTGATGGATGGAATAATGTTTAACCAAAACAGGTATCAAATAGCATGTGTCTAATTATGTTTTGATCAAAACGATCATTTGGCAACAACAATTGATCAAAACTTATTAACAAATTATTAAATTTGTATCATTTTACTTGAACTGACTCCAGTTTCTTTTGAACAACAGAAAATTAATTGGTTATCCGAAGCAAATTTACCAGAACTGCAACAAATTTAACACGGGTGAGCTGATAATTCAAGCAGTTATTTTTAAGTTTATAAAGCAATCAATATCATTAAGTAGGGGTGAAACGATTCATTGCTATACTGATAATTTTGCTGTAATGATACACTTGTTAATACTAGAGGCAGAGAATCGATACAAAACGATAATTCATTTTATGCACATTATTTTAGTCTTCAGCAGTCATGAAAAATTATTATTAGTTTGCCTTGTTATTCTTGAAAATTAGAGTTCATCTGAAACAGCATTTGCATTCAAAGGCACTCATTTTTATTAACAAAATCAAAAAAGACTACTGAGAATACTCACTCGATGTCTACAAATTAACACAAAATGACATGGTTCATAATATGCCATGTTTGGCATGCATAATGAAATACTCTAATCATCATTTAGTAACCACTTTTACGTGATGTTTCTGCATTGAATTTTATCTTGTCCAATTTGGTAGATTTGAAAGCTACACTACCAGTGTTTCACACAGTGAAATATGTTACACTGAATTTTATTGGTGGTTATTGCTTATTTATCAGTTTATGTTAAACAGTAACCACCAATCAGAAATTAATGTAGCTTATTTAATGCATGACAAACAGGAAGTACTGGCAAAGCAACAGAGAAACTTCAGGCAAAAGCTATTATGTGTGTGATATGTGAAGTACTTCGAGATGCTGTCAGGGTGTGCGATTGCATGAATCCAGCAAAATTCGTACACTGAATTCATACACTTGGAGAACAACGATGTGTGAGATACTCCTGCAAATTTGTTAAAAGTCCCACATATGACAATGTGCTCAGCGAAGTATACAATTTTTATTTAACCATTTTTGTCGCGATGTCCGTTTTTTGGGTAGATGTTTACACATCTGGGTTCTTAAAACATGACATGATTGGCATTTTGTGCCCAGGAATAAGCATTATGACATAGTTTCAAACTTCAAGAAAGAAGTTTAATAAATGTGTTTAAAATAAAGGCTACTTAGGAAACCCATAATATCTTATTCCTGGTGTGATTTATTACAAATTCGTTCAGCAAATACTGGCTGATGATAGTGATGACAACAATAATTGTTACAGTTATGAAATATAATGGATTATTGTAATTGGAAAAGTGTTAATGGAGGTACCAGTGAGTGATTTTAAACCCAAAAATGGTGCTAAATACAAGTCAGATTTACATGTTGGATGGACAAAATTTGATGGCACAGTGGTCAATCTCACTTTCAGTGGTATTTCAAAATTAAACATAAAAGGCGCAGAATACTGAGTCAAATTGTAAAAAAGCCAATTTAAAGGTATAATGCAATTTTCATTTCTTTATCAATCAATTTAGCTCTGCAGATCATATGCCACATGATTCGACATTGTAAATATTGGAAGCAGACATCATAGTATTTTCCTTCTATGTACATATATGTTTAGTTGTGCATCCACCCTGTCAGTGAAAATGGACTTGTCCAGGAAATGACAAACGAGCAGGGTAGTCTTTTACACTGTAAACATCCTTTTTTGTATGAAATGCACAGACGATAACTTTGTTAGTGCCTGCTCCCCCCACCCCCATAATCAGATTTAAAATTATACAATTATAAATCAGTTAATGTACATAGTTATGTGCATCTTTTATCTCATTTGTGCTTTTCGTTTTTTAAAAGGGGGGGGCAAACAAACGGTGAGGTATATGCAGACTATACAGTTACAGTCAATTTAGTAATATTTAATCAAAAGCATGTTTGAAAAAGAAATCGTTTTTCGCTTCTGAACAAATTTTTATAAGGCTGACACTGAACCCGGTGACGTCACGCGTCATCCGAAATGGGCCAGATAAGTAAGTAAATATGGTATCGTACTTGGGAACCACTCGAATTTAGGACCTTCGATGATAGTGTAGTTTCACCCTGTCGATAAAATGAAATGACAAGGTCTTACCAAATGTAATGTCGCACTGACCTGTTCTGTCCAAATATCATAAATCACACTGAACAATAATGTCGCAAAGCAATCTTATGTCAGAGAATCTGGAATAATTATGAATCAAGGACTACTTACAGATATGGTGCAAATCAACCGCCTGTGACCAGGTGTGGTGCTAACAGTGCATAGGGAGGTGGTCGGCTTACCTTGTACACTTTACCAAATGCACCGTCTCCAAGCTCCCCAGTAATCTCCCAAAACTGACCAGGGTCTTCATCTTTTTTCACGTTCTTGTTGAACCCTCCTTTCCTTTTAAAATCCTCGTCCCCTCCTATCCGGAAAAATTTCTTAAAGCTATTCAAGAACGACATATTGGCCGTGATGTTAAGAAACCAGTTCCAATGAAATAGATGCGCGTATAATGTCTATTGATGATGGCACTTGGAAATGCAAACAATTAGCTGTATAACCCATGCACAAGCAATATGAAAGTTATCGAACAGATGAAACACGCAGCCATGTTTTCTTGTCAAGACTGTTAATCACCGTAGCGGAAAACTCGCCATTTTCCGTTTTCAACGCATGCGCATTGCAAGTGACATCACAATCACTTCCGTGTTTATATGCCTAACCACACCTTCAAAATGTCACTAGTTTTGACCGATGATAGTTGTTATGACCGATGACACACGTACTTTTTCTCATAATTGTATACTTTCAACTTTATTTTCAGGCAAAACTATTTAGCAGTGGAGAAGAAAAGGAAGAAAATAGAAATGGAAGTGTCATCATATGAATGATCATCTTATGAACTTAGTAAAGATGAAGTGTCATCTTATGAATTTAGTAAAGATATTTATCATGTACACCAGGGGTGTCAAACATTCGGCCAGCTAGACTCATTAGTCTGGACAGCAGACCGGGTCTTTTGTTAGTGTCAAATTTGTATGCTTATGATACATACTTCATGATATGTATGGTCCGAGTCAAGAACATTTATATCTCGTCTGGCCGGCCATAGCAACTGAGAGACACCTCTAATGTGTACTTTTGGGTCATTTGGTTTTTATTTTTTTATTTTTAAATCTAATCACTGAATTAATATTCATTCAAAATTTCAAACAAGAACGAAAAGTATTTGGAATTGTTTTTTTATCGATACGTTTTCACCGACAAAAATCTCTTTCGGGGAACGCAAAAATCAATCGCATGATGATTAGAAACCAGTAGTGAAAGGGGCCACTTTAGCGACAATGGAAATTAGCATTACAAGACACACCCAAGCCACTATAGCGACAACATTTTTAAAATCACCATGGGCCACAAAAGCGATAAAGGAAAGTGGGGTTGTTGTATAGGGATAATAAGAATGGAACAGGTGGGTGACGTCACAAAATTGGAGATTGGCAACAATGTAGCTAGGAGCTGACTAGGACGATAAATCAGCCCTTCACCCGTGATGATATTGATTTTTCTCATTTGACCTACGGTATCAATCTGTGTCTATGTATTATATATGTCTATGTCTATGTCTGTGTCCATGTCTCTACTGTATTTGTCTCTAACTAGAGTAGCACGTATTCAAGTCAGACCCTTGCTACATTGTTGCCAATCTACAATACCGTGACGTCACCCACATGTTCTATTCCTGAGTGGGTGAGTGAGTGATTGGCCATATTATTCCTATACAATAACCTCACTTTCCCATGTCACTATAGTGGCCCAGGGTAATTTTAAAAATGTTGTCGCTATAGTGGCCCGGGTGTGTGTGTGTCTTGTAATGCTAATTCCCATTGTTGTTAAAACGGCCCCTTTCACTACTGAAACCTTTAAGAAAGAAATTAAATTCCTTATATACTACGGCAAATATCATCCGCCGTCTTTTCATACACAAACGTGGGCATATACCACTTGAGATGAGAGGGAAATCTGGGATATAAAAGGCATTCAGGAACTAGGAAAGCTTGTTGATGGTACAGGTCATTTTTACGGGTTTGTCAGTGACAGAGAAGAAAGGCATTTATTGTTTGGTCCCAAAACCTGAGAATCGCGTACGTGTTATGTATAGTCTGTATGCGGATGTGTTCGTAAATAGAAATTAGATTGATAACCACCTTGCTCTTCAGATGCCTCTATTATCGGGGGCATTCAGAAGATTAACAAAGTTCCACTAAAAGTTTACAAAAACATAGGATACTCGAAATTAATTAAGAATATATTTGTTTTAAAAATAAATTTAAAAAAAACTGTATAATGATCCCATACGTAAACTCAGTTTCAAATTTCGACTTCGCCGTAGTGTCATACAAATTAGAATTACCTCCCACCAACTGAGTGAGTGAGTGATTACCCATAGTGTCACACAAATTAGAATTACGTCCCACCAATTGGAAATGTGCACCGTCAGATCAAAGACAAAATAGAAAATACTAATCTTGTACAATATACTAATCTTGTACAATTTACTAATCTTGTACAACATAATAAGCTTGTACAGTTTACTAATTTTGTACAATATACTAAACTTGTACAATACACTAATCTTGAAGAACAGAGGTACAATATCAACTTCATGTTTTTACTAAATGCCCACTCTGAACAAAGATTGTGCTTATATATAAAAGTACAACGTGCAGAACAGTTACGAGGGATACATTGGGTATCAAATAAGTAGACACTAACCAGAGTAGGGTCCAAAAATAAAACTAAAAGGGATCAGAAATATATATATAAAAGAAAGATAATTGGACATTCGAACAAACCCCAACCCAACCCCACCCCACCCCGTGAAAATACAATGTCAGAACAATTAAAACAACATGACACCATTTATCGAAGGACATACAAAATTGAAACGAATCTCAATGAGATTTTATATGTGTGTGTGTGTGTGTGTGTGTGTGATTTGGATTTTTAACGTAGCTTTAAAAAATTTTCAGTCATATCCCTACGATGTCTGCAGTGTGGCAGTTTATAGCGATGTCTAGCACTGGGGCATCATGCCGCAGACATGTAGCATGATGTCCTACCCAGTAACATTATTCTGACACCAGGCCTACCAGTCCTAACACTAACCTCTTAATGCTGAGTGCCAAGCAATGCAGCTGGTAGTACCATTTTTGCAAGTCTCTGGTATATCTCGGCCGGGGATCGAACCCACGACCTCTCGCATCCGAGGCGGACGCTCTAGCCACTAGGACACCGGAGCGGTTGAGATTTTATATAAATGTAATAGTTAGTAGTGGTTTTTTTTGTCGAGAACATTTTTTATAGGACAAAAAGAATAGAAAAAAGTAAACCAGAAAAGTCACAAATTTATACGTACACAAGTATAATAGTATGTCTTTAATTTAACTCGAGTGTTAAAAAAAAAAATCTCATAATTTTATAGCATTATTAAGAAAAGTTTGCTATGCAAACTATACAAGAGTTGAAGATGTTGTTTTTCATTAATCAAAATACTTAGATCCATTTGATGAATAAATGTGTTCAGGGCAGAACAAATCCACTTGCCTTGCAAACGGGGCAAGCTCATCCGACATCGACAAGCTCCAACATTGAGTTAGAAAGCCCCCAGTGAGCTATAACAATCGTCCTTATCATCATCAGTTATAGCAAAGACCGTCACACTGACATTTGATGTAACAAACATTTAAACCTTTACAATAAAGGTCTTAATGGCTGGTGCCCAGCATTTTTTTAAATGAAATATGTGATAAGTTATGTTATAATACATTGCTTATTTTGCTGTTAACTTGCCTATAGATGAAATAATAAAATTATATTACCTTACTACGATTATAATTTATCTTATCAAAACTTATATTGTGACTTTTTTCCTATAACCTATTTCTATAGTAAAAGTCCTACATATTTCCTCTGACTATCTTTCAGTTTCACATGGGTTGCACATCTAGTGGAAGGTCATTTCAAGTCGTGGTTCCCAAATACTTTAATAACTGTTGTGATCGTTGTCAATAACCGCACACACACACACACGCGCGATCTTTATTTGCAGTAAGCCCATTGGCCAATGAGCAAGTGTGTGTGTGTGTGTGTGTGTCTCTCTCTCTCTATATATATATATATATGAACAACGATGCAACATTAATACACAACACATTTTAACATGTTAACTATAAAAAAAGATCAGAATAAGATTGTTCAAGCACAAATGTGTACTTCAATGCAAGCTCTATCAGGCGAAGACACAGCAAGTGTCACCAGTATATAAACATTATTCAAAATGCTTTTAATTAAAATATTATATATTAAATATAATAGTAATACATGTACTAAATAAGGAAAAGGGCATGAGATGGGTTAAAAAAATAGTCTTTGTTCTTCAATACATGATAGGTTTTACAAGGTGACCAGTATATTTGGTGGAGGAAGGATGAAAATAAAACCTGGAAAAACGACCAACCCTCAAGATACTGGCCAACTATCTCACATATCCATATTGGCTGAACCTGAGACTCAAAAACATGCGGACTGAGGTGAGATGTCAGTGATCGGTGAATACGCGCGACTTAGACAACTAGACTGCCCCAGGCCTCCGAGCCAGAAAGTAACAGCGAATGTAAAAACAACATAATATTATATGTTTTTAAAAAAAGAGTTCAATTAAATTGTGTATGCAAATACATAACGGCACGTCATATATATATATATATATATATATATATATATATATATATATATATATATATATATATATATATATATATATATATATATAATTTCACAAATTTAATACCAATTCAATGAAGAATTCGTGAAGTTCGCACATCCAGTTTTTAAGCTGATCTCGAAGGGATGTAAATCATACAAGACTTTAAAATGACTTGGTGTGTAAAGTGTTTGAGAACCAAGTCATGCATGAGAATCCACATTAACAAGTTATTTCTTTGGTAGCCAAACCATGCACGATCATCCATATTAAGCAGTTATATGTTGGGGAACTATGCATGCAAGACCCTCCTCATTAAATACCTATGTGTTCGGGAACCAATCCATGCATGACTATCAACCCTAAGCAGGTATACGACCTTCCAGTTTTTAAACCGATCTCGATGGACCGGAAATCATACGAGACTTTAATGTGGCTCTTTACGTAAATTGTTTGAAAACCATGTCATGCATGAAAATCCACACTATTAATTAGGCATTGGGGTACCAAACCACGCACTATCTTCTACAGTAAGCAGTAAAGGTTTTGTGGACCAAGCATGCACGACCTTCCACGTTACGTAGCCAAGTGTTTGGAAACGAAGTCATGCACGTCTTTCCACACTTTCCACGATCTTCGATATGAAACAGTTAAGTGTTAGGGAGCTATGCCAGGTTAGAACTTCCACATTAAGCAGGTAACTGCTTGGGAGTCATTCACGATATTTCAAATGAAGCAAGCAGTTAAGTGTTTTGGAGCCATGCTATGCACGATCTTCCACATTAATATGTTGTAGATAATCCGTTCTTAAATGCTTACGATATAAAGAACAGATCAATAGGCAAATTGCAATAGTTCTGAATGTATCGCAAGAAGTACCACGGTAGACCGCATTTATGTTAGGGACCAGTAATTTAATGTTTTGGGACAGGACCTGATCTCTTGCTCTGATTTATAGCAAAATAACACCATATTATATCGATTATATTATTGGAAAACATATCTTTAGAAAAAATAAAATAAAATGTTTAATCTCAAAAGAAATTCGCAGCCACTCACCCACCCCACTGAAACGTTCAGTACCTAATTGTAGATGGATTTGCAATGTTAACGCAAATTGTTGTATAAGTTGCAATCTAAAAGCCATAAAGTGGGATGATTAATCTTACACTATAGCTGACACCCCGTGAAAACATTACGCTGACATCAGAGACCTTCTTGGTAAAAATAGGAAATGTTGACACCAAAGCCTACAATTCACTAGCTACACTGTTGATATAACGGGGACCCCGAGTGGTCCAAAGCGCTCACCGTTCCGGATCACTGCCATCTCACCTCTATCTGCGTGGGTTCGAGTCCAAGGCTCAGCTAGCATGGGTACGTGGGAAATCCTGCCAGTAGCTTCTCGTGGGTCGGTGGTTCTTCCCAAGGTTTTCCAGGCTTCTTCCTCCACCAGTTATCCTGTGCTGCAAAATAGCGTTAAACCTTAGAACAACAACAACAACAACAATTGATATAGCAGGCAGGGAAACTGAGTTGGATGCCAACACCCGGGCAAGATATTTATCAAAGAGGACTGTAAACATAAAACACTAAACAAACGAGATTTTTTTTTAGTGGACATCAGAAAATTCAAAACGAGCTAAAATAGTGTCGGTCACGTTCTACATGTCGAAGATGCTATAAATAATCGTTGGTATTTTGTTGCAATAGCGTGAAGTTATTTACCTGATAATAGTAGTGAAGGGGGATACATTACGTACAATGGAAATTAGCATTACAGACCCCCTTGGGAACATATACGTACAATGGAAATTTAACATGACGAAAAATCGTGGGAACATATACGTACAAGGGGAATTCACATGGGAATAAATCGTGGGATACTATACGTACAAGGGGAATTTAACATGGGAATAAATCGTGGGTCAATATACGTACAAGGGGAATTTAACATGGGATTTTTTTTTAAATTTTAAAAAAAGGGGGTAGGCAATTCAAAGGCTATCTCTTTTCGAGAAATATGGGGGCCCTGAAAAGGGCCTTTGGGTTTTCTTTTAATTTCTTCTTTTTCTCCACCAAGTTCTTATTTTATCTCCTACACTCTTCTTCTCTTTCTTTTTTTTCTTCTCCTCCTCTTCTTTCTTCTTCTCTTCCTCCTCTTCTTTCTTCCTCTTTTCATTTTCTTCTTCTTTTTCAATTTTTTCGTTCCATTTGCGTATTCTTATTCTTTCCTCTTCATCCTCCTTCTCCTCCTTTATCTCTTTCATAACGCAACTAATCTTGTCCTTTGCTTTTCTTAAGTTATTAATTTCCATCTTTACACGATGGGGACTATAGGAATAATGGTCTTCAACCAGTCTTATTAGCATCTGTTCCATTATTCCTAAGTTGTCTAAAACGTCTTGCAAGGTTTGTATTTTGTCCATTTGGTTTGACGCCATCTTCTTTTTATTCTTTGCAGAATGGTTTGAACGACGAATACTGTGTGTTCTTATAGTGAAAGCGCGTACGTGAAGGAAAACATCCCCCTAAAACATAAAATGGATCTTACCTAGATCATGACCCAACAACGCGCGGACGTGAAGGAAAACATCCCCCCACTTTCTCATTTCATATAATATAACCCTAACTATACTCTCTACATACGCTAAGAATCAATAAATAAACCCATAATCTACTATTCACACAAACTTGCTTCAGCATTTACAAACACAAACACACAAACACATACACTTCCACTATTCATAAAGAGTTAGTGTTTATATTCACACTACTCCACCTACACACAATGGCAATTCGATAGTTATTTCTTTTCTAGAGCATTGGGTAGCCCTTAAAAGGGCTGTTTTTTTTAACTCCTGATGCACATATCTAATGGTTGCACCTTCCTGGCCTGGCGCCACACACGCATCTTCTTCCCCAGTCTTCTTTCACCTTTCTTCTGGGGAGCGCAGAGGGAGGATGATTCGCTTCAACACCCCAATCCTCTGTCTCGGGAATATTGAACGACATCCTCTCTTCTCTTTTCTTTTCCTCTTCTTCCCTCTCTCTTCTCTCCTCCTCTTCTTTTTTCATTCTTGCTTCTTCTATGATAGCCTCCGCTGATAGTTCGTTTACTATGCGCCTGGCATATTCCAGGTGCATCTGGAGTTCTAACAGTTTCACTATTCTGCTATTCATTCTTCTGGCTGTGTTGATCAATCAACAAGGGTAGCTAGACTGCCCAGCGAGTTTCAATTTATAGTGAAAGCGCGGACGTGATGGAAAACATCCCCCTAATAACATAAAATTGATCTTACCTAGATCATGACCCAAAACAACGCGCGGACCTAAAAGAAACACTCACTCACTTTTTTATGCTACCCATCACTATTGTAAAATTTTTATAAATCACTTCAATAGACTATCCACATACGCAAAGCAATCCAATCTAACCCAAAATATACACCTCTAACAGCCAAAAAAAACAAACATCATTTTAATCTACTATCCATACCAACTTACTTAACCAGTTACTAACACAAACACACAAATACATACACTTCCACTATTAATAAAGAGTTAGTGTTTATTTTCACACTACTCTACCTACACACATTGGCAAATTGATCGTTATTTCTTTTCTAGAGTATTGGGTAGCCCTGAAAAGGGCTGTTTTTTTGTTTGCTATGGCATTCTTTTTTAGTTTCTAAGAATGCGATGTCCTCTGAGGATAGACTTTCTGGCGATAGGTCTGCTTCTTCGGAAAGAGAAGAAGAACTCTTTGGTGTCGATACGACAATCGACAAAGCCTCTGTCAGCTTCAGGTTGCTGCTGTTGCTGCTGTTGTTGCTGCTGTTGCTGCTGTTGCTGCTGTCTCTGAAGTCTGTACTTCTCTGTCCATTCTTCTTTTTCCCTGTTCATTTCTTCTCTGAAGAGCTCTTCTATCAGGTCTTCAGTGATTTTTAACATTCTCACATTCTCTATTTCTTCTGGCTTCGGTATCAGACTGTGTCTGACCCTATGCAAATTCACGTAGGCTTCGTTGAGCTTAGCTAGTTTGGAGCACATCTTCGTAGGAGGATGAGTCGACAATGGATGGTTAGACTGGAAACAACCCGGGTTCTTAAAATCAAAGCGCGGACGTGAAGGAAAACATCCCCACACGGTTTTTCGAGCCGCAACGTTCATGAGAGGGATAGTAAGAAATGAAAAAGCATCAATCCAACATTCTTATAGCTAAACAAAAGACAAAAGCATTTTTTTCAAAACACAACATTTTTTATTCAAAAATCACTTAACACTAAACAACAACTCTAACATTTTTAACAATAATCCAACAATATAACATCAAACAATTTTTTTCAAATCACAAACATTTTTTTCTCAATGCACAATCTACTTTAAACAGGGCTGACAACGTTGTGAATGAAATTGTGATTTCCACTGTTGGAAATCATTAGGCCATTGATGGACACTACGTTTCCTAGCTTGAGACAAAAGATAAGCATAATGGTCACAAAACCATCGATCTACTTTCACATCGTTTCTAGCAGAAGAACGAGGATCGAAATGAGTCACTAAATGTTCTAAGGAATAGCCCAGGCTGCGATGATGCAGAAAATACACACAGTACTGTCCACACACCAAGGAATCTGTGCCTTGTAATTTCACATTATTGAATCGGGTGGTTTGAGCATTTCTTCTCATAAAGTCAATGATATCGTCTTCCAAAGGGGGCAATCCGTACGAATCGAAATATTCCACACATCCTTCTTGAGGAAAGTAGACGGCTACCCAGTGGGTTCCTGGGAGATGACTGTCGTCCGTGTTGATCACGTAAGCTTGATGGTCTTTAGGTTTGCGATGAGGGAGTTCATCTTTAGCACAGACGACAGGATTCCAAGAAGCCGTATACGAACTGTGGTTCAAAAGGTAATAAAGTTCCCAGGTATCCATGTTTTTTTTCTTCACAGGTAATAATAAGTCGTCAATTCGATCCTGACTTTTTGCTTGAAAATGTCTGACGAATAAACGGTTATTCGTTCTGTTTCCTCACTCTGATTCAGGAGAGCTTCGATACGATGGATCTCTTGAGTGGTTAATGGTGGACAAGAATGTTCACGCAAGTCTTTATACCACTGGTGCAACACGTCTTTGTTCGAGATGAGACTCCAAGCTTCGTCCAGATACTCGTCCAATATTTCTTCTTGACTTAACATCAGGCATTTATCGTGTTGAATTTGACTGGGATGATCGTTTTGACATCCATAGCAATTTTTCTTGATCAATTCCGTCATTTTGTCGACCAAGTGTTTGGCAAAACAGGAGACTAAATGGGCTTCTTGTTCTGGCCATCTCGATTTCATCATGATCACTTCTTCTTTTTCCACGGTCTCCTCACATTCCATCTTTAAAGTTTCTCCACTAGGTAAAGAGGAATAACAGTCTTCCATGGCTTCTAATAATCTAGAATGACTTCTCTCAAACTGTTGATTTCTATGGTATTATCGAATTCTGCATACAGGATGACGTTCACTGTCTTGTCCAGTTTATCTGCAAACTGAAGTTCCACACGAATCTGGCCTGATTTTATAGGGTGGAAATGTCCCTCGTCGCTGCCTTGGTCTGGAGTGAAATCGAAAGCCCACAAAGCGTAACCTCCTGCGTAATCGTCGTACGTAATCCCGTGACTGGTGTTGGTTCCTAACTGACCGGTGGCTTCGTACAGGGACAAGTACGATCTCAAGTAATTGTTCTTGGTAAAGTCAGGTTCGAAAGGTCGGGTACACAAGGTCTTGCCATCACGACTGACTTCGATTTTCTTCACGTTGAAGTGTTGAAAGTTGAAAGGATTTTTTTTGAAGGCTCCGTTGAAGGCTTCATTCTCGACCATACCAAGGATTAAACGTTTGGGTAACTGTCCTTGGAACAGATGATCTTCGATCATGGAATGATGTCCAGCAGGAATGGTGAACGTTTTCACTTCCACACGTCGTATGGGATACTTGGCGGTGGTTCTGCTCAACGTTTGACTGATCTCGTTTCCTACTTTGGGTAACACTTCCACGCGTCGTACGTAGAGTTTGGCCTCCTCGATTTTGCTTTTAGGATTGCCAGTCTTAGTAGCATCCTCATCAGCCAACAAATGGAAAGTGGCACTGCTGCGATTCAGTCTCAAGCGGACATTGACCCCGTTCAGCAAATATTTCTCTTGCAACCACATGTCCAAATGCAAACGATCCATCAGTTCTAAACTCTTTCCACTTGTGATTTTCTTTTGTCTTTCCCCGAAGCCGTTATTGTCTTTATCTGGGTCGTCAAACTCCTTCGCTTCGTCAGGTTCCCACAGCACACAAGCATTGAGATGAGTATCCTTGGCATCTATTCCGTACGTCAAGAGATTTTCCAGGTAGGCACGGTAAGGGTAAGTATCCATACTGCTGCTGACTAGTTTGTTATTCAAGTACAAGTCCACTGAGCTGAACAAGGAATGCATGAAATTGTTGACGGGAGCTATATTCTCAGCGTCATCTACTTCACCATTAGCTTTATCTAGAACTTTGACTTTCAGGTACAAGTAACTGCTATTCAAATCGATGTAATCTTCGGGCTGTCCTTTGATTTCAAACTCGATGGGAGCGGAATCGGCCAATGAGGAGACGGGGTGAAATTCCACCCATTGGGATTCTTGCATGGTCATCATGGTGGGGGGCATGGCAAACAGATCCAGTTCCGTCTTGGAACAAGCGCAAGACTCTCGGTGCATCATTTTTTCTCTGTGTTTCAATAATCGAAAACGTCTACGTCTCGAACGGTTCTTCTTTTCTTGGCCTTTCTAGCTTGAAGTCTGGTGAAAGGGTGTTTTCTTCGTCTTCTCTTTCTGCCTTGTCCTTGCTGAATGCCTGACTCGGTAGCGTGCAGGGCATTTATAGGTGTGTCTCGGCGACCCAAAATGTCTTTACCCGTTTGCAGCAAGACATTTTTGCCTGCCCTCATGAAGGCTTCTTTAGGGTTTTGTTTGTCGATGATGACATTTTGGAGAAATTCTTTGCCTTGCGTCAGTGCCGCATCTTTCAAGGCGTGCAATCCGCGTGTCACCATCGGTTTCAACACCGGAGCCACCGAACGAAAGGCCGATTTTAACATGTCTCCTAAACCGTGTCCTCGCTGTCGAGCAACCCCTCGGTACACTGGATACATGATTTACTTACGAGTCGTGAGAGAACCGTTTTCGAAAATGGAGTTTCACCGTGACTTTTCCTTTGGTGAATGGAATATTTTGTCCCAGATCTCCTTTTATAGCAATGTTGACCGTGTCCAAATAAGACTTGCTGACGGGCAAATAGTGAGGATGGACAAATTCGCGGTGGATGTGGTAAGTGTTTCCACCTTCCTCGTCAGTGGCCGTGGCAGAATTTACTTTGAAAGGAATAACACGTAGTAACGGTACGGAGGTGTGTCCCACCACGTTGTACTCCACCACATCGGAGTACACGAACATCAAATTCAGTCCTTGGTTCAGTTCTACCGGGAAACGAAAATACCTTGCAAAATGCATGTCGTTGTCAATCTCTGCCATTTTAATAATTTTTTTGGTCTGCTTATCCGTGATCATATTGAGGTCTCCACCCAAAATGTCATACAATTCAGGGGAAAATTTAATACGTATACTTTTGTCCTCACTTTGAAATTTAATGAGTAGACGGTGAGACAGTTTGTGGTACTCGATGGTGACACGTTTTTTTGCTGTGGTCAGAACTTTGTCAAAGGTTGCATAGAATTTGTCAGCGATGGCTTCCACCAGATGTTGACCACTAAAATAATGGCCTGAGTTAATTTTAAAGTGATAAACGAAAAGAGGAGGAGAAGAGTCACTGCTGCGGGGTAATAGCTCCTTTGCAAGATGTGAGTTATGTTGAGGACTGCCCGTCATGGTTTGCTGCAGTGCTGGGTCCAAAATTTCGATGTCAAAAGTGTTTTGAGTTTCAGTGATGTTTTTGATTTGTGTAGGGTGAATCATTTCCACTAAAGCCACTTCCCAATGGGCTTCGTGATCTAAGGGGATGGCCTGAGGTATTTTGGCCGTGTAACAGCACAACGTGTTGTGGGGAAACACCTCCATGGAACTGTCACTGGGTAAGGTTAAGTAAAATTGGTTTTGGTGACTCATAATTCCAGAGTTCTGTGGCTGTCCGAGGGGATATTACTGGACGTCAGAGGCGTGTCTCCGCCCAAAATGGGGTTCTGATTGTGGTTGGAGTGGTGACTGACACTGGCACTGGACACAAGGTTCCCGTTAGAGGAGAATTTCAGGAAGGGATTGGGAAGTAGGTAACCGATGCAACTGCTCAATAAAATGGTCCACAATTGTTTGTCTCCTTGTTGCAAACTCAAATTGGCAATGGCTGCCCCGATGACACAATACACCACGAAGATTTGGCAGAAAAAGACGATTTGCGTTTTAGGCACACGTTCTCCACACCACACCCACAAGGGTTGTTTTTGTAAATCTTGCACAGAAGAACTAGGTGAAGGAGGAGTGGTCGACGTAGCTGCGTCAGATGTGTGAAATGGCATGATGGTCACTTCTTCTTTTTATAGTCGATGACTTGCGAAGCGTCGATCCAAGAATCGAAACTGGGTGGATATCCTTTCCAACGTACTTTGACTTCTTTGACACGTCGTTTGCCCACTTTACGGGTTCTGCGTTCGAGAATGCTTTCGATGTCGTACACGTCGTCTTCTTTTTTGGTGACACGTTGTAACTCGGGCAAATAAAACGTTCCTTTGAGTACTTCTCCGTTCATGTCTTCCAATTTATAGACGGCAGGATGACGGCCATGCACTCGTCCAGTGACGCGAAACAATTCGGTCGTCCAGTTAGGTAAGTAACCTTTGTCGAAAGTGCGTTTGGTTTTGCCAATGCGCACCCAATCTCCTACGGTCAACTCTCCACTTTTCTTGGGGACAGCCCTCGTCGGGGACGTACCAAACAGGCGCTCAAACACCAGCACTTCGTTGTCGGGAGTCACGTCTTGCGGGGCACGTCCGATGCTTCGATGGTAAGATTGGTTGTACGCTTGCACCAGGTGCGGTAAGATGTCGATGTACTTCAGAGTGTGGTGATGCGTAAAATATTTCCACATGCGTTCTTTCAAAGTGCGTTGAAAACGTTCCACGATGCTGGCTTTGGTTTCGGGATTCTCGGTGGTAAAAAAATGAATGTCACGTTTCTTTAATTCTTTTTGGAAAGCTTGGTTCAGAAATTCGGTGCCTTTGTCCGTTTGCCATCGAAGAGGGTGACGACCGCTTTGTTTCAACACCCGTTGCAGGGCTCGCACTAACTCGCTGCTGGATTTGGAAGTCAAGGGCACGACCCAGGCAAATTTGGAAAAGACGTCGATGACACAAAACAAATATTTGTAACCACGATTGTAGCTGGCCAAATGAGAGACATCGGCTAAATCGGCTTGCCATTGATGATCGATGCCTTCCACTCGGGTGCGACTTCTGGCAAACTTGCGTCGAATGGGTTTGTGTAAAGTGTAGGTAGCTTGTTCTTGTAACCATCGTTGCACTTGAGGTAAACGGAGACTTTTCAGTTGCGTTTTGGCAGCACGATACAATTTTTGAACTCCTGCGTAACCTGCAGGATGCGAGGGATCGTAGTAAATGCTGGCTAAGACTTTTTCCATTTTTTTGTGTTGGTTGGTGTGTTAATAAGGCACCCACTCTTGGAAGAGGCTACTCTTTTTCTCTTGGGGTATTTTCTTGGATTGCAAGGCTTTGCGTGTGCGACCGGCAATAGGTGTTGAAGAGGAGGAGGAGGATGTCTGAGCGGGGGATATCGGTTCTTGTTTCACTTCTGTCTTCACTTCTGTCTTCACTTTCTTTTTCTCTTTTGATGAAGAAGGGGTGGCCATCATCTTTTTAATCCATCCAATTCTGGAGGTAGGTGGTGTTGTTAACTTGCGTACTTTTTCTGGTGGAGTTTGAAACCCTTCTTCTTCTTCTTTTCCTTTTTCTGTCTTGGTCACTGATACTGGTGGTACTGGTACTGGTACTGGTGATGGTGCTGGACTTTTCATCAAGGTCTTAAAATCTTTGAGAGTGGGTAGAGCTGTTTCGTCTAAAGCTTTCTGGTGAAAGAGTTGCAATCGTTGCAAGAGTTGACCGTACTTTTGCGATTTTTCTGTTTCGGACAAATCTTGGCGATCCATCAAAGACTGCAATTCGTGTTGTAACTGGGACATCTCGCTCAAATTGGGATTGGGAGGTAAATGCGGGGTGCGTTGTTCTTGCCACCGATGGTATTCCATCCATCGTTTGTAAGGCACTAAAGCTAGTTTTCGTCCTTCCATGGGGTTGTCAGGGGTCAATTCTGAGATCTTGGGACTTCCGAGGGCCTTTTTATCTTGCTCCCACCAGTCCTCCCAACATGGATCCCAAGACTCCTTTCAGTATGGGGCCAAACAAGAGAGGTAAAATGCCTCCACGTTGGACCAACATCTTCTTTTTTTGACGAATGGGAATTTTCTTTCGAACCATTTGGCGAAGAACGTGACGATGTTTGCCTAAGCATTGTTTCTGGTGTTTGGACAAAGGGATCGTGCCTTTCAAAACGTTCAAACAGCATTCGCACACGGTATCGATGACCTCTTTGGAGGCCGTTTGAATGAGTTTTTTTCGTAGGGGTGGAGAAGCTTTGGACAGGACAGATAACAGGTCCCCATGTTTGGCTAAACGTGGTGGCAGTCCTTTCCTTTTCTTTCCTTGGGGTTTTCTGGAGGGTGACATCTTTGAGTCTTTAGGAGCACCTAAAAAACACTGATACCCTACTTGGTCACAGGCCTTTTTTATACTGGAACGCGTCGCCACTGATTGTCTTTACGTCGTATCAGTTTGAGGACAGGCATGACACGTCGTGCAGGGGTACGTAACGGACTAAATCGAGCCAGTTCTTGCTTGGACAAATCCAGTAAACTTTGTAACATGCCCGATCTTTCATGGACTTTGATTTTGGGAGAAGGTACTTTGTGAGCAGCAGCCACTGCCGCTAAATTGGAGGGTCCTGCCACTGGGGAAGTTCTTTTGGGGGTCATCAACGGAGAAGTTCTTGGTGTGATCAACGTCTCCAAGTACTCTTCAGTTCTGGGTGTCATTAACGGAGAAGTGGACAAACGTGAGGCTGCCGGAGACGCAGTCACCGCTGTGGCAGGTCGTGGTTTGCGAGTGTAAGGTTGCGTCCTGGCCGAAGTGCCTCTCTTGCGACTAGTTTTCTTCTGTGGACTTTTCTTTTTCTGAGGACTTTTTCTCTGTTTCTTTTTCTGGGGGCTTCTTTTCTTTTTCCGGGGTGGTGTCTGGTAAGAGGAGGGTCCTGCCACTGGAGAAGTTATTCTTCTTGGGGACCTGGTCTTTTTCTTTTTCTTCTTGGGGCTTCGTTGGACTTTTGTCTTGGGGATAACTTTGGGGGCATTAGGATCCCATCTTAAGAGTGAGCGAATGATGACCCCTCCTAGAGTACCGCTCCCTCCAGGTTTCAAAATGATTTGTTTTTTGGTTTGAGTGTCGATGCGGGGATCGGCCAGTTGGACCAAAGCGACTTTGTTTCGATCGAAAAAGCGTTTGGTTTGATGAGGAATCTGAATGATTCCTTGGAGTAATTGACGTGCTGTCACCGTGAACCATCGTAAGACTTCTTTGAGACTAGCTTCTAAGACACGGGCTCGTGTTTGTGGATCTTTTTCTCGACTGATGCCATACAAGGCACGAATCAATTTGACGGGAAGATGCGACTGAAGGGACGTCATGTTCACACTGTGTGAGACAGACGAAAAGGGTCTGAGGTTTTTATAGATTTTTTGATGGGGAGTGAAATGAAGTCGAGGACGGAGACGTGTACAGGACAGGCCCTCCGTCTTGGCACCAGTGGTGAAACAAGTGGGTACGAAATCGCAAATCCTCGGGGGTCGTAGGTTTCAAATCGACGAGTAAATAGGCGTGTGGCGTTTGAGTGGCATCGTCGTACGCCTGAGTTAGCCAAGGCGTTCCTAACTGTTTGGCTAAGACTTGCACTTGCGATTTATCTCGAGGGCTTTTAAACAAGACCACGTAATGCGCATTGAGACTGATGGTGCGATGGGCTTTACTTTGTTGAAACAAATTTTGGGTGATGTAAACGACACTGGCATTACGGTGATGCCCTTTGCGCGTGAACCACAGTTTAATTTCTTCTTCGTCTTCTCCTAACATGTCGTCAAAAATGACCAAATGGGTTTGACGGGAGTCAGAGACGATGCCGTCGTCTTCTTTAGGAATGCCTTCCACAAACACGATGGAATCGCCTTGACTTTCTCGCAAGAGGCTGTACGCCGATTGCCACTCTTTGTAACACCACACGATTCGTTGAGGGGGTCGATCGATCAAATGATGTTTATGTTCGATCAAACGTTTGACGAATTCGGTTTTGCCTGAACCGCTAGGTCCAGCAATGAGCATGTTAAAGGGATGGCGAAGATACAAAGCCTCCCAACTGGCACGATCTAAGTGTTCGTCGATGACTTTGACAGTAGAGGAAGAGGGAGCAGAGACAGCAGAGGTAGCCATAGTGTGAGAAATGTCACTTGTGACACGAAAACAAACAAGACAAGAGTTTATATACTTTTTCAGAACACGTTTATTGACTGTTTTTTTTCAAACATGAATACGAAAGACAAAAATACATAAAAGCCAAAGGCTTAAGTACAATAATAAAAGGCACATGATAACGATGAACGTGGAATAAACACAAGTGTCTGTACAACATGTTTTGGGTAAAGTTCTAACCAGTTCTATAGTAGGGGGTAAGGTCACACAAGTGTCCTCCCGAAAGGGTCTTTCAGGTCTGTCCACGACAGTCCTGTCCTGGGTGACCGGTTCTTCTGGCACCGTCACTAACACGGGTTGAAAAGTAACTTTTTTCCTTGAACAACTCTCGTGCATACTGGGCCACTTCTTGGGTCCAAGCCTCAAAACCCCATTCTTTCCAGGCACGGACATCTGTCCAATGGGGATGTAAGTCACAAGCTACACACACATCGTCATACACGTCTTGGGTAGCTAAAAGTTGACGAATCTTTTTTTCCTGTTGAGGTCGAGAAGTATCCAGATGAAAACGCAAGGCTTTGAGCAAAAGGAGTTTTTCGTGACCATTTAAGGCCATGGAGGTGGTAAGTACTGATCGTAAAGAGTCCACAAAGAATCGGCTGGTAAACGAAATCCCAGAAAACAAGTCACTAAGACACACACCACTTGTCGTCCCAAATTGAACGGATACAGTTCTTGTAATAATTGATGGTAATGATCGACGGTTTGAATATGGTCATTGAGTTCCTTCCACGGAATCTGTTGGATGACATGTGACATAAACCGTGGCATGGCAGCCTGTTTTTATATTCTCTTTTTTTCGGATGCAATACACGTACTTTCTAGCCAGAGATCTTCGTTCTCCAGTAGGGAATCTAAATCTTGCATACTGTAACCGAAACGTCAGAGTTCGTTTAGGTGTTTCCTCTTCCTCTAAGTAGATTCCTCGTAAAATATGTTGGTAATCCTTTAACTTGTCTTCCTCAATGCCTTGCACTAGGTGAATCTCGAAGTAACCATAATCATGAACATGTCGATCATTAGCGACCTCAAAGTTTTGAACAATGTCTGACCATTGAAAGAATTTCTGACGAATCAGTTCTCTTATACCATTCAGGTACCAGTGGTTAAAGATCTGGTGACGTATCGGATGCAATTGTTCTTTACGTTTGACTTGTATTTTGACCAGCTCTCGGTAAATGCATTCTCTCAATTCCACAGGCAAGGCACGAATGTTCTCTAGCAAAGTATCCATGAATAGGTCATACTAAATCCTCTTTGGTCTGACACAAGAAATGTACTGTTTGCACAAACATGGTTTTAATTCATTGTCGAATCTAAATCGTTTCACCACTAATCTACACATTACAATTCGTTCAGAAGTTTCCTCTTTCACCAAGTTGACATTGCGTGAAAGATGTTGGTAATTCGTTAACTCTTCCTCTGGAATTCGATGCAGTACGTTTACAATGTAGTAGATAGAATCGTCAATACCAAACCATTCCTTTTTATAACCAGGAGGTCGTTGATCAATGTCTGTCCAATGGAACAGTTTCAACTCAATCAGTCCTTGTATAGCATTCAGGTACCAGTGGTTCAAACACCGGTGACGTAACGGATGCAATTGTTCTTTACGTTTCACTTGTATTTTGACCAGCTCTCGGTAAATCCTTTCTCTCAACTCCACATGCAAAGCACGAATGTTCTCTTGTAAAGTATTCATGAATAGGTCAGTCCGTACAATTCACAAAAGTAATCCACATAGTGAGTAATTTCTGACCACTGCCATTCAGGGTAACGTCCAAGAATGTCACTGAACTCTTTTGATGTAAACGGTCTAAAGCGATACAATAGGAGGAATGCACCCTTGACCCAAAGAAATCTAACACACTGGTTGACTTTTTTCACTTTCCTCTTATGAATTTCTCGACACAAAAGTTCTACAGTGACCCATTGAGATTTCACTCTGGCAAACCCCTGCCAAACTTCCTTGTAAATCTTCTCTTGCAGTTCTTTAGGTAATGATTCAATATCGTTTTTGAAATGAAGTTTAAATACTGGTCTCGGTGATGTCCAACATTTGACTCCTAGCCAATCTGGTTTCTTCTTCGTCAACGACATGGTAAGTTACTTCAATGTCTCGGTCCCACTAAGGGTAAGTAATGACAATTCGGTGACCATCGAGCATGTTCTACGTAGGCCGAATCTTGCGGTTCCCAGTGGTGAAGTGACACACCGCAACTGAAGCACTTGACTTTATCTCCTTCGCCCAAGTAGAAAAATCCGGCTCTGGCTAATTCTTCGGCGGTCGGTCCTCCCAGATATTTTGGCCATTTTCCTTTGAACGATTGAAGACGATTTTCAAAGTCGCAGTATTCCGACAAACGCACAGGAAACGAATATTCGTCTTTCACAGGTTCGTTTCGATGAGGGTTGAGTGACATGGGTAGGAGTTTGCTCAGGGCTGGATGACATCCGTAGGGGGGTAGACGTGAAGGTGAACATTCCCCTTTAAAACGAAACCCAGTAAAATGTCCAAGAGGACGAGCGGCATCGCTTTCGCATCCCAGAGGTTTGACACGCACAGCATCACTTTCCATGATAGGGGTAGGGGCACTAAAGTTCCCATGATGCTTTACGGCATCGCTCAGGTCACAAGGTACAGCATCGTATCCATCGCAAGGCTCACAATCGCACTCGTCTGCAAACTCCGTTACGCAATTACAATGGTAACCACATGGACAATCGCAGTTTCCTTCCGGACATTTTCCGTCGCAATGTCTGGGTCTTATCCATCCAATATTAGTCACACTAGAGGAAGATACAACTTTTTTACAATCCCCAAACTGGAACGATGTCTCTTTCAAAGTATTCATCTTGTTCGCTCGGTCTTGGTAGTCCCAATGAACTATCGATCTTGCCTAGGGTTCCTTTTTTATATACAGACCAATACCGACGTGACCGTACGGTAAGGTGAAATGATTGGGAAGTCGAACTGGCTTCTGGTATACAATTTGATAGATTTTTTCCAAGGGTCGACTGACGATGTGGTGAGTGGGTAAACGTACAATTTTGTTCGGTTGGTAGGTGGTCACTTTAAAGTTTCCATCCTCTCCCGATTGCAAGGCTTCTTTCAATACCCCAAAGTTAACCACTCGACTGGTACGATAATTCAGAGTCAGTCCTTTCACCTTGCACGTCGTGTGCACTTCTCCTTGTTTGTCACGGTATTCGTAGCCGTAATTTTTGGGACCGCCACTGACGAAACTTAAAATCTTTTCGTCGGGATGCTCGTCTGTCCAGGCTCCTAAACGGTCTCCTTCGATGTTAGGGTGATGTTGAATCGGGTGATGGATGTAAATGCAACTGTCCGTGTCAAAGTACAGGACGCGTTCCCCTAACAGTTCTAAAGCTTCGTACAATTTTAAGCGAGCATGGGCTGTCACGTAAGCCGCAATGATGACATTTCCAAAAGGGTCGTCTTGTACAAAGTCCAGATCTTCTTCGTAATTGACCAAGATTAAATTCTCTCGAACGACGTCCACGTGTTTCATGTATTTGGTTTTGTCGTGAATCATCTGGAAGTAGCGGGAAGGTTCTGTCAAATATTCCGTCTTGGGTAAACACGGTCGTTGTGCCATTTTACCCCACAAGCAATTTAACATCACTTTGGCAAACGATCGCCTGCCTTCGTTTTCCTCGATGTGGTCTAAAGTGATGCCTTCTTGTTCGTAGTATTTCTCTTTGAATTGTATTTGGTCTTCGGGAGTGTGACACCAGGAAGGATAGCCGCTGGCTTCTTGCTTCAGTTTCAAAAAGGCATCCACGTAGTCTGCGAAAATGCCTTTCTGCGTGGGGTCACCCTTGTGGTATTGTTGTGTCTTGGGAAAGTGGCAAATTTCGTACACTTCTAACAGTTGGTATCCCATGTCCAGAGCTTTGAACAATTCTACGCTGACCCAGGTTCCCGTCAAGGCACGTTCTTCCTGGGTGTGCTGACAAGGCTGATCTTGGTTGCACCTTTCGGCACAAATACGGCACAAGGGAAACATCAGTTTGCCTTGACAATGGTGAGGTAAGACGGGATGGTAGAGGTTCGTGGGAGGCAAAACTTTGCACTTGATCAAGCCTTCGTATTGTCGAATGTTTTTCAGGTCGATGTGTTCCGTCAGCAATTGCGGGTGCCCTACGGGAAAGCGACAATATTTGCACACGTAGGGATACAGCGAACACACGTCCAAGTATTTGATTTCTTCTCCTTTCTCTTCGTCGGCTTGGTACAGCAAACAGGTGGCATTGGTCCTTCCTCCGTACAAACTATCCCTCGGGTTCAGCGGGTCCATGAACTGGTAACTTTCCACGAGGCGTTTAAACTCGGGATCGGTTTTCATACGGTGATCGTACTCGTGTTCCCACATTTCCACCACTTGGTATCCTTGCTGTTCTAACTTTAGGCGTCGCTGACAAGTGTCCTGGTACAAGTCTTCCATGGTTCGTTGCAAAAACTGATTTTTAGTGCCACGGTCAGGGTAACAGACGGGACATCCGTGAAATAAGCAACCGTTAAACTCGTACACGATCTTGGGGTTTTCTAAGTCCCAACCATCGACCGAATACGTTCCGATGGTCTTTTCACCCCCTCCGTTGCGGGCATGCTGAATCCACTTGTCTTCCTTGTCGCACAAGTAATGTAACCAACGTAGGGCTTTGACCGAGTATTGACGCTTGACATAGTGGGTCGTTTGAGGGCTGATGACAGCTACGATGTTTTCAGGCATGAATCGTTGTCGATACACTAGGGAACATGCTTTGGCAATGGTGCAAGCTTCTTTCAAAGGATCGACCCCTCCGTGTTCCATGAACAGTTCTCGAAATTTTCCACAGCAACGTCGTAAAATGTCCACGTCGGAACGACAATACTTTAGCATTTCTTCCTGAAAGTCGAAAGGGTCCGAGGCGTGAATCTGGTACCAAGCGTAGAAAGCTTCTCGTTGTTCGGTACGCATGTTGTCGGGGTCGTAATAGTGAGCCTCAGGCAAATGGGGTAGAACGGCATGTTGATTGGCTTCCGTACTGAAAAAGTGTGGAAAGTACCCTTTAGCCATTTCTGTCATTCCAAACGTTTTAGGCATTCGACTCAAAGGCATAGCCAAGTAACTCATCGAATCTTTAAACTGTACTTGTCCCACTTGCATGAAAATGATTTTGGCTCCGTTCAAAGTCACTTTAGGACGCTCGGTGCCTTGTTCCGTACAGTATCTGAGAAGAAACTGTCCATCGTATCCGGAAAAATTGTGAGCCATCACTGTGGCATGACGATGACAATCTCCGTAACGTTCGATGTCCTCTTGGCTCCACGTCTTGTCGACGGGGTCTAAGACCCATTGGGCAAAATCGGCTAACGTGTTTGGTCCCCGAAAGATTTTTTCACGCCCTCCGGGAATCTTGCTGCAGTGAGGGCAATGACTGAAGATAGGTTCTTGAATGCACTTCTCGCACGCTCGATGAGCCACGCAGAAATTAGGAATGTGAATGCCAGTCTCTCGCATGCATTCGAAATCGAAAAAGATGAAATTGCCTTTCTTCTTGTGACCGTCCTCTTTCTCTGTTGGGGGTTGGTATTTTTGCACGTAACATTGGTGTTCCAAGTCCACGATGTGGTGACAAATGTGACATTTTTTCTTTCCTGAACATACGTGTGCCTTGGTATTATTGGTACGTATGACTTGCTCACACGTAGAGCACAATCTCAGGAGTTGACAAGCGCATTTTTTCTGTGAACCTTGCGTCTTCAAATGTTGTTGGTAACAGGTAGGGCTGACAAACGTGCGCAGACAAGTTGAACAAGGCACTGGTTCTTCGCTCAGACAGGGTGAAGAGGCCAAACATCCTGTGCATTTCGATCCACAATGCTTGTGTTGCTCTCGATTGTTATAACCATGGTCACATTTCTCACAGTAATAACCGTATCCCAGGAATCCGGTGATACTGGTAATGGTATCGAAATGGTCATCGTGATGATAAACATGAATGTATTTTCCGTCCTTAAAATCTTAGCCTCGAAACAATAGAGGCCCGCGCATTTCTTGAGGGTGCACTTTCAAGGTGTATCGTGGAGCTAGGACATCTTGCAATTTTTGCATCTCAGGAATGCCACAGGGTGTGTCTTTGGACAGTCCGGCTTGTTGTAACAGGAGTTCTGCTTCGTTTCGTTGTTTGGCTCGGTAGGAACGTTGAATAGTGTTCCAGGTTCTTTTCCATTCTACCGTGTCGTTCTTGTTGGCATAGGTTCGTCCCACCACGATGGCACGGGCTAAACACATCTGGTCATGAGGGTTGTTAATTCGGACGAGACTTGTTTTGGTGTTGCGAAGGTCGTCCACCAATAACATCTTTTTGCGTCCTGTCCCTTGAGGAGGAGAGACGTGGGTCATGTCCAGTGTGGCTTTACCATCGGTGATGTCAAACTGATCATTAGATTGTTGTACGTGTTGAATCTTGTCCATGACTTTGGAAGCAGTCAATTCTGCAGGGGTGCTAAACTCGATCCAAACAGGGGATTTCAAACCGTCGTGTTGTATGGAAAGTCTCAAGCGATCGTCTTCTTTGGGTTGACATTGTCGCTTGAGTGCAGTGAGCAGAGAATCCCACACTCCGGTGATGAACCCTTCTGCTTTCTCTAACGGTACTTCGGACTTGAAATCTTTAAACTTCACCGTGTATTTGTAAGCCGTGGTTCTAAATTTTCTAGAGGAGCGCTTTTCCGTCTCTCGAATTGAATAGTATTTTTCAGGGTTGACTAAGGGTGGTGAACTTGGTTTAGAGGGTTCGGACTCTGGTTCACTCATGTCCTCTTCAAAATCACTGGCATGAATCTGTGCCAAGATTTCAGCCCTGGTTCGAGGCGATAGATCACGTTTCTGCCTCTTACTTTCTTCTTCTTTCTTCTCGAACGAATGGGATCGTTTCATCTTGAAAGCAAAAAGTCAAATGACTCAAGTTCAAACACCATGAGCTACTTTATAGTCATAGCAGACCAGCGTATATAAAAGGGTGTGTGTCTTATCCTTTCACTATTCATTTCACTCTCAAGCCGAGCACAACGATGGAAGAGACTAACCAGATGGAACGTTTCGTCAGAGCTTTGCGAGGGGTCATTAGAAAATTCTCTTCAGACCAGCCGACGGACTACTCTCCTTCCTTTCGAGATAAAAGTCAAGATACTTGCTATATCTGTCAGAAGAAAGGGCATTGGTCTTCAGAGTGTCCAGACCGTCAAAAAAGAACAAAAACAGGGACTAAAAAAGACAAAAGTCAAGATACCTGTTATTATTGTAAAGAAAAAGGACATTGGTCTCCAGATTGCCCAAAAAAGAAACAAGAGGAGTCAGAAGAAAAGAAGGATTCTTCAGAAGAAGAGAGGGATTCTTCGGAAGAAGAGAGGGATTCTTCAGAGGAAGAAGAGGAAGAAAAAAGACAATTCTATTTACAAGAGGCAAAGAAACAGGAGAAGAAGAAAAGAAGAAGGGAAGAAAATGAGGAAAAGACGGTGAAGAAATTCAAAAAACAGAGAGACTAAACAAGGAGAAAGAAGAAGTCAATGAACTTTTTATTAAAGTGTTGTGTTGTGAATTGTGAATTGGATTGTAAAAATGGATAAAAGAATAAATGAATGATATAAGGTAAGAGTCTTTTAGTTCTGATTTTAAAATAAGAACGTACACTCACGCACTCATACACAGACACGTACTATAAGGGTAAAATGGGTGGGGTTTTTTTGAGTTATTGGCAAATTGAAATTGTATTTCTTTTCGAGAAATGTGGGTGGCCCTGAAAAGGGCCTTTTTCTCTTTATGATGTAGGGGTGAGTTTAAGCAATCAACTTTAACTGCCTTATGCCTTTGCCACGGCCAAGGCCTACTTCTGGACTGCGTAATGTTGATGATGATGATAATGATTGGGTTGAAATCACTAAGGGTGGTACGGTAGGCTTAGTCACAGGGTTGACGTGTTTAGCTCGGGAAGGTCGTATTCTCTTCGGTCGTGATAAAGAAGTCTGATACATTTGTTTCAGACTTCTTAACTCCGCTAAAATGTCCAACAGTACCGTGACCGTTTGATTTTCACCCTCTTGTTTCTTTGCTGCTACTTCTTCTTGCTGTTGTTGCTGTTGTTTTTTTCTTACCTCTTC
This sequence comes from Sinohyriopsis cumingii, assembly GCA_028554795.2. Taxonomy (NCBI): domain Eukaryota; kingdom Metazoa; phylum Mollusca; class Bivalvia; order Unionida; family Unionidae; genus Sinohyriopsis; species Sinohyriopsis cumingii. The sequence goes on from CM068830.1 coordinate 11,338,725, forward strand.
TTCTTGTTGCTGTTGCTGTAGGAGAAAAGCCTGTTCCGCTTCCTTTTGTCGTTGTATAAATTTCTCCAATTCTTCTTTCTGTCTCTGTCTAAAATTCTCCACTTGCGGTAATGAAGAAGGTAACGAAGGTTCCGGAACAAATTCTTGCGAGGAGAGAAAATCCACAAAATCCCAATTCACCTCTTCTGAAAGTAAGTCCGGGTTCCCTTGGGCGGTCTCTCCTGCTGGTACACCCCATTGGATCGTTTTCTGAGTTTCCGTCATGTTGAATCACTGTCGCATAGATTGACTGCACACAAGCGCTAGCGAATCTATATAGACTACGTGACGTCACAGACTGCTCTCTTCGGATTGGATGCGGGCTGACTGAATTCTGTAACGCGTGTTCGGATTGGTGAATGAACTCAATCCGTTTCAATCCTACCTCTGCCTATAAATAAGCGCAGTTAAGTGCATTGATTCACCTGTTCTCGTCGCTTCAAGATGTGGACCACAGTTGAGTCATCCACCCTTGTGTCTTCCATGATGTTTCGGACAGACTTGCTCATGTATGTCCGATCCAAGTGGACCGTTGTCCACAGGACAAATACCAGCCTGTGGATACGTAGGATCTACGTGGAGAGGCAAGGATGCCTGAAAAGAGTGCTAATTTACGGGCCAACAGTGAGACGCAGCCTAAGGACAAGAAGAAGACCAATGCGGTGCCATTTATGTTAATGAATACATTAACATAAACCCAACGGCCCTTTTCAGGGCCAGCCATATTTCTCGAAAAGAGATAGCCTTTCCATTGCCTACCCCCTTTTTTTAAAATTTAAAAAAAAATCCCATGTTAAATTCCCCTTGTACGTATATTGACCCACGATTTATTCCCATGTTAAATTCCCCTTGTACGTATAGTATCCCACGATTTATTCCCATGTTAATTCCCCTTGTACGTATATGTTCCCACGATTTTTCGCCATGTTAAATTTCCATTGTACGTATATGTTCCCAAGGGGGTCTGTAATGCTAATTTCCATTGTACGTAATGTATCCCCCTTCACTACTGATAATAAGCCAAGTTATGCATTTGCGTTTAACAGCCCTGTACTAGGCGAAAAGTGAATCTCGAACGGAGAGCAAGTGATTTGGATATAAAAAATACAGTGTCCAGAGGCTGTGGCAATATGGAACGTTATACTACGAGATATTTAAGGTGACTTTTCTGGAGTAATTATTCGTTGGCGATTAGAAGGATCAAATGATGATTCGACCTGGACTACGCTGTATACGACAGGAGTTTTTTATTACCAATTCCAAGCAATTTATACTTGATCCTTCAGCGATAACAAATAAGTATTCGTATTTCCGGATTTATGTTATATTCGCTACAGAATTATTATCCAGGTTTAACGATGTTTCAGATATACACACTTGACGATTTAATGTAATTATAATCTATATTGTCTATTGAACCTCTATTGATCCAAGTCACAAAAGAGTTTTATAATTTTATACTAAATCCGAAAACGGAGATTGAAATAGCTGATGTTAATTCGCTAGACCCAGAACGTACTGAGGAGGTAAGAGCAATAAATATAATTGCTCGAATGAAAAATTAACTTTACGTTCCCCCGGTTTAACCGAGAACAGTGATAACTTTGCAAGAGTTTCAGGAATCAGAGGCCGTCAACTGAGATTCGTAGAGACTTTGATATAATTAGCAAATACTTTTATGTAAACGAGTGCAAGGAGCGGCGGTTAAAAGTTGAAAAAATGTTTGATAAATACAATGCTTGAACTAAATAAAGAAAATGTTTTGACGATTGATAAATCTAACTTTGTAAATACAAACTTTCATGGTACTAAGAAACAAGAGCAAGAGCGACTAAAGAAGATTCACGACGAGCTTGAGAAATTAGCTGAAACAAGGAAACGCACGTTTCTTAAAAATCGTAAGCTCAATGACACATTTGCTAAACGTGTAGTGTTTCGTGTATTCAGTATGGACTATTATAATAGAAAAGACGCTGTTAAAAATAGTAGATAATAGTGCTAAAACTAACATGCGAACAACAGCATATCTAGTTTTGATGGACTCTCTCACAGGCGATAAAGAAAAGTATGATGTATATCATATTAATGATGGACTAAACACAGTATCAGAAAGTGAGTCTAGAATTGATTTATACGATAATGTCGAAATAGATATATTTTATTAAGAGCTTGACGATATCACAACTGTAAAACCCAATATTGACGAAGATTATGAAATACATAATAGTTCTAAAAAAAACTGCACTGAATAACTATGCAAAAGAAATTGGAAAGTTACTGACAGAAGCGAAATACAGAACTATCAAAGAGAAGATTTATGGTTACGTAAATCTGCCCGCCATTGATATACAGCCGGTGGATATTCACTGTCTTTTAAGTTTTGCAACAGCATAGGCAATTCTCAGGCAGCATCGAGTACTTAAATTTTTTAACTTGGTCAATTATGTTGTTAGTTATATCGACGAAGCAGAAGATATTTATCCTGATAGAGTCAATGACATTACTGAAAAAACCAACACAAAACAACCCTCCATTTTCATCTTCAGTTTTAACAGATATCAGATATGACGATATCTCATCTGAAGTGTATGATAAGTACAGAGAGTTTCTTGCCGATCATGTCAATAGATATCTAGTGATCTGGTCGATAAAACTTAAGCTGAACATATTTTACTACGGCGATTGAAATAATTACAGAAACAGTTTTATAATAACGAAAAAAGAAATAATAGATATTTCATCATGTCTATCAGACAGTTATAGGGACGAGTTCGTCAAAAACTACAATTATAACCATAAAAAATCTTTACTGTGTCAGACAAGCTAGAAAATTTTATAGTAAAATAATAAGTGTGCTGAATTATATTCATATGATATTAATAGCGGGTGGAATTACTACAACCGGCGGAACTCGACGTGCTGGGGATAGGTATTGTTTTATCAGCGGTAAATAAAAGGTCGGGACAAAATACGTGAACAAAAATATTTCTTGTAGAATAGAAATAGCGACTTATAATAAAATTCTTAATCACCTTCGAGCTTATCTGCGTTGTGATAAGTTTATAATGTTATATCTGATACAGGAACTGCGAGTCAAAAATGCATGATACCCCAGTGCTAGAGATCACTATAAACTGCATCATTGCCGACATCGTAACAATATGACTGTATTTTTTTTTTATAAAGCTACGTTAAAAATCCAAATAACACACACACACACACACACACACACACACACACACACACACACTTTTGGAGTTCTCCATTGTCCTCCAAAATAAAGGTCTTGAAATCATTTTGTGCCGGAAAGGAAAGACGGGATCTGGGGGTCTGTGCTGTAACGGTAAGAGTTAAAATGGTCTTGCTCCACTGGTTTAGTCGCAGTGACTAAAACAGAAAGAGACATCAGACTATTATCAGAGCTGACAAGGAGGTGGGGGGAGCAATTGTGGTTGAACAAGACTTCTGAATTTTATAAAAGAAAAAGTTTGTTTGAACAAGAACTAGGAGATGTCCGGATGTTTCTTACCTCGGGGCCCGTGATCGCTCTCTACGAACTTAACTATTATAGTACAATTAACAAGGGTAAGTTGGTTTTCAGTAATGGGTGTCATTTATTAAGGTTTGATTCTACATGCCTTTAAGTGGAAAGTATTCACTTCATCTGGATTTGTATACATCCATATTCCTTTGGAAGGTCATCATTTAGACGCCCCGATAGGTGTATATGGCAAAATCAATGTTAAAGTACGTAGACATTTTTGGACGAAATGAACCTACAAGTGTGATCCAGTTCAATAGGGATTGAATGTCGCGCACTGTGATGTTACAATGAAATATATGCATATTGATAAACAAATTCGTAGTACCCTCATTTGTGACGATTCCATTCGACGCGCTCGTATGTTGACACAAGTTTAGTACATGGCCAACATTGTAAAAGTCCATAGTGATAGATAATTTCATCTGGAAGTTTCTTGGTGACAATTAAGGTGCAGATCATTCAATAATCTGGATAGAATTGGCTTTGGTGACAGAAATTTAGTGTTAAATTTTAAAAGAACAGTTTATATATAATTTAATAAGAGTAAATGCGCATACATGACCAGCAGCTGGGAGGGCGAACCATACAAACTTTAGAAGGTTCCAAATGTTAAATTAAGCCCTCCAAAACAAAGGATTAATGACGGGAAAAAAACAGCTAACTTTTTTTAGGGCCCGAAAAAGAGTATCTCTGAGAGCCCTCTCCGAGTTAGTTGTTTGTTTTTCCGATGGAAATAGATCAAGTGTGCGAATACGATTTGTGAAAAATGAACCAACTCGTTGTCGCGCCCTCCCTGCTGCTATGAATTAAATCATCGCGTTATCAATAATGGCAAATGTCGGAGAAGCATATACCACCAGATTAGCTCGAGAGAGACTAGAAACAATCAAACAATTTATTCCCGAGAGATTCTGTAAGACAAAAAATTTCAAGAGCGTCAGCAAGCACAAGTTGAATTCGCAGCCGGCACAGAACAGTTATTTAAACCCGCAACAACAGCTAATAAAGAAGTTGCAGCGACTACTGAAAGAGCTATATGGGGAGATATTGAGGATGAGGAGGAGAGAAAAAAAGGGTATTCTTCCAGTATTAAAACAAACCGCTGCGCAGACTGAAAAAATATCACCAAAAACTAAAAAGACAAAAAAGATTTTACGAGATCTTCCAACAGACATAGCTGCATCTCAGCCTCCACGCGTCGACGAGGAAATACTTGAGGGTATTGGTAAAATTCGTACTGAACTCGCCGACGTGAAAAAAGAACTTGCGCCTAAACCCAAACTGGTAAAAGAAAATATTGAACTGAGTGCAAAATTTAACAAGGGTGTTATTGAAAAACTTAAAGAAATAAAAGAAGAGAATTTACCCGCTGCAGTCTTATTGTATTTAGGTGATAAAAAACGGGTTTTAAAATCAGAATATGCCACCATAGGCAATAAGAAATTTATAAAATGGCTGTATCGCGTGTATTGCGACAAAGAACAAGTCAGGGGTGATGACCCAATATATAATAATTTGGTAAAGGAAATGATGAGACTTGATAAACTTGCATCACAACAGCCACCGCCCCCTCCCCCCCATTCGCCGCCTGAGCAAGAGTCTCATCAACTTCCTCCTCCACTGCAACAAATAGAACGACAACAATCTCAACCCGAACCTCGTCGGGAGGGAATACCAGCAGCACCTGCAGTGATGTTTACCATCGATGCTCTTACTACATTTATGGACCGGGATAAATTAATCAGTGTTGCCGCGCGTGGTTATGAGTCTAGAAGAAATTATCTGAAACCTGGATACGCTGAAAAAAATACAACTTGCATTGTATTTTGCCTCTGAAAATTCGCGTGTTAATCTAAAGGATCCCGGGTATATAAAATTTAAACAAGATGTGAAAGCCGAGCTGCGACCATCTCAAAGAGAAGTACCCGGTGCTACTGGCAGTGGTTTGGGAAGTGGTTTTATTGCTTGTCCTAACAATATCATCAATGACGTGCAACGATTAGAAGTTCTCATAGGAGGAAAGCGATCTGGAAATAACTCGCCGGAAATAATTAATGAAGCAGCTGATATCCGTCGGCGATTATTTCAAGGCGGCATCATGGATACTAGTATCAACCGAGAACTTATTAATGAGCTCGTTGATGACTATCACAGTGACTAGTTGTTAGATAAATGAATAATTAAATAAAATGATCGTACACAATTCTCATCGTAGACCAGTTATGGTTAGGATGGTAAATTCGCGATTGCCTGTATACAGAATGACTTACGGAAATGGATTTGGTGATGTTGTTCGGGGTTTATTCGCAAGGATGGCCCCTAAAGAAATGTCAATTGCAAAACAATTATCGACGAAAGCAATGGATATTATTCGTGATAAAGCTCCTGGTGCTATTGGTACGTTGCCAGTAAAGCATTCTTGGCAATCAAGGACAGACTAGCACGATTAATACGTAAACCACCACCACCAGTGAAATTACCCAGTACTGAAGTTATGCCCGCAAATGTCAGTAAAGTAATAAATCAAGCCGCAAATCAAAAACTACCAGCGCTGATAAATCAAGGGGCTGAAACAAATAAATACAAGTCTGGTGTCGGGAAGTGGTCTTTGTTTTAGACGATAACAAATTATAATAAAATGTTTAAACGTGAATCCGACACAGCGTTTGACATAGACGAACCGGTTCTTAAAAATGAATTAGTGCGTGATTTTCAGTATTATTCTTATGACGCACGAGAACCAAATCAACGAGGACAAATTGAATTACAAGTTCAAGATACAAATAGATATTTCTTACCCGCTGAAGCATTTATCGAAGTAGCAGGTGAAATTATAAAAAAAAAAACAAACAGATGATACAGAATACTTGGATGGTGTTAGAGTCGGTTTTATCAATAACGGAATTATGGCCTTGTTTGAAAGCGCTGCGTATCTCATTGACGGAAAAAATTGAGTCAATTGAGAACATTGTTGATGTGGCTACAACAATAATAGGTTTGGCAAGAAATTCCGATGATTATACAAGATCAACTAGTCCATCAATGATATTTGCTAAGGACACTTCTGATTTCCTAACAGTGATCAGTACAATATTAGACGACCAAGAAATAATGCCAACAACGTTGACGCTGATGTGTGGCCGGTGGTTCATGGTGCTAATACAGAATTTAATTTAGGATTTACAACGCGTAAATTATCGTTGGGTGGTAATTGTAGAAATTTTTCTTGTGTAATTCCGCTGTCGCATATATCTGGATTTTGTAGAGATGTTTGAAAGGTAATTTATGGAGCAAAATATACGGCTGCGCTTTTTAGAAAATCTGATGATAATGATGCTTTATGGCGACCCATAGGTGACGCTGGTAAAGTAGTGCTGAAAAAACTTTCGTTGTGGATGCGGTTATTGACTCCGGCAATTGCTGAAGAACAGCGACTGCTTTCTTTTATGGATCAAGGTGGTAAATTGTTGTTATCATAGCTTACAGTAACCACAGATAGTACTCAAAGTAATAATAATGGTTTATTTACATGGCATATAGCATCACAGCAGGGGGTTTCTGCACAGCGACATATTTTCATTGCTCTTCAAGATGCTACACGAATAAACTCATAAACACAAAGTCATATGATATTTAACAAACTTGGTGTCTCAGAAATTTCCTTAAAAATAAATGGGCATCAAGAACCATCTGAGAACATACTGTTAGATTTTGATAATAATCATGTTGCACGTGTATATCAACGTTTGACGAAGTATCTAGCGCGTGATATAAATATCGATACTGGCTTGCAAATATCACAATTGGATTTTATGACCTATTATCCAATCTATTACTTTTCACTAGTCCATCTTGATTTAACTAGACAATCTGTCGTTGATGTACACTTTCGAGCTAATGTGACAAGAGGGGCTATACCTAATTACAGAGCAATTGCTGTTATACTCAGTGATAAAGCAATGCTACTTGAGGGTGTTGGTGGCCGAATGAGAGTTATTGATGCGCCAGCGGAAAACATGTAGACAATTAGATCAGTCGCGTTTATTATAAAAATGTCATACAATCACGTTAATGTCACCCTGACTCCCGGTCAGGCGAAGAAATTACACCACGCAAGTGCAACTGGGGCAACGATAACACTAGCGCGGGATCAAATTGCTAGTGGCGGCCCAAACAAGTTATCGTTGACTAAAACTCAACTAAATCACCTTAACAAAGCAAAGAAAGCAAAAACTGGAGTTCAACTTAATTTTACTCCAAAAGCCATCAGCAACATGATTAAAACAGGTGGTATATTTCCACTTCTCGCAGCGTTACCAGAGATAATAGCTGCTGATGCCCCAGCTGTCGCAACAGCAGCTGCGTTAGGTGCTGTTGGAACAGCTGCTTGAATGGCATTAAAGAAAGCAACTGGAAAAGGATATAAAAAAGGGAGCGGGTCGAAGACTTCCAGGAACTCCGCCCTCATGGTACGGATACGGCCTAAGACTTCCAGGAACTCTGCCCTCATGGTATCCCAAACGCCGTTGACGCCGATGTCAAATTTTGATTTGCTCGATGCCGCTAAACAATTAAATATAACAAATTTCAGAGGTGTTTTTATGAGAGATCAGTTACCGAGACAACCGAATAATCCAGAAACTGGAATTATTAATCTTGATATCAGCGATGATCCTGGAACTCACTGGGTTGCTTACGCGATACATCCACTTGGAATTGTTTATTTCGATTCGTATGGGTTAGCACCGCCAGTTGAATTTCTAAAATACGCACAAAGCACTTCCACTCCCATTCCAGTTTGGTATTCAACGCTACCAACACAAACATTAACCGATCCACCAATATGTGGCCCTGAAGTAATTAATGTACTTGACACGTTATCTAAATCAACCAAACCGCCTCACAAAGTGGTGCACGAGTATACCGCGGACCGATTTAACATTTTAAACAATCCCTAAAGAATGATGGTTGATATTTACGGAAGATCTCTCATCGAAGCAAAGACAAAAAAAAGAAATAAAAAAACCAAAAACGCGGCGATGTAGATTTATCAAAATATGCGACCAAAGATGAAATCGACAATCTTTTAACGTTATCCGGGATAGACCCAGATGAGGTTGTTATTTTTCAGGACCGGCATGGCAAGCTAAAAACCAGCAATATCAAATGGAATGACATAGTTCGCAGGGTTCTTGGAGCTACCCCGGATAACATCCCTGTATTTACTGACAGCGGAAAAATCAGGGATTCAAGTATATCGTTTACAACCATCAGAGATGAAATCATACAGAGGGATGCTAATCGCCTAAAAAAATACCGGTGACACAATGACAGGTGAACTCAACATGAACGGGAGCAAAATAGTGGTTTTAAGAGATCCAACATCCCCGGAAGATGCCGTGACGAAAAAATATGTTGACGTTAACTACAACACCGTTATCGATAAATTATCCACGTTGCGGGTCGAGTATGACGTTCACGTAAACGCGTTTGCAAGACTTCGCAGAAATTTTCAAAAAACCGATGAGGCCGTAGATAAATTCTTTGATACCCCATTGACCGTTGACGCAAAACGTTCTGATATCAAAACTAACATTGACACAATCAAGAAAACACTGGAAGATGTCGTAAGTGGAATTCCTGAGATCGTTAACAAAATTAATCTGATTAAAATCACACCTGGAGTTACTCCTGGGCATATTACCAACATAGTATACACGATGTCATCTGGATTCGCAACATGGTCAGCGCAGAACAATACTATCAAATATACCGCAACAGTCACTGGTGTGTATAGACTGTCTCTGTTCAGTGCTGCAAAATTTGAGATATTTACAACGTATCCCTGGCGACATTCCACGGACAAGTTTTCCGGGGTTGTGACTATCATATTAAATAGCGGAAACGAAGAAACGTTTATACTGGAAGCAGCCGATAAGAAATTAACCGCAACATCTTACTGGTGGTGTTTGGAATTCGTAGCTAAAACACCTCAATTGGTCACTGCATAAAATAATAAATGTCCCCCCTGACAAAGTCAATGACAGCGTCAACGACAACATTAAATGTCAAGCAATATAGATACGATCAAGTACGCGAATGGCAGTCAGAGTGAAAAACCATCATCGACAAATACACAACGCGCGTAGAGAAATATAAGCGACGAGCAGTTATTCTTGACGTTGCAGTATACTCGGTATCTGCGTTAGTTGCATCCACTGGAGTAATATTATCAGCGCTAACGCCAGTAACAACTGCAATCGCAGTAACAATATGCATTTCATCATCAGCGGCAATCGCGCGTGTTTTTAATATAATCGCGAAAAAGATATCCACGTGCACGAACACAAAACTACACGACGCGGTTACACGATTAAACACAACAACAGCAGCATACTCAAAATTATCGTCGTTGATATCATCAAGCCTCAACGATGAAACAATATCAGATTCCGAATTCACGAACATGGCAAAGATATACGAAGACTACAAACAATTGCGCCATTTGAAAACAACTAAAATGAATAATGATAGAATTACTTCAGCAGATAGCCGCAAATACAAGCCCCGTATTAATTTTCCAACTGCGATTCCGGTAAGTAAAATCGCACTAGCACAGTTGAGAGTATACCACAGTTGGCCCAATATCAGATCAGAATCATTCGGCGGATTACCAGCGAATAATTCGTTTGTGTTTGCAAATAAAAATAAACGAGACGGTACAAACGACTGGAATGTTCCTGTTAGAATACCAACCGGGTCTTATCAAATCGACGAAATCAATGAGGAATTACAACGTCGGATAAAAAAGAATCTAAAATAGCAATAACCGTTCATGAACCAACGTTGTCCTCTGCAATCGAGATAAATTTTCCCGACTACGCCGTGGATATATATCAGAGTTCAATTTGAACAGTGTTAGGATGGCCTGAAATTCAGCCACCGACACCTCAACCGTTACCAGAGCCCAAAAAGTCTGATTATGGCACGGACACGCAGTCATACCACGAAGTTGAACCATTACAAAAACAACGTCTACTTGATACAAAAAATTCGACTTTGGGTAGTCAGCTTGTTTTCACCGATGAGGGCCGTGTGTTTTGGACTTTTGGTTCTGAACTAATTCTCCAAAGAGGAGCAAAATATGCGCTTATTGAACTAAATGAAATGATTGAAGATTTTAAATTTATTAATCAAGAACATAAAACACAATAAGAGCGACTACGGCAGCACTTCCAAGAACATCTTTTTGATATAACAAGTTCACGCAGCGAAACCATCACGCGAATGGAAATATTAAATCAACTCGTATCCGACATGGAGTATTTTCACCAGCGAGTAATTAAAGCCACAATTGATCATGTTGACAGCGATAAAAATAATTCGAAACAACAGTTTTTAACTACATACAAGATAACAGAAGCAGATCTACCAAATTTTAAATTTCCAGGGTATAACGCAGACAAACTAAAACAATCCACCACCAAAATCATTGATGAGTTCTTTGATGACATACTCGCACAGTACAAAAAAACACTGCCACCGGCAAATATCCTCCGACACAACAATGACCCAGAAGGGCAAGGACGACATGTATCCCCGGAAATCGTAAATATAACCTCAGTGGTCGCGGTCAATCTTGTGTGTGATGTAATCGATGGCAGTATCTAATCAAGCCAAGCAAGGATTTCTTCTTTATTCATTCACACCAAAAGAAACACCACCTGGATTTCTGATTGTGCAGGTCCCCAATCAATCCAGTCTATCTACGTGATAATTCACTGTTATCAAGAATAAATTTCAAATTAACTGACCAGTCTGGCCGCTTGTTGGATATTCGAGGTAAAACTATAAATATTAATTTACTTGTGCGATCCTAAGGATCTCATCTTAGATTTTCTGAAGCGGATTCGGAAAGTAATAAGGTCGTCAAAATCATTTGCATCGACTGATTTGTTGATCCTGAAGGGGTAATTACTAGTCAAAACCATGCGAATTCAACGTTTTTCAGTAAAAAGCAAAAAAACAAAAAACAAAAAATTGAAATCTGCAAGTGCATCATAAAAAATTTATTTTTTTTACTGACAGACCTTGATTTCTAACTTAAATTAATCAAGCGAGTATCATATAATGTACCAGCACGTGAAGGTTTTCATGCACGACAAGCAAGTACTTGAAAACTACATCAAAAAAGTGTTTACACAGTTTCTAGTCGGCCCAGTTGATCTGGTTATTTATGTATACGGTAACGAAGATTTTTTATTGACACAATCGCAGTTGGATAAACTACAGCGAGAACATATTTCTATGGTCACGTGTGATAAAGATCAGATTCTAAATTATGCGCACTCTTGCATTAAATTTAATCGACTTAAGGAATATTATCTAACTCATCAGATTGATACAAGTAAAAAAATATATTGAAATCTGCAAGTGCACCATAAGAAATTTATCTTTTACTGCGCATCACACGATTTTGTTAATTTCATAGGAGTGATTACTAGTCAAAATCATGGGCATCGACTGATTTGTTAATTCTGAAGGGGTAATTACTAGTCAAAATCGTGCATATCATCTGATTTTCAACGAAAATTAATATTGCCAAAAAAAATATAAGGAATTTATTTTTTACTTTCGATTTCATTTCCAAGTACTTGATTCCAAGTACTTAAAATCCTTGATGAAATCAACGAGTCTAAGTTTCGTTTTCGATCGTTTCACAATTTGACATAATTTTTCTCAATTATCTTACACGAGTATTAATTACTTTCCTGGCTTCGTATTCTTGAGACAGTGCTGATCTAATTTTTTCGATTGCACGGCAGAGAGAGACAAATTCTTTCAGTCGCCGTTCTTCTACTGCAGCCACTGATTGATACAACTGCGTCTGAATTTTCTTTATAAATCTATACTGAGCCGGCAGCGTGTATGCTCCGTATTCTTTTCTTTGTTGTAATGTTTCAAAGTCAGTAATATTTTTTTCAGGATTTAATTCATCAGATATATTAATTCCGTTTTCTTCTAATTTTTTAATAGCAACAATTACATCATTGATATTTTCGTAATTCATTATACTGAATATTATATATTTAAAAGAAAAATAGTTTAGACCAAAATAAACAGTAGCTATGATGAGCGGTTATCATTGATGGTTTCCCTGCACTGGCCTGTGTCTCTTTCATGGGAATACTTTGTTTGAGACTTTTGTCTTTGTTTGAGACTTTTGTCTTTGTTTGAGATCTTTATTTTTATCTTCTCGGCTCCCATACCGTTTCTTTTAGCCAAACATTCTTTCTGTGGGGTATCCATGTGACTTAGAGCTTATGCATCCACGCTACTGTTTATTTTGGGGCGCCAGCGAAACGAAATGTTAGAAGCACATACCCCCCCCCCCCAAGATCAAATCCCGGGTGAGTAAAACGTACTCATCACGGTATTTGATGTGATGAGAGGGGGTACATGGGGCTGCTGCTGCTGGCGTCCCAATTATATAGGAAAATCCTATAAATCGGTACCGTCGACAATATGCCCGTTACGAGACTCGAACCGCCGACCCCTTGACATAGTCAAGGAACGAAAGTCAGCTGCACTATCCACTGCGCCATGGCTCTAATCTACTGATATAGGATTTAAAAATTATTATATAGTTCACCGTTTACAGACAGTTAACAATTTGAAGCTGAATTTTAATTCTAATTATGAAATTTAATTCTGAATACACAAGTTTGTTAAGTCAGATTTGATAAATCTGAATAAAACAAGTATACTGTCTGTGAATATTTATCGTAAACGCCTACCTGTATTGACAATCTTTGGCAAAATCTACGGGAAGTAATTGGAGATGTTTTACTTCCGTGTTACACGTAACACGGAGAATTGTTTACCTGTAGTGTGTATACAACAGACGGTTCGCCACGCCAAGAAAGATAATAGAACCTGAATTTAGTTCTACTTTTTCTGGATAATATATCGCCTGTAAAGGTAATGACGTGGGTTGCGCAGGGAGGGAATTCCATAATTGACTTTTACACAATCGCTGCAGAATTATCTCCGTTATCTCCATCTACATAGCAAAACGAAATCCAGTTTCCAAGCTGATATGAAAAAGCTGATTTGGTCACTTTATTTGCAACTTTTTTGTACTGAACATGAGTGAATACCGAAATACTTGCCAGCCGCGTAAATTGACTCAAAAATTCTCTCTTCACCGGTCGCTATATTTAAACATTTAACCGCTCTCTTTCCAATACTCTTAAACCAATTAGCATTCCCTCGTACAGAATTCTCGCGTTGTGTAATAGCTTGTAAGTTTTAAAGAGAATTGTTCTTAGAGTTTCCGTCAATGTGATCGATCACAAGACCAATCCGTGATAAACTTCAAATACAAAACGATGACAGTAATAAGTTTTCTTCCCAGCGGTAAATTTAAAATAACCAGCATTATCAGCTGTACAAACTGGTTTCTTCAGCCGACAATGTCTAATCACTCCATCACGAGACGCTTCATAATCTTGATGATGGGATGTCTGACAAATTCTTGGGTCATTTTATATAATAATATCATTTGTTCAAATTATAATTTGTCTGAAAACTTATTTAAATAATCCTCTTCACACGCTATAACTCTACCCCTGATTTTGTCAGGGACAGAGTCTGTTTTTTTTATCATAATATCTTTTAAGTTCTCTGTATCGCTTACCATCGCTACTCGCACATAACTGTGTCTTTCCCCGGACTCCGACACTACATTGTAAGCAGGGTATTGAACCTAAACTACCATTACGAATACATTGTGAATGTTGCCCGCTGAATTCTTTTACACAGGATTTACCACATGGAGTCAGATCCTACCTTAAGTCATTTGCACCGATTTCTTGTTTGAGACATTGTATATATACTATTTTTTATTTAAATGTTTGTCTTAATTATATATGGATGAGTTTGAGAGATTATCCAGAATCAAGCCCTGGAAAGCTTCCAGATTCGATCTTGACAGACTAACCCCTGACTCGCGGAGGCGAGCTCTGACTGATTTGATTGATATTATCAGTGATGCCAAAAATGAATTTCGTGATGATGCAGCATCTCACGTGTGGTCTACATTTAAAATTATGCGCAACGCTGACGAAGTCAATGTCGACGATGTCAAGCAAGCTACAATGAGCGATACACGAGCGAAAACGATTATCGATTACCTCCCCTTGATCAGAAATATCTTTTCAGAGTAAAATTTTTCGTGCTAGCAGAAACAGATAATTAGATTACCCGTGACAAACGTGACCCTGTCCTTGCTAAGGGAAAAACCGTCATACTGAGTACAAAATTCCAAACCAGGAGCGCTGACTGGGATTGATAAACCATATTATAAGCCAGCGTATCATGCAACAGCAGTCATTTATGGAATCTATCCGATAGAAAAACCCAGCGTTGATAAACTGGCGCCGATGAAATTATCAAAAAAAAAAATTGTGTAGCTGAACGAGTAACAGAACATTTTACAAATGCGATGCGTGGAAACGGTCAAACGGCGTTACGACGTGAAAAAATAAACAAATGGGCTGAACGGGTCAAGGATACCGGAGCTACAATAAACGATGTTGCCGAGTTAGAAAAAAACACTAAGATTCCCAATAACCGTAGCACCGATAACAGGGGAAGTATTATACGAATCGAAATATAAATCGCAAGGAGCTCCAATAAATATCATTGATCATAACGCTCACGCGTGGACCAGTGCAGTCACAATATTTCCACGAGATCGAACTGTAAGATTTTACCCAGAGAACTCTGGGAGAAACATGTTTGATTTTATTAATGAGATAGGTAAAAACTATCCTGTGTCAGTGTGGTTATTTAAAAGTTCAGATGATGAAAAATTTGATCAATTTATACGCGTTAACGGTGAAATATACCGTAAAGTATCTCTTCATGAAACAATGAGAAAACTTACACAGAGATACTCAAAAGATACTGAGATTACTAACTAATTGTTTCACTGTTCCATCAGTTGCAGTCCACGCTGCCAGAGAAAAAAATTCGTGGAAGCCAACCCGAAGTGAGTTTCTCGAAGATGTACAATTAAATTGTTGTGAATACGGACACGGCGGATTGTGGAATACCAAGTATAATTACAAGGAAATGATATCAGTTGATACAGTTGCGTGTTATCCAGGAAGTTTTCTCGGGATGGGAGAATGCTCTGGATACTTTAAAAGATTTGGACACCCCACGAACTCGATGACGCGAATGGCCATTAATGGACAATTACCCGACTTTGACCTGACAGGATTCGCTCGTGTAGTGTCATTCGAAATGGCTAAGGGTCTTCATGTTATTTGTTATGTTTGGTTTGGTCGGCATTTTAGTGAAAAGCGCTGGGCACCAATAGTGTTGTTACGACATATGCTTGATTGTAAAATGCTGATATCGCTGACGGTCAGTGAGGCAATTATATCATATTGGGTACAGACTGAAGTTTGGTTACCAACGCCTGAACTGGCTGATTGCAAAAGTGATGATTACAGTACATTAATCGCCAACCTCGAAGAGAAAAGAACCGCGAAGGATCTCGGTAGAAGAATAATTGGCAAGTTTACTCAAGGCGGTGCATATGATCATAGACGACATTATCCACGACTAATTATGGACAATGTTGAATACGATTTTATAATCGCTGATGCAACTGCGAGAGATATATTTAAGTCTAGAAAACGCTTATTTATCTGACGGAACTCGGCTGGGTACAATTGTAAGTTATACTGATGGCGAGTCACCTCAGTATACTCATTTAAGATCTTCGATGCTAGCTTATGTTTCCATCAATTTGCTATCGATGATAAATAGATTCCCTGACACTGCAGTTAGAGTTGCAACGGATTCGTTTTACATCAACAAGAAATACCTGAATTCGGTAACTCGTTTTACAACTGATGGGTTCGTGGAGAATAAAAGAAGGAATGGTATATGATTATTCCGAATCCGCAGATGTTGAGATGAAAGACAGTTATTATAAATCAGAATTATCGGAAACGTCAGTAGTTAAGTGGGGCACTAGAGCCTCAATGGGAATTAGCATTACAGAGACCCCTGGGTCACTATAGCATCAATGGAAATTTAACATGGAGAAAAATCGTGGGTCAATATAGCCTCAAGGGGAATTTAACATGGGAAATAGTCTTGGGCCACTATAGCCTCAAGGGGAATTGAATATGGGAAAAAAAATTGGGCCACTATAGCCTTAAGGGAATTGAACAAGGGATTTTTTTTTAAAATTTTTTAAAATTTTTTTAAATTTAAATTTAAATTTAAAAAAGGGGTAGGCAATGGAAAGGCTATCTCTTTTCGAGAAATATGGCTGGCCCTGAAAAGGACCTTTGGGTTTTCTTCTTCTTCTTCTTCTGCTTCTAATTTCTTCTTTTTCTCCACCAAGTTCTTATTTTATCTCCTACACTCTTTCTCTTCTTCTCTTTCTTTTTTTTGTCCTGCTCTTCTTTCTTCTTCTCTTCCTCCTCTTTTTTCTTCGTCTTCTCATTTTCTTCTTCTTTTTCAATTTTTTCGTTCCATTTGCTTATTCTTATTCTTTCCTCTTCATCCTCCTTCTCCTCCTTTATCTCTTTCATGACACCACTAATCTTGTCCTTTACCTTTTTTAAGTTATTAATTTCCATCTTTACACGATGGGGACTATAGGAATAATGGTCTTCAACGAGTCTTATTAACATCTGTTCCATCATTCCTAAGTTGTCTAAAACGTCTTGCAATGTTTGTATTTTGTCCATTTGGTTAGAAGCCATCTTCTTTGTAGAATGGTTTGAACGACGAATACTGTGGGTTCTTATAGTGAAAGCGCGGACGTGAAGGAAAACATCCCCTAAAACATAAAATTGATCTTACTTAGATCATGACCAAAGAAACAGCAACGCGCGGACTTGAAGGAAAACATCCCCCTACTTTTCTCATTTCATATAATAAAACCCAAACTATACTCTCCACATACGCTAAGAAACAACAAACAAAATCCATAATCTACTATCCACACAATCGTACGTGAGCGGTTACAAAACCCAAACTATGCTCTCCACATACGCTAAGAAACAATAAACAAAATCCATAATCTACTATCCACACAATCGTACGTGAGCGGTTACAAAACCCAAACTATACTCTCCACATACGCTAAGAAACAATAAACAAAATCCATAATCTACTATCCACACAATCATACGTGAGCGGTTACAAAACCCAAACTATACTCTCCACATACGCTAAGAAACAATAAACAAAATCCATAATCTACTATCCACACAATCGTACGTGAGCAGTTACAAACACAAACACACAAACACATACCCTCGCACTATGAAAAAAGAGTTAGTGTTTATAATCACACTACTCTACCTACACACACACACACACACACATTGGCAAATCGATAGTTATTTCTTTTCTAGAGTATTGGGTAGCCCTTAAAAGGGCTGGGTTTTTTTTTGAACTCCAGATGCACCTATCTAATGGTTGCACGTTCCTGGCCTGGCGCCACACACGCATCTTCTTCCCCAGTCTCCTTTCACCTTTCTTCTGGGGAGCGCAGAGGGAGGATGATTCGCTTCAACACCCCAATCCTCTGTCTTGGGAATATTGTACGACATCCTCTCTTCTAGTTTCTTTTCCTCCTCTTCCCTCTGTCTTCTCTCCTCCTCTTCGTTCTTCATTCTTTCCTCTTCTACTATAGCCTCCGCGGCCAGTTCATTTAACAAGCGCCTGACATATTCCAGATGTATCTGGAGTTCAAGAAGTTTGCTTATTCTGCTATTCATTCTTGTGTTGATCAATCAACAAGGGTAGCTAGACTGCCCAGCGAGTTTCAATTTATAGTGAAAGCGCGGACGTGATGGAAAACATCCCCCTAAAACATAAAATTGATCTTACCTAGATCATAACCAAAAAAAAAAAAAAACAACGTGCGGACCTAAAAGAAACACTCACTCACTTTTTATGATACCCATCACTATTTTAAAATTTTTTTATAAATCACTTCAATAGACTATCCACATACGCAAAGCAATCCAATCTAACCCCAAATTTACACCTCAAACACCAAAAAAAAGACATCATTTTAATCTACTATCCATACCAACTTACTTAACCACTTACAAACACAAACACACAAACACATACCCTCACATTTGTTTAAAAAAGAGTTAGTGTTTATATTCACACTACTCTACCTACACACATTGGCAAATGGATTGTTATTTCTTTTCTAGAGTATTGGGTAGCCCTGAAAAAGGCTGTTTTTTTGTTTTGCTATGGCATTCTTTTTTAGTTTCTAAGAATGCGATATCCTCTGAGGATAGACTTTCTGGCGATAGGTCTGCTTCTTCGAAAAGAGAAGAACTCTTTGGTGTCGATACGACAATCGACAAAGCCTCTGTCAGCTTCAGGTTGCTGCTGCTGTTGTTGTTGTTGCTGCTGTTGCTGCTGTCTCTGAAGTCTGTACTTCTCTGTCCATTCTTCTTTTTCCCTGTTCATTTCTTCTCTGAAGAGCTCTTCTATCAGGTCTTCAGTGATTTTTAACATTCTCACATTCTCTATTTCTTCTGGCTTCGGTATCAGACTGTGTCTGACCCTATGCAAATTCACGTAGGCTTCGTTGAGCTTAGCTAGTTTGGAGCACATCTTCGTAGGAGGATGAGTCGACAATGGATGGTTAGACTGGAAACAACCCCGGTTCTTAAAGTCAAAGCGCGGACGTGAAGGAAAACATCCCCCACACGGTTTTTGAGTCGCAACGTTTAGTGAGTGTCATGAGAGGGATAGTAAGAAATGAAAGAGCATCAATCCAACATTCTTATAGCTAAACAAAAGACAAAGGCATTTTTTTCAAAACACAACATTTTTTATTCAAAAATCACTTAACACTAAACAACAACTCTAACATTTTTAACAATAATCCAACAATATAACATCAAACAATTTTTTCAAAACACAACATTTTTTATTCAAAAATCACTTAACACTCAACAACAACAACTCTAACATTTTTTAACAATAATCCAACACTAAAAGTTTCTCCACTAGGTAAAGAGGGATAACAGTCTTCCATGGTTTCTAGTAATCTAGGATGACTTCTCTCAAACTGTTGATTTCTATGGTATTATCGAATTCTGCATACAGGATGACGTTCACCGTTTCATCAGGGTCTCGGTCTTTAAACTGAATTTCCACACGAATCTGGCCGGATTGTATAGGGTGGAAATGTCCCTCGTCGCTGCCTTGGTCTGGAGTGAAATCGAAAGTCCACAAAGCGTAGCCTCCTGCATAATCCTCGTACGTAATACCGTGACTGGTATTGGTTCCTAACTGTCCGGTGCCTTCGTACAAGGACAAGTACGATCTCAAGTAATTCTTCTTGGTAAAGTCAGGTTCGAAAGGTCGGGTACACAAGGTCTTGCCATCGCGACTGACTTCGATTTTGGACACGCCAAAGTGTTGAAAGTAGAAAGGATTTTTTTCGGCAGCTCCGTTGAAGGCTGTATTCTCGACGATACCAACGAGCAAACGTTTGGGTAACTGTCCTTGGAACAGATGATCTTCGATCATGGATCGCTGTCCCTTGGGAATGTTGAAGGTTTTCACTTCCACGCGTCGTATGGGATACTTGGCGGTCGTTCTGCTCAACGTCTAACTGATGTCGTTTCCCACTTTAGGTAACACTTCCACACGGCGTACGTAGAGTCTGGCTTCTAGGATTTTGGTTTTGTAACCGTCACTATCAGCCATCAAATGGAAAGCGGCACTGCTACGATTCAGTCTCAGGCGGACATCCACCCCGTTCAGCAAATACTTTTCTTGCAACCACATGTCCAAATGCAAACGATCCATCAGTTCTAAACTTGTGTCGGCTCCCGTGATTCTCTTTCTTCGTTCTAGAAATCCATCATTGTTGTCTTTCTTTTCATCAGTTTCCAATATTTCAAACTTGGTAGGTTCGTCAGCTTCCCATACCACACAGGCATTGAGATGAGTTTTCTTGGCATCTATTCCGTACGTCAAGAGATTTTCCAGGTAGGCACGATAAGGGTAAGTATCCATGCTGCTACTGACCAGTTTGTTATTCAAGTACAAGTCCACTCCACTGAACAAGGAATGCATGAAATTGTTGACGGGAGCTACTGCTTCATCGTCTATAGCACCTCCAACCTTATCTAGAATTTTGACTTTCAGGTACAAGTAACTGCTATTCAGATCGATGTAATCTTCGGGCTGTCCTTTGATTTCAAACTCGATGGGAGCGGAATCGGTCAGTGAGGTGACGGGGTGAAATTCCACCCACTGGGATTCTTGCATCGTCATCATCGTGGGGGGCATGGCAAACAGATCCAGTTCCGTCTTGGAACAAGCGCAAGATTCTCGGTGCATCATTTTTTTGTCTCTTTTCTCAATAATCGAAAACGTCTAAGTCTCGAACGGCTCTTCTTTTCTTGGCCTTTCTCGCTTGAAGTGTGGAGAAAGGGTGTTTTCTACGTCGTCTCTTTCTGCCTTGTCCTTGCTGAATGCCTGACTCGGTAGCGTGCAGGGCATTTATAGGTGTTTCTCGTTGGCCTAAAATGTCTTTGCTCGTTTGCAGCAAGACATTTTTGCCTGCCCTCATGAAGGCTTCTTTAGGGTTTTGTTTGTCGATGATGACATTTTGGAGAAATTCTTTGCCTTGCGTCAGTGCCGCATCTTTCAAGGCGTGCAATCCGCGTGTCACCATCGGTTTCAACACCGGGGCCACCGAACGAAAGGCCGATTTTAACATGTCTCCTAAACCGTGTCCTCGCTGTCGAGCAACCCCTCGGTACACTGGATACATGACTTACTTACGAGTCGTGAGAGAACCGTTTTCGAAAATGGAGTTTCACCGTGACTTTTCCTTTGGTGAATGGAATATTTTGTCCCAGATCTCCTTTTATAGCAATGTTGACCGTGTCCAAATACGACTTACTGACAGGCAAATAGTGAGGATGTACAAATTCGCGGTGGACGTGGTATATGTTTCCACCTTCCTCGTCAGCGTTCGTGACAGAATCCACTTTGAAAGGAATGACACGCAGTAACGGTACGGAGGTGTGTCCCACCACGTTGTACTCCACCACATCGGAATACACAAACATCAAATTCAGTCCTTGGTTCAGGTCTACCGGGGCACGAAATAATTTGCTAAAAGACTCGTTGTCGTAAACGATGGGTAATTCGTTTTTCTTGAGCATGGTCTTTCTCATGTCCATGTCTCCGCCCAACATGTCAAACAATTCAGGACAAAATAAAATGGACATGATTTTACTTCGTTCAAATTTCATCAAGAAGCGACGAGCTGCTTTGTGGTACTCCATGGTGACACTTTTGTTGACATGCTCCAAAGCTTTCAGAAACACGACATTAAACCTGGAGGTTATGGTGCTGACCAAATGTTGACCACTAAAATAATAGCCTGGGGGAATGAACAAGTGATAGGTGGTGTACTTTTGTGTACGGGTTTTCTTGTCATACTTGACATTGCTATCCATCCACTGTTGCATTTGCTCGTCATGAACTTCCACATCAAAAAAATTTTGATTGGGAAGGACATTGAGGACTTGGGTCGGGTGAATCATTTCTACTAAAGCCACTTCCCAATGGGCTTCGTGATCTAAGGGGATGGCCTGAGGTAATTTGGCCGTGTAACAGCACAACGTGTTCTTGGGAAACACCTCCATGGAACTGTCACTGGGTAAAGTTAAGTAAAATTGGTTTTGGTGACTCATAATTCCAGAGTTCTGTGGCTGTCTGAGGGGTTACTGGACGTCAGAGGCGTGTCTCCGTCTAAAATGGGGTTCTGGTTGTGGTTGGAGTGGTGACTGGCACTGGCACTGGACACAAGGTTCCCGTGGTTCCCGTTCGAGGTGAATTTCAGGGAGGGATTAGGAAGCAGGTAACCGATGCAACTGCTCAATAAAATGGTCCACAATTGTTTGTCTCCTTGTTGCAAACTCAAATTGGCGATGGCTGCCCCGATGACACAATACACCACGAAGATTTGGCAGAAAAAGACGATTTGCGTTTTAGGCACACGTTCTCCACACCACACCCACAAGGGTTGTTTTTGTAAATCTTGCACAGAAGAACTGGTTGAAGGAGGAGTGGTCGACGTAGCTGCGTCTGTGTGAAAAGGCATGATGGTCACTTCTTTTTATAGTCGATGACTTGCGAAGCGTCGATCCAAGAATCAAAACTGGACGGATATCCTTTCCAACGTACTTTGACTTCTTTGACACGTCGTTTGCCCACTTTACGGGTTCTGCGTTCGAGAATGCTTTCGATGTCGTACACGTCGTCTTCTTTTTTGGTGACACGTTGTAACTCGGGCCAATAAAACGTTCCTTTGAGCACTTCTCCGTTCATGTCTTCCAATTTATAGACGGCAGGATGACGGCCATGCACTCGTCCAGTGACGCGAAACAATTCGGTCGTCCAGTTAGGTAAGTAACCTTTGCCAAAAGTGCGTTTGGTTTTGCCAATGCGCACCCAATCTCCTACGGCCAACTCTCCACTTCTCTTGGGGACAGCCCTCGTCGGGGACGTACCAAACAGACGCTCAAACACCAGCACTTCGTTGTCGGGAGTCACGTCTTGCGGGGCACGTCCGATGCTTCGATGGTAAGATTAGTTGTACGCTTGCACCAGGTGCGGTAAGATGTCGATGTACTTCAGAGTGTGGTGATGCGTAAAATATTTCCACATGCGTTCTTTCAAAGTGCGTTGAAAACGTTCCACGATGCTGGCTTTGGTTTCGGGATTCTCGGTGGTAAAAAAATGAATGTCACGTTTCTTTAATTCTTTTTGGAAAGCTTGGTTCAGAAATTCGGTGCCTTTGTCCGTTTGCCATCGAAGAGGGTGACGACCGCTTTGATTCAACACTCGTTGCAGGGCTCGCACTAACTCGCTGCTCGATTTGGAAGTCAAGGTTACGACCCAAGCAAATTTGGAAAAGACGTCGATGACACAAAACAAATATTTGTAGCCACGACTGTAGCTGGCCAAATGAGAGACATCGGCTAAATCGGCTTGCCATTGATGATCGATGCCTTCCACTCGGGTGCGACTTCTGGCAAACTTGCGTCGAATGGGTTTGTGTAAAGTGTAGGTAGCTTGTTCTTGTAACCATCGTTGCACTTGAGGTAAACGGAGACTTTTCAGTTGCGTTTTGGCAGCACGATACAATTTTTGAACTCCTGCGTAACCTGCAGGATGGGAGGGATCGTAGTAAATGCTGGCTAAGACTTTTTCCATTTTTTGTGTTGGTTGGTGTGTTAATAAGGCACCCACTCTTGGAGGATGCTACTCTTTTTCTCTTGGGGTATTTTCTTGGATTGCAATGCTTTGAGTGTGCGACCGGCAATAGGTGTTGAAGAGGAGGAGGATGTCTGAGCGGGGGATATCGGTTCTTGTTTGACTTCTGTCTTCACTTCTGTCTTCACTTTCTTTTTCTCTTGTGAGAAAGAAGGGGTGGCCATCATCTTTTTAATCCATCCAATTCTGGAGGTAGGTGGTGTTGTTAACTTGCACACTTTTTCGGGTGGAGTTTGAAACCCTTCTTCTTCTTCTTCTTTTCCTTTTTCTGTCTTGGTCACTGGTACTGGTGGTACTGGTACTGGTACTGGTGATGGTGCTGGACTTTTCATCAAGGTCTTAAAATCTTTCAGAGTGGGTAGAGCTGTTTCGTCTAAAGCTTTCTGGTGAAAGAGTTGCAGTCGTTGCAAGAGTTGACCGTACTTTTGCGATTTTTCTGTTTCGGACAAATCTTGGCGATCCATCAAGGACTGCAATTCGTGTTGTAACTGGGACATCTCGCTCAAATGGGGATTGGGAGGTAAATGCGGGGTGTGTTGTTCTTGCCACCGATGGTATTCCATCCATCGTTTGTAAGGCACTAAAGCTAGTTTTCGTCCTTCCATGGGGTTGTCAGGGGTCGATTCTGAGATCTTGGAACTTCCGAGGCCTTTTTATCTTGCTCCCACCAGTCCTCCCAACATGGTTCCCAAGACTCCTTTCAGTATGGGGCCTAACAAGAGAGGTAAAATACCTCCACGTTGCACTAACATCTTCTTTTTTTGCCGAATGGGAATTTTCTTTTGAACCATTTGGCGAAGAACGTGACGATGTTTGCCCAAGCATTGTTTCTGGTGTTTGGACAAAGGGATCGTGCCTTTCAAAACGTTCAAACAACATTCGCACACGGTATCGATGATCTCTTTGGAGGCCGTTTGAATGAGTTTTTTTCGTAGGGGTGGAGAAGCTTTGGACAGGACAGATAACATGTCCCCATGTTTGGCTAAACGTGGTGGCAGTCCTTTCCTTTTCTTTCCTTGGGGTTTTCTGGAGGGTGACATCTTTGAGTCTTCAGGAGCACCAAAATACACTGATACCCGACTTGGTCACAGGCCTTTTTTATACTGGAACGCGTCGCCACTGATTGTCTTGACGTCGTATTAGTTTGAGGACAGGCATGACACGTCGTGCACAGGTACGTAACGGACTAAATCGAGCCAGTTCTTGCTTGGACAAATCCAGTAAACTTTGTAACATGCCCGATCTTTCTTGAACTTTGATTTTGGGAGAAGGTACTTTGTGAGCAGCAGCCACTGCCACTAAATTGGAAGGTCCTGCCACTGGGGAAGTTCTTTTGGGGGTCATCAACGGAGAAGTTCTTGGTGTGATCAACGTCTCCAAGTACTCTTCAGTTCTGGGTGTCATTAACGGAGAAGTGGAAAAACGTGAGGCTGCCGGAGACGCAGTCACCGCCGTGGCAGGTCGTGGTTTGCGAGTGTAAGGTTGCGTCCTGGCCGAAGTGCCTCTCTTGCGACTAGTTTTCTGTGGACTTTTCCTTTTCTGGGGACTTTTTCTCTGTTTCTTTCTCTGGGGGCTTCTTTTCTTTTTCCGGGGTGGTGGTGTCTGGTCAGAGGAGGGTCCTGCCACTGGAGAAGTTCTCCTTGGGGACCTGGTCTTTTTCTTCTTGGGGCTTCGTTGGACTTTTGTCTTGGGTATAACTTTGGGGGTATTAGGATCCCATCTTAAGAGTGAGCGAATGATGACCCCTCCTAGAGTACCGCTCCCTCCAGGTTTCAAAATGATTTGGTTTTTGGTTTGAGTGTCGATGCGGGGATCGGCCAGTTGGACCAAAGCGACTTTGTTTCGATCAAAAAAGCGTTTGGTTTGATGAGGAATCTGAATGATTCCTTGGAGTAATTGACGTGCCGTCACCGTGAACCATCGTAAGACTTCTTTGAGACTAGCTTCTAAGACACGAGCTCGTGCTTGTGGATCTTTTTCTCGACTGATGCCATACAAGGCACGAATCAATTTGACGGGAAGATGCGACTGAAGGGACGTCATGTTCGCACTGAGAGTGAGACAGACGAAAAAGGGTCTGAGGTTTTTATAGATTTTTTTATGTGGAGTGAAATGAAGTCGAGGACGGAGACGTGTACAGGACAGGCCCTCCGTCTTGGCACCAGTGGTGAAACAAGTGGGTACGAAATCGCAAATCCTCGGGAGTCGTAGATTTCAAATCGACGAGTAAATAGGCGTGTGGAGTTTGAGTGGCATCGTCGTACGCCTGAGTCAGCCAAGGCGTTCCTAATTGTTTGGCTAAGACTTGCACTTGCGATTTATCTCGAGGGCTTTTAAACAAGACCACGTAATGCGCATTGAGACTGATGGTGCGATGGGCTTTACTTTGTTGAAACAAATTTTGGGTGATGTAAACGACACTGGCATTACGGTGATGCCCTTTGCGCGTGAACCACAGTTTAATTTCTTCTTCGTCTTCTCCTAACATGTCGTCGAAAATGACCAAATGGGTTTGACGGGAGTCAGAGACGATGCCGTCGTCTTCTTTAGGAATGCCTTCCACAAACACGATGGAATCGCCTTGACTTTCTCGCAAGAGGCTGTACGCCGATTGCCACTCTTTGTAACACCACACGATTCGTTGAGGGGGTCGATCGATCAAATGATGTTTATGTTCGATCAAACGTTTGACGAAGTCGGTTTTGCCTGAACCGCTAGGTCCAGCAATGAGCATGTTAAAGGGATGGCGAAGATACAAAGCCTCCCAACTGGCACGATCTATTTGTTCGTCGATGACTTTGACAGCAGAGGAAGAGGGAGCAGAGACAGCAGAGGTAGCCATAGTGTGAGAAATGTCACTTGTGACACGAAAACAAACAAGACAAGAGTTTATATACTTTTTTTCAGAACACGTTTATTGAATATTTTTTTTTCAAACATGAATACGAAAGACAAAAATACATAAAAGCCAAAGGCTTAAGTACAAGAATAAAAGGCACATGATAACCATGAACGTGGAATAAACACAAGTGTCTGTACAACATGTTTTGGGTAAAGTTCTAACCAGTTCTATAGTAGGGGGTAAGGTCACACAAGTGTCCTCCCGAAAGGGTCTTTCAGGCCTGTCTACGACAGTCTCGTCCTGGGTGACGGGTTCTTCTGGCACCGTCACTAACACGGGTTGAAAAGTAACTTTTTTCCTTGAATAACTCTCGTGCATACTGGGCCACCTCTTGGGTCCAAGCCAAACCAATCTGGTTTCTTCTTCGTCAACGACATGGTAAGTTACTTCAATGAACAATGAACTATCGATCTTGCCTAGGGTTCCTTTTTATATACAGACCAATACCGACGTGACCGTACGGCAACGTAAAGTGATTGGGAAGTCGCACTCGCTTCTGGTATACAATTTGATAGACTTTTTCCAAGGGTCGACTGACGATGTGGTGAGTGGGTAAACGTACAATCTTGTTCGATTGATAGGTGGTCACTTTAAAGTTTGCATCCTCTCCCGATTGCAAGGCTTCTTTCAGTACCCCAAAGTTGACCACTCGACTGGTACGATGATTCAGAGTCAGTCCTTTCACTTTGCACGTCGTGTGCACTTCTCCTTGTTTGTCCCGGTATTCGTAGCCGTAATTTTTGGGGCCGCCACTTACGAAACTTAGAATCTTGTCGTCGGGATGCTCGTCTGTCCAGGCTCCTAAACCGTCTCCTTCGATGTCAGGGTGATGTTGAATCGGGTGATGGATGTAAATGCAACTGTCCGTGTCAAAGTACAGGACGCGTTCTTCTAACAGTTCTAAAGCTTCGTACAATTTTAAGCGAGCATGAGCTGTCACGTAAGCCGCAATGATGACATTTCCAAAAGGGTCGTCTTGTACAAAGTCCAGATCTTCTTCGTAATTGACCAAGATCAAATCCTCTCGAACGACGTCCACGTGTTTCATGTATTTGGTTTTGTCGTGAATCATCTGGATGTAGCGGGAAGGTTCTGTCAAATATTCCGTCTTGGGTAAACACGGTCGTTGTGCCATTTTACCCCACAAGCAATTTAACATCACTTTGGCAAACGATCGCCTGCCTTCGTTTTCTTCGATGTGGTCTAAAGAGATGCCTTCTTGTTCGTAGTATTTCTCTTTGAATTGTATTTGGTCTTCGGGAGTGTGACACCAGGAAGGATAGCCGCTGGCTTCTTGTTTCAGTTTCAAAAAGGCATCCACGTAGTCGGCGAAAATGCCTTTCTGAGTAGGGTCACCCTTGTGGTACTGTTGTGTCTTGGGAAAGTGGCAAATTTCGTACACTTCTAACAGTTGGTATCCCATGTCCAGAGCTTTGAACAATTCCACGCTGACCCAGGTTCCCGTCAAGGCACGTTCTTCCTGGCTGTGATGGCAAGGTTGGTCCTGGTTGCACGTTTCGGCACAAGTACGGCACAAGGGAAACATTAGTTTGCCGTGACAATGTTGAGGTAAGACGGGATGGTATAGGTTCGTGGGAGGCAAAACTTTACACTTGATCAAGCCTTCGTATTGTCGAATGTTTTTCAGGTCGATGTGTTCCGTCAGCAATTGCGGGTGCCCTACGGGAAAGCGACAATATTTGCACACGTAGGGATACAGCGAACACACGTCCAAGTATTTGATTTCTTCTCCTTTCTCTTCGTCGGCTTGGTACAGCAAACAGGTGGCATTGGTCCTTCCTCCGTACAAACTATCCCTCGGGTTCAACGGGTCCATGAACTGGTAACTTTCCACGAGGCGTTTAAACTCGGGATCGGTTTTCATACGGTGATCGTACTCGTGTTCCCACATTTCCACCACATGGTATCCTTGCTGTTCTAACTTTAGGTACCGCTGACAAGTGTCCTGGTACAAGTCTTCTATGGTTCGTTGTAAAAACTGATTTTTAGTGCTACGGTCAGGGTAACAGACGGGACATCCGTGAAATAAGCAGCCGTTAAACTCGTACACGATCTTGGGGTTTTCTAAGTCCCAGCCATCGACCGAATACGTTCCGATGGTCTTTTCACCCCCTCCGTTGCGGGCATGCTGAATCCATTTGTCTTCCTTGTCGCACAAGTAATGTAACCAGCGTAGGGCTTTGACCGAGTATTGACGCTTGACAAAGTGGGTCGTTTGAGGGCTGATGACAGGTACGGTGTTTTCAGGCATGAATCGTTGTCGATACACTAAGGAACACGCTTTGGCAATGGTGCAAGCTTCTTTCAAAGGATCGACCCCTCCGTGTTCCATGAACAGTTCTCGAAATTTTCCACAGCAACGTCGTAAAATGTCCACGTCGGAACGACAATACTTTAGCATTTCTTCCTGAAAGTCGAAAGGGTCCGAGGCGTGAGCCTGGTACCAAGCGTAGAAAGCTTGTCGTTGTTCGGTACGCATGTTGTCGGGGTCGTAATAGTGAGCCTCAGGCAAATGGGGTAGAACGGCGTTTTGATTGGCTTCCGTATTGAAAAAGTGTGGAAAGTACCCTTTAGCCATTTCTGTCATTCCAAACGTTTTAGGCATTCGACTCAAAGGCATGGCCAAGTAACTCATCGAATCTTTAAACTGCACTTGTCCCACTTGCATGAAAATGATTTTGGCTCCGTTAAAATCACTTTAGGACGTTCGGTGCCTTGTTCCGTATAGTATCTGAGAAGAAACTGTCCATCGTATCCGGAGAAATTGTGAGCCATCACCGTGGCATGACGATGACAATCTCCGTAACGTTCGATGTCCTCTTGGCTCCACGTCTTCTCGATGGGGTCTAAGACCCATTGGGCAAAATCGGCTAACGTGTTCGGTCCCCGAAAGATTTTTTCACGTCCTCCAGGAATCTTGCTGCAGTGAGGGCAATGACTGAAGATAGGTTCTTGAATGCACTTCTCGCACGCTCGATGAGCCACGCAGAAATTAGGAATGTGAATGCCAGTCTCTTGCATGCATTCGAAATCGAAAAAGATGAAATTGCCTTTCTTCTTGTGACCGTCCTCTTTCTCTGGTGGGGGTTGGTATTTTTGCACGTAGCATTCGTGTTCCAAGTCCACGATGTGGTGACAAATGTGACATTTTTTCTTTCCTCGACATACGTGTGCCTTGGCATTATTGGTAAGTATGCCTTGTCCACAGGTAGGGCACAATCTCAGCAGTTGACAAGCACATTTCGTCTGTGAACCTTGTGTTTTCAAATGTTGTTGGTAACAGGTAGGGCTGACAAACGTGCGCAGACAAGTCGAACAAGGCACTGGTTCTTCGCTCAGACAGGGTGGAGAGGTCAAACATCCTGGGCATTTCCATCCACAATGCTTGTGTTGCTCTCGATTATTATAACCATAGTCACATTTCTCACAATAATAAACATATCCCAGGATTCCGGTGATACTGGTAATGGTATCGAAATGGTCATCGTGATGATAGACATGAATGTATTTTCCGTCCTTAAAATCTTTGGCCTCGAAACAACAGAGACCCGCGCACTTCTTGAGGGTGCACTTTCAAGGTGTAGCGTGGAGCTAGGGCATCTTGCAACTTTTGCATCTCAGGAATGCCACAGGGTGTGTCTTTGGACAGTCCGGCTTGTTGCAACAGGAGTTCTGCTTCGTTTCGTTGTTTGGCTCGGTCCGATTGTCGAATAGTTTTCCAGGCTCTTTTCCATTCTGTCGTGTCGTTCTTGTTGGCATAGGTTCGTCCCACCACGATGGCTCGAGCTAAACACATCTGGTCTTGAGGATTGTGAATTTGGACAAGGCTACGCTTAATGCTGCGAAGCTCGTTCACCAATAACATCTTTTTGCGTCCTGTCCCTTGAGGAAGAGAGACGTGAGCCATTTTCAGTGTGGCTTTACCATCGGTGATGTCATACTGGTCATTAGATTGTTGTACGTGTTGTATCTTGTCCATGACTTTGGAAGGGGTCAGTTCTGCGGGTCTGCTAAACTCGATCCAAACAGGGGATTTCAAACCGTCGTGATCTATGGATAGTGTCAAGCGATCGTCTTCTTTGGCTTGACATTGTCGCTTGAGTGCGGTGAGCAAAGAATCCCACATCTCGGTGATAAACCCTTCTGCTTTCTCCAAGGGTACGTCGGACTTGAAATCTTTAAACTTCACCGTGTAGGTGTAAGCCGTGGTTCTAAATTTTCTAGAGGAGCGCTTTTCCGTCTCTCGAATGGAATAGTATTTTTCAGGGTTGACTAAGGGTGACGAACTTGGTTTAGAGGTTTCAAATTCTGGTTCACTCATGTCCTCTTCAAAATCACTGGCATGAATTTGTGCCAAAATTTCAGCTCTGGTACGAGGCGATAGATCACGTTTCTGCCTCTTACTTTCTTCTTCTTTCTTCTCGAATGAATGGGATCGTTTCATCTTGAGTGCAAAACGTCAAATGACTCAAGTGTAAACACCATGGACTAATTTATAGTCATGGCAGACCAGCGTATATAAAAGGGTGCGTGTCTTGTCCTTTCACTATTCATTTCACTCTCAAGCCGAGCACAACGATGGAAGAGACTACCCAGATGGAACGTTTCGTCAGAGCTTTGCGAGGGGTCATTAGAAAATTCTCTTCAGACCAGCCGACAGACTACTCTCCTTCCTTTCGAGATAAAAGTCAAGATACTTGCTATATCTGTCAGAAGAAAGGGCATTGGTCTTCAGAGTGTCCAGACCGTCAAAAAAGAAAAGAAACAGGGGCTAAAAGAGACAAAAGTCAAGATACCTGTTATTATTGTAAAGAAAAAGGACATTGGTCTCCAGATTGCCCAAAAAAGAAACAAGAGGAGTCAGAAGAAAAGAAGGATTCTTCAGAAGAAGAGAGGGATTCTTCGGAAGAAGAGAGGGATTCTTCAGAGGAAGAAGAGGAAGAAAGAAGACAATTCTATTTAAAAGAAGCAAAGAAACAGGAGAAGAAAAGAAGAAGGGAAGAAAATGAGGAAAAAACGGTGAAGAAATTAGAAAAACAGAGAGACTAAACAAGGAGAAAGAAGAAGTCAGTGAACTTTTAATTAAAGTGTTCTGTGGTGAATTGTGAATTGGATTGTAGAAAATGGATAAAAGAATACATGAATGATATAAGGTAAGTGTCTTTGAGTTTTTGATTTTAAAATAGGAAGCTACACTCACGCACTCATACACAGACATGTACTATAAGGGTAAAATGGTTTGTTTTTTTTGTTGATTTTTGAGTTATTGGCATATTGAAAGGCTATCTCTTTTCGAGAGAAGTGGGTGGCCCTGAAAAGGGCCTTTTTTCTTTATGGTGTAGGGGTGAGTTTAACCAATCAACTTTAACTGCCTTAAGCCTTTGCCACGGCCAAGGCCTACTTCTGATGATTGGGTTGAAATCACTAAGGGTGTTACGATAGGCTTAGTCACAGGGTTGGCGTGTTTAGCTCGGGAAGGTCGTATTCTCTTCGGTCGTGATAAAGAAGTCTGATACATTTGTTTCAGACTTCTTAACTCCACTAAAATGTCCAACAGTACCGTAGCCGTTTGATTTTCACCCTCTTGTTTCTTTGCTGCTACTTCTTCTTGCTGTTGTTGCTGTTGTTTTTTTCTTACCTTTTCTTGTTGCTGTTGCTGTTGCTGTAGGAGAAAAGCTTGTTCCGCTTCCTTTTGTCGTTGCATAAATTTCTCCAATTCTTCTTTCTGTCTCTGTCTAAAATTCTCCACTTGCGGTAATGAAGAAGGTAACGAAGGTTCCGGAACAAATTCTTGCGAGGTAAGAAAATCCACAAAATCCCAATGTACCTCTTCTGAAAGTAAGTCCGGGTTCCCTTGGGCAGTCTCCCCTGCTGGTGCACCCCAATGGATCGTTTTCTGAGTTTCCGTCATGTTGAATCACTGTCGCATAGATTGACTGCACACAAGCGCTAACGAATCTATATAGACCACGTGACGTCACAGACTGCTGTCTTCGGATTGGATGCGAGCTGACTGAATTTTGCAACGCGTGTTCGGATTGGTGAATGAATTCAATCCGTTTCAATCCTTCCTGTGCCTATAAATAAGCGCAGTTCACTGCATTGATTCACCTATTCTCGTCGCTTCAAGATGTGGACCATAGTTGAGGCATCCACCCTTGTGTCTTCCATGATGTTTAGGACGGACATGCTCATGTATGTCAGGTCCAAGTGAAATGTTGTTGATAGGACAGATACTAGTCAATGGATGAGGAGAGTTTACATAGAAAGACAAGGATGTCTCAAGAGGGTACTTGTGTATGGACCGGCAGTTAGAAGGAGTTTAAGAAGAAGAAGAAGATGTGACAGATGCCATCTATGTTAATATTAATATTAACATAAACCCAAAGGCCCTTTTCAGGGCCAGCCATATTTCTCGAAAAGAGATAGCCTTTCCATTGCCTACCCCTTTTTTAAATTTAAATTTAAATTTAAAAAAATTTTAAAAAATTTAAAAAAAAAATCCCATGTTCAATTCCCTTGAGGCTATAGTGGCCCAAGACTTTTTTCCCATATTCAATTCCCCATGAGGCTATAGTGGCCCAAGACTATTTCCCATGTTAAATTCCCCTTGAGGCTACATTGACCCACGATTTTTCTCCATGTTAAATTTCCATTGAGGCTATAGTGACCCAGGGGTCTCTGTAATGCTAATTCCCATTGAGGCTCTAGTGCCCCACTTAACTACTAACGTCGAGTGCGCCATCTGTGTACGATCCAGTATCCAGACACAAGACTGTTTATCTCAATGGGCCGGGAGGGTCTGGTAAGACGA
Organism: Sinohyriopsis cumingii; assembly: GCA_028554795.2. Lineage (NCBI taxonomy): Eukaryota > Metazoa > Mollusca > Bivalvia > Unionida > Unionidae > Sinohyriopsis > Sinohyriopsis cumingii. Next base: position 11,372,418 of record CM068830.1, read on the forward strand.
TTCGAGCGATTGAATTATTTCGGAATTCAGATGTGATCGTGTTAACACCTACACACAGACTCGCGCGAGAGATGAAACAACGAGGGGTTAACGCATGCACTTATCACAGCTTTTTCAGATACAAGGGCGACGCATGGACTCCTGATCGAATGGGAGAGAAATATATTCCAAGGATTGTACTTTGGGATGAAATATGTACGGTACCGTTAGAAACATTAAAAATATTTCTCGATTGGTTATTAACAAAAAATACAGCTGTGATATTGTGTGGCGATCATGGTCAACCACTGCCCTTTGTTGGACCATCTCCGCATTTGTGGTTAAAAGATTTTGTTGATTATTATGAAGAAATAAATGATGATTATGGAGCGCTTGATGCAAAATTAAACGAGTTCAAGAAATTAATCAGACTACAACCGAATAAAATTCAATGCGAAATAATGCGTAAAATAATTTCAGAGACTTCAATTAGCGACTTTCTGCAAGCGTGAAGACCAAACGACTTGATAGTGGCAAGTAGAAAGATAATCGGAGACACACTTCAACAGCGGTTGTTTCAGTTACAACGGGACAAGTTTCCAACGTTGCCAGTGCCGTTGTATTATAGACCAGCTGATACACGACTACAAAATATTGACGTTGATATACCCGGACAGACCGAAAAACAAAATCTCGCATTAAATGATATTGTCGCAGTTGATGTCAATGTTGCTGAAGATGCACTGCGCGCTGATAAATCCCCGTGGACGCTAGGATACGCAATGACTATACATTCATCTCAAGGACTGACTATCTCTGATACAGTTGTTTGGATCACTGATGATCGTATCGAGTGGTCAAACTTAGTTTACTTGGCTGTGTCCAGAGTCAGAAGAATATCTCAACTGCGAAGAATTGTCTTGGACGAGTCAGCGATCGATGACAACGATAAATGTCAAGTCGATATAATAAGAAAAAAATTAGCCGGTTATAAACAAAGTGACAGAAAAAATAATCTCGATTTTGATCTTGACGCTGATTTCATCAACGCGCTGAAACAACAGCAGAATAATCACTGTGCAAGCTGTAATTGTGTAATGTTGTGGCAGTATTCGAGTAATAATCCAAGACAATTTACCGTAGACAGAAAAGATAATAGTCGCGGTCATGCACGAGAAAATGTGATGCTGACCTGTTTTGAATGTAATCGACGTCGAGGTGCTAGTTAAGTGATCTGGGGGGTAATTGTGTGTCTTCGGGAATTACTTGTAATTGTTCACGTGTAAATCCACGTTGAGGAGCAGTTGAATCCAGTCTGTAGATTGCTGGTCTACCAGTATATCTAGTTATACTAGATATCTTGTGTGTAGTGATGCTCCAGGTAGGATCAGTCGCTCTTTTTTTTACCACCTTCAAGTTCACCGGGTTCATATAAATATCATACAGTGTCATTACCCAGGACTGACTGTGTTGAAAAATCACGTCGTTGTACGGATATAGTTTTTTGGTAATTGCGTTAATAGGTTTCATGTTGGTTGTTCGAGTTATTTCATTATTTAATGCAATTATCACGCTTGGTAATCTTGCAACTTATTCACGAGATCTCTTGTCTTGAATGAATTCCTTAGCGTATTGATATCCAAATAACAGCTCAGCAAGTGTTCGATTAAATTGTTCAACAATTGCCTGATCACGATGAATCTCAGTATGCCCTCGTCGTATTTTGACATTATGTCGCTTCATCAATGATGATACTGGACCAAGAAATTCTTTGCCAGGATCAACCTGTAATAGATGTTGCCATCGTAGACCACTTCGTTGATAATTTCATTCTAAAGCAGAAGCAACCGCAGCAGCCGTCTTCGTTGACAACGGTTCTGCATCTTTGTATCTACTTGCAACGTCAACTACAGTTAGCGTGTACTTGTATGTTATTTGACGTCTTTGTATTTTAACGGTATCATGTGGTAACAATAAAATATCAGCCTGGTGAACTTCATTAGGAACATAACATCAAAATGTGCAAAGTGAATTTGTTTAGGCGGTGGTTGGTAAATTTGTCATATTGCTTGTCGGGATAACCAATTTTTAACAGTAACACGTGTAACTTTTGCTGCTTTAGCGAGTTTACTAATTGCTGCGTTACCCCTCCAGTATCCTCTTGGAGAATAATAAATCGATTCCATTATAATTTATTACCAGCACCTAGCACTAATTTACCTTTCATTGCGGATTTTATTAACCAACTAGCTAACCTCTCCTTGAAAGATTTATCAGTGATGGAATTCAGCGCGTGAATTAATTTCACATCTGCGATATGCCTATCTTGTAGATTTTTACTTTTATAAGCTACATCATGAGCATGACACGCTTTACAATAGCGTTTATCGGATACTCACCTGGTCTTGGTTGATCTTGGTTGTCAAGTCTGAGATCAAGTCGGGTTCCAGGACCACAGTAATTATATCCTGGAAGATGTTTTTCTCCTGGGTATTTAGCCCACGTAGTTCCGGGTAATTTTGTTAATTTTGCTGCAATATCACCTCTTCGTTTTTTTAAAATCCGACTTAGGAATACATTTAAATTTCTTTGTACCACATCGTTCACACTTACGCGTAACCGCTGATCTGTTATTTTTTGTTGTAATAGTAGTTAGATCACTTGTTGGGGTGCGCGCCCTGCATATCACACAATATAAATCCATATTCTTTTTACACATATCATGAATGCAATTGATTTTTCTGCAACACGAAAGCAAGAACCGGTCAAGCATCCTGCTGCGTTGCCAAATTCTGTTCGTATGATCATAATTGGACCATCTGGATCGGGTAAGACTCAAATGCTTCTTAACCTGATAACGAGATGGATCAAGTGGGATAAGTTGTATTTGGTAGCACCATCAGTCGATGACCAGCGGTAGTAGTTAAGTGGGCCACTTTACCGTCAATGGGAATTAGCATTACAAGACCCTTTGGGCAACTCTAGCGTCAAGGGAAATTTAACATGGAGAAAAATCGTGGGCAACTCTAGGGACAATGGGAATTTAACATAGAGTTTGGGTCTGTCTAGGGACAAGGGAAATTAACATGTGGAATAGAGTTTGGGCTTTTGGGATTTTTTTTTTTTTAAATTTTTTTCAAATTTAAATTTAAATTTAAATTTAAAAAAGGGGTAGGCAATGGAAAGGCTATCTCTTTTCGAGAAATATGGCTGGCCCTGAAAAGGGCCTTTGGGTTTTCTTCTGCTCTAGTTTCTTCTTTTTCTCCACCAAGTTCTTATTTTATCCCCAACACTCTTTCTTTTCTTTTCTTTCTTTTTTTCTCCTGCTCTTCTTTCTTCTTCTCTTCCTCCTCTTCTTTCTTCCTCTTCTCATTTTCTTCTTCTTTTTCAATCTTTTCGTTCCATTTGCTTATTCTTATTCTTTCCTCTTCATCCTCCTTCTCCTCCTTTATCTCTTTCATGACACCACTAATCTTGTCCTTTACCTTTTTTAAGTTATTAATTTCCATCTTTACACGATGGGGACTATAGGAATAATGGTCTTCAACCAGTCTTATCAACATCTGCTCCATCATTCCTAAGTTGTCTAAAACGTCTTGTAATGTTTGTATTTTGTCCATTTGGTTAGAAGCCATCTTCTTTTTTTATTCTTTGCAGAATGGTTTGAACGACGAATACTGTGGGTTCTTATACTTAAAGCGCGTACGTGAAGGAAAACATCCCCCTAAAACGTAAAATTGATCTTACCTAGATCATGACCAAACAACGCGCGGACGTGAAGGAAAACATCCCCTACTTTTTCATTTTATATAATAAAACCCTAACTATACTCTTCACCTACGCTAAGAAACAATAAACAAATCCATAATCTACTATCCATAGAATCGTACGTGAGCGGGTACAAACACAAACACACAAACACAAACACACAAACACATACGCTAAGAAACAATAAACAAATCCATAATCTACTATCCACACAATCGTACGTGAGCGGTTACAAAACCCAAACTATACTCTCCACATACGCTAAGAAACAATAAACAAAATCCATAATCTACTATCCACACAATCGTACGTGAGCGGGTACAAACACAAACACACAAACACAAACACACAAACACATACGCTAAGAAACAATAAACAAAATCCATATTCTACTATCCACACAATCGTACGTGAGCGGTTACAAAACCCAAACTATACTCTCCACATTCGCTAAGAAACAATAAACAAAATCCATAATCTACTATCCACACAATCGTACGTGAGCGGTTACAAAACCCAAACTATACTCTCCACATACGCTAAGAAACAATAAAGAAACCCATAATCTACTATTCACACAAACATACCTTAGCTCTTACAAGCACCAACACACAAACACATACCCTCACACTATCTTAGAAAAGAGTTAGTGTTTATATTCACACTACTCTACCTACACATTGGCAAATTGATGGTTATTTCTTTTCTAGAGTATTGGGTAGCCCTGAAAAGGGCTGTTTTGTTGGAACTTCATGGACACCTGGTTAATGGTGGCACCTTCCAGGCCTGGCGCCACATACACATCTTATCCCCCAGTTACTTTTTACTTTTTTGGGGGAGAGAGCAGAGGCAGGATATGTCGCTTCAGAATCCCAATTTTCGCTCTCTGGGATTCTGAAATTTATTCTTCTTCTCTTCTTTTCCTTCTCCTCCTCCTCCTCTTCTTTGTTTCTTCTCTCCTCCTCTTTGTATCTTCTTTCCTCTTCTTCTTCTTCTTTATATCTTCTCTCCTCCTCTTCTTTTTTTCTTCTTTCCTCCTCCACTCTTATCCTTCCCTCCTCCACAATGGCTTCCGCAGCCAGTTCATTCAACAGGCGCCTGGCATATTCCAGATGCACATGAAGTTCCAACAGTTTAGACAGTCTCGTGTTCATTTTTGGTGTTGATCAATCAACAAGGGTAGCTAGACTGCCCAGCGAGTTTCAATTTATAGTGAAAGCGCGGACGTGAAGGAAAACATCCCCTAAAAAACATAAAATTGATGTTACCTACATCATGACCAAAAACAACAACGCGCGGACCTAAAAGAAACACTCACTCACTTTTTTATGCTACCCATCACTATTTTAAAATTTTTTATAAATCACTTCAATAGACTATCCACATACGCAAAGCAATCCAATCTAACTCCAAATTTACACCTCAAACACCAAAAAAAAAAGACATCATTTTAATCTACTATCCATACCAACTTACTTAACCACTTACAAACACAAACACACAAACACATACCCTCACATTTTTTTAAAAAAGAGTTAGTGTTTATTTTCACACTACTCTACCTACACACATTGGCAAATGGATTGTTATTTCTTTTCTAGAGTATTGGGCAGCCCTGAAAAGGGCTGTTTTTTTGTTTGCTATGGCATTCTTTTTTAGTTTCTAAGAATGCGATGTCCTCTGAGGATAGACTTTCTGGCGATAGGTCTGCTTCTTCGGAAAGAGAAGAAGAACTCTTTGGTGTCGATACGACAATCGACAAAGCCTCTGTCAGCTTCAGGTTGCTGCTGCTGTTGTTGTTGTTGCTGCTGTTGCTGCTGTCTCTGAAGTCTGTACTTCTCTGTCCATTCTTCTTTTTCCCTGTTCATTTCTTCTCTGAAGAGCTCTTCTATCAGGTCTTCAGTGATTTTTAACATTCTCACATTCTCTATTTCTTCTGGCTTCGGTATCAGACTGTGTCTGACCCTATGCAAATTCACGTAGGCTTCGTTGAGTTTAGCTAGTTGGAGCACATCTTCTTAGGAGGATGAGTCGACAATGGATGGTTAGACTGGAAACAACCCGGTTCTTAAAGTCAAAGCGCGGACGTGAAGGAAAACATCCCCACACGGTTTTTGAGTCGCAACGTTTAGTGAGTGTCATGAGAGGGATAGTAAGAAATGAAAGAGAATCAATCCAACATTCTTATAGCTAAACAAAAGACAAAGTCATTTTTTTTCAAAACACAACATTTTTTATTCAAAAATCACTTAACACTAAACAACAACTCTAACATTTTTAACAATAATCCAACAATATAACATCAAACAATGTTTTCAAAACACAACATTTTTTATTCAAAAATCACTTAACACTAAACAACAACTCTAACATTTTTTAACAACAATGCAACACTAAAAGTTTCTCCACTAGGTAAAGAGGGATAACAGTCTTCCATGGTTTCTAGTAATCTAGGATGACTTCTCTCAAACTGTTGATTTCTATGGTATTATCGAATTCTGCATACAGGATGACGTTCACCGTTTCATCAGGGTCTCGGTCTTTAAACTGAATTTCCACACGAATCTGGCCGGATTGTATAGGGTGGAAATGTCCCTCGTCGCTGCCTTGGTCTGGAGTGAAATCGAAAGCCCACAAAGCGTAGCCTCCTGCATAATCCTCGTACGTAATACCGTGACTGGTATTGGTTCCTAACTGTCCGGTGGCTTCGTACAGAGACAAGTACGATCTCAAGTAATTCTTCTTGGTAAAGTCAGGTTCGAAAGGTCGGGTACACAAGGTCTTGCCATCGCGACTGACTTCGATTTTGGACACGCCAAAGTGTTGAAAGTAGAAAGGATTTTTTTCGGCAGCTCCGTTGAAGGCTGTATTCTCGACGATACCAACGATCAAACGTTTGGGTAACTGTCCTTGGAACAGATGATCTTCGATCATGGATCGCTGTCCCTTGGGAATGGTGAAGGTTTTCACTTCCACGCGTCGTATGGGATACTTGGCAGTCGTTCTGCTCAACGTCTGACTGATGTCGTTTCCCACTTTAGGTAACACTTCCACACGGCGTACGTAGAGTCTGGCTTCTAGGATTTTGGTTTTGTAACCGTCACTATCAGCCATCAAATGGAAAGCGGCACTGCTACGATTCAGTCTCAGGCGGACATCCACCCCGTTCAGCAAATACTTTTCTTGCAACCACATGTCCAAATGCAAACGATCCATCAGTTCTAAACTTGTGTCGGCTCCCGTGATTCTCTTTCTTCGTTCTACAAATCCATCATTGTTGTCTTTCTTTTCATCAGTTTCCAATATTTCAAACTTGGTAGGTTCGTCAGCTTCCCATACCACACAGGCATTGAGATGAGTGTTCTTGGCATCTATTCCGTACGTCAAGAGATTTTCCAGGTAGGCACGATAAGGGTAAGTATCCATGCTGCTACTGACCAGTTTGTTATTCAAGTACAAGTCCACTCCATTGAACAAGGAATGCATGAAATTGTTGACGGGAGCTACTGCTTCATCGTCTATAGCACCTCCAGTCTTATCTAGAATTTTGACTTTCAGGTACAAGTAACTGCTATTCAGATCGATGTAATCTTCGGGCTGTCCTTTGATTTCAAACTCGATGGGAGCGGAATCGGTCAGTGAGGAGACGGAGTGAAATTCCACCCACTGGGATTCTTGCATCGTCATCATCGTGGGGGGGCATGGCAAACAGATCCAGTTCCGTCTTGGAACAAGGGCGAGATTCTCGGTGCATCAATTTTTTGTCTCTTTTCTCAATAATCGAAAACGTCTAAGTCTCGAACGGTTCTTCTTTTCTTGGCCTTTCTAGCTTGAAGTGTGGAGAAAGGGTGTTTTCTTTGTCGTCTCTTTCTGCCTTGTCCTTGCTGAATGCCTGACTCGGTAGCGTGCAGGGCATTTATAGGTGTTTCTCGGTGACCCAAAATGTCTTTGCCCGTTTGCAGCAAGACATTTTTGCCTGCTCTCATGAAGGCTTCTTTAGAGTTTTGTTTGTCGATGATGACATTTTGGAGAAATTCTTTGCCTTGCGTCAGTGCCGCATCTTTCAAGGCGTGCAATCCGCGTGTCACCATCGGTTTCAACACCGGGGCCACCGAACGAAAGGCCGATTTTAACATATCTCCTAAACCGTGTCCTCGCTGTCGAGCAACCCCTCGGTACACTGGATACATGACTTACGAATCGTGAGAAAACCGTTTTCGAAAATGGAGTTTCACCGTGACTTTTCCTTTGGTGAATGGAATATTTTGTCCCAAATCTCCTTTTATAGTAATGTTGACCGTGTCCAAATACGACTACTGACAGGCAAATAGTGAGGATGTACAAATTCGCGGTGGACGTGGTAAGTGTTTCCACCTTCCTTGTCAGTGTTCGTGGCAGAATCCACTTTGAAAGGAATGACACGCAGTAACGGTACGGAGGTGTGTCCCACCACGTTATACTCTACCACATCGGAGCACACAAACATCAAATTCAGTCCTTGGTTCAGTTCTACCGGGGCACGAAATAACTTGCTAAAAGACTCGTTGTCATAAACGATGGGTTATTCGCTTTTCTTCATCATGCTCATTCTCAGGTTCATGTCTCCGCCCAACATGTCATACAATTCAGGACAAAATAAAATGGACAGGATTTTACTCCGTTCAAATTTCATCAAGAAGCGACGAGCTGCTTTGTGGTACTCCATGGTGACATTTTTGTTGACATGCTCCAAAGCTTTCAGAAACACGGCATTAAACCTGGAGGCTATGGTGCTGACCAAATGTTGACCACTAAAATAATAGCCTGGGGGAATGAACAAGTGATAGGTGGTGTACTTTTGTGTACGGGTTTTCTTGTCATACTTGACATTGCTATCCATCCACTGTTGCATTTGCTCGTCATGAACTTCCACATCAAAAAAATTTTGATTGGGAAGGACATTGAGGACTTGGGTCGGGTGAATCATTTCTACTAAAGCCACTTCCCAATGGGCTTCGTGATCTAAGGGGATGGCCTGAGGTAATTTGGCCGTGTAACAGCACAACGTGTTCTTGGGAAACACCTCCATGGAACTGTCACTGGGTAAAGTTAAGTAAAATTGGTTTTGGTGACTCATAATTCCAGAGTTCTGTGGCTGTCCGAGGGGTTACTGGACGTCAGAGGCGTGTCTCCGTCTAAAATGGGGTTCTGGTTGTGATTGAAGTGGTGACTGGCACTGGCACTGGACACAAGGTTCCCGTGGTTCCCGTTCGAGGTGAATTTCAGGGAGGGATTAGGAAGCAGGTAACCGATGCAACTGCTCAATAAAATGGTCCACAATTGTTTGTCTCCTTGTTGCAAACTCAAATTGGCGATGGCTGCCCCGATGACACAATACACCACGAAGATTTGGCAGAAAAAGACGATTTGCGTTTTAGGCACACGTTCTCCACACCACACCCACAAGGGTTGTTTTTGTAAATCTTGCACAGAAGAACTGGTTGAAGGAGGAGTGGTCGACGTAGCTGCGTCTGCTGTGTGAAAGGGCATGATGGTCACTTCTTTTTATAGTCGATGACTTGCGAAGCGTCGATCCAAGAATCAAAACTGGGTGGATATCCTTTCCAACGTACTTTGACTTCTTTGACACGTCGTTTGCCCACTTTACGGGTTCTGCGTTCGAGAATGCTTTCGATGTCGTACACGTCGTCTTCTTTTTTGGTGACATGTTGTAACTCGGGCAAATAAAACGTTCCTTTGAGCACTTCTCCGTTCATGTCTTCCAATTTATAGACGGCAGGATGACGGCCATGCACTCGTCCAGTGACGCGAAACAATTCGGTCGTCCAGTTAGGTAAGTAACCTTTGTCGAAAGTGCGTTTGGTTTTGCCAATGCGCACCCAATCTCCTACGGCCAACTCTCCACTTCTCTTGGGGACAGCCCTCGTCGGGGACGTACCAAACAGGCGCTCAAACACCAACACTTCGTTGTCGGGAATCACGTCTTGCGGGACACGTCCGATGCTTCGATGGTAAGATTGGTTGTACGCTTGCACCAGGTGCGGTAAGATGTCGATGTACTTCAGAGTGTGGTGATGCGTAAAATATTTCCACATGCGTTCTTTCAAAGTGCGTTGAAAACGTTCCACGATGCTGGCTTTGGTTTCGGGATTCTCGGTGGTAAAAAAATGAATGTCACGTTTCTTTAATTCTTTTTGGAAAGCTTGGTTCAGAAATTCGGTGCCTTTGTCCGTTTGCCATCGAAGAGGGTGACGACCGCTTTGTTTCAACACCCGTTGCAAGGCTCGCACTAACTCGCTGCTCGATTTGGAAGTCAAGGGCACGACCCAGGCAAATTTGGAAAAGACGTCGATGACACAAAACAAATATTTGTAGCCACGATTGTAGCTGGCCAAATGAGAGACATCGGCTAAATCGGCTTGCCATTGATGATCGATGCCTTGCACTCGGGTGCGACTTCTGGCAAACTTGCGTCGAATGGGTTTGTGTAAAGTGTAGGTAGCTTGTTCTTGTAACCATCGTTGCACTTGAGGTAAACGGAGACTTTTCAGTCGCGTTTTGTCAGCACGATACAATTTTTGAACTCCTGCGTAACCTGCAGGATGGGAGGGATCGTAGTAAATACTGGCTAAGACTTTTTCCATTTTTTTTTGTGTTGGTTGGTGTGTTAATAAGACACCCACTCTTGGAGGATGCTACTCTTTTTCTCTTGGGGTATTTTCTTGGATTGCAATGCTTTGCGTGTGCGGCCAGCAATAGGTGTCGAAGAGGAGAAGGATGTCTGAGCGGGGGATATCGGTTCTTGTTTCACTTCTGTCTTCACTTCTGTCTTCACTTTCTTTTTCTCTTGTGAGAAAGAAGGAGTGGCCATCATCTTTTTAATCCATCCAGTTCTGGAGGTAGGTGGTGTTGTTAACTTGCGTACTTTTTCTGGTAGAGTTTGAAACCCTTCCTCTTCTTCTCCTTTTTCTGTCTTGGTCACGGGTACTGGTGGTACTGGTACTGGTACTGGTACTGGTGATGGTGCTGAACTTTTCATCAAGGTCTTAAAATCTTTCAGAGTGGGTAGAGCTGTTTCGTCTAAAGCTTTCTGGTGAAAGAGTTGCAGTCGTTGCAAGAGTTGACCGTACTTTTGCGATTTTTCTGTTTCGGACAAATCTTGGCGATCCATCAAGGACTGCAATTCGTGTTGTAACTGGGACATCTCGCTCAAATGGGGATTGGGAGGTAAATGCGGGGTGTGTTGTTCTTGCCACCGATGGTATTCCATCCATCGTTTGTAAGGCACTAAAGCTAGTTTTCGTCCTTCCATGGGGTTGTCAGGGGTCGATTCTGAGATCTTGGAACTTCCGAGGCCTTTTTATCTTGCTCCCACCAGTCCTCCCAACATGGTTCCCAAGACTCCTTTCAGTATGGGGCCTAACAAGAGAGGTAAAATACCTCCACGTTGCACTAACATCTTCTTTTTTTGACGAATGGTAATTTTCTTTTGAACCATTTGGCGAAGAACGTGACGATGTTTGCCTAAGCATTGTTTCTGGTGTTTGGACAAAGGGATCGTGCCTTTCAAAACGTTGAAACAACAATTCGCACACGGTATCGATGACCTCTTTGGAGGCTGTTTGAATGAGTTTTTTTCGTAGGGGTGGAGAAGCTTTGGACAGGACAGATAACATGTCCCCATGTTTGGCTAAACGTGGTGGCAGTCCTTTCCTTTTCTTTCCTTGGGGTTTTCTGGAGGGTGACATCTTTGAGTCTTCAGCAGCACCAAAAAACACTGATACCCGACTTGGTCACAGGCCTTTTTTATACTGGAACGCGTCTCCACTGATTGTCTTGACGTCGTATCAGTTTGAGGACAGGCATGACACGTCGTGCACAGGTACGTAACGGACTAAATCGAGCCAGTTCTTGCTTGGACAAATCCAGTAAACTTTGTAACATGCCCGATCTTTCTTGAACTTTGATTTTGGGAGAAGGTACTTTGTGAGCAGCAGCCACTGCCACTAAATTGGAAGGTCCTGCCACTGGGGAAGTTCTTTTGGGGGTCATCAACGGAGAAGTTCTTGGTGTGATCAACGTCTCCAAGTACTCTTCAGTTCTGGGTGTCATTAACGGAGAAGTGGACAAACGTGAAGATGCCGGAGACGCAGTCACCGCCGTGGCAGGTCGTGGTTTGCGAGTGTAAGGTTGCGTCCTGGCCGAAGTGCCTCTCTTGCGACTAGTTTTCTGTGGACTTTTCTTTTTCTGGGGGCTTCTTTTCTTTTTCCGGGGTGGTGGTGGTGTCTGGTCAGAGGAGGGTCCTGCCACTGGAGAAGTTCTCCTTGGGGACCTGGTCTTTTTCTTCTTGGGGCTTCGTTGGACTTTTGTCTTGGGTATAACTTTGGGGGCATTAGGATCCCATCTTAAGAGAGAGCGAATGATGACCCCTCCTAGAGTACCGCTCCCTCCAGGTTTCAAAATGATTTGTTTTTTGGTTTGAGTGTCGATGCGGGGATCGGCCAGTTGGACCAAAGCGACTTTGTTTCGATCAAAAAAGCGTTTGGTTTGATGAGGAATCTGAATGATTCCTTGGAGTAATTGACGTGCCGTCACCGTGAACCATCGTAAGACTTCTTTGAAACTAGCTTCTAAGACACGAGCTCGTGTTTGTGGATTTTTTTCTCGACTGATGCCATACAAGGCACGAATCAATTTGACGGGAAGATGCGACTGAAGGGACGTCATGTTCGCACTGTGTGAGACAGACGAAAAAGGGTCTGAGGTTTTTATAGATTTATTTATGGGGAGTGAAATGAAGTCGAGGACGGAGACGTGTACAGGACAGGCCCTCCGTCTTGGCACCAGTGGTGAAACAAGTGGGTACGAAATCGCAAATCCTCAGGAGTCGTAGGTTTCAAATCGACGAGTAAATAGGCGTGTGGAGTTTGAGTGGCATCGTCGTACGCCTGAGTCAGCCAAGGCGTTCCTAACTGTTTGGCTAAGACTTGCACTTGCGATTTATCTCGAGGGCTTTTAAACAAGACCACGTAATGCGCATTGAGACTGATGGTGCGATGGGCTTTACTTTGTTGAAACAAATTTTGGGTGATGTTAACGACACTGGCATTACGGTGATGCCCTTTGCGCGTGAACCACAGTTTAATTTCTTCTTCGTCTTCTCCTAACATGTCGTCGAAAATGACCAAATGGGTTTGACGGGAGTCAGAGACGATGCCGTCGTCTTCTTTAGGAATGCCTTCCACAAACACGATGGAATCGCCTTGACTTTCTCGCAAGAGGCTGTACGCCGATTGCCACTCTTTGTAACACCACACGATCCGTTGAGGGGGTCGATCGATCAAATGATGTTTATGTTCGATCAAACGTTTGACGAATTCAGTTTTGCCAGAACCGCTAGGTCCAGCAATGAGCATGTTAAAGGGATGGCGAAGATACAAAGCCTCCCAACTGGCACGATCTAAGTGTTCGTCGATGACTTTGACAGTAGAGGAAGAGGGAGCAGAGACAGTAAAGGTAGCCATGGTGTGAGGAATGTCACTTGTGACACGAAAAAACAAACAAGACAAGAGTTTATATACTTTTTCAGAACACGTTTATTGAATGTTTTTTTCAAATATGAATACGAAAGACAAAAATACATAAAAGCCAAAGGCTTAAGTGCAAGAATAAAAGGCACATGAACGTGGAATAAAAAACAAGTGTCTGTACAACAACCACATGTTTTGGGTAAAGTTCTAACCAGTTCTATAGTAGGGGGTAAGGTCACACAAGTGTCCTCCCGAAAGGGTCTTTCAGGCCTGTCTACGACAGTCCCGTCCTGGGTGACGGGTTCTTCTGGCACCGTCACTAACACGGGTTGAAAAGTAACTTTTTTCCTTGAATAACTCTCGTGCATACTGGGCCACCTCTTGGGTCCAAGCCAAACCAATCTGGTTTCTTCTTCGTCAACGACATGGTAAGTTACTTCAATGAACAATGAACTATTGGTCTTGGACGTTGTCCCTTTTTATATGCTGACCAATATCGATGTGACCGTACGGCAACGTAAAGTGATTGGGAAGTCTCACTCGCTTCTGGTACACGATTTGATAGATTTTTTCCAAGGGCCGACTGACGATGTGGTGAGTGGGTAAACGTACAATCTTGTTCGGTTGATAAGTGGTCACTTTAAAGTTTGCATCCTCTCCCGATTGCAAGGCTTCTTTCAATACCCCAAAGTTGACCACTCGACTGGTACGATGATTCAGAGTCAGTCCTTTCACTTTGCACGTCGTGTGCACTTCTCCTTGTTTGTCCCGGTATTCGTAGCCGTAATTTTTGGGACCACCACTGACGAAACTTAGAATCTTGTCGTCGGGATGCTCGTCTGTCCAGGCTCCTAAACCGTCTCCTTCGATGTCAGGGTGCTGTTGAATCGGGTGATGGATGTAAATGCAACTGTCCGTGTCAAAGTACAGGACGCGTTCTTCTAACAGTTCTAAAGCTTCGTACAATTTTAAGCGAGCATGAGCTGTCACGTAAGCCGCAATGATGACATTTCCAAAAGGGTCGTCTTGTACAAAGTCCAGATCTTCTTCGTAATTGACCAAGATCAAATCCTCTCGAACGACGTCCACATGTTTCATGTATTTGGTTTTGTCGTGAATCATCTGGAAGTAGCGGGAAGGTTCTGTCAAATATTCCGTCTTGGGTAAACACGGTCGTTGTGCCATTTTACCCCACAAGCAATTTAACATCACTTTGGCAAACGATCGCCTGCCTTCGTTTTTTTCGATGTGGTCTAAAGTGATGCCTTCTTGTTCGTAGTATTTCTCTTTGAATTGTATTTGGTCTTCGGGAGTGTGACACCAGGAAGGATAGCCGCTGGCTTCTTGTTTCAGTTTCAAAAAGGCATCCACGTAGTCGGCGAAAATGCCTTTCTGAGTAGGGTCACCCTTGTGGTACTGTTGTGTCTTGGGAAAGTGGCAAATTTCGTACACTTCTAACAGCTGGTATCCCATGTCCAGAGCTTTGAACAATTCCACGCTGACCCAGGTTCCCGTCAAGGCCCGTTCTTCCTGGCTGTGACGGCAAGGTTGGTCCTGGTTGCACGTTTCGGCACAAGTACGGCACAAGGGAAACATCAGTTTGCCTTGACAATGGTGAGGTAAGACGGGATGGTATAGGTTCGTGGGAGGCAAAACTTTACACTTGATCAAGCCTTCGTATTGTCGAATGTTTTTTTAGGTCGATGTGTTCCGTGAACAATTGCGGGTGCCCTACAGGAAAGCGACAATATTTGCACACGTAGGGATACAGCGAACACACGTCCAAGTATTTGATTTCTTCTCCTTTCTCTTCGTCGGCTTGGTACAGCAAACAGGTGGCATTGGTCCTTCCTCCGTACAAACTATCCCTCGGGTTCAGCGGGTCCATGAACTGGTAACTTTCCACGAGGCGTTTAAACTCGGGATCGGTTTTCAAACGGTGATCGTACTCGTGTTCCCACATTTCCACCACTTGGTATCCTTGCTGTTCTAACTTTAGGCGTCGCTGACAAGTGTCCTGGTACAAGTCTTCCATGGTTCGTTGCAAAAACTGATTTTTAGTGTCACGGTCAGGGTAACAGACGGGACATCCATGAAATAAGCAACCGTTAAACTCGTACACGATCTTGGGGTTTTCTAAGTCCCAGCCATCGACCGAATACGTTCCGATGGTCTTTTCGCCTCCTCCGTTGCGGGCATGCTGAATCCATTTGTCTTCCTTGTCGCACCAGTAATGCAACCAACGTAGGGCTTTTACCGAGTATTGACGCTTGACATAGTGGGTCGTTTGAGGACTGATGACAGCCACGGTGTTTTCAGGCATGAATCGTTGGCGGTACACTAAGGAACACGCTTTGGCAATGGTGCAAGCTTCTTTCAAAGGATCGACCCCTCCGTGTTCCATGAACAGTTCTCGAAATTTTCCACAGCAACGTCGTAAAATGTCCACGTCGGAACGACAATACTTTAACATTTCTTCCTGAAAGTCGAAGGGGTAAGAGGCATGAGCCTGGTACCAAGCGTAGAAAGCTTCTCGTTGTTCGGTACGCATGTTGTCGGGGTCGTAATAGTGAGCCTCAGGTAAATGGGGTAGAACGGCGTTTTGATTGGCTTCCGTATTGAAAAAGTGTGGAAAGTACCCTTCAGCCATTTCTGTCATTCCAAACGTTTTAGGCATTCGGCTCAAAGGCATGGCCAAGTAACTCATCGAATCTTTAAACTGTACTTGTCCCACTTGCATGAAAATGATTTTGGCTCCGTTCAAAATCACTTTAGGACGTTCGGTGCCATGTTCCGTATAGCACCTCAAAAGAAACTGTCCATCGTATCCGGAGAAATTGTGAGCCATCACCGTGGCATGACGATGACAATCTCCGTAACGTTCGATGTCCTCTTGGCTCCACGTCTTCTCGATGGGGTCTAAGACCCACTGGGCAAAATCGGCTAACGTGTTTGGTCCCCGAAAGATTTTTTCACGTCCTCCAGGAATCTTGCTGCAGTGAGGGCAATGACTGAAGATAGGTTCTTGAATGCACTTCTCGCACGCTCGATGAGCCACGCAGAAATTAGGAATGTGAATGCCAGTCTCTTGCATGCATTCGAAATCGAAAAAGATGAAATTGCCTTTCTTCTTGTGACCGTCCTCTTTCTCTGGTGGGGGTTGGTATTTTTGCACGTAGCATTGGTGTTCCAAGTCCACGATGTGGTGACAAATGTTACATTTTTTCTTTCCTCGACATACGTGTGCCTTGGCATTGTTGGTACGTATGCCTTGTCTACACGTAGGGCACAATCTCAGGAGTTGACAAGCACATTTCTTCTGTGAACCTTGTGTTTTCAAATGTTGTTGGTAACAGGTAGGGCTGAGAAACGTGCGCAGACAAGTCGAACAAGGCACTGGTTCTTCGCTCAGACAGGGTGGAGAGGCCAAACATCCTGGGCATTTCCATCCACAATGCTTGTGTTGCTCTCGATTATTATAACCATAGTCACATTTCTCACAGTAATATCTGTATCCCAGGAATCCGGTGATACTGGTAATGGTATCGAAATGGTCATCGTGATGATAAAGGTGAATGTATTTTCCGTCCTTAAAGTCTTGGCCTCGAAACAACAGAGACCCTCGCATTTCTTGAGGGTGCACTTTCAAGGTGTAGCGTGGAGCTAGGGCATCTTGCAATTTTTGCATCTCAGGAATGCCACAGGGTGTGTCTTTGGACAGTCCGGCTTGTTGCAACAGGAGTTCTGCTTCATTTCGTTGTTTGGCTCGGTCGGATTGTTGAATAGTGTTCCAGGTTCTTTTCCATTCTACCGTGTCGTTCTTGTTGGCATAGGTTCGTCCCACAACGATGGCCCTGGCTAAACACATCTGGTCTTGAGGGTTGTTAATTCGGACGAGATTCTTTTTGGTGTTGCGAAGGTCGTCCACCAATAACATCTTTTTGCGTCCTGTCCCTTGAGGAGGAGAGACGTGGGCCATTTTCAGTGTGGCTTTACCATCGGTGATGTCAAACTGGTCATTAGATTGTTGTACGTGTTGTATCTTGTCCATGACTTTGGAAGGGGTCAGTTCTGCGGGTCTGCTAAACTCGATCCAAACAGGGAATTTCAAACCGTCGTGATCTATGGATAGTGTCAAGCGATCGTCTTCTTTGGCTTGACATTGTCGCTTGAGTGCGGTGAGCAAAGAATCCCACATCTCGGTGATAAACCCTTCTGCTTTCTCCAAGGGTACGTCGGACTTGAAATCTTTAAACTTCACCGTGTAGGTGTAAGCCGTGGTTCTAAATTTTCTAGAGGAGCGCTTTTCCGTCTCTCGAATGGAATAGTACTTTTCAGGGTTGACTAAGGGTGGTGAACTTGGTTTAGAGGGTTCGGATTCTGGTTCACTCATGTCCTCTTCAAAATCACTGGCATGAATTTGTGCCAAGATTTCAGCCCTGGTACGAGGCGATAGATCACGTTTCTGCCTCTTACTTTCTTCTTCTTCTTTCTTCTCGAATGAATGGAATCGTTTCATCTTGAGTGCAAAACGTCAAATGACTCAAGTTTAAACACCATAGACTAATTTATAGTCTTGGCAAGCCAGCGTATATAAAAAGGGTGTGTGTCTTGTCCTTCACTATTCATTTCACTCTCAAGCTGAGCACAACGATGGAAGAGACTACCCAGATGGAACGTTTCGTCAGAGCTTTGCGAGGGGTCATTAGAAAATTCTCTTCAGACCAGCCGACAGACTACTGTCCTTCCTTTCGAGATAAAAGTCAAGATACTTGCTATATCTGTCAGAAGAAAGGGCATTAGTCTTCGGAGTGTCCAGACCGTCAAAAAAGAACAAAAACAGGGGCTAAAAAAGACAAAAGTCAAGATACCTGTTATTATTGTAAAGAAAAAGGACATTGGTCTCCAGATTGCCCAAAAAAGAAACAAGAGGAGTCAGAAGAAAAGAAGGATTCTTCAAAAGAAGAGAGGGATTCTTCGGAAGAAGAGAGGGATTCTTCAGAGGAAGAAGAGGAAGAAAGAAGACAATTCTATTTAAAAGAGGCAAAGAAACAGGAGAAGAAAAGAAGAAGGGAAGAAAATGAGGAAAAAACGGTGAAGAAATTCAAAAAACAGAGAGACTAAATAATGAAAAAGAAGAAGTGTACGAACTTTTTAAAGTGTTCTGTGGTGAATTGTGAATTGGATTGTAAAAAAAATGGATAAAAGAATACATGAATGATATAAGGTAAGTGTCTTTGAGTTTTGATTTTAAAATAAGAAGCTACACTCACGCACTCATACACAGACACGTACTATAAGGGTAAAATGGGTGGGTTTATTTTTGAGTCATTGGCAAATTGAAATTGTATTTCTTTTCGAGAAATATGGCTGGCCCTGAAAAGGGCCTTTTTCTTTATGGTGTAGGAGTGCGTTTAACCAATCAACTTTAATTGCCTTAAGCCTTTGCCACGGCCAAGGCCTACTTCTGATGATTGGGTTGAAATCACTAAGGGTGGTACGACAGGCTTAGTCACAGGGTTGGCATGTTTAGCTCGGGAAGGTCGTATTCTCTTCGGTCGTGATAAAGAAGTCTGATACATTTGTTTCAGACTTCTTAACTCCGCTAAAATGTCCAACAGTACCGTAGCCGTTTGATTTTCACCCTCTTGTTTCTTTGCTGCTACTTCTTCTTGCTGTTGTTGCTGTTGTTTTTTTCTTACCTCTTCTTGTTGCTGTTGCTGTTGCTGTAGGAGAAAAGCTTGTTCCGCTTCCTTTTGTCGTTGCATAAATTTCTCCAATTCTTCTTTCTGTCTCTGTCTAAAATTCTCCACTTGCGGTAATGAAGAAGGTAACGAAGGTTCCGGAACAAATTCTTGCGAGGTAAGAAAATCCACAAAATCCCAATGTACCTCTTCTGAAAGTAAGTCCGGGTTCCCTTGGGCAGTCTCCCCTGCTGGTGCACCCCAATGGATCGTTTTCTGAGTTTCCGTCATGTTGAATCACTGTCGCATAGATTGACTGCACACAAGCGCTAGCGAATCTATATAGACCAACTGACGTCACAGACTACTCTCTTCCGATTGGATGTGGGCTGACCGAATTTTGTAACGCGTGTTTGGATTGGTGAATGAACTCAATCCGTTTCAATCCTGCCTCTACCTATAAATAAGCGCAGTTCAGTGCATTGATTCACCTGTTCTCGTCGCTTCAAGATGTGGACCGATGTGCAATCTTCTACGCTTGTGTCTTCCATGATGTTCCGGACGGACATACCCATGTATGTCCGATCCAAGTGGGCCGTTGTCCACAGGACAAACACCAGCCTGTGGATACGTAGGATCTACGTAGAAAGACAAGGATGCCTGAAAAGAGTGCTGATTTACGGACCAACAGTGAGACGTAGCCTAAGGACAAGAAGAAGACCAATGCGGTACCATTTATGTTAATGAATACATTAACATAAACCCAAAGGCCCTTTTCAGGGCCAGCCATATTTCTCGAAAGGAGATAGCCTTTCCATTGCCTACCCCTTTTTTTAAATTTAAATTTAAATTTAAATTTTAAAAAATTTAAAAAAAAAAAAAATCCCAAAAGCCCAAACTCTATTCCCCATGTTAATTTCCCTTGTCCCTAGACAGACCCAAACTCTATGTTAAATTCCCATTGTCCCTAGAGTTGCCCACGATTTTTCTCCATGTTAAATTTCCCTTGACGCTAGAGTTGCCCAAGGGGTCTTATAATGCTAATTCCCATTGACGGTAAAGTGGCCCACTTAACTACTAGCGGTGTTACGAAGTGTTAAAAGATTTTAATAAAATGCAAGATCGTTAAATGAAAACGGCGACGAGATCATTGAATTTATAACCGACATCGATGATGCGCCGAGTGTTGATGATCTTGATGCTTTTTTTTTTTTTTTTTTTTTTTTTTTAAACAATTAAACAATTTAGTGGTGTACGATGATGACATGCTGGACAAACAGTCCAATCCTGCTAGGATATTTTCCAAGGGCAGACACAAAAACACTGATGTGATTTATGTAACCCAGCGGTATACACAAATTCCTAAAGTGATCAGAGATAATTGTAATATTCTTGCTGTGTTTAACCGAGTTGATACACACACATTAAGAAATATTCACTAAACTTGGTGTAGCGGCGATATGGATATAAATAAGTTTAGAAATTTATTTAGTCATGCCCAATCAACCCCGCACGGATTTATCACGATAAACTTACACGATCCTCGAGCACGATATCGAGTCGGTCTTGATACGATTTTTGGATAATAGGAGCAGGGAGGGCGCGACAACGAGTTGGTTCATTTTTCATAAATCGTATTCGCACACTTGATCTATTTCCATCGGAAAAACAAACAACTAACTCGGAGAGGGCTCTCAGAGATACTCTTTTTCGGGCCCTAAAAAAAGTTAGCTGTTTTTTTTTTCGTCATTAGTCCTTTTTTTTTTTGTGGAGGGCTTATTTTAACATTTGGAACCTTCTAAAGTTTGTATGGTTCACCCTCCCTGCTGCTTGACCTATGTGACTTATGCTATACTGTAGTCAGAAATAGATTTGTTGATACAGACTATAGAACATGGGCTTAATCATCTTGTCGGGTGTACAATCTCTCTTTATGAAGTACAACTCTTAAAAAAAAAATATATTACCGTAAGCACAGTCTATACAAATATTTGTGTGCCAGAGAACGTTCAGAAGCATGTCACGCTACTCGAGACCACCCAATTCCTCTCTCTACGTTAGAAATGTCCCTGATAATTGCAGGCAAGTATCGAAAATCGAAAGGGCAGGTATATTTACTTTTCGCTTGCAGTTGTATCTTTTTTTATTTTTTCAACGAGTAGAAAATGTTCATGGAATCCTTGTGTTATTCGGAGAACAAAAACAAAATGGCAGCGGGAAAGCTGCGTCTTCAGTCCAGGGTTCATATAATAAGTTTGACGACAAAAATGGACAATCATTGAGGAAAAGTGGATTTTCAGACACTTACTCAAATTCGCAGAACGTAATCTTTGAAGACTGGGGAACAGAAGGAGAGAACTTGTGTATGCCCGACACTGGACGACCAAACATGGCCGTCTCAACAGTTGATTTGTCCTTTTATGATTATCCTGTATAAAAATAGACCTGCAGTGTAAGACATCGACCATGATATGTATGTTTTGGGGGTTGAGGTGCAGTGTAGCGTCTTTTGATGTCGAGTAACATAACGAAACGTCAAATTTTCAGGAATATGTCGTACACTTGGCAGCCCATATCGACGCTTTTCTACGAATTAAGGTCATGTCATAATGTTTTTCAGACTTGACTTACTCTGATGTCTTTTTTCATATAAATTCAAATTCTCACACAAGCATATGAACCTGTTTTCAAGTTCCATTTACGTTTTAGTCGCCTGGAATGCAAAGGAAGCTGGAAATGCCAAAATCGGATTAAGTTGAAGTATGTTTCTTTAAAGAAACAAAAAAATATATTAATAGTGAAGAAAGTGTTTTGATAGCATCATATCGTTCAAAATTCTTATCCTTTTGACCAATACGGACTGAAAAGTGTGAGATAGTCATGAAAATTTGACTTATAGTTCCGATTTTGACATTGGAATACGCTTCATAGTACACATACTGTTATTTCAGCAGTAAAATCTTTACCCCGAAACAAAAATATCAGGTTCAGTGTCTTGCATTGTAGGACTAGTATAAAGAAAAAAAATCAGAGAATGGAGGACACTATTAGCAGGGTGGGTGCCATTGGAATGCTTTATATTGGACTTCAGTTTTCAGTTGACACTTTTATTTTAGTGTTGTTTTATGGGTTAAATACGCTCAATGATTTATTTCCTGCTATGCAGTTACTTCAGATGCAATAGGGAGATTGATGATTTTTGTTATATTACATGTATTTGTTCAGGTCTGTCAGCAGGGCCAAGTGGTCTAAAGCGCTCACCGTTCCGGATCACTCCTCTCACCTCTGTCTACGTGGGTATGTGAGAAAGCCTGCCAGTAGCTTCTCATTGGTCGGTGGTTCTTCCCAGGGTTTTCGAGGGTTTTTCGTCCACCAGTTATACTGGCTGCCATGTATAGCCTATCTTGTGCTGAAAATGGCATTAAACTCAACTGTCAATGGAATTTCAGGATAAGGATTCATGGATTCTTCACAACTGAACTTGGGAGTTCCCAGCCTGTCATTGGCATACACATGGGAGCTCCCTCACCCTTCACTAGGTTAGAAGAAAATAAAAAGCATGTTCTCATTATTTTAATATCAGGATCGAGTTCTGAGCCATTTATAATATCACACTACAAAGAAGTACCTTTAAGTAAGTAGAATTGCAAGTCTAAACATGATACATTTACAGTGATACATTTTTCAGCCCCTACATCAATATTAAAAGCAAAAATTAACCACAGCAATAAAATTGGTCAATAATTGCACACATGCCAACCATTATGTAATTTAGGTATATCCCCCTTGCCAAAAAATCAGTAACTTGTTTTTTATTGCATCCCATTAATCCCATGGAGCATATTCTAGAAGAGACATCATCTACATAACTACAGTATAAGAGTACTCTTGTCCGTAGATTTGCATGCACTTTCTTAACATTATGTTCAATTTATAGCAGCTGTCCTATTTCCAAGAAACATGCTGGTTTCTACTTTAAAAATTTTGACCCTAGATTCTATTTATAGCAGCTGTATGGCTCAGTTAGCAGGGAACAGACTGGTTTTCTAAGTTTTAATCTTGCAGATTCTTTGTTCAAATTCATATTTGGTACAGAACCAGTCTGTAGGATATTTGGCGCTAAATCTCTAGATTTATTCAAGTTGATTGATAAGTGTGCTAGAGTGAAATGTTTTTCAAATAATTTCACAGATGGATTAAATAAAGACGAAAAACTAATTCGGTGATGAATACATGAATTACAGAACACAGCATTCCATTCTGGGGCAGATTCACACCTATTGCCTTTTTTGTAAAGGATTTTGATATTATTCATGGTGGTAAATTTGATGTGGAGCAACACTTGAAAACTAAAGAAATCTTGAATTATACTGACTCCAGTACTAAGTTAACTTCATTTTTTTTTTTTTACAGCAAATTAAATTGTGGACACAAATGTTCTAAATGCAGAGGTGTTATTAACTGAGTTCTTAATAGAACACGGACTAACCCTAGCGGTAAAAGACTGTTTTGGTCCTTCAATCAAATGGATGTTTCCTGATTCCAAAATTGCAGAATACATGCATGTGCAAGAGCAAAATTATCCAATATTGTTCAGAGTTTAGCTGAAGATACTTAACTTAAAATTGCAGAAGCCATGAAATTTGGTCATTTAGTCACCACAGATGAGATTTGTAATTATGATGACAAAAAGTTGTACTCATTTTGTGTAAGAGACTTTGATAATGAAATGGGCAAAGTCAGTGTACTCTTATTACCAGAATTAACAGTACATTCCACTGTAGAAATCATTTTTGATTTGTGTGATAATGTTTTGAATAAACATAAATTGGCAGAGCTGTATGGGGTTTTCAGCTTATAACACATCAGTGATAATTGGAATTCATAAAGGAGTTGCATTCTATATTTAGAAAAATGTCTCATCACTGTACATCGCAGGTTGTCTCGATCATTTTATGCACATTGCTGTGCGAATATCAGCCAATTAATTAGAAGGGCCTGAATTATCAAGTTAGCTTTCTACCTGAAAATGTACTTCATGTGGACAGAGTTGCTTTTTTTTCATCTTATTTCCCAGTTAAACGACCCAATTACTGGAAGATATAAATTTCCTCCTCTTTGTCAGGCTATGAAAAGAATTTTGGTTCTTGACCATTGGAATGCTGGCAGCGAGAGATTGTTCAGTACCGTTAACAAAAATAAAACTGAATTCAGATCCAGGCTGAGTAATCTAGTACTTAGTGCTCTGCTGGTGTGCAAAACAAAGTGTTTTGAAATGCAACATGAGAGTCTGTTGCTTTTTAAATCTAAAAGTGCTATATAAGAAAACTTGAAGTAGTAATTGATGTTAAAAGACAATAGGGGTAAAAATAATATTTTGTACACATGCTCATTGAATATATATCATGTTAAACATGGATTACTCTCTTTGTCCAATGGGATTTTCACTTTATCCTTGCTAGTGGTTTGCATGTATGTAATTGGTTTAAATCCAAGGAATGATGTCTGAAAATGCTGTGTAGTTTTGAGTACAAGTATAATAGCATCTCCATACATGGCATTACACTGTATCATATATATAATCCTGAATTACCATCACTAAATTAAGGAATGAAGAAATATACCAAGCAGCAGATACTCAAAATAAACTGATTCAGAATAAATGTGTTCATTTTTAAATAATTAAACAGTGTTCAGTGCCTTCAGAGGTGGCCCTAAGAAATAAAGGTGGGATATAACATGGGGTCTATACAAAAATGAATTATTCCTGAACATGTACGGTACCTAAATGAATGTAGACTGAGACTGCATATTTGAACTGTTAAGACAAATTTTAAAAAAATTATCACCTATCAAATGGAACTGTTGCCTTTTTGTTTTTCTTTATTTTCATCACAAGATCATTTCCTGATTAATGAAAACCGATTTTGCTGACTCATATTTAATTATAAAAGTACATTTCTGTACTCCTTTAAAAAGGTGTGTTGGTATTGTAGTGTTCTGTAAAAATCACATTTAAATAACTTATTGTATTTCAGTGATTTGACAGTATTATGACAGACAAAGATGATGATTATATATATTGATACTAATGATTTATATTTGCATCAGTTTAATTTAAACACCATTGGAACAAAATAGGGTGTCATTTATTTACCAATCAATGATAGATGCTTACATACACACTTAATAGAACAAGATTTCTTTGAAGTATTGTTTGATGTCATTGTCAAATTTGTGCAATTCAAAAATACTTGAAGTAACTTTCTTGTCTACACAATTTCATCCAAGCATTCACATGGGAACCTTTGAAAAAGAAGCTGAAAATTTGTGTTGTCCAATTTGTAGCAAATTGTGACTTGGTGGACATATCCAGATCAGTTACTAATCAATAATTGTAGCCAATATTTTGTGATAAAAATATTTGGAAAAGTGGACTTAGCTGTGGAAAATGCTCCCAGTATTCTCCTGTAACATATTTTTGAGGATGCTGTACTGTTGTACAACAACTGTGTTTGAAGCAAATTATTTCATCATTTCCATAATCTGACATGAAAATATGCAAACATATTGTAAAGTGACTGCTATGAACTTTTCTCACCCACTTTTTCTAATATTAGCCAACTTGACCTATTCTGGTTGGAGTACTTTCCAATCATTTAAATCTGATTTGTCACTATGCTTTAATTAAACTTTTGACATTTGGCAATAAATATTAATTAATATCGTGTAGAGTAGACTGCATTTTTAAATGTGTTGAATATACAAAACTCCTTGAAATGTTTTTATTGGCTAAATAATATGATACATTCAATGATGGTTCTTTATTTAGTAACCAATTTCGAATCACTGTCGTTTTATTCTTTCCTTGAGTAATGTTCATGCATTGGCAGTCTGAATGATGGTCACTAATGTCTCCAAACTCCATCAGTGATTGATATGCACAAGTACAATTAAGGTGCATTGGTCAGTTGATACATGCTTGCTCCGCCACTGATTTAGTGATTGCTCTAAAACTGGATGTGGAGGGGATTGCATAGAGAAGAACAATTTTGCATGAGTTAAACTCAATCATTATGGCTTGTACCCTGCTTCACCCTGGGGAGTGTAACTCTGCCATACGAAGACGGATCACTTTGATCGAATTTTCACAATTGTATTTTAAGTCATTCATTCATTATATCTTCAGTATCTTGGAACTGGTTTCACATATACTCATGAAAATTATTATATATATGCATCGCAGTAAGGGTAACTTGGCCATGTAAAGTCTAGGTCATTGTGTCCTTATTTGAATGATTCACTGAACCAGGTATTTTCCAGTATCTGCTACATCTTTGATGCCTTGGACCCTATTTCACCTACACATGATAATTGCCATGAAAGTTCATCACAGAAAGAGTAACATAGCCATATCAAAGCTCTAGCTTAACTTTGTAATTTGTTATACACAAATCTTCAAATTAACCTGTCTGGCATCATTTGTTGGCATTCAACAAATCATTGAAGCGACGCATTGTCATATTAGGTTTATTGTATATTCCCACATTAATTGTATTGCGATTACTACACATGATGAAATTAAATTTGTGGGTTTTCCACACAAAAAAGAACAAATACTGTTATCATATTTGTACAGTAACGCTTGTTATGAGAGACCACACCTTCTGCCAACAAAAAAAAAGTTTTCTCAAGACAGGTGTTCTCTCATAACAGGTTTGTACAAAATGACCAGTTTCGATGGTCCAGTTTCAGAACAAGTTAAAGAAAAATAACCACAATCACACGTTCTTCGCTAAAATATTGTATGCATTTATATAGCAGCAATAAAGATGTACTTTAATCGTTAAATCTGAAATCACATTTACATTTGAAGATCACATGCGCATACATTAGTATATGAAATTGTTTCTGATTTAATCCTCCTTTATAACATCCTAAATTTGTTTTACCGATGTTTATACTACTATTTTGCAAGTGTTCTGCTCTTTTTCACTTTTTTCAGTTGCGATAATTATTTTCTCCAGTGTTAAAATTTCTCATTTTGGATGTTCTTCCATTGTTACTAAGGTACTAGGAGTTGACATTAGTGCTCAGTTGTAAAATCAACTGAAAAGACAGTTTTGACTAGGCTTTGGGGAAAATATGGAAAATCTTTTCATTTGCATTGCATATCTAATAGTTATTGAAACAAAAATAAACAATTATCTCATCCAGAAACAGAATCATTTACTCAAAGACAACGGTCAGCAGCTTTATTCAGAGAAGACACGCAGGGATTAACTCTATAAACAAACTGTGTAACCCAGTCACACCAAGTTGAATAGATGATGGGTTGGTGGCTGAAATGTAATCACAGTAATATCAGGAAGAAAAAAAAGCCGCAACTCTTTCAACTGAATCCCACAAATGATTCTCACTTGCTGGTTTAATAGACAAAGATCGTATTCTTCCCCAGATGATATGGATTAACTCTAAAGACAAACAATATACACAACCACTACCTTATTTTCAGTGTTAAAATGGCAATGTACATTACCCTGGTTTATGGACTGTACCATCTGTCACTGTATACAAACCGGTAATCAGAACCCTTTTTTTCTTTGTTCTTTTCATGCATGATTTTGATCAGAACAATCTTTACTATTCAAGCGATCATTGTTACATAAACGGCACTGGTGTCTGTCTCTGTTCTCAGGATACTGTCATTAATTTAGATGGATACTGGGTATTACCTGTAGTTACGATAAAGCTGGGAACCAGGCTACATGTGTTCTACAGGTACTTTAGTCTGGTTTAAATTAAAATACTATAAGCATACCTACAAAATTTTCGATACTGATAGCCAGCCATTTTTTTAAAATGCAGTATAAGAGGTCATTGCATTAAATAAAGGTCGGTAGAGTTTATCCCTGGTATTGCAATGTGTTTGTTGGTAGCAGTGTCGAAATGCATATTTTGTCAAGACATTGTAGTCACTGCTCTTGTTCAGCAGGTGGTTGCTCATGACAGCGTTTATGTAATAAAATTGATCCATGCATTGTGATTGTGGTCGGAAATGAAAGGTGGCCGCTCATAGCAGAGGTCGTTCTTAAGTTTTCACTGTGCTACTATCTCTTTTTTAAAATAAATAATCACTTATTTTTGTTTTAATATTTGTTCTGTTTTTCTAGAATTAGAATATGTCTTTAAAATACATGTCAGATGTCTGAAAAATAAAAGATCATCTCAGGATTTCGACAAGACTCTTGTTTTAAGTTTCCAAGAAAGAATTTGGTTGGCACAATGACTTTTCTAGATCATTGATTTGATCTTCTATTTTTTTTAAAAAAAATTGTACATAGTAGTATTATACCCACTGTGACTTTCTGGGTAAAAACATACCAGTTGTTACTTTTTACACGCATGAAATTATTCACTGCTTGTCCTGACCAGAGTCGATTGAACCATTTCTAGCATGTAATCTTATGCTTCTTGAACTTTGATTTATGTGAAGATGTTTCCTTCCTTAGAGCTGAAGAACTGAGATCTCTTTTTGGGAAATATGGTCCACTGACAGATGTCTACATCCCATTGGATTATTTCACACGAAGGTCCAGAGGGTTTGCATATATACAATATCCTTTCCATGTAAGAAAGATTTTGGTGGTATGAATATCTATGCCTCAAAAGGTTTGAGGCATAAACACTTTTTTTTAATACTGAACCAGGAGTTCAGTGTTAGATAACCATTTTTTTTTTTTAGTTGATTAGACAAAAAAATGTGTTTCTATTTGGCCAATCAGCTCTATTTTTCTGTGCCGAACATATGCCCCCCCCCCATTTTTTTCCTTCTAAACTTCTGAAATTGATTTGTGCATTTAAATCAGCCAGTTTTCCCCAGTACTTAAAATGCTAAGTACATTATATATACTAATCATAATGTTTATTTAAAAATAAATTTAAAAAATAATCCTGAAATTGATTTGTGCATATAACTGAGCTGGTTTAGTCCAGTCCATGAAGCACTTAGTACATTATACACTGTAATCATTATAAGATATATAGAGAGTTAAAAAATAGTATCTACCTACCTTAATTCTAAAACCAGTGCAGTAAGAAACACATTTTTCTGACCTTAGTTTCTTTTACATTTTATTTAAAACTTGATAGTTTATATCTTATGTTCATTGCGACATCTAAAGTCTTGTGAAAAGATGCCATATTGTTTTGGTAAGATTGTTCTTTAGCTTTGAATGTACAACAGGGAACCACAATTCCTAGCCCAACTAGCTGAGACAACTGAAACTTGGTTGTGCAAGTGAAACTTCATTAGATAGTGTGGATTTTCCATGAATAAAAGTCAGTATTCTGTACTGACTCACAGAGCATCTTTTCAATTAAGTGAAACCATGGTCAGACCACCAAGTGAAGTTTCAACTGCTGTGTAAGTGCCGCATTTTTTAAAACGAGAAAATCGTGATTTTCAAGGCCAGTTTCCACATATCAGATTTAATGGGCTAGTTGGTTAAAACTTGACTTGTGTACCCTTGTGCATGGAAGTTATTTAATGCATTTCAGAATTTGCCAGAAAAGGTATGTTTTGTATTAAGCTTGTATATTTCATTTTCAGACTACTCAGAGATAGTTTTTCCTACACCCAAGTAGTTGAGATTTTCATTTTAGAATGTATCCAGCATTCACAAAGATGTGATCAAAGTTTTCAATGTTACCAAAGATTGAAATGCATACATGTAACAGCAGGAGCTGATATTCATTCAACTCAAAGGAAGTGTTAGTCCTTTTTTGCTTGGCAAATTCATTGCTTAATTTCAGTGACTAGATCCATAATTCAAGGTAATTTGCTTTGTATTAAGAGATTGTAAACCCTGATTTAAGTGAACGTTTTGAGAAAAACTTTTAAATCCTTTATTTAGATCTTGTTCAAAGTCACTTCACGTTTCAGTTTGAAATGGCTCATATTGTTTCATTCAAATCCCATATATGAATTTCAGTACGCAACATATGCCTACATGCTGAAATAAATTCTATATGCAAATTTTTAAGATACGTTCTTAGTGTATTTAAGATTTTATTTTGTGTGAATTGGCCTACAGATGTATTAAAGATCATATCTGAAGAACATCTTCACAAAGTAAATGTTTTCATGTATTTGATGCATCTTTGCATAAATTTTTTTAAAAAAATCTATGATTTACCACCATCTGTTTCCCATAATTCAACAATAAAGTAAGCTTGCACCTCCTTTACCTGCATTACCTCCCTTAGGTGTGACATCCTAATTGATAATGTGGAATGCAATCAGTACATGCTGAATTTTATTTGTTGAAAAAACTGGTTTTATGTGCTGGAGGTTGCTATTTGTGTCTGGGAACTAACAAAGTTGGCTTTTGTTCTCATTTCTGGAGGACAGAAACTGGATTGAATGTTTAAAATATTGTCTGACAAGAAGTTTGTAAGATCTTTTTGATTCAACAGACAGTGCTGGTAGGTACTTAACTTTTATCATCCTTGAAATGACCTTAATTTAGTTATCCATACTATCATTGTAACTATAATTGTGAGATTATAGTAGTTGTTGTTCTTGTTGTTACTGTGCTCTTTTGGTGCAGATTAGTTTTAAGACACGTTTATAGTGTAATAAGTAAAACTCTATCCCTTCTAGACTAATCTACTGTAGTTTGCTCCTAGGCTCGTTCATGCATCTCTTAAAAAACTTCCTGGGTTCATTCAATCACCTCTGTTTCCTAAAGATCATAGTTTGCTCATATTCATTTGTGGTTTTGACATTGTCTTTCAAATGTCTAAATCATATTAAGTTGGCTCTGTGTTTATCTATTACATCACTTCTGCTTTTTTGTCACAGGGAGGTAATGCATGCCTCGGCTTATTGTGACATTTTCACATGCAATAACTTGCTAATTAGACAAGATATTCTTGTGAGAATTGATTATAATGTTTTAGCAATTTGAATATTAAAAACAACTTTTAAAAAACCCATCATAAATTGACCTTTTAACTTTTTGATTAAGCCTTAATTTATGTACATGTACAGTAATGGTAGAAAAGACAGAATAGTTATTTTGACAGGGTTTGGGGAAACATGACATTGTGACTTCATTAACTTTGTACTTTATAGTTGGGAAACAATTGAACTTACATAACTTAAAAGCTTTTGTTCTCACAAGATGATAATGAAGAATTGGAAACTTGTGTCCTCCAAAGATATTGTCTACTTTCAAGTGCTGGATAATGTTGCTTATGAAAATCTCATGCAGTTTTGTCAGTTACTGATGGTTTACATTTCATTTTCTTTATCAGATATAAAAGTCAAGTCAAAGCATATTCAAAGTTACTAACAAGTCTTCGAACACCCAAGCATAAAGCAAAGCACCCCAAACAAGTTGGGAACTGGCTAATTCCACAGAGTAATGCCAAGGGTAGAATAAGCAAGCCACATGTTGGCATAGAGTAAAGATTAAAGTCAAGTCTTCTAAGTCCATGCAAGCTCTAAAGTCAAGTCTTCTAAGTCAACACAAGTATCAAAGCCAAGTCAGCTAAAATCCAAAAGTGAGCTTTAAAGTCGACTCTGCTAAGGTTCAGCAAGGCTTAAAGTCAAGTCTTTTAAAGTTGAAGCAAGGTTAAAGTCAAGGCATCTAAAGGCCAAGCAAGGCTTAAAGTCAAGACACCTAAAGGCCAAGCAAGGCTTAAAGTCAAGGCATCTAAAGGCCAAGCAAGGCTTAAAGTCAAGACACCTAAAGGCCAAGCAAGGCTTAAAGTCAAGACACCTAAAGGCCAAGCAAGGCTTTAAGTCAAGGCATCACAACTTCAAGCAAGGCCAGCTAAAGGTCGAGCAGAGGTTGTAAAAATATCTTTTACAAGTCAAGGCAAAGTTATTTGAACATCGAGTCACAGGGAATCAGAAATGAAAAAAGAATGGGTCTACAGAATGGTTATAGAGAAATGGTTCAAGGCAAAGAGCAAGGTCTACAGAGCTACAGGGTGAAAGGCTACATACTGCTCATGGGAAAAAGCATGTAGGTTGGTAGTAAATATAAGGAGCCCAAGTTTCATTTTCAGTCTCAAGTAAGACTTTATATCCATTTAAAGCCTGCTAGTGCAGTCCTTAGTGTTGATTACATAGTAATATATTTGCAACATAAATTGAATTTTGAATTTATCAATAACGGTTATAAATGCAATGATATATACACATACAGGGGAATCCTGCTATAACATTGCAGTTGGGGACCATGACTTAACTGCCTTTCGCATTATGTATTGAACTGCGTTATAACAAGAATTAATGCAAATTGTACAAATGTGTTGAGTATCTAACCATATTAAAGTAAGAATGATTGAAAATTAGATGAATGTGTACTGGGCAAGATGGGAATAAACAAAGCTAGTCAGTTGTGTAGTCATTTTACTAGAAGCTAATTTATAGATAGTCCCATGCAAGATGAAAGTTATTAATTGCTTTGTAGGAACAAGAGCTAATTTTATTTGTCAGCCTGACTGATGTTTCGAATAGTCAAGGAATAAGGGACAGAAGACAAAAATTTAGGAGCCATGGTGTGACTTTTACTGTTAATTTGTTATATGCTGAATGACGTTATAGCTGGATTCCCTTGTTATATAACAACAGTTACTTAAAGAACGGTGTATAATCATGTAGGGTAAATTTGTATGATAACTTAGAGAATGAATTTGAGGTCCGGAAAATTACCGATTTTTACAAAACAAATTTTAATTATAAAAAAACAATTAAAATTAAGGAATAACGGTATCATGCCCCACCAGAATAGATGGAGTACATGTAGTGTTACCCTTGTACATCTATACATATGTGGTGAGCCATGGTAGATCACATGTTAGGGTCATGGACTCATAATCCAAGTGTCAGGTGCTCCTATTTCCTATGCATATTTTAGGCAATAATTAATATGTTAAAATTCCCATTAAAACCAAGAACAACCCATTCACAACTTTGACAACATGATTCTGTTGCGTTTTTTTTGTTCAGTTTTCAGGCACTATGTTTGGGCATCTATGTTCCATGTACATATTTCTAGTTTTATAGAGTTAATAAGTATTGATGACACATTCTTGAGAAAATACATAAAAATGGTTTACAACATGGACATTTCACCTCAAGAACATTGCACGTTGATTTAAAATCCAACCGGTTGCTGACTCAAAACATAAAAGCCCTTAACTAGCCTACGTTTGAAGACCCACGAGATGCAGATGATGCTTTGTACCATTTGGACAGAACCAGATTCATGGGACGAGAGCTGGAGATTGAATTTGCCAGAGGAGACCGAAAAAGTAAGTTTTATATAAACCAAATAATCTGTCATTTATTTTGTCTTGCTGGTAACAGCCAATAGCACAATCTCGATGAGAACTGATTGGGGGATGTTCATAATGCGAGTCATGGGCTACACTTTCCAAAAAAGTGAAAATCCAGTATGTTGAAAATGGACCAAATTTTTAAAACAAAGTGCTGGTCAAAATGTGACTCCTGGAAACATGATTCACGCTACAGAAGTCTCTGACAATGTAGGTGACACTTTCTGGGTTTCATAATAGTAACACTGTTCATGGTAAGGTATTCATGTTACTTTATACCATAGTTGTTTTAAAAGGTATAGTACAATACTGCCTGGCCTCAAGGTGAAACAGATTTTGTATCATGCAATGTTTTCTTCACCACACCATTGTGCAAATCACCCATAAATGAATCAATCCTCTTTTTAAAATGATCAAGTGCCATTGTCCTTCAGCCAGGACATGCTCTTGTGGGATGTGATCTTAATAGATACCAAGTGGTATGCGCAAAAATTTGATTAAACATGGAGCAGTTTTTAAATAATTTTGATCGGATACAGATGTATCATCTAATCATGTCTGAATTGCTCGGTTACTATTTTTGTAAAATTAAACAGCATCTATTAAGCAGTCATTTTTAGTTTACTGGTTGACATGTTTAGACTGTACATATTCCCTTATTTATCTTAATCCTGTATACAGCAAAGATCAGGGTCATCCAGAAATAAATCTTATCTCTCTATATTCCATATTTCTTAATTGAGAGGTTACAAGCATTATTGTCGTGCAGTCACATCGCAGTAGTCTTAAAAATAAGAAAAATTCAGGTAACATATTAATATAACTGGCTCTAATGTGGAAAAAGCTTACCAGTAGCTTCATATGGGTCAGTGGTTCTTCCTGGAATTTTTCCATGTTCTTCCTCCACCATGTATAGCCAGACAATCATGTGTTGGAAAATGGTATGAAACCCACAAAGCCACAAATGTGCGTGAAACATGTTTTCATTTTTGCATTTTGAGTTAACCTGCCAATCCTTACAGTTTTGCCATAAGTCTTAAGAAAATGACCCTTAAATTATAGACTTGAGGAATAAAAGGAATTACTAGGGAAATATGATTCTTGTGGTAAAATCCTGATAATTGGCTTGTCTGTATTTGATTTGGATCTGTGTTTCATATTGGCTTTAGTTGAATTAGTATCCTAGACTTTACAATAGTACCTCAGATACTTTGTACTGTACATATTTTTCCATGCTAAGCATCTGAAGGATCAAACAGTTGATTACAGATCTTTTTTTGAAAACGGCATTCATCTACTGATATGTGTTAAAGATGAAAGTAAAAGATAAGCCTCTTAAAAAGTGTTAATTATCAGTACAGAAGAATAAAAAGGAATATTCAGATTTGAAGGGACAAAATTATGTTTATTGGACATGTCGATCTGAGTATATCAGATAGCAAGAGATATGGTTACTGCTGTCTTGTGAAAAGAAGAAAAAAATTCAAAGTATTACATAAAGTTGAGAAATAGCAACGACCCATTGAGCTTCATTTGGGTTTGGAACTTCAGTTGGTGCAACTGTACTAGAGATAAATAAAGTGTATGCACACTTTCCAAACTTTTCAGATGAATATAATGTTTACTGTTGATACATCAGTTTGGAATACCAAACTTTTTAAATTCATGTTTTAAAACTTGACAATAGCGTTACATGCCATTTTATTACACCTTAATGAAAACTGGTCAAACTTAAGGGGGAAAAAAAAGAAACTATCTTACTGAGACGATCTAGTTAGGGTTGGCAGGTCTGCTTAAGAATACGGTGCCAATTTTAGTTGTCTCCGTATCAAGTCTCTAAAAGGATTAAAATTCCATAAATAACATTCTCTTTTTTTTCTCCAATTACAAATGGGATTAATTCTCAATGGATTCATTTTATAAAAATTTTGCATTTCTGTATTAACCAATCATCATCTTCCAACCCTGTTCATACAATATTTTATCTATCTTACCCATTTCCTGACAGGTTCCCATTCTTTCATACAACTAGTACCACTAGTCCTTCAAATGGATGGTCACAACAGCGTGGATTTTAATAGCAGCATTATCTGACGTGTAGCTTTTCCTTTTTATGCTGTGAAACTTTGTTTTTTTCGGTGTTAATACTGTCTACCACCAAGTAGAAAATTGTCAACAAGACACTGTCCAAACCCACACCTCGTTATGTCCATGTGCAGAACAGTAATCTTTTTCAAGTAGGCCATGTTGATACATGTGTTATAGATCATGA
The DNA here is from genome assembly GCA_028554795.2 of Sinohyriopsis cumingii. NCBI lineage: Eukaryota > Metazoa > Mollusca > Bivalvia > Unionida > Unionidae > Sinohyriopsis > Sinohyriopsis cumingii. Next base: position 11,408,006 of record CM068830.1, read on the forward strand.
CCAGAGAAAAATTGCTTGTTGCAAGTCCTCAACTGCATTGCAGTCTTCCTGTCAATAGTATTATGTCTCAGTGTTACATTTATCCATTACATATTCTGTTGATATGCCAATAACCCCTGCCCTCTTGTAGAAATTAGAAGCCTTTATGTGGTTGGCGTACATCTCTTCTTATCAACACACAACTGGTTATAGATAAGTATTGCATGTTGAGAAAAAATGTGACCAGCTCAACCCTAATTAGTATTCCTTTTAAATAATCGATTAAACCTGTTTGGTGTTTCTGAGCTCTACTGGTCATAGACCAGAAGAGCATGTGGTATAGTCTGTCTTCAGTCCATTTGTTAGCAAAGTCTGTTATCTCATCTCTTCCTAAGCTGTTTTGTGGATTGCCAAGAAACTTTACAGACACATTCATCACATGGTCTAGTTGGTCCATAATGAAAATGATGCCGCTTAGACATCTTAAATATTTTGTTTTTGCAACTCCTGAACAGAAAAAGTCATATTGATGTGGGGTTTTCATGAAAGTGTCTAGTTAGTGTTAATGAAAATAATACTGATCTGTTGGCTGATATGGCCACCAGAGCAACCATCTGGAAAATCGTTATTTCTACTCTTACTGAATGGTCATATCAACATGGGGTTTTCACCCAAAGACTTACTGTACTGTCTACTTGGTTCTGAATGAAAATTGTACTGATCTGGCATCTGATATGTCTGCCAAAATGGCTATCTTGAAATTCTTTGTAATGCTACTCCTTCTGAATGAAAAGTAATATTGCCATGGGGTTTTCACATGACAACTTCTTAAGAACTTCTTAAGATGTTTAGTTGGTATTAAATGAAAATGGTGCCTGTCTGAAAATATTGTCATCACTACTCCTCCTGAATGGAAAATTGTACAAATATAGGGTTTTTACCTAGCCATTTTTTGCATCTAATTGGTATTAATGGAGTCATTCGGACATTCAGTATGCCTGCCACATCAGCCATCTTGAACCTTTTGTTACCGCTGCTCCTGTTGAAAAGAAGTTCTATTGACATGAGGTTTTCACCAGAATTTCTTACGATGTGGGGCCCTCCATCTCAAGGTAATATGCTCATTATATCTCCATGGGCCACAGGACACTTGACCCAGAGCAGTGGTGATGCCATGGCTCGTTTACTATCACCTCCTAATAAGGTTGCATCCTCCAGAAAGGCTGGAGACATAACATATCCAGGAAAGACCATGATAAGTTGTGGGCATTAGTGCTATGTGCTTTATGTCATCTTCTCCATTGAAGGATATGGTGATGCCCAGTCATTCTCTTTCTTGGTGGATAAGTCCTCTCAGTAGGAGGGAATGAACTTTTGAGGAGTAGATTGCCTCTCACTGAAAGAGGGAAATCTCACTTCTCACGTTCAGAGTTGTGTGACATTTACTGCCTCAAGAGAGAGGGGCATACCTTTCATCTCACAGCCTGGATAGCATGTTGCACCTTCTAAAGCAGATGATGAATTGGATGAACCAGGCAGTGACCACTCCTATTGCTGGTCATTAGCTGAAGACTAGTCCAGTCATCAGTTATTAGTCAGTGGTCAGTTTGCCTTGTTGACTGGTCAATATATGGTTGCCAGTCTTTCACCGGTAATTAATCAAAGACCATGTGGTACAAGGATAGGTTTGCATTGATTTTACCTTTCCCCACTCTATCATCATGCCCTGATGCAGTCTGTCCACTGGGTTCGGACCAAGGAAGGGGATTGGATCAGTATACCCCTCCTTTCCTATTATCCCAATGAATAGTTACTGGAGGTGGAGCCTTCTACCTCAGGGTCTTTTATGCTCCATAGGCTACTGGACCCAGTGTAGAGGTAATGCCATGGCCTGCGTTTTCCATCATCCAGTAGCATACACCAGAAAGGCTGGGAACATAGCAAGACATGGTTGCTGACAACCTGCTTGGAAGATGTTCACTAACCCACCTTCCTTTCATCGGGTTTGTGTGTGTGATAGCCCTAGGGATTTACACTCTCCTGTCATGCATACCTATCCCAAACGTCCCTACAGGTTCTTGTGTAGGTCACAGATGATGAGTGGGTCCTTTTAAATGTAAGTTACTGAATTAAGTTTCAGGAACTATTCCCTCTCAAAGACACCCATGTTGTTATTCCAGTTCCCCACATTCTCTCCCCACTTTTTACTCCTTAACCCCAGAGCCAATCATTATCAGTACCTGTATCCCCGAGACTCGCTGACACTACTTGCTGAATTTTATTAAGGGGGCTACTTGCCATAATGAACATACAAGTGATCCTTCAAAAACCACATGCCATTGACCTGTTTTTGTGAACAAAGAATTCTGAAGCAATTTGTGTTTTTTTTTAGGGGACAGTGGCTCCAGGGTTCCTGTTTTACTGGGAGAGTTTGTTTTACTGTGGGGGAGTTTGAAAATAGGGTACAATTTTTGAAACACATTAAACTAATATTACACCAAAATAACATTTTAGAAATGTTTAGGTTACTTGCATTTTGGATGACCATGGAATCAGTTTCTTCTCAGGTAACACTTTTTAAGAAGGATAAATGTTATTCATAAAATAAACACGGCCTTCCAAACAATTCTGCACATGATTGATACAACCTTGAAAAATCCTTTAATATGATTGCTCCTTGAATTTTTAATAAAGTTCATCATGAAATCCATTGAATTTGTTTGAATACTCCCTGAATATATTGGAGCAAAAATAAAAATGTTAAAACAATAAACTGTTGATTTTTTAATTTAATCTTATAGTTGACATAGTTGAAAAACTAATTTCCTACTTGCCTTGTGTACAAGGAAATTGAACTGATAGTTTTACCCTGTTCTCGAGATTAAAAAATGGTGGGGTGGCAGTATCTGAAAAAAAAGTTTTGCTCCACGCTAATCAAAACCATCTTGAAGATTGAACTTGTTTTTGATTAGGCATTACAGAATCTCATGTTCAAATTTAAGCTCTAGAGTTTTACAATTCCAAGTCTGGTTGCCTCCACTTGAAAAGATCAACAATGCCTCGGTGGTTAGCATGTAAAACTTAGTGTCCAAAAGGGTGTGATTTGATTTCTGCCGTTAGATCAGTTTGAGTAGGATACTGTGGTGTGCTGCTGGGCAAGGTTCATTGGTCCATTTGACATGGCACTGAATAACTTGTGCGTGTTGTGCCAAATAACACCAACCAGCATGAGAGCATTCAAGAGTTCATGGAATCACTTCTTAGAAGTTAATGTACCATTGATATGTTAAAGAAGAAAAACACCATTTTTTTAATTTTATTGTCACAGCACCTAACCAGATGAGGTCCAAAGAAAGATCCTCCCGACGAATGTCTCCCTATAGAAGTAGCCGCTACGATGATGATTATTATGACAGAAGATACAGGAAATCCAGAAGTCGAAGCCCAAGGTAAAATGTACTTGATAAATTGTACTTAAGGCAGTATAACATGTTAAAAGTGATTGTCAGCTTTTATATTTGCAAGCATTTTTTTAAATCTCCACACAGTTATGTTGGGAGAGGATTGTATGTTTGGCTTATTTGCTTGAGTGAGTCATTATCCTCATTAACTCTTGTTATTTCAACAGAAGCAACTCGGTGTTACTAGGTTATTATCACCCAATTTTCATACTTATGTCTTTTTAGCTGTTGAACCCTCACTATATTGGACCAAAATTTAACTTACATATGATACTGGTTATGTGGATACATTTTGTTATAGGTAACTTGACCATACCAAAACTGGGTCAGTTATATCCAATTTTCACATGACGTTTTTTGGTCAGCGATTATCAGTCCCTTCAATGGACTCTTGTTTACCAAGAACCATCAAAGTTTGGAATTTCTGTTACCACAACTCTTACTCACAAATGTTCAATTCAGTTAAAACCAGATTGATTGTCAGAATAAGTACAGCCAACATTTGTCAGAAACCTGATTTTATCTCTGCTAGTCAAAGAATAAAAGAGCTTATAGAATGCCAGTAGTGCATCATCCCTTGACTATTTCTCCACTCCCTAAACTATTTAGAGGATTGTAATGAAATTTTACAGGCAGAATGATTCCAAGACTTTGTACATTCTGAATGAAAAAGGTACCACTCAGACACATAGTATGGCCACTCCTGATGAATGAAATCTCAAACTGACATAACATTTAGTGAGGTTTTCACGAGAAGTCATCTTATGTCCAGATCATTCTGAGTGAAAATAGTGCCACTCAGACCTTCATTTTGGCCACCACAATGTCTGTTATATTCATTGGTGCAAAACCAAGTGTTGCCTGTCAGGTTCACATTTTAGTGCTGTAGTCAATGGCTGATCCAACCTTGCAGTAAAGAACAAAGTCATGCAATATACATGAACACATTTTTTAGCCAACCATTACATAAGAAATATCAAGTAACATTGTATGAGGCTCAAGCAGATGACTTTGGAATTTTTCCTATCCATGTTAATAAGCCTCTTTGAATGAGATTTGACATTAGGTATTGGGGCTTGGATACTTATTTGAAAGGGTATGAATTTAGAGGTATAATAGCACTAGCTGACACGCTTTTCTTTACATATTCAGTCTGTCATGTAGACAGCAAAAGTGTTACTAGGCAACAAGCAACATTGCTTGTACGTAATTTTACATATATATTAGTGGACATTTTACAATTTTTTCTGGAAAAACGATTATGAGACTGCAGAAGAATAGTTTTAATGTCCATTTCTTGGAAAAGTGGAAGGTCCAAATGACATCTGCCAATTTTATTTTTTTAGTCCGACTGGGAAATTTGCAGGTCTTGGACCTCTGAGCGCTGTTATTTTCAGGCCCTGATGGGATGGGAAGAGTATGCAGAGCTTTTGGAATAAGCAGTAAAATGCAGTGAAATTCACAAGGGCAAGCGATTGCAATAGCTTGAGTTAGTTATTTTTCCAGTTTTGCTGTTTATCCAGCAGTTATTGTGAAAAGTGCAGAATTTCATATGTGGATTAAGATAATCTTGAATCTAGAGTTTATGCATAAGCCACTTGTAAAATCTTTCAATCTTACAGATTATATCACAGTTCAGTTAATAATTTATGTTTGGATTGATGATGATGTGATCAAGACTTGATGCTTTTTATTTAACTTCCCATATGCTGAATTTATCCAACTTGTGGACAGGTCTAATTTTTATGCAATGCTTTTAATGAAAGTTGAAAATCTATGCCTGAGAACATGGATCCAAGATGTGCATTAGGCCTTGATATATACAGGTATTCAAGATGCAAGTAGTAGTAGGTGAGTTGATGCTCTGCCTTCAAAATGGGTCAGCCAGAAACATTGCCAATAGCAAGCATTAGAGACTTTCCATGTTTTTATTTTTTTTTTGCTGAAGATATTTTTAATTAAAGCAATTTTGTTTGTATTGGTTTTAAAACCATTATTTTATTTACTTGCTAAGCTAACTTTTTTTCTGCACATTTCATTACTTTTGAGTTAGCAATTAATTACAGAAATGTATACTTGTGCTTATTATTATTATTATTATTGGTACAGTGAAAATGTTTAGTAGACTAGAGATAGAAATCTCCTTTATTATCTCAATGGAGATTATCCTCAAGTTATTCAGAATAGCATCTTGTGTCAGAATAGTTGAAATTTTTCCTGAGCTGTATGTGTAGTTCTTTTTTTCAGTGTGTAATTTAAAATGTGTACATATTGAAAAAGTAAGGAGACATCAGTAGCAGGTGCTTGATATAAAACATAAATATTTGTTCCAGAATTTATAGCAGCTCTAGACAAGACGACGTTACCATCAATATTTGGAACATGCCATGTGTGGTCATATTGATATAGTGGCTCTAAGGATACATTTGAGAGGAACTAATTTAAATGTTGGGATTAAATGGTCCATAATATTTTCAGGTATTCCAGATCCCCTAGTCCATATCATAGGAGAAGTAGTCGGTAAGTTCAGGCAATTTTGTGTGCAGCTCCTACTAATGATGAAAATAAATGGTGAAATCTGTAAAGGACACTTGTACCTCAAATGTTTTTCCTTTGTAATTGGGTCTCATATAGTAAAAGTATGAAGAGGTTAATAAGTGCTGTGCTATATGTGCAAGTCCCCAATATATACGAATGTATATTGTCTAAGAGTGGTATCACTACTGTTCCTGAAGCCACAGCAGGGAAGGAGGAATCACTTTCTCATCTGGATCTCAAAACATAATGAGGCAAAGGTGTGCAGTAAAATTTTTCTTCTAATGACATTTTGTATTAGGACATTCACAGAGTGCCCAACTTTTAATTAAATTGTAAAAGCATGTATTACGTACATAGGGTCACCAGTACTTGCTGGGAACCTTGGATGATGGCAGACCCAGTTGTCAAATATCTTATGAATTATCTCAGATCTAAAACAAAATAGACAGTGTCTGCATTTTAAAAATATTTGATACTTCATTAAGAGCATAATGTGAAATGCCAGTACAAAAATGCAGAGTAACTAGTGGGATCAGTGATATATCTTAAATGTAGGAGAAAGGGTGTTCTGAAGACTTCCTTATGTTGATTTTTGTTTTCTATTTTTAGGAGGTCTCGCAGTAAAGGAAGGTGAGTTTTTATTGATATCAGATACAAAGTAAAACCTTTTGAAAAGGAAACTCTTATAAAGATGTCAACAAAAGAGAAATTATGTGGCACTTGTAATATGTAAATGCTTTTTGGTTTTGTGAATATTGGCGGAGAAGATTAAGCATCTAGGGCAATGTAAATATTGTATTATAGTAATAGTCATGTAGGTCATAGATGCAGTAGAGTTTCTGAGCAATGGGTGTGAGTTTGGGGGAATTTGATTATACATACCTTTAAATAGCAATTATTCACTTTTAATTTGGATCCTCATACATCCATGTTCATTTGAGAGGTCACTATTTACACATCCCGAGAAGTATATATGACAGTGTTAAAGTATATTTACATTTTTGGATGGGATCAACCAAAAGGTGTGATCAGGTAGAATCCTGATTGAGTGTCACATGATGTGATGTCACAGTGAAAGTTGTGCATGTTGATAAAAAAATTCATTTTACCCTATATTGTGATGATTAGAGTCAACGTGCTCTTGACCCATTTTAGTATGTGGTCACCATTGTAAAAGTCTAGAAATTGATCATTTTCGTCTGGAAGTTTCTTGATAACACTTAAGGTGCAGATCATTCAATAATTAAATTTGAACAGACTTTGGTTAAGCAAAATTTGTATTGTTAAACAACAATTTATATTTAAGATGAGTAAATGTGCATAAATGACCTATATGACCTTTACTACAAAGTGCAGCAATTCATGGTCTCAGGGCAAGCTAGGTTACTGCCATTCATTGTCTAACAAAAAATGTCACAATAGTTTGATTAATATATATATCTTCAACAGACATTTTAATCATTTTAGAATTGTTAATGATGAACAGTTGATATCAGATTCAAAATTTAAACCTTTTTGAAAATAACACTTTCACTTGATCCCATCCAGTAAAGATGGATCATTCAGGGTCTTCATAAAACCCAAAGTTCATACATTCTTCAAGAAGATTGCTTTCCATTTTCTTGGTCAAGTACTTAACTATGATTCTTCAGTAGTTACAAATTCATACCAAAGAGAGCAGACTGGGCTCTGTTTGTATTTACTTAAAAGTGATGCTAGAAGGGTCACAGAATAACTTATGAAAAACAATCACAAACCTAAATTCAAGTTGCTGACATCCAAGTTTTATAATTCTCTAATAGCTGGCGGAGTAAACTTTATTCAAGGGAGTAAAAATGTTTAGTACCTGCCTGATGAGGTTAATTTGTAGAAATTGTTCAGCCCCTGTGATTTCACATCATCGGATTTGTGCAGAATAACTTTACAAAGAAATGTTGGATTTTTCAGCCAAATTTTTTGCACCTTTTCATTAACAAGACCATAAAGAAGTTAGATTTCTAGCATTCCACATCCTCAGTTAACAGAAGGTCTGCCTGGGCTTGACCTTTCCAATAACTTGATTTTTCCAAGACAAGTTCCTCTTTTTAAATATCCTGAAAAGCAAATTATAGTTGGTTGTGATGAATCTATCATTTTGTCAAGATTTTGTTTCAGTTTCTGAAAGTTATACAGGTGTTTGCAGGTGAGACATGTTTTATGGCTGTTTTCTTTACTATAAATGACTTATAACTGATTTTTCAGAAGATCCTACACTCGTTCCAGAAGCAGATCTAGGTCTGATGACCGAAAGAGGAGCCCTTCACCCAGAAGGTAATAATTTCACAAAACCTACTTTAGGAGCATCAGTCATGATGGGTTGAATACACCAAAGAATTTGTTTCATTGATTTATGATGCTGGAATCAATTACGGTACATTCTTGATCATCTAGATTATCTGTACAAGAAAAAAAATCATATCTCTCCAAACCACTTTGTCTTGGTACTGCAAGTTCTTGTATTATTGAAACTGATAATCTCAAACCATCTTAGTGGTTGTGGTAGAGGTGCTTTTGTTCATTCAGCCATCTGTCCATGCAGTTAGGTTTTGTATGTATAAAGTTTTCGGGTACTTTCTTGAGGTATGTGTGTAAGTAGTAGCACCTGTTTCTATAGTAGGCCCATTTGTATGTTACAAATAGTAGGATCTGTTGAAGGCGCAATATGATGATAGTCTAGGCCCTCTTGTATGATATAAATAGTACACTGTATTGAAGGTACATTATAGTTGCCTAATTTCTAATTATTTTACACAAGAGAACCAGATCTGCTATTGGGGGAATAAAACTTTACTAAATGTTTTGAGATGCACACGTAAGCTAGTATGGGCTGTTTCATTTAAACAAGCATAGTACTCAGGGAAGGCAGTTTTTAAAAAATATGTCAGGGTACATAAATTGCACAGAAATCATATAAAAAATGAAAAGAAAATTCAAAATTGCATCAATGGGTTGAGTACCCAACATTATAAGTGCCTTCCCTGGGTCCCAGGTGTTTTACTGGAACAGCTGTAAATGGATTTAATTTCTTTAAATTATTAATTTCTTAAACTTCAGTCTATGGTTGGCAAGAAAATATTACTTTCATTTTTATATCCTGTAGTTAATTTATTATTGGCAGGATAGCAGGCCACTCCTATTGCATAAGTGGTGAGAGCATCCACCTTCAATGGGGGAGGTCACGGGTTCGAATCCCGGCTGAGTCATACCAAAGACTTATAAAACAAGGTTCCCATGCTACCGACAAATTGGAAAAAGTAAGATGAAATGATAATTTTTTCCAGACTGTAAAAAGTCCATGAATTTTGCAAATATTGATGAATGTCAAGATCCGGGAAATTTCTGCCACCACTTGACACCCAAAGCAATGACGTAATTGAGTCGTAACTAAACTGATCGGGAGTTAAATTTATCAAGTTATAACCAGAATATTCAGAGGGTGCAGAATGGATCATTTAGATGCTTGCAATAAACATATATGCTGAGCCAATCCAAATGCTCAGTGGATTAGATTTGTTGAGTAGACTTTTATTTTCAAACTCGGCTCGATATCCGTATCTTTCGTTACATAGAAGGAATGAAAACCAGTCTAGCATCACAAGAGTCCAACATGGCTGTGGCAAAGCATAGCCACTTACCGGATGGACAAGAAAACTTAAACGTTAGATCGAGTGATACATTCATGAAATCAATATGAAAATTACTTTTTTTCTCAGAAATTGTGAGTATTAAAATCGTTATATCTTTAATCTGCTGAAAGACAAGATACAACTACGGCTTTGATGCATTGTTACCTGGTACTCGCGATTTGAATTGCTTGTCGCATGAGTACACAAATCTAACAACCCATATTTTCACAAGTTTTAGAGAGAAGAAAAAATTATTAAATGAAAATCGTATGTTGCTTGTAATAAAAATACAAAAATGAAAGAACAAATTCTCCATATTTATATATTCCTAGAACAACTTCTGGAGTTTTGTTGTATTACGTGACTACTATGTTGACATGTGCTCTCTGCTTTATAAATTAGACTGGCCAGGTTGCTGACTTTTATAAAAAGTATCTGACTTTCATTTAATATAATTGAATTTCTGTAAAACAAAAGGAGTTTGTTGTTGATATCACATGACTAATGGACTTCCTATGTCGTCGTTTGAGATTTGTGAAGTTATGTGACTAGTAATGCAAGTGGCAAGTACAGGGTCAGGTTTCATCAATGTCGTAGTTTCATCTAGTCTGTCAGCGGATTAAAGACATAATGTTTATAATGCTTGACATTTCTGAGAAAATAAATCATTTTTCAACAGTTTGATATAGGTTTAAGAAGATATAACATTAAATTTGCTAGGTCCACTTGTAAATGACTACTATATGTCGCTACCGCATGGTGGCGGCATATTCCAAATATTTTATATGCAATTGCAATTACCCCCCAACCTACTTGTCCAAATATGAAAAATTGGGTGGGAATATTCAGGGAAAACCCAGATTAGAAAACAGACTGCAATTCATTTTAAGCCAAATTTGTTGTCCAGATTGTTGAATCTCGGAGCTGAAATGAGAAATTTTCCTCCCTTGTATTATATATTAAAAAATGATACGAGTGCTTGTATCAATACAGGCTTGGGGACTCGTTTAACGAATTACAAAAAGACAAGTTGATTCTACAGAATATTCAGTTCTTGTTTATAGAACAGTATAATTTTGAAGGTCTTTAGTCAAAATTTAAATCAACCCGTTTGAAAATGTTTTTTCAATGTATTTTAAACCAGATCGTCGTAAGGAGATTATGTTTGAAAAATCTACTTTTGGATTTTATTGGTACAGATTTAGGGTTAAACTCTTTTTGTTGCAAGACAAGGTTTTAATTAGTTATGTTCATTGTTTTTATATATACTGTAATAGGAAATGTTTACTTTCTATAAGATGCATAAATATATATTTCCTTATATTTAAAGGTTTGAAAGGAAACAAAACTAATTTTGTTCATTAAGTTGTTCCCACTTGGCAACATAATGCAGGTCAGCAAAATAATGTTAAAATTTTTATTCTGTACATTGAAATGACTTTACATGCCAATTTATAGGAATATAATCAAACTTGTTTCATGTGATACATTTTGTGGTTTTGTACACAATCATCTTTTCTGACTTTGATGTCTTTGGAGAGTCTTAAAAGAGAAACATCTTTAGATTTAGAAAATGCATGTTTTATAATCTAAAATGTTCTTTAATTCCATTCAGTATGTTCATATGTACTGAAAAAATAAATTTCATCCTGGAAAAACCCAGGAAATGGCCTGGAAATTTATCCTTAGAAAAGTGTGGGAACCATGATAAAAATGGTACTAGCAGCTGCCTCGCTAGGTGCTCAGCATTAAAAGGTTAGTGTTAGGAATGGTTGTCCTGGTGTCAGGATAATGTAATTATGTGGGACATGATGCTATGTGTCTGCAGCATGATGCCCCAGTGCTAAACATCACTATAAACTGTCACACTGCAGACATCATAGCGATATGACTGAAAAACGGTTAGAGCTACGTTTAAAATTCAAAATGCACACCCACAGCTTACCCTTGTTTCAAGTGCAGTTGAAGGTTTGATGGGCCATGATTTTTAAAGCATATTTCCTCTACACAATTTTTGTTTGCCTAAAATTGCAGTAATCAGTACTTTTTCATACTAAATATGGTGTCATTGTGCAACTGCTGACAGATTTACTCTGCTTATTTATTGTGAATTAAGAAGTTCTTTATGATTTTATGATAGATGACCTTTGTTTTCAGATCAAGATCCTATAGCAGATCTGTATCAAAGTCCCCAGAGAGAGGAGAGTCCAACAAGCGCAGCAAGAGTAAGAGCCCTTCTGGCGCTGATTGATTCACCAGATGTGCACACTTTTTCTGTACAGGAACAAAGCACATCATCAGAGACTAAAGAAAAAAAGAACAACATATGGATCAGTGTGTTGGCTTTTGAACATCATTTTGAAGCATTTTTATGGTGAATATCATATAACAGCTTAAGCATCCTTACTGTATTAGATCAAAGCCATTATTTTTAGACAACTAGATTCCAAAGATCAGAACTTCTTATGACTTCAGCACCTATCCATGCAAACGAAGAAAAGGGATATATCGGGTTAAAGTTGATCTTTGGTAAAGACAAATTTGTTTTTAATTTTAGCTTAAGAATACATAAGCCATTGATACAGTCCTACCTATAGCAATGTGAAAATGTGACTTCTAGAAAAGAAATGGTTTTGATTAATTGGCAGGAATGGTCTCATTTTCAATACTTTTATCAAAGCAGTAGAGAAAATCTGCTAGAGCAAATCTATTGCCAGTTTTAAAATACGACCACTTACATCAAATTACTGGTGGTTGTTTCTGTAAAGGGAATAACAAGATGTAAATTTACATTCTTATTTGTAAGGCACACTATCATCTATGGTGTATAAACATTCATGTCTCATTATTGCAAGTATGTATCATTCATTCATTTGTATTGTAGTAAATCAGTTCTATTATCAGTTGAGATGGTAAAACAGTTTACACAGAATATTCAAGCTTCAAAGATGCATTATGCTTTAGAATTTAACGAATTCAAACCAGAGAAGTGGGATTTACTTAGGAGTAGATAACATTTTCAAAAAATAATTATCCATGACCTGATATACCATTTCCTGTAGTTATCTTATAATTGTCATAAAGCAAATTAGATACGAAAAGAGCTCCACACACACTGATCACAAGAAGTCGTGAGGTTTTATTTTAGCTTGAAGTTTTTAATCCTTCACAATGCATTCTTTTCCATACACTAATAAATTGGTGAATCAATTACTGGCTTGTTTTCTTTCACTCTGATGGTCATAGATATAGTTTCCTATATAGTATGCATGTGATATATATACTACATTTTAAAGTCTTTGTAATTTTGCTGTTTTCATAGTGCAACGACAGTCGGCGAGTTGGATAGTGAATGAAATGGGTTGCAATATTGAAAGTACAGTGTATCTTTGAAGTTTCTAAATATATGGATGGCTCTAAAACGGTTTGTTTTAAGGTTCACCTTGTTGATGGAGTTCAGTCTATTGCATCAAAACCCTTAAATTCGTTGTAACTCACGAAGTCATATGTCCTTATATTTGAAAGTTCATGTCCTGTATTTATACTTACTTGAATCGTCACCATGTCTTTAAAATATCCTATCTAGAATTTACCAAGACCATGCATTGTAATGATGTTTGACACATCAAAGATGTATCAGGCACTAAAAAAAATCTCCTTCAAAAACACCATGCTGAGTCAATTAAACATTTCTTGCTGTATTGTAACAAAGAAGCACCAAATACTGTGGTTTAAAATGAGAAAGAAAACAAATCAAGATTATTTTCTGAAGAAAGTTAAACATTGTAAATTTACCATTACCTAGACAAAGCAAAGTGACTCCCAGTATATTAACATATCAAAGCTTTATTTGGAACCAGTTGCTTTGAACAACTACACAGTCAACAAAGCAGTGTCCACCTTTAAAATCACCATGCTGACAATTAAATATTGCTCACTCTATTGTATCAAAGAACCAGCTTATTTTCTGAAGAAAAGCAGATGCATTGCAAATTTATACAAGACAAATGCATTGCAACTATTTTTAACAGATCAAAGTTTCGCTGATGCTGATTACTGTGAAAAGACCAAACTGAGTCATTGCAACCTTAATCACTGTATATTTACTAAGATATATCAATATTATGGTTTAAGATGAGAAGTAAAAAAAAAAAGAATAAAGTTTTTTTTCCAAACAAGAAAAAAGTGCTTTCTGACTTGATACATTAATTGACTACGCTTCACAATGTTTCAGTGTTACTATAACATAATATTGTAGTCACAAGAAATGTGTCCCCTAAATGTGCCTTTGATTAGAGCATTAACACAGCTTGAATTCAAAACAACTTTAAATCAACCGAGAACAAATGAAGAAATAAACCTTTTCGATCCACAGTTACGGAATACATGACATTTACAGTACAGGTACGGTAATCGTATTTATTCTGCTGAAATGCATTTGTTTGCAAAGCTTTTGAACAAGTTACCAGCGATTATGCACATGAATTTCTGGTTGCACCACAACAAAATGCTACACAGTGATGTGAAATGAAATGAGTTTATTAACTTAAGCAATCAAAAGCCTAAACTCGAGGTTTGCAAGCATTATTTATTTTCTGAATAAGGCTAGTACTGGTTAACAGTTTTGTTGCAGTGCAGAGTGCAATATAATATATTTCAAAGGGGTGAATGAGACACATGTAGGCTGCTATAGTGCCTTAATCCTTCAGTCAGATCGACCGAGTTTTTTAGTTCTTGTATAAAACATGCACCACTCACTTAAAATAAAGTGAAAAAAGTGCATGTTATACACAGCCAGAAACTGTATTTAGGATAGGCTTAAATTTATGGTTAACAATTACGGGGAAAATGAGGTGTGGTACAAGCATCTTTTGTTGACATGTGAATTATAATCTCCATAATCCTGTACAAATATTTACCCCGGCTGAGTTATACTGAAGACTTTTAAAAATGGTACTAACAGCTGCCTTGCTTGGTGCTCATCATAAAGAGGTTAGTGTTAGGAATGGTTGGCCTTGTGTCGGGTGTTACATGTCAGCGGCATGATGCCCCAGTGCTAGACATTGCAATGAACTGCCATACTGTAGACATCTTAACGATATGGATATGACATCGGTTAAAGTCCATAAATTTAGTTTCAGTTGTAAATTAAGCTGAGATGCAGTATTCATACTTTCATGTATTAGTGCAATTCAAGTTGCTTCCCTTTTTAAGATCTGACTAGAACCAACACAAGAAAATACTAAGTATTCTAGTCATCTCACCCTGGAGTTTCATCCTGAATGGAAATGATCATACTCGGATATCAGACATGGTAGCCATTATTAAAATCATCTTGTCACCACAAACCTATATGGAAAGTCATATTTACACGGGTTTTTTACCAGAAGAATTATGTCTGGTTGGTCCTGAATGAAAATGATCTGACATCCAAAATGGTCACCATGGTGGCCAACTTGAAAAGCTTGTTATCGGTACTCATTGAGAATTAGTATCAACGTATGGTTTTGACTAAAAGATTTCTTATGATGTCTGTTTGGTCTGAGATTAAAATGTTACACTGTAGACAACCACAATGAACATGTTGAACATTTTATCACTATTCTCCAAAATGGATGATCATATTATCATTTGGGTTTTCACCAAAGGTCTTTAATAGTCGAGTTTGTCCTTAATGAAAAGGTGCTAATCCAATGTGACTACTATGGTGGTTAATTTAAAGATCACAATGCTCAAGATCATATGACATGGTTTCAACAATTACCAGTTAAAAAGAAGAAATGATCTCTTGAATTCTTTGCAATCTTGTAAACCGCAGCATGTCAATCCCATGGATGAAACTTGTGAAGATAATAATAAATTGTAAATTTGTTAAACTATCCACAGATTAGTTGGCGGTAAAAGGTTTAGCATTGTCTACAGTGGTAGGTTTTGCAAGAATTTAGAGTAACCCTGTAAATGGATATTATTATTATTTCACCACCTTTCATGTATTGTAATCGGACAAGACAGTTAATTTGTTAATTAGCAGTATCTTCATGCTGTAGAAGCATCAAGTTATTAAGACATCAAACAAATCTGGCTTAGCTGCCGAGTAAGCATTATAGCTCACAGGCATCCCCATAATGGTCAGTTGGCTTATTGCAGGTTTCAGTATAAGAGGTCTCCAGTTTTTTAGATTACACTGAAACCGAAATAAAATTGAAACATGAAGTTTACTTCCAAAGGCTTCTTTAATTGGTATTTATCTTTAGTGATACCACCAGTAGGAATTTGCCAACATTTTCATTGATAAATATTTAGTTATTTATAGAGAAAATATTTTTGCTTGAGAACATTTTAAGGGGAATGTGTTTTCTTGTTAACATTTTCTGTTGATTCCAGATTTCTGCCTACTAAACACTGTTCACAATGATAAAATGAGAGATCCGTTTTGCTTTCATATACCAAAACTTTGATCCTAATTTGTTAATGTCAAGCAAATAGGATCCTACATTTACAGCTTTTCTCCACACCTGCTTTGGCATTATAAGTGTGATCTTGAATTTTATCAAGGTATACAAGAATGATGAGGCAGTATATTTAAATGGCACGTATCTGACCATGGCCACCGTCGTGAAAATCTTTTTAAGGTTGCTACCAAATGGCTGGTCACATCAATATGGAGTTTTCACTAAAATGCTTCTTGTCGCAGTTTGTAATTGTTTTTTTTTTTTATAGCTCCACTGGTTATACACCAGAATAGCTTATGTAATAGTTTGCTGTCCATCTGTTTGCGCAAGATTATTATCAATACAACTCCGCTACATTGAGAATTGCCATGAAACTTTACACGTGCATTTATGCCATAGTTTAGTTGGAAGTAAGTGAAAATAGTTCCATTTGGACATCCAGTATAGCCGACTGGCCATCTTAAGTCTGAAAATCATATTAACTTGGGGGTTTTCACCAGAAATCTCATGATGTTGACTAGGTGCTAAATGAATATGGTACCAATCTGATATCCAATGTAGCCGCCTGAGTTACGGTCTTGAAAATCCTGAATGGTGTTTATACAACGGAACTTCTAATGCCATGTTGGTCCTAAAGTTGCCATTCAGATGTGTGACCAATTTTGTTGTCCAATATGGCAGCTATAGTATCCATTTTGAAAATCTTGTTACTGCATATCTTCCAGAATGAAAACTAATATTACCATGAGGTTTTCACCAGAATAATTCTATGATGTATCATTGATCCAAAATGAAAATTCCGTCAGTCTGGTATTCAGTAGGGCCATCCTGAAAACACATCTCCCGAATGGTCATATCAACATGGAGTTTTTACTAAATTACGTCTTGTGTCTAGTTGGGCTTATCGGTGCCATTCAGAAATTCAATATACCTGCCACAGTGGCCTTCTTGAAAATCTTATCACTATTTCTCCACAATGATTGATCATATCAATGTGTTTTCAGTGCTTTCTTTATATGATATATGTAGCAAAGGGAGATAAAGATAATGCGGTTTGTAATTATTGTTTTGCGGATATTTACTGCGGCAAATATGCGTCCTTGCCGTTTGAAACACATTTCCTTTGGTAATTGAGTCCACACTTGATTTTTGTTATGTTGGATTTACAATTATATTGTCTGGACCACATTGGAACTTTATTACAGTCGTGCTACAATGACAGATATTTGATCAGCATTCATTCTTTAATGCAAGGTATGATTTGTAAAGATATTTTGAGTGTCATTTAGAAACAAAGATCGGCGAATGTTTATGTTGCAACCCTACCCACATAGGTCTTTTGCCACATTATTAATAAGTCACAGCCATCTAGGCAAAGAAGACGTGTTCTTCATGTGGGCTCTGAGCTGTACAGTAGGCTCGATGTATCCCTGCTGCATGTTGTAAGAGGCGACTATTTATTGATTTCATTTTTTTGGATTGGCATTGGTGGGGGTGAGGGCGAAAATGTAGTGATCAACTATTAAGTTTTACTGATGTAGGCCAAAACATACTTATAGATGAAATGGGGGGGGGGGGAGCGGGGAGTGATCTTCCCCTCTCCTTCATGTTCGGGTGCCCATGGCAGAGACGCTGAAGGAAATGGATTATTGTACATTCAATCAACATCGTATGCATACCGAACTGTCTTGCATTTGGTGTATCTGTGCCTCCGACATGATTGAAGTTCACTGAATTTTACCGAGGTGGAGAGGTTAAATTTCTAAATATGTAAATACAGGACAAACTCTTGGCGATGCTCTTTTCACGGCCCCCCCCCCCGCCTCCTGCAACATTTTTTAATAATGCACACACTTCTGCAACCCTAACGACAGTCCAAGGGCCTGTCGCTGTCGAAGACGCATTTCAAGCAGTCAGTCAGAAGTCGGCTAACATCTCGGAAACAATCGCACATGCAGAGAACACCGCTGACGTACATTATGTAACGAGTAATAAAAGATTTACGATAAATTACGCGTGTTCATCACTTGAACTGGACTCATAAGTTATATTTAAAACAACATAAGAATATATTGATGACAAAAATGAATAGCAAAGTGTAGACCAAGAAGTTGTCCGTCCTTTTTCATTCTTTCTAACATTACTGGTAGCGGAGATCAGTTGAACGAGGCACAATTTGTGCAGGAGCGTAGGACAATTAAATTGCTGACGCATGCGTAGAAGGCAGCATCACCCCAAATAAACTCTTGGAAACAGTCTAGAGAGCGAGGACTGTATCAGTAGGAACTGACTAATGCTTGGGTGCTTTTCTTAAAATTCATGGATGCCAGACCACTCTGTTACATTTGTTTGAGGACTGGAGGATGGATGTTCATTAAAACAAATATTTAGCTGACGTTCTGATAAATTTATTTAAGGCTTTTGATTTGAGTCCCTCGTGAAATTCTTATCAGCAAGTCAAGTGCTAATGGTATGTCAGATGAATTGAAAGCAGCAAATTAAGTTGCAGCGTGTCTTGAGCAGTTTTATTGAAATTCAAAAAGGGGTTCCTCAGGGGTCGATCCTAGGGCCATTACCTTTTAATGTTGTCATCAATGACTGGTTCAGTGCGAACAAAATACAAGCCAGACCTGAAAAGTTTCAAGCACTATCTGTAGGTAAAAAGACATTCAGTATGTAGCATATACTAAACATATTTAGTGCTGTCATAAGCTGTGAAGAAACTGATCAACTAATAGAAATTGACATTGGCTATCAACTGCAATTTGATTAACATGTGGAAAAATCTCTGTAGGAAAGCTTCAAGGCAATTACTTGTCTTGAAACGTACTGGTCAGAAGCTACAATCTGACGATCTTAAATACTTTTATCCTAATTAATGTCAATATTAATTTCTGTCCCATAGCATGGCATTTCTGCAGTGACCTGAACACTAAATACATAATCTAATCCTAAAGGTGCATATATTTCGGGTTATGGTTCAGAGGCTTTCACATTTTCGAATGAGTGTGCTTCCAAACGTTTGGATGATTTAATAATAAACTTAAATATAATTTTAGGTGTTCGAATGTTTAGATTCCCCCCCCCCCCCACACACAAAATCAAACCTCAACTTTTGGCAAAACATCTTTTTTTTATATGCAACTGCCATTTTATGGAATGAGCTACCAAACCAGTTCCGGGAGCAATACAATTTTAACTCATTTAGATCTTTAATGGTATCCTGGAATGGACAAGACTGTAAATGCAATATCTGTAAATAACACCACCTCCACCGTGATGACAACAGCTAATGTTATTGTTAGCGTTTTTTGCCTAGCTGTCCTTGTCTTATTTACTATCAAGTGTTAGCTCCTTTCTTTTTAGGTTAAGCGTATGTTCATCGCAGCATGCTTCTTTAGCCCTAATTCGGTGTTTTTGTAATTTAATTGAAATTTAAACCTTTACCAGTAATTTTTTTTTGGGGAGGGGTGGGTGTTCAAGTGTTTCTAAGTTGTGGTTTTAATTTATCCAGATACGAAATAAACGGTTAATCACTGCCTTTTAAAATGCGTTGCTTGCTCATAGTTCAAGTTATGCATAGTGTTTTTGTCCAATGATATCTATGTACGTGAATTATGCTGCGATTGTATATCTTGCAAATCATGCTTTTTGTTTGTTTTATGTAATGTCGGTAAAACGCTAATTAGAGCTAATGTTTAATTGATGTTTCAACTCTAATCTTATCTTGCGGTGTAGCTGGTGTTACTCTTACTTTTTGGTCATGCTGTCTTCCACGCATGCTTCAGCAATTTCAATTTCTGGTCAATAACCGATGGATACACAACTGCTCTGCTCTGATAGTAATTAATACTAAAAAGTGAGTGTGCTTGAGGATTTAATGCATAACTCAAAAGAAGAGGGATTTTACTTACCGTCCGTGTATACAAAGGTCAGTCGAAATAGAATCATTAATTACTAGCGAGCGGACGCTCCAGCACAAATAGCTGCAAGTGCCGTTTGTCTCTGCCACCAGTAATGTCAGTAAAAAGGCGGAAAACAGCTTGTTGGTCTAAGCAAAACGGTAACGTGTTAATTCAGTGAATAAAGTGGAAATGCAAGTACGTTTGACACATGGCTTCATTTCCGTGTTTATTCTGGTTTAAATATAGAATGTCAAATTCAATATTTATATTTTAGGAAGAGCATTATCACTAAGAAATAGCAAACTGTCAGCACGCCGTTGCCCTCCTTTTCGACCGCAATCTAACTCTACTTCATATATTAGATGCTTTAGGACAATTGTCCAAACGAACTCGAGTTAATATGAGTGGTACCAACACGGATTGGGGGTGGGGTGGGAAAACAAATCGGAAGATCTTGCCCCGGGTTGTACAAGTATTAGTACGAGCTAAACGTGATTTTGTACGGATCAGCCTGTAAATCTTACATCGAGACAGGGCCTACATGGGGAGGGGGAGGGGCAACCGGTGATATATCCGTAAGGAGGCCTGGACCAGACAACGCTTTTTAATTTTACAAAAGAAAACAATTGTTTGAACAAGAACTAGGAGAGGCCCGGGTGTTTCTTACCCCAGGGCCCATGATCGCTCTCTACGGTCCTGCCTCCAGCTGCTTGATCTGACACATAATATCTGTGACTTAGACTTTGTCTGGGTGCATTTAGAACTTTTCTTCAGAAAGCCTCTGTATTGAGGCAAACAAACCATCGCTCTGTGTGTGTGTGTGTGTGTGTGTGTGTGTGTGCCTGTTGAGACCAAAGAGAAATCTTGTGTTAAGTATGGCAAAATGGCTATAAACCCAAACGGGAAATTAACATTAGGCCGCCATTGTTTTGGGTGAGAAATTGTAATACTGTAATATGCTGTTTCTATTTTGGTGGGAATTGTAATTGGTTGTCGGTCCTCTTACATAAATAAATAAATGGTTATATTATTTGAGGTTCTTTGGTCTATATTAATAAATATAATGATAAAACTCCACTTGCTATTTAAAATAGCTAATGGAATTATTAACATTCTGTCATTCGCTGATCACTCGGGGTAGGATGTAAAAGAAGGGGTATAAATTTATAATTTAATTTCTATATAATAAAAATATAATCACTATCCTCCAACCACCATGTGTTTCCGATTAAAAGTAAAGTAAAGCAAACCTATAGTCTCTCGATAATCTTTATTCTCCCCACTCTTCCTATTATAAACAAACATAGCATCCCATTCACACGGGATATGATATGAAGAAGGGGTATGAAAATGCAACGGAACTTAGATCCATTATTAAACAATCATTTTAAAATTAGATTCCCTATCTCCCCTGCCACCCTGTGATACTCTTATAAAAAAAAAGTAAAATGTCCTTCCCCGTCTAAATTGCTTGCCTTCGTCCGAAGGAACCAGCACTCGTCTATTGACCAAACAGGGTTGGACCTAGAAGAAAGGATATAGGATAGAATTTACATATCTTACAAGCAAAACTACTTCCACATCTCCCCTACCACTCGATGCTCCTCCTATACCCAAAGTCAAACTCATATCTCCTTATAAACTCCCTCTCTTCTTTGGAGGGCCAGCACACACTCATTTGATTATTCTGTGTGGTAGATTGTACAATAAGTCATGTATATTAGAATACAAGTCCCTAATAAACGAAACTAAGTTCTCTATCTCGAGTATAATTTCCCTGTTATCCCCTTATAAAGTAAAACACCTACCCCTCTGTAATGTCCCGTCCGTCTCCATATCTCCTATTTTAAACATCAGTACCATCATATTCATGAAGGGTAGGATGCAAAAGATGGGGTATAAGAAAATAATTCTTTTTTAAACCCTTGTGAATAAAACTACCTTCCCTAGCCTCTTGCCACCCTATCATCCCCATTTAAAATAAATTAAAATCTCTACCCATCTGTGATGTTCCTAACCTCTCATTTTCTAATTTTTCAAAACAAAACTACCACATCCATTACTATTCTCATAATCCCTGCAATATTACTAGTGGAGTGAAAAAAGAAATAAAAGTAGGCTGCCATTTTTTTATTATTTGGCATTACCCATTTCCGATAAGAGAAGTATTAGCAGTAGTTAACATTAACGATTTTGAGATAGACATGAGTGATCCCGAGACAATATCATCTACATCCACTGGACCGAGAGGGTCAAGATCAGTCAAGAAAGAAAGTTTCTGAAGATTGTTTTCACATTCCAGGTACCCTAAAGGTGACTTTCAGAAAATTTAGAATGACTGTTTACACGTACACAGTCAGATTTAAACAGTTTTCATGTCTTTGTATGTAATGTTCTTAAATTTGCCATAAAGACTCTGCAGCAAAACGAAATCTAGGAAATGTAGTCACTAAAACGCACAGGAAACACCATCCAAAATTTAAGAGACTCTTTTCTTGTGAAAAATGTTCTTTTCAAAGTATTTGGTAACCCACTCTTGAGCAGTGTCATTGACTTCCTTCCATGGAATTTGTGGTAATACTCAATGGTAACCCACTCTTGAGCAGTGTCATTGACTTCCTTCCATGGAATTTGTGGTAATACTCAAGACAGAAGGCGTGGCACGGCAATCCTTATAATCATGGGCGCCCCCGGATGTCACCTCTAAACTTGTTTTGGCCTTTTGGCCTACATCTATAAAACATAATTGCTGACCGCTACATGTTTGCGCCCCCTCCGATAAAAATATTATACGGGCGCCCTTGCTTATAATGTCCTCGTGGTTGATCTCTGTCGGACCATTTGAACATTTTCATGGCAATCAGTTTTCGTATGACATTCAGATACCAATGATTCAAACGTATTTTGTAGACTATGGACTTTGCGTTTCACCTGAATCTTGACAAACTCTGAAATTTAGAGGGTTTCTCCTTTATTGTTGCCTGGAGCCTTACAGTGTCCTTTAGCTCTCGTACTAAACCACCATAAACAACATTACTGGATAACATTTGTCTCTTGAGAAGGCTCCTATTGTTTTAATCCATTCAACCGGTTATTTGTATTTTTTGTTTTATTGCATGTGACATATTTACTACTATGGATCATTAACGGATCACTCTAAATATGTTTAAGGTTACGTGTTTATTTTCCAGAGTGGGACTAAAAGCTATTGATCACTGGTAATGGCGGGCTTTAGTTACATACATTGTGTATACACTCGGGAAAATGTATTTATGGTCAAACAATATCCATTGATGTGCATAAAGCGGGTATGATTTTTTTTTCTGTATTAAACGTTCCTGGCAAGTGAACGTAAACACACGTGCAATCAGCACTTTGTCCAGCTTGTCAGTATCCACTGGTGGGTGCGGTAAGTAACCAGTTTTTAATCACTCTCTATCGCTTCCATTGACTTTTTTTATATAAAGTATTCTACTTTGATGTTCTTTTTTTGTGACGGTATTTATGATAGCATACAAAAATGTTGGGATGCCTGGAATACATTTTTGGGTGAAGTTTTGCTTTTGAAAACGTGCAAAACCCGTGGCATTTTGACGGTTGTGGGTGTAAATATAAAATGTTTTTCTGCTACCCCTCTTTTTCTCATTATACAAATCTCTTTTTTCTTTCATATTTCCAATATTACGTATTTTAATTTTGTTATTTTACATAATTCTAATTTTGATGATCTCCAATGTATGTTCTTCATATATCGGTATAGCTTTTGCTTTTTCCATGAATATTACTTTCTGTCAATAGAAACTATATTTCCGTCACTGAAACTATTGTCACCTCTTGAAAATTTATCTTTAGGAAATAAAACATTTAACACTAAAAAGTTAGCCTGTCATAGTATTGTACAAGGTATACACTGAAATGTATGAACACCCGATAGTAAGGGTACCTTCTCATTAAAGGATATCTATATACCATTTTTTTAGTTTACATACATTTTATCGCCTTTATACAAAGGACATATGTTCATTAAAGATCATTTGTGTGGTCCTCTGAGTGTCCTTCATTGACAAGTTTCGGGCTATGGGAAATTGCATCCCGTTTGAATTTACAATGCGTGAGATTTTTTAATTCTTTTATTGTACTCCTACATCAATTTATCCAGAAGATTAGAGTCAGCTATTTTCATTTTAAAGTCATGCATTTTCGCATCCAAAAATTTCGAATGGGAAATAGAGACAGTACAAGTAAAAATAAAATAATCCGTGCATTTCTTTTAAAATCAAGAAATGACTGATGGAAATATAACACATGTATCTCAATAAGTGAGGAAAAAATAACAGTTACCTTCTGTTGTATTCATGATGATAATCTGTCCTGAAAATATACTCATGTCTCAGCAGCCCCATGGTAACATTATGTACAAATTGTCTTTTGTATCTGTTTAAAAAAATATTATCTGTAAAAAATATTTTGCTCGTTTTTAATGCGTTTACAGTTTTACCGTAAATGTGTTGTGCTAACTTATATCTTTAATTTTAACGTTTCAGAATTCATGACCTAGAGAAACAAAATGCCTCAAGGGTGGGTTCAGAACATATTGCTGGACAACATAGGGAGGGCATTCCGTATTTTAGCATTTGCCTTTGTGCTTATTGGTAAGTTTCATTGGTAGCTAGAATGCTCATGTGTATAGACTTGGGCAACACATTTTGATATATCTGTAAGAAGACCACATACCGAAATTAATTTAATATGAAATTCATATACTAAAGGGAAAAGAAAAGCCTAAATCTTTGGATTTTTAAGAAATAATATAATACTTGGGTAAAAGAGAAATAGCAACGATAACGTAGTTAACTGAGTAGTTAAAATGACGTTGCGAATTAGAATTCCATAAATTATGATATTTATGAAACATATTTATGAAACATGGTATTATTACACTTTAAAGACTTGTAAAATCAAACGATTTTTATGATAACTGAATTCATTTTCCAATCGCATTAGTAAGAAATGCTTTCATTTTTTAAGAACACATTTATATATTTGTGCCATTTATAGGCAAGCATAATTCTGTAATGGTTCTTGTACATTTGCTATTTAAAGGCAACATAATTCTGTAATTGTTTGTATGCATTTTTCATCTGGTCTTTTTCTGCTTCTTCTATCTATTCTGGTTCATCTGAGAAATTTGCAAGAACACATGGTGTATTTTCTCATATACACTACATAGCATACCCAGATCATCTCCTTTTCTTTCTTGATATAAAGCATACTGTACTTTGGCTGCCAATTCAAATTGATATAAAGTATACTGTACTTTAGCTGCCAATTCAAATTGATATAAAGCACACTGTACTTTGGCTGCCAATTCAAATTGATATAAAGCATACTGTACTTTGGCTGCCAATTCAAATTGATATAAAGCATACTGTACTTTGGCTGCCAATTCAAATTGATATAAAGCATACTGTACTTTGGCTGCCAATTCAAATCGATACAAAGTATACTGTACTGTTGGCTGCCTATTGATATTGATGTAAATTATACTGTACTTAAAGGTTACTGCATTTGTATGTGAAAATATGAGTTTTTCTGAATAAACGAACTCATATTTTTCGATACAAATGCAGTAACATTTTTATTATATGCGCATTTTGTTTTACTACGTATGGCTTAATAATAAAAGACATTACAACAAACAATATAATCGAATGTATGCTTTATTCCATAATAAATTCACAACCGTAGATTCATCAATACACAATAACAGTAATCATGAGCACATAACATAACTCAGCCCAGCGACTCTTTTAGCTCGACATCAGTTTCAAAAAGAATTGTCGTTTTGGTCTACATAAAATTTAAATTTAGAGTCATACTGTGAATGAATGGCATGGATTTTGTTTCTACGTTGATCCAACTCAGTTCTGCTTTAATGATTATGAGTGACTGGATTATTGGTCAATTCAGTACAGTAAGTTGAATGAATTTCAGCTGGAAATGTAGGCTATTCGAAATTCCAGAATAGCTTCTGTGTGCATCAGGTTTTGCTGGACATGTCGGCTGGATTTGCAGAACTAACTAAGAAAGTACAATTTGAGGAAATTCAAGATGCATAAATGTAAGCATATATTTAAACCATTCATATTACCAGCTAAAGAAGACATGCTGATGCCCTGTCACTTGCATCTCGCTGTTGGAGGCGCCCAGCTATGACAAGTATCATACAGTGTGTCTTCTATCGTTAGCCTAACATTGTATCAAAATAGTAAAACGGGGAAAACTGAAAAGCAGCTATTGTGTGACACGCATTTATACGGCGGAAATAATACTTTTTCGTCCTCTTCGATTATTGGCTCTGAGGCTCTTTGTTTCTTACCAAAACCTTCAGTTGCATTTTTTTCTTGAACACAGTATTTTGACAGACTTGTAAAATGGAACGTGTCTGATAGATATGCGATAGCCTTTGGCTTCAATACGCTTTTCTATGCTATATTTGTAGACCCTAGGGAGCTCTCGTCATAGTCTGAACTATTCTATCTGCGAAAAGATAAGAATATTCTCGTAAATAACTGTTTCAATGATCAGAACGGTATTTGCAGTTACTGTGTCTCTCACGTTTGTTGTTCCCATTGCGAATATCACGTTCATTCGTTTGCTTGTTTGAAAGTTTCGTTTCTAACTTATTGAACACGTCCACATCGTTAACTTTATCATCTATACTTTCAAATGGACGAAACAGCTGCTTGAGCTTATTCACAAACAAATTTAGTCAACCAAAACCTAAAATGTCTACTACACGAGAGTACATGGTTTGTTTATAAAGTAGTTCATAATACACTATATTATCATCAGGCACACGTGTCATGCAGGTGCGTGCAATACGAAGGTGTTCAGTATCGTAAAATACTGCACAATTTTGACACGGTAAAGTTAACGGAGACAAAAATTAATATAATAATGTTGGCTACCTAGTCATACTGATATGATGATGTACTACACGATATATTATCTTAAACTTTCTGAGTGAAACGCGGTTTATATTTTTTTAAAAGACCATTATTTTAGGATTTTGAACGTGTTAAATTTATCTTTTATTTATATTCCGATTACAGAATGTTAGCATATTTATCTGTTACATTTAGTTTTGTTGCACTTCATTTTACATTAATTACGAAGGGTTTATTTTCCTTCTGTTTTTGTGCTATTCTTCATGCTAACATTTTTCGAGTTGTACTGTTCGGTGAAACCATAAAGCCACTATTGTATTGAGTTTCCTTTGAAAGCTACATACCTACATATATACATACCTAACTATGTGCGTGCGGCTTAGGTACGTTTTCATTTAAAAAGAGATTTTTTTTTTGTTTATTGGTGATCTTTGTCATTTACAAACAAAGGAATAGTTTATAATCAAAATCTAAAATATATGAAATAAAAGTTGTTATCTATTGGATAAGTGCAACAAATTTAGCTAGCGTGTGTACTCGGGATGAAAACTTTCGTGAAAATGAGGCATAACCTTCGCGAACATTACGCCAAAATCACAGTTTAGGCAATATCTCTACTTTTTCCAAGAAGAAGAATATTTCTAATATGTAAAAAATGACGGTATGAAACGTATTTATAGTCCAATATTTTTAAGATGCATTGTCTCAGTAATTTAGCTTCGTAAGGATTTAGTGGAACCGCTTTTTTGTTGTAGCAAAATGTATCTTTATTATTTACTTATATCGACGGTGTCGGTTTGGATGGTATGCATTATAAACGCCTTCCTACACCATGATGGTACAAGATCGTATAAAATCAAAGATAAAAAATGTGATTCAATAATCATAATCATCATCATCACCATGTACCAAAACTAGGGTATTTATTAGTTGTATTTATATTACCGTTTATATATCCGATTTATTTTATCGATTATCGATGTTGGAAAGATACGTCTCAAACCGATTACTTAGCCAATTAGTTGGAAATGTTGTCATACTGAACTGCATTCACGGGACATTGTGGTTGCATGGGTTGGTTTCTTAAATTGACCTCTGCTCAGACGTCTTAATATAATGATATTCTCACCTATAAATGTTTAGTAATTTGTGAGAGGAATAACTCCGTGTATCAGACGTTTGGGGGCCTGTTTTGAAATGTACGGCATGAAATAGCAATCGAAAGCATATGATATACGTGTTAATATATCCTAACAATGTATTGTTGTTGTTGTTGAAGGGTTTAACGCCATTTTTTGCACAAGATAGGCTTTACATGGCGGCCAGTATAAATGGTGGAGGAAGAACCCGGGAAAGAACCACCAACCCACGAGAAGCTACTGGCAAGTTTTCTCACGTACCCCCATTGGCCGAGAGACCGCTAGGGTGGCTATGTGGTTAGAGCGTCCGCCTCGAAAGCGGGAGTTCGTGGGTTCGATCCCCGGCCGAGTCATACCAAAGACTTACAAAAATGGTGCTTGGCGCTCAGCATTAAGAGGTTAGTGTTAGGACTGGTCGGCCTGGTGTTACGATAACGTGACTGGGTGGGACATCATGCTACGTGTCTGCGGAATGATGCCCCAGTGCTAGACATCACTATAGACTGCCACACTGCAGACATCGTAGCGATACGACTGAAAAATTGTTAAAGCTACGTTAAAAATCCTAATCACACACACACACACACACACACATTGGTCGATCCGTAACGGTGAGCGCTTTAGAACACTCGGCCACTAGGGGCCCCCATAACAATGTTAATAATGTGAATCAAGAAAAAAAGGAAAACATCAACCATTCATGTGTGAAATTAGTCTTGTGAATGTCTGGTTCTGTGTTTGATTAAAGGCAAATTATTTGTTTAAAAAGCATTTAGTGACAGCGTCTGCTGTCTTCAGTTAACTGGAAGTAACGGGGACAGATCGACCCCAGTCCAAACTCACGCAGAATGTGCGACATTGTTTTGTTTGTTGTTGGTTTGTGGGTGTTATTTTAGGGAAGGGGAGCGTTTGGACTCGGTGTGTGGACGTGAAAACTAGAGTACGATACTCTTTCGGGTCACATGCTGCTTTTTGACCCCTTGTTTGTTAGAAAGAAAATAAATATATGAGTGACATGGATGTTAACAGGTACAACGATTTGCTCATTCTTTTGAGCGCGGATTTCTACATTTTATTTTACAGTTGTAATATTTATATATAATATAGGACTATACAGGAATGGATCAAACGTTAAGTCTTTATTTGTAACCGTAAGGTTGAAGATGGAATTTGATGTTCTAACTTTGTGTTAAGACCTTTTTATGTTACTGGTAATCATACGTTTGTATTTTCTTCTCTCAGGAAATGTCAGCCAGAATGAAACCTTTAGTCATCAATCTACAGTATCCGGTACGGTATTTCTTGTGACAACTTCGTATATTTCCAGCCAAGCCTCAGATTCTAGTTCTCCTGCAGTATTCGGCGTGCTGGAGGAATCTCTACCTGCAACCTCATATTATTACAGCCAAACTTCGGACTCTACAGTTCCTGTAATTTTTAGCACATCAGAAGAAGTTTTCCCGACCGCTACGTATCCTTCCAGCCATATGTCGGGTTCCTATTTACCTACAGTATCTAGCGTGACTATGGAATCGTTAGATATCGCTTCATACACTTCCACCCCAACATCAGCCTTTAGTTTTGTTGAAGCACTGAGCATGGCGGTGGAATATTCATCTACAGCTTCATATACTTGCATCCAAACCTCTGATGCAGGTTTTATGGCAAAAGTGAGCATGACGGAGGAATCCTTACCAACCGTTGCATATACTCCCACCCAAATATCAATCCCTAGTTTTCTTGAAATATCCAGTACGACGGAGGAATCTACTGTTTTATATTATTCCATCCTTGCCGCAGTCCCAAGTTTTCTTGCAATATCCAGTGTGACGGACATAACATCATCTGCCACTGCGCATGCTTACACCCAAACCTTAAAGTCGAGTTTTAATACATTATTTTCTACAAACACATCGTTTCCTTCAACTGACACCTCAATATCTAGGTTCACTCAAGTGTTCAGCATGTCTTCGAAATCTTCTAATGAATTTCTGTACACTTCCCATCAAAGTTCGATATCGAATTTTCCTGCAATTACCAGCCGTACAGTGGAATATTTGCAGACCGCCGTGCATACGTCCACCAAAACCTTTACTAGTTTTCCTTCAGTAGCCAGCGTTGCAGAGAAATCTTCGACCACTTCGTACGCTCCGTCAAAAACGCTAGTGCCAAATGCCTCAACACCGCTTTCGCAATTCCTCATGTATGCCATATCGAGCTTTGATCTTCGAACCTCTACGAGTGGTTGTCTCTGCGATTGCAAAGGTCTATCTTCCGTTGGTGGTATACATTCGACGGCTCAAACCGGCATAGATCAAAGTATAATGTTATTAAGTTTGGTTAAAGATATGACCGTTGAAAAGAAAGAAACTTCTGCTTACATACGTAAACATGTAAGTGCCGATGATAGAAGGCAGTCTGCAAAGGCAATAGGTTCCATTGGAATTGCGATTATTTTGATTGTATTTGGTGTCATTATCGCCTTTGACATCCCACACTTGTATACAATATTACGTCCAATGTTACGTTGCTTTTGATGGTATTTGTTGCAATTATCATATGTGACATCCGACACTTGTATAAAATATTGCACTGGTTATCACATTCCTTTTCCAATAAAAATATATTGCTCATGCACGGTTTGCTGTGTGGAAAAAGTTTCCGGAACACGATGAATGCTTTTAGCAAATGTATTAATCATGCACGGTTTGATTTGTGGGGAAAAGTTTCTGGAGCTCGATGGCTGGTTTTAAACTTAAAGATTCAAATTCTTTTTTGAATGCTCTGTCAAACTTGTGTACATAACCGTTTATGATCGTTGTTCGTACATGACGAATTACAAAGTGCTGTTAGAATACGTCTGAGATTACAAGATGGCACACTTCAAATAAGTTGAAGATCAGAGCATGCTTGCTTTGGGAGGAAACAGACTCTTAAATACTGACAACTGACTAGCCATGTCGTTTACTTCGGGATCAACCAGTCTCTGAGATAATGACTTTGCTTTGGGAGCAACCAGTATTTGAGATAGTGTCTTTTCGAGACAGGCCGTTTGGCAAAGAAAACTTATTGAGTAGGTTGAGACCAATACCTTCTAGAACGTGTGAAGTCTTTGAATACAATAGGAAAAATAAAGCCTGTTTGTTGTATAATTTTCCCCTTAATCTGCAACAGTATTTACCGAATATCCCAGACGAACAGCCACACCCACCCAATACCCGCCTTGTAAAACCAGGGTTATTTAGTAAGTGGAATAATGGCATACAAAATTGAGTACAGGAATGACCTTTTCACTCCTTGCCTTTTCTTCCCAACAAAATATTAAAACAAACATCTAAAAAACATTCATCGTGATTTTGAAACTTTATAAGACATATACCCATGAAGCAGCATACATGCACTAGAATCAGATGTTCTGAGAAATGATACATAATGGTTAAATGATGATGCGAACAATATATCGGAAATATCAGCGATAAAACACGCGGGGGGTGGGTGGGTGGGGGCTGAGCCCCATCCCTCCTAGTGTGTAATATGTAGCTTATAGTTTTGATACATTGTAGAGTGTCAGTCATATAACCGATTTATCCAATGACTTGGAGGTTATTCACACTGGATTCTTGCAAAGTATTTTTTTGTCGTTATACTAATGATTTATTCGGTTTGACACTTGGTTAAAACGATAGATGTTTTATTTCATACCGTTAATCTTGTGAGGGTTTCAGAGAATTTCTAACGAGGATTTAATCAGAGGAAAGTTACAGCTACGCAGTGTATTTGAAGTGTTCCATTGAGACTTTATGATCGTACTCATGGTGTCAAATGCACGCTGACACTTACATCAACTGAAATCTTTCAACATGGACCAATCGTAGCAAATAAACTCGGAAATATGTTAAATTTTTCGTTTAATTGTTCGCCATTCATTCATTTATTCATTGACTAGACTGTAGGACGGATGCATGATGCAACTTTATGTATTAAAGTTTTGTAAATAGATTATTCATTTTGTAACAAACCCAAACTATGTGATATATGTACTCACATCTCCGTTTACATATTTGTTAAATTTCAGTTATTCTTTCCCCTTTGATTATGGGGAGTCTGATTATATGGAATCAGTGTGCTTGATTATGGGGAATTGGTTAGATTATGGGGAGTCTGTTTCGTTATGGAAAGTCGGTTAGTTTGATTATGGGGAGTCTTATGGGGACTGTTTTATTATGGGAAGTCTATTTGATTATGGAGTGTCCGTTTGTTTGATTATAGGGAGTCGGGATTTTTTTTATTATTATTGTGAGGGATCTGTTTTGTAATGATATTTCTCAAATAGAGTAATTAGCCATTTCGACCCCCAATTTAGTATTTGTTATATAATACCCAATACCCACTTTCTGATTACTATCTAACATATACTTTTGATTACTATCATACACATGAACACTTTTGATTACTACCCAACACATACATTTTTTTGATATACTATCCAACACACAATGGGTAGTACTGTTTACACAAACGCTGTACTAGTATACATACAATAAAACTTTCACATGCTTGCAACGGTAGGAGTGTTTATAAGACAAACTATACTCACACAAACACACTCGCATACAAGGATGAGAATGTTTATAAGACAAACTATACTCACACAAACACACTCGCATACAAGATAAGAATGTTTATAAGACAAACTATACTCACACAAACACACTCGCATACAAGGATGAGAATGTTTATAAGACAAACTATACTCACACAAACACACTCGCATACAAGGATGAGAATGTTTATAAGACAAACTATACTCACACAAACACACTCGCATACAAGGATGAGAATGTTTATAGGCACTATACTCACACAAACACACTATTCTATACTCTCATACACAAGAGAGTGTTTTTAAGCTTTAGTTTTGTCGTGTCGCATTTGTTTGTCCTCCAAACAAACTATCGCGTGGATTTAAAGCTTCTTTGACCATCGCGTTGTACTCTTCGACGATGCTTCTAAATTCTGGATCTGTTTAGAAACGTCGAATGCAATCGTGTTCCCGCATTTGTATGATTTGTTTTCACTGACTTTCTAAATTCTGACGTCGTTGGTATGTTCGGTCGTACAAACCTTCGATGGTAAACTCTGAATAAGAATTTTTTAGCTTTCGTTGAGGATAAAAAGTATGACATCATTGAATTAAACATCGCTAAATGTAATGACAAAATGTGGCTTT
This sequence comes from Sinohyriopsis cumingii, assembly GCA_028554795.2. Taxonomy (NCBI): domain Eukaryota; kingdom Metazoa; phylum Mollusca; class Bivalvia; order Unionida; family Unionidae; genus Sinohyriopsis; species Sinohyriopsis cumingii. The sequence goes on from CM068830.1 coordinate 11,441,325, forward strand.
TCTAAATTCCAACACTTAACGGAAAGGGTGACAATTTTCTCTTCTCCTCCGTTTCTAGCATGTTGTCTCCATTTATTTTCACTATGACACTAGTACAACAGGGAAGCGCAAATCTTTGGCGGAGTATCGACGGCTTACAGAAAGATAGGATTGAGATGGTACGATGTCTAGTTGTTATCGGGCATGAACTTTTTTTGATACACCAATCCACGCGCTTTGGCAATGGTATAAACGTCCTTCAGAAGATCGATACCTCCGTGATTAGAAAGTAATTCTGGAAAATTTCCACAACTTGTCGTAAAATGTCTACATCAGATCGATAACATTTTAACATTTCTTCTTTTAAGTCAATTGTGTGTGACGAGTGAGTTTAGTACCAAGCGCAGAATGCTTCTAGTTGTTATGTGTGCATTCTGATGGAGTCGTAGTGTGAAAATAGCGCTTAGCCATATCTATCTTATGCGATGTTGGTCGCAACACACTAGACTGACAAATGTTGCTTTTTTTGCAAGTAGAGCAAATAATTCTTTCTTTTCTTCAGAAATGCATGGTTTGAAAGCTAAACAACTAAATCTCTCTCCACAATGAATATGTTGTTTCCGACTTGTAAACCCTTGGTCATATTTCTGGTTTTCCGTCGGTGATGTCAACTTTATCTTTCAGTTGTTAAATGTATTAAATTGTATACTTTTTTAAGAAGTTAATTGTGCCAGTGCATTAAACTCGATCCAGACAATATCAGAATTCAGATTGTAGTGACTGACGGTTAGTCTTTAACTTGGCACTGTCGTTTACATGCATGTAATACTGATTCCCACAAATCTGTAATGAAACCCGCTGCTTCCAGTGATGGGCCTTGAGACTTGAAATCTTCAAATTTCACCAGGTACTTATAAGCATTCGTTCAATTTTTTGGAGACTTTTTTTTGGTCTCTAGAGTGTAAATATTATCATCGGGAGCTACTAAACGACTTGCCCTCTAGGCTAATCTTGGCTGTCTCGGTATTGTAGTGGAGGTAGATTGTTTTGACTCGGACTCACTCATGTCATATTCAACATCGCTACAATAAACGTATGCTAATACTTAACTAATTTATGAGGTGAGACCTATAGCTATCGTTTCCTTTTGGCTTCTCTTTGTTTCTCTTTGGCAAGGTGTGTTCTTTTCATACTGGTTTATAATTTGATTTGAATACGGTACACACTTTCTCCCTTTAGATATAGATATATATAGTGTCCACAACGTCAAATAAAAGAAACCACTACGACAGGAAAAAATAGTCACAATTAAATGTACCTTTTATCAATGTCAAAAACAAAGCCATATGTCTTTAGAATCTCCCAAGAAGAAAGGAGAACAAAGAGAAAGCGCGTTCTTCAAAACTAAAAAAAAACCTGAAGAAGTGACCATGACAGTAAAGATAATCAATTTGAAAGAAATGAAGTAGAAGAGAAACCAAAGCTAGAAAAAAAAATCAAAAGAGAAAAGACAATGACTGAAAGAGAGATTGAGAGAAGAAAAGGGATATTGTGTTCTATTATGAATTTTCATTGCGATTCTTATATACCAAAGAAAAAGCAAGTGTCTCGTTGTCTTTTTCTTTTCGTATGGACAACATTACATAAATTCATACATTTTGTCAAAGAGGGATTTTAGTTTTATTGATTTGCAATCAATGAATAGTATCTCTTTTCTAAGAGACCTAGACGGTACTGAAAAGGGCTGCTGGATTATTTTGCAATTAACAAAATGATGGACTTAACATTTCAGCAGTAACTGTCTTAATCTTATTGCACACCAAGACTTGCTCCCTTTGCTGATGTGATAGTAGTGGTAGTAGTAGTAACTACTGCAGCTGCTGGCGTCTCAGTAGCGATAATGAACGTCGAAGTAGTATTACGGCTCTATGGTCATCGACTAAGTAACAGAATGAAGCAAAACCAACGCTTAAAAAAAAAAAAACTTAACAAATAATTTAATTATGAATGCTATAAAGTGAAAATGTGTGAGGAACGTACAGTATTATGAATTAAATCAAAATAATCTTAATAAGTTGTATTCAAGTCCAAAATAATTCAATGATCAGAATGAATTTTATGTCCTAGAATGTACTAGTCTGCCAACAGTCCTGATGTATCCATATAGCATTTTCAAGAACCCTCTAATGGGAAATAACTTAATTCTTCTAAGCACCCACCTGCCCCCATTAGCCAATGAGAAATTACCACAAAGTTGTCAACTGAGTGTATTATTAAGGTTCATCAACACCTACGTCAACAACGATTTATAGATCCTAGGCAATCTACACTCTTAATATCTTAATATATAATTTTATACCCGTGTACAAAAATTAACTATCTACTATTTTGACTTTAGATTATCATTACAATTTGCAGTCATAAAGAAACATTACACCTAATATATCATGCACCTAGAGTTACACAAATATACGTAACAGTAGTCATATAGGCTATATCAGTTTAGAAGTGTTGGACCGTGAAGGCATCTTTCTCTCAGTTGGAAAAGAACGAAGTGTATCTAATACATTTCTCTCAGATGTTTAACTCTATTAAAATGTCCTGAAACAGACTAACCCTTTTGTTTTCAGTCTCTTCCTTTTGTTTACTGTTCAAGGTTTTCCTCTGTTTCTCTTATTTTGTCGCTTTCTCTGTCCTCTTATTGTTGTTAATGAAGAAAGTCTTGTTCTTCTTTGTGAAGTTGCACAAAGAGATCCTCATTCTGTTTCATTCTGAAATCATCAAGCACTGCTAATTGTGGACAATGGGGTCATCATCTGCTGGCAGAACACTTGCAACAGTACTAGTAGTCGTGCCACTACTTCGATCATACGACGTGTCCCAACAGGAGCACCCCTAATCACCATCTTCATGCTATGAGCCATGGGTATCGTACCCGAACTGTTCCGTAATGTATATACTAATTGGAAGGGAGACAACACGCTCTGAGTTAATTATGTTAAACACATTCTGATTGGTGGAACATTTCAATCCGTTTCGATCCGGTCCTGGACAATACATGGGAAGCGAATGCTCCGCTGACATCTGTCCTGTCCATATCTAGAACGATCATTTCCAGCATTCTGTTTAATCCAGACTTCCTGGTATATATGAAGGCATCTTGGGCTATTACTAGAATTATAGATGCAACTCCGGAGATGAATCTATGTGGAGATGCCAGCAAGTCTGAATGAGAGAGAGAGAGAGAGAGAGAGAGAGAGAGAGAGAGAGAGAGAGAGAGTGTGTGTGTGTGTGTGTGTGTGTGTGTGTTGGATATCAATCGAAAAGTTTGTGTTGGATAGTTATACAAATGTATGAGTCGGATAGTAATCAAGAAATATGTGTTGGAGAGTAAATCAAGACTTGGCGTTGGGGAGAATATACTTGCTGATACCTGCTGTCTCTGCATACATTTATTTCAGATTCAGTACATATCTTATTAATAACAGAGAAACTGCTAAATACCTGTAAATGTTACTTGAATACAACTCATAAGAGCATGACTCTCTTTTGAATGTATCATTGTGTCGAGTCCCCCATCAGCCAGGAACAATCCAGCCATCTCGTTATTTATTTCAACAACTATCTATGGGAGCAATCAGCTAATGTCGACATTACGAGATATTTCAATGGAGTACGTGATCAAGACAATGTCTTTTGCGTCAACAGAACTAGTTATTGATTGGAATGTGTTGATATGATTATGTAAACATGATGACGCTAGGCGCGTCCGGGGGAATATTTCAGGGAGAAGGGTGGGTGATAGAGTTATTATTTAGATGGCTGAGGTGGGGTCGGCAAAGCCAAAATCAAAGGTTCCAGGCTAATACTGCACAATGGATTTTTAAAAAAATCCTGGGGTGTGCAGCTAATTACGTCACCGGATTTTTTTGTTGCCACAATATAACAACATGGTGAAGTCCTGTGATATTCTACATTATCACGTCAACTCAGAGCATGTTGGTAACTCAGAGTGTTGACGTTAAGAATATTGTCTTCATCACGTGTACTTCCATAATTATCAGTTTCGAAGGTTAAAAATATTCTAGTCATATGTTATTTCCAATACAAAATACTCTGCTGATATGTTATGAGTAGTGAAGGGGAACGATATAGTCTCAATGGGCAAATACAATACAGACACACACACCCTGGGGCTATATAGTCTCATCCTTTTTTTTAGCACACACTGCGACGATATAGCCTCAGTGGGAAAAGGAATGGAACAGGTGGGTTACGTCACGGTACTGGGCATTGGTAACAATGTTGCAAGGGTCTGACCTGAATGCACGCTTCTCTAGTGGGTTCCTGGGAGAATACTATCGTCCGTGTTGATGACATAAGCTTGATGGTCTTGAGGTTTGCGATGAGGGAGTTCATCTTTAGCACACACGACAGAATTCCAAGAAGAGGTATACGAACTGTTGTTATTCAATAGGTAATACAGTTCCCAGGTATCCATTTTTGTGTTGTTGTTTTTTCTTGTTTTCTTTCCCCAGGTAACGATAAGTCATCAATTCAATCCGAACTTTTTGCTTAAAAATGTCTGACAAGTAACCGTTTCTTCGTTTCGTCTCCCCACTCTGAGCCAAGAGAGTTTCGATGTGATGAATCTCTAGAGAAGTCATTGGGGGAGAGGAATGATCACGCAAGTCTTTTTACCACTGATGCAACATTGCTTCTTCTGAGATGAGACCCCCCTTCGCGTCGTCCAGACACTCGTCTATTTTTTTCTTTTCTCAGTATCAGACATTTATCGTGTTGAATTTGACTGGGATGATCGTTTTGACATCCATAGCAAGCTTTCTTGATCGATTTTGTAATTTTATCCGACAGGTCTTTGACAAAACGGGAGACTAAATGTTGCTCTTGTTCTGGCCATCTGGACCTCATCACCGGTGTCCTTTTTATCTTTATCTTGGCGTTCTGCTTCCACTGTATCCTCCCATTCCATTTTCAAAGATTCTCCACTATTCAAAGAGGGATTATACTCTTCCATTTCTTCTAATAGTCTATAATGATTTCTCTCAAAATGTTGATTTCTATCGTATTATCACATTGGGCATACAAAATGACGTTCACCGTCTCAGGTAGATCTTTAGCGAACTGAAGTTCCACACGAATATCGCCGGATTTTATACTGTGGAAATGTACCTCATCGCTGCCTTGGTTTGGAGTAAAATCAAAAGTCCACAACACTTGGCCTCCTGCATAAATTTTGCACGTAATGCCGTGACTAGTGTTGGTTCATAACTGTCCAGTGGCTTCGAACAGGGATAAAGTACGACCTGAAATAATTCATCGTGACACTAAAGTCAGGTTCGAAGAGTATGGTACACAAGGTTTTACCATAGCGACTGACTAGCATCTTGGACACGTCGTAGTGCTGAAACTCGAAAGGATTTTGATTGGGGGTTCCGTTGCAGGCTGCATTGTTAACGCTACAAATGATTAATTGCTTGGGTAATTGTCCTTGGAACACATGATCTTCGATCTTTGATTGGAGCCCAGTGGCAATGTTGAAGGTTTTCACTTCCACGCGTCGTATCGGATACTTGGTGATCGTTCTGCTAAAAGTGAGACTGATGTCGTTTCCTACTTAAGGTAACACTTCCACGCATCACACGTAGAGTCTGGCATCCACGATAATGGTTTTGTAAGCGGCAGCACCAGCCATGAAATTGAAAATGGTACTGCTGAGATTAAGTCTCAGGCGAACATCCACGCCGTTCAGCAAATACTTCTCTGGTAACCACATGTCCAAATGCAAACGGTCCATCAGTTCTAAACTTCGGCTTACAACAATTTTCCTTTTACGTTGGTTGAATCACTTATTGGTGCAATCTTCATCTGCCACCTCATAGAACTTGCCTGCTGTGTCAGGTTTCCATATCATGCAAGCATCCAGATGGGTGTTGTTAGCTTCTTTTCCGTAGGTCAAGAGATTTTCCAGGTACGCTTGATAAGGGTAAGTATCCATGCTGCTGCTGACCAGTTTCTTATTCAAATACAAATCCACCTCACTGAATAAGGAATGCATGAACTTGTTGACTGGAGCTACTGCCTGATAAGCATCTAGATCGCTACCATCCGTTTTGTTCACTTTGACTTTCAGGTACAAGTAACTGTAGTACGAGTATCCTCTGACCCTTGTCACCCCATTTTTGATATTTGGATATTTATGCTCTGGTGTAGGGTCAGAGTCCATTCCCTATCGAAAAATTGGAATTCACTGACACCATTTAGTGTCGGCATGGGATAGCCGCTTGCTAGCCGGACCAGCAAATTTGAACGATCTTTCATCGAGATATACCTGCATGAAATCGATAGGAATATGATTTATTTTCTCATATATTGCGATCATAACATTCGTTCTGCCTTTGACAGACGAAAGCAAAAGTACATCGTTGCTGAAATTTGACATGGATCTGGCCATTTGCATTCCTAGTCAGTGACTACACAACTCTCACAACCCACACGTCATTGACATCAGAGGTCATACAGTCACGCGATATCAATAATAAACAATTTTTAGTGTTGCTGTAGGAAAACAAATCGAACATATAAATGAAAGTCACGTAATTATTTATAGAAAAATGAAGAAAAAAAACCAACATAATCTTATCAAAATATTTATTGTAAAAACAACGACGGAAAATCTGTAAATGTTGCAGCAAATTGAAGAAAACCATATTCACTACGCAGAGAGCACATGTCAATGTGGTAGTCACGTGACACCAACAAAAACATCGCTAACACGTACTCGGTACTTCTTGAAAATGGTTTTTGCTACCCTGCTGCAATCCCGACAGGTTTCTGGTCGTTGATCTCAGAATAAATATGTTAAGAATTAAGTGTACATTATATTTATTTACAAACATTAAGTGACTTCTATATAATATGTATGAATCCTACGTACAACAGCTTTGGAAATTTGTTTATTGCTGATATCACGTGACTATGTGACATTTGATGTCACTGACATGTTGGCTTGGGTTGCCAGATTTGTTGTTGTTGTTGTTGTTGTGGGGTTTAACGCCATTTTTCAGCACACGATAAGCTATACATGGCGGCTAGTATTAATGGTGGAGGAAGAACCCGGGAAAACCCCGGAAAGAACCACCGACCCACGAGAAGCTACTGGCAAACTTTCTCACATACCCACATTGGCTGTATCCGAGACTCGAACCGGCGCAGACAGAGGTGAGATGGCAGTGATCCGTAACGGAGAGCGCTTTAGACCACTCGGCCACTCGGGGCCCGTCGATATTTGCATAGTCATGTGAATCCAAATATCAAAAATGGCAAGCCAAGGGTCAGAGGAAACTCGGACTAAAGTAACTGCTGTTTAGATCGATGTTATCTTTGGGATGTACTTTGATTTCAAACTCGATGGGATCTGAGGCCGTCAAAGAGGATATAAGATGAAAGTCGACCCACTGGGATTCTCGCCTCGTCATTATAGTGGGCGGCATGGCAAACAGATCCAGTTCCAACTTGGAACAGGCGCAAGACTCTCGGTGCATCATTTTCTTTTCTTTTTTCTCTCTGTGATTTTTTAATAATAAAAAAACGTCTAAGTCTCGGACAGTTCTTCTTTTCTTAGTCTTTCTAGCTCTGGGTGTGTGAAATCCTCTGGATGGGTGTCTTCATCGTCTCTTTCTGCCTTGTCCTTGCTCTGGTGTCAGGGAAGTAGGAATGACCGACTCGGCACCGTCTATGGCATTTATAGGAGTTTCTCGAATCAAGACATTTTTGCCTGCTCTCAAGAAAGCTTCTTTAGGGTTTTGTTTGTCGATGATGAGACATTTTGGAGAAATTCTTTGCCGTGCGTCAATGCGGTATCTTTCAAGGCGTGCAATCCTCTTGTCACCATCGGTTTCAAAACTGGGGCCACCGAACGAAAGACTGATTTAACATATCTCCAAAACCATCTCCTCGCTGTCGAGCGCCTCATCGATACACTGGATACATGACTAATAACTCGTTAGAGAATCATTTTCGAAAATAAAGTTTCACCGTGACTTTCTCTTTGGAGAATGGAATATTTTGTCTTAAATCTAATTTTATAGCATCACACATCGTGGAGGGGTTCGCAATGGGCTAAATCAGGACAGTTTTTGCTTGGACAAATCCGGTAAACTCTGTAACATGCTCGACCTCTCTTGAACTTTGATTTTGGGGGCAGGTACTTTGTGATTAGCTGCTACTGCAGCTAAAGAGGAGGAGAGTGTCACCGCTGGAGGACAAGTTCTTGGAGACGCAGATTTCCATTGTTTCTTCAAATGAGGAGGAACCGGTGTCGAACTGGGCATGGCTGACATCACTAGAAACAGAGAAGTGGAAGAACCTGAGGTTATTGGAGACGCGGTCACCGTCGCTGTAGGTCGTGGCCTCTTGCGGTAAGAAGTTGTTTTCTGGGGTCTTTTCTGTGGGTCTTTCTTTTTCTTTTTTTGTAGACCTTTCTTTATTTGTTGCTGTGACCTGGTCATGCCACCACTGATCTGTATCTTTTGCGTCCTCTCCAGTGGCCTAGTGGATACAGCGTCCACCTCGGATGCCGAAGGTCGTGGGCTTGATCCCCGGCCGAGTCATACCGAAGACTTACAAAAATGGTACTAACAGTTGCTTCGCTAGGCGTTGAGCATTAAGAGGTTAGTGTTAGGACAAGTCGGCCTAGTGTCTAGATAATGTGACTGGGTGGGACATCATGCTACATGTCTGCGGAATGATGTCTCAGTGCTAGACATCACTATAAACTGCCACACTGCAGACATCGTAGCGATATGACTGAACAATTGTTAAAGGTACGTTACTAATCCAAATCCAAACAAAATCATACGTTTGGCTTTCCTTGGTAGTGGCTTTTTCTTGGGGAGAACGTTGTGTCATTGGGATCCCATTTATGACGGACCGAATGATAACACCTCCTAGAGAAAAGCTACCTCCAGGTGTCAGAATTATTTGCTTTTTGGTTTGAGCTTCGATGCGAGGATCGAACAGTTGCGCGAAGGCTACTTTGTTTCTGTCAACAAGGCGTTTGGTTTGATGTGAAATGTGAATGATGCCTTGCAGTAATTGACGTGTTGCCACCGTAAACCATCGTAAGACTTCTCTGAGACTGGCTTCTAAGACACGAGCACGTCTTTGTGCATTTTGTTTGGCGACTGATGCCGTATAAGGCATAACTCAATTTGACGTGAAGATGAGACTGAATGCACGTCATGTTGACGCTGTGTGAGACAGACCCGAAGTGTCTGAGTTTTTTATAGATTTTTTTTTGTTGTTATTTAGTCGACGGGCCTTCCGTTTTGGCACTAGTGGTGAAACAGATGGGTACAAAATTACAAATAATCGGGGGATAGGGTGGGGTGTTAAATCCACGAATAAATAGGCGTGTGGGGTTTGTGTGGCTTCATCGCAAGCATGAGTCAGCCAAGGTGTTCCTAATGTTTGGCTAAGACTTGCACTTGCGATTTATCTCTAGGGCCTTTAAATAAGACCACATAATGAGCATTGAGATTGATGGTGTGATGGGCTTTACTTTGTTGAAACAAACTGAGTGATGTAAATGACACTGGCATTACGATGATGCCCTTTGCGCATAAACCACAGTTTAATTTCTTCTTCGTCTTCTCCTAACATGTCTTCGAAGATGACCAGATGGGTTTCACTGGGGCAGACATGATACCGTCTTCGTCGCAAGGAATGCCTTCCACTAAGACGATGGAATCACCTTAAATTTCTCGCAAGAGACTGTACGCCGATTGCACTCTTTGTAACACAACACGATTCGTTGAGGTGGACGATCGATCGAATGGTGTTTGTGTTCGATCAAACTTTTGACAAATTCGGTTTAGCTTGAACCGCTAGGTCCGGCAGTTAACATGTTAAAGGGATGACGACGATACAATGCCTCCCAAATGGCACGATCTAAGTTTTCGTCGATTACTTTGAGCAAGAGAGAACAGAGAAAGCAGAGGTAGCTATAGTAGTGTAGGGAATGTCATATTTAGCACGAAGACAGAGAAAACAAGACAGGATATTTTATACTTTTTTCAGGACACGTTTATTGATATTTTTGAAATGGATCAACACGAAGGACAAAAATACATAAAAGCCAAATGGTTAAGTGTAGCCATAAAATATACATCAAAATAATCAAAGTCGAATATAAACGATTGACTGTACAACATGTTTTTGGTAACAAAGGTGTCCTAAGGACAGTGTGTAATGTTCTTAATCTCTGCATTGGGTACAGTCACACAGGTGTCATCCCGGAATCGCCTTTTGGGAATGTCAATGATAGTCCTGTCCTGAATGGAATGGTTGTCCTTGGTGACGGGATCGTTTTCTGACGCTGTCACTAACACAGGTTCATAGTTAATTTTTCACTGGACGTTTGAATTTAGGATCACAACTGTTGGGCATTATTGGCCATTTTCTTTGGTCCAAACCTCGTAACCCCAACTTTTCCAGTCACGTACATCTGTCCAGTGAGGGTTTAATTCACAAGCTACACAAACATCGTCGTACACATCTTTAGTACCTTAAAGCTGACGAATGTTTAGAGGTTGAGTATTATCCACATGAAAGCGCAAGGCTTTAACAGAATGAGTCTTTCGTGGACATTTAAATGGACGACTTTCATGTTTTATTTGGTGGTATACACTGTTCGTAAAGAGTCCACAATGAATCGGCTGGTAAACGAAATCCCAGAAAGGAAGCTACTAAGACACACACCACACTTCTATCCCCATTCATGGGACACAGAGCTCGCAATAAGTGTTGGTAATCCTCCACAGTTTGAATCCTCTCATTGATTTCCTTCCTTCCACAGATTCTGTTGTATCACAATTGATAAAGTTCGTGGCATTGTTGTCCGTTTTTATACCTCTTAAGTCAGAGGTAATAAGTGTAGTTTTTGCACGAAACTGTTCGTACTCCAGTAGCGAATCCAAACTTTTGAGTCCCTAGTTCACACACCACATATTGCACAGAACTGTCCTCTACAGACAAAATTTGCGTAAAAGATTTTGGTAATCCTCTGCTCTTTCTCTGGAACTCGTTGTAGTACGGACAACTTGTAAGTAGAAGGATGAGTAGCCACCAAAGTCTTCTGGTTCTCGTCCAGTTCAACAATGTCCGACCACTGGAACGCTTTCAAATGAATCAGAGATCTTATAGCATTCAGGTACCAGCTGTTCCAACGTTGGTGACGTAACGTATGCAATTGTTCTTTGCTTTGAACGTTTATTTTGACGAACTCTAGGTAAATACGTTCTCTCAACTCTAGAGGCGAACCATGAACGTTTTCTTGTAAAGTATTCTTGATCATGTCAGTCAGTAGTTATACCCATGTTGGGGTCACTTCTAATTGTCTTTATTCTATTTTAAAATCTTCTCCTAGATCGAAAGTAATGGATATAGTGAGTAATTTCTGACCACTGCCATTCAGGGTAACGGTCAAGAATGGTAATAAAATCTTCTGATGTAAACGGACTAAAGTGGAATAATCGGATGAACGCAGACTTGATCCAGAAAAATCTGACGAGCTTGTTGACTTTTGTCAATTTCCTCTTGTGAATTTCTCGACATAAAAGTCACTCAGTCACGAATTGAGATTTGGGGTTTAAATACTTGTCTGGGTGTTGTTCAACGTTTGGCTCCTAGCCTTGCTGGTTTCTTAAACAACATGGTATGCCATTTCAGTGATTAGGGTCCCATTAAAGGTGGGTAGTGACAATGCGGAGGCCATCGATCATGTTCCAGGTAAGCCGAATCTTTCTGCTCCCACTTGTGAAGTGACACACCGTATGTGAAGCACTTGACTTTATCTCCTTCGTCAATGTAAAAAATAAAATCCGGCTCTGACTAATTCTTTGGGGATAGGTCCTCCCAGATATTTAAGCATCCGCGTAGACGTAAAAAATGCTTTTCTGAGTATGGTCACCCTTGTGGTATTTGTCTGTCTTGGGAAAGTGATAAATTTCGTACACGTCTAACAACTGGTAACCCAGGTCCAGAGCTTTGAACAATTTCACCTTGACTCACGTTCCCATCAAGGCGCGTTCTTCTTGCGTGTGCTGTCAAGGTCGGTCTTGGTTGCACGTTTCTGCACAAGTACGGAACAAAGGAAACATCAGTTTCCCTTGACTATGGTGAGGTAAAACGGGATGGCATAAGTCGGTGGGAAGCAAGACTTTGCACTTGAACAATCTTTTGTATTGTCGAATGTTGTCCAGGTCGTTGTGTTCCGTCTGCAGTTGAGGGTGCCCTGCGGAAAGGTGACAATAGTTGCAGACGTAAGGATACAGCAAACACACGTCCAAGTATTTAATTTCTTTTCCTTTCTCCTCGTCGGCGTGGTAGAGAACACAGGTGGCATTCATTCACCCTTCGTACAAACTGCTCAGAGGGTCCAACAACTTGTAACTTTCCACGATGCGTTTCAAGTCGGGGTCGGTTTTTTAACGGTGATCATACTCGTGTTCCACGATTCAACGACTTTGTATCCTTGCTGTTGTAACTTCAAGCGCCGCTGAGTAGTGTGGTACAAGTCTTATACTGTACGTTGCGAAAACTGATTTTTGTTGCCACGTTGAGAGTAACATAGAGGACATATGTGAAATAAGCATTCATTAAACTCGTACACGATCTTGGGGTTTGCTAATTACCAACCATCCACCGAATACGTTCCGATGGTCTTTTCGCCTCCTCCGTTGCGGGCATGTTGGATCCATTTGTCTTCCTTATCGCACATGTAATGTAGCCAGCGTAGGGCTTTAACCGAGTATTAAAGTTTGACAAAATTGGTCGTTTGAGGGCTTATGACAACCAGGGTATTTTCGGGCATGAATCGTTGGCGGTACACTAAGGAACACGTTTTGGCAATGGTGCAGGCTTATTTCAAAGAATCGATCCCTCATTGCTCTAGCAGTACTTCTCGAACTTTTTGCACAGCAACGTCGTAAAATGTTCACGCCAGAACGACAATACTTTAACATTTCTTCCTGAAAGTCAAAGGGGTCCGATGCGTGAGTCTGATACCAAGCGTAGAAAGCTTTTCGTTGTTAGGTGCGCATATTGTCGGGGTCGTAGTCATGAACCTATGGTAAATGGGGTAGAACGGCGCGTTGAATTGCTTCGGTATTGAAAAAGTGCGAGAAATAGCCTTTGGCCATTTCTGTCATTCCAAACATTTTAAGTTTTGACTCAAAGGCATGGCAAATAAGTCATCAAGTCTTTAAACTTTACTTGTCCCACTTGCATGGAAATGATTTTGGCTCCGTTCAAAGTCACTTTCGGACGTTTGGTACCTTGTTCCGAATAGTATCTGAGAAGAAATTGTCCATCGTATCCCGAAGAATTGTGAGCCATCACAGTGGTATGGTAATGAGGATCTCCGTAATGTACGATATCCTATTGGCTTCATGTCTCGTTGATGGGGTCTAAGATCCACTGGGCGAAATCAGCCAGCGTGTTCGGTCCCCAAAAGATTTTTTACGTCCTCAAGGAATCTTGCTGCAGGTGAGGACAATGACTAAAGATAGACTCTTGGACGCACTTCTTGCATGATCGATAAGCCACTCATAAATTAGGAATGTGAATGCTGGTTTCGTGCATGCATTCGAAATCGAAAAAGATGAAATTGCCTTTCTTCTGGTCATCGTCTTTCTCTTGATGTTTGAAATGGTATTTCTGAATGAACATTCGTGTTCCAAGTCCATGATTTGGTGACAAATATGACATCGTTTCTTTCCTGAACATGCGTGCGCCTTGGCATGATTGGTACGTATGCCTTGTCCACATGTAGGTCACAATCTCAGTAGTTGTCAAGTACTTTTCCACTGTGAACCTTGCGCCTTCAGATGTTGTTGGCAACAGGTAGGGCTGATAAAAGTGCGCTGGGAGGCAATGCACTCGTTCTGTCCTTCGTCCAGACAGGGTTTAGAGGCCAAACATTCCTCATATTTTGATCCACAATACTTGTGTTGTTCTCGATTATTATGCCCATAGTCACATTTCTCACAATAATAATCGTGTCCCTGGAATGTGGTGATACTGGTAATGGCATCGAAATATTCATCATTATTATAGACGTGAATTTATCTTTCCGTCCTTAAAATATTTACCTCAAAAATGTTTTCCAGGAAATTTCTTAAGGGTGCACTTTCAACGTCTAGCGTGGAGCCAAGACGTCTTGTAATTTTTTGCATTTCAGGAATGCCACAGGGTGTCTTTGGATAGATGTTCTGCTTCTCTTCGTTGTTTGGCTCCGTCCGATTGTCGAATAGTTTTCCAGGCTCTTTTCCATTCTGCCGTATCGTTCTTGTCGGCATACGTTCGTCCCACCACGATGGTACGGGATAAACACATTTAGTCTTGAGAGTTGTTGATTTGAACGATGCTGCGCTTGATGATGTGTTTGGTCGTCCAGCAGTATGACTTATCGGCGTCATCCGGTCCCTTTGGGAAGAGAAACGTGTGTCATGAACAGTGTCGCTTTTCCCTTGATGATGTGAAATTTTTTGTTGGATTATTGTACGTGTTGAATCTTATCAATGACTTTGGAAGGTGTCAGTTCTGTCGGGCTGCTAAATTCAATCCAAACAGTTGACTTCAAACTGTCGCGATGAATGGAAAGTCTCAAGCGATCGTCTTTTTTGGCTTCACATTTCAGAGTGGTTAACAGAGAATCCCATACATCGGTGATGATCTCTTCTGCTTTCTCCAGCGGTACTTCGGACTTGAAATCTTTAAACTTCACAATGTAAGTGTAAGCCGTAGTTCTAAATTTTATGGAGGAGAGCTTTTCCGTCTATCGAATGTGATAGTACTTTTCAGGGTTTATAGTGGTGGTGAACTTTGGTTTAGTGTAGACTCTCTGGGTCTGGATTCTGGCTCACTCATGTCGTCTTCAAAATCATTATTTGAGCCAAGACTTCAGCTACTGTGTGGCGATTGGTGACGTTTCTGTATCTTTCTTATCCTTTTTCTGTATCTTTCTTATCCTTTCTCTATGAAATGATGCGATCGTTTCATCTTGACTGCAAAAAGTCAAATGACTCCACTTTAAACGCCATGGGTCCCCAGATCAATGCCAGGCCAGTATCTTCGCTATATAACGGGTTAATATCTTCCCTCCCAGTATTCATTTCACTCTCAATCCGACCAGAAAGATGGAAGAGCTCACACAGATCGAACTTCTGATCAGAGCTTTGCGAGGTGTCATACGAACGTTTTCTTCAGACAAGCCGACGGACTACTCCCTCTCCTTTCGAGATAAAAGTCAAGATACTTGCTATATCTGTCAGAAGAAATGGCATTGGGCTACAGAATATCCAGAGAGTCAAAAAAGCCAAAAAAGAGACAAAGGTCTAGAGACCTGTTATCATTGTCAAGAGAAAGGACATTGGTCTTCAGACTGCCCTAAGAAACAACAGAAGGAAGAGCAAGTGAGGGGTTCCGAACAGGAAGAAGAGGTGATGCTGTTCCCACTGACTTACCCATGTATGGCAAATCATCATGGACAATCATCATGATCGCCGATACGAGTGCTTGGAAAAGAAGGGTCTATGTGGACAGAAAAGGCTGGCTGAAGAGAGCCCTCATCTACGGTCCAAACGTCAGAAGAAGTTTGAGGAAGAGAAGAAGACGTATGCGATGTCATCTATGTTGACGGAATGATGTTAACAAACATACCAAAGGCCCTTTTCAGGGCCCCTCCATTGTCTCACAAAGATTTACTTTCTTGCCTAAAAATGTTTTAGTAGATTTCATATTTTATATTTTATATTTGCCTCCAAAAGCATTTACTCTCTTGCCTAAAATATATTTTAGTCGACTTTATATTTTATATTTTATATTTGCCTCCAAAAGCATTTACTCTCTTGCCTAAAATATATTTTAGTCGACTTTATATTTTAGGTGTGATATAGTGATGTTCATCAATCTATGTTTATGTGTTATATAACTATGTCTTTATCTCTTCTGTATTTGTCTCTATCTAGAGTAGCGTGTATTGTGGTCAGACTCTTGCAAAATTGTTGCCAATGTCTACTACCGTGACTTCACCCACCTGTTCCATTCCTATTGTCCCTATGCAAAACGCAACATTTTGTATTGTCAGAATCGTTTAGTATTTTATGATACTGAACTCGCGCGTAACTTCATATTGCACTTATAAAGGAATTACTTTCTATTGTTAACAAACAATTGACGCAGATGGCCAGCACTTTTTGTAAACAAATCAAGTACACTCACATTGTAGGCGGTTTATGTTCTGGTTGATTACATTTGTTGTTAAATGAACTAAAGTAGATGTTTGGTGGACTGCCACATACCAGCTGCTTTGCTATATTCCGCGTTAACTTTTTCCATGCATTGTTTCGGATTTAGGCGAAAGATTTCATAAAATTGTTGAGTACCTACAAATAGCGTGCAAGAGACAAGGCATAAGCTGTCTTCTTTAGCTGGTACTAAGAATGGCAAAAATATACTCACAGTTTTACATCCTGAATTTTCTTTCTTAGTTATGCAAATCTGAATTACATGAGCCATGTAAAGGGTTCTCAAGCTTGATTACACATTTCGAAATTGTACTGTAATTTCGACTATATTCCAAGTGCAATTACATCCTCCTTACATCACTAAAAATGAAATAAACATTAAATTCCATTGCGTCTTTTTGAAAACTGCAGTTAAAAGACTTCATATTTTCCCCACATTATGATTTCAAAAATTCAATGACAGAACAGAAACACACTTACATATATCAACACTCTTCTCCCTCGCTATTTCAATCTGATGTATTTTTTATGTAGAATTTGCACAGATGAATTCCGTTCCTAATCATGAAATTCCGTAGAATCGACAAAAATGCCAAAATCTTTTCATTCCAGATCAAATGGAAAAGTTGTTACAATGCGCATTCATTCACATTATGAATCTAAATTTCAAGTTAAGTAGACTAAAACGCCATTTTCTTTCAAAAGTTATGTCTAGCGCGCGATTAAATTCAAATTTATCTGGGCGGAGTTATGTGCGCATTAATAATGTTGTTGTGTAATGATGAATCTGCGGCTGTGTATTTAGTTTGGAATACGGCATACATTCGGTTATTTTGTTTCTTGTAGCGCATTTTGTTTATATAATTAAGCCTTAGGTAGAATAAGAAAAATGATCATATAATAAAAATGTTAGTGCAGTTGTATGGGAAAATATGAACTCGTTTTGTCGGATGGATATACTGCACTCCCAAGGTCGTGCGTTCATATATTCCCATACAAATGCAGTAACCTATAACTGTTGACGCAAAAGACAATGTCTTCATCACGTATTCCATTGAAATATCTCGTAATGGCGACATTAGCTGATTGCTTCCATAGATGATTGTATGCATAAATAATCAGATGGCTGGTTGTTCCTGGCTGATGCGGGACTCGACACAATGATATCAACAAACTTTCAAAAGATTGATATGTTATTTTTCAATACATATAGTACAGTTCAGTACAAATTACTCTACTGATGTGTTCTTTTTCAATACGATAGTGAGTCGTATATACCAGGGTTATGGCCATCTCACATTCGAAGAAAGCATTTGTAACAGTAATATAAATGTTATAATAAATAAATGTGTTGAAATATTCATTATTATTATTATTATTAGAGACTATACTGTTTTGTATGATACTCCAACCTATATTACATCATTGGTAAATTGCTGCACGCTTTAAGCGCTGTGACATATATCGACTTGCAAGTTGAGTTTGGTACTAATCGTTAACTAAATGGCTAAAGTTGATAAATGTAATGGATTCTTCCAAATATAACTTGTAGAGAGTGGATCCATATACCAGGAAAGTTGCTACAACACATACATTGTTACCATCTCGTTTTGATATAACCAGCAAATATAATTCAGTATGTTTAAATGAAGCATTACAATAAACACATCTGTTTATGGACTTTCTGTACTTAAAATTATTGAAACAAATTGACGTTTTCTAGTGTAGCAATTAAATACTCAAAGGGTTGAATGGTTTTCCGACAAGGAGGCCAAAGTAGAACGGAAGTCTAAAATCCCAATAACTTTATTTATGCTTGCTTTAGTTTTTAATCAATATGTACCTTGTATGCGTTTATCAGAAAATGGATTGTGGTAAGTTTGATGGGGATATGTTTTTAATTATGTACGTTTAAAATACTAAAATAAATTGTAAAATGGTACTCGTTGCAATAATAGCATTAATAATAATAATAATAATAATAATAACATAAAATAGGCAAAGTCTATGGCGAGCACAGGCGATATAACTCGTGACGTCACTAACTGGTATTGCGCATAACACTACGGAGCGAAACGAAAATCTGCTACAATGCTCAGCATGTAACTTCATGTTTATTGAGTATAATCCTTTTTTGTACGTCACACAAATGGTCCTAAACTATCTGAATGCTCGGTAACCATTTACGCAGTACTAAAACTATCTCAATGCTCGGTAACCAGTTACGCAGTATTAATTGCTGTGCTAACGAGTAGAGATAGAATTCAGTCTATTGCCTTGAAGATCTTCGCCCTTTTTGCAACGTTCATCTCTTTGTTGATTTCTTGAAAGACTTCCGGCCGGATGGAGAAAATTTCTCCAATCATACACAGTTTAAAATATACGTAGTGTAACCAGTGCTGGCTTCGCTAGAGGCGCCCTCTTGTACTGGGACTACTATTCCAAATGTCTTACTTTGCTGAAAGGGATATATTTAGCATTAAGTGGTCATTATCATCATAACAGCTGTAAACACTTAAAAAAATATAGAATGGATACAACCCCATAATCTGTATTAAAAAAAACTTAGGGAAATCATCTGCTAACGTCTACAAAAATAATAAGAGTGATATAACGATTAAGAACAAAAAGAAGAAAAGACAAGACAAAAGAGCATTACTTGCATGAAACGCTTTTGTACCTGAGTCCAGGATGGCAACGTGGATGGGTTTGGCTATTGTGTTTGCCATATTTTACTGGACCTTCAACACATTTTTGGCTATACCGTGTTGACGAGATAGGTGCTGTGCTCTTGTCACAGCATTATCGAAGGCAGCCGACTCGAGTTGACCAGGGCAGGTATCAAACCTGTGACTTTTGGATTAAAAGTCCAGTGCTTAATTAGCTGAAACACACACACACACACACACACACACACACACACACACACTCTCTCTCTCTCTCCCTCTCTCTCAGTGCGGATTTTCTAATTTTTTATGGATCAAACTTTCAGTTTATATTTTCAGTCTTATAAAGTCGAATTGCTTGTTTTTTCTTCTTCTATTTTATCCATTCACAACTTTGTTTATTATACACCAGGGAAATGATCTAATCGCATTGTCCTCGTTATTGATATAAGCCAATATTCCGTCAATGTGGCTTACAAATATTTTATACCTATTTGATTTCTATGCGAATGTCCAAACAAGTAGTGGGGGTATACGGGGTTAATTATTATATTTTTTCTCGTTTCATACAGGGTATAAACGAAAAACAATTCCAAAGGTCATGACTAATCAGATTGTTTTAAATCATTATGAAGAAAGACAAATTAGTAATGTACATTTGAACTGAAATATCTCGGTAACAGTTGATCCGCACCGACTCAAAATTTTAAATATTGAATAAATGATGACACTAAATAATGAAGAGGTAAGTGATATGGTCTACCTTTCAATATTCGAATTAATACGATGTCAAAATGCATGAGGATGAAGTATTGTTGCTGCTGAAACTGTTGGAAAACTTGGATCAAAAAGTTGTGTCCACGAGAGATGACTGTATCGCCTTTCCTCAAGAAAGGAGAAGGTGGTCGAAAACATACCTTGTCGGTAGTGCTAGAGCCATCTATATCCCCTCCTTTCACCCACACGTAATCATAAAACAATTCCATTGTCTTTTTGCCTTTCTGTTTGCTTGCAGTGTAAATTTGTATACATTGTAAAACCACTTTATGTAACGTTACATTTTCATTATATTTCTATGTATAAATAAAAAACCTGATCGAAAAAACAAAGGTTAGAGAAAGAACGGACCGGATTTGAAGAGAGAATCGGACCGAATGGCCATGAAAATAAAATGCAAACGGAGAAAATCTCTGTGTTTTGTGTATAACACCATTATCTCCAATCACCTTTACGGAATTCATCGTTTAAGTTTATCCATAAATATATCATACTTGTCTTAGGGTACGAAAAAGGTCACAAGACTCCAACTAACTGCAATTTATGGCATGACTTGATTTGCAATATGGATAGATAAACAGTACTAGTTTTCATCACAGCAAAAATAACATCCTCATTCTGATATGGCTGAATGCAAAATGCGTGGCACATGCTATACAAACAAATATGTTATAAATAAGTAAAAGACAAAATTCAATGTGATTTACCAGCTTACATGCTAAGGAAAGAAAGTACAGGTTGAGACAGTGTTCTTTATATACATATATGTTCTCTTTGCCAAGTGTTTAATATGTAATCGATTTTTACACGACACGAAACAGAGCTCGATGTCGAGATATATTAAAAAGCAACAACATATTCTTGGATATTCTTTGATCATATTTACGATAAAACTAATAAAATAAAATATTATTTGAGGCCAGACAAAGTACTATAATAATGCACCAGCGATATAGATATCAAAGTTAGACTAGATTACATCAAATCAAATCTTGATTCTAAGATGGCTGAATGGCAAATGCACAATTTTTTTTTAATTTTTTGTTTATTCGCGTACGTGAATTCAAGTTCAGGGACGTGTCACTTGTGATTTGCAAGGTGATTCATACCAACAAGTGGAAGAAACGACGATTTCTACCTATACTTTTCCTGTAAACTGAAAAATCTGCAACTAATATACATATATGTGGATTATACATATATAAATGAATAAAAACCGTTTGAAATGTTTTCTTTATCACAGATTTGTGTGTAAATAATTGTATGAGGTCGATTGGAGGAATAAGTTAAAAGTGAAAACGTGTCTATGTGGCATACTAGTGATATATTACATGGACTGAACATGCAGATGGTGGTGTATATAGCAATCCCAAAACTCAGCAGAAGATGTAATAATTCTTTTTTTTTACGAGCCAAACTACGGAAGCCTCGAAAGGACATCGCTGAAAAGAAAAACATATTTATATTATATCTTTGCCACGTCGTAGCATCTCGTAGCCATGAGTTAATATTTTTTAGCAATGTTTCTGTCCGTGCTTCCGTACCAAGGTGTTCACATAGTCCTTTTTGTGATGAAATTCCATTTCAGTCATAATAATACCTATTTTTGTTTTGCCTGACAACCGAATAAAATATCCATAAGTTTATTTTTAAGCAATGCACTTAAGCCAATTGCAATGTCATTAAATATTTAACAGAGTGTTACTATCAGTTGTACTTCTAATCATTAAAATTGTTTGATATGTGAAAGGATGATTGTGGATAAAGATATTTCAGATTTTCAGTAATGCATCTGTGACCGAAAATTTGCATTATTTGATTTGGAAGGGTAGATTATAGCAGAATTAGACAAATTAGGAATTACATCACATGATAAGAGCTATTTTACGGCGTAAGCATGCTGCGTAAGCATGCTGCGATTGGGAAACGTTTCTTCAGAGGTGATTGTATTTACTCCTATAAGTTAATATTTAAACCATTCTTGTGTCTAGGGTAGATTCCATGTTGCAGGTTTACCCCCAAACCTTTTCACACGCACACAATTAACCAATTCCCTTAGTTTTATTTCTTGTTGTTGTTGCTTGGGATTTAACGCCATTTTCAGCGCGTGATAATCTATACATGGCGTAAGAAGCCCTCGTGGGCGTAGATTGTCCATATTCAGACAAACGTGACCTTTTTACCACAATTCCCTTTGGGCAGTTGATTCGACCAAAAAAAAAAAAAAAGAAAATGGCTGTTAAAATGTTAGTAGTAATAGTAAGAACAAACAGTTCCAGTAGGCGGGGTGATTGATTTTTTCCACGATCACAGCCAATCAGTAAAGAGAATACTGCGCAAGAAGAATTTCATCTGCTTTTTCGGACCAAACATAATCGCATTAAGTGATGTACATAACACAATAACACATTCAAATAAAGCGTTCCTTCTAACGACTATCGACATCTATTTCTGAGCTACTGAAGACATTTGCATAACTATTGGTGTTTGACCTTTTGCTCATTGCTTAAAAAATAAACAAATGGAACTTTTTAGTGTAAAATGAAATGAATTTGAGTATGATTCCTAAACTTTCTCAATGCTTTCATTGTTACGGAATTTGTGGAAAGATTAAGCTGTCATCGTTATATTTGTACAGTATACACGATCAAGACAACTTGTATTATGTCAAGAGAACGAGTTACACATTGCAGTGTGTTGATATGGTTATATTTGTGTTGTTTTATATATTGCAACCAAAGTGTGTCAATTTATGTCAACATAATCATGCTAATAAATTGTAACATGTAACTCTTTTAGCTAACACAAAACACAACACTTTGATCACGTATGCAATAGAAATACATTGTCATCTAAACCCACCACTCCGGTGGCCTAGTGGTTAGAGCGTCCGCCTCGGATGCGGGAGGTCGTGGGTTCGATCCCCGGCCGAGTCATACCAAAGACTTACAAAAACGGTACTAACAGCTGCCTCGCTTGGCGCTCAGCATTAAGAGGTTAGTGTTAGGACTGGTCGGCCCGGTGTCAGGATAATGTGACTGGGTGGGACATCATGCTACATGTCTGCGGCATGATGCCCCAGTGCTAGACATCACTATAAACTGCCACATTGCAGACATCGTAGCGATATGACTGAAAAATTGTTAAAGCTACGTTAAAAATCCAAATCACACAACACACACATCACGTCATCTAAACCCAAGTATGTAAATGTATAATAATTATGCCAACAAATTGCAGTATGTAACTCTTCTACCTAACATAAAAACGTTGTTTTGATCAGATATAAAATATAATCTTGTATTCTGGACGTAAAAGATGTCGCATTGATCACGTAGGAATTAGAGGTTACTGCATTTGTATGGGAAAATATGACCGTGTTCTTTTTGCTCGCATGGATACTACACGACATGTGTGAGTGAAGTATCCATCCGAAAAAAGGAGTTCATATTTTCCCATACAATGCAGTGACCTTGTGAGTACTTACTCATTTTCTTATTCTATCAAAGGCTTAATTATATAAAAAGATATACTACAAGAAACAAAATAATTCAATTTATGCTGTATTCCAAAATAAATACACAAGCACAGATTCATTAACACACAACACTATTAATGCGCACATTACTCCGCTCAGCGAAATTTGAACATAGTATCGCGCTCGACATCACTTTCAAACAGAATTATCGTTTTGGTCTAGTTAAAATTGAAAATTAGGATCATATTGTGAATGAATGTGCATTGCAACAGCTTTTCCAGTTTGTCTAGAACGAATAGATTTTGTTGTTTGTTTTGTATATTTAAAAAAGTATTTAAAATTAATCGATTCCATTCAATTCCGCTGATTATGGACCTGGATTTAACAGATGTGTCAATTCCACACAAGATACTTGTGTCTGTATTTGAGCAGGTAGGGACGAGTCTTGACTCAGTTGCATGTGTGTTTCTGTTCCGTCATTACAAGTTTGGAATCCTAATGTGGGAAAAAATATGAACTCTTTTAATTGTAATTATAAAAAAGACGCTATGGCATATTACGTTCATTTCATTTTGAATGCAGTAAGGAGAATGTTACTGCACTTGGAATATAGTCGATATTAGATCAAAATGTCGAAATGTGTAATCAGACATTAGAACCCATGACATAGTTCACGCAAATAAGATTTGCAGAACTAAAAAAGCGCATTTTGAGGAAATTCAAGATGCAAAAATGTAAGTATATTTTTACCATTCTTATTACCAACTAAAGAAAACATGCTTATCCATGGCCACTCTCATGCTCCCCTAGCTATTTTATGACCTGTATGGCGTCTATCGGTAGCATAAATCCGAAACTTTGTATCAACAAACGTTAACGCGGAAAATTGCAAAGCAGCTGGTGTGTGGCAATCAATTCAGTCGGCGGAAATAAGAATTCTTTGTCGTTTTTGTTTATTGGCTATAAGGCTCATATTTTTCTTCAAAAACATTTAGTTTCAACTTTTACCATGATTTTATTACTTTCACTTATAAAACAATACGTATCTGATAGATATCCGATAGCCCTTGCCTTCACTTTGCTTTTCTATTTTTTTTATACCCAAGAGAGCACTGGTCATAGTCTAAATATTCCATTAACATTTCTCCTGAATAACTGTTAAAATGATCAGAACGGTATCTTCAATAATGTGTCTCTCACTTTTGTTGTGGACATTGCGAATATCACGTTCATTCATTTGCTTGTTTGAAAGTTTCATGTATGACTCAGTAAACTCGTCCAAATTGTCCACTTTATCATCTCTACTTTCAAATAGACGAAACAGCTGTTAGTTCATCCACAAACAAATTTATAATAAACTGAAACCTAAAGTCTACTACACAATTGTACATGGTCTGTTTACAAAGTAGTTTCTAAAACACTATATTATTTTTAGGCACCCGTGTCTTGCACGTGCGTGGAATATGAAGGTGTTCAGTATCGTAGAATACTGCACGATTCTGACAATATACAGTTAACAGAAAAAAACGAGTATATAATAAATATATATATCTTGTGTTTTGGGACTAAAATACATTGTCTTGATCACGTATGAAATATAAATATCTTGTCTTAATCCTTATATAAGAAGTAAACAATTTTGATTCAGCTCCATACTTCCATCTACTCATGTTATGTGAGCCTTCATTCACAATTTGTCTGTGTGATGCGAGCTCTCATGCACCATTTATCCATTGTAACAAGATAACCGGGTGGGATATTTCGGATTAACAACAGAACACGTTTTGACGACACATATATATGATTTAATGTGGCGATTTATATGAGTAGTGGATTATGAAGATGTGTGCGTATTTATAATCCAAATATTGGATCTATTTAACATAAAAACGCACAGTTTCAAAGATGGAAAAAATATACAAATAAATTTAGTTCAGTAACCCTAAAATACAGGATAAATGATTTCACAAATGATTCAATAATGGAAAGATGAATATAGTTCACTCAAATAGTAAACAATGTAAGTCTTTACACATAGTAAAAAATGTATTCGCTCAGGTAGCGAAATTATGTCACTAAACAATACAGTCTATCCTTCTAGTCCTGAATAATACACTGGGTCTTATTAACCCAAAATTAGCATACAGCTAAAAATACATGTGTGGAGATGCACTCCGTCACACGTGCACCTTATCCGCTCCACAGCTCCTCTGAATCAATTTCACAACCAATATAGACTCCGGACCCTCGGAATACTATGATCACTTGAAACATTAGACCCTCCGGACACTTGAAATATTAGACCCTCCGGTCCCCCTGGTCCTTTGACGGCTCTACAGCTGGGTCACCTTAGTCCCTCTGGACGCTCCGGCACCTTAAACGCTCCGGACACACGGACGTTTCTACCCTCTGACAACACCGGACACCCCGGATATTCCTACCATCAAAAACTCACTCACTCACTCAGCCCTACAGCTGGGGTTGTGCGAATCCTTTTAGCAGGCCGCTTGCTGACAAAACCATTAGTATTGTAAAGGTCCTTTACATGTAGTAACGTATTTATACCTTTAGAATTTTCGTTATTCTTTATCAAAGGCACCTTGCACGTGTGGCACAGGACGAATCGTACTCACGATTTCGAAATACATAGACCATATTATAATCATCCTCGGGTATCGTTGTACAGAGAAAAAGAAACGAAACCCGAGTACATGTATTTAATTAACAACATTTACACCATTCCGTGACATCCATGTCATGCTAGCCCTCGCACTATTTATCCATATTCTGATAGTCCTCATGCACTATTTCTTTATATCCAGGGAGTCGTCATGCACCATAGAAAAGATAACTCATTACCTTAAATTGTTTTAAATGAAGCCGAGCTTTATTTTCCTAATTATTAATTTCTGTTTAGCTTATTATATAGTCCGTCTAATTTTGTTGGTGGGATAAATTGTAACGTAATATAAAAGAATGCCTCCGGGCAACAGCAGAACTATTGTGCATATACTTAATTTCTACAGTATATCGATATAAATGCATAGAGTAACGGAGTACATTCTAGCAATATTTTGGATAAATATTTTCACTCAAACTCTGACGGCTAAAGGCCATACGTAGAGTGGAGACTGCATTACAGAGCTGTTTAAAACGGGTATGTCGCGCCTTCAGCCATATAGAACTACTTTTGACCTTGAATCAGTTTTATACCATCCCCATATTGCGTGCACAGAAGCCTTACAATCAATCGAATTGTCGCAGACTTGTCATACAAATGTGCGCAATAGCTAACAACTAAGCTATTGGATAGATAAGAAATCTTTTATGATTTTCGTGACAGAAATTATCATTACTTTAGAATTCAGGATATACAAACATACACATTTAAAATACTATAAATATCAGGAAAACGTCTCAGAGACTTTTCTCAACACAGTTTAGTGGAACTAGGATGGAATCATTGTGGACGATGCTTTGGAAAATAGAAAATCGGGGCCACCACAGCGTTGTATAATCTGAGAAACTCAAACAATATTTCAACATCAATTTAAGTGTTAAAAACACTTATCGACAACAAAACATTTGTTTGTCCCCACTATATTTCATTGTCATTTTAAAAACGTGGAATTTTCTCGGAAATAAACGTAACCAAAAGATGAATTGAGTTTGGTTTTTGATGTCCCGTTTACTTGAAATGATACATTAATTTATAGAAACAACTTTTTTTTGTGGTAAAGTTGTTGTTTGAACCATTACAGATAAGCAAGTAAGAACAACTTACAAAAGAAATACTACCACATTATATATAGTGTTTTGAGAAGAAACCAAGACAGATGTTGCAAACTATTTTCGCCTTTGGAAGTGAATACGAGTCTTTCAGTATACTGTGTTGATTGAAAAGGGCATATTTAAGTTTAAATTTGAAGGAAAAACGCCCGTGATCTTTTTTGATTAAAAAAAAAACAAACTTCTCTATCTCTCAGCAGCAATACAATATGAATAGTAGGATCATTCTGTCTCTATTGTCTGGTGTGCATGTGAGTGTGTGTTTGATAGAAAGAGTGAGTGTCTTCAAGAGTGTGCCTGTGTGTGCTATTAGGTGTGTACTTGTCTGTCTCAACACCATGTCATTTGCCATGTTAAATTTTCATAGGGACGAATTGCACATCTGCTACAAATATTGCCGAGCAAGAAATATGACACAGAATGTATGAGTTGTGACAATGTTTAGAACAATATTTGTATCACTAGTGTAATGGAGCAGAGCACTAAACATTAGTGAGTTTCAAATAGCGTGTGGAAAATACTGCGTGCATTTTCTTTATCACCGAAGGCTAGAATTCTGGTTTCTAGATCATTTTGGTCATCCATTTTAGATCGCTGAACAGTGTCATTTAGATCGATGGGAAGATTAAACGGTAACGTAATATTGAATGCACTTTCTCACTTACAAATATTGTTGGCCCTGTAAACAAGTTCACTTTTAAACTATTATATCATATTGTACATTATATCTCCTCTTATCTTGCCATTCAGAACTTAGGCACTGTAAATGATGACGAGGGAACTTTCTAATTCCAGGTCTTTATCATTTGTTGTGAGGCAGTTATTGAGCTGGTTGAGTGACAGAACTTGCCAAATACAGCATCGATATTGCAGCCTTGAAGGAAACCGCCTTGCAGGAGAGGGCAAACTGTGTGAAAAAGGCGTTGGCTACACATTCTTTTTGACTGGAGGAGGAAGTGAGGAGCAGTGTGAAGCCGGAGTCGGATTTGCGGTGAAGTAAGTCGTTGTTAGCAAGCTAGCTACACTTCTAAAGGTGTGAACAACAGGCTTCTGACCATGAAACTGCCCCTGTCGACTGGAAAAAAAGCATGTCACGATCGTCAGTGCCTACGCACCAACCATGACCAATCGGGAAGAATTAAATGACAAAGTTTATGAAGAAGTATACGGTATCGTAACCTCCTTTCCCAAATCTCACAAGCTCGTTATCCTTGATGACATCAGTGCAACATCTTCTCGGAAGGTGTCATTGGAAAGTAAGGCGTCGTCCGCTGAAACAGTAATGGTTTTCTGTTGCTTCAGAACTGTTCATTATCAACACTGTATTCTGTTTCCCTACTCGAAACAGGACGAAATGGATGCATCCTCGATCTGAGCACTGGCTGTTCTCTCATCGACTACGTGATATTTAGGAAGAGGGAAAAACAGGATGTACTGGTGACCAAGTCCATGTGTGGCGCATATTGTTGGACTGACCAAAACCTTGTAGCCTCCAAGCTAAATATCCGTATCCAACCTATGAGACGCCCGCAAGTCATGAAGATTCCAAAATGGCTGAACATCGCCAAGCTGAAGAACTCCAACTCCAAAACGGCCTTTGTCAGCACTCTATAAAACCGTCTTTAATCTACCCCTTTGGACACCCAGAATGTGGAGGCAGCCTGGGCGATTCTTTGAGAACTGTTCTACAACATCGCTACAAAAGATCTTAGGGCCCTCCTAAAAAAAGCACAAAACGACTGGTTAGATGATAACTGCGACATCATCAAGCAGTACCTAAAGAATCCAAAGCACGCCTGAAAGAAAGATGCCTTATATAACATCTGAAGGACTGTTCAATAGAAACTCATGAAAATTCAGTACCCTTGGCTGAGTGGCAAAGCTGATGAGGTCCAAAGCTATGCTAACAAGAATGATATGAAGACGTTTCATGACGCGCTGTATGAAGTCTATGGTCCCTTATCATCAGAATCATCCACTCTTCTCAGTACGAATGGGGATACGCTGATCATTGACAAATAGAAGATACTCGAAAAGTGAACTGAACACTTCAGCTGCGTCCTGAACCCCCAACATCCATTAATGATGAAGCCATTTAATGAAACAATGAATGACCCACCAAACCAGTTAAAGACGCAGAAAGCGATACGTTTGCTCTCTAGCGGCAAGGCTTCTGGGTCAGACGTAATCCCAGCAGAGATATACAAGGAAGGAGGTGAAGCTTTGAGTCAAAAGCTCCATCTGTTGTTTCAAGTCGTGCGGTAGAAAGAAAGGATCTCACAGAAATTCAAGAATGCAACTAGAATACACCTACATAAGCGTAAAGGAAATCATCAGGCCTGTGATAACCACCGAAGTATCTCTTTGCTCTTCATCATAGGCAATTTACTCGCCAGGACTCTCCTTAACCGACCCACATCACACCTTGACCAATGACTCCTACCATAAAGTCAGTGTCAATTACGGAAGGAGCGTGCAACCATCAAGATGGTGTTCGTTGCTAGGCATTAGCAGGAGAAGAGCCAGGATCATCACATACAAAAAACAACAACATAAGAGATAGGAACGCGGACCCAAAAGAAACTATCTCTTCAACTTTTAACATATAACCACACTATACTTACAATCATACTACTACAAACAAAACACAATATACTCCATACCAACACATATTGGAGAAGGAAAACTTTATATGTAAAGACATACTCCCAAAAAATTACAATCGCTAAACATTCCAAACAGAAACTGTCACAAAATCAAATATGAGTCAGTGTTTATAGTCTCCCCAATAAACTCACATACAAACACACATTATAATAGGGAGGTGGGTTTTCTTAGGAAACACACACACACTATTCTGCCATTGAGTAGTATCTTTTATCTAGAGATATGGTTGGCTCTAAAAAGGGCTGTTTTGTTTGATCCAGTGCACCTGGTTAATGTCCGCACCTCCCAGACCGAGCACCACAAAACAATCTTAGCCTCCATCTATCTCCGGCACGACGATTAATCGTGATGGGGAGTGATGAGGGGGTTTGAATGACTTGAGAATCTCAATCTTCCGTTTGATTGATTCTGAAGACTCTTTACCTCACTACTCTACGCTGTGTTTGTGGATGTTGTTGTTGTCGATGAGGCTCCCATTCTTGACGCTCTCTCTCCAACTCCAGGTCTCAGTTCTATGCTTGAGGGACAGTAACCCTGTGTGGTGCTTGATGGTGTTGCGGAGGCGGCGAGCATTTCCAGTTGCATCTGGAGCTGTAGCAGTTTCTTTAGTCTGCTCATTTTCGGGGTCGTTGATCAGTAAACGATCAGTAGCCAGACTGGCGAAAGCTCCGATTTATATTCATGAATCACGGACGTGGAGTAAACAAACATTTTAAAAAAAGCTACAATTTAACACAAAACCATAACATCAAAAACATGGACCACGCTGACCTAAAAGAAAATCTTTTTGTCAACTTTTTACATACCAACAAACTATTATACAACGAATACATACAACCATACAACAGACCCACCAAACACATACACTATCATACAAGCAAGGGTATACAGTATTTACATATAATAACACACACTAGAATAAGGATATATTTTTTTCTTAGGGAATACACACCAACACACTAACATACAAACAAAAATAGTTTTGGAAAATGTGTAGCATCTCTTTTGGAGAGATCTGAATGCACTGAAAATGTTTTATCTCGGTTGTATTTGGCAATCTCTTAACGTCTGTTAGGAATGCCACGTCTAGCTGCAGAATTTCCTACGGAAAAAGACCTGCTTCTGTGGAAGGAGAAGGAGAACTGCTTGGTGTCCACTCGGCAATCCACAAAATCTGTCTCTTCTTTCTGTTCTTGTAGTTGTTGCTGTTGGTGTCTCTGCTGCCTATCTCTCTCTGTCCACATTTTCACGTCTTGCTTCACTTATTCTCTAAATGTCTATTTTATCAGGTCTTGCGCCACACTAAGCATCCTAACATTCTCTATTTATCCTGGCATCTGAATCAAGTTCTGCCTGACACGATGCAAATGCACGTGGGCTTCGCTAAGTTTGGCTAATTTCGAAGGCATGTTACTGGTTGACTAGTCAACAGTGGATGGTCAGACTGGCGACGGCACCGCTTTAATTGTCTCAAGCGCGGACGCCATGGAAATCATCCCTTCAGTTTTGTAGGAACGGCATAGCTAACATAATCCAGAGGGATAGAGAGAGGTTAAAGATCATATATTCATATAATGTTATTTTTAAAATAAAAAACAAAGATACACTAATTTTTAAACAACGAATTAATCTTTTCTTCACAGCAAGAAACATGTCCAGTACATAATAAGCAAATGAACATTTTTGTTCAAACAGGAACTTATTTACAAGGTTGACAATGTTGCGGAGTCACACTCCACTGCCACTGATTTGCTTCTTTTGGCGATATATGCACACTACCTTTCCTGACTGTAGACAAAAGATAACTATGATGTTCACAAAACCACCTTTCTACTTTATCGTCGTTTCTAGAATATTTACTGTCAAAATAAATCGATAAATTTTATAAGGGATATCTAGGACTTCATTTAAAATACATATAATATTGTCCACACACCATGGAATCTGTACCGTGTCATTTCACATTATTTAATCAAATCGTCTTTGCATTTCTTCTCATAAAGTCGACGATGTCGTCTTTAAAAGGTGGTAATCCATAAGAATAAAAATAGTGCACACTGTGATCGTTGAAAAAAATAGATGACTGTCGTCAGTGATGATGACATATGCTTGAATGTCTTTAGGTTTGCGATGAAGAGGTTTATCTTTATCGCACACGACTGGATTCCAAGAAGCGGTGTACAAACTCCTTGTCAAAAGGCAATGATGTTCCCAGGTATCAATTTTTTATATTTTGTTTTGATAGGTAATGATAAGTTGTTAATTCAATCCTGATTCTTTCCTTGAAAACCTCTGTCGAGTAAATTAC
Source organism: Sinohyriopsis cumingii (assembly GCA_028554795.2). Classification (NCBI taxonomy): domain Eukaryota; kingdom Metazoa; phylum Mollusca; class Bivalvia; order Unionida; family Unionidae; genus Sinohyriopsis; species Sinohyriopsis cumingii. The sequence continues at coordinate 11,473,320 of CM068830.1, forward strand.
TCTACTCTTTTTCTCTGTACGCTGCGGAAGGAGAGATTCGATGCGTTGGAATTCAGTGGAGCGGAAAAAGAGATTTTTTAGATATGCTCGTTCAGGTAAGTATCCATGCTGCTGCTAGCCATTTTGTTATTCAAATACAAATCCACTCCGCTGAAGAAGGAATGTATGTAATTGTTGACGTGAGCTACGTTGGCATTTCCGTCTGGATTACTGTCGTCCACTTCGAGAGCTTTTCACCTGAAGTGTAAGTAACTTATTCAGAGCTATGTAATCTTCGTCTGTCCTTTGATTTCAAATTTGATAGGAACTGCGTTAGTCAAAGATGAGACGGGATAAAATTCTACCCATTGGGATTATTGCATTGTCATCCTTGTAGGTGTCATGGCAAGCAGAGCCAGTTCTGATTTGTAACATTCGCAAGATACTCGGTGATTCATTTTTGTGTTGTTTAGTTGTTAAAGACATCGAAATCTCTGGCTGATCATTTGTCTTAGGTTTTATCTCAGCATATTTATGAGGTCCTCTGGAGGGTTTTTGTCGTCTCTTTCTGCCTTGTCCTTGCTGTGGCATGACGGAAGAAAGAATGCCTTGGTCTGCAACGCATTTATAGTGGTTTCTCGGCGACCCAAAATGTATTTTCTACTTTGAAGCAAGACATTTTTGCCTGCCTTCAAGAAGGCTTGTTTTTGGATTTGGTTTGTCGACGATGACATTTTGGAGAAATTCTTTTCTTTGCGGCATCTTTCAACGCTTGCAATCCTTGTGAAACCATCGGTTTCAATACGGGAGCTACCGATCAAAACGCAGATATCAGTTTATCTCCTAAACAATGTCTTTGCTGTCGAGCGACTCCTCGATACAAAGGATAAATAGCGAAATCAAGTTGGTTACTTATTCCTTATTCCCGATTCAATAAGGAATAAGTAAACAGTTACCGATTCAATAAGGAATAAGTAACCAGTTACCGATTCAAATATTTTCACATACATTTTAATACTTATTCCTTATTCACACGTTTTTTTTTTTAAATTTTCTTATTCATTATTCCCAATTCATTGTGTAATTGGTTACCAATTAATTAATGCAGATGAAAGCTTTTTAGGGCAGCGGTGTAATTCTAACCTGATTGGAGAGTGCTAATATGAACCTAAATATAGACAGATCACTGACAATATGTAGGAATCGTTTAGGATATTGATAGGAATACGTGTGTTTTGTAATATGATATAGGATTAATTAGTTGTGTTAGGCATTTGGGTCGCGTCTTATGTTGCATAGCGTTAAATATTAGTATTCGGGTTCGAAAAGCTTACTAATAACTCAAGTAAAAGGGAAACCACAAAAAAACATACAAGTGTGAACTTTGGGATTTCTCGTGTGAGGTCGTCATGTCCTTAGAGGAGAATTATGTGGAGTATTTACGAGTTTAAGAAGCCTTCAGTTGACTTAGCATACTTGTAACCGATTTCCAGAAATTGGGGTTATAAATGGGAATGGAGGGCAGGTTAAGCACATGACGCAAGAAGATGATATCTTACTTATACAGTTTGGTCGTTAAGTATCATCATTAAAGAGAGTTGACGAGGACCTTTCATGAGATGTTATCTCTAGAAGATAGTGTAGTAACGAAAGAAGTCCTGATAAATTTCGTTTAGCCGATTTCGAGAAATCAGCTAGATAACGGAGGTCTCGTACGACACATACCATAGGATTATAACATAAACCCTTCTTTGACATTTTACCTCTAGGGGATAGAGATCCGTCCACAAAAATATGTCCGAACGAATTTCTTAGAGAGGGAACAGCATAATAAGGGACGCCCTATGGGTATCTGGTATTACCCCACCCCCACCCCCGAAAAAAACCAACAAAAACAACAACACACAAATATTAATATACTGCATCGATAGTTTGTACTAATTGAACGCCTGCTAAGAGAATTTTGATTTCAACGTTTCCTGCATATTATCTAACTAGGTACACATTCCAAAAGTTTTTTTTTATGTTTATAAAACTTCGTCGAGACGACTTTGAGAAATCTACTGCTAGATGAAAGTCGAATAAGACACATGAGTAGTATATGGGGACGATTCAGAGACAAGAGGGACTTTAATGTTAAAATAGTGAGTTTGCCCTTTGGCGACAATGGGAATTTAACATGGGGAGCACAAGATAGGCATTATAGCGACAAGGGGAATTTAACATGGGGAATACAGCACTGGCATTATAGCGACAAGGGGAATTTAACATGGGGAGCACATGATATGCATTATAGCGACAAGGGAATTTTAGTGTTAAAATAAGGGGCTTGTCTTATTGCGACAATGGAAATTTAACATGGGAAAATTTTGAATGCCTTATAGCGACAAAGGGAATTGAACATGGGAATATATGGTGGGCCTGTATAGCGACAAGGGGAATTGAACATGGGAATGTATGGTGGGTCTATATAGCGACAAGGGAAATTTGACATGGTGAGTCTGTATAGTGTTATGGAACAGGAGAGATTTATAGAACACAACAGACATATAAAAAAAAAGAAATGTAGGCATGAAAGGGAATCTCTTTTCGAGGCACTGGAGTGGCCCTGAAAAGGGCCTTTGGTTTTATGTTAACATACCATACGTTAACATAGAGGGCACTGCTTAGGTCTCCTTCTTGTCCTTAAACTCTGTCTTACTTCGGGACCGTAGATCATCACTCTCTTTAAATAACCTTGTCTTTCTACGTAGATTCTTCTTTTCCACACACATGTATCCGTCATCTTGACAATAGTCCACGTAGATCGGACGTACATGGGTAAGTCCGTTCTAAACATCATTGAAGACACAAGAGTAGAGGATTCCACGTCGGTCCACATCTTGGTGACGAGAACAGGTGAAGATATGCAGCGAACTGCTAGTATTTATAGGGAGAGGGAGGATCGAAACGGATTGAGCTGATTGACCAATCCAAACACGCGTTACAAAATTCAGTCACCATTCGTCCAATCGGAAAAGAGCAGTCCGTGACGTCACATTCCCTATATAGAGACTTTAGCGTTTGTGCGCAGTCAATCCATGCGACACAGTGAGCATAAACATGACGGAAACTCAGAAGAAAATGAATTGGGGTGCATCGACCGTGGAGACTACCCAAGTGAACCCGGATTTACTTCCAGAAGAGATGAATTGGGATTTTGTGGATTTTCTTTCGCAAGAATTTGTTCCTGAACCGGTACCTTCGTCACCTTCTCCTTTACCACACGTGGAGAATTTTAAACAGAGACATAAAGAAGAATTGGAGAAATTTATACAACAGCAAAAGGAAGCGGAACAAGCTTTTCTCCTACAACAGCAAGAAGAAGAGGTAAGAAAGAAACAAGAAGAAGAAGCAGCCAAGAAACAAGAGGGGGAAAGTCAAACCGTAACGGTACTGTTAGACATTTTAGCAGAGTTAAGTAGTCTGAAACAAATGTATCAGACTTCTTTATTACGACCGAAGAGAAAAAGACCTTCCCGAGCTAAACAATCCAACCCTGTGACAACACCTACCATACCACCCTTAATAATTTCTACCAAAGCATCATCATCGACAATACGCAGTCCAGAAGTAGGCCTTGGCCGTGATAAAGGCTTAAGACAGTTAAAGTTGATTGCTTCGTAAGTTTGTTGTTTAAAACTCACCAAGACACAAAGGCACTTTTCAGGGACACCAATATCTCTCCAAAGGAGATAGTATTTCAATAGCCAACATCAATTAAAACTCAAAAATAACTTTCTTTACCCCTATAGTACGTGTGAATGATTGAGTGCGCGAGTGTAGATTCTTATTCTAAAAATCAAAACCAAGAGACACTTACGTTTTATAGACTGTTTATTCTGATACAAATTGTTCAATCTAATTCACAACACCACATAGCACTTTAAAACGTTCATAGGCTTCTTCTTATTTTTCTTTCTTCACTCCATCTTTTTTTAAAAGAATATCTTCACTTTCACAGCTTTTCCTCCTCTTCATTCTCACTTTCTTCCATTCTTCTTTTTGTCTCCTGTTTCTGTTTCTTCACCTATCTGCTTTCTTCCTCTTCTTCCTCTTTATTACTCCCCTCTTCTTCTTGCTCCTGTTGTTTCTTAGGGCAATCTGGAGACCAATTCCTTTTTCTTGACAATGATAACAGGTATCTTGACTCTTGTCTCTTTTAACCCTTGTTTTTTGTTTTTTGACAGTCTGTACACTCTGAAGACTAATGCCTTTCCTTCTGACAGATATAGCAACTATCTTGACTTTTATCTCAAAAGGAGGGTGAGTAGTCCGTCGGCTGGTCTGAAGAAAATTTTCTGATGACCCCTCGCAAAGCTCTGATGAAAAGTTCGATCTGTCTAGTCTCGTCTATGTTCTGCTCGGTTTGAGAGTGAAATTAATAGTGGAAGGACAAGACACACACCCTTTATATACGCTGGTCTGTCATGGATATAAAGTAACCCATGGTGTTTAAACTTTAGTCATTTGACTTTTTGCAGTCAAGATGAAACGATTCAATTCAATAAAGAAGAAAGGAGCAGAAGAACGTAAGAGACAGAAACGTGATCTATCGCCTAGTATCCATGCTGAAGTCTTGACACAAATTCATGCCAGTCATTTTGAAGAGGACATGAGTGAACCAGAATCCAAACCCAGAGAGTCTGCACCTAGCCCAAGTTCACCACCCTTAGTCAAGCCTGAAAAGTACTATCACATTCGATAAACGGAAAAGCGCACCTCTAGAAAATTTAGAACCACGGCTTACAAATACACGATGAAATTTAAAGATTTCAAGACCGACGTACCACTGGAAAAAGCAGAAGAGTTCATCACCGAGATGTGGGATTCTTTGCTCACTACACTGAAGCGACAATGTCAACCCAAAGAAGACGATCGCTTGAGACTTTCCATACAACACGACGGCTTGAAATCCCGTGTTTGGATCGAGTTTAGTAGCCCTGCAGAATTGATCCCTTCCAAAGTCATGGACAAGATTCAATAAGTGAAACAATCCGATGACAAGTTTGACATCACCGATGGAAAAGCCACACTGGACATGACACAAGTCTCTCCTCCTCAAGGGACCGGACAACGCAAAAAGGTGTTATTGGTGAACGACCTTCGCAGCACCAGAAAGAGTCTCGTCCAAATTCACAACCCTCAAGACCACATTTGTTTAGCCAGGGCTATTGTGGTGGGACGAACTTATGCCAACAAGAACGACACTGCAGAATGGAAAAGAGCCTGGAAAACTATTCAAAAATCGAACCAAGCCAAACAACGAAGTGAAGCAGAACTCCTGTTACAACAAGCCGGCCTGTCCAAAGACACACCCTGTGGCATTCCTGAAATGCAAAACTCAAGAAGTGCGCGGACCTTTGTTGTTTCGAGGTCAAGACTTTAAAGACGGAAAATACATTCATCTCTATCATCACGATGAACATTTCGATACCATTATCAGTATCACCGCATTACTGGGATACGGTTATTACTGTGAGAAATGTGACTATGGCTATAACAATCAAGAGCAACACAAGCATTGTGGATCGAATGCTCAGGTTGTTTGGCCTTTCAACCCTGTCTGGACGAAGGACAAGAACGAGTGCATTGCCCTACTTGTCAGTGCACTTTTTTCAGTCCAGTCAGTTACCAACAACATCTGAAGACGCAAGGTTCACAGCAGAAAAGTGCATGTCAACTTCTGAGATTGTGCCCTACGTGTGGACAAGGCATACGTACCAATAGTGCCAAGTTTCAAGTATGTCGAGGAAAGAAACGATGTCACATTTGTCACCAAATCGTGGACTTGGAACACGAATGCTACATGCAAAAATGCCAACCCTAACAAGAGGAAAACGAGGACCACAAGAAGAAAGGGAATTTCATCATTTTCGGTTTTGAATGCATGCAAGAGACCGGCATTCACAGTCCTAATTTCTGTGTGGCTCACCGAGCGTGTGAAAAGTGCATATAATAACCTATCTTTAGTCATTTTCCTCACTGCAGTAATATTCCTGGAGGGCGTGAAAAAATCTTTCGAGGACCGAACACGCTAGCCGATTTCGCTCAATGGATCTTAGACCCCATCGACGAAACATGGAGCCAAGAGGACATCGAACGTTACGGAGATTGTCATTGTCATGCCACAGTGATGGCCCACAATTACTCGGGATACGATGGACAGTTTCTTCTTAGACACTATACGGAACAAGGTACCGAATGTCCTAAAGTCACTTTAAACGGAGCCAATATCATTTTTATACAAGTGGGACAAGTACAGTTTAAAGATTCAATGAGTTACTTGGCCATGCCTTTGAGTCGAATGCCAAAAACGTTTGGAATGACGGAAATGACTAAAGGGCATTTTCCTCCCTAATACCGAAGCCTATCAACATGCCGTTCTACCCCATTTGCCTGAGGCTCACTATTACGACCCCGACAACATGCGTACCGAAGAACGAGAAGCTTTCTACATTTGGTACCAGGCCCATGCCTTCGACCCTTTTGACTTTCAGGAAGAAATGTTAAAGTATTGTCGTTCCGGCGTGGACATTTTACGACGTTGCTGTGGAAAATTTCGAGAAATGTTCATGGAACACAGAGAGGTCCATCCTTTGAAAGAAGCTTGCACCATTGCCAAAGCATGTTCTTTAGTCTACCGACAACAAATAATGCCTGAAAACACCGTGGCTGTCATCAGTCCTCAATCGACCAACTATGTCAAACGTCAATACTCGGTCAAAGCCCTACGCTGGTTACATTACTTGTGCGACAATGAAGACGAATGGATTCAGCATGGCCGCAACGGAGGGGGCGAAAAGACCATCGGAACGTATTCGGTCGATGGTTGGGACTTAGAAAACCCCACGATTATGTACGAGTTTAACGGTTGCTTATTTCACGGATGTCCCATCTGTTACCCTGATCGTAACACTAAAAATCAGTTTTTACATCGAACCATGGAAGACTTGTACCAGGCCACTTGTCAGCGACGCTTAAAGTTAGAACAGCAAGGATAACAAGTGGTGGAAATGTGGGAACACGAATACAATCACCGTTTGAAAACCGATCCCAAGTTTAAACGCATCGTGGAAAGTTACCAGTTCACGGACCCCCTGAATCCGAGGGATAGTTTGTACTGAGGAAGAACCAATGCCACCTGTTTGCTGTACCAAACCGACGAAGAGAAAGGAGAATAAATCAAATACTTGGACGTGCGTTCGCTGTATCCCTACGTGTGCAAATATTGTCGCGTTCCTGCAGGGCACTCGCAATTGTTAACGGAACACAACGACCTGAACCACTTTTGACAATACGAAGGCTTAATCAAGTGCAAGGTTTTGCCTCCCACGGACTTGTACCATCCCGTGTTATCTCACCATTGTCAAGGCAAACTGATGTTTCCTTTGTGCCGTACTTGTGCCGAAACGTGCAACCAAGATCAACCTTGTCAGCACACCCAGGAAGAACGGGCCTTGACGGCAACGTGGGTCAGCGTAGAATTATTCAAAGCTTTGGAGATGGAATACTGTTAGAAGTGTACAAAATTTACCACTTTCCCAAGACACAACAATGCCACAAGGATGACCAAACTCAGAAAGGCATTTCTGACGACTACGTGGATGCTTTTTTGAAACTGAAACAAGAAGCCAGTGGCTATCCTTCCTGGTGTCACACTCCCGAAGACCAAAATACATTCAAAGAGAAATACTGGGCACAAGAAGGCATTACTTTAGACCACATCGAGAAAAACGAAGGCAGGCGATCGTTTGCCAAAGTGATGTTAAATTGTTTGTGGGGTAAAATGGCACAACGACCGTGTTTACCCAAGACGGAGCATTTGACAGAACATTCCCGCTACTTTCAGATGATTCACGACAAAACCAAATACATGAAACACGTGGACGTCGTTCGCGAGGATTTGATCTTAGTGAATTACGAAGAAGATCTGGACTTTGTAGAAGCCGACGAATTTGCAAATGTCATCATTGCGGCTTAAGTGACTGCTCATCCTCGCTTAAAACTGTACGAATCTTTAGAATTGTTATGGGGACGTGTCCTGTACTTCGACACGGACAGTTGCATTTACATCCATCACCCGAGTCAACTGCACCCTGAAATCGGAGACAGTTTAAGAGCCTGGACAGACGAGCACCCCGACGACAAGATTCTAAGTTTAGCGAGTGGCGGTCCTAAAAATTACGGCTACGAATACCGGAACAAACAAGGAGAAGTGCACACGACGTGCAAAGTGAAAGGATTGACTCTGAATTATCGTACCAGTCGAGTGGTGAACTTTGGCGTATTGAAAGAAGCCCTGCAGTCTGGAAAAGATGAACACTTTAAAGTGACCACCTGTCAGCCAAACAAGATTGTACGTTTACCCACTCACCACATCGTCAGTCGACCCTTGGAAAAGTCTATCAAATCGTGTACCAGAAGCGAGTGCGTCTTCCCAATCACTTTACTTCGCCTTATGGACATGTTGGTATAAAACATTGGTTGTAAGAGCATAGCCACACACCAGGATGATTTCGCCACAGCAAAAATCGAGTGAGAAACCCAATGAGAACTCCAAGTTCTAACCCCACCATTTTCCGGTCTTCCTGCCTGATTATTGTGACTGTGCCTGTCGAATTTAAACGTCTAAAAAATGGCCTACAGATAGGGAAGGATTACCTACTTCGAATGGTTTAGCTAGAACAGGATTTATCTACTTGGGACGTGAGACTGGATTGGTATACGAAGTACAGTGTTTCAGTTGTGGCCTGAAGTTACGAATGGATCTATGTATCTATACAGATTCATCTATTCTGGAACATACTCGATGGTCTCCGCACTGTCCTTACCTTTCTATGGCCTTTCCACCCATTACACTACGGTACAATTATGACGGTACCTTAGAGACGTTACCTTCCAAAACAAGACATAAAAAAGGAACGATGTACAAGCTTGAGACTTCATTGCGACTAGTATGAAAAGGAACCAAAGGCAAGATCGATAATCCATTGTGACTACCAAGACCAAGCGAACAAGATGAATCCTTTGAAAGAGACAACATTTCAGTTTGGGGATTGTAAAAAAGTTTTACCTTCCCCTAGTGTGACTAATATTGGATGGATTAGACCCATGCATTGCGACGGAAAATGTCCGGAAGGAAACTGCAAGTGTCCATGCCGTTACCATTGTAATTGCGTAACGGAGTTTGCAGACGAGTGCGACTGTGAGCCTTGCGATGGGACCGATGCTGTACGTTGTGACCCTAGCGATGCCGTAAAGAATCATGGGAACTTTGTTCTCACTACCCCTATCTTGGAAAGTAATGCTGTGCGTGTCAAACCTGATGGATACAAAATCGATGCCTTTGGTCATCGTGGACACTTTATTGGGTTTCATGGTCAATGTGGATATTAACCTTCACGTCTACCACCCTACGGATGTCATCCAGCCCTGAGCAAACTCCTGTCCATGTCATGCTTCCCTCATCGAAACGAACCTGTGAAAGACGAATATTCTTTCCCTGTGCGTTTGTCGAAGACTGCAACTTTGAAAATCGTTTTCAATCGTTGAAAGGAAAATGGCCTAAGTATCTGGGAGGACCAATCCCCAAAGAATTAGCCAGAGCCGGATTTGTCTACTTGGGCGAAGGGGATAAAAATCAAGTGCTTCAGTTGCGATGTATCACTTCACCACTGGGAACCGCAAGATTCAGCTTACCTGGAACATGCTCGATGGTCTCCCAGTTGTCATTATTTACCTTTAGTAGGACAATATCAGTAATCCCTGAATGGATACTTTACAAGAGAACATTCGTGCTTTGCCTGTGCAGTTGAGAGAACGCATTTACCGAGAACTGGTCAAAATACAAGTGAAACGTAAAGAACAGTTGCATCCGTTACGTCACCGGTGTTTGAATCATTGGTACCTGAATGCTATAAAAGGACTGATTCGTCAGAAAGTGTTTCATTGGTCAGACCTTCATCAGCTACTCCATGGTGTTAAAAAGGATTGGCTTGTTATTTACGATTCTATTTCTTACAATGTAAATATACTGCACCGAATACCAGAAGAAGAGTTGAAGAGTTACCAACTTCTTTTACGCAACGTCAACTTAGTGAAAGAGGAAACTGCTGAACGAACTGTGATCTGTAGGTTAGTAATTGAACCTTTTAGATTCGCTATTGGAGTAAAACCATGTCTGTGTAGACAGTACATTTCTTGTGACAGACAAAAGAGGATTTAGTATGACCTATTCATGGATACTTTACAAGAGAACATTCGTGGCTTGCCTGTGGAGTTGAGAGAACGGATTTACCGAGCACTGGTAAAAATTCAACTGAAACGTAAAGAACAATTGCATTCATTACGTCACCAGATGTTTAACCACTGGTACCTAAATGCTATAAGAGAACTGATTCGTCAGAAATTGTTTCAGTGGTCAGACATTGTTCAACACTTTGAGGTCGCAAACGATCGACATGTTCATTTTTTTTGTTACTTCAAGATAGACCTACTGCAACGAATTGAGGAAGAAAAGTTGAAGAATTACAAACATCTTTTATGTAACATCTGTTTAGAGAAAGAGGAAACTTCTGAACGAACTGTAGAACGAACTTTGGAGTGTAGGTTAGCACATGTGATTGAACAGATTCCGTGGAAGGAACTCAATGACCATATTCAAACCATGGATCATTACCATCAATTATTACAAGAACTGTTTCCGTTCAATTTGGGTCGACAAGTGGTGTGTGTCTTAGTGACTTGTTTTCTTGGATTTCGTTTACCAGCCGAATTCCTTGTGGACTCTTTACGAACAGTACTTACCACCCAAATGTCCTTAAATGGTCACGAAAGACTCATTTTGCTCAAAGCCTTGCGTTTTTGTCTGGATACTTATCGACCTCTACGGGAAAAAAAGATTCGTCAACTTTTAGCTACCGAAGATGTGTATGACGATGTGTGTGTAGCTTGTGACTTACACCCCCATTGGACAGATGTACGTGCCTGGATAAAAGGGGGTTTTGAGGCTTGGACCCAAGAAGTGGCCCAGTATGCTCGAGAGTTGTGATCCTTCCTTTCAACGTCCAAAGAAAAAAAGTCACTTTTCAACCTGTGTTAGTGACAGTACCAGAAGAAGAACTCGTCACTCAGGACAGGACTGTCGTGGACATTCCTAAAAGGCCCTTTCGGGAGGACACTTGTGTGACCTTACCCCCTGTTGAACTGGTCGGAACATTACCCAAAACATGTTGTACAGAAACTTGTTTCTATTCCACGTTGATCGTTTTCATGTGCCTTTTATCGTTGTACTTAATCTTTTGGCTTTTATGTATTTTTGTCTCTCGTGTTCATGTTTAAAACATACAGTAAATGTGTCCTGAAAAAAGTATACAAACTCTTGTCTTGTCTGTTTTCGTGCCACAAGTGACATTCCTGACACTATGGCTACCTCTGCTGCCTCTGCTCCCTCTTCCTCCACTGTCAAAGTCATCGACGAACACTTAGATCGTGCCAGTTGGGAGGCTTTGTATCTTCGCCATCCCTTTAACATGCTTACTGCTGGACCTAGCGGTTCAGGCAAAACCGAATTTGTCAAACCTTTGATCGAACATAAACATCATTTGATCGATCGTCCACCTCAACGTATCGTGTGGTGTTACAAAGAGTGGCAATCGCCGTACAGCCTCTTGCGAGAAAGTCAAGGCGCTTCCATCGGGTTTGTGGAAGGCATTCCTAAAGAAGACGATGCAATCGTGTCGGACTCCCGTCAAACCCATTTGGACATTTTCGACGACATGTTAGTAGAAGACGAAGAAGAAATTAAACTTTGGTTTACACGCAAAGGGCATCATCGTAATGCTAGTGTCATTTACATCACTCAAAATTTGTTTCAACAAAGTAAAGCCCATCGCACCATCAGTCTTAATGCACATTACGTGGTCTTGTTTAAAAGCCCTCGAGAGGAACAGATATACAACTTATCTGTAAAGTCCCGAAATATACGCTGGGTTTTACGAACCCCAAAATTAGACCACGGCTAACAAATTACATGTACGGAGACATTCCGTCATCAGTACACTTTGTTTCAGCTCCACGGCTGCTACAGTTCAGCTTCACAGCTACTACAGACTCTGGACACTAAGAAAACTTCGAAAGACTCGGAACACTCCGAACATTAGACACTCCGGACATTAGACACTTCTGACACCCCGGACATTAAACACTCCGGACACCCCGGATATTAGACACTTCGGTAACTACAGACACAGACACTCCGGTCACTCCAGACACACACACGCCGGTCACATACAGACACTCCGGTCACTACAGACACAGACACTCTGGTCAGATTGAGAGACACAGACACTCCGGTCAGAGACGCAGACACAGACACTTCGGTCACAGACGTTCCAGTCACAGACAGCTGAAAATATATCCAATACCGTATACTATACATGACACGGGCATAATAACGTAATGACGTTATACACGGCAAGTTATATAGATTACATTATCAGCACAATAATTACAAAATGACAGGTTAAAAAAACCTAATCTTGCTCGATAAGAATCCTACTATATTAAACAGTTTTTTGAGAAAATGTAGATTTTCATTACTAATATAAATCCCTTGCTAAGTAGAATACGAGAATAGAAATATGTGCATTATACTTCGTAAACCAAAGCTACATAGCAAAAATTAAAAAATAAACGTGGTAGTACAGTAGTTATAGCTTATAAACTAGAAATTAATAAACTTACATACCTCGACAGCTGAAGATGTGCAAGTTTTTGAAGCAGACTGCCGGCTGACAAGACTATTCCGTATTGTAAAGAAACTTACGTACGGTGAAGTATTTATACACAAACATAGTCTGTGAATTATATGCATTGGTTCGTCCCATCGATAACACTTCGCACGTGCGGCATGGGATGAACCGAACTCACTATTTCGAAATATGACTCAATATGCATAAATCATCCTCGGGTATCGTTGTAAAAAAAACGAAACCCAAGTACATGTATTCAATAAATAAAAGAATTTAATTCCGTGACAATACCTCACCCCTAAAAAAGTGGTAACACTTTTAGAAAAATCATGAAATGTGAACATAAACAATTGTTAAAACTTCCAATTTGAATACTGAAAGAAAATGATCTACTAATTACACCCTACTTAAAAAATCATCACCCACATTTTCCGATCCTCGAATCGCTTCGATCCGGAAACTATACGATTGCAAAGACAACGCCCAAAGCACCAATCTTGCATTGGTGACCTTTGCTTTGTTCAAGTATAAAAGCGACTGATGGTCCGTTTGTAAGGTAAACTCTCTCCCGAAAAGGTGCGTATGGAATTTTCCTATCCCTTATAATAAGGCTAGGCATTCCTTCTCAATCACGGAGTAGTTTTGCTCCCTAGGGAGCAATTTCCTACTTGCATAAGCAATGGGCAATTTCATCCCCTCTTGGTCCTGTAGTAAAATAGCCCCATGACCCGTATCGGACGCATCAGTCCTCAGCACAAAAATTTTGTTCAATTTTGGTAACTTTAAGATTGGTGCACTTACCAGTTTCTGTTTAAGAGCATTAAATGCTTTTTCCTGGGACACACCCCAGGGAACTTTATTCGGTTGCCCTGTCCTAATCAAGTCTGTTAATGGGCTGGCAATAGCCTCAAAATTGGGGATACATTTCCTGTAAAACCCAATCAAACCTAGGAAAGCTCATACTTGTTTTTTAGTTTCTGGTCTAGGTGCATCTTTGATTGCTCATATTTTATCTGGGCGAGGTTTCAACTGACCGAAGCCACTCACGAGATGTTCCAAACTCTCTAGGCTGAAATACCCTATAGTACATTTGGTGGGCTTGTCTGTAAGATTTGCTGTGTGAAGTCTATCGAACAGATAGCGTAATACCTTAACATGTTCGTACATGGGTATGTGTATAAACAAAGATAACATCTACAAAACTGTCGACGTTTTCCATACCGTTTAACAGTTTACGCATGAGACGAATGCATGACGCACCGGCGTTGACTAAACAGAAAGGCATAACTTTAAATTGATAAAGACCTTTCGGATTCGCGAATGCCGTTAACTCGCGGACATTACAGCGATTGGTATGTGTCAATATCCCATGGTAAGGTCTAATTTGGGAATGTATTTATGACCTGCCAAGTTCGAAAATAAACTTTCCATATCTGGCATTTGTTCTCCGTCGAACACGGTGATTTTGTTCTATTGCCGAAAATCAATGCAAAATGGAATAGCAGCTTATTTTTATTTGTTGGGAGAAGACGAACACTTGATTGCCTACATCAAACGTTTTACTCCGCGTTCCTCGGATGTAGTACTTCGCGTACCTACGACTAGAATTCGCGAGTTTGTCTTGCGTCATTCGACATGTACTCTCTAATCGTTCGCGCAAATCTGCTGCGTATTGGTAAGTAGTCTTGACTTCTTCGTCCGCGACTTCGTTTGTCCACAGTTCGAGTAAAATACGCATAGGACCATGAACTGTCCTTCCGTACAATAGTTCAAACGCGGAGAAGCCAAAGCTTTTATGAGGAACCTCACGATACGCGAACAGAATTGCGTTCAGATACCTATCCCAATCATTAGGTCTTTCCGCATGCATACTTCTACTAATAATAAGAACTTTGTATAGCGCCTAATCTTTACTGAGTTCTTTACAACATTAGACAACACATACAAGATAAAAAACATACATAATGATAAGATTACGAACACAAACACCATGAAATTAAAAAACATAGAAGAAACAAAAACATGCTGAGTTTATTTAAGGTAGGAAACATTATTAGGTCTTGAAGTTTGTTCCGTCGCAACAGTTGCTTCAACGTCCAGTTCAATTTCTCTACCAACCCATTGCACATAGGGTGGTAGGGTGTCGTGCGCAACTGTTTAAGGGACAACAACCTTCTAATTTCTGCCATGAGATCTGAGGTGAATTGAGCTCCACAATCCGTAAGAACCTCTTCGGGCACTCCGACCCTGCTGAACATATTATCAAGCGCTTCGGATACACGTTCGGTTTCAATCGATGGCAAAGCTATGGCTTCGGGGTATCTGGTAGCGCAATCTACCAGCGTCAAGATGTGTCGGTTATTCCGATCTGTATGTGGACAGATAGGTCCCACAATGTCAACGGCCACTCTTTTAAACGGAGTATCTATCAATGGCATTTGACCTAACGGTACTCTAGTTACCCTGCCCTTAGAGACAGTTTTCTGACAAACTTCGCACAAGCGACAGAACCGCGCTACGTCGCTATTGACACCAGGCCAATAAAATTCTCTTAATACTCTCTCTGTTGTTTTCTTCATGCCTAATTGACCCGCCATACTCGACTCCTGCGTGACCTCGAGTACATGCGACCTGGATTTATGGGGGACCACTAGTTGCAAGAACTTCATATCAAGTGTAGAATATTCCCTATACATTAAACCTTTTCGAGTAAGGAATTTAGAGGAACGCCCGTTCTTACACTTCCTCACGGTATCCGATAATGCTTTCTTTGCGTTTGCACGTAGAGATGCGTCACAGTTTTGCTCATTCTGAAATCTTCGCGGCAGATATCTGTAATGGCTTCCGGTAATTTTAATTTATGTAAAGGTTTGTTATTTTCCTTTACCTGAGCCCTAGCTTACAAAGCTTGGATGATCGGGAATCGGAAGTCTGACAGGTCGGGATCCTTGTACATTGCCAATCGTAAGTTAATAGATCGGAATGGCTAAGCACAACGCTTCCACGTTTTCGCTCTCTCTCTCTCTCTCTCTCTCTCTCTCTCTCATATTGTAATTTCATTTGTTCTTTCTTGTAACTGCATTTATCCTTCTTTCTCTTTTTCCCGCTTGTATTGTACTTAAATTCTAATTCCTTCACTTTTATTTCATAGTCTAATACAAACTTACTGATCAAAAGCAAAGCATTTTTATCCAAAACAATTCTTTTCTGCCAAAAGATGAACCAAAATTTTTCTTATTTCTTGTTTCGTTAAGGAAGCCTTTACCTCAGAAATATCGTATTTTCTGGAAAGTTGAATCAATTCATCTTTTTTTAAAGATCTTATTGTTTCTGGGAAGGATTTGACTGAAAGATTTCCACTTTTGTTGACGTTGTAGAAAATGTTGGTCGATTTCACTAAGACTTCAAACACATAGGGAATTCAAATAAAAAAGACAACAACGTTTTCTAAAATATCTTAGCCAAAATTCAAAATCCCGAATGAGCCCCCAATTCTTATGTTACATGTTTAGGCTGGAATAAACAGCATCGCAAGAAAGAATGAAAAAACAAACTTTGAAAAATTTAATAAAATAATTTATTTCCCTGGGAAAATGCTGTAAAAACAAAAGAATAAAAACTTACGGTTTTAAGAATCAAATCCAAAAAAAACAAACTCCAAGAATAATCCACGAATAAAAGTTTAGAAGTCATAATAATAAAATGTTTTGATGATTTCAAGTTCGAGTCCCGACGAAGAATCCAAGATGGAAGGCGATGACGTATGCTGTATCCTGTTCAATGTTGTTGTCTTCTGTTCTTTGTAGAAACACAAGAAATAATCTTCCTGTTTTTGAAATGCCAATAATATTTTTACGAAATATCTTATTTCAAGAATTCTGTATGAGCACAACAAATATTTCCAGAGAAATGAATTAGTCTTTTAGAATCCAAATAATCTGAAGAAAAATTAACATATAATTCCAAAACTGGCTACAACAGAGGGAAACGACTTGACATCAAGCGTTTTTAAGCCCAGACTGTGAGATCGATCTCTAAACATCACTATTTAATCTAAATAATCCGCAATTTTGGAAATGTCTAATTGCAAAATAGAGGATAACGTGATCATGTTTATATATAAAATATCACGTAGCCCCTGTGTCCTTATTACTCCGAGAATAAAAGTTGTTTACTTCACTAAAAGCTATTTACAAGTTGAGGGTCATATATCGAAAACAGCCACGATCTCAACCTTATTATTCCCACAATACAAATAAATAAAAAATAACTTATTGGCTTGACTGTTACTAATTTTGAATTAAGGTCGAGAAACAGGTCAGCTTTATGTTTACAAGGTCAAACTATTTTCTGGAAAAAATAATATTTCCTACTAAACGAAACTACATTATTTTGACATATAATGACATTAAAAAATAAAAAGATTTTAAAGCTGACAAATAAATAAATAAGCTATAAATTAAGTCAAATATAAGCAACAGTGCTCCAACAGTGGGAAAATGTTCACGAAAACTAGTCGAGCCGATTCCGAGAAACGTTTGGCTGTATAACGGATTTGGGTACACTGCCTGCCGTAAGAAAATTATATTTTATGTATACAGTTGTGACATTACGATCACTCTTTGAAGAGTTTTTAAAGGGAACCTTCCTTACGATTTTATCTCTGTTGGACAGAGGCGACCTAAGAAGGACGTCCTGACGAATTTCGTCGATAGGAATCAGCGAAATTAGCGGCTTCCTATGGTTCTTGGGTATGAAAACTCACGCACAATGTGGACAGATTCGTTAAATATTTGTAATATTTAAACCCCTTCAAAAAGGAATTTGATTTCAACGTATCTTCAGCTATATCTAACCCGGTATCGTTTCCAACATGTGGACAAGTTTTTAAAAATTTGAAAGCCGATTTTGAGATTTTCTCGGTTAGAAAAAGAATATATATATATATATCAACTTATGCTGTAAGAAGATTTTACATCACGTATATAATTGGGAAATTATGTACCCCCATTATAGAGTTTTGATATGGACCCTTCATTGATATTTTATCTCTAGAAAATAGAGCCCACCTACAAAGGAAGTCCTGACGAATTTCGTGGAGATGAAATAGCAAAATAATGGGCGCCTCAGCGGGTATCAGGTATGAATAACACGCAAATGTGTATAAACTGTATCTATTGTTTGTACTTATGGGACCCTTACTTAGAGGATGTTGATTTCAACGCCTCTTATACTGTTTCGAAATAAGACCCCTTTCTAACAGCAGAAAAACTTTAAAGAAAATTAGTTAAGCAGATTTCGAGAAACTAAAGAAAGGAAGTCGAGAAGATCACATGCCGTTAAGATTATATATATGTGGGCCACATTACATCCACTCTTTACACAGTCTTGACATGAACCCTCCATGAATATTTTATCTCTAGGAGATCGAGTCCACCTACGAAGGAAGTCCTGACGAATGTCGTGGAGATGAAACTGCAAATGAAGGGGCGCCTTAGGAGGTACCATCTGTAAAAAACACGCAAAATGTGGATCAAATTGAGCTAAAACTTGATCTAACTATAAAATGACTTGGAGGACTTTGATTTCATCTAGTTTGGAATCAGTTCCCACAGTAGGAAAAGTTTGTAGAGAATTTTTCGCATACAATACATACCGTTGGAAGATTTTATTCGATGTATACAGTTGAGACATTACGTCGTACCCTATTTACAATGGACGAAATCTACCTACCAAGGAAGTCCTAATACATTTCGTGAAGAGGAACTGGTGAAATAAGGATCATCTTGCGGATGCAAGTATGAGAAACACGCATCAATTGTATCAATAGATGTTTACTAACTGAACTTCTACTTAAAAACTATTTATTTCAAAGTCTCATCGGGAATGCCTAGCTATGTATGTGTTCCAACTGTAGGAAAGGTCTGATTAATATTTATTGAACCGATTTCACGAAATTGTCCGCTAGATCAAGGGGTTGGATACAATGCATGCATTATGAAGATTTTTTAAATACATTTTTTACATAGACACTTCTTTGACACTTAATCCCTATGGGTCAGCGTCAACCAACGACGAATTTGTTCCAGAGGAATCAGCGAATTGATGGGCACCCTGTGAGTACCTGGTTTGAAAAACATGCTCAATGTACATCTAATACAGGGATCTCAAACTCTAACCACCCTGATGGCCGCATTAGGGGATTTTTGAAGGCCCTAGGGCCTCACCATTTTTGTTGTCTCTCATGACACCTTGTGACACCAATCATTTAGCGGGACACAAGATATGGCCTTGCGGGTCGCGTGTTTGAGAACCCTGATCTAATATATCAATAATTTGTAGTAATTTGACGACTACCTAGGGGATTTTGATTTCAATGCATCTTGGACAGTATCTAGGTCGGGATCTGTTGCAACAGTAGGAAAACATACAATTAATTTGTCGAGCCTCTGTCAAGAAATTCTCGGCTAGAGAAATGTGGCCGGTACAGCACATGCCATTAGAATGTCTTATTTTACGTATCAAGTTGGGCCCTTACGTCCCCTCTTTAAGCATCTTTGACATGGGCCCTTCTTTGATACACATACACACACAAATATATATATATATATATATATATATATATATATATATATATATATATATATATATATATATATATATATATATATATATATATATATATATATATATATAGAGAGAGAGAGAGAGAGAGAGAGAGAGAGAGAGAGAGAGAGAGAGATAGATAGATAGATAGATGTAGAATCGAACCACGAAGTATGCATTAACAAATTTCTTCGAGACGAATCAGAGAAAAAAGAGGCGCTTTTTCGGTACTAAAGATGAAACACCCACCTTGAGCATAGATTATCTCAATACTGTACTAATTGTACCCTTACGTAGAGGATTTTGGTTTCGGTGTCTGTTGGACAGTATCTGGTTAGGGACCCATTATAACAGTAGAAAACATTTAAATGAGAATTTTCGAGCTGATTAAGATAAATAAGGAACTCATTGCTGTTGTTGGGGTCCGTTAGTCTCGAGAGACGATGTAACTGCGCCCATGAGAGATGTCCCGGTTGGTGGTTCTGCAGCGTCTGATGTGGCTAAGTAGTCCAGTGTGGGAGTCGCAGTCACTGCTGCACTTGCTGCACTTGAAGGTTGCGTCTGGCGTTGGTTGGACTGCTTCTTCTTCCTCTGTGATCGTCTTTCATCAGCTAGCAAGCGTTGCTTGTCCTCTCTGGCTTTCAGACCAGTGATCAGAGCATGTCGCCAGCTTGATCTGTCTAGAGCAAGCTCTTCCCAGATGTTGACATCGATTTCAAGGGCTTTCATGTCATGCTTACAGACATCCTTGAAGTGGAGATGTGGCCGTCCGATCGACCTTTTGCCAGAGGCGAGTTCCGAATTAAGAATGTCTTTGGAGATCTGTCCGTCATCCATCCGACGTACATGCCCAGCCATCTGATGCGGCGTTGGCAGAGGAGTGTGATCATGCTGGGAATCTTGGCACGCTCGAGCACCTCGTTGTTTGTTACTCGATCGCTCCAGGTGATCCCGAGTATGCGTTATGAGGCATCGCATGTGAAAGTCGCTCAGTCTTTTCTCTTGTGAGGCGTACATAGTCCAGGTTTCACTGGCGTACATGAGAGTGCTTAGCACGCATGCACAGAACACGGTGATCTTAGTGTTCTTGGTCAGCACGCTGTTGTTCCTCACTCTCTGCAACAACCTGGAGCGAGAGGCTGTTGGTGATGGTAGAGCCGAGGTACATGAACTGACTCACCACCTTAAGTTCGTAGTTGTTGATGATGATGCTTGGGGGATCCGCGTCCTGAACCATCACGTTTGTTTTCTTTAGGCTTATGGTTAACCCAAACTCATCGCATGCTTTAGCAAAATAGCAAAGCGGGCCACCAGGCGCTGAAGCTCAGCTTCTGTGGGGGTGGCTAGAGTAGCATCGTCTAATAAGAGTATGTCCCTGATGGTTACTTCACGCACTTTGCTCTTTGCCTTCACTCGTGCAAGGTTGAACAGTCTGCCGTGTGATCGTGTGTGCAGGTAAGTCCCTTATGTGGACGTCCCAAAGGCGTGCTTGAGCAGGACTGCGAAGAAGATGCCGAAGAGCGTGGAGGCAAGGACACAGCCCTGCTTAACTCCACTGCGGATGTCAAAGGGGTCGGATGTTGAGCCATCGTACCGCGCTGTGCCTTTGATGTCATCGTGGAAGGACTGGATCATGCTTGGTAGCTTTGGAGGACAACCAATTTTCGCCAAGATTGTGAAGAATCCATCTATAACGGTTAGGAAGAGGGGTCTGTGTTGTTCTCTGCATTTTTCCTGCAGTTGCCTGATAGAGAAGATCATGCAGAATGTGGACTTCTCTGCATGGAACTGTTTAGGATGCTGAGAAGTGATATGCCCCCGTAGTTGTTGCAGTCGCTTCTGTCGCCCTTACTCTTGTAAAGGGTTATGATGTTAGCGTCTCAAATGTCCTGAGGCACTGCATCTTCGTCCCAGCACTGGCAGAGGAGGTCGTGCAGGTGTGTGAACAGCACGCTACATTCACACTTGATGAGTTCTGCTGTGATGCCATCCTTTCCTGGGGCTTTAGCTAGGGACATTTTCTCTAAGGCCTTCCTTAGTTCGTCTTCAGTAGGTTTCTCGTCCAGTTCGGCCATGAGAGGGACATTTTGAATGGCGTCGAGGGCATTCCTGGTCACGTGGTTCTCTTTGGAGTATAGTTCGGAGTAGTAATCTTACCAAAGATCCATGTGGCTGTGCTGTATACATCCTGTCTGATGTGATCCCATCTTTATTTGGTACTGCCGTTTGGGGGTTCTGAGTCAATCGTCTTGGAAAGAGCATAGGTGAATTCCTCAGCCTTTTCTGGATTTGATGTCTTGCTCAGATCAATGCTTGGTTGATCCAAATGCCTAGAGCGGTGGATCTTCTTTGGCTGAAGCTTCATTTTGCAGCACACCAGGGAGTGGTCGGTGTCGCAGTCAGCACTGTGGAGGGTACGGGTAAAAAGCACACCATTCATGGCTGACCTTCTTGTAATGATCAAGTCCAGTTGGTGCCAGTGTTAAGACCGGGGATGCCTCCAAGACACTTTGTGCTGTGGCCTTGTCCGAAAGAATGAATTGGTGATGCTGAGTTCGTGGGACGAGCATATCTCAAGAAGGCGCTGCCATTTCTCATTCATCTTCACCAAACTTGCCAAGACAGGAGGGCCAAGAGTCATGACCGGCACCCAACCTAGCATTGAAGTCGCCCTGCAAAATCAAGGTCTCTTCCTTGGGAATTTTGTCGTTGAGCGAGTTTAACTGATCATAAAACTCATCCTTGTATCTGTGCACGATCTTAGTGTGGGAGCGTAAACGCTGATCATTTGACAGGCCCATTTGTGGTGTGGAGGCGGAGGGATAGCCGTCTTCCATTTCCTTGTTGGCAGAGTTCTATCATCGACAGCAAAAGGTTCCTGACAGCGAATCCAACACCAAACTCTCTGGCTTCATCTGCGCTCTTTCCTTGCCAGAAGAATGTGTAGTTCTTTTCTCTGAGGTACCCATAATCTGGTTGTCGTGTCTCCTGTAGTGAGGCAATGTTGACCTGGAGCCTTGCAAGATCGTCGTTGATGACTGAAGTCTTACGAACATCACTGATTATCTGGATATCATCTGAAAGCCCAGTCAGCATGGTCCGGACATTCCAGGTACCTAGCTTAAGGACTGAAGTCTTCTTTTTTATTTTGTTTTGTTCTTTCTTGGTGCAGTAGTTGCAGTCCGCTTGTCAGGTACTCGCGTACCTTAAGCCTTACGCACCAAGCAAGGCAGGCGAACTGTGGCGGAACGGCACGTTATTGGCTGGGGCTGCCCAGTTTGAGGGGGGCTGTAGCTGTCCAGTAAAACACGTTGGTCTCTCCCACCTTCAGAAGCAACGACTGGCGTCTGGCTCTAGGCCAATCGAACGGTGACTTATAAACGGTAAACTGCAGCTTCCCGTGTTGTGTCGATGCTGTGGAGCGAAGTCGAAGTGTCCTCTCCAGGGCGCAAGCCTGGGCAAGGTGGTATGGAGAATCAACCGTTGCCCATGCAACTGACCCCCCATCTCCATGCAGCTGATGAATCCAAGGGAAAGGACAAACCTTAGGGACTCCGTCTCCAGATTTTCTGTTGGGGTTACTCCATTAGCCTTTCCCATGAGAGGGTATAGTCGAAAGGCAGCGAAGAATTGAAATCGGAGTTTACCTTCTCCTAGATGGGCGACCACCCAAGGTTAACGAGCCCCATCTGCCCAAAGCATCTGGTTTTGAGGCGCTAGAAGCTCGCCTGTCATCCCTTCTCCAGTCAGTTTAAACATGTTCCGCCACTCGTGAAGGCCCGGAGCTGGATATGGTTGTCAGATGCAAGCCAGTGGGAGATTTCCAAGGGAAGTGGGTGCTTATTTCCCACATCCTTCCCCGGCTATGACAACCCTTCAAACCCAATGAGATCATTATACGATCGTTATAACGATGACCAATAGGATATTGCCTCTTCTATGCTTATCTAGATCCTACGGTTCTCGCCTAAATGACCACGTGATCGATCTTTCTTTTGAAAGATCGTACATATGGATATGTTTGACTCCTACAAGATATATTAACTGCATTGATCGAGAACAAAGTGATTACTGGGAAAGTCGTTATGGATACCCACAGTAGTGGAGTGTTAGAGCCATTTAGCAGATTTTAGTAACACTTTTCAAAAACGGTGTCTGATTAAATCGAATATATAAACATAGTCCCATTAATACCTCTTTACAGAGTTTTACATTGGCCATTCTTGAGTTTTTATGTCTGGTAATATGTATAAACCACGAAATAAATCTTGACGAAGTGAGAGGAATCACTGAAATGGGGGGGGGGTATTTCTGGGTATCGGATCTGAAAAAAACTTTATATGGCTGTCGATTGTATCGATATTGTGTAGCTACAGATACTGTACTGAGAGAAGTTTGATATCTTGGAGAATTCTGTCTATGGATATGCTCCATCCCTTGATAAATTTATTGAAAATTTATGGGGCCGATTTCTAGAGATATGAATTTCAATATATGTTTTGTATAACAAAGAACAAATGGAGATCACAACTTCAGTCCTTCTTTTGCGGTGGAGAACTAAATACTATTTTTCAATCTTCCGCCGCAAAAATGATTTGATGTCCACCCATGACACATACATGCATGTGATGCCCAACAAAAAGAACTTTTTAAGTCCTCATCCTCTAACATACGGAGAAACTCGCATCCTGGAAAATTGACCATGGATATTCGCATACTGGTGTCCAACAAAGCAAACTTCCTTGCCGTCTTAAATCACAAAGAAGTCGGTATTTTTTCGATTCCCAAATTTGCTTGCCTCACGTCATTGGCTATTGCTGCGGTGACCGCGGTGCAATTAGATACCATCATGTCCGCCTTTAGGCCCCTTAACTGGTGTGACCCTAAAATTCATCAACCGCCTGGGGAGACGTCGAGCATCATCACCAGCTTTAAACGGCTCCGAAACGCCCATCCCGACCCGGAACATCTGCCATGCCGAAGTGTACAAAGGTCGGCACTGTCAACCTTGGCAACTCGCAAAATTGCGTGACATAAAGGATGGTTTTGGATCGTAGGAAAAGTCGCGTACCATCGCCTTGCCCGACATGTCGGCTACTACACTCTATTCAGAAATTTCTGAAGGGCCGATAAGGATAGCAAATGAGCTCGATAACGACCTGAAGTCAGGTGCGCTGACGACGACGGATTTGTTTCTGCGAGGCTGTTTATTGAAACAGGTCAGATTAAGGAATGTAGGCCATACCGGTGGACAGCTTCAACGCCACGAGAGATAAACACAACGATCTCATAAGCGCATTAGCGAACACGCACCAGTACATGATAAAAGTCCAGCTACTGAATTGCAAAACCAATGACCACGTTATATACATGAATGACATAATGTTATCACTATGACCCCACTTGACCAAAATTATCTGACGTAAATTTATTCAACCCAGCAGAGGTTTAACGAAACGGTTTAGCCACGACAGTATAATGAGGGGACACAATGGCCTACATGCATATAATCTTACGGCATGTAATCTGCTCGACTTCCTTTATTTAGTCGCAAGTTTCTCGAAAACGGCTCGACGAAGTTTCTTTAAATTTTTCTTCTGTTAGAAAGAGGTCTTA
This sequence comes from Sinohyriopsis cumingii, assembly GCA_028554795.2. Classification (NCBI taxonomy): domain Eukaryota; kingdom Metazoa; phylum Mollusca; class Bivalvia; order Unionida; family Unionidae; genus Sinohyriopsis; species Sinohyriopsis cumingii. Next base: position 11,498,315 of record CM068830.1, read on the forward strand.
TTTCAAAACATTATAAGCGGCATCGAAATCAAAATCCTCTAAGTAAGGTTTCCATGAGTACAATCTATTGATACCGTTTATTAACATTTGCGTGTTTTTCATAGCCGGTAACCCCTATGGCGCCCCTTATTTGGCTGTTTCGTCTGCACGAAATTCGTCAAGACTTTCTTCGTTAGGTGGTCTCTATCTCCTAGAGATAAAATATCCATGGAGGACTCATGTGAAGACTTATAAAGAGGGGACTAATGGCTCACATGCATATAATCTTACAGCATGTGATCTGCTCGACTTCATTTATTTAGTCGCAAGTTTCTCGAAATCGGCTTGACGAATTTTCTTTAAATTTTTTCTGCTGTTAGAAAGAGGTCTTATTTCAAAACAGTATAAGCGGCATCGAAATCAAAATCCTCTAAGTAAGGTTTCCATGAGTACAAACCATTGATACCGTTTATTAACATTTGCGTGTTTTTCATAGCCGGTAACCCCTATGGCGCCCCTTGTTTTGATTTCGCCACAACTTCACAGCTGTACTCTTTCTGCTGCTTCCATTTCCGCAAAGTTTCGGTAGTATTTCACGCCTTGAAAATATATAACACTCACCTAGGCAGGGAACTATTTTACCTGCGCATCCTCAGGCCAGTGAAATTATGCTTTTAGGCCACATTTCACCTCTAACCTTCCACCATGTCTACCATTATATCAACAACACAAGACGTCTCCAGACAACGGAACCGTCGCTGCTCAATTACTCTATTGCACAATGTACATGTCATACATCACGAATGCTGCACATGCACTCACATAATCGTTATATATGGCTAGGTTTTAATACGGCCTACTCATCTCAGGGACACTTATGGTACTCTGACCTGCACTCACTTTAAAATAAAACCATCCATCCTGGAATCTCATAAACACTGCAGTCTGTGATGTTTTGCCCTAGCAATTAGCTAATTAGTCGGGCTGAGGACACCGACTTCCCAAAATCAACCATGTGATCAAAATTATATTAGTAGAGGTTCAGTTAGCGCAAAAGTTGGATACAATCTATGAACATTTTAATCGTTTTTTTTATATCCGGTACCCATCGTTGTTTCCTATCGACGATATTCGTCAGGACTTCCTTCGTGGGTGGACTCTGTCGCACAGATATAAAATATCACGGAAGGTCTATTGTCAGAGCTCTCTAAAGAGGAGACGTAGTGGCCCGCACAACTATAATATTCTGATCGCATGTGGTGTCGTCGACCTCTTTTATTTAACCACGAAAACGTTGAAATAGTCTCGACTAATTTTCTTCTAAGGTTTCCTACTGTTGGGATTGGTTACTCTTTACCGACTGTCAAACAGGGGTTGCAATCAAAATTCTCCGAGTAAGGGTTCAGGTATCGCAAAGTTTGGTTGCAATCGGTTTATAGATTATAACTGTTTTAATAACTGTTTTTATCCGTAAAGACCCTCTTACGTTTTCCGCTTGCATTAGACAAACACAGTCAAAAATGCTTTTGGGAGTCAAAGATATATTTGTTTAGAAGATATTAGACAATAATAAATGTCTATGTCGTTTTATTGGTGAACTATAGGAACCAGAAGAGGTAATTTGCTAATGGACTGTGTTACAACTATTATATATTCATCTCCCGATTCCAAGAAATCGGGTCGACGAATTGTCTTAAAACTTTTCATACTGTTGGAAGGGATCCCTAGCTAGATATTCTCAGAGATGCGTTGAAATCGATATATTCTAGTTGGGGGTTCAATAATAACAATTTTGTCAATCGATCCAGATTGTGCGTCTTTTTCATACATGGTGCCCACAGGTTGTCCCCTTTTTTTGCTGAGTCCTCTCAATGATATTCATCAGGCCTTCTTTCGTGGCTCGACGCTACCACCTAGAGATAAAATGACAGTGAAAAGTCCATGTCAATACTCTTTAAAGAGGAGACGTATTGGCCCACTTGTATAATTAAGATATTTATATACTTGCCGCATTTGCTGTACCCACCCACCTCCTTTATGTAGCTCCAATTTCTGGAAAACGTTTAAACAAATTATTTCAATGGCTTTGACTTATGTTGGAACAGATTCCTGAATAGAAACTGTTCGTCAGAAATTGTAATCCAAATCTAGGTACGGGTTTAATTCGCACTAAGTATTATTAGATTTGCCTCACACTGAGCGTGTTTCATACACCTGCCCGTATGCTTGTTTACCCAGTTCCAAGTGCTTCAAGACAACATTCGATGTCAATTGAGGGTTTACAAAACCCGTAGATACTTGAAATAATTATTCTCTAAGCACATTATGACCACATAAGAGAAATCTCCAATTTCACACTTGTATGGATTTTTGTAGTTTCACGCTTACTTGAGCCATTAGTAAGCTTTCGAACACAAATACTAATATTTCGCGCCATGCAAAACAGGACGCGACCTCTACATCTAACACAACTAATTAATCCTATTTCAAATTACTATTTATGTATGCCTATCAATATCCTATTGCTGACACTCCTTAGCCCCATCCCAGCACATAGAGCTGGTTAGGACTTAGAAGTGATATCCTAGTCAGCTATATATAGCTGGCACCAAAGAGCACTCTTATTTCTCTAACTGGGTTAGAATAACACCAGTGCATGCCCTGAAGGGCTTTTAATCTTCAAGAAGTTATAATCAATTATTTATGGAACTATAAATAAATAATGAATACCCAGCTGGCTGTGAATAAGGAATCAGTAACCAAATGTAAGTATAAATAGTTGAATCGGGAATAAGTAACTGGTTACTTATTCCTTATTCAGTCGGGAATAAGGAATAAGGAATAAGTAACCAACTTGACGTCAATAGGATAAATAACATACAAGTAGCAAGAGAACCCTTTTCGATAATGTAGTTTCACCGAGACTTTTCCTTTCGAGAGTGAAATATTTTGTCCCAGATCTCCTTTTGTACCAATGTTGACACTGTCAAAATACAATTTCATAACAGGCAAACAGTAATGATGTACTGATTCGTGGTGAACGTGATAGATGTTTTCACCTTCCTCGTAAGCGGCCACGGAAGAATCCACTTTGAAAGGAATCACTCTCAATAACGGCGTCACTCTGTTTCCCACCACGCCACACTCTACCACATCGGAATAGACAAACATCTTATCCATTCCTTCGTTCAGTTGCACAGGGTATTTAAAATATTTGAAAAAATCCGTGTTGCTGTTGATAGTTACATTGGGATGCATAGTGGCGATTCCATCTAAAGTATTATACATACAATTCAGGACAAAATGTAATGACCAAAGTATTGTCCTGCGACAAATACATGGCCATACGGTGGGAAATTTTGATCAGGGATTTGCTAAACTGTTCATTGAGCATGAAAGCAATTGTTTCCACTACATGTTGAGCGTTAAAATAATACCCAGCAGATGATGGCCTTTTGAATGTGTACACCATCGCATTTTGTCCAACTGTTCTTGTACTTGAGCGTTCAGAAAAGGAGTGGTCATTGTTAGTGACGCTGCTGTGTTGAACGGCATGATGGTCACTTCTTTTTATAGTCGATGACTTGCGAAGCCTTCGACCCAAGAATCAAACCTCGGAGAATAACATTAACAACGCACTTTCACTTCTTTGACAAGACCTTTTCTTCGATAGAGAATGCTTTAGATTTTGTACACGTCGTCTTCTTTTTGGTCACTCAATCTAACTCAGGGAAACAGAAATTTTGTTTACCACTTCGCCATTCACGTCTTTGAATTTACAGACGGATGATGGCAGCTACGCACTGGTCTAGTGACCACTTAGGTGGTCTAGTTTGGTAAATAACCTTTGTCGAAAGTGTTCTTGGTTTTTCAACAGTCCCCGTTTCTTGGGGACAACAGTAGTAGACGTACCAAACAGGCGCTCAAGTACTGCTACTTCGTTGTCAGGAGTGCATCCGATGCTTCGATGGTAAAATTGGTTGTTAACGTTGACCAGACGCGCTAAAATGTCGATGTGCTAGAGGGTGTGTTGATGCTTTGTTCTTGTAACCATCGTTGCAACTGAGGTAAACATAAGTTTTACAGGCGGAATTTGTCAGCACGACACAATTTTTAAACTCCTCCGTAACTTGCAGGATGGGCAGGATTGTAGTAAATGCTGGCTAAAAGATTGTCCATATGGACTCTGTTCAATAAGTCACCCTCTGTTGACTGATGATATTCTTGCTCTCGTACGTTTGTTTGGAAATTGCTTGACTTGTTCTACGTGCTACAGGAGTAGGAGCTGAGGGGGTGGTGGTGGCGACAAAGGGATCGCGTTTTCTTCCTATTTTTCGCTTCTTTCTTTTTCATTTCTATCGAAGTAGGGTTGGCACCATCTTTTTAGCCCAAGCTTTTCTCGTTTGGGTGTGGGGGAAGGGGTCAACAAGGATGCTGCAGTCATATTATCGAAGGGAGCAGACGTGTGGCTTCGTCTGTCTTGGTCTGTCTTGCAAACGCTGGAATCCCATCCATGGTTTGTAGGGCACTAAAGTCAGATTTCTTCCGTCCATGAGATTGCAAAGTACACGTATGCAATCGTTCCAGAAACGGGGTCCTTTTTATCTTCTTTTCTCTCACATCCTTATCTTGGACTGGTGGGCAAAACACGTGATGTGTATTTTCTTTTTGAACATTTGGCGAAGAACGTTTCGCTGCTCTGCTACGCTTTCTTTCTTGAGTTTGGACTTATAGGTATCGTTCCTCTCAAGACATTCAAAATTACATTCACACACGCTGTTTGAATGAGTTGTTTGTGCATAGGTGGAGGGGATTTAGACAGGACCGGCAACAATTCCCAATATTTGGCTAAACGAGGAGGCAAAAGTCCTTTTCTTTATCCTCTTTTGACAGGAGAGTGACGGTGGTGGTAGTGGTATACAATTCTTACAGAAGCAGAAAAAGCAATGCGAATTGTCTATCATAGGCCTGTTTTTTTTATACTGGAATACATCTCCACTGATAGTCGGTACATCGGCTCATTTTCATGTTGAGCATCACTCGACGTTGAGAGGTTCTCGACGGACTAAATCATCACAGTTCTTGCTTGAATAAATCCAGTAAACTCTGTAACATCTCTCCTATCTCTCTTGGAATTTGATCTTAGAGGAGGGTAATTTTATTTTAGCGGCTGCCACCGAGGCTAAAGAAGAAGATAATGACGAGATCCAAGGTCTGAATACTGACATTGATTTCCTTCCACGGAATCTGTTGTAGAGCTACTGATATAGTCGTGGCAAGGTAGCAAACTTATTTTTACCCATGTCAGGCAAGTTCTGGATGTCCCTTAGTTATTCAAAATCTAGAATAGTTGAAGGTATTGACGCAGAAACTAATTTCTGGCCACTATCGACAAGGGTAATTTCAAGAATCTTCTAATGTAAATGGTCTAAAGATGACTACTCTGAAGAATAAAGTCTTGATCAAGAGAAATCTAATGTTTTGCTTGACTTTTTCACTTTCCTCTTGTGATTATTTTACACAAAAGTTAAACAGTCACAAACTGAGATTTTACTCTTGCAAGTCCAACCTAAACTTCCTTGCAGTTTTTCTCTTGCAATGCGTTTGGCAGTCCTTGAATATAACTTTTCAAATTGGGCGTAAATACCTGACTCGAATGAATACATGGTGTTGTCCAAATTGTGACTCCTAGTCGATCTGGTTTCTCAAACAACATGGTATGCAGAAGGTGCGTAAACACTTGTATTACTTGTCCCACTAAAGGAAGGTAGTGACAGCGCGGAGACCATCGAACACGTTCCAAGTAAGCCGAGTCTATTTGCTCCCACTCGTGAAGTGACACACTGCAATTGAAACACTATTTTATTTCCTTCTCCCAAGCAGATAAATCCAGCTCTGGCTAATTCTTTCGGTGTATGTCCTCCGAGAGATTTTGGCCACTTTCCTTTGAATTTTGGAATCGACTGTCCAAGTCGCAGTATCCAAGCAAAGCCGCAGACAACGTGTATTCTTCTTTGACAGGTACGTGTAGTTGAGGTTGTGGCAACATTTGGAATTGTTTACACATGCATGGATGAGATTCTTTGGGTGGTAGGTGCACGGTATTACGTTGACATTGAAAACCAGTAAAGAGGCCACGATATTGAGCGGTATCACGTTCGCGTACGTAAGCTTTCACCCGCATCACTTTCTATAGTGGTAGTACTAAAGAAGTTTCCAAGTCATGCTAAATCGATGGTGTCGCAGGGTACGGCATCGCTGAAATCACAAGACACAGCATCGCAATCGAGTTTACCACTGAACTTGAAACCCTCGGCCGCTTGTGTCTGTGAAATGATTCACCTTTCTAGCTTGTAGTCACAATGAAGTGTTGGTCTTGGAAGTTTTCCCATTATATATTTGCCAATATCAGCGTGTCCGTACGGTCAAGTGAAGTGGTTGGGAAGACGCAATCGCTTCTGATACACGATTTGATACAGTTTTTCAAAGGGTTGGATGACCATTTGGTGAGTGGGTAAACATACAATCTTGAGCGGTGCATGGGTGGTCACTCTAAAGTCTTGATCCTATGCAGACTGAAAAGCTTCTTTTAGCCCGTCAAAGTCCACCACTTGACTTGTTCGATCGTTAATCGTCAATCGTTTGACTTAGCAGTCGGTGTGTGATTCTCTTTGTTTGTCTCGGTATCGATTTTTGGAAACAAGTACGGAACAAAGGAAACATCGGTTTTCCTTGGCAATGCTAAGGTAAGACGGAATGGTACAAGTAAGATGGAGGAATGACTGCATTTAATCAAGACTTCATATTGTAGAATGTTTGTCACGTCGATGTCTTCCGTCAGCAATTGTGAGTGCCCTGCTGAAAAGTAATCACATTTGCACAACCCGCCCAGGATACAGAGAACACAAGTCCAGATATTTGATTTCTTCTCATTTCTCCTCTTCTGCGTGGTACAGTAAGCATGTGACATTTTTCGTTCTCCAAACAAACCATCCCTTGTGTCTAGAGGGTCCATCAGGTCGTAACTTTCCATGATGCGCTTAAACTCCGGATGGGTTTAAAAACGGTGGTTGTGATCGTGTTCCCACATTTCAATGACTCGGTATCCTTGTTGTTCTAACTTCAAACGAAGTTCTCAAGCTTCCTCTTATAAGTCTTCCATGGTACACTTTGAGAATGGATTTTTCACGTCAGGTTAAGGATAATACGTAAGGCATCTGTGAAATAAGCATCCATGAGACTCTTACGCGATCTTGGGGTGTTCTAAGTCCCATTAATTCCTTCGGTTGAGTCGTATGACGGCTAGCGTTTTCTCGGGCATGAATCGCTTGCAGTACACTAAGAAGCACGCTTTGGTGATGGTAGAGGCTTCCTTTAATTGATTGATCCCTCGTTGCTCCATAAAAAGTTATCGAACGTTTCCACAGCAACGCCGTAAAATGTCCACGTCATTTCGACAATACTTTAACATTTCTTCATGACAGTCAAAGGGGTCCAAAGCGTGAGAGCGGTACCAAGCGTAGTCTTATGTTACTTGTTTAGGCTCGAATAAACAGTAACACAAGAAAGAGTGAAAACAACAAGCTTTGAAAAATATAATAATTTATTTCCCTGCAAAAATACTGTAAAAATTAAAAAATATGAACTTACGGTTTTAAGAATCAAATCCAAAATAATCCAAGAATAATCCACGAATAAAATTTTAGAAGGTCCTAATTATAAAATATTCTAATGATTTCAAGTTCAAGTCCCGACGAAGAATCCAAAATGGAAGACGATGACATATGCTGTAACCTATAGTATGTTAAAGTCTATAGTTCCTTGTAGAAACAAGAAATATCATTCCGGTTTTGGAAATCCGAATAAATTTTTATAAGAGCTGTCTTTGTTCAAGAATTACATATGAGCACACGTTTTTTTCAGGGGAAAAAAGAATTAATTCATTTCAAATCCAAGTAATTTGAAATAACTCCAAACGACACAACACTTTCCAGTAAAAAAAAAAGACCCAACTGAGAATATTTCTCTAAAACAAAGATTATATCGTATTCTAAAACGCCGTTTCGAAAATCCCCAAGTTGCGAAATCGAAAAGGGGTGTCATGTGATAGTATTTATACCACGTGCGCCAAACATGACCCTGACAAAAACCAATCATTTTATTCTAAGAAATAAAAAAATTGTTTACTCTGACACCACGTAGATCCATCATGACCTTGACAACAACCAATCATTTTAAAATAAAAATAGAACTTATTTACGTGGTTGTTACTAATTTTGAATCTAGATCAGGATCTAGGTCTAAATTTGGTGTTTATCAAAATTACCAGTCAAGGTCAAACTGTTTTCTGGAAAAAGTATGAGTTCCTAGGAAACGTTATTTTGACATGTAATGAAATTTACAAAAATAAATAAAAAGATTTTAAAACTTACAAACAAGTAAATCAGATATATATAAATCAAGTATACGTAACATTAGAAAGCTTATAATTATTTCGGTGCGCATGAAGTTGGGGTCGTAGTCGTGAGCGTCAGGCAAATGTGACGGGATGGCTTATTGATTGGCTTCGGTCTTGAAAAGGTGTGAAAAATATAATTTGGCCATTTCTGTCATTCCAAATGTTTTAGGCATTCGGCACAAAGGCGTGGCTAAATGATTCATGGAATCTTTAAACCGTATTTGTCTCACTTGCATGGAGATTAGAGAGGCTCCGTTAGTATTAATGACTGTAAACCCTATTACATATCCTGTGCAACTACAGGCACTGTTAATATCTTAAAATGGAACCTATGCCCATGTACAAAAATGAGTTGTCTAATACCTTCTTTATAGATGATTATTATAAAATGTAAATATAATATTGATACAGTCATGAACCAAGAGTTACCAAAATAGTTATATACATAGCAATGTATGTATGTATGTATGTATGTATGTATGTATGTATGTATGTATGTATGTATGTATATATCTTACACTTACAGTAGATGAATTTGTTATGTGTATGTTATCTATTACATAAGTTTTTATATAAAAGCTACCTAAAGTGGGGTGATTCAGCTTACACCATAGCTGACGACGTGTCAAAGGCGTTGTGCTAATATCACTGGACAACAAATTTTTACAAAAGTCATGTTACTGAAATAAAATTAGTCAATTCTTATCAATTTTTATGTGCTGAACACGAATATGACAGTCAAATTGCAAAATTGGCTCTAGTTTTTTTGTAATCTGCAAGAAATTAATGTTTACATAACGAAATGCATTCCAGTAGTAAAAGGTCAACTGTAATAGCCTACCTATAAAAAATCAAGTCATTGACTACATCTTAGATTTCTTCGCCTGTCTCTTGTACAGCTGTTCGGGAGCATCTCTGAGGAGTGTCCAGCAGTAGTCAGCCAGCATTGTAGTGGACCATTTTCCCTGGTATCTTTGTTCCATTGTTGCGATATCTTGATGAAAACGTTCGCCGTGTTCATCACTAACAATACCACAGTTGCCAGGAAAGAAATCCAAATGGGAATGAAGGAAGTGAATCTTTAGAGACATATTGCAGCCAAGTTTCTTATACTTCATCAACATGTCTTCTACTAGTTCCTTATAGTTTTCTGCCCTAACATTTCCGAGGAAGTTTGTAGAAACTAGGCGAAAAGCATTCCATGCTTGTTTCGCGTCACCTTCCAGCAAGTTGTTGAACCGGTCATCTTTGAAAAGCTCTCGAATCTGAGGACCCACAAAAACTCCCTCTTTAATCTTTGCTTCGCTGAGTCGAGGGAATTTTTCATGCAGGTATCGGAATGCTGGCAAAGTCCGGTCAATGGCTTTCACGAAGTTCTTCATCAAACCTAGTTTGATGTGAAGGGGTGGTAGCAAGATTTTCTGAGCCTCAACCAGAGCTGGGTGTTGGATATTCTTCTCTCCAATGGCTACATTCTGCCTGTGAGTCCATTCCTTCCTCATGTAGTGCATTTCCCTTGCTCGGCTATCCCACTCGCATAAGAAACACATGTATTTTGTATATCCTTGCTGCAGTCCCATTAAAAGGGCAACTACCTTCAAATCACCACAGAGGTGCCAGCTGTACTTGTTATACTCAATGGAATTCAGTAGCTGCCTTAAGTTATCGTATGTCTCTTTCATGTGGACAGCATACGCTACTGGAATAGATGGAAGAATGTTTCCATTGTGCAAAAGCACAGCCTTGAGACTCAGTTTCGAAGAGTCCACAAATAGTCTCCATTCTTGTGGGTCATGAGTGATTTTTAAAGCATTCATGAGGCCCTCAATATCGGAACAGAATATCAGATTACTTTCCTTTCTGAAGAAAGGCTCCAATTGCTGGTGGCGCTTTCGATATGCAGTAATTGTGACATCTTCTTCTAGAAGATTCCATTGTTGGAGTCTTGATCCTAGCAATTCTGCCTTGTTCTTTGATAAGTCCAAATCACGAATCAGGTCATTTAGTTCTTCCTGTGTTATTCTGTGTGGGGTTGATGATGCACCACAGTGAAAATCTGGATCACTGCATGCTGATGGACCAGGAGAAGAACAGGTCGACTCACCTTTGTCTTCGTCAGATGAATCAAGAGAATATTCTGCTGGAGGTTCTGGAATAGGAAGTCCCTCACCATGTGGAACTGGTCTCAATGCAGACGGAATGTTTGGGTAGACTATTCTCGACTTCTTTCGCTTCGTTATTCCGCCGGAAAGAGGAGGAACCAAGCAGAAGTAACAGTCATTTAGGTGGTTGCTTGGCTCTCTCCACACCATTGGGACTGCAAACGGCATTGATGACCTTTTGCAATTCAACCACTGTGAAAGCTGTGTTGTACATGTAGCACAGCATATATGCGGAGCCCAAGGCTTGTCTTGGTCACCAACCTTGCATCCGAAGTAAAGATGATATGCCTTCTTCACTTGAGAATTGATACTTTTCTTCTGGTTGGCAAATGTCACTTCCCCACAAATATAGCAAAAATTGTCCGTGCTATTAACACACTTTCGAGGCATTACTGTTCTTTATTGTACGTAAATGGATAAAATAATAAGTTTTATGTAACAGTAGCTTGAACTGTCTCGCACAACGTCTAAAATATTTTAAATGCTGAACCTATCTGATTGGGCTTTATATAGCACACTGCTTACGTCAGCTTCAGCAGCCGCCTGGCATTAGTATAATAGGCCTACACATGTATAGTACACTGCTGACGTCAACTTACTTCAGCAGCCGCATGGCATTAGTATTGCATTGCATCAGAAAATGATGCAATCAACTGTGGATGATGTGAGCATGATGGTATTATGCAATGTTACATCATTATTCCGGATGTTGCTGCAGTCCTACTGGAGAAATTTACACAGTGAAACATAGAAAATGAGGTATATGAATATCTTCAAAACGAGAGCCAATACAAATTTTTCACGGTTATATTCGTGTTCGGCACACCAAAATACTACAGATTAGGGCCTTTTTAAGTCAGTAATGATTTCACTGTTGACCAGTGTATTACAACGCTTGTTGTTAAAAATAGGAAGTGTTGACAATGAAACCTACAATTTACTAGCTACGCTGTAGTACTAATATTAGTACCCTTACTCGTACCTCGTGGACAGGGTACTAACATGAGCATATACGTGTTAATGGAGCAAGCCGGGTGTGATTCACACCCGGCGCTCTTTTAGCCTAATAATAACACTTTAAACATATTCCTTGCATATAATCCAATAAATTGAGTAGTCCTCTTATTTAATACTGGAAGTATCGGAAATCATTGTAGAAATAGTTGTAAAATCTTGTTTACCTTTTTAAGCCGATTTTTTCGTTTAGATTGTCCGCCATGTTATTTCAAATAATGATTACTTCCGTTCTCAGCCTCGTTTGTTTGTGTGCCATATAAGGACATTTAAGCCTTATTTGGAAATGTAAACAAATCCTAGTAAAAATTTGGCGCCGTTTGGGTCAGAAATTCTGCGCCTTAAAAGTAAATACGGTTTATCGGCAACTTTGAAATTCCACCAAGAAGCGATTATTCGCACTTGATCGATAATAATATAGCGTAGAATATCCAAAATATGGTCTGGCAAGCCTTACGTAGAAAAGGGGTCACGGCGAGAGTCTCGCGTTATCTGTCATGGCGGACAGGATAAGGTTAGAGTAACCATGCCAATTTATTTTATCGTGTAGGGGCTTAATAAATTCAGAATAAGCCAAACTTCTTTCACAACATGATTATACTTATGTAGTTGATTTCTACACTGTTTGTTTTTCTGACTTTAGTGATGATTTTTTTTGCTCCATTACGTGATATGGGATCAGTTCGTAGCCTCAACCACAACAAATCAAGTTGAGGCTACGACATCGTAGCTAGCTACGCTGTTGATACTGTAGGGAAGAAAACTATAAGTGGAATGCTAACACCCGGGACAAGATGTTTATTAGAGAAAGCCAGTAAACATAAAACACAATAACTCAACAAACGAGAAAACATTTTGTGGAATAAAAACATTACAGAAAACAACTGTTCTCTTGAAAATCCTAGGATAATTCGGTCTTACAAAGGAATACATGTACTTAACACATTAGCACATTTATTTTCATCAAAAGTTTGATTTGGTCCGAGTAACTGTCACGACATCGCATTCGACGCAGTGTTGGCATATTCCATAGATGTCAAACGTGATTAAAGGTTTATAAATTTATTTTTATATTTTAAATTAATTTGTAAAAGTTACAACTATTTGGTAAAGAAAAAAGTAACAAGTTTTTGGAATTATTTTGTAACGAAAATGTTTATTATATCATTAAATTGGAAACAATATTATTCGCGAATTTTCCTAAATTCATTACTGACGGAAACTACCGAACAGGTACACTGATAAAGAAACGGATATTGCTACATTCCATCTCGGTCAAATATCGCGGTAAACCGGTAATACCGTGTATATCGCTCGCGAGCGCGCAAGCGTGAGAGAGAGGGAGAGAAAGAGAGAGAGAGAGAGAGAGAGAGTCTTGCCCTGATCAAATATTTAGTGACTAAATTAAGAAACCACCTAATGGGGCACTGATAAAGCGTATCGATCGGATCATAGTCCGCGTTGGACAATGATCCAGGGTCAACAGTGTACCGTACTATTTTCACAGATGCTGAGTAAATCTTGGCAGCACACAACATTGTACTATTTTCACTGTTTAAGAGGCACTTCCACACGTGTGACAGTATGTTTGCAAGAGGTTATATATCGGATTTGATTAAAAGTAATAGTTTGGTCAGCCTGCTTAAGCATAAACCATGTCTTTAATAGGCGACCATATATCTTGTTAAAAACAGAATTTCACAGCAAACAGTGTGAACTCCCAAAGCAGCGTGTCGATAATTCGAGGCACCCAAAATATACCTTTACAATTAAAGTGTACGATTACCTCTCATGACCCGTTAACAGGCATTGTTGTAAGATAAATACTTATTGAAATAAACTATGTATTGAACTTATTTTTAGAACGCAATATAGGGTCGCGCGGTTGCCTGAAATTTTTTGACACATCCTCCCACGGTTCTAGTTACCAATAAACCTTTTCAGTTTTCCGGTTGTTCAGTATAAGACAGATAAAAAGCTTCCTTTTAGTTCATTTAAATGATAAAATATTTCTGATATAAAAAAATATAAATTTAGCACCATTTACTGGAGTATGTCTGCCGACAATCAAGCAGAAGACACCGTGGATGGTTTCCTTGGTCTAAAGGTAGGTCTAGTTAGCTAGTAGACAAAAGTTAAAGAATACAATGTCATTTAGTTTAACTTTTTCGTGTTTAATGAAGTTTCGAGAACTTAAGAAAATTGGTCATGTTTCTTTTTCTCCTTTTGCTTCTTCTTCTTCTTCTTCTTCTTATTATTATTATTATTATTATCATTAATGTTGTGTTGTGTGTTTTATGTGGTTCTAGAGTTATGTAGCAGTAATTGTTGCTGTAGCTGTAGTTATTACTGTGTTGTTGCAGTTGGTGTAGTAGTTATAAATGTAGAACAAAATATATGGAAATGACATACATTTAAAAGGGTACTGATTTGGAAAATAGCTGAATAGACTAATTAATGAAATAATTTTGTTTTCTTTTCGAATAATTGTGATGAGATATTCAAGTCTGAGATGTTTGCCTTGAAAATACATGTATATACTTTTGAGAGAACATATGTCAATTTTTACGACCTAAATTGTCTGACCCTTTCTGAAGTCTTGGGGATCTTATCCCTGAGAAGTATCCTTTTGATTGTTTACTGAAATTAGGACATTGTTCGACTATCTTGGTCATTAATTTTGCTAAAATGGTTGCATAATTCTCATGAAAAAATAAATTGATTTTCGTACGAAATAATGACTCGTCTTTCAAAAAATCGTGACTGCTAAATACGCCTAAGTACCACTACATGTACTATCAGATCAGTCAACTTTCGCTTTGAATCCTTATTGACCCCGTGACTTTAACACAATGGGTATTGCCAGGATTCTCACAGGTGTAAGCATTCGGTGTAATGGATCTTAATATGCATCCTTACATGTATTCGCTAATGACTGTACTTGTTGAATTTATAGAAATTCTCGAAAATTCTGTGAAATAAAAAGAGTCAACATTCTTTTTGCAATATAGATATAGGCCTAAAAAATGCCACTAAAACAGAATTTATTCATTGTCAAGGACATAAACAAATTACATCTTGAAATGAAATATTAGCTAAACTAGACGAATTACCAGTGTTATTTCTATACGGAGCTTCCTTCGTGTATAAAACAATGACAAAATAAGCGCCAGTTCAAATATAGGCTTCGGATTTTTCGAATACCAACTTTGAGGTAAGCAGTAAAATTATGAACTGCATTTCGCATATTACTGAAGCTAAGATTGGCAAGGAATTAAATCATTAAAAATGTGTCAGAATATACCACTACCTGACGGTATGGTTATCATTTAACATCGTTATTTAGCACGCTTATCTTATCGCCCTGTCGTTTGTACCATACCTGTGTAACACCAATTTCAACACTACTGGCATGAGTACAAGACGATAAAGGACTGAAATTGTGTCTGAATATCCCCGATGACTAAGTAGGAGTAGCCCTAGCTGGTCTTATGTAACAATCGTGCTGACGATAGGTTTATAAATGTACAGTACAGGGAGGGCACAGCTCGGACATTAACTTGTTACATTTGATAACGAAATACATACATACATGCATACATACATACATACATACACAAGTACATAGATACATACATGCATGCATATATATATATATATATATATATATATATATATATATATATATATATATATATATATATATAATGAGATAATTACTACCTAAAACAAATTATCCACAATCAGAAAGAGAAAACGACTAGAAAAATGAACAATTTCCTACTGACCTTAATATGTTCTGACAAAACAAGAATATTTTGTCCTCCAGGGTAAAGGGCACTACTGTCCCAGGGATCTGGAGAGACAGGCCTGGGGAACTGTAGGACCATCAGAGGGTAAGTCCCGCGTTTATTGGCAAATAAACAGTGGATTTCATTGTTTGGAATAATTACCTTACGCAAATGTAACTGTTATCAAAGGTCCTTATTCCGGTACAGTTAACTTCAGACTCTTAAGTTTTGTATTTTGTTAATTTTTTTGGCTTTTTTAATATAATAAAAGGAGCTGCAAGACGTAAATTGCATATGACACTTTAAAACGATATTGTGGAATAGATTGACTATATGTGATAATAAAATGATGGTGACGAAAGTGCCCATCGCAAAGACAATTGTCCTAATGATGAATGTGTGTGTGTGTATATATATGCAACTCTGTTGATCAAGATGCATGCAATCTTCGCTAGCCAAGGTTCCGATAACCCTATTTATACCTTGGCGGATCGAACAGCTATATTGGTTCTTTGTCCTAGCGATATCTATTGGATTTCATGTGTTTTCTTCCTTAGAATAACTAAACAATAGCGTGGTGCATTGTACATTCGCCGAAAACGGTGGTTGCATTTGACCTAACAAGGATACTTTGTATAACATCGAAAGTATGACTATGTACCAGAGGGAAGCCATTATAGGTGTATTTCAGTGAAAGGTATTTGTGCAAACACGGAACAACACTGGAAAATTCCTTCTTTATCAGTCCATTCAGGTTGTGAAATTCATAGACCCGAAGCTCAGAAATATCTGCTCGATATGCCAAGGTGTAGAGAGGGTTATTGGAACCTTGGCTAGCGAAGATGGATGCATGCTATAAATAACTAAACGTGACTAAACGTGTAAATCATCACATGAGAGAGAATGTGTGTGTGTGTGTGTGTGTGTGTGTACAGCAGTTAATTATTAGTATATTTTTCTAGCAACTTGTGATTCCACTGACTCCCAGGACATTTTATCCATCCTAATGCGGGAGACAACTCCATCTCTTTGGCGGTACGGTTTCCGAGAAATGCTGAAAGTGGATACGAAGTTTCAGTTGATGGTTATAAAGTTCCTGAAGGATTTTGTGAGTTTGACCTGGAACGAAAAACAGATCAAATAAAATCGAATGAAATAAAACGTGTAAATCAAGGGAGCAAAGTCTGTAACCCCATCCTGAAGAAAGAACAAACGTAATCGGTGTGTGTGTGTGTGTGTGTGTGTGTGTGTGTGTGTGTGTTTCGCACAAGTATAATAAGAATGTACAATTGAAGACACAATATATTCGCATCTATCAATTGTCTGTAATACCCTATAAAATTGACACAATGATATTTCTAAAAGGTTTTAAATCTCAAGATTTCTTGAACATTCCTATAAAAATGGAATATAAGCCTGTTGTTGGTTTTAATCTGAAACATGAAGTTGGGGGAAATTTAATACTTTTTACAAAATCTGTCGAATGTCAAAGGACAGTGCATATATCAGCTGATGGGCACCGACGTCGAATTGCTTGATGCTAGCGTGGAGGCCTCTTACGAAATATCGAGATGAATGTAATAGCAAGGAATGTGTGTGTGTGTGTACGTACGTACGTATGTATGTATGGATCACGCTGTTGAAGCGATGTAACAATAAATAGTATACCTTGCCGAATAATTCATGTTTTCCAATTTATTTAAACCAGTTTGTCTTAAATTTGTTCTAAAATTAAGATTTTTAGGTTTTCAAGTAATTTTATCAGATCTCACATTCCTGTTGAATATTAAATATTTTATGTCTTTTAATTTACTTTACTTTTGAAGACAAGGCAGTCACTATTTGCCTTAGAGAGAGGCTTGGATGTGAGGGTTGACGTTGACTTCGATGGCATCATTGCAGAACAGGTGAAGTACACTGACCTTCAACACGTTCTAGAAGGTCTAAATCTTAAATCGAGTATAGATGAGTCCGGAAACGGACGACAGTTACACGTTCGAACAGGAATGATGACCACAGTAATTTCCCTGGAAGCATTTCAAAGTCTTCTGGAAAGCATTTAGGGTGTGCAATTTCTCTCACACTAAGTCAAATTATTTTTTAGCTTTTCGTATGTTAAAACGTAAGCTAATGGAAGACTGATTGCATGAAGTGAAGATTCCTAAAAAAAACTCCAGAAGAGAATAGTAAAATGTCAAAATATGTTTATTATTTCACTCACTGGCTTAGCTACGATATCTGGGCTCTATGTGGGCCCCTAAGTAAAACTTACCGTTGGGCACCTGCCTAATCTATAGTGTAAAATATTTCGTTGGCTCTGGGCTTTGCATATTCTTGCTATATAATTTACGCCCCTGATTCCACTTATAATTTTATGTGATGTTTGGTAGGTAGCAGGCATTTGTTACGTTCTTCTAGACATGGGGTCCACCTAACAGTGTATTGCTTAAGTCCGGATCTATACAGAATAATGGACTTACCAGCATCGTTTCTCAACAAGATTTATCAGATGTTATCGGTTCTCTAGGTAGACACGAGGTTATAATAATTTTCTCCTGACTGTTAGAAAAAAGGCTCTGTTGCGTAAGTTATAACTCTCGGTTACTACAACGTTTTTAATGTTGGCGATGTCTGTAGCAATCTCAAAATAATATTGTCTCTTACAGTGTTGCAGTCTGAAACTCTTTCCAAGCTAATGACTCTGGACGGTTCGGAGGGGTTAAAATTATATGAGTCAGTAAGTGCATTACGGAATACTAGTTTTGAATCGCGAGTGTATGTATAAACACACTGAACACCGATTAGTGTACACGTTAAATATAGAGTATATTGACACATTGAATATCTATTATATGTACACATTAAATATTGACTATATGTTGACATTAAATAACGATTATATGTAAGCACTGAATATCGATTATATGTACACATTGAATAATAAATTATCTGAACACAGTTGTTACAGTGCATGCAAAATAATAATCACTTATGCTTTTCTAGATCAAATGAGAATCTATTTCATACACTCGTCAACAAATCACTGTGTACAGATATTATGGAATCTATTTCATACACTCGTCAACAAATCACTGTGTACAGATATTATGTAGTAACCCAGATAGTGATTCACATGGTACGAACATTTTCTTCTTAAAGTGCCAGGCTTAAATATTTCACATGTTTGATGGTATGAACTTTCACAGAATCTTGATAATATAAAATTATTTTAGAATTATTGCTTAGTCACGAAGAAAATATAAAATACCAAACAATATTTCCCTAATTCAGATAAAAGTGGACGCGAAGGTTTTGCATTCGGATAAAAAATAGAGGTCTCTGCAATTATATTTTCTTCAAACATTTGTATATGAATTTGAGTATTCTTTTGAGTAATTAATCGTTGAATCTTGCTTTCTTTTGCAAAACTCAGTTTTTGATATTTTCACGTAATCTTTTTTTTTTCCCCCAGCAATGTTGTTCACACAAGAGCCAGGGAGAGAATTTCATGACACTGCAAGCAACGTTTCCAGATCTCAATTCAGACGATTGCAAAACTGTCATAAAATGTTTGTTTGCAACAACTGACACACTGGTGACTTATATATGACACTTCTTCGCGAGGTTTCAGTTCTCTGCAGACCCGGATGTAGATTATTTCCTTTTAGAATGTGACATTGCTTTTGGTGGCGCTCACCAGATAATATGTACTTTTGAGAGAGTGACGTATGTAAGGTGAAGTAGTTCGCATTTAAAACAAGCACAGTGGAGAGAATGTTTGCATACCTCTATGCTACATTAATGTAATTTGGATGATATTTCTTTTGGATATTGTACTTTTGGAAGTTTTACATGATTTAAGCACACTGCTAACTAAAATGACTGCTCCCTTGTGTTAAAAAATCAGTCTGAATTAGTCTAAAGTACACTATACATAGCAGCTATTAAAATAGGGAAAATGAATTTTGCCAGACTAGAGAAAGCTTCTGAAAGTGCAATGAATGAATTACCAAATATATAAAATGTAAAAAACGTTATCGGCTCTTTTTTATACAATTTACCTCTGAAGTTCAGGAAGTGAAAATGACCAAGTAGAGCTAGCACTTTTTTGAAAGGTGCAGATTTGAAGTAAGGCCAAGCTGTATACTCTATAACCCATAGTACACCCATCAATCATACACCAAAATAAAGGGAATTAAAGGTTCTTTGCATTATACCTAAGATATACAAGGTCTTTTTTAAGTAGCCAGTATAACCAGTGAGGAAAGCCGGGGACATTCTTTTTCTTTAAAATCCTAACCCTATGCCAAATGCGAAACTGTATAGCGCCATCTTTGCTGTTTAGCCGGAAATAGTTTTTTTTTCCCCAGACATCCCAGGAATCTGGAATGTAAATCATGCAATTTCGAACTTTAGTTTCAGTTTGAATTTCCTTAGCATATATTGTGACATTGCTTTTGCTGTTTAGCCGGAAATAGTTTTTTTCCCCCAGACATCCCAGGAATCTGGAAGGTAAATCATGCAATTTCGAACTTTAGTTTCTGTTTGAATTTCCTTAGCATATATTGCCCAGAATACGTTTTTGGTAGATATCTCAAAATTCTATTATAGAAATAGTACAATTCTGACTTTTAGTTTGCATTTCATCATTATTATTATTATTATTATTATTATTATTAACCAACTGAAAAGAATCTACAAATTAGAGTCAGCATCAAACAGCGTTTATGACGACCAGACATAGACATGAGTATCTCAAAATCATCATTATTATTCTGTTTTATTAACACGAAGAAAACTTGCTGTACAAATTTCCTGCTTTAGCGCTAGAGATTAATCTGTTTACGGTATAGAATATCAACTCCTATGACGACCAAGGTTAAAAGTTAGCAGGTGCTAAACATAGACTAGTACCATGGATTTTATTGCAATTTTACATCATTCTGTTCAGCAGTTAGTACGAACAAGAACAGAATATGGATCGGGTACTCTTCTAATACAAAACAACTATCGTATCAGCTACAAATAGGGCTCTCTGGTTCTTCAATATTGGTTTGCTCTAACGATTGGAAGAACTCTTCTGGTATCATTAGACAAACTGAGTCAGTCATCTGTTATAGGACCCTATTATAGTCCCTTAGAAAATCATTCATACTTTTCTCTTCATTTTCCTGAAGATCTACTGACAATGGCACTTCAATGTTATTCACTGAAAAGCAGCATTAAAAACTAAACAGAACATAAAATGACAAACTGATCAGCTGTGATTCGGCCGGTCCCGGAAATGTCACTTGTACAAAAAAAATTCAAAGCATTTTATTAAAATGTGAATATTTCCAAAATATGCAACTTAATCTATGCTGAATTTTTAATATGTTGTGCCAATGTTAGAGCTCAACACAATGTTTACTGCCTTGGTGTCGTTGAACATATAACGAATGTACCTGATGTCATCAAAAAATGCAAAAATATGTAGGAAATGGACATATATTAGAACTTAATTAGTTTAGTCATATATTGAACATCATGTTGGGGAAAATCCATAATGAACACCTTTATGATAGCTAAAAATCATAGATGCTGTTATAACTAATTAATTTATGCATTAGACAAAATAAATCAGTTATATGGGGCATACTTGAAACAGGGAAATAATGGAAAATGTAGATTTATCTTGTTTAAGGTGGATATATCCAGAGACAAAATGTCTCTTCTACCATTGCATCTAACGTACACATGAATTTGTCACACGATGCATATCTTTCCTATAAACGCACTTATAGTACAGACGTATCTGTCACATATTTCAGATGCCCTTCATACAAATGGTGCATCGGTACACATGAATTTGTCACAGGCTGCAAATGTCATCTTACCCATGCACCAACAGTACACATGAATTTGTCACAGGCTGCAAATGCCATCTTACCCATGCACCAACAGTACACATGAATTTGTCACAGGCTGCAAATGCCATCTTACCAGTGCACCAACAGTACACATGAATTTCTCACAGACTGCACATGTCATCCTACCAATGCACCAATAGTAAACATGAATTTGTGCTTTGTTTAATTTAATTTCGATTTTAACACTTAATAACAAGTTGCCTAGACTCTTTTAAAACATCCTTCAGGTTCACTCCTTCTGTTTTTGTGGGATGGTGGTGTATTTTTATTTTAAAATATTTTCTTGTTTTATCTAAATACTAAAATTTCACTTTTATTTACTGCTTTCTAAGATGTTTAAAGTTCTTATATTTTAAGTTATGTGCTATGAGATTTGTCCCAATTATAGCTACCTACTATACTGTGTTAGTTTAGTCCAGCAAATCATGTTTGATTTAATATCTGTATTGTTTTTATGTTATGTCAGTAGAAAGCTCATTTGAGCTTATTTTGAATTGTTGTTTTACATCATGCCGATCATAACAAAATTTTATCTTATAAATGGAAACACGGGTGTTGGATGTGCACACTGTTCTTCATAGAAACGTTCTATATGGCTTATAAAAAATAGAAACCCAGCCACTTTAAGGAAGTCATTTTGTTGCGGGGAATCCACTCTGTTAATTGTACAGGGTATATTACTGGTACAGTATACCGTTATTAACAATATATCTTTTTGTGTACGCCTAAGAAAGACAGCTCAAGAAGAAAGTAATCTTTCACTAAAAGAAATGAAAATAACCCCCGAACACTGCGATGCCAAAAACATTGGATCAACATCAATGACTCGTTGCTCGCTGAGCACTGTCACCAAAATACACTCATAACCACATCATAATGCTCAAATTCTAAACAATAAACAATTACCTTTAAACAAATAACAAGAATGACTAAATCGAACTCATGTATCACCACCAAAACTGAGAGAGGAAAAAATGTTTTACAGCTAGACCGGGACTACATTCGTGGATTCTGAACTGGAAGTAATAAATGTTGCCCGAGTCTGAATGAAAAGTTCATTCTAATCATTATATGCCAGTGCGACATCATCGGAAGAGAAAGCATGTTAACTTTATTCCTTGAAGATTTGTTTTTGTCGGAGTACCCGGATAGAGCCAATATTTGTTCTAGCTCATACTTAATTATATAATAAATAAATATGCCGATACTGAAAATTGGTTTTCGCTATACAACTTTTAAAGGATTTAATGAATGAAACCTACTTTCGTATGAGGCTTTGCGTTAAGAAAACCTACGTCAAATTCGAAAATAACTATTTAACGATGAAATTTTACAGAGTCATGACCCCTGATTTTGACTTAAAACTTTGTTCCTCAATTACATCATATTGTCGGGCGCCGCTGTTTTACGTTGAGAAGTTTTAAGTCGTCTAATATTTGTTCATTTTTTCATATACGAAATTATGTATTTGAAGAAAATCATACATTCATTGACTGTAAAAACTCTTTACGAAGAATAATTTGTTAAACAAGTTCAATAAGGAATGGTCCTTAAATATGTTTTATCTCACACTGGAAATGGTTTGATGTTAAAATGCTTTTCTGCTTTAACTTTTAGGAACTGAGGTTTCTATATAGTCTTTCAAATTTAAAAAAAATACTGTAACTTTTTGAAGGTGGTAATTTACGTCAGTGACGGTACCGGTTAAATAGTTTGCAGTGGTTTATTTTGAATACTGAATAACGTTTGGTTGGCTATAAAGGTACTTTTAGCACATTATTGGCTATATCATGCCTGGGAAATAGGAGTTAAGCGCCTTTCCCAAGGACACACCAAGGGAGCCGACCCATGCTGGCTTGGGCAGGTGTCGAACCCGCAGCCCTTGGATTAAAAAGCCGAACCTATATCAACTAACCGGCTGATCCACCCGTGAATAAAATAAACTATACAGAGAAATGGAGCTGAAGCATGAAAGAATAATGACACAGAAATAGGTGCAATGCTTTTCGCCCATCGAGCTATTTGCCGGTAGTTATAGAATATGAGCGCATGTTTAGATTCAAACACTGATGGGTGGGATGGGTGGGGGTAAAACAGTTGTTAGAAAGGTATCTCACACTGTTCAAAACACATTCGTTAGTAATACAACATATTTGCCCCTAACAAGTAGACGTAGAACCTAATATATAAGGATATGATTGAAATAAATCGATGTGAACAGTGATTGTATACCTGGGCAGGACAGGCTGAGGGCAAAAGTATAACCATTTATATTCAACGTTATAACTTTATTTGATATCTATTTAATCTTACATGGTTGATCTGGTATTCGATATGGGTCTTCAATTCGTATTTCTGTAGTTCACACCCACACTGAACTAAAGTTTACTTTTATAGATCCCAAATTGTTTGAATTCCATTCGCACAGTATATTAAAAATATCTGAAAAGCATAAAGAGTAGGTATGTAAGAGATATATAATGTGTTTTGTTCGTGGTGAGAGGAAAGAACTCGTCTAGTATGTATGAAAACGGCTCGACCTGACAGCCTGGATGCATCTGTCCAGATTATTAAACTCATTCTTTAGGCCGACTCAAAAGAAACTACGCATATGTTTGTGTAATATAGATGTGATGATTTCGTCATTAATGTATGTGCATGTTAGTTCCAGCTCGACCAGAAAGTCCAATGGGTTTACCTTTAATTTGAATTCTTATCAGGATCATGCCCGCACGAGACATAGGTTCCTATTAGGGTTTTCATAACACCTGACCTATTTGCCCCATGGACAAGGAACGGCTGAATATTCTGGTGACAGGTCTAAGCGCCAGGTCATTCTGGTAGACATATTTACATCTCTGCTAATCGCGATCATTTAGAATACCTCGATCATCCACCGTCATCAAGTTTATATTCTATTTAATATATAGCCATTAATTTTGAATTCTGCATTACTTGACATTTATCAGCAACATTATAAAGAGTTGTGTCATATATTATAAGACTCTATTTCATGTCATAATACATATTAACTGTTTTAAATGCTAATATCAAAATATCAGTATAATTATATAATAACTCAACATTATTACCATGTACACATTGTAACATTTTATAAAGAAAGTCATACATAAATAATTTTGACAGATACAAAATATCGATTGTCCAGAATAAATTACCTATTTTACATTCGTTTTAATTTACGTCCTTGGAGTGATATTGTTTGTCCATCCAATTTGTTTTCCTGATAAAACACAACAGAATTTGCAGCAAGTTGACCTATTTTGTCAGTTTAACCAGGTGTAACTAGCTTCACATTCATTCTTTTTCTCCTCAGCTTTTCATAGTTTTCCCAAACAGTGAGTTATTCATTAACTTGAAAAAATCTTTCCAATTTCATGTTAAGATTATGCTGTACGATGAGTATTGACGTGGATATATGGACCCGACTATTTGTCTTCATTAAACTATAGTACTATATGAACCTTTCTTACTTTCATACAAAGGCTTGTAAATACAGGTAATTTTAAATTTCTGTAATGAACTAAGTGAGAATTTTCATATACACAAAGAAGCAACGCTAAATACTTATAGATGTTTTGTTGCTGTTTTTGATAAAACAAATATAAATACCCCTGGATGATATCCGAATGGTTTCGACCATTGTTATATTAATGGGTCAAAATATAATAATGAATTGGCTTTGAATAATTCCCGAATAATGACATTATTTTAAATTTTCTTTCTGATCTTATATTTGTTTATCTTACTTTCTATATTATTTTACATTTTTATTATGATTTATTTGTAAACAATAATGCCATGTTATGTGTCTACTCTCCTATTTGTTATGTCAATAAAATGTTCAGACTCGTTAGGCAACAAAATTCTACTCCAAAGCTTTCTCTGGGACCCTATGCTCTTCTGTCCCAATCACACGTTGCTAATAAAACATAATAATGCTAAAATTTATAGAGGGTCATGGAGTAAACTATAACGTCTCGCAGCCTCCGTGTACTTTCTAATCAAATCCTCGTTGGCTTACAAGAAGCTGTATGTGGCACTCAGGCCTCAAAGGATAATTCTATAGGACCCAATAGGTTAACATGTAGAGGACGCTTTGACTTTAAACGAGAAATTCTATGTTAAAGTGGTCCATAGGATTAACAATGAGGACAAATGGTAACATTGTGAGAAGTGGCTGACCTAAATTTTGGTTGCATATTAACATTGTTATAGTTTACCTCAATATGCGCCGCTATAGGAAACCCAATGTTAAACTAGTCAATAGGTTCAACATGGAAACAGCATTATAACCTCGAAGTTTATAGCTATACATAGGAAATGAACATTACGTCGGAAATTTTAGACCATGGTGTCGCTTGAAGGTTAGCTATGGATAGCTATAACTAATGGGGGATACTACTCTTAGTATAAAATATTTACTGGCGCCATTTTTCAGGTCAAAATATTCAACACCCACTCTCTTCTACTTTCTCTTGTATTGCAAACTGTTATTGGATCGAAAAATGACTATTAATGATAATACAATAGACATGACTTGAAGTAATACCTTCGATCCCTTTTTGATTCTGAGGCTGAGGAATTATTTTCATAAATGGGCGAAATATTTTAAAAATTATAAAATTAGTTATGTGCAAATTATAGATATGAATCATATATTATTGGAATGAATGTAGCACATAAATTAAGATAGTTCGATGAAATTTGAATTGATTTTAGGAAATAAGAAGTGATTAGTTGAATCTTGCGTGTGGGGAGACGCAGTGATGAAACCGGAAGTGCTTATTTCAGTATGGTTGCTCCATATAAAACACACATGTTGTCTTTCTAACCAGTCTCTTCCTTGAACATTGTTTTTTTTCCTTATTTTGCAGATAATTTCAGTTTCATATTTTAATTGACTAACTGATACATGTTACTGAATTGGACAAAATATTCGGGAAGGGTATATCAATTATAGCAAAACTCTGTACCGTCGAAAGTGAAAGTTGAATTTGACACCACAAGAAGACAGTGAATAACAATAATAATTGATTTAAAGAGGTTAGCATAGCTAGAGGTATAGACGCTACTTTCAAAATGCGACCCTCCAAAAACAATATCAAACAAAAACAATAGAAGTTTGTTTGTAAACTTGTGCACATTTTACAGATTCATCACCTGATTTTTTTACTCTCTCGCTCTCACAATGATACTTTTTTTTTTATCTCACATGTTTAATTTCTTAACAAAAAGGTTTTTTTTATTTTTTTTTTGTTTATATTATGGGTATCGTTTTTCCAGCAATATATGTTACAAAGGGAATTCTGTGCAAGGAATTTACCACGAAACTAGTAAATGCACTTTTCATTCACAGGATTTCTAAATAATACTCAAAATAACCTCTCGATAATACTTAAATTATACTCTTTTAATGGGTAATACTGAAGTTATACTCGTTGAATTTAATGGGTAATAATAAAGTATACTATTGTAATGGGTGATACTGAAGTTATACTATTTCAATGGGTAATACTGAAATTACACTCTTTTAATGGGTAATATTGAAAGTAAATTCTTTTAATGGTAATACTGAAGTTATACTCTTTTAATGGGTAATACTGAAGTTATACTCTTTTAATGGGGAATATTAAAAGTAATAATAATAATAATAATAATAATGACCTTATTTAAAGAGGGTAACACAATTAGCTAAAAACTAATCTACCTTGAGGCCCTCATACAAAGGAATTTATTTATTTAAGCTGCATCTCTGAAGCCATTGAATATATTGGGTTTGGAAGAAGGAAATAGAGTGGGCATTTCTAATCTCAGCTGGAATACTATTCCAGAGCAGAGTTCCAGAGTATTGGAAACTTTTTTTAAATAACTCCTTATTTGGTTTGGGAATTTTATACTGTTTGGTAGACATGGATCGCAGGTGGGGAGTATTACCAGGTAGCCTATACTGGAATAGTGATTGTAAATATTCAGGAGCACTATTCTGAGATATCCTGTACATTAATTTGGCTTTTCTCAAACAGATTCGGTCTTTAATAGGTAATATTTTTAACCTACCAGCTAAACTTTCCTTGCTTTCTTTCTGGATTGATATTAACCCAAATGCTCTTTTTTGAAGATGTGCCAGCTTTGCTATGTTTTTATCATTTGAATTACCCCATACTGTACTACAGTAGTCCAAATAGGGTTGTATGTAACTGTTATAAAATAGTTTCCTGTGCCTTTCGGGGAGAAAATGTCTTATCCTACTGAGAAGCCATAAACTTGAATTGACTTTTTTACTGGTATGTTTGATATGTTCAGTCCATGATAGGTTATTATCTACCAGAACACCAAGTAGCCTATCATGACAGACTATTTGCAGATTTGTATCCTTCCATGTCAGACATAGTTCATCACTATCAAGATTTGTCCTTCTTTGCCGTGTTGAGATAAGTAATATTTTAGTTTTACCAGTATTTACCACCATGCCATTACATGTGCACCAGTTTTCCAGTTTGTTTAGTGCATTCTGTAAAGAAATTTCGAGCTCATGCTTTGTGTTTTGGATGTCTGACAATGTTGTGTCATCTGCATAGAGATCTGTAGATGATATTGAGTCTCTTAGTAAAAGTGGTAGGTCATTAATAAATAAAATGAATAGTAGTGGACCTAGAATTGAGCCTTGTGGTACTCCATATCTAATTGTTTCAGGTTCAGACGGAACATTATTTATGTAAACATGTTGTGTTCTCTCATTTAAGTATGAAGTAAACCATCTAATTGTTCTTTCATCACACTGGTAGATTTTCAGTTTCTTCAAAAGGATTTCATGATCCACCATGTCAAAAGCTTTCCTGAAATCTACAAATACAGTTCCTATTATTCTACCTTGGTCAAGTGCTTGAAGCCATTTATCAGTTAGGGAAATCAAGGCAGTCTCACAGGAATGGTTCTGTCTAAAGCCTGATTGATTAGGGTGTAACAGCAAGTGTTTGGTTAAATATGACATGAATGAGTCATGGACATGTTTTTCAATCAATTTTGACAAGTTTGGTAGTATTGAAATTGGTCGGTAGTTATCAGCATCATCCTTAGAACCAGATTTGTGAATAGGAGTTACTTTTGCAGTTTTCCATATTTTGGGGACAGATGAGGTTGCAATACTTAAATTAATTATGAATGTTATGCTATCTACAATAGCAAAGGAAGAAGATTTAATGAGTCGTGGACCAATCTGATCAAGTCCTGTAGCTTTCTTGGTATCAAGTTCACTGAGACATTTTTTAACAAAGTTTTTTGACACTGGTGGGATAGAGAAACATACCTCCTTTGAGATTTTACTGCTGCAGAACTTTTTCAGTTCATTAAAGTTGTTTTCTATCACTGGCTCTTTTAACTTTGTGGTAATGTTGATGAAAAAATCATTGAAAACATTTGCAATGTCAGTTTCATCAGTGACTATGGTGTCATTTACCAGAAGTGAGTGAATTTTATTTGTCTGTTTTTTGTGCGTTCCTCCAGTGAGTTCATTGAAGACTTTCCAAATGGAGTTTGTGTTGCTCTTTTTGTTTTCAAGTAATGATTGATAATAAGTTTTTTTAGCTTTTTTGATCATACTTGTTATTTTATTTCTCCATACTTTATATTGTGCATGGTTTTCCATAGCCTTGAATTTGTCTCGTGTTTTCATAGCATCTAGGATTTCAGTAGTAAGCCAATTAGGTTGAAAATCAGTCTTTACTCGATGTACTTTCAGTGGTGTATGCTTAGATACTACATCCATAAATAAGTCAGTCCACACCCTCATGGCTTCATCTATGTCATCCAAATTTTGGATCATACTCCATGGAACTTTATATAGGTCATTGAGAAATTTTTCTTCATTAAAAGTTTTGAACGATCTGTAAGTGATCGTTTTATGTGCATTTTTCTTATTTTTCTTGCATTTAACCTTTCTTGTCAAAAAAGTAGGATAGTGGTCACTAAGACCAACATTTGGTAAATTCTTTTAATGGCTATTATTATATGCTGATTATTTTCCCCGTTAACTTTACATTGTCAGAATCGTTCAGTATTCCCCGATACTGAATGCGCGCGACAATACACATATAGCATTCACCTGAATAAAGGAACTACTTTCTATTGTAAACAAACAATGGACGCAGACGCCAGCACTTTTGATTTGCAAACAAATCATATACATTCGCGTAAGAGGCTCTTTACGTTGTGGTTGTTTAAATTTGTTTCTGAATGAACTAAAACATGTTTCGTGGACTGCAAAAAAAACCCACAGCTGTTTTGGCACATTCCGCGTTGATATAATGTTACGGATTTAGGCTAGCTACATTATATAAAAGACGAAAGATTATGTCTTTACAAATAACATACAAGTGACAAGGCATTTACTGTCTTCTTTAGCTGGTGATAAGAATGGCAAAATAAAATATACTTGCAGTTTTACATCCTGAATTTCCTCAAAATGTTTTTTTCTTAATTCTGCAAATCCGAATTACATGAGCCATGTCATAGGTTTTCAATCTGGATTACACATTTCGAAATTGTGCTGTAATTTCGATGATAAGTGCAACTGCATCCTCCTTACTGCACTCGAAATGAAATAAGCATTAAATTCCATAGCGTCTTTTTGATAATTGCAATTGAAAGACTTCATATTTTCCCCACGTTATGATTTCAAGCATTCAATGACAGAAACAGAAACACATTTGCAGACGTAAACACGCTTCTCCCGCGACATTTCAATCCGATGTATTTCATGTAAAATCACAAACTTTTGTCGAATCGAAACAAAATACCAAAATATATTCATTCCAGATCAAATGGGAAAGTTGTTGCAATGAGCATTCATTCACAATATGAATGCAAATTTCAATTTTAACTAGACACGCCATTTTCTTTCGAAAGTTATGTCGAGCGCGCGACTAAGTTTAAATTTATCTGGGTGGAGTTATGTGCGCATTAATAATGAAGTGTAATGACAAATCTGTGCTGTGTATTTAGTTTGGAATACGGTATACATTCATTTACGTTGTTTCTTGTAGTGTATTTTGTTTATATAATTAAACCTTAGGTAGAATAAAAAAATGAGCATATAATAAAAAGGTTACTGCATTTGCATGGGAAAATATGAACTCGTTTTGTCGGAAGGATATACTGCACTCACAAGTTCGTGCAGTATTCCATCCCAAAACTCGTTCATATTTTCCCATACAAATGCAGTAACCTATAAATACTGAAGTTATAATATTTTAATGGGTAATACTGAAGTTATACTCTTTTAATGGGTAATACTGAAATTATACTCTTTTAATGGATAATACTGAAACCAAATTTCTTTCTGAAGGATAATAATGAAATTCACCTCTTTTTAAGAAATGAGCAATTAATGTTTGTTGTGTGTGTGTGATCAGTAAAGCAAAATAAGACAAAATAAAGCGTTAAAAACTTGTTAAGTGTATATGTTCCATAAATGGGGGGGGGGGAGGCGTTCCTTTAAGTTGTACAAATAATAGGATTGTGACTGAAAACAATTTATTTTTACTTAACTTAAATGAATGATGATAATTTAAAAAAATAAAAAAATGTCAACATCTAACAAATTTTAGGAGGAGAAATTTAGCCCTTACCATAATTTTGGAACAAAATCTTTTTAATGGTTTTGAAAAACGTCATAAATGAAAACAGATAGACATACTACCCAAACTACTTAATTTTTGGCATTCTTTCATGTGGATGTCTGCAAGGTGCAACGTTTTAGTACGATTTAAAACATTTTCACATCAATGGTTATGTATAATAGTTATATGTATATTAAGTACAAATTGATGGGGTTGGAGTGAGGTATAAAAGGCAATTTCATGTTCTTGTTTCAGAGAAAACGTAGAGATATTGAGAATACTGATGTTGAATTAGCAATATGACAGGAACTATTGTCCGGAATTTATTGAGTGTTTTCTTTTTTTCATAATAATTTAAGAAAATAAAATCCAAAAAGGAAAAAAAATAGGGAAATAAGGGGAGATGCTACCAAGCTATGGCTATATTTGATTCCCATGCTCAAAACCTTGATAATCAAACAATTTGAACTGAATCTTTAAATATTTTTGCATTCACCATTTCCATACCTCTTTTCATGTAATCTTTTCTGATGACATTTGTTTTTGTTTTTTTTTAAACTATCTCTTATCCATTCGAAACAAATTTGTAGAAAATTGAATTTAAATCCTATAGCACTGTTCGAGAGGGATTTCGTAATTTAAGCAGATGCTGAGTAAATCCTGGCAGCACAAAACATATTTTGTTACTGTTAACATCCCAGACACTTTTGATCTTTTGTTTGAGCAGTAGATTTATATTTCTCTAATTCTGTGTGTATAAATTACTATATAGACTTGCTGATAAGGCGAGTTCAACTGCAACTGCCTAAACCCAGAACTGACATCGCATAATTTTACCAGCAGATCTGGATCTATGCAGTTTGTTAGAAGTGATTAGTAGTAGGAAAAACACAGACCCTGATCTGCCAGTTCATTATGCAACGGCAGATCAGGATATAAACTGTATATGTCGAAAATGTCTAATTGCGAAATAGAGGATGAAGTGATCATGTTTACATGTAAAAGTCACATAGCTACTGTATGTCCTTGATAAGAACCAATCATTTTACTCCTAGAAAAAAGTTGTTTACTTAACCCTCAAACAAGGTCAGGAACTATGTCGAAAATAGAAAAACAAGTGTTTATATTATTAGGTATCTAAGGAAAAACTCAGGTCAAACTAAATTTCCGGAAAATATAAAATTCCTAGTAAACAAAATTACATTACAATGACATGTTAAGAAAATAAAAATACTCCATAATCCACAAACAATCAAATCAAATCGAACACAACTTAAATCAAACATAAATTAAATCAAATATACGTAACACTTCCCCCATAAAGAAAAATATATTTATATGATAAAACTTTCTTTTTACCATAAATTAAAAAAAAAACACAATGAGACCTCTAATGAATTATACAGTGTACATGAAATAATACATTGCTATACACGGGAAAGTGCGTCTGCTATTCAATTATATTTTCTCTTGATGTGATTGATGTCAAGATTATATTCCTGTAACAACAAACTCCACCTTACAAGTCTTTGATTTTTATTTATTATCTTGTCGATGAAAGAAAGAGGGTTGTGTTCATTAAACACAATAATCGAAGAAGGAGCTGATCTAATGTAAACTTCAAAATGTTGTAATGCCAACATCAAAGCTAAGCATTCCTTCTCGATTGTGGAATAATTTCTTTGGTGCTTATTTAATTTCTTAGATCTACTAAAT
Source organism: Sinohyriopsis cumingii (assembly GCA_028554795.2). NCBI lineage: Eukaryota > Metazoa > Mollusca > Bivalvia > Unionida > Unionidae > Sinohyriopsis > Sinohyriopsis cumingii. Next base: position 11,530,985 of record CM068830.1, read on the forward strand.
GGTTCTTCAAAGGCAGGAATAGGTTGTAGATGAGCCTTGGGAATTTTCTGATTTGGTGTTTCTGCCATTTGATAGGTATGACAAGATCTACAGTATTTACCAGCATCACTTTTGATTTCTGGCCAATAGAAGTGAGTTAAGATCTTCTGATAAGTTTTATTGATCCCTAAATGACCAGCCAATGGAGTTTCATGGTCCAGACTAAGTTTTTCCTGTCTGTAAGGTCTTCGAACTACAGTTTGATAGTTCATTATTTATCATCAGCAGGTACCTCGGGAGGTCGCCGTTTTCTCACAAGAATGCCATCTTTAATGAAATAACAGACATGAACTTCATTAGCTTCATTTTCACTAATAGTCTTTGAAACAAACAGGAGAGCTCAGGATATTTTTCCTTTTCGATGACAAGTGATTATCGTTTATCACCCTGATTAGCATAAAGAGAATGAGTCGTTAAAAAAGGATCACAGTGATCAACACCTTCTGACTGATCCTAACAAAAAGTGAGAGTGACCTCATTAAAAGCCTGACCAATACGTGTGTCAGCTAAAGGAATACTTTCCTTATCAACACAATTCTCAAGAGCTTTCTTTGCCATAGTTCTGGTAACTTCACATTCTGTAAATACATCAGGGAATTCTTTTTTGAATGGATCGACTTTCTATTCCAAGCAAGGCTTGTCAGTTACAAGCGGATTAACCACACAGCTAGGTAGTTGCCTAGTAATAAATCAATGCACTCAACGGATAAAACAGAGACTGTTTCGACTGTCACGGGTCCTGAGATTAAGTCTGATGACAAATTTATGTATATATTTAGTGACTAAATTAAGAAACTACCTAATGGGGCACTGATAAAGCGTATCGATCGGATCATAGTCCGCGTTGGACAATGATCCAGGGTCAACAGTGTACCATAATATTTTCACTGTTTAAGAGGCACTTCCACACGTGTGATAGTATGTTTGCAAGAGGTTATATATCGGATTTGATTAAAAGTAATAGTTTGGTCAGCCTACTTAAGCATAAACCATGTCTTTAATAGGCGACCACATATCTTGTTAAAAACAGAATTTCACAGCAAACAGTGTGAACTCCCAAAGCAGCGTGTCGATAATTCGAGGCACCCAAAATATACCTTTACAATTAAAGTGTACGATTACCTCTCATGACCCGTTAACAGGTATTGTTGTAAGATAAATACTTATTGAAATAAACTATGTATTGAACTTATTTTTAGAACGCAATATAGGGTCACGCGGTTGAATGAAATTTTGTGACACATCCTCCCACGGTTTTAGTTACCAGTAAACTTTTTCAGTTTTCATGTTGTTCAGTATAAGACAGAGAAAAAAAGCTTCCTTTTAGTTCATTTAAATGATAAAATATTTCTGATATAAAAATATAAACTTAGCACCATTTACTGGAGTATGTCTGCCGACAATCAAGCAGAAGACACCGTGGATGGTTTCCTTGTTTTAAAGGTAGGTCTAGTTAGCTAGTAGACAAAAGTTAAAGAATACAATGTCATTTAGTTGAACTTTTTCGTGTTTAATGAAGTTACGAGAACTTAAGAAAATTGGTCATGTTTCTTTTTCTCCTTTTGTTTCTTCTTCTTCTTCTTCTTCTTATTATTATTATTAATGTTGTGTTGTGTGTTTTATGTGGTTCTAGAGTTATGTAGCAGTAATTGTTGCTGTAGCTGTAGTTATTACTGTGTTGTTGCAGTTGGTGTAGTAGTTATAAACGTAGAACAAAATATATGGAAATGACATACATTTAAAAGGTTACTGATTTGGAAAATAGCTGAATAGACTAATTAATGAAATAATTTTGTTTTCTTTTCGAATAATTGTGATGAGATATTCAAGTCTGAGACGTTTGCCTTGAAAATACATGTATATACTTTTGAGAGAACATTTCTCGACTTTTACGACCTAAATTGTCTGACCCTTTTTGAAGCCTTGGGGATCTTATCCCTGAGAAGTGTACTTTTGTTTGTTTACTGAAATTAGGACATTGTTCGACTCTCTTGGTCATTAATTTTGCTAAAATGGTTACATAATTCTCATGAAAAAATAAATTGATTTTCGTGCGAAATAATGACACGTCTTTGAAAAAATCGTGACTGCTAAATACGCCAAAGTGCCACTACATGTACTATCAGATCAGCCAACTTTCGCTTTGAATCCTAATTGACCCCGTAACTTTAACACAATGGGTATTGCCAGGATTCTCACAGGTGTAAGCATTCGGTGTAATGGATCTTAATATGCATCCTTACATATATTCGCTAATGACTGTACTTGTTGAATTTAAGGAAATTCTCGAAAATTCTGTGAAATAAAAGAGTCAACATTCTTTTTACAATACAGATATAGGCCTAAAAAATGCCACTAAAACAGAATTTATTCATTGTCAAGGACATAAACAAATTACATCTTGAAATGAAATATTAGCTAATCTGGACGAATTACCAGTGTTATTTCTATACGGAGCTTCCTTCGTGTATAAAACAAATAAAACAATGACAAAATAAGCGCCAGTTCAAATATAGGCTTCGGATTTTTCGAATACCAACTTTGAGGTAAGCAATAAAATTATGAACTGCATTTCGCATATTACTGAAGCTAAGATTGGCAAGGAATTAAATCATTAAAAATGTGTCAGAATATACCACTACCTGACGGTATGGTTATCATTTAACATCGTTATTTAGGACGCTTATCTTATCGCCCTGTCGTTTGTACCATACCTGTGTAACACCAATTTCAACACTACTGGCATGCGTGCGTACAAGACGATAAAGGACTGAAATTGTGTCTGAATATCCCCGATGACTAAGTAGGAGTAGCCCTAGCTGGTCTTATGTAACTATCGTGCTGACGATAGGTCTATAAATGTACAGTACAGGGAGGGCACAGCTCGGACATTAACTTGTTACATTTGATAACGAAATACATACATACATACATACATACATACACAAGTACATAGATACATACATGCATGCATATATATATATATATATAATGAGATAATTACTACCTAAAACAAATTATCCACAATCAGAAAGAGAAAACGACTAGAAAAATGAACAATTTCCTACTGAGCTTAATATGTTCTGACTAAACAAGAATATTTTGTCCCCCAGGGTAAAGGGCACTACTGTCCCAGGGATCTGGAGAGACAGGCCTGGGGGCCTGTAGGACCATCAGAGGGTAAGTCCCGCGTTTATTGGCAAATAAACAGTGGATTTCATTGTTTGGAATAATTACCTTACGCAAATGTAACTGTTATCAAAGGTCCTTATTCCGGTACAGTTAACTTCAGACTCTTAAGTTTTGTATTTTGTTAATTTGTTTGGCTTTTTTAATATAATAAAAGGAGCTGCAAGACGTAAATTGCATATGGCACTTTCAAACGATATTGTGGAATAGATTGACTATATGTGATAATAAAATTATGGTGACGAAAGTGCCCATCGCAAAGACGATTGTACTAATGATGAATGTGTGTGTGTGTGTGTGTATATACAACTCTGTTGATCAAGATGCATGCAATCTTCGCTAGCCAAGGTTCCGATAACCCTGTTTATACCTTGGCGGATCGAACAGCTATTTTGGTTCTTTGTCCTATCGATATCTATTGGATTTCATGTGTTTTCTTCCTTAGAATAACTAACCAATAGCGTGGATTTTTGTACATTCGCCGAAAACGGTGGTTGCGTTTGACCTAACAAGGATACTTTGTATAACATCGAAAGTATGACTATGTACCAGAGGGAAGCCATTATAGGTGTATTTCAGTGAAAGGTATTTGTGCAAACACGGAACAACATTGGAAAATTCCTTCTTTATCAGTCCATTCAGGTTGTGAAATTCACAGACCCGAAGCTCAGAAATATCTGCTTATCTGCTCGATATGCCAAGGTGTAGAGAGGGTTATTGGAACCTTGGCTAGCGAAGATGGATGCATGCTATAAATAACTAAACGTGACTAAACGTGTAAATCATCACATGAAAGAGAATGTTTGTGTGTGTGTGTACAGCAGTTAATTATTAGTATATTTTTCTAGCAACTTGTGATTCCACTGACTCCCAGGACATTTTATCCATCCTAATGCGGGAGACAACTCCATCTCTTTGGCGGTACGGTTTCCGAGAAATGCTGAAAGTGGATACGAAGTTTCAGTTGATGGTTATAGAGTTCCTGAAGGATTTTGTGAGTTTGACCTTGAATGAAAAACAGATCAAATAAAATCGAATGAAATAAAACGTGTAAATCAAGGGAGCAAAGTCTGTAACCCCATCCTGAAGAAAGAACAAACGTAATCGGTGTGTGTGTGTGTGTGTGTCTCCCACAAGTATAATAAGAATGTATAATTGAAGACACAATATATTCGCATCTATCAATTGGCTGTAATACCCTATAAAATTGACACAATGATATTTCTAAAAGGTTTTAAATCTCAAGATTTCTTGAACATTCCTATAAAAATGGAATATAAGCCTGTTGATGGTTTTAATCTGAAACTTAAAGTTGGGGGAAATTTAATACTTTTTACAAAATCTGTCGAATGTCAAAGGACAGTGCATATATCAGCTGATGGGCATCGACGTCGAATTGCTTGATGCTAGCGTGGAGGCCTCTTACGAAATATCGAGATGAATGTAATAGCAAGGAATGTGTGTGTGTGTACGTACGTACGTATGTATGTATGGATCACGCTGTTGAAGCGATGTAACAATACATAGTATACCTTGCCGAATAATTCATGCTTTCCAATTTATTTAAACCAGTTTGTCTTAAATTTGTTCTAAAATTAAGATTTTTAGGTTTTCAAGTAATTTATCACATCTCACATTCCTGTTGAATATTAAATATTTTATGTCTTTTAATTTACTTTACTTTTGAAGACAAGGCAGTCACTATTTGCCTTGGAGAGAGGCTTGGATGTGAGGGTTGACGTTGACTTCGATGGCATCATTGCAGAACAGGTGAAGTACACTGACCTTCAACACGTTCTAGAAGGTCTAAATCTTAAATCGAGTATAGATGAGTCCGGAAACAGACGACAGTTACACGTTCGAACAGGAATGATGACCACAGTAATTTCTCTGGAAGCATTTCAAAGTCTTCTGGAAAGCATTTCGGGTGTGCAATTTCTCTCACACTAAGTCAAATTATTTTTTAGCTTTTCGTATGTTAAAACGTAAGCTAATGGAAGACTGATTGCATGAAGTGAAGATTCCTAAAAAAATCTCCAGAAGAGAATAGTAAAATGTCAAAATATGTTTATTATTTCACTCGCTGACTTAGCTACGATATCTGGGCTCTATGTGGGCCCCTAAGTAAAACTTACCGTTGGGCACCTGCCTAATCTATAGTGTAAAATATTTCGTTGGCTCTGGGCTTTGCATATTCTTGCTATATAATTTACGCCCCTGATTCCACTTATAATTTTATGTGATGTTTGGTAGGTAGCAGGCATTTGTTACGTGCTTCTAGACATGGGGTCCACCTAACAGTGTATTGTTTAAGTCTGGATCTATACAGAATAATGGACTTACCAGCATCGTTTCTCAACAAGATTTATCAGATGTTATCGGTTCTCTAGGTAGACACGAGGTTATAATAATTTTCTCCTGACTTTTAGAAAAAAGGCTCTGTTGCGTAAGTTATAACTCTCGGTTACTACAACGTTTTTAATGTAGGCGTTGTCTGTAGCAATCTCAAAATAATATTGTCTCTTACAGTGTTGCAGTCTGACACTCTTTCCAAGCTAATGACTCTGGACGATTCGGAGGGGTTAAAATTATATGAGTCAGTAAGTGCATTACGGAATACTACTGTTTTGAATCGCGAGTGTATGTATAAACACACTGAACACCGATTAGTGTACACGTTCAATATAGAGTATATTGACACATTGAATATCTATTATATGTACACATTAAATATTGACTATATGTTGACATTAAATAACGATTATATGTAAGCACTGAATATCGATTATATGTACACATTGAATAATAAATTATCTGAACACAGTTGTTACAGTGCATGCAAAATAATAATCACTTATGCTTTTCTAGATCAAATGAGAATCTATTTCATACACTCGTCAACAAATCACTGTGTACAGATATTATGTAGTAACCCAGATAGTGATTCACATGGTACAAACATTTTCTTCTTAAAGTGCCAGGCTTAAATATTTCACATGTTTGATGGTATGAACTTTCACAAAATCTTGATAATATAAAATTATTTTAGAATTATTGCTTAGTCACGAAGAAAATATAAAATACCAAACAATATTTCCCTAATTCAGATAAAAGTGGACGCGAAGGTTTTGCATTCGGATAAAATAGAGGTCTCTGCAATTATATTTTCTTCAAACATTTGTATATGAATTTGAGTATTCTTTTGAGTAATTAATCGTTGAATCTTGCTTTCTTTTGCAAAACTCAGTTTTTGATATTTTCACGTAATCTTTTATTTCCCCAGCAATGTTGTTCACACAAGAGCCAGGGAGAGAATTTCATGACACTGCAAGCAACGTTTCCAGATCTCAATTCAGACGATTGCAAAACTGTCATAAAATGTTTGTTTGCAACAACTGACACACTGGTGACTTATATATGACACTTCTTCGCGAGGTTTCAGTTCTCTGCAGACCCGGATGTAGATTATTTCCTTTTAGAATGTGACATTGCTTTTGGTGGCGCTCACCAGATAATATGTACTTTTGAGAGAGTGACGTATGTAAGGTGAAGTAGTTCGCATTTAAAACATGCACAGTGGAGAGAATGTTTGCATACCTCTATGATACATTAATGTAATGTGGATGATATTTCTTTTGAATATTGTTCTTTTGGAAATTTTACATGATTTAAGCACACTGCTAACTAAAATGACTGCTCCCTTGTGTTAAAAAATCAGTCTGAATTAGTCTAAAGTACACTATACATAGCAGCTATTAAAATAGGGAAAATGAATTTTGCCAGACTAGACAATACCAGCTTCTGAAAGTGCAATGAATGAATTACCAAATATATAAAATGTAAAAAACGTTATCGGCTCTTTTTTATACAATTTACCTCTGAAGTTTAGGAAGTGAAAATGACCAAGTAGAGCTAGCACTTTTTTGAAAGGTGCAGATTTGAAGTAAGGCCAAGCTGTATACTCTATAACCCATAGTACACCCATCAATCATACACCAAAATAAAGGGAATTAAAGGTTCTTTGCATTATACCTAAGATATACAAGGTCTTTTTTAAGTAGCCAGTATAACCAGTGAGGAAAGCCGGGGACATTCTTTTTCTTTAAAATCCTAACCCTATGCCAAATGCGAAACTGTATAGCGCCACCTTTGCTGTTTAGCCGGAAATAGTTTTTTTTTCCCCTAGACATCCCAGGAATCTGGAATGTAAATCATGCAATTTCGAACTTTAGTTTCAGTTTGAATTTCCTTAGCATATATTGTGACATTGCTTTTGCTGTTTAGCCGGAAATAGTTGTTTTTCCCCCAGACATCCCAGGAATTTGGAAAGTAAATCATGCAATTTCGAACTTTAGTTTCAGTTTGAATTTCCTTAGCATATATTGCCCAGAATACGTTTTTGGTAGATATCTCAAAATTCTATTATAGAAATGGTACAATTCTGACTTTTAGTTTGCATTTCATTATTATTATTATTATTATTATTATTATTAACCAACTGAAAAGAATCTACAAATTAGAGTCAGCATCAAACAGTTTTTATGATGACCAGACATAGACATGAATATCTCAAAATCATCATTATTATTCTGTTTTATTAACACGAACAAAACTTGCTGTACAAATTTCCTGCTTTAGCGCTAGAGATTAATCTGTTTACGGTATAGAATATCAACTCCTATGACGACCAAGGTTAAAAGTTAGCAGGTGCTAAACATAGACTAGTACCATGGATTTTATTGCAATTTTACATCATTCTGTTCAGCAGTTAGTACGAACAAGAACAGAATATGGATCGGGTACTCTTCTAATACAAAACAACTATCGTATCAGCTACAAATAGAGCTCTCTGTTTCTTCAATATTGTTTTGCTCTAACGATTGGAAGAACTCTTCTGGTATCATTAGACAAACTGAGCCAGTCATCTGTTATAGGACCCTATTATAGTCCCTTAGAAAATCATTCATACTTTTCTCTTCATTTTCCTGAAGATCTACTGACAATGGCACTTCAATGTTATTCACTGAAAAGCAGCATTAAAAACTAAATAGAACATAAAATGACAAACTGATCAGCTGTGATTCGGCCGGTCCCGGAAATGTCACTTGTACAAAAAAAATTCAAAGCATTTTATTAAAATGTGACTATTTCCAAAATATGCAACATAATCTATGCTGAATTTTTAATATGTTGTGCCAATGTTAGAGCTCAACACAATGTTTACTGCCTTGGTGTCGTTGAACATATAACGAATGTACCTGATGTCATCAAAAAATGCAAAAATATGTAGGAAATGGACATATATTAGAACTTAATTAGTTTAGTCATATATTGAACATCATGTTGGGGAAAATCCATAATGAACACCTTTGTGATTGCTAAAAATCATAGATGCTGTTATAACTAATTAATTTATGCATTAGACAAAATAAATCAGTTATATGGGGCATACTTGAAACAGGGAAATAATGGAAAATGTAGATTTATCTTGTTTAAGGTGGATATATCCAGAGACAAAATGTCTCTTCTACCATTGCATCTAACGTACACATGAATTTGTCACACGATGCATATCTTTCCTATAAATACACTTATAGTACAGACGTATCTGTCACATATTTCAGATGCCTTTCATACGAATGGTGCAGCGGTACACATGAATTTGTCAAGGCTGCAAATGTCATCTTACTCATGCACCAACAGTACACATGAATTTGTCACAGGCTGCAAATGCCATCTTACCCATGCACCAACAGTACACATGAATTTGTCACAGACTGCACATGTCATCCTACCAAGGCACCAATAGTAAACATGAATTTGTGCTTTGTTTAATTTAATTTCGATTTTAACACTTAATAACAAGTTGCCTAGACTCTTTTAAAACATCCTTCAGGTTCACTCCTTCTGTTTTTGTGGGATGGTGGTGTCTTTTTATTTTAAAATATATTATTGTCTTATCTAAATACTAAAAGTTCACTTTTATTTACTGCTTTCTAAGATGTTTAAAGTTCTTATATTTTAAGTTATGTGCTATGAGATTTGTCCCAATTATAGCTACCTACTATACTGTGTTAGTTTAGTCCAGCAAATCATGTTTGATTTAATATCTGTATTGTTTTTATGTTATGTCAGTAGAAAGCTCATTTGAGCTTATTTTGAATTGTTGTTTTACATCATGCCGATCATAACAAAATTTTATCTTATAAATGGAAACACGGGTGTTGGATGTGCACACTGTTCTTCATAGAAACGTTCTATATGGCTTATAAAAAATAGAAACCCAGCCACTTTAAGGAAGTCATTTTGTTGCGGGGAATCCACTCTGTTAATTGTACAGGGTATATTACTGGTACAGTATACCGTTATTAACAATATATCTTTTTGTGTACGCCTAAGAAAGACAGCTCAAGAAGAAAGTAATCTTTCACTAAAAGAAATGAAAATAACCCCCGAACACTGCGATGCCAAAAACATTGGATCAACATCAATGACTCGTTGCTCGCTGAGCACTGTCACCAAAATACATTCATAACCACATCATAATGCTCAAATTCTAAACAATAAACAATTACCTTTAAACAAATAACAAGAATGACTAAATCGAACTCATGTATCACCACCAAAACTGAGAGAGGAAAAAATGTTTTACAGCTAGACCCGGACTACATTCGTGGATTCTGAACTGGAAGTAATAAATGTTGCCCGAGTGTGGATGAAAAGTTCATTCTAATCATTATATGCCAGTGCGACATCATCGGAAGAGAAAGTATGTTAACTTTATTCCTTGGAGATTTGTTTTTGTCGGAGTACCCGGATAGAGCCAATATTTGTTCTAGCTCATACTTAATTATATAATAAATAAATATGCCGATACTGAAAATTGGTTTTCGCTAAACAACTTTTAAAGGATTTAATGAATGAAACCTACTTTCGTATGAGGCTTTGCGTTAAGAAACCTACGTCAAATTCGAAAATAACTATTTAACGATGAAATTTTACAGAGTCATGACCCCTGATTTTGCCTTCAAACTTTGTTCCTCAATTACATCATATTGTCGGGCGCCGCTGTTTTACGTTGAGACGTTTTTAGACGTCTAATATTTGTTCATCTTTTCATATACGAAATTATGTATTTGAAGAAAATCACAGATTCATTGACTGTAAAAACTCTTTACGAAGAATAATTTGTTAAACAAGTTCAATAAGGAATGGTCCTTAAATATGTTTTATCTCACACTGGAAATGGTTTGATGTTAAAATGCTTTTCTGCTTTAACTTTTAGGAACTGAGGTTTCTATATAGTCTTTCAAATTTTAAAAAAGATACTGCAACTTTTTGAAGGTGGTAATTTATGTCAGTGACGGTATCGGTTAAATAGTTTGCAGTGGTTTATTTTGAATACTGAATAACGTTTGGTTGGCTATAAAGGTACTTTTAACACATTATTGGCTATATCATGCCTGGGAAATAGGAGTTAAGCGCCTTTCCCAAGGACACACCAAGGCAGCCGACCCATGCTGGCTTGGACAGGTGGCGAATCTGCAGCCCTTGGATTAAAAAGCCAAACCTATATCAACTAACCGGCTGATCCACCCGTGAATAAAATAAACTATACAGAGAAATGGAGCTGAAGCATGAAAGAATAATGACATAGAAATAGGTGCAATGCTTTTCGCCCATCGAGCTATTTGCCGGTAGTTATAGAATATGAGCGCATGTTTATATTCAAACACTGATGGGTGGGATGGGTGGGGGTAAAAACAGTTGTTAGAAGGGTATCTCACACTGTTCAAAACACATTCGTTAGTAATACAGTATATTTGCCCCTCACAAGTAGACGTAGAACCTAATATATAAGGATATGATTGAAGTAAATCGATGTGAACAGTGATTGTATACCTGGGCAGGACAGGCTGAGGGCAAAAGTATAGCCATTTATATTCAACGTTATAACTTTATTTGATATCTATTTAATCTTACATGGTTGATCTGGTATTCGATATGGGTCTTCAATTCGTATTTCTGTAGTTCACACCCACACTGAACTAAAGTTTACTTTTATAGATCCCAAATTGTTTGAATTCTTATGTAAGAGATATATAATGTGTTTTGTTCGGGGTGAGAAGAAAGAACTCGTCTAGTATGTATGAAAACGGCTCGATCTGACAGCCTGGACGCATCTGTCCAGATTATTAAACTCATTCTTTCGGCCGACTCAAAAGAAACTATTCATATGTTTGTGTAATATAGATGTGATAATTTCGTCATTAATGTATGTGCATGTTAGTTCCAGCTCGACCAGAAAGTCCAGTGGGTTTTACCTTTAATTTGAATTCTTATCAGGATCATGCCCGCACGAGACATAGGTTCCTATTAGGGTTTCCATAACACCTGGCCTATTTGCGCCATGGACAAGGAACGGCTGAATATTCTGGTGACAGGTCTAAGCGCCAGGTCATTCTGGTAGACATATTTACATCTCTGCTAATCGCGATCATTTAGAATACCTCGATCATCCACCGTCATCAAGTTTATATTCTATTTAATATATAGCCATTTATCGATTTTCGTTATGCTGACGATGTCTTTCAGCTGTATCCATGGGCGCCCGCAGCAGAGGTCAAGGGGGGGTCTTGTGACCCCCCCCCCCATATGTTCAAAATGCTCAGTAAATGTTAGCTTTAGTTTCAGACTGCTTACGCACGAAGTAAGCAACAAACTCTCCCGTCCCTGACTGACTGACCGCCGCCCTGCAAAAAATCATGCGGGCTCCCATGGCTGTATTGAAGACAGAATTTCTATTAGCTACTTACTTTGGAAACAAGCTGAATAATTCTTATGCTTATAGACGCTTGTGCTGAGTAGTTTATTAGCAACGGATATCACGACTCTTCCGACTGATCGCAAAATTTTGAATTCTGCATTACTTGACATTTATCAGCAACATTATAAACAGTTGTGTCATATATTATAATACTCTATTTCATGTCATAATACATATTAACTGTTTTAAATGCTAATATCAAAATATCAGTATCATTATATAATAACTCAACATTATTACCATATACACATTGTAACATTTTATAGAGAAAGTCATACATAAATAATTTTGACAGATACAAAATATCGATTGTCCAGAATAAATTACCTATTTTACATTCGTTTTAATTTACGTCCTTGGAGTGATATTGTTTGTCCATCCAATTTGTTTTCCTGATAAAACACAACAGAATTTGCAGCAAGTTGACCTATTTTGTCAGTTTAACCGGGTGTAACTAGCTTCACATTCATTCTTTCTCTCCTCAGCTTTTCATAGTTTTCCCAAACAGTGAGTTATTCATTAACTTGAAAAAATCTTTCCAATTTCATGTTTAGATTATGCTCTACGATGCGTATTGAAGTGGATAAATGAAGCCGACTATTTGTCTTCATAAAACTATAGTACTATATGAACCTTTCTTACTTTCATACAAAGGCTTGTAAATACAGGTAATTTTGAATTTCTGTAATGAACTAAGTGGGAATTTTCATATACACAAAGAAGCAACGCTAAATACTTATAGATCTTTTGTTGCTGTTTTTGAAAAAACAAATATAAATACCCCTGGATGATATCTGAATTGTTTCGACCATTGTTATATTAATGGATCAAAATATAATAATGAATTGGCTTTGAATGATTCCCGAATAATGACATTATTTTAAATTTTCTTTCTGATCTTATATTTGTTTATCTTATTTTCTATATTATTTTACATTTTTATTATGATTTATTTGTAAAGAATAATACCATGTTATGTGCCTACTCTCCTATTTGTTATGTCAATAAAATGTTCAGACTCGTTAGGCAACAAAATTCTACTCCAAAGCTTTCTCTGGGACCCTATGCTCTTCTGTCCCAATCACACGTTGCTAATAAAACATAATAATGCTAAAATTTATAGAGGGTCATGGAGTAAACTATAACGTCTCGCAGCCTCCGTGTGCTTTCTATTCAAATCCTCGTTGGCTGACAAGAAGCTGTATGTGGCACTCAGGCCTCAAAGGATAATTCTATAGGACCCAATAGGTTAACATGCAGAGGACGCTTTGACTTTAAACGAGAAATTCTATGTTAAAGTGGTCCATAGGATTAACAATGAGGATAAATGGTAACATTGTGAGAAGTGGCTGACCTAAATTTTGGTTGCATATTAACATTGTTATCCCACTCTCTTCTACTTTCTGTTGTATTGCAAACTGTTATTGGATCGAAAAATGACTATTAATGATAATACAATAGACATGACTTGAAGTAATACCTTCGATCCCTTTTTGATTCTGAGGCTGTAGAATTATTTTCATAAATGGGCGAAATATTTTAAAAATTATAAAATTAGTTATGTGCAAATTATAGATATGAATCATATATTATTGGAATGAATGTAGCACATAAATTAAGATAGTTCGATGAAATTTGAATTGATTTTAGGAAATAGGCAGTGATTAGTTGAATCTTGCGTGTGGGGAGACGCAGCGATGAAACCGGAAGTGCTTATTTCAGTATGGTTGCTCCATAAAAAACACACGTGTTGTGTTTCTCCCCAGTCTCTTCCTTGAACATTGTTTTTTTCCCCCTTATTTTGCAGATAATTTCAGTTTCATATTTTAATTGACTAACTGATACATGTTACTGAATTGGACAAAGTATTCGGGAAGGGTATATCAATTATAGCAAAAATCTGTACCGTCGAAAGTGAAAGTTGAATTTGACACCACAAGAAGACAGTGAATAACAATAATAATTGATTTAAAGAGGTTAGCATAGCTAGAGGTATAGACGCTACTTTCAAAATGCGACCCTCCAAAAAAAAAAAATCAAACAAAAACAATAGAAGTTTGTTTGTAAACTTGTGCACATTTTAGAAATTCATCACCTGTTTTTTACTCTCTCGCTCTCACACTTATACTTTTTTATCTCACATGTTTAATTTATTAAAAAAAAAGTTTGTAATTTATTTTGTTTATATTATGGGTATCGTTTTTCCAGCAATATATGTTACAAAGGGAATTCTGTGCAAGGAATTTACCAAGAAACTAGTAAATGCACTTTTCATTCACAGGATTTCTAAATAATACTGAAAATAACCTCTAGATAATACTTAAATTATACTCTTTTAATGGGTAATACTGAAGTTATACTCGTTGAATTTAATGGGTAATACTGAAGTTTTACTCTTTGAATTTAATGGGTAATACTAAAGTTATACCCTTGTAATGGGTGATACTGAAGTTATACTATTTCAATGGGTAATACTGAAATTATACTCTTTTAATGGGTAATATTGAAAGTAAATTCTTTTAATGGTAATACTGAAGTTATACTCTTTTAATGGGTAATACTGAAGTTATACTCTTTTAATGGGGAATATTAAAAGTAAATTCTTTTAATGGCTATTATTATATGCTGATTCTTTTCCCCATTAACTTTACATTGTCAGAATCGTTCAGTATTCCCCGATACTGAACGCGCGCGACAGTACACATATAGCAGTCACCTGAATAAAGGAACTACTTTCTATTGTAAACAAACAATGGACGCAGACGCCAGCACTTTTAATTTGCAAACAAATCATATACACTCGCGTAAGAGGCTCTTTACGTTGTGGTTGTTTAAATTTGTTTCTGAATGAACTAAAACATGTTTCGTGGACTGCAAAAAAAAACAATCCCACAGCTGTTTTTGGCACATTCCGCGTTGATATAATGTTACGGATTTAGGCTAGCTACATTATATAAAAGACGGAAGATTAGGTCCTTACAAATAACATACAAGTGACAAGGCATTTACTGTCTTCTTTAGCTGGTGATAAGAATGGCAAAATAAAATATGCTTACAGTTTTGCATCCTGAATTTCCTCAAATTGTTTTTTCTTAATTCTTCAAATCCGAGTTACATGAGCCATGTCATAGGTTTTCAATCTGGATTACACATTTCGAAATTGTGCTGTAATTTCGATGATAAGTGCAACTGCATCCTCCTTACTGCACTCGAAATGAAATAAGCATTAAATTCCATAGCGTCTTTTTGATAATTGCAATTGAAAGACTTCATATTTTCCCCACGTTATGATTTCAAACATTCAATGACAGAAACAGAAACACATTTGCAGATGTAAACACAGATGAATCCAGTCCAAAATCACAAACTTTTGTCGAATCGAAACAAAATACCAAAATATATTCATTCCAGATCAAATGGGAAAGTTGTTGCAATGAGCATTCATTCACAATATGAATGCAAATTTCAATTTTAACTAGACACGCCATTTTCTTTCGAAAGTTATGTCGAGCGCGCGACTAAGTTTAAATTTATCTGGGTGGAGTTATGTGCGCATTAATAATGATGTGTAATGACAAATCTGTGCTGTGTATTTAGTTTGGAATACGGTATACATTCATTTACGTTGTTTCTTGTAGTGTATTTTGTTTATATAATTAAACCTTAGGTAGAATAAAAAAATGAGCATATAATAAAAAGGTTACTGCATTTGCATGGGAAAATATGAACTCGTTTTGTCGGAAGGATATACTGCACTCACAAGTTCGTGCAGTATTCCATCCCAAAACTCATTCATATTTTCCCATACAAATGCAGTAACCTATAAATACTGAAGTTATACTATTTTAATGGGTAATACTGAAGTTATACTCTTTTAATGGGTAATACTGAAATTATACTCTTTTAATGGATAATACTGAAACCAAATTTCTTTCTGAAGGATAATAATGAAATTCACCTCTTTTTAAGAAATGAGCAATTAATGTTTGTTGTGTGTGTGTGATCAGTAAAGCAAAATAAGACAAAATAAAGCGTTAAAAACTTGTTAAGTGTATATATTCCATAAATGGGGGGGGTGTCGTTCCTTTAAGTTGAACAAATAATTGGATTGTGACTGAAAACAATTTATTTTTACTTAACTTAAATGAATGATGATAATTTAAAAAAATAAAAAAATGTCAACATCTAACAAATTTTAGGAGGAGAAATTTAGCCCTTACCATAATTTTGGAACAAAATCTTTTTAATGGTTTTGAAAAACGTCATAAATGAAAATAGATAGACATACTATCCAAACTACTTCATTTTTGGCATTCTTTCATGTGGATGACTGCAAGGTGCAACGTTTTAGTACGAGTTAAAACATTTTAACATCAATGGTTATTTATAATAGTTATATGTATATTAAGTATAAATTGATGGGGTTGGAGTGAGGTATAAAAGGCAATTTCATGTTCTTGTTTCAGAGAAAACGTAGAGATATTGAGAATACTGATGTTGAATTAACAATATGACAGGAACTATTGTCCGGAATTTATTGAGTGTTTTCTTTTTTTCATAATGATTTAAGAAAATAAAATCCAAAAAGGAAAAAAAAATAGGGAAATAAGGGGAGATGCTACCAAGCTATGGCTATATTTGATTCCCATGCTCAAAACCTTGATAATCAAACAATTTGAACTGAATCTTTAAATATTTTTGCATTCACCATTTCCATACCTCTTTTCATGTAATCTTTTCTGATGACATTTGTTTTTGTTTTTTTTTAAACTATCTCTTACCCATTCGAAACAAATTTGTAGAAAATTGAATTTAAATCCTATAGCACTATTCGAGAGGGATTTCGTAATGTAAGTAGATGCCGAGTAAATTCTGGCAGCGCAAAACATATTTTGTTACTGTTAACATCCCATACACTTTTGATCTTTTGTTTGAGCAGTAGATTTATATTTCTCTAATTCTGTGAGTATAAATTACTATATAGACTTGCTGATAAGGCGAGTTCAACTGCAACTGCCTAAACCCAGAACTGACATCGCACAATTTTATCAGCAGATCTGGATCTATGCAGTTTGTTAGAAGTGATTAGTAGTAGAAAAAACGCAGACCCTGATCTGCCAGTTCATTATGCAACGGCAGATCAGGATCAATATTTTTGCTTTTGCACTCAACTTCAAAGTGAGTATATATGGTAGTTTTTTTATTGCACAATCTAAATTCAGCGAAAGTGTAAAACCTACAAGGGCGACTTTGAAAGGGTTCCAATCCAATTTATATTCTGAGTAGTCTCACATGTTTTCTCAGACTATTAAAAACATAATACCAAGTTTGTATGGTACATTTACGAATTTAAGTTTTTTTTTTCTTCTGAGTTTATCGTGGTATAAACTGTCAATTGCCGACTCACACAGCAAATAACGCATCATTAAAAACAGAAATCTTGATTGAGCGCAGTAATACATGTTTGGGGTTTTCTGTTACGTAGCTATTTATAGCACTTGGTATTGTCCTGCTTGATCGTAATAAGATCATCATAATACCAGTCCTTCAACCAATGGAAGCCAAATTTATTCAATTTTTTTTTAAATTGTAAGAATGTTCTTTTCTTTTAATGCTTACTTCGTGTTTGCCTTCACTGGCAGTGTTTATCTTATGTTGTACACGTGACTATTTATATAAGTGGGTATTCTTGGAAAAGTAGTTCTCATTGCAGTTCATACAGAAATAAACGCAAGTCATTTGATCACATGGTAACATTCTGACGAATGGAAATGTTCCTTTCCTTTAACATCTACTGGCATTGCAATTATATGGTGATGTAAACTGTGCATATAGATATATATATATATATATATATATATATATATATATATATATATATATATATATATATATATATATATTCATCATTATATGCCCCTTTCTCCTGTTTGACGTGTACTTTTCATATTAGGTAAAATATTGCAGGTAAATTCTGTTTTATTCGTATGGACTTTGTGGAAATATTTTAGACAGGAAACAAAAATAAGTTTTGACTTGGATACTTTTTGTGTTTGAAAAATCAAATGGAGAAACATCTAAAAAAAACCGATATGCTGGTAATAAATAATGACAACCCAATCTTTTAGGTGCCATTTTAACTAGCATTTAGTAAGATTGAGTGAATATACAAACCTTTGATATGTCTGTACGTGTTACTACTCTAGGTCTTCTTACACTATGGAACAGAAAGAAGAGAAACCAATAAGTTTAGTAAAATTAGCAAATAATTTATTTATCTAAGTTACAAACTAAAAAATTGAGACGCTTACGATATTGTGAAGTAAATCCCAAATGATCGTAAATGTCCAAGTCCAAAAGTGTAGACTATGCCGAATGAATGAAAATAGTCTTGAATGTCCTGATATACCAATTGTCCTGATGTACTACATGATACAGTCAAGAATGTCCTTGAATGAGTTATCACGAATTGAAAGCATAATGTTTTAATCTCAAAATGGCAATAAGCAGTTAGTAATTCCAATGAATAGTTTTAAGAAACAATCCCTCTCAATTTATATCTCAACACAAATGTGACTGGCTCCCACATACTGATCTTAAAACAGAAATTAATTATTTATACATCAAACCCCAATTTATACATATTTTTAATTGATCTACAACGTAACAGATTTCCAACAAAAAAAACAAAGTCTGACTATAAACAAGACTGAGATTGAACTCGAATGTTATCAACATATTGTTTATCACTTACAACCATAACAAAAGACAGGTATGCAAAAATTCCATCCACTACCCTCTATCACGGAACAAGTCAAGCACACGATATAAACTAAATATGCATAAGACCCCTCCCCCACCCCGTAAATAAGAAGAAATATTTCTACAATAAAGCTCTCTTTTACATGTTAATTAAATATACACGGGATTCTAGAATAATTAAAATTACGAAATTCTATAATAGTTAAAATCACACAGGAAGATAGCTTGTGAATAATATAAAAAATAAGGCAATATAGTACTTCTGTACACCTGAGGGTGCATCTGAAATCATATTATCCTTTCCGTGTCTAATGTCAATGTTGTATTCCTGCATCATGAAACTCTGTCTAAAAGTATCTGATTTTTGCGTTTCTTTTTATTAATGAACATAAGGGGAATGAGATCAGTGAATACAATAAGAGAAGAAGGACCTGAGCTAACATACACCTACAAATGTTGCAAAGCCAGTATCAAAGATAAACATTCATTCTCAATTGTGGCATAATTACTCTGGTGCTTATTTCTTTTTTTAAACAAATTAACATACTGGATGATCCATACCATTAATATCTTGTTGTATCAATACTCCACCAACCCATACGTCACTTACATCAGAAACATTTTAAATAATTGACTGAAATTTAGAGCTGAATGAACTTGCGCACTATTAAGTACGGTCTTTAATTTTTCAAAAGCTTCTTGACACTTGCTGGATTTCTTACTCAGCAAATTTTTCAGCAGTTCAGAAATAATGGACATATTTGAACAAAAATTTCCAATATTTTCGAATACCCAAAAAAATCGCACCAGTTGCTTGTTACTGATAGCCGATGGGAACTCAGATATATCCTTGACCTTAACTTGGTTTAACTTGACCATATTACACACTGTGTCCTATAAATGTGACACATGCACGGCTAAATTAACTTTTTACCTAAATTAACCATCAGATTTGCATTACTGAGTCGATCAAAGAATTTCCGAATGGTTTCCAAGTGACCGTTCCATATTTTGTTGAAGATATACAAATCACAATTATCTAGACCAGCTGTTACCATATTCATTTAACGCCAGAATGTTGACAGAGAATTCTTCATACCAAATGACATCAATTTATACTAATAAAGCCCATTTGGAGCTGCAAATTCGAAATTTCCTATGCACTTTCGGTGACTTGAATTTGCCAGAATAATTTTAAAAGGTAAAATTTGATGACATATTATGCATTTCTAATTTGATTGATGCAATCATCTTGGCACTAGAAATGAACCCATTTTGGTGACACTATTGACTGGAAAAGTCTTGGATTACGACTTTCGGACACAAGAGGCAGCTGACCAGACCAAAAACATTGTGTTACGGAAGGAAAAATGACAAAGAAAGAAAAACATGAAATTTATGCTTGTTTTGTTTGGGGATTTTATTTTTGTTAAATAGACGTTGATTGCACTTTAGAAGAAAAAGCAAGTATTTATTTTTGTGAAATGTACATATGTTGTCAATGAATAGTATTTTTTCTTTCCAAAGGTGAATGGTTGCAGCACGAACTTGTAATATTTAAAAGGTACATGTCTCTACCAAGAACTGAAATATGAATTTGTTGTACACGAACTTTTGTTTGTATGTTAATGTTACGTGTTTAGGCTAAAATAAACAGTAACACTAGAAAGAGTGAAAACAGCAAGCTTTGAAAATATAACAAATAATTTATTTCCCTGGAAAAACACTGTAAAAATTAAGGAAAAAATATGAGAACTCACGGTTTTCAGAATCAAATAAAAAAATAATACAAGAATAATGCACGAATACAATTTTTGAAGTCATAATATTGAATGTTCTAACGACTCTAAGTCCGAGTCCGATGAAGAATTCAAGATGGAAGGCGATGACGTATGTTGTAGCCTGTACTGTGTTGACGTCTACAGTTCCTTACAGAAACATAATAATTAATCCTCCGGTTTTGGAAATCCAAATAATATTTTCAAAAAAATGTCATTGTTCAAGAATTCTGTATGAATACAATAATATTTCCAGAGAAACGAATTAATATTTTAGAGTTAAAGTAATCTGAAAATAAATTAACATATAACTCAAAAACTCAAAATCTTCAATACTTCAGTGCTGGTCACAACAGAAGAAAAGAACTAGACATAAAGTGTTTAAAAGCCCCGTACTATACGATCTCTCTCACTAAACATCACTATTAATACTAAGTATATCGCAATTTCGAAAATGCCTAACTGCGAAATAGAGGATGAAGTGATCATGTTTACATGTAAAAGTCACATAGCTAATGTATGTCCTTGATAAGAACCAATCATTTTACTCCTAGAAAAAAGTTGTTTACTTAACCCTCAACCAAGGTCAGGAACTATGTCGAAAATAGAAAAACAAGTGTTTATATTATTAGGTATCTAAGGAAAAACTCAAGTCAAACTAAATTTCCGGAAAATATAAAATTCCTAGTAAACAAAATTACATTACAATGACATGTTAAGAAAATAAAAATACTCCATAATCCACAAACAATCAAATCAAATCGAACACAACTTAAATCAAACATAAATTAAATCAAATATACGTAACACTTCCCCCATAAAGAAAAATATATATTTATATGATAAAACTTTCTTTTTACCATAAATTTAAAAAAAAACACAATGAGACCTCTTATGAATTATACAGTGTACATGAAATAATACATTGTTATACACGGGAAAGTGCGTCTGCTATTAAATTATATTTTCTCTTGATGTGATTGATGTCAAGATTATATTCCTGTAACAACAAACTCCACCTTACAAGTCTTTGATTTTTATTTTTTATCTTGTCGTTGAAAGTAAGGGGGTTGTGTTCACTAAACACAATAATCGAAGAAGGAGCTGATCTAATGTAAATTTCAAAATGTTGTAATGCCAATATCAAAGCTAAGCATTCCTTCTCGATTGTGGAATAATTTCTTTGGTGCTTATTTAATTTCTTAGATCTACTAAATGGTTCTTCAAAGGCAGGAATAGGTTGTAGATGAGCCTTGGGAATTTTCTGATTTGGCGTTTCTGCCATTTGACAGGTATGACAAGATCTACAGTATTTACCAGCATCACTTTTGATTTCTGGCCAATAGAAGTGAGTTAAGATCTTCTGATAAGTTTTATTGATCCCTAAATGACCAGCCAATGGAGTTTCATGGGCCAGACTAAGTTTTTCCTGTCTGTAAGGTCTTCGAACTACAGTTTGATAGTTCATTATTTATCATCAGCAGGTACCTCGGGAGGTCTCCGTTTTCTCACAAGAATGCCATCTTTAATGAAATAACAGACATGAACTTCATTAGCTTCAGTTTCACTAATAGTCTTTGAAACAAACAGGAGAGCTCAGGATATTTTTCCTTTTCGATGACAAGTGATTATCGTTTATCACCCTGATTAGCATAAAGAGAATGAGTCGTTAAAAAAGGATCACAGTGATCAACACCTTCTGACTGATCCAAACAAAAAGTGAGAGTGACCTCATTAAAAGCCTGACCAGTAAGTGTGTCAGCTAAAGGAATACTTTCCTTATCAACACAATTCTCAAGAGCTTTCTTTGCCATAGTTCTGGTAACTTCACATTCTGTTAATACATCAGGGAATTCTCTTTCGAATGGATCGACTTTCTATTCCAAGCAAGGCTTCAGGGACTAACTCATAACCCTTTAATATACATTCTTTAACCGTATGATAGTCACCACTTTGTTGAACTGAGAGTGAACGGAAAATATCACTAGCTTTACCAGTGAATACATATTGTAATAATTGAGTCCAATGCTCCCTTGGCCACTTCAAATTTTCAGCAACGTTTTAAAAATAAGGAAAATATATGTCTACTTCTTTTTCTCTGAAAGGGAGCACTAATCTATATTCTTTGCAATATCAAAGCTTAAATTTGGATTTTAAATGTGAATGTGCTTTCCACTTGCCAGTTCATTTCTTTTATTCTAAATTGATATTCCCTCTGTTTCTCTCGTTCTTCCTTGTCTAGTTGCATTTGAATTTGTTATTTTTTTAATTGAATTTCTTTTTCTTTTTCTATTGCTTACGCTTGTACATGCATTGGGGGGGGGGCGAGGGTGCAGACCGCACCGGGTGGCACCATCAGAGGGGGTGACACCAAAGTGACTGTCCATAAGATTTTTGTTTTTTTGTGCAGGAAGGACGTTCATGGGGGGGTGGGGTGGGGTGTGACACCATGAGTATCCGCACTAGGTGACACCAACCCTAGTAACGCCACTGAGTTTCACCATGATCGGCCTTAACTTTTTAAAAACATTTTACTGTATATAAAAGTTTTATTTAGGCATTTTTTATACAGATCAAACCGGATATACACACTAGAATCTTCGATTACTTTTCAAATAAAACTGGGTTTCTACAATCGTGAAAACTTCTTTTCTTCTTGTAAATACAAAATTGATCTCCAATGTATTTGCTTCTTACCTTGGAAATAAAACTCTCTTCAGAAATTATATCACTGTTATCGACCATTCATGTTAAACTGTCACAGGGATCCGCGGTACAGTTCGCAGAGCGTCAAACTCGTAATCCATGGATCGCGGGTTTAATATCCGACCAGGCCAGCCTAGGGTTGACGGCCTCGGTGTGCCCAGGGGAAAGACACTTATCTCCCATTTCCTCGGCATTATATAGCCAAGAAAAGGCTAAAAAGGCCGTTAAAAAGACTAAACTAGATATGTATCATGTTCCGAGTAGGCGGGAAGAACGATTTTGATACAGCGTAGGAACGAGTCATCCCCCACCCCTCCACTCGGAACATAACACTTATGTGGTATTATATTATTAAATATCCCTTTTTAATCACACATTCTTCAATTTTTTAATGTATACTTAGAAAATGAATTAGTCATTTGGTGTTTAATGAAATGTGTTATTTAAACCATCATATACGTAACCGGGGCAAAAGGCCTTGTTATATACTGTACAGTTGCGTCATCCGTCTGTCAGTATTCCATATATGAATCTTTTGAATTTTATAAAATACTGTATGGGACATATGAATGGATTTAATCGGCAAACACAAGCAAGTGGATTTTTTTTCTTACTTCTCAAATGGAATATAGGTTTTGGACCGATAATATTCCTTTTTCTTACACTCCTCTTGTATGATAGACAAGCTACTTCCAATCAAACTGCAGGGAAAATTTCACAAACATTAATTAAATACATTCAATTTTATATAGAAAGCTCATTAATTTACAGTATTTTCAAACTCATCATTTTATGGTTTAATTTGATGCATGAAATTAGTGATGCATTGAAGTTAAAGTGATCAGTTATTCATATATTTCAAAAATTGAAGGTTCGGTCGTTTTTGAACATGCGACTAGAGTTTTAATATTCATTTAGACATATTTTAAGAAGAAAATTAGAAACAGTATTGTAATATTGTTTTGTTTTATTTTCTTTAATTTTCATCTTAAATAGTCGCAAGAATTTAAAATGTTAACATACAGTTCTCTCTACGTGCCCTAGTAATGAAAAAGTCTCAACAACATTGTAACAGGATGTAACACTTCTAAATTTGCAATCAAAATAGCTGCTGCTGTCTGTGATACGTATGTCTTTATGTTGGAAATATTTGCCAGTTTTATCCTCAGATTTACCGGTACTCAGCAAATTCGATCCCACAGTAATTTTAATAGACCAAGTTTAAGTCCCTTCACTTAAACTTGCTCCTTAAAAAAACATAATTCCGTGGACGATATTTTTGAAACTCTGAAGGAGAAATGGAATTTAGCTAAGTTTGGTATTTTAGATGATTTACATTGTGGAATGTCTCTTGGGGATTGCACATGGGGTAAAGTTGTCTCCAAACGTGAGACATTTCTAACTATACTTGAATCTTGATCTGACTCCCTGAGTCTTTCTCACTTTGCCTGGATTTTTAAAACGTTCAATACAAGATTTCAGTGGCAAAGTACTTCTCTCTGTCTCCGTCTCTGTCTCTCTCTCTCTCTCTCTCATTTGATGTCATTATGCACACCAGCTTCATTTGAGAACTCAATGAAAAAAAATCCTGTCATAACTTTTATTGTAAAGCTCAACTAACTCTAATCTATCGGCCCAGATACCGTGAAATGCACATAAACTGCTCCTGTCTACTTACAGTACTATCACAAGCGGCAAAGAAGGTCGTTTTCACCCAGTTCCTAAAATTACAAACGTGACATTTTCGAATAATTTAAAATGTACAGCAATAAATCATTCCCGTTTATAAGTGGACTATATTTTAAATATTTGCAGTTGTAAAAGTAGTTCCAGTTGCGTGTGCGATACGGAAATGTTAGGTGTGTGATTCGGAATATGCGGTACGGAATCACAGAAATGCCAGATCAGCCATGTAAGATTAATGTGTATGTAATAAAACCAATGAAACTACGAAACAATATCGATATAAACATGAATTTACACTTCAGTGTAGTCATTCCATAAAAGTTCACGAAACTAGTTCGTTTTTATATACATTTCGAAATACGGAGCATAAACCAAATAAAAGTAGGTTATCTGGACATAATTTTTAATTACACGGATAGTCTTTTGCTGGAGATGTTTTGTTATTTAATTTGAGTTCACATTCATGCATGCACTTTAATTTTTAATGTTATTCATACAACTTTGTAATGAAAAAATATAACTATCGAGTTTCCATCACTTAACCGTTACTTATGTTGCTGTTAGTGATGACGCATCATCCAGTCATTATGACGCCATTGAGGTTATTATCACGTAATAACAACCACGGCCTTGAGGTCAGTTCAAAATGGCCATTATTTACACCAGAGGGTTTTCTTTGGATGCGATGTCTAAGGCCGATGACATTTAAATTGCGGCATTTAGTTACATGAATCAAATATATCACACCGATCGGAATTAGGAAGTAAATTTCGAGGTTCTATTGCTCTCCAATGTTAGTTTATTAACTGAATTGAAGGATAGCAGTATGTACCTACGTTCATCCCCAAGATTGTCTTTGATGTTATCCATTCGTCGTGTAAATGTTATGACATCACCAGTATTTTCTATAAATGTTATCTGCACGTGCCGAACGCTGACATATGCGAATCCTACTATTTATGAACATTTCAAACCACATCAATGAACGCCACATAATGCTTATGCCTAAGAAAACACGAACAATAATGATATATCCCAAAAAATAAATATAATTTCTTCAAAAGATGAGAATACTTGAATCTCCACTTTTTCAGAAATTTGAACATTTCGCATGATGGCTCATTGTCCTCCTGTGTATTAGAAATAGCAACCTGTTGCGTACATATTATCGCATTCAAACAACTTCAATCCACACAGTAAGTGGTATTAATATTGTGACAACATGCTGACGCCATCTATCAAAAGATCATTTTCATTACGCCAGAAAATGGCGTATAGCAGTGCACATTATATTCACATTCACTTGTGTTTATCGTCTGACTGCGCAGCAAGTTCCGAAAAGTAGTATTATACTCACGCAGTGGCTTGAACGGTCTGCGACATAATCACATCATCGTTTGACAATTTTAGAATTTTGCATATGTAAAAAATATCATTCATATTGACTCCTTTGTCATCATTCTTATTTGATTAAATATACATTAATACAGAACAGCAGTGACCCTGCAGTTAATTTTATAAATCTTTTTTCACGTTGCAAACGCTCCCAAATGACTGTCAGCGGAAAACCATTTCAACCATTGCATCGTAATTACTTTGCATTTTTCTTTGAAAAGACAATTACAAAACCTCAAGATTTGTTCCATTCTAGCGACATATCGGTAGTTACTGGAAAAATGAAGCGCTTGGTTGAAATATGTGAACAAAATATATATCTCTGGGTAGCCAATGAAAGTAAAATCTCAACGAGTTATATAGTTGTAAGGGTTACTTAGTAATCGTCCTCTTCATCTTTCCTCCAAAATTTTGTGAGATTCCTGGCACTCATTGGAATGCTCTCTCTTCTCGATCCATTTGGCGAACCATTCAGCGTCTCGTCGTCCATCGAGTACCCTTCAGCAACCACAATCGGTGGAGTTCTGCCGTTTGGATTGATATAAGGAGAGGATGGTTTCACTTCAGTATCACCAGCATTACGCGTGTAGTATTTCCTCGGCAACGCTTTTTCAGTTGTAGGTTCATCATCCATTTCGTCGTCTGAATCTAAGTTGACCCAATTCTCAGGATTATGCGCAGCATCTGTATCATTGTTCACGGCTGGTCTGGGGGTCCTAAGAGGGGATGAGGTCCCAGAAATTACTTTCTTGATCTTGGTGAGGGTATTGCCCGCGACTGGCTGAACAACACCCTTTACGATAACAGGTCCGCGCTCATGTAGAAGAAGAGCGGGCCAGACGAGGTAGTCAACTTTGTCCCCAGGTCGGCTGTAACAGCGGAAGTACTTGGTGTCCAAGGGCGAGTTCTGTTCCACCTTACCAACGAAGACCATTGGAGGCTCCTGCATACACATGAACCAACACACCTCCACGCACCCACGAGAAAAGTAGAACAAGGACTTGGAGTTGTATTTTTCTATGTCAACGAATGTAGGTAGAACATGGGTCACGAATGCCTGTCAATAAAAGCAAAGAAGTCTCATTTTTGAAGAGCAAATTCTCATTCGGGATTGCGAATTTAGAAGGTACCAGTCGTAGGAAATAGGTTTTCACGACACTTTGAAAATGATGACATAAAACGCTTAACTGAATAAAAGTGATATTGTATACAACTATATCCCAATCAGTTTGCTGGATCGGAAATTACTGGAAACTGGCATGAACAAAATGACGGGAAAGCTGATGCTATTTATAATGGTTTCTGTTAAAGAAAATTCGTACCCATTAATACCAAAGTATGCAGGTGTCTTGTTATTTTAAAAGTCGCAGAATTGAGAACTCCTTGCTACTCCAAGCCGCCGTAAACTTGTATGAGATGGTTTAATCCGTACAGTTAAGACACTGATGCAATCACCAATTTTATTGTGAGAGTCGGAATCACACACACACATGCGCGCGCGCGCGCACACACACACACACACACACACAGAAAGAAACACAAACACAGAAACCAATGAGCACGCACGGACAATGTTTCAGAATATATCATTCGAAATCAAAACATTATTAAGCGAACTATTCTAATAAATATTATATATCATCGTAGCAACTGATTTACTAAACTATCAGAATTATGTCAAATAAAATAATAGTCAACTCGTTGAAAGTTTGCATTCCAGTAAGCCAAGCATCAAATTAAAATCTGGACCAGGATAATACCACACTGTTGTGTTTAGATACAAATCATGTATACAAGAACAGCAGACTTGTACCTGCTGAAGGGCGGGGAGACATTCCTCAGCTGTTGAACGTCGGTACTGCTTGGCCAGAATGGTGACTTGTTTGGAAATCATTGGGGTCTTCATACGGTGCATGATTGACGTATCATCTGTCCACTGTAAGTTAACAAACAAAATCGGCATCAAATTCTAACATCATCATCGTTTAACTATACGCTTTGTAATCCATACTTTTAAGATCTTTTAAGATGTACGGTATAATAATACCTTCTCTCTCTCTCTCTCTCTCCTCACACACACACACTCACACACACACACACACAAAAAAACTGAGTTTCGAGGAGCGAATAAAAATTCACACGGAACGAGGATAATTTGAAATCCATGTCTCCGCAGGATCTGTTACTCAATAGCCGTATATGGAATACACTTTAAGTGTTAATTAAACCCATATAAATAAGACCTAGATTAGCTTCTGGACAAGATTATGAATCCTTATTAGTAGTTAGGAAGGTGACATTCATAGAGCACTTATTTTAAAACAAAATAATAATAAAAGGAATTTAAAATCAAGCAAAACGAAACGAGAACATTTAATGATCGCTTATACGTTTAGAAAACAAATATTCCCCAAGGTCATAGTTATATTCCAGAGCTGAACCACTTAAACTCTTTTAAAATACAAAAAGAAAAAAAAACCGCCAATTTCTTGATCGCATTGTAATATGTGGAGTGGAGGACAAACGTATTAAAATATAAGGCCTAAGGAAAAATCAGTATAAATCTAAAATGTTTAGTCTGTGTTTCAAAGTCATGCAGTCTCTAGCATCAAATTAATTAATAATGCATTCAGAAACACATTAGCTGCTTTGTTTTATAACACTTTCCCGAACGCCAACGTGAAACAAAACATCTTATTAATATTAAAAGTTATAACGCAATAATTACAGTTAGACTTTTCATTTGCTGAGAGTGGTAAATTTCTATGCGAGAAAAATGCAGAAAAGATCACTGAGAAATTAATACCAGGACTGTGTTTATTAACTATTGCTTGACAACATTACTACTTTATACTGAAATAATCCTGGTAGCAATACATGTACGTTTTACTGAGCATACTACACTACAAAAAATATGGATAGGCAATCAATGAGGAGAAACTCAGGAGAGCAAAAACTACTTCTCGTGGTTGTTTATGTTAATAGCTAGTAACGCTAACAGTTGTAGCTTGATAGCACGGGCGAGATGATGGTAGTTCTTTTATAATCGTTGAGATTTTATTTTCTATTGCTGAGTTGTACAACTTTGCACAAACGGTATTACTTTCTGGCACAATATCAATACGTTATTTCATCCTATCATGTAAATAAGGAGAGGTCAGGTAAAAATGTTTGCATCTATGTCAACGTTTCCTTATACAGCTTAAAAAAAACAATACCATTCATGTATTTGTTATGCAAAGTCTAAAATCCTGAAGGATAGAGTAGATACTGTTCTATTAGTACCTGACAGAAAAGTCGAACCTTAACTTCCATTCCACGCAACACAGACTGTGCAGTTTTGGCACTAGTAGTTTGCACGATCTGCTCCTGTTCTGAACTTTCTCATGATAAGTAGATGCATATATATATATATATATATATATATATATATATATATATATATATATATATATATATATATATATATATATCATAATGGCTGATTAAGTAATGAATTGCCTAATTTTGTCCTTTCAAGTTTTCAAGTAAGCAAGGGCGCTAAATTTATTAAATTATTCCGTTTTTCTTTGATACACTTCAAGTACATTGTCGTATCGGAAGCATTCTTCATTATGTCCATCAGAGTCAAATAGCTTGTAAAATTAATTGCTTCCCGTAAATGTTAAACCTTTAGCTTTTGTTTTCTTCCAATTATAGCTGCTGTTGTAACCATTTATTGTGCTGGATATAGATGTCATGTGTTTTGAAGGAAAACATAACTTATACATTTTTTTAATCGGCCTGTTATTGCTCTGCAGCAAGGATTGTCTCATCAGAACAAAGAAATATCTGGTCCTACTGGACCAAAGCTGTTGACTACATTTCAGAGGAATAAATGTTCAGTTTTTTGTTGTACATCCAGGTGATTTGATTTTCAATCCAATTATTAAGATTGTTCTCATCCAGAAACTGCAAAGTCCATTTTCAGCTCATTTTTACAGCTCTAATGAATAAGAGACACGTTGGTTGTTTACGCATAATCCAATTAAAAATCAGTAATTTATTCAAAGGGAGATGTTCTGTCACATAAAACTATATTGTCTATAATGTAAATGATTGTTTGATGTTTCTGTTAGCAATTTTGTCTGGTAATCCTCCATGTATTTCTAGCAGGTAGTCGGCCGTGCTGGCCTGGTCGAGTACTGAAAAGTTTTGAAAGATATATTTCCAAACGAAAGTCAAATATTATCGTATTTTTTTTACATGTTTAAAGGCTTTTGATAATGTGAACAATGAAAAATTATGGTTGCCATTCATAAATAAGGATATGAATGACAAACTTGTAAATAGATTAAGAGATCTAAATATAAGGTTTGACTACTTATTTGGAAAGGACATTAAGGTAAGACTATGTATGAACTTGTTTACTAGTTTTATTATTAAATTTGATTGCATGTCTGAATCTGAATGCAGTAGATGGTTATTAACGTGGGAAGATATTGATTATATGCTTGCAATACATTCGATGTTGCTACCTTTTTTGATACAGTTCGGCTTCAAATAATATGTTATTGAAGGGCGTTTTTGCTAAAATCCCGATATGATTGTCAACCTAGGGAAACTAAAGCAATTTTTTTTCAGAAAGAGAGTATTTTAATCAAGTTTGTGGCTTCACAGAAAGAATTATTGAAAGTGTGCGTTATAACAAATGTATTAATGTATTTTCTCATCAAAATATTTTGGACAAAACAAAAGCAGAAACCAGCAGTTCAGGCAAAGAAGATAACAATATATATATTGAATTATCATAAACGATTAGGTTGTTTTAGTGTATATGACATTTAAAAAAGTTTGATACAACCATATCTTTGTTATATGTCAGAAATTTGTAAATATGAATTTGGTATATATATTGAAACTCTGCAGTATAAGTTTCTCAAACAGTATTTAGATTTCCTAATCTACTAACAATGCAATAGTGTTAAGACGTGGGGAAAAATCACTTTGCATCTGGCAGTCTTTAGTTGATGGTTGTAAGAAGTCTTCAACTTGCTATCTGTATCAGTTTTATTTATGAAACCAAACGCAAAAGAGATTGTTATTTCCTTTCAGTTTGGGGTATATCTGGTTAAATCAAAATGTGTGATACGGAAAACAAATTTTCTCACTTTATTCTCAAAGAATTATGGAGCCTGCGTTCCAAGACTGTCAAAGCGATGTAAAGAATTCACATAAATGTATGTATTATACTATATATAAAACTAGATTAATTTCGAAAAATATATTTCACGTATCATATTTATTTAGTAAATCAGTTTAGATCTTAGTTAAATGTAGAGATAGGTAATCACGGTAGAAATCATAGGCATTCTGATTTTCTCTGAAAAAATAATGTTATTTTGTAAGGGACAATTCCCATTTCGTTTGTATTTGTCCAATTCATGACAATCTTTGGAAAAGTAATACAAGAAGCGTAGTATTTCTTTTATCCATTTCTTACAAATATCTATTCCTCATGAATAATAACAAGATATCAGTTATAAAAAATATTTTTATTTACCTCAATCTGGCTTTTCTTCTCAAGTTGCGATATTTAATACGACCATTGACTAAAGATTTTTATCTGATGCAATAGCTTCACACTATCTTACCAAGCAGCTTTGTAGACATTTTATTAGGTATGTGTATTTGGAAAATCACACAGAAGTTATGAACACCATATAATATAACACGTTGTATTTAATTAGTATTGTATTATGGGTAGGGGACCTACATATATCGAATAATGTGATCTATTAAGATTTAGATGGAGCTAAAGTATGAACGGGCAATACAACTTCTTAACAATTTAGAATGAAA
Source organism: Sinohyriopsis cumingii (assembly GCA_028554795.2). Classification (NCBI taxonomy): domain Eukaryota; kingdom Metazoa; phylum Mollusca; class Bivalvia; order Unionida; family Unionidae; genus Sinohyriopsis; species Sinohyriopsis cumingii. Next base: position 11,563,208 of record CM068830.1, read on the forward strand.
TGCTCATAAAATAATTCAAGACTTTGCAACATCTTTGAATTACAAAATTTAGTCATGATTTATTAACAAATTTAAAACTGCGTTCAGATGTAGAGACCGCTACATTTATACAATATCTAGAGGATGGTGCGGATAAGTATATCTGAGAGCTACTAAGACATGTGGAAGGTAGGTTTTAAAACCGAGCTCATTGTTAAAAAGTGATTAAGCCTCTGGTTTTGTGAATAAGTGAAGAAAATAAAAAGAAAATGCTGGTATAAAAAGACAATAATTTGTAAATTCTGTACTTGAAGGTCGGGTGTTTCCCAGATTGTATGAACACAACTTTAGCATCCATTACAAGCAACAGTTACCTCCAGATGAGACAACCAGTATGTGTCTCTGTGAATATCTTGATTCCAACAATGGACAAAAATGAACCATTTGATCAGCAGATCTCAAAAGCAGCGACTATAATATGATGATTACTGCTGACAACTGAAAGGCGAAAACTTCCATTTGCAGTGAAAATTGTATTCATTGCAAAAAATATATAGTAGCAAGAGGCTATATTAATGTTGTGAAAGCTGTCAATCTTCAATAGAATCACTGAAAATTGATATAGACTTCAACCGGACCTAAAACAAAAATCAATACTGAAAGTGGAGTTGGAAAGTGAGATTACAAAAACGAACGTAGTTAGATATCTAGTTTAGAGAAAATATTGGAAAATTCAATTCCTAAATGAGGGATAAATGGTTATCGGCCGAAAGATTATATTTTGTATTCAAAGAAAATGGTGTAACAAAAGCTGCGGCTATATCAACAAACAACAAATCTGGCTAGAGGTGCTTTGGTTCCCACTGTAGCTCCTCCTCAATATCCTCATTTTTTGTTATACTCAAAATGAATAATTTCTTGATTAAATTAAAAACGGCCTGAACAGTATAGTCAACAGTTTGCATTCGATATGTTGGCTGCTAAGGAGTGCTGGCTAATTTATTTAATTGGTCCCGATTGATTGTTTATTTCATGTTCAATATTGGTTCTGACAGTTGTAAATTGTCGTGTCTCCTTTGAAAATCCAAGATCTAGAATTAGAATAAACAGACCTCATAGTAGAATTATGGCGATCTGTACATAATTGTTATCCCCTTGTGTCCTTTTTCTGTCCTCAACAATGTATGTTAGTACTGTCCCATATTGCTTATCTGGTAGGGTCTTATCTGTTGTTGTATCCAGTGATACTGCATATTTTCAAAAACTTGGTCCAATTTTATTTCTGAATCTATTATGTATTTACGATTTTTACCATGACATTATCGTAAGTTTGCTGTCTTAAATTATTGGCTCCATTAGCATTTTGACTGTGTTCGATACCGTTTAAATATAACGTGTTACATATGCTCTGTTTTGTACTTGTGCACTTAAAATGTAATTTAATATGACTTAATGTGTTGATTTAAAGGTACAATGCCTTCTTTCGTGAGATCATTGCTGTATTGCAGAAAGAAGCATGTCCTACCTACCTACTGCCTATTCTTTTTCATCAGCAGACAATATTATCCAATATTGAAAAGTATTTGATCCAAAACTGTAATGACATTTGTAAGCGGATAATTCAACAGCATAAGAAGGCTCGGTAGAACCTCAGTGTATAGTTTAATCTCTTCCTGGAACATTATCTACCAAGTGCGGTTTTCCATTGAGGTATTTCCTGTTAGGTTGTTCTTGAATTGTACGACTGTCACAGATCAAATTGAACTGTTTCATCATAATGTTATTGGTACTTTTAGTGCCCCATTTAAAGATAATGGTACTTTGCATTCAGCAGTTTTCGTATCGGAAAATAAACATTAAAGTTCCAAACTGATTTGAATAAATCTGGTATGTCTATTAAATGGAGATTATACAACCAGCTGGTGCTATCCATATTGCCCACCGTAGTGATTTTGATAACATGTCTTGTCACACCGTTATCTCTATCTTTTCATACAATAGTTGCTGTCAACTTTTAAGGTGTAGTTCTCAGAAATGTTTAATGGTATATATCTGGAAGATTGAATGTTTTCAGTCTAGGAAATTTTGATCTAATTATTTTCATTTTTGATGTGTTAACTAGGTTAAGGTGCATTAACCCATTTTAATGCATTAAATGAGTTGCACGATAATAAGCCTTACTGGTTGGTTTGATTTAAAATATTAAGTTCCTTATTTTAAAATCAAGCCAGTAGTGCTTTAAACAATTTTCACGCATGACTTGTATATGGAATTGGCTTTTGTTGGTCAAACACAATGTGCCTCTATTTATTGTTCTGCCATATTTGGATAAAAATCCGTTTCGATTTTTTTCTCTAAAATGTTAATTTCCTCCATTGTTATACTAGATTAATTTCGTCTCGTTTAACACATTATTTGAATCTCTCAAATGTTGCATTTGTTTGGTTTCGATTCCTCTATCAATCCTTTTGCTGTTTCATTTGTAACATATTACATTACATCTGAGGACGATTGTGCGTTTTTGTTCCAGTAGTTTAATTTTGATTACTTATAAATGAGAGTTTTGCAAAAATGGAATATCCAAAATCTTTATATATATACTGTTAAAGGTTTTATGGTTTTTACTTCATCCAGGTAGTGTAAAAAATTCGTAAATTACCTAATTGTGATTAGTTTTGATTAATTTTGTTGTATTTGTTTTTGAAGATTTGATGTAAAATGTTTCAATATTCCCATTATTAGATCAACATGTATGTGATTTTATTTTGTTCAAATGTTAGAAGACCTACTTGCAGTCTGTAATAGTGTATTTGTTTTTTCAGCATTTTTTTTGGATGCAATGATCGGCATATGTTTGAATGTTACCTCTTGTTATTTCTTCGGTGATGTCCTTTATTACCATGATAGGATATGGTCTACGTTATAGTCGCCTTACCATATTTTTCATGTGCACCAGTTTGCTGCCTAATTGTGATGTGTTTTGATGTAATTTCCTTTTTCCGTTAGATATTTTATCAGTGCATGTTTTAATTCTCAGTCTCTAATGCGCCATTGTTACCACAGCGGTTACGTTCTAGAAAATCACTATATTTAAGAATAACATTCCAAGTTTTCATGGTGCTACTGAAACCGAAGGATTTATACATTTTATGTTTTCACTATAAAGTTGCAGAATAACATGACAAATTTCAAGTGCAGGTGTTTCAGACGTAGTTGAAATATCACTACAATTACTTCACTGTTTCTTTCAGATAATCAAAGTTATTCGTCTCGGACAGGAAAGAGACAACGATGTTCCAATTGCCTGAAATATTTCTCGGAATTACTTACGGATGACAGCGGACATAAAGCTTCGCCTTGAATATTCAGAAGTTGTTCTGCCTCCACATCTTCACAAAATTTCTGACTAGCCTGCACAAGAACAAAATACGTTTTAATTTATGAATAAATATAACATAAGATATTAGAAATACTTGCACAATTTACATTTAGTATGACAGTCTGACAATAAATATAAATATAAGCGTTTGTATAAAATATCAAGATCCGTGAGATTTCTAATGCATATGTTATCATCTTCTTCCGACTCATTACAAAGTGAAACGGTACTATTATTATTATTGATAAATGTTACATTACTCAAGGAATATTTCCCAGTGACACAGCATTAATACATATCATACAAAAGAGCTCATTTAGTAATTTTTTTTAGGAAACGTATGTTAGCCAGTTGCTACTTATTGATTAACAACATAGAAATCGTATGTTTTAAAGACACCTGGAAATCTTGAGTTTATATACAGTCTCAGGTTAAGCAATTCTTGCGCTGCAGGAATGAAAGGCCAATAATACTAGACATTTTATCAACTGATGAAATACATAACATTTACCCTTAAAATCCTCTGCAAGGTGATGACTGCATCCACCTCAGACCAGCTGTTGTCTTTCAAATATTCGAAAGCGTCTGTCCACTCTGTGTCGTACAGTTCTGCGTAACGTTCTTTCACTTTGGCTGGTGTGCGTGTTTCACTGAGGTGTGAGTTCTCTGAATGTGGGCTGGAGCCTTGCCTAATACATCACAAAAGTATGGACATATATTTAATAGTCAAGACTATCTAATTTTCATCGAACTTTACCTTTAATTATCATCTCATGCTAATATATTTTAAAACACTTCTCCACCAGACAATCAACTTGTCACTAAAAACCCGTCAAATTAACAGCTTGGGCGAACATATTGCCAAGAATGAACATAGGTTTTGCTCACTGAGCTATACAGACGTTTTGATCATACGGGAAAACAAGTGTTCGTGCAAGACACCCGAGCTGCGTGGAAAGCAAGCTGTCATAATAAATTGATGTGTTATGAGAATATAAAGAAGTCAAGATAACAATAGTAGTGTGGGAGTGCCCGTCTCGTTAGGACCCCACCGAACGTTTTTGGTCGCACCTTCTTATAAAAAAATGTCAATGATTGCACTTCCGTCTCCGACTGAGATAATGTTATGCAACCACAGCAACATTAAAAATCAGTAATGCAAATATCCTGTCGCAAAAACAATAAATCTTGAATCGTACAGCAACAGCTTTGAGTATATTTTTAGTAACATTTTTGCATTCAGTAACCATACCTCCACAAGAATATTCAAGAACGTTTCTTCCGTACGCAATTCTGCATCTGATGTGTATGTCGGTGTAAACATTGTAAACAGTCTCATATATAATATAATATAATATAATATAATATAATATAATATAATATAATGTAATGTAATATAATATAATATAATATGATTAGTCCACTGCTCCGGCCGATTTGACCTGAGCGAAATAAATATCACACAAGAATTTCCACTTAAAACTAGTACTGAAACTAAAAAATGATGTCTGCTTTAGATATTCTATTGATTTGGAAGGACTGTTGGTTTTTAAATGAAATGTTTATATAAAAAAATTATTTTAATGTTACTGGTTATCGAATTGTACATAATTGATTCAACTCGCGTCTGGTACTATTTTTCACGAGCAAGAATCGAAAAGTGCATCGTCTGAGTGAGAATAAAAACCATGCGATAACAGAATCATAAATGACAATGATTTAAAAACTGGAAATTATCCAACTCGTTTCATAATTCATTATAAAAGCAGTACCTACTGAGGTCATCTATTAAAGCAAAGCACTTATCTGATGTGAAAATGAGTCGACTACGTGTCATCGTTGGTAGCAATGAAAGCAATATTTGTATGCTATTGAATTTTACTGAAGCAAATTATTTTTTTCTTTAAATTTTAAACGTTAAAGGAGTAACATTGAAAATTAAAAGTGACAGCATTTCATTGATGATTACAACGTCTTCGAGGGATATTTTGAACACCAATATTTGTATATGGATCTATTCTTTTAAAATATAGCACGATTTTCGTCCGCTGAAGTTTTTCAATTTCGGAAGGAAACGACGATTTCCTTTGATTCATTTTCTGCTAGTCGAAGTTGTCAGAAAGAGGTGAGGTTATTGCAAATGACCTCAGATGTGTTTGTCCGTGCACTTGTCATATTATACAGGTTGTGGCCATTTTCTTCTTTGTTTTATCACGCTCTTCATGTTTCGACCCTATGACCATCTACACATCTGTGCATTCTCTTTGCGCATTATTACACGAGTAGGTTGACTGTGTCCTATCTTTCCTCTACTGTCACAGATTGAACCCACTCAGGAACAAACTATGGCCTAACAAACTGTATAGGGGGTTCACATACTCCTCATTGTGACGTTACTGGTTGTGAAGTCTGCCTCGTTGTTTCTTGTAACGTCATCAGCCCTGTGCTCCGTCTCTGCAAGTACTGAATTCCTGACATTTCCTCCTACATATTTGGTAAATCTTCACATCCTCCACCAAATCCATTGTAAGGAAAAAATATCTGAAAATGCCATATGAACTCAGTGTGATGCAGTTTTCACAGGCCACGTGGGTCATTTTACCACCAAATGTACATAGTTGTGGTAGTGGAATTATACTTCGAAAGGGAGGTAACCTAATGTGAGCGGTTGGTTTGTTGATATGTTTGCCGCAAATTTTCTTTCGCTCCACCACACAAACCTATTATCAAGGTATACGACGTTGATATATCTTAACACACACATACACAAACATACATACATTATATATGTAACAAACGAAAATTAACTTTTAAAAAGTAGATAATAAGTACCTTGAAATAAATGCGAGATCAAAAATGGAGGTAGAGCTATTCCCTATTAAAATATAAAACATTAAACTAGGTTAATTCTGAACATTAGCATGCTACGGTTTATTGCTATTGTTGAAAAATACCAGACGCAATAACCTATTAACAGAAAAATGCAATATAAATTGCAGAGTGTTTTCAGATGGATACAGCACATAACGTGTTACAGAGATTTTGTGACAACGTAATGGGTTTTACATTATTTGGGATCCGGACATATTTTCACTTGTTTAAGTTGAAAATATGCGCTACAACAATTATGAAGCAAATACTTTTACATGGTCCTGAATCATATATTCATAAAATTGCAATGGCAATCAAAGGCGATTAGGGTTTAAATAGGGAAGGCATTATTTTTCGTCCGCATCAGGTAGAAATGGTTGATATACAATTAGATTGTGTTTTGATGAAGCTAGATGGATGTAAAGAAATTGTTAGCAAAGGTAAATATTCACCTCCTGGATTTCGACACAGAGCAAACTTTGTCATGAATCTTTAATAAAGAAAAACTGGTAAGTTTCTTGTTAACAAACAAAATTTTTTACAGACAAAACTAACATGAATAGAAACCTCCAACAGTTATAAAACAAAAAGGAAGGAAAACAGTAGTCATATACTGCCTTGGTTCGTTTTATAAGGGATGTCGTTTAAACAATTTATGAGACTTCTCGCTAGCTAATTTACGCGAGAGTAAACAAACATATACTGGTACACCATTCAATGTTTGTTTTATTGCTTGAATACAAGACTAACAAGTACTTATAATAAGCCATTGTCCATGGATAATGGATTAGGAAGATTCGAAAGAACAATGACTGACTAGTTTAATGAAAACTTCAGCAATGATTAACTAATGTATTGAAATCTAGAACAAAGATTAACTCTTCTAATGAAAATCAGAACAGTGAGCATCACTTCTAATGACAGTCAGAATAGTGTGTATCACTTCTAATGGCAGTTAGAACAGTGAGCATCATTTCTAATGAAAGTTAGAACAGTGAGTATTTATTTTAAGGAAATCTAGAACAATACTTAACTCTTCTAATAAAAATTAGAACAGCGATTAACTCTTCTAATGACAATTTGAACAGTGATTAACTGTTCTAATGAAAACTAGAACAGCGGGTAATTATTTGAATGAAAACGAGAACTTTAAAGTACTAAGACTGCATTAATCAAGAATGTATCTATTTACAAAGTACCGTCAGTGGGACAGTGTAGAATGTTAGTTACACATAAATATAAATCTTGCTTTCTTTAAACAGAAGCAAAATCGGAAAGCAGAATGAAGAGACTGCGTAGGATCTCTGAATGTAAATTAAAAAAAAAAACAGAGAAAGAAGTGAAACAAAATGTGACAGCTAAAAAATGGATGAATATATTTTTTGACACTGTCTAAGACCAAATTTCTGTTCTTTATTTTTATATGATTTGCCGTACTGTACAAAACAAAGTCAAAAATGTAAGGACAGGACATACATCATCTGTGCAAACAAACCGATTTCTAACATTACCTAGCATCAGCTATTACATTTCTCAGTGGTTTTAGACCTGGTTCATTTATAAATGATCAAAACAACAACAAAACTCAAAACAAATCATATTAAATGTTATTTACAATACATCGTTAGCAGCATCAGGCAACAAGCTGCTGAAAATCTTGCTGAATTATACACTGCCATAAACTGTCACCGTCTAAAATGTATATCGAATAAACTACAACTGTTACTGTCTTTAAAAGTGTCAGAATTTACTGGAGCTGTGCATATATTATTACCAGATAAAAGAAGTTCTTTATGTTAAATGCCCTTTATTCAACACATTTTTGCTCAGTGCAACCCAACCGACACAGAGATTTGAGGCATGATACTAATGCGTGAGTGTTTCTGTTTCCTATGACTTATAGAGAAAGTTGAATTCATTTTACTGGACAAGCCTGTGTAATAATACATCACTGCTTCCGTGTACTCGGGGCAGAAATCATGAACATGCGTCAACGATTCAATAAGCTTAAATCAGAAACATGTATCAACGGTTAAGCGACCATAAATCTTGATCATTCGCCACCGGTTCGGCTAGATGAATTTATGAACATGTGTCGGTAGTTTAATGAGCAGAAATCATGAAAATATGTCAATGGTTGAATGAATTCAGAAAATACTTATCGTTTATTGTGCATATGTTCGCCAAAGTTGTATTTGCAGAAATCAGGAACACGAGTATAAAGTATGGAAATTATGAGCACGCTTATGTTCGTCCTGCTAAAATGACACTGCTTTCGGGATTTCGCGAGTAATCTAGTAACCCTTATACAAAATGATAACACGCTTACATCTCACTGTGAAAGTGCACTAGTAAATATTAACTTTTTAATGCTGCCGTATCACCACCTCCGGCAACCGTACGGAATTTCTATATGCAAAAATAATAATGTCCTCTAGAAATTTTTAAAAAAATTTATTTTAGTTTTCTCCTATCTCTATACGAAATGGCAATGATACACAACAAAAAATTATTGACGGTGCTTTAACTGTCAAAATATATACTGTTTCAGAGGATGCTGAAAACAATCAACAAAAAATTAAGTGGATGTTTTTTTAAATAAATATATCTTCATTTCGGTCAAAAGATTCATGCAATTTGCAAGCCACATTAGCTAATTACGGCAGTTTGCATTTCTCTGCAGTTAGGAATACGGAACAAAGAAAGAAAGAAAGAAAGACAGACAGACAGACAGACAGACAGATAGATAGATAGATAGATAGATAGATAGATGTCACTGGACATACTGGCTCCGTTCCTGACGGTGGCTGAGCTGGTGTTTAAGACTGGCTATTTCAGCCTCCTTTGTCCTGAGCTCTGTCTGGATGTTGGCATAATCAGACTGCAGTTTACTGTAGTCCGGCGAAGATTTTGCTGAGCCACCCTTAAAAAACATGCCCAAAATGTTTAAAAAAATTCTAAACAAAACAGCAAAACATTAAAAATTAATATACATATATTCATATATATATATATATATATATATATATATATATATATACTGTAGTATCATTTATTTTCGTTGGGCTCAATTTTCGTGGTTTTGTATTAAAAAAAGGAATTTTCGTAGGTACTTAAATTCGTGGTTTTACCTGTCAAACTTTGCTTATTAGTAGGTATTTAATTTCATGGTTTGTCCTCTACAAATATCCAAAATAAAGAATACAAAAGAATAAAACTATGCTGATGCAAACGGCGGTCACTTAAATGTTTAAAACAATACTGCCACTTGTATGAGCACAAATCAAAGACCTTGCACGTTCAATACTGACACCCTGAATAACATCAGTCGAAGCCGACGCAGCCAACAACACTCTATGAGCACAAATAAAACATCTGTCAAGATTAATCACTTTCGCCATGTTTTCGTTTGAGTGCTCAACATCAAAGGAAACCATCAACACTAGGCCAGTCGTTTATTAAAGTACATATGAATGAATATACCACTGTCCATCAAGTTTCACCATCAGTACTTTCTGACGATCATGGCGTAAACACATTGGCTTAAGAATGGTATAATTCAACTTAGACCCCATCCCCCTCCCCGGTTCCTGGACATCGTAACCCGTCAGAAGCTGCGAACACGGCGCAGGCGCTTGCTTACCAAACAGCTAATGTTTGTGACTGCCTCTTGTACAGACCGACTTCAACCACTAGACTTGACAGTAAATAAAGAGTACAAAGACGAATTAAAGTCACACTTCCACAAATGGTATGCTAAACAGGTCATGGACGCCATTACGGAAAAAGAAGATGTTACTGGTGATGATCAGAGCACAGTATTTGTACACCTAATTAATCAAGCCGATTCACGTTGAATGGATAATTGCAGCTCACGCGACAATGAGTGAAAGATCGGACTTAATTATCAGTGGATTTGAGAAAGCTGGACTTGTTTAACTCAGCAATTTGAGGAGTATTTATCCGAAAAGCATGTGTGAGTACTATGAGACTTGATTGACACGATGTTGATACAGTGGCTTTGTCCCAAAATCTGCGAAGTGTGAGCTTTAATACTCTGCTGTAATTAGTGTATATACATAGTGTTTAATTAATAATAATGTTTCAAGAAATAGTTATAGTATTTTACAGGATTGTTGTTCGTTTGGATTAAAAATGCATGGATAAAATAAAATGTGCTTTCAGAAGGATTTAAACGTTTCAACAACAGTTGTACTCGAATGAAGGATCGATTTTAATAAGTATTAAATTTAATTTTCATACACAGTTATTTTGTATTAGTTTTTCATTCATTTTCAGGATTACTATTGTTTGAATACCTTATGCTTTTTCTCTATTTTCTCTCCATTCCTACTTACCTCGCATACCCATTAATGGCAGCGAGTGTAAACTTAAAGCTATCAGATACCTTATCGAACGTGTGCATTGAAACAATATAAAATGATTTTTAATTTTTGTTTCAAATAGTTAAAAAAAATTAAATGCAAAAGCTAATTTTTAATTACCAGATTACAGTATCGACCTTGATGTATCAAATACTGGTAGCTGTGTTAATCTCTAGGAATGAAACACTGTAAGAAAACGGGGGTGGGGGGGGGGGTGGGGGGCATCATCCTACGTGGTTCATTTTTCGCTGCGGATTTAAATTCGTAGTTCGGGGCAACAACGAAATCCACGAAAATTGGTCCCCCGCGAAAATTGATGATACTATAGTATATATATATATTCGATTTATTATTTTGACTAAAACATAAACGAATAAGTCTAAATTATACATATATTTCTTCCAGTCACTCCCTTCCAGTCTGCGGCATGATGACCCAGTGCTAGACATCACTATAAACTGCCACATTGCAGACATCGTAGCGATATGACTTAAAAATTGTTAAAGTTACGTTAAAAAAATCCAAATCACACACACGCACACATGCACACACACACACACACACACCCTTCAAGTAAGTTTTCACGCTCGACTGGAGGATCGGCACGTCATGGTACGGCAAATGCAACCAACATTAAATGAAACATGCTATCAAAGGATAAAGCATAAAAATATATTTGATAAAACGCATACAGGTTTCAGCAATGTAGATTTTCTTCTCCCGCATGACACTAATGGTCTGTCAGAAAGTGATTGATTGTGGGATAATGGTGTCTTGACCGAAGTTTTTTAATTTTAAGGCTGATTACTTGAAGCCTCTTTTATGAATATTTTTATATGCTTTTTTATTTACATATGTAGACTCTCAAGTGAGAAAATGAAATTCTCTATTATTATTTATGTAGTTTGCACAACAGATAAAGTAGAACTTGGATCGAATCCTGTTAAATTGACAACGCATTTCCATTGTCATTACTTATTCTGCGATAATATTAACTTTCAATGGTGTTGCGGTGTCTTGGAGTTGTCGATATTCCCCTTTGGCAGCTGCTAGTAGATCAGGATCGACTCCTGTCTGGGTTCCTTCTAGGGCCCGAAATAACAGGTCCAGCTTGCTCCCTACAGGGGTTGTCCGTTTTGAGCTCGACATAATTGGTTCTCCTTCCTCTAGAATTGTTCAGAAAGAAAAAGAAAAGAACAATGGTGTTCACTTCAGGCCTTTTTAAACTTGGATTCACGAGAAATGATTTGCATCTGTTCGACAGTCGCTAACAAACGAATAAAACATATCACTCCACAATCTATACAGCTTAAAATGGGTTCTTGTGTGTTTTTAAGAGTAGTTTGAATTGCATATAATTGGTTACTACGGGTATTAATGAATACGCTGAAATCTGAATCGAATGAACGGTTTAATTTATACTGAAGATCTTTGCTAATGTTTCTGGTAGGAAGTTATTTATACTTCAACAGTTTACATAAGAGTCAGTCACAAAGTACTCTAAAGCTGAATGTCTCAACCCGTTCCCATTAAAATATAAACTTTCAATACCATTTTAAGGTTTAAAATACGTTTCATCACTAATAACACCTTCCACACTGCTACCACTACAGGTGGTCAATTTAATAAATATGCAGTACTGTGCATACTCAGCCCTAATTTTCAGTATGAATGCATGCAAGCAAATTTTTTCCCAATAGGAGGATTATCTTTCTATATTTCCAAATATAAGGATTATCATTCTCTATATCCCACTGAGGCAAAATATTGTCGAACAGATGATGTCTACATTTAAATACTGTACTACGCAGTGCATGGTAGAGAATTACAAATTTTACAATTTTGAAAATTACGGAAGCAACGCAAAGGTATGGGTCCATAATATACATACGTTTTTAAACTAAACTAAACAAGCAGCTTAGACCGAAAAAAAACTACACCCTTTACTTCTAATTACAAGAAAGAATTATTGAGACATATGTCATGGCGATTTTCTTCACTGATTTGTTTTAACAATCGATTATGGAATGAAAACCATTTTGGTTTTTCAATTTCTAAAACAACGGAAGTACATTGGCAACAACACAGTCTCACATGATGCGTTACCCGGGAAGACCCTCGTGTACCGTTTCTGAGGCACATCGTCTAAAATTACGAAAACTGTTCTTCTTTGTATTTAGTCCGCAGAAAGAATGTAATTCATATCTGTAAGGTCCCTGCTAGCAAATTCAGTTATTACTTTGTAAGAATTTCGTTCGTTAGTAGCAGACCTAAGAGTTAGACCGACTTAGTTCTGTCTTGGAATACTTTCACTATACTGTCATTTTGGCCCTATTCTGAAGCACAGCGTTATGCATGCAACTGATCTAGCAAAACTTATAATGGATGCTAACAGAAAAGATGATAGGAGTTTTCAAAGGATTGCATCCACCCATTTATGATGCAAACCCTAATGCCCTCCATTGCTTCTATACAGATTTCTTTCTAATCTAGCATTAGCGTCTCTCTATATGACCATATTTGTTTAGTTTTGTCAACTACCCTAGCTCCTTGAGAGCTGAGTGCAAAAGATATGTTTAATGTTTAGATACACATTTTGGTCACAGCACAATTTGGACCATACGACTTTAAATTAACGTCTGGTTTGGTGCATTTATGGGAAAACAAGATGAACGGGTTATTTAGTGTCAAAGCAATTGTAGTACAGCCCATTACTCATATACATGCCATAATAACTGACTGCGTGGGTCCGAATCTCCCCTTTGCCAACGTGGGTAGGTGAGAAAGGTTGCTATTAGCGTCCCGTGGGTCGATGGTTCTTCTCTGGGTTTTCCCAGAAGTCGGCTAAAGTCGCTGAAAAACGTTTAATATAGAGAGAAACTCAGTCTGTGTTATAGTGAAGGTTGGTGTTTAGGCTGACCATGTAAATCATATTTTGCACTTTGAATGGAGGTAAGCCTTTGAAAACGTCTGCGATTGGTGGCAGACGACCTTCGTTTAAGCTCATAAAACGTGTGCATAACACTCAGAATTGGGCAGTAACAGCCGAACAAAAAATCTTTATAACGAGACAGAGCAAACTACGTCTAAGCAACGCACAGATAGTTATTGTATCAGTTTACTGCACAGTGAATTCTACGTTTTTTATTCACATCTGCATACAGTTGTTTCGTTTGGTGGTGAGGGCAATGATATCTGAGGGGTTATTTGAAAGGCGGGAGTGTGGTCATATATTTTCAGGTAATATGGCTTGGGGCGATTTCATTCTGTCCATGATTATGGCATATGTTCCTTTACTTAATGTAGTTAATATTACTAATAATATCAACAAATTGTATTATCTTACTACAATTATTTACAAAGTATAGATCAACTGGATATTCAAACCTATACTCTATGTCAAGGGAGGTAACTGCAATTTAGTTTTAAAATGATTATAGATTAGATAAGTTAATTGCCCCGGATATTCCACTGATGACGCTGCTTGAAACAATCGTAGAAAATGCTTTCAAAAGGAAATGACCACAATAATTCATCAAATAATGTTTCAAATGTTAAGATAAAGTTTATAGTGATCAAAATTCGGAATCATAGTATTACAAATTACAACATGTTAAGATATTTTGCTAACAATACGTTCTGTTTCGTACAGCCACAGAATTAGCTGTTCCGTCCTAGACGTCAAAATTTCAGGAATCACGTACACGGGTACACTTTTATATATATATATATATATATATATATATATATATATATATATATATATATATATATATATATATATATATAGGGCCGGAGCTACCATATAGGCAAACTAGGCAGCCGCCTAGGGCGCTAATTTCAGGGGGCGCATTTCTCCAAATCAACAACAGTTTTTGATAAATAAATAAATAAATTTCAGTTTTATTGAGGGTCATTTTTTATCCTGGTTTATTTCATACAGGGACAAATAATCGGGTAGATTCAGTCTGACCGAAACACCAGGCTGACCGAAACAAGCAAAAATGAGTGAGTGAAAATCGCGCGTATACGAAACTTTCAGGACGTAATTACTGTTTATAAATTTTGAAATTTATATTTTCCGGGGGGGGGGGCCAGAATCTAACCTTGCCTAGGGCTCCAGATCGTCTGGCGCCGGCCCTGTGTATGTATATATATATATATATATATATATATATATATATATATATATATATATATATATATATATATATTGTAAGGGGCATGTATTATTTTACAGCTTGAAGGGACGGAACAGGACAGAAGCCTCCGGCGATCTTTTGTGTGCGGCCTATACCTTACGAACGTATTTATATTACTCAGAACTATTGGAATTGACATAATTTTTTTGCGTTTAGGAATTCATTCACCGTACTGGAAGATAATTTTAATTATTTCATTTTATAATTTAGGGAAATAAATTATATTTTTGAATTATACAAAAACTTCTTGGCTCATGCTCTTTTTTGTTACGTAGTTTAAGACCCTAGAATCGTAGCACTATCTACCTATCAGGGTGTCTGCCAGTGTGTGTGTGTGTGTGTGTGTGTGTGTGTGAGAGAGAGAGAGAGAGAGAGAGGGAGAGAGAGGGAGAGAGATGCATTTTTAATGTTAACTTCTCTTGAAATACTGACAATCCAGTTTGCTTTATGCAAGTTAGTTCAAGATTTTAGTATGTAATGCTGCTTAGCTGCGTCATTGCTACATTACACTCTTACATTATATCAACTTTTACATCGCATTTACACTATCCGTCAATCTCTCCATTTATCCATCTGTCTATCTCTTCGTATATTCATTATGACTTAAAAGAACTAGACATACACACATTAAATACATACAAGTTCCTGTTAACTAGCGTACTCCAATTATTTGTGTGCTTGTTAGTAGAACCCAACAATCAAGTAAGTCAAACACACACACACACACACACACACACAGAGTAGAACCCAACAATCAAGTAAGTCAAACACACACATACATACATACATACATATATATATATATATATATATATATATATATATATATATATATATATATATATATATATATATATATATATATATATATATATATAAATCGAGTAATTCACACATACACACACATATATAACAATCAAGTAAGTCAAACACATCACATACCTATGGTACTCTGGATATGTAATCCTTTGCGGTCATTTTTGACAGTTTAACGTCGTTTTGGTTATGAGGACTCAAATGCAGTTTAAGCGCAAAAAATATTAGTTGATATTCATGTATACTAGATGTTCCACATGAAGAAATTTTAATAAGCAACAGGCTGAATGCATTGAAATCAAACAACCTGCAGTGAATTATCAATGATTGAAAACACATTAAAGGGCCGATAGAAATCTTTTCATTATAGTCAACAATCGGCTAATAATTGATCTAATTATTCAGCCAGATCGACTTTCAATAGGTGAGAGGGTAAAAGTGTGAATCTATCGAAAACACAGATAAACAGCTCGAACCCATAATATATATAGGTATGTGAATGGGAGAGTATTTAATCAATATGCTACCTGAGTTGAATATTCATCAATCTATATCTACCTTGTGATCATATCTTATCATCATTGAACTTGGATATGTACGAACTAATACCAACAACAATCATCTATATTCTCTCTCTCTTATACACACACAGACACACACACACACATACGCAAAGAAACACACACACACACACACACACACACACACATATATATATATATATATATATATATATATATATATATATATATATATATATATATATATATATATATATATATATATATATATATATATATATTGTTATGTATAATTAATCTGCATTGTTTATTTGTTAGGTTAAAAAAAATTATTTCATGATATTGCATACAAGATGTATTTCACGTTCTATATTATAACTTTCGTAACAGACCTTCCAATTATAACTACGTTTTTATTTTGATTGAAGTTTTTTTGGTAGTAGTTTTTGCTTTTAGAAAATGTTAATTCTGACCCCAGGTCAAGTAGAGGGTTATATAATGTTGTTACTGGAAAAAATATTTATTCGAGCTCTAAGATCTGAACAGAATCAGTTGTATTATTGTTGTGACAAATTAGTTCCTTTGGGCTGGACTTTTATTTATTCGAATTATTTATTCACTGGAAGTACAAAGCGCTCGTCAAAAATAAAATTCGTGGAAACTTAAATTTATAGTGAAACTTCAAATAAAGATATATTCATGAATTGTATCAATGTGATCCAACAAAGACTGTTGACACGTCATCACTACACGGACGACCGCAGGTCCATCAACCCTTCCAGCGTGGGCTTTAATGTTGGACTTCCACTCAAGTTTAAACGGAACATTAATCATTAGGACGCGTGTCTGTAATTCTATGATTATTTGGGATTTAAGTCGTAATACCGTAAATTTTTTTTGTTACATTTTCACTATATTTCCTTGTGAAGTAACTTACTTGTTGAATTTTACAAATCTTGTTGCTTCTCACACTTTTTTGCTACTTACAGTCGCAGGTATTATTTCACATTTTAGAAATCTATTGTGGAATCAACAAGCTTTTATATTTTGCTAAATTGGTGAACTTTATTTGTAATCCTATCGAGTAACGGTTAAACTCCTTGAAAAATGGATAAATGGCTTCATCTTGCCAGAAAGTATGATCTTTCTGAGGCAAAGACGTCTTTAACGAAGCAAGAAAAAACCCAACCATATTTGATAGAAAAGTGTGTTTTGGATAAAGTCAGTGTCAATATGGTTCTAATTTACAAGTCATTGAATTGAAATTAAAATACAAGAATGAAATTGAGGTGAGCTTCAAGGAAGACAAATGCAACTAGATAAAGAGGAATTATAGATGAAATACAGTTGTAGAAAGAATAAAGAAAGAAACGCAGAGAGGAAAAAGAAAAGGAAGAAACGAAATTTAAATTTAGATTAAACGAATTAGACCCGGCACATGAAAAGCACATCCCCACATTACATCCAGATTCAAGTTTTGATGATACCAAAAATATTAGGTTAGTACCTCTTCTAAAAAAAAAGTGGAAGTAGGTAAATAGTTAGCTAATTTGAAAAAGAAAATATTGAAAATTTGAAATGGCCAACAGAGCTTTGGGCTCTGTTATTGAAAGTGCACGTTTGGCAAAGCTCGCGACATCTACACTTCCTTGTCAGTACAGCAAAGTGCTGATCATGATCTGTTAAGGAATGCATCTTGAAGGCTCATGAATTGGTATCTGAGGCTTATCGACAAAAGTTTAGGAACTATAAAAAAAAAGAAATTGGACAAACCCTTGTCGAATTTGCAAGAGACAAAGCTTAGTTATTTTATAGGTGTTGCTTAGCCAAGAAAGTTGGTCAAGATTACGACAACCTCAGACAACTCGTATTAGTTGAAGAGTTAAAGAATTTGCGTCCATAGTGACGTTAAGATTTGCCTTGATGAGCATAAGGTTGAAACTTTTGAAAATGCTGCGTGTACAGCTCACGAGCGTTTATTAGTTCAAAAGTTTCTTTTGTCAGTAGGTCTTCCACTCAGCAATCTTCTGGTAACCCCCTCCCTCCACTATTTCAGTCTAATATAAGCACTTCTAAATCTTAATCTGGCACAACTTTTAGGAATCAAGTTTCTCATAAGATTGATCAGAAGTTCTTATCTATTTCTACGTGCACCAATTCAAAGTAGAAAAGGCATGTTATTTCTGATTGTTACAAATTGAAAAAGAAGCAACAGAATCAAGACAGACCTATTCCTACTGTTCTTATTACTAAAAGGTCTAGGTCACGGTCATGTATTGAAAACAAAAGATTTGTTGGGTCAAACACGCCTCAGTCTGATTTTGTTTTGGAAAATTATAAACCACTCATGTCGAACGGTTCTATATCACTAATTAGTGATTCTGACAATCATATCCCTATTAAAATTTGAAGGGCTTCTCAGAGTTTTTTCTTATCAGGTACTTCGTCTTTTCCTGTGAAATATTCTTCTAATGACAGTGTTCTTATTCAATAGAGTGCGGCTTTGTTAATGTTGCTCCTCATTGTATAAATTTGTCACCAGATTTAGTCCCAGGGCGCGTAACGGACGGAAAAGTCTATCTTTACCCATTGAAGGTATTCATTTATTGCTAGGCAATGCCCTAGCTGGAGATAAAAAGTTGTGGTTAATTCACTTGTAACTTTCTTGCTTTGCTTGAATCAGGGAGTGGTTCCGACTGAAAGAGAGATCTCTGATGTATGCCCAGCTTGTGCAGTTACTAGAGCTATGGCTTGACCAAAAATTAAAAATGATTCTTGTAAATACTGCAGATCTTATCAGACTTGTCAAATGGTAGGAAACCCAAATTTGAAGATGCCTAGGGCTCTACTGCAACATATTCCTGTATCTGACGAACCATTTAGCAGAACAATGATAGGCTCAGTCTGTCTATTACCTAAGAACATGTTAGGCAACCAATATACTTGTTGAGCAAAATGTGTGCGTCTACAAGATTTCCAGAGTCAATTTCTTTGAGGAATATTAAAACAAAAAACCATAATACAAGCTTTGATAATTTTGTTTACTCAACTTAGCTTTCCCAAAATCTGTCCAATCTGACCAGGGGTCAATGTTTTATGTCTGGAATTTTGCAGCAAATTAGGCATCCAGCAATTCAGTCTTCTGTCCATCACCCTGAAAGCCAAGGGCCTTTAGAAATATTTTATCAAACTTTGAAAAATATGATTTGGTCATATTGTTTTGATACCAGTAAAGATCGGGACGAAGATGTTCATTTATTGTTGTTTGCTGTTAGGGAATCAGTTCAAGAACCTTTAGGATTCAATGCCTTTGAGCTAGCTTTCGTGCGTACTGTCCAATTACCACTGAAGTTGTTAAAAGAGAAACTTCATGAAAATGAAGATACAGAAATTAATATTCTCGATTATTTTTCTAATTTTAAATATAAGTTGTCAAATGCTTGTGAAGTTGCAAAAACTAATATGCACTATACTCAGTCAAAAATGAAGTTATGACAAAACTACCAAGGAAAGGAGTTTTAGAGTTCTGTCTCTCTTGCGCACGCCACACAATCCATTTCAAAAGAAGAGAGCTGCAAATGCATTAAAAATTAAAAAGGAGAGAGATATTCAAAAAGAAGAAAGTGAGATGTAAATGAGATTGCAAATACAAAGAGAAAGGAAGAAAGTGATGTTATAAAAATATTATATTAGTACCTCCTTTTAAAGAAGATGTATATTAATAGTGTTCGCATTTTGATAAAATAGCCGACAATTTAAAATGGTCAAGAGAGCACTGGACAAGTGCTGGTTATTACGATACACCTAGACAATTCGTATTAATCTAAGAGTTCAAGAACTGTGTCCATAGTGTTATATTCATGAGCACAAGATAGATATTTTAGAAAAAGTTGCTGACGAATATTCCTTGGCTCACAAAGTTTCGTTTGTCATTAAGATTTCCTCTCAGTAGACGATTAGAAAGAACCAAATCAGTCTCAAGAGAGTACGTACAAATTTCATTCTGATACCATGAAGAAGAATCCAACGTCTAATAACACTGATCAGAAATCAGTATCTATTCCTACGTGCACTTATTGCAAGAAAACAGGGAACGTTATATTTCAATGCTTTAAGTTAAGAAAATAAGCAACAGAATAAAGACCGAGCCGTTCCAAAGTCTCTTGTTTCACATAGATCCAGGTCATGTATTTGTGGGGTCAAACAAATCTCAGTCTGATTCTATTAGGGAGAATTATGAACCATTCATGTTGAAAGGTTCTATATCACTTATTGGTGATTTGAACAATCCTATTCCTATTAAAATATTAGGAGACACGGAAGTTTCACAGAGTCTTTTATTATATCAGGTACTTTGCCTTTGTCTGAGAAGTCTTCTTCTTCTGAAAGTATTCTTGTTCAGTGAGTAGAGTGCGGTGTTTTTCAGATTCCTCTCCACAATGTTAATTTAACATCAGATGTAGTTTAGGCAATAACTTAGCTGGAGATAACGTTGTGGTTAATTCAATTGTAACTGACAAGCTTTGTTCCGATTAAAAGGTTCACCCTCTTGAAAATGAAATGCCTGATTTATACTCTGCTTGTGCAGTTACTAGAGCTATGGCAAAACGAGCTATTGAGAATGAAGTTGATCATGTAAATATTCCTTTGGCTGAATTATGTTTGGTTAGGATTTTGATGCGGTCACTTTTACTTTGTTACTGCTCAATCAGAAGGTATTGGTCATTGTGGTCCTCTTTAAACTACTCATTCTTTTATTTCTAATCAGGGTGACAAACGACAATGATTGCTTTTCGAACAGGAAAAAGATCCTGAGATCTCTTATTTGTTTCAAAGGGCTATTAGCGCAGCTGGCTCTGCAGATGTACCAACTTATTCCTTTTTTTAATGGGGTCATTATGAGACAATGGAGACCACCTGAGGTATTCGCTGACGATGAGTGATCTATAAGCTGTCAAATTGTGATATGTAAATCATGCAGACAGGAAATTCTTAATTTAGCCCACGAAACTCATTTGGCTGGCCATTTAGGAGTCACTAAAACTATCACAAGATCTTACATCATTTTTATTGGCCTTAAATTAAGAGTGAAGATACCCAAAGCTCATTTACAACCAGTTCCTGCATGCGAACCTTTTAGTAGAATAATGGTAGACTGCGTAGGTGTCTTATCTAAGACCACGTCAATACTTGGCAACCAATACTTGTTGACAATAATATGTGCATCGACAAGATTTCCAAAGACAATCCTTTACGGAATATTAAGACTAGAACTATAAGCAAAGCGATATTAACATTTTTATACACTTTTTTTGGCCTTCCTAAGTCCGTACAATCTGATAACAGTTCTAATTTCAAGTCAGGAATCTTCATGCAAGTTATGCATGAATTAGGTATTCAACAGTTCAAGTCCTCTGCGTATCACCCCGGAAGCCAGGGGATGTTGGAAAGATTTCATCAGACTTTAAATAATATGATACGGTCGTATTGCTTTGATAGCAGAAAGGATTAGGAATAAGGTATTCACTTACTGTTGTTTGCTGTTAGGGAGTCAGTTTAATAGTCCATTGGACAGCTCAAGCATCCCTTGGATTTAGTCATTTTGAACTTGTTTTCAGACACACTGTTAAGCCAAGCCCACATGGGGTTATACAATTGATACCGTTATACCTATAAGGTGTAGGCAATATTGTAATCAGAAATAAATAACAAAACTAGCTGTGATTGGTCATTATGAAGGAGTTATAGTTTCTGTTCGGCTTCTAAAAGGTTGTCTCTTGGCAACATTTGAGATTATGTTAACTCATATCTAGATCATATTTTGAATCTTTTTTTATTTGAAAAAAATACGATGCACATCTCTGAAAACGCATCTGTTGTAGCTTGGTAACTGGTATCCCTGTTTAGTTCCAGCCGAGTTATCTCTTTTAAAATGCAATGAAGTACCTGGTTCTGTCTTCGTCAAACTGGCAATCTAACATTGTTCTTTATGACAGTGTGTGACATGCATGTTGAGGTAGGATATAAAGTATATATATATCACCAAACATTAGTATTGAGGTCTACGGAAAAATAATCCGTGACTTTCCAGTTTAGCGCCCTCTAGCGGATAGCAGGTATATATAAACCAATTATGGCGGCTTATGGGGTCATTTTCTAGAGCCATTAAACGAACAAATAATCAGTTGATAAATCAACTTGAAAATTAGAAAAAAACTGTTGAAGTACGCTTTTTAAATAATTATGTATATATGAATGTTGTTAATTAAATAAAATCAAAATTAATCATTGTTTATTATAACCATTGGCGTCGATGCTGTTGTTTAATTTTAGTGGCGGGTAATGTAACATAGTACGCCAGTAGTATCACAGATGAAAATAACAGGTTTTTATTAAATCGCGTGGCTGTTATTAAAGTTATTGTTTTATCATTCACTTTGTTTTCTTGAAATATAAATATTTACAATTTACATTGACTTAATCAGCAGACAAATATTACTGTGTTTTGAGATTATAAAACATCTTATGCTCAACTTAATGTTTCTATGCTCAAATCAAAAACAAAATTCTGGAGTCAAAATAGTTCTTGATATGTGATATGATGTCACTATTTTCCTAAACTTGCTTATAAAATGAAAAGACGGCTGTTATTTCAGCTTGAATCTGACTTGTTCAGAAAGAACGACAAAGTTGTAATCCCATGAATGATTTTTATAGAGGTAGTTAAAGTTCATTTATTAGCGTCAGTTTTGACTTTTATACCAACCACATATACTCTAGACGAACAATGATGTTTTTAACGAAAAGACAGACGGACGGACAAACCCATACCTTTCCAAAACAAACAGTAGAATGTCAGCAGCACCATCATATGTGCATGCATTTAATCGCACTATTCAATTTAAACAAATTGAAAAAGAAAATTAAATTTCACATTTTATTCAACATTATTAAATTGAATCACGATATTCAAATTCAACAGAATGAACAATGAACTAAAATTTCACAATGTATTCAACATTTAACTAAAATATTAACATGCTTGATCATAGGTTATAATATACGGGACATTTTGTTTTCACTTTAACTTGTCTGAAGATAGTGAATAATCTTATATTTCTTAATATAAACTAAATTTAGATCTAAAGGATTATAAACAGCGAGAATATTATTTACCTATTCTTAGGTGGGTACTTAGGAATTTTGACTAGTGTATACCAACACATGAATATTAACTTAAAAGGGTGGGTACTTAGGAATTCTGACTAGTGTATAAGCAAAACATGAACATTAACTTAAAAATGGTGGGTACTTAGGAAATCTGACTAGTGTTTACCAACAGATGAATATTAACTTAAAAGGGTGGATACTTAGGAATTTTGACTGGTGTATATCAACACATGAATTTAACTTAAAAAGGGTGGCAACATTTTGTTGAACCATAGGGTTGAATGTTTTGGCAACATCACAGTATTGAAAAATTAAAATAGTCTGTCAAATTTTACAGTGATTACCATGTCATTTGGAGGCACAAACACAATTAAGTCAAAACATTAAATTCCGCAAATGTTCAGTTGCCCCTGTATCTGATAGAAATAATCATGGTTTTCACTAAGCTTAACTTCCCCGTTTTCTTTTTTCAAATAAAACGATGACTGATGAGCTTCTTCTAGATAGGGCCTGGTTGTTTTCTAAACGGACGCTTTATCAGTTATAGAAAATAAAATAGCTTATACATAGTTTTAATACACAAAATACACGAAATATAATAAAGTTTAATTTTATTCCACCCACCGTTAAAATAGCATCGAGAGCGACCATTTCTCATAATCGATACTAATACATAGTTTCGCATGACCCCATGTGCATCCAGATTGGATTACCCAGCACCTGCTATCCGCCAGATGGCGCTAAACTGGAAAACAACGGATTGGTACCGTGATACCGACCGATGCGGCACACAATTGATATCTGGACATAGAACACGATTAATTTCACTATATATTCTCTATATTTTTTTCTCAGTACTGACCTTTCCACTGTGTGACAATCAATACAAATCATATGTTAATCTAAAATACCTTCAAAGATGACTTCACGGTGAAGTTCTTGTCAAAGGTTCACCTGCATTTTTTGTGAGGCTGGACTGTAAACAGAGCAGCATGTAAACAAAACACAGATTTCACTTCTGGATCATCACCAAGACCTTATTACTCACTGTGCACTGTCGCCAAAATACACATGGACAACCACATCCTGAGCTCAGATTCTCAAGAATAAACAATTACCTTTAATCCCTACCAAAAACGTATAAATCTAACTCTTCTATCACCACCAAAATGAAAGAGGAAAAAATATTCTAAAAATAGACTAGACCTACATTCGGGTGCTGAACCGGATCTATTAATTGTGACCTGATTTTATCTAGTTCCAGACTGAGCCTCTAAAATATTTACCATTGGACTCTAAAATACAAACCCAGGCTTGGTTCCGAACCTTCATTTGACTCATTAAATCACGGCCACTTCGGTACGTTAGATGAACATTATGGTAACAAGTATCTTATTTCTCTGTGTAAGATTAGTTTTGGAATTAGAATTATTTGAATTAGAATTATCTGATTCATAGTTTACTGTGTGTCAAGGATTTTTTCACCTGCTATTTAACATTGATACCATTGTCGTCATTTCAAACTGCTTTATCCCACCTCTGTTGCACTTATCATTCTGCTCGTTTGCAAGTATTATATTCTGCAATTTTTAACACTAAATTTTGTGTGAGGAAATATGAAAAGTCTGGAAACAATATAATAAACTGTCTTAAATACTCATTTGCTTTGTTTTATACTATTATAATCTAAATAGCAACTTTTTTGGTAAGTGTATCATTTATTGACATAACAATGCACGGGAAAGATCTAGTAAATGAAAAAGGCTTGTGTTGTCTATCTATTCCATTTTATTTTGCCTTGAATCCTGACATATTACAAATGTTACAACAGTATATACAAAAATATATACACAGTCTGATGAATGATGACCTGAATATATATTTGAATATAGTCATTATCACTTGTGTGATGTTTTGGTATGATGATGCCATGTCATTAGAAATCAGAAGAGAAATGGAATTCATTCAGTTTGTCTCAGAGTACATGGATAAAACCAGCATGGCATGGCGCTGTCAGTAGTAGAGCATACCACTTGAGCCAAACCTTGGGGGGGTGAGGGGTATTAAACAAGGTCAGAATTAACTTTCATAAGAAGAAATTAACATGAGGCAGCCATTTTGAAAGGCATGTTTCATATAAGTGTAGCATGAGGCAATGGTCTGCTTTTAATGGGAATTCCATATTACTTCATACATTTCGCATGATGAGTTGGTATGTTGGTTCTGTTTAGGTAGAAACTCACTCTAGCACCGAACTGGTCTATTTGTAACATGTTGTTGTTCTAATTTGGAGGAAAGTGTAATCTCAAGTCCTTTGACCAGAAAAATGGGAGCTTGTCTGAACTCTAAATGAAAAACAGTAGTAATACACATGTTTCAAATGAGGAGTCTGTCTGTTTATAATGCATTTGCTCTAATTCAGAGGGAAATCTAAGAGTTTGCTGATCAGGAAAATGGGAGTTTGTCTGTACTCTGAACGAAAAGACCTACTTTGTTTTGCTTCATAACCAAACTAACTTTTTTGAACCCCTTCTTACCATTATATGATCCTCTTTAAAAAGTTAAAACCTCTACCCAATTCTATAAAATCCCCATCTCTACCTACTCTCCTTTAAAAAATAACAGCTATCCTTATAATCATTACATATCAATCCCCATGTATCTACCGTTCAGTTGTCCACAATGCACCATCCATTTATATATTATCCACTAAAACATTATCTACTATCAACACCAAGCTATCAACTATTCACCAACCAGTTATCCAGTATCAACACTGAGTTATCTACTACCTATAGCTGGGGTATCTACTATCCACCAACCAGTTATTGACTCCAGAGCCTAGTTATCTACTACAACCAATTATCAACTATCCAAAACCCAATTATTATTCACCAACCAATTATATGCAACCAATGCTCATTAACTACTATCCAGCAATAAGTTTATTTAATATTTAGCACAAAGTTTCTTTTTACTAATAAGGGTCTCTTACCATCCTCATATGTTTCCTTAAAAGAAAGTTAACCTCCTATAAGATTCCAACCTCAGTTTGCAGTGACTATCACCAACCTCAGTTTGCAATGACCATCACTCCCTCATCTTCTGACACTGATATGGTAATATTTAAAAGAAGGGGTACAAAATAGAATTTAAATTCCTTATCAACAAAACTAACTTCTTTATCTCCCCATACAGCCCTAAAATCTCAAGTATAAAGTAAAACCTCTACCTCCGTCTATAATGTCCCCACTCCCACATACTACTACTCAGGGTAGGATCTAAAAGAAGTGTGCATTTGTCTGTCTGTCAGAGTGTGGGTGAGATGTGTTTCTGTAGGTTGGTGGGTGGGTACATGAACCATAGAGAGACAAAGGGAGAGTTAATGAAAATCATGTGAACATCAATTTGTTTCAAAATAATTTTTTAATGAGTTAACAACTTTGTAAAGTAAGACTAGATTTCCAGTGATCATTGAGGGCAGTATTACTTAGTCACTAAAGCCAGTGTACTTTTGAGCTAAAAAAATAGTTAAATTTAAATTTCACAAAACCAATTTTCTATTATATTGTCATTTCTAAACATGGGAATAACAGGCTGATGTAAATGTAAAGAAGGCACTCACTAAAACAAATCTGATACATATGGGACAGACAGACCCAAAAAATGAAATAAAAACAAAACAAGCCAAACATTCACTTTCAATCTTACATAACTCCGTCTGACTGTAACATGTTGGTTCTATTTAGGCTGGAAAAGGTTTGTCTGTTCTCGAAAAATAATACCTTATTATGGCATGCATTTTTTGTACATGAAAGCCAATAAATCAATCACAAACCTGTACTGACACTGTCTGAAGGTTTAAACATATATAAATTAAGAAGTATGCATGAATCTTTTTTGTTTCATCCTATAACCATATGCTGTATTATAAATTGATTTTTGTATGGGATATGTATATTGGTTATCATATGAATTGTTTTATGAAATGTACATTGATTACACCACGAAAAAATTCATGCATGTATGCTCCTTAATTTACAGATGTTTAAGTGAGCAGGTTTTATTAACAAATGCTGATTCTGAGAGAAAAAATGATATTATCTTGTATTAAGATCTGTATTTTATGACATGTCACAATGTCAGCATATTGTAGCATGAACTGTGGAGTTTTTCTGACATCTCTATTAGGTATACGATGAGCTTTTTCATGTCAAGTCGATATGTTTAAGTATTTTTTTTATATGTGTTCATTGAAAATGAAGTAAGTATATTTGTTAACATTTTCTCGCCACGGCTCATGGCTTTGGTCTCCGTAAACGTGTTTCCCAATGTCTGAATTTCTCAAACCGAAGGTTTCCGATTAATAAAAACGAAATATTTGCGACATCGCTCCTTAACACACGGATTAAGTCTTCAAACTTGTATGTGTTGGTATTTTTCGTAATCAAACCTTTAGTTAGTCTGGAGTGTCTGTATACTAGTCTAACGTCGATGAATAAAGTCTTTGACTCGTGTACCTGCTCTTAAATAGATTACAAAGATGTGGAGTAACGTTGGGGCGATTGCACAACTCTGTCAGCAGAATTTCTGATTCCACACCCGATGTCAGATTTTTACATGTAACCTTGAAAATTATCAATCTTCTTTTTGAGAATCTACAACTAATAAAAAGATGAAAAATACAAGAACATATCAGTCGTGACTTATAGCTAACACCATAAAAACTAGTCCTACAATGTAAGATGTCTACTCTGATTAGACCAGCAAGTTGTTCTCCACCATTTTTGTTTGCTTGACAAAAGGTGGAGAACAACTTGCTGGTCTATACTCTGATATGCTTCAACGCTGTATTATCGTGGGCTCTATATTATAGCGGCAAACTGGATTTTCCGATTAATTTTTGACACGCGATGTCTAGCGTTTGTTTACAGCTGTAAAGCTGTAGCCAGTAAGGGCGTAATTATTTTATAGCACACTTTCTTTTAAAATGTCAACTTTTTGTTACGAGTTTACATTAATAGAGAATGAACGTCACTTTTTGGTAAAGATAATGCGATTACGTTGATCATCATATACAAAACTCCAGTCGAACTTGCTATAGCTGCATTGACTTTGATTACGAAATATATTCAGTGTATTGTTTGATGATTATAGGTCATATACCAATGGGGACATACGTGCCCTTACAAGGTTATGGTTGCAATTTCATTCCATAGTAGCCAATATGGACTAAAATTGACAAAATGTTGCTTATGATCATACTTCTCATACATAAAAAAAAATAAAAGAACAGTTAAACTTTCTTGAAATCAGTAATATTTCAATAATAATAATATATATTTATATTTATTCACCCACACTGCATTTAGAATTCATATAAAGTTAAATAATAATTGCTTTTAATTTGTAATGTTGTGATTCATGGATTTCCATTCAAATTACATTTGTGTGTTTGATTTGATAATTGGATTCTTTTGTTTATTGTGAAAATATTTTGCCAGTACAAGCGTGGACATTCTTTCTCATAGGTAATTTGCAGTTTATGTTTATATTAACACGTGTGCTACCATGCCCAAGTTAGGCAAATACCGTGATAACATAGCATTGTTTCCCCCATGGTATGTTAATCTGGGTCAGCCATGATATGCCTTTTTATTTACATTTACACGCTTCAATTGACAAAGAGTTTTTATAGGAGTAGAATGAGGGAAAGTCATTGAAACTTTATGAATTATCAGTGAGCAGCAATAGCAAAAGTTTTAATATGTACCGATAAGAACATTAGGTATCGTGATAATACAGCGTTCCAGGCTATTTATTATTGGATCGACCCAAACAACATAAATATCAAGGTAGACGTCTAACTTTGTAGGACTAAGAGAAAAGTAGTCCTGCAATGTCAACCCAAACAATATAAATATCAGGGTAGATGTCTAACTTTCTAGGACTAAAAAAATGGTAGTCCTGCATTGTTGACCCAAACATAAATGTTAGGGTAGACATCTAGCTTTGTAGGACTAAGAAAACAGTAGTCCTGCAATGGTGACGTGAACAACATAAATATCAGGGTAGACGTCTAACTTTCAGACATGATTTTTCTCCATTTTAAAGCAGAATTCCACTTTTCTCATGACTTGAATCCAATGTTTCTTGATATAGTCCATTGTTTTAATCATCTCCGATCCAGTTTTTAAAAAACGGTCTGTTCAGTCCCATTCCACAATGACCCTTGTAACATATTCGTTCCGTATATTAGTTAGCCCGTGACTCTCATAAAGAGTATTCTGATTGGTCAAAAGTTTAAATTCATCGAATGAATCTTTGTGTAATGGAAACTGATGGCAATGGAAAGAAGAAGCATGCTTGCAAAAAGTGGCATCCCAAGTTGGTGAGAGAGACCATGACACGAGAAGTTTAGATAAAGGTTTAAAAAACGTATGGAAATGGGAATGGCTGGACCAAAAAGTCGACAGAAATACAGTTAGTCAGTTTATGAGAAAACTGAACGCTAGAGGACTGGCATTTTGTGACCTCAGCTCTACAGTAATCGTGGTTGGAAGAGCTTGGAACAGCAAAATGACAGCAACAGCTACAAAAGAAGCTGCATACGGACAAAATTGAAGCTCAGAAGGTATCTGGAAAAAGTGCAATTAATTACTATAAGAAGAAAGATTTCAAGCATGAGAGAACAGATGTAGCTCAACTGTTCTGGTGGCCTAGTGGTTAGACCATCTGCCTTGAATGTGGGAGGTCGTGGGTTCAAAATCCGGCCGAGTCATACCAAAGACTTACAAACATGGTACTAACAGCTGTCTTGCTTGGCGCTCAGCATTAAGAGGTTAGTGTTAGGAATGGTTGGCCTGGTGTCAGGATAATGTGACTGGGTGGGACATCATGCTACATGTCTGCGGCATGATGCTCCAGTGCAAAACATCACTATAAACTGCCACACTGCAGACATCGTAGCGATATGACTGAAAAATTACACTCACACACACAGATGTAGCTCTCTTTCAGAATATGCGCACTGCATGTCACCAATGCAAGCACCAGTTTGAAAGGAAAAAGGCTCTCATTGAGAAGGAAAAGAAACAATTGTACATTGAGCCTAAAAAGTCTGTGAAAAAGGAAGGCTTAAGAAATCTTTGCCAAAGTAGCAAGATGAGCTCGACTGGGATATCAACAGGTTGTGTCCATTGGAGAAAAAGACAAGTGAATGTATGGGATTTTTTGTGTATAGTTGATGTACTTGGGTGTTTATTTTACAGATTTATTATGAAAAGAGAGAAGTATAATATATTTCCTGCAAAAATTTAGAAATTATTGTGATTTAATTATTATGGGAACACTGACATGCACATGAAATAACTTTAGCACTAAAAGTATTGTAGAACAAATTCATGTGACAATAAATATTGCGAAATTATTCAAGTCAAGTTGAATATTTTTGGTAAATTTGTTAGTTTTTCAAATGATTATTTTGTTATATATTATGATCATAAATTGCACCAGGAGCAGTTTATTTATGATTGTAAACTGCATTTTTGGCCAGGCCCCCTGGCCACCTGGATTGTGGGCACTGCCCCATGGGATCCCATTGGTGGAGTGCCCCCAAACCCACCTTTATAATTTTCATCTTTTTTGGTGAAATAACAAAATCATGTCTGAACTTTATAGGACTAAGTAAAGAGTAGTCCTACAATGTTGACACGAACAACATAAATATCAGGGCTGACATCTTACATGATAGGATAGAGAAAATAGCACAATCAGTTTTTTCTGTCTGATCATTTCAGTATGATTGAATCCCAGGATGCTCCCTTTGTTACAGTAGTACTTTGTAGTGAGAGTTTATGCTTCCAGGACCTTCAGTTTCTGGTCCTGGAACATGGTCCTCGATACTTATTTTCAAGATCCTATGGAGACCTCAATACTGCATTATATTATAGAAAAGATGTAAAATAAGTAACTGTAACAGCCGTTGGCAGACTCAGATAATTTATACTAATTTGTGGAATAATTAATGTATTTACATCACCATAAAGTTTTTTTGAAGAAAGAAGTCATCACTAACTATATGATATTTTTTAATTTTTGTTTTTCTTCTGTTAAAATTTAAAATGAAATATTTCTGAAGTTTGTGACTTCCAGCAAGTAGATTATGAAAACTATTATGAAGATATATGCAACAGATTTCATTTTAATTAATGCCTACTGCTCTCTTTACTTACATGCAAGTCAGTACCCATGGGGACCCCGGCAGAGTGTATTGACCATTCCATTTGCCAGAAGATGGAGGAGCTTGTTGAACAACTCACTACTTCAGGAAAACCAGTTCTTAATGCAGAAAAGATGAAACAGTTTAAAAATATCTGCAGGTAGACTGCTTTACCATGGTTAGGCCTGATTTTGAAGATAAATACCTCTGAATTCTCCCAATTTAATTTTTAAAAAAATTCACTTGTTTTTTTTTCTTCACAGCAACCAAATCGACTGAACTCTTTTGTCCACATTTGTTTCTTCAATGTCTCATGCATTATTTGATTTAAAGTAATTATTTTGTTTATTGACTATTGCTTAATTACTGGTATAAAGAAAACCAAGAAAGCAGAACAATACAAATTTTTATAAAAACTAAAGTAACAGTTATTGAAATATGCTTCAAATATAAAGGTAAGAACAAAAACTTTATTATTGCACACATGGTAACACTAAAATTGTATTATAGCACTTATATTTATCATAATTTTAAACTTGTATTATGGCTTTCTGTATATTTATGCTTATGCATGCAAGTTACCCAGGCATAACTTGTCTTTATGGTAAATGAAATATATAGTGCATGGCATTTTCATGAATTTTTTAAAATTTTCCATTTTCAAAACATGACATTTGTGGTTTAAGAAATTGCAGACTGGTGCCTGGATGAATATTTTTGTGTTCCAGTCTGGACCTGTCTTAAGTCCACTCTGGCAAGAAATTTCATTTAAACTGATTTGGTTGTTGTTGTTGTTGTTGTGGGGTTTAACGCCATTTTTCAGCACACGATAGGCTATATATGGCGGCCAGTATTAATGGTGGAGGAAGAACCCGGGAAAACCCCAGAAAGAACCACTGACCCACAAGAAGCTACTGGCATGCTTTCTCACATACCTACATTGGCTGAATCTGAGACTCGAACCGGTGCAGACAGAGGTGAGATGGCAGTGATCCGTAACGGAGAACGCTTTAGACCACTCGGCCACTCGGGGCCCCAAACTGATTTGGATTTCATTTAATTTTCTCAAGACATTGGCACTTTTGATCATAAACTTTTTTCAAATTGTGGTTGTTACTATACAGGTGCACTAATATTTGAAACAAACACATCCAATATTGTTTAGCACTTTGGAATTGGAGACTTCTGTCAGGGTTCTCAGTAGATGTGTAACTTCTGTTTTCTGATGCTTAGAATTTAAATTTGAACCATTCTGACTAATTCCTATTTGTGCATTTTTATTGTGCATGTTGATTTGTGCCAGAACATCAGTCTTGAGCTGTTGAGTTGTCTGTGTCATAATTTCCTACTGAGTGCATGTTGTCCATGACAAATGGACTATGCACCTGTGATCCAAATTTGCTAGACTACTGCTTACACTTTATTCATCACTATTATGTAAACTCAGTATGAACTTGTCAGAGCTGATAGGTCACTGATGTCATGATTACGTGGGCATAACTGAATCAAGGTTAGATTATTTTGAGATTATCTTTGATATTCATGATCGAGTAAGAGGAAATCAGTTATGACCTGATTGGATTAACCTCTGATAAAATATCACATTTGTTTGATTACCGATCAACATACATTTGATTCTACCAGCAGTAGGACAAAAAACGGCTTTAAAGGCCACCTACCTTACATAATATTTTACAGTTGAAATCTTTGCTACTGCTTTAAAAAAAATAAGATTTTTTTTAAGACAAAAAATTTAGTTTATTTGTGCGCTATTTCCCCATGTTGCAAAAACCACTGGGAACCAGTCTACTGGGAACCAGAAATCTTATACTAATGCAATGATGCATGGCTGAGTAATCAAATTACGAAGGCTAACATGTACACAAAAAACTGTTAATTGATTACCTTATTGTTTTAAACTGGACAAATGCAGAATTTTTATGAGGGTGTTATAAGTAATAAAGAATCAAAGGTAGTCATGGCTTTCAAGTCTTGTATTAAAAATCAGCTGACCACTGGCAGAGGTAAGATAAAAAGGAGAGAATGACCAAAAATAATCTTGGCAGAAATACATGTGTAGGTTTTTTATTTTTGTAAATATCAAATTGTTATTGCATTGACAAAGATGTCTTTATAGGAATATTTAAGGGCAGTTGATCTATGATTTAGTTCAGTTCAGATCAGAATGCTGAAACAGAAGCTTTATCCCAGTGCTAAAAAAAACACTGGCTAATAAATATAAAACTCTTGATTTTAAATTTTGTGCACAGTCCAGAAACTTTCTCCCAAGGATGAACTTAATTTGGAGGAATACTGGAGAGCAGTCAACAGCCTAAAAAACAAAGCACTGGAAAATTCAAGTTTGAACTTCCTTGCAGGTTGAGCATGGCTGTGTTGTCATTGCCACATTCTAATGATACAGAGGAGACACTCTCCATTCTTCACAAAGTAATGTGATTTAAGGGGAAATCTTGACCAAAAATCTATTTAGAGCCTGTTAAGTATTAAACTTAATAATTACAGTGAATGTCATCAGTGGTCATCAGTTAGTGATATTGTGAAGGAAACTGAAAATGCTTGTGGATTCTTTATAAGAAAGTATTTGCAGTGAGTTACGAGTTTTGCACCTCTTCAGTTTCCATCGAATTGTCACACACTGGTTCGTAGAAACTAATTACAATGGCTCAAAGAAGTATCTTTTCTTTTCTTCTAAGTCTCAACTCTCATCTGCCGGTGACGATCATTCTGACCCTCAGACTCTAATGAAAGATGTAGTAACAATTCTGAAAAGGAGAATAAATCTAAAGTTGTAAGAAATCTTTAGCATCAGTTGGCTCTATGACTAATAAACAATCCCGGCTACTGACTGGAACACAAATGACTCTTGAAATTTCAGTTTTGACTCAAGAGATGTTCATTTTGACTCTTGAGATTTTGCTGTCAAGGGTCAAATGATTCTTCAGTTTTGAAATCTGTTGAGAACCCTGTCTTTGATGTGTTAGTATGAAATATTTCATCTGTTTATATTTTGTGAAGCAGTATAAGTACATGCAATACTAAATGTAAGACTGGAAATGGTTCTGTATGTTTAGCTTTTTTTAAGGTAGATGCTATACTCTCCAATTTGATAATAGTTTTATGTCTTTGTTTAGATTGTCTTTCCTTAACAGATAGACCTTTCTCACTGTTTTAAAATTATGTTACCCTTTTATCTCCGTCAAACATAACATTCATTATTACAAAATATCCCTATATTAAATGATACAGTGTACAGGGCCATTTATATCCAATAAAAATGTTACAAGGATACAACTATAGGTCACTTTACAAACAGATAAAGCTTATGATATGCTTTTCTTACATGTTTCATTGTTTAGAATAAGCCAGACGTATAAACACTAAGATCAATGCCTATTTATTAGTGGAAGTAGAAATGTTTTAGATTATGTGATCTTGTCTATATTAAAAAAATGTGATGTTGGGAAGAGGGAAGAAGTTGTTTTTTGGATGTAGCAGACACAGTTTGATTTAATTGGCAAAATGTGACACAAAAGAGGCATTAAGTTTCTATTTTGACCTGGATACACTTGCAGACTAATTTTTTCAGCTACATCACAGTTAAAGTTATTGTCATGATACATTTATATTGACAACTGAATGATGTGAGAATGCTTATTTTTATTAGTTTACTTAATATTGTCTACAGTGTTCCAGTCAGATATCTCTTGCAGAGGAGTAAGATAAGAAAATTCTTTCTCTAAGGGTACTTTTTTGCCAGAGGGGACCTTTATTTGAGAGTTGCACTGTCATAATATTTATTATTATGCAATTAAGATTTACATTGATCTTTTTCTTCTCAAATTGTCTTAAAGCAAGTAGAAATTAAATGTGAAATACTTTAAAGCAAATCGAAGCTATCTCTGTGGACATTTATGTACCATATTTACCATATATGTTGTGACACCAAAAAAAAATAATTTTGAATGTAATTTTTTGTGCACTGTATATTCTTGGACACATTGATTTTTTGAGTTGTATATTGTGGGACACTTTATAAATCTTTCGAAAATTACATGCCGGAAAATGCACTCCAACTGAAATTTTATTTAAAAAAAATATAAAACTGTGTACTTGAGGTAAAACTCTTTAATTCACTCTAGCATCATCTCATCAACCCAACCCTTCTTCAGTGCATGAATATTTTTTAGCTTTCTTATGCCGTGAAAAATTGTCATTGGAAACAACACATCTCCTGAAGTGGAAACTGCAATGACTAAAGTCAGATTTTTTAAATCTGTACCAGTCCTGCTAATTCTAACACTTTTAACCCCCATGGTATTGACAGTCCATCCAGGAATGAGATCAGTGTACAATTGAATTTTGTCCATATTAATGATCATGTTGTCAGCAAAATCATTTTCTCTTCTGGCCTTCATGAATACATGAAATGATTTTATTTTCTCCAAATTTTCTTGGAGACACTGGGTCATAGATGTCCATGCACAAAGTACTGTATTGTGTCACTTTAAAAATGGCTCCATTTTTCAATTTAATTTTATAATTCTGGTGAATACGGGTGAAAAGGGACCAAAGTTAGCTTCCCTATGTCGGTTGACTTCGTATTTAATTTTTTTTGTTAAAAACCGGCACACTTAACAGAATCTATAGTCATCTTCTATGTTGGCTTGCTTTGTGATAAAATGAACTTTGCAATGATATCTTTTTAAAAAAATCAGCTTAAAAGATCCAAAGTTAGCTTTGAGGTTGGCTTGCTTTGTAATAAAAATAACCATTGTCTTTGATATCCTGTTGGTAAGTTCAGACAATGGGTTTCTTGCTCACTGCCATTTGTGTTTATTCACCACTCAGGCATTTATTTGCTTGGCATCTGTAGTCATAATACAAATAGGCATTGATGTCTGTTGGTAAATAGTATACACAGCAATAACTTGCTTTAATAATACTTTTTGTAACCCATGCTGGAGAAAAGATCATTTGCACTCAAGTTAATGTACTTTCAAATAATGATTTTTTTCTGAGATACTGTCATAGTTGACCTGGATATTATACAGTGTTGGTTATGTTGCACCTAACACAGTGTCATAAATGGCAGACGCCTTCAAGCAATCGGTTGATTATTTCCCTATTGTTTGCGATTTTGTTGGATCCAGTTTTCAGTCGGATAACATATTCAAGCCTTTGAGTACAACCAAACACAATTTGTTTCTCTATACTCTATAATCACGTCAAAGAACAATGTGTTTTGTGCTATCTGACAAGTGATACACACTACATAATGGATGCCTATACTATATATACACAATCTGCAGATATATTTTATTCTTTAATGCTCATGAGTTTACCATGAGTTCTGGGATAGGGAAAAAAATATTTATTTTATCATGTCCCAATATATACAGTAAATATGGTACTTTTTAAATAAAGATTCCAGATAAAACTAATGGCAAGTTTACAAATTACAATGTGTACAGTGGAATGATTAGTTTGTGTACATAATCATTCAATATCGGGGCCCCGAGTGGTTTAAAGTGCTCACCATTACGGATCACTGCCATCTCACCTCTGTCTGCGTGGGTTCGAGACCAAGGCTCGGCTAGTGTGGGTATGTGGGAAAGCCTGCCAGTAGCTTCTCGTGGGTTGGTGGTTCTTCCCTGGGTTTTCCAGGGTTCTTCCTCCACCAGTTATACTGGCTGCCATCTATAGCCTATCTTGTGCTGAAAAATGGCGTTAAACCCTAGAACAACAACAACAACAACATTCAATATCACATGAGAATAGTCTGACAGATATTTAAACTGGGTCAGTAATACAAGTGTTTTTTTTCCATTAAATCTGAGGACTGGAGAGAGGCTGCTTAATATAGTCAGTCATAACTGAAATAAAAACAACAACAAAAACTGAATACAATTAAAAAAATTTAATACTTGTAGTTGTTTGAGACACATATACTATGAAGTAATAATAACATTTTTATTATGGAACAAACAAAATATTCAAGATGTAATTATATATC
Source organism: Sinohyriopsis cumingii (assembly GCA_028554795.2). Taxonomy (NCBI): domain Eukaryota; kingdom Metazoa; phylum Mollusca; class Bivalvia; order Unionida; family Unionidae; genus Sinohyriopsis; species Sinohyriopsis cumingii. Next base: position 11,600,786 of record CM068830.1, read on the forward strand.
TACCACCATCTACTGTCTTTAAATTCTAGATGCATATGCTAACCAAGCTAGTCATTCATTTATTTCTCAGAATTTCAGACATGTATGTGAAGCATGCATACCACCTGGTGCGGACACAGCTGAAGAAAGAACATGCTGAGATCCGACTTTCTGCTTTCCAGATGATGGACGAGCTCTTCAACAGGTCACATCAATTCCGGGAATTGCTTGTTAATGACTTTCAGGATTTTCTAGATCTTGTTGTTGGTATGTCAAAACACCAAGCCATTTCTAGGTGTTGCACATATATAGTGGCTGTATGCAACTTGTCTGGCATTTCATTACAGTAATGCATTGTATTTCAGGTCACATAGTAGCTTATTGTGTTCATGCATACTTTATAACTTATGTAATACATATTAAATTTCTTCCCAGAAATTTTGAAATGTAGACTAGGAAGCATATAATATGAATAATAATAATAATAATGATGAGGACTTTGTATAGCACCTAATCTTTAGAAGCTCTAAGCGCTTTACAACATTAGACAACACCTATAAGATAAAAAACATATATAATGATATGATTACAAAAACAAACACCATGAAATTAGAAAACATAAAAAACATGCTGAAAATATTTAAGGTAGGAAACATTATTAGGTCTTTAAGTTTGTTCTTGCAGTCGAAATAAGTGAGTTTTTGAGAGCACTCTTGAATGGGATCACTGTGTCTTTGTGTCTAAGTTCAGTGGGCAATTCATTACACATTGCTGGGCCCTGGTATGCAAAAGAATGCTGTCCATATGACTTTGTTTTCATAGTGGGAATGAGTATACAATTGTCAGAAGAGGAGCGTAAGTAAGGAGTTTGAATCAGAAACTGGAAGATATCTATTTTACAGGTTATATTCATTAAAGAACTTAATTTGTGTTAAAGGAAATAGTGTTTACATAGTGTATACATTGCTATTTGAACAAAAAGGTCACATTGATCTTAAAATATAAGTGTTATGGTGGGTTAAGATGTGGTGGGGCAAAGAGGGTGCAGTGGTAACAGTGGCATTGAGGAATATAAGGTGTAGGGTTATAGTGGTGCAGACAGAAATTTAAGGTGGCATTGGCTCATTTTTGTTGTAGGGTAACAGTGGTGCTAACAAAATTTTAAGGTGTTGGGGTAAATTGGCACTGACAGAAATTGATGGAATTTAAGGTGTATCAGTAACATTGGCACTGGCAGAATTTCAGGTGGATGGGGTAATATTTATCACTGACAGGAATTTAAGATGTAGGTGTATCATAGGTACTTACATGATTTTTTTAAGGTGTAGGGGTAACATGGTGCTAATAGGAATTTAAGGTGTATGGGGTAACATTGGCACTAACAGGAATTTAAAATGTAGGTATAACATTGGCACTTACATTAATTATTTTAAGGTGTAAGGTAACATGGTGCTAACAGGAATTTAAGATGTAGGGGTAATGTTCGCACTGATAGGAATTTAGGATGTACAGGTAACATTGGTGCTGAGAGGTGTTTAAGGTATCAGGGTTGCAGTAGAGTTGACAGGAAGATGTTGCGCCACCACAGCTTATTGTCATGGAAAGCACACTGCATGTGCTTTCATTGTCGAACTAGAATGGACGTCGCCCACAATAATACTACAAATTTTTGTGAATGTGCTAAGGGTATTCTGCCCTGTTTTTTATGTTTCATTAACATAAGCAATTAAACCAGGCCTTCTGAACAAAGAACCTGCCTAGAAACACCATATTACAGTTGACCTATCTAGCAACTGACAAGATTAATGGGCAGTTTGACCCATCTAGCAACAGACAAGATTAATGGGCAGTTTGACCCATCTAGCAACTGACAAGATTAATGGGCAGTTTGACCCATCTAGCAACAGACAAGATTAATGGGCAGTTTGACCCATCTAGCAACTGACAAGATTAATGAGCAGTTTGACCCATCTGGCAACTGACAAGATTAATGGGCAGTTTGACCCATCTAGCAACAGACAAGATTAATGGGCAGTTTGACCCATCTAGCAACAGACAAGATTAATGGGCAGTTTGACCCATCTAGCAACTGACAAGATTAATGGGCAGTTTGACCCATCTAGCAACAGACAAGATTAATGGGCAGTTTGACCCATCTAGCAACTGACAAGATTAATGGGCAGTTTGACCCATCTAGCAACAGACAAGATTAATGGGCAGTTTGACTCATCTGGCAACAGACAAGATTAATGGGCAGTTTGACCCATCTAGCAACAGACAAGATTAATGGGCAGTTTGACCCATCTAGCAACTGACAAGATTAATGGGCAGTTTGACCCATCTAGCAACTGACAAGATTAATGGGCAGTTTGACCCATCTGGCAACTGACAAGATTAATGAGCAGTTTGACCCATCTGGCAACTGACAAGATTAATGGGCAGTTTGACCCATCTAGCAACTGACAAGATTAATGGGCAGTTTGACCCATCTAGCAACATGCAAGATTAATGGGCAGTTTGACCCATCTAGCAACTGACAAGATTAATGGGCAGTTTGACCCATCTGGCAACAGATAAGATTATTATCAGAGTTTCATTTTATTTTGATTTTTACATTTTTATTTGTTTCTTATTAAGTTATTGCTATATAATCTTACATTAGAAAAATATATGTAATGTATGGAGGTAAATTCAGAAAATTTACAATGGTACAAGACCAGTTGTTAATACATACATCATACACTAATATTAATTGATTTCAGGTCGATGCATCTACATGAATTTGAACAGCGTCACCTGTTCACAAAAGCATATACTTTAGATTGCTGTTTTATTATCATCTGTTGTAACTTAATGCAGTAAAGCTCATGCAAACTGGTCCCTCTGTAACTGGACATCCTGTGCAGAATGGTTGTATATTTTGCATCCATTCGATGCATTATCTAGTTTTAATTAGATCTCATTGGCCATGCAGTTTCTATGGAGTAGCCAAACATTGTGGTCCAACAGTGGCCAATTTGGCTAAGTTTTACTGTGATAATAATATGGATAATTTTTTCCCACTAGAGACAGATCCTGAGCTGCCATTGCCACCCCCAAAGAGTGCAGCCAAAACCCTGAAGTCTTCTGCATACAAGTCCATACAGCAGTGGTACACCAAGTTTGGGGATGCCTACAGGAAGTTAGGTCTGGGTTACAACTTCCTCAAGAACTGTAAAAAGGTTAGAGATATGAAGTAGACACAGGTGTAAAGACCTGAAACAGGTACTCTTACCATTGAAATAAAATGGGATGCAGAATGGATGCAATAAAAATGTAGGGAAGTGTAAATGCAAAATGTGTAATGCAGCATGGTGAATGATAAGTGTTAACAGAACAAAATTGCAATTGCATACGATAAATTGATTTGAAAATCAGATTTGTACAAGCTGCGACTAAATTTCCAGTCAAAAGCTCTTTGGTAGCATAATCCAGTATAAGATTCTTAACACTGACAAATTTCCATCTGCTACGAGCCATGACATTTTTATTTTGAGGCAGACCCCAAAAAAATAACACAAGATCGATACGTTTGTAACTGGTGAATGTATTTTGTATAATCTTTATTTTAATTAAATAAAATAAGAGAAAAACAAAGAGATAATACGTGACATGCAAATGTGAATGAAATGCAGATTTGGTGTACCTATATCAGGACTTGTAACTATACATCAAGAATTGTGATTTCATCCATGAATCAGCGCATAATATACCAAAGTATGAATCATAAAAAAGAAATAGGTCAGCCTTGTAATTCTTGGAGTCATCTAAAATTAAAATATGAAGATGTGTCATTATTTTATTGAGTTAGGTCTGTTCTGGAAGTAATAAAATGGTCGTAGTGTTTTAAAAGCCACCTATTTAAAGGCCTCATCACCCATCATATTTTAATTGGACTGATCAATGCAAAATGAATTAAAGAGTCAAAATTACTCCCATTATTTGATTAAGTGCCTTCTAATCCCTTTAATTCTTGAATAGCCTGCATATTTAATTTTTGTGTCTCAGTAATAGCCTGCATATTTAATTTTTGTGTCTCAGTAATAGCCTGCACACATAATTTTTTGTCTCAGTAATAGCGTGCTTTATAATTTTTCTGTCTCAGTAATAGCCTGCATATATAATTTTTGTGTCTCAGTAATAGCGTGCTTTATAATTTTTCTGTCTCAGTAATAGCCTGCATATATAATTTTTGTGTCTCAGTAATAGCCTGCATATATAATTTTTGTGTCTCAGTAATAGCCTGCATATATAATTTTTGTCTCAGTAATAGCATGCTTTATAATTTTTGTGTCTCAGTAATAGCCTGCATATATAATTTTTCTGTCTCAGTAAAAGCCTGCATATATAATTTTTCTGTCTCAGTAATAGCCTGCATATATAATTTTTCTGTCTCAGTAATAGCGTGCTTTATAATTTTTGTGTCTCAGTAATAGCCTGCATATTTAATTTTTGTGTCTCAGTAATAGCCTGCATATATAACTTTTGTGTCTCAGTAATAGCGTGAATTATAATTTTTCTGTCTCATTAATAGCCTGCATATATAATTTTTCTGTCGCAGTAATAGCCTGCATACATAATTTTTCTGTCTCAGTATTTTCAACAAGACAGGACAAATTCATAGCCAACTTACCTAACTACATAGGATTTGAAAATTCTTATGGTCTTTACTAGACATTTTTACCCCAAAATAAAATGAATTATTAGCTGAATTGATATATGTTGATTATTACTCATATTATACTGAAACCCAATCAGACAGGCAGTTATGTGTAAATGGACTTTTATTTTAGTAATTGACAGGTATTTTGATCAAACTTTAACCAAGTCCACACTTTTTCATCCATGCAGCAGAGAAATCCAGCTGTTTTGCTGGTTATCTCAATCAGTTCATCTCAGTCATGGTCTCCTCACCCTAGAAACTACTTTTAAAAAGACGAAATTCTGGTTGTATTCTGCTTTGCCTGACATAGTTGTTTAAAAATCAAACAAAAACAAGAACAACAACAGATATATATAACACAAAAAACTCATATAGCAGCTTAAGGTCCCTCCAACTTTGAGAACACATCATCTAAAACATTTTGAGAGAGACAGACACACACAGAAACGAGCTATTTGGTATTTTGCTAGAAACTATAGTTTGTTCCACACAGCATGGTGAATTTTATCCTATCTGAATGCCTAACTCAGCAAATTTTCAGGTCAGCACCATTAAATGTACCTCAAAGTAGCTATTTTGTTTTAAATACTGCGTGTGAAATGAATTAGATGCTGTTGACTGCATTTAATGCTGCTAAATACAGCCGACCTGAAAATGTACTGAGCTACGGATAGAATAAAACTTGCGATGCTGTATGAAACAAACTATTACTCCCATCAATTAAATGTGATAATACAGTAATAACATCAAATGGTTTTAGGTTTGTATTTTCTCATTCATTTGTTTACTTAGGGTTGACAGGTCACTCCATTGCCGTCATTAACATGTCTGTATAAATGCACAGTGCTGTATTTTGAACAACAATAGCACATGGCTTGAGACGCTTCATAAAGAGTACAAAACCTGATGATCTTTATATAGAGTGAGAAGCAATAATAGTACCGGATGAATAATCTGTTAACTAACTTGCAAAAATGCAGGGTTATTTTTAGTTTAATTGGAAAAATTTGATTGGAAAAATAATCCATGTCAGTGTGTGTACCCAGACAATGAAATCCCAGTCATGGGGTTACATTATTTATATCCCCACAAGGCTATACCTCGTGGGGAAACAAATAATGTAACCCTGTGACTGGGATTTCATTGTCTCAGTGCAAACCTCAACATAGATTCTCTTATCATTGTACAGTAGTCAAGTTCCTGGCTCAAAAATCAAGGTCATTAATAGGGTAAAGGTCACAAGATGGGAGTATTTTGTACCATTTGCAGTACTCTTGTTTTATTATTCATGAGGTTAATTTTCATTCTGTAATAACATATCATGTGTGTTCTGAAAGTGGGAAGTCAGATTATTTTAATGAATATAATTATTAAAAACTTGATAGATTTTATCATTGTTATAAATAATGTTTCATTTTTAATCTGATTAAAATTAAGAGATACTTATAACAATTAGAAATAACAGGCACAAGGTTGATGTTCTGATGGTCTTTGGAGTTCACAGTCAACTTATTTTTAATCAACTATAAAAAAAGTGTTGTATTTTATATTAGAGACAGTTATTGTTAAAAATGATTTTATAAGGTTGCTATAAAATTTAATTTGATTGTAGAATCAAAAAATCAGGGGAAACCATCATTGGATTGTTACTTCTCCTGAATGAAAAGTCATAGAAACAAAGGTTTCTCACCAAATGACTTCTTATAATTTCTGGTTGGTCCTAAATGAAAATTTTTCTTCTCAAAGTCAGTTTGGCCACCACAGCAGAAATTTTACTGCTGCTTCGCTTCGATGGTCTTGATGTTTGATTGGTTGTAAGTGAAAATAATGTTCTCACATCCAGCCACTATAGCAACCATCTTGAATACTTCTTATTGCCTTTAATCCAGAATGGAAAATCATATCATCATGGGGTTTTCACCTTGTATGCTGTCTAGTTTGTCTTAAATGAAAATTGTGCCAGCATGGTATCCAGTATGGCCACCACAGTGGCCATCATGAAAATCTTATCACTACACCTTTTTGGGTTTTCACTGAGATACTAATTATGATAACTAGTTGGTCCTGAATGAAAGTGGTGCTGATTTTACTTCAGATATGGCTGCCATAATGAACATATTAAATATTTTGTAACTAATTCTCCTGAATGAATGGTCATATTAACACAGGGTTTACACCAAAACTATCATAATGTTTTCTAGTTTGTCAAAAATGAAATTGTGCTAATTTTACATCCAACAAGATTGTCACGTTTGCTGATTTTGAAAATATTGTTGCTGAATCAAAAGAACTTTTTACACTCATCATTTATCTTCATTCCTGGAAATTCTGTTTGCACAGTAGAACATCAGTCCCTTCAAGGGACTCGTGTTTTTCTTATGGAACTCCAGGTTTTTCAGGTTGTTAGTCCTGGACTCCAACCTTTGAAATCTAGTGAGAATGCTGAATTTAGAATTTTTATTGTATGCTGCCATCCCAGACTTTCTAATTGCTTTCACTGCAATGACTTGACTTCTTTTTTTTAATACATTGTATCATATTTTTCAGTTGAATACTTAAAAGTAAAAATAAGTAATAAAATATTTCAGATAATTTCTTAATAAAAGAAATGCTTAATTTTTCAGAAGATAAAGTACTCTGTAAACTGTAAGAAGTAATATGGATATTTAAAAAATTTAGAGGGAACAAAATTGGCAGTATGGTATATCCCTACAGCAGCACTAAATTGATACAGAATTGTCACATTAAATAGGATATACCAGGGTAGGAAGGTAAGCCAAAATGGTTTAGAACTGTTCCATTTATAGAATGTACCAAGGTAGGAAGGTGAGTCAAAATGACTTAGGGCTGTCCTATTTAATAGGATGTACTGGGATAGGAAGGTGAGCCAAACTTATTTATAAGGTTGATGTTCTTATTCAGAAATACTCATTTATATTGGGCATCAAGGTATAAATCATGTAGTTTGGTTTTAGTTCTGAATTAAACATGCCTTCTGCCTAAGTGTTACTTTTAAATGGAATAGACCTTTGTTCATTTAAAATTTCAACCATAATTCAGTGCCAGTCATTTAAAACATTTATATTTGAAGAGTGAGAGTGTGCAGTTGAGTACAGTGCGTATATTCAAATTACTGATTAAATCATGTTGTTTATTTAAAACTTGTTAAAAATATCTTGCATTGTGTGGATCAGATTGTATCAGAATATATAAACATAATTGCTCCTCACTGTTAAAAAGTCTCTCTTTATAACACTGCCGTATGTATGACACTACCCTTTATATAATGCTATCCTTTATATAACACTGTCCTTGATATAACACTATTTTTTATATAACACTGACCTCAGTATAATGCTATCCTTCATGTAACACTGTCCTTTATATAACACTGTCCTTGGCATAACATTGTCCTTTATATAATGCTGTCCTTTATATAACTTGGATATAGACCCATTAATTGGCTTAATTTAGGTTTGTCATTGCTTCCCCTCTCTGTGTGTGTGATTTGGATTTTTAACGTAGCTTTAACATTTTTTTAGTCATATCGCTACGATGTCTGTAGTGTGACAGTTTATAGCGATGTCTAGCCAGACATGTAGCATGATGTTCCACCTAGTCACATTATCCTGACACCAGGCCATCCAGTCCTAACACTAACCTCATAATGCTGAGCGCCAAGTGAGGCAGCTGTTAGTCCCATTTTTGTAAATCTTTGGTATGACTCTGCCACAGATCAAACCCACGAACTCCTGCATCCAAGCTGGATGCTCTAACCACTAGGCCACCGGAGCTTCCCCTCTATTTTCACTTTCTTGGCTGATGAGAACCTAACTTGATGTGGCTTTGCATCATTTAATGCCCTGTTATCTATGGTTTTATGTACAGTTGTGCTTGTAGCATATCTCAACATAGGGTTACTTCACATATATCATATAGCACTCATTTTCCTCCAATTAATGCTATAATGAGGGAATGCTGTAATTTGTAATTTTTTTTTTTGTGTTTTGTTTTTTAGGGCTTTGCTGATTCAGGCCATGCTTTAATATTTGTTCCAGGTTGACTTTGATGACATCATGGCTCGAAGTGTAGCTGAAAGAAAAAGAGAAGAGGAAAAAGAAAGAAAATGGCAGGAAAATCTGAAAAGAAAAATGCTTATTGCATTGAAAGAAATGGAAGGTAAAATACATATATATGGAAGGTAAAATACTTGTATATGGAAATGGAAGGTAAAATACATGTATATGGAAATGGAAGTAATATACATGTATTTGGAAATGGAAGGTAATATACATGTATATGGAAATGGAAGGTAAAATACATCTATATGGAAATAGAAGGTAAAATACTTCAATATGGAAATGGAAGGTAATATACATGTATATGAAAATGGAAGGTAAAATACATGTATTTGGAAATGGAAAGTAAAATACATGTATATGGAAATGGAAGGTAAAATACCTAATGATTTTAAATATAAGATTTTGTCCTTATATTCCCATGGGAACTATGCCATTGATGAGATTTGCACATTTTCTTTTTAAAGAGATTTGAGGTTTGTTTTGAGTTTTGAAGTTATATTTTGGCAGATTGGCTTGCTGACAGTTACATTTCAGCAGATTTGCTTATTGTCAGTTGCGGCTGTTCCATTTAAACATACACTGTATCCTTAAAAGGCATTAAAAAAATAAATGCCATGGAATTCTGATTACTCATGAGTTCACATGAAAATGATTCAGATTCTAAATGGCATCTATAGGTGACTACTCCACATTAAAATGATTTCCCTGTGTCACAGGTTTGCACTTTATTGGAAAAGCCCTTAATTTCAGCAGGTTAGATTCATGTCTTCACACTGATAATTCATTTTATTTTCACAACATTAATATGCTTGAGCTGTTAAACATTTCATCAGAATTTTTGCTGATTCATATTATGATAATTCCTCCATCATTCCTACAGAACATAATCTTTCTGATCAGTCATTTCACATATTTGCTGTTGTACATGTATTTACCATTTATTAGCCTATGCAAGTGTCCAAGTAATTATTCTTTTGTTTTTGCTAAAATGCTGCATTCCCAAGCTCCTCTTTTACATTTTTGACTAAAACGATGCATTGAAATGCCCCTTTGTGACCTTTTGGAGTAAATTGCAGTATTTTCAAGCCCCTATGTGACCTTTTAGAAAAACAAAACTATTTCACAGTGATCTTGCTAGGAATTTCTTTTTCAGATGTTTCCTGGTCATAATAACATAGTAGTATGACCCACTGCCTTGCACATGCAGTCTCCCCACCACATATTTTGAGTGATCTCCCCTTCAATGAAGGGCATGGCATGAAATCACGTCTATAATTTTCTTACTTTGTTTTTGGACTGGTTGATACACTTAAGATTCTCATAGGGTGGACCTACAAGGGAACACCTGCCATACGCCACTGGATGTTCCCAATAGTTGAGATAAGACCTCAGTAAGAGGATTGAAGATGTTGAGATGATTTCAAGGCATGTGCTTGTGAAATGTGACCCTGTTTACATGCATTTTGAACTCTATACTAAAGAGGGTACCACAATTGATTTTTCCCAGTTGACAAGGAATGAAGTGGATTTGACAGGAAACAAGATCTGCATGCTTGGTCATTATTATAATTTACCAGTTGTCTTCAAAGAATGTCAGCTAGGTGATGTGGAGGTATTTGGTAATCATTTACACGGAGGTCGTTGGTAAACACTAACATGGAGGTTGATGGTAACCACTGATGTACAGGTGGCTCTGAAAAGCAAGACAACTTGGTCCATGATGCATGTGAAGATACCAAGACTGATGTTCAAACCAAAGTGAAGTGACAACTTGGCCCATGATGCATGTGAAGATACCAAGACTGATGTTCAAACCAAAGTGAAGTGACATCTTGGTCCATGATGCATGTGAAGATACCAAGACTGATGTTCAAACCAAAGTGAAGTGACAACTTGACCCATGATGCATGTGAAGATACCAAGACTGATGTTCAAACCAAAGTGAAGTGACAACTTGACCCATGATGCATGTGAAGATACCAAGACTGATGTTCAAACCAAAGTGAAGTGACAACTTGGCCCATGATGCATGTGAAGATACCAAGACTGATGTTCAAACCAAAGTGAAGTGACATCTTGGTCCATGATGCATGTGAAGATACCAAGACCGATGTTCAAACCAAAGTGAAGTGACAACTTGGCCCATGATGCATGTGAAGATACCAAGACTGATGTTCAAACCAAAGTGAAGTGACATCTTGGTCCATGATGCATGTGAAGATACCAAGACTGATGTTCAAACCAAAGTGAAGTGACATCTCGGTCCATGATGCATGTGAAGATACCAAGACTGATGTTCAAAGTGAAGTGACATCTTGGTCCATGATGCATGTGAAGATACCAAGACTGATGTTCAAACCAAAGTGAAGTGACATCTTGGTCCATGATGCATGTGAAGATACCAAGACTGATGTTCAAACCAAAGTGAAGTGACATCTCGGTCCATGATGCATGTGAAGATACCAAGACTGATGTTCAAACCAAAGTGAAGTGACATCTTGGTCCATGATGCATGTGAAGATACCAAGACTGATGTTCAAACCAAAGTGAAGTGACATCTTGGTCCATGATGCATGTGAAGATACCAAGACTGATGTTCAAACCAAAGTGAAGTGACATCTTGGTCCATGATGCATGTGAAGATACCAAGACTGATGTTCAAACCAAAGTGAAGTGACATCTTGGTCCATGATGCATGTGAAGATACCAAGACTGATGTTCAAACCAAAGTGAAGTGACATCTTGGTCCATGATGCATGTGAAGATACCAAGACTGATGTTCAAACCAAAGTGAAGTGACATCTTGGTCCATGATGCATGTGAAGATACCAAGACTGATGTTTAAACCAAAGTGAAGTGACATCTTGGTCCATGATGCATGTGAAGATACCAAGACTGATGTTCAAACCAAAGTGAAGTGACATCTTGGTCCATGATGCATGTGAAGATACCAAGACTGATGTTCAAACCAAAGTGAAGTGACATCTTGGTCCATGATGCATGTGAAGATACCAAGACTGATGTTCAAACCAAAGTGAAGTTCCCTGAACTGGTGTACCAACTCCTTGAATGCAAAACTCCCTTGTGAAAGGTGTTGACATCCCTTCTGTTTTGTTTTTTCTTCATTACAAACCATGATGCCAGAAAAGATTGAGAGCTGGATCAATAACCAGCTGAACAGTGCCATTCACCTTTGGCAGCAGTAAATGTCTGGGGCATATCTAACTGTTGAATTGCTGCAGGAAGTCCAATTAGTAAAGATCTCTTAAGGCATCTGTAATTAAGGAGAACCTCTTAAGGGAATAGTGGCACAGAATGTGGTTTGGAGGCCCTGCAAAATTACATGTATTGCCCATGAAACAGAGGTGCATTGACGCCTGTTACATTGGAAAGGTTGATTTTATGAGATGCATGATCATGGCATTATGGCTGCTTGGATCAACAGAAAGGGAAGAAATATCCATTAAAGATGAATAAAATAAGGTTTTACTGCTCATAAACCTAACAATAAAATCAGATTGTATTATTAACTGTTTATCAGTGTGCATATGGCATGGTTTAATCAGTGTCAATAGCACTAGTGTGATCATGAACAAGAGAATCATTAGTACAGACTTGTATACACAGCAGAAATCAGGGTGGATTGGCATCTTTTGTACATTAGTACAGACTTGTATACACATCAGAAATCAAGGTGGATTGGCATCTTTTGTACAAAACATGGCTGGCCTTGATGCTAGAACAGACTGTGAAATCAGTTAAATTCAGAATAGCTGTTTTTGAGAAAAGTTCATATCAGGGTATTTCTTTTGACAGCAACTGCCACTGCATTATGTGAATAAACATGATAAGTCTTTATGTGAGGATGTTCTCTGTCAAATTTGATCGGATTTTGTTGTAAGGCTTTTGAGTCATAGGACCATATTTCTTTGCTTTTCATGCTTTTAATGACTTTTTTTTACCGTGGGTATATGGTCAGTGTGTGTCTCACAACTTCAAGTGTACAGTCATGTGACTTTGTTTGCAGATCCATTTTATTTTTCACTAGATCATCTATCAAAAGTAGGTCATTGTTACCTTCATTTCATGCACTCATGACTTAGCTTTAGCTATTCCTTTTGGCCAGTTTCTTAATCAATCTTACTGGTGGAGTTGTGTACCTTTCTATAAATATTTTGTGTTGTGTATGATGCCATCATTCCAAACAGATGTCCTTGCTTCATTGACTTCTCTCTGCTGTTTATTTTTTAGATTTTTTTTCATCAATATATTGTGCATAATAAAGTACATTTCCAATTTAATAGAGACTTCTTTGTTTATATTACTCCATATATTACCTGCTCTGCTATATGCTGAAATTTCAGTACAAAATACTTTGTTAATTGTGCCACACCATGCAAGCTTTACTCTCAGTTTTATAATATGAAACCTTTATTATGAAGCAGTTGAAAAATAATTATATAGCAAACTTGGATTTTTATAGAGACTGGAGCAATTTGAATTTCATCAAATGTTACTGGTTGAATTATTGTACATGTGAGTTATGCTGTCTTCTGACATCTCATTAAGATATCAATTTCAAAAGCCATCAAAGCTAAAATGAAATATTGAAAATATTCATTGCAGATTCCATTCAGGATATCAACTTGTGTTTGCTGGAGGCAGAAAATTGCTTCCAGTTGCTTCTACCTTCACCTGATGAATTTTTCATCTCCAATATTTGCCTTCGAGATTTAGATTCTTCCAACAGGAAAGCACAAGTATCTTCAGCCAAGGAGAAAAGCTCGACTTCTGTCAACTCAGAGTTGGAACAGTCAGCAGATGCTAGATGTGGTGCTTCTAGTTTTAACACAGGAAATGGCTTGTCGTCCAATCAGCGGATTAATTCTGGCTCAGGTCAAGAAAGTAAAGCTGTGCCTGCAACTAACTCTGAGAAATCTGAAAAAGCTGTATTCTCTAAACATTTAAATGATACACATAGTAAGTTAAATAGTGTACATGAAAGTCATGGTGTACTTTTAGATGGTGAACAAGAAAATTCTTTCACTGAAGTAGACATAAATAGGTCACAATCAGATAGAAAAGAAAAAGAAGATAGTGCTTTTATTTTACAAGAGGAAAGAACAGATTATCAAAATAAGAAATTCGATCAATTTGAAATTAGTCCAGATTTTTCACAGAGTATTATAGCAAATAGTCAAAATAGTGATATAAAGGAATTAATTAGGACAGGTAAAGTTTGTGAGGTAGGTTTATCAGTTTCTTGTACAAACAGTGACGATACTAACAAAAAGGATGAGGTTGAACCAGATGTGCAGGGTTCTGAGTCATCTACTAAAGAGGAAGACAAGATGGATAAAAGTGTTCATAGTGGCAGTGGTGATGAAGATGACAATGAGTTGGACAGTTCTGATGATGACTCGGAGTATGTAGATGTTGGGAGGAATCCTCTCAGGACTGAATACAGAGAAAGAGGCAGCATGGTAAAGGAGCATGGACTTGGTTCTAGCAAGTATCAAATTTCCATACAAGTGGAACCTGCAGGGGTGAGTGTTAAGAAGAATGCTGACAACCAATTCATCATCCAGACACTTCAGGATCAGTACCGACTGATCTCCACCAAATTCCTACCAAACATCAAGAGGTGGATTCAGGCAAGTAGAACTTTTCATCAGGGAAACTAATATGATGTAGTTTGAAGAAAGGGATTGTGTATTCATTTATTTGACCATCAGATACATTACCTGATCAAATTAACCTTAGGATATTACCCTCTGCTACCTCTGAATCTAGCCCTCCCTGAACAACAAATAAATCTCTTTTGACATGTCCTGTTGACAAAGGGAAGTAACTCCTACAGATAAACTCCCCTTGTCTCTCATAAATGGCCCACCTGTATTCCAGAAGTTAGCAGTTTAAACTTTTGTATGCAACTTTGATCAGTGCCTCTAAAGAACCCATTACAGGGGTTCCCATGCTACTGGGAAATTGGGAAAAGTTGGTAGAAAGAATGGGTTTACTGCTGACCAGGAAAAGCCCTTTAATTTTGCAAATATTCATTGTAGTTGGAAAACCTGTGAAATTTTAGTTACCACTTAATCATCAAAATAATATGTAATTGAGCTGTAATTGAAATGATCATGAGTTTAATTTATTGAGTTTTTGCCAGATATTTTGGAGATTGTGGAACTATTCACTTAGTTGAGATTCAGTTGCTGTATAGATCATTTGGGTGCTTGCATATTTGCAGTCAGTCTTTGTGCTCAGGCAATCGGATTGTTCAGGTAGACTGGTTACTGTTTAGTCCACTCATATTTTATGTACAAGTTAAAAAGACCAGTCTAATGTTATACTGTAACAAGACATTGTCTGCAATGTGTGATCTAGGTAAATTAAAGCTTATCTTCCTCATTTCCCCATTTGATAAGTAAAGTTAATGAAAATACATTATGATAAATCTTTGCTTATTAATTCATAGTTCACACTGGGAACACAGTGTTAAACTTTGTCATATTTTGTAAACTTTGAGACCTCCTACTCACCTTTGTGGGGAATTTTATTTTCAGATCGTGCTAAAAAAAGCAGAAATCTGCTGACTATTAGAGTAATTTTCAATGCAGAATCCGATGCTTTGGGTGGCCTTGATAATGCATGTATGTAGATACAGTCCATGGTTGGATAAATTTGAAAGTAGATGTTAAAACACCAGCCAGACGTAAGATTTGCTCAGGAAAAACAAACATCCTCATGTCCTGACCACGTTAAAATTGACTAGTGAGGAAAATGTTACTTCTTACTCATCCCTGGGCAGAGCAGATGCGAATTCACACCTGGAAAATATCAATGTGCATTTTCTACCCGTAACAAGCTTTGATACCCAGTATTACTTAATAGCTGGCATACATCAATTATTGATTATTTTTACCTATTTTGCCCACTTGTTTTTGGTCCAGAACATGTCACAAAGGAATCAGACTTTGCTTTTTATACACATGGACTTGATTCTAAAATGGGTTCAAATCAGGAAAGTGTTATGTTCATAGAGAAGACAGCAGGATTAAAACTCTTCTAGTATCAAGCTTGCATTGGTGCCAGTATTGATTTGTAAGACTTGCAATAGGAGCCAGTATTGTTTAGTAAGACTTGCATTGGGAGCCAGTATTGTTTAGTAAGACTTGCATTGGGAATCAGTATTGATTAATAAGACTTGTATTGGGAATCAGTATGATTAGTAAGACTTGCATTGGGAATCAGTATTGATTAGTAAGACTTGTATTGGGAATCAGTATGATTAGTAAGACTTGTATTGAGAATCAGTATTGATTAGTATATGTGTGTGATTTGGATATTTTTAACATAGCTTTAACAATTTTTCAGTCATATCACTACGATGTCTGCAGTATGACAGTTTATGGTGATGTCTAGCACTGGGGCATCATGCCGCAGACATGTAGCATGATGTCCCACCCAGTCACATTATCCTGACACCAGTCCGACCAGTCCTAACACTAACCTCTTAATGCTGAGCACCAAGGAAGGCAGCTGTTAATACCATTTTTGTAAGTCTTTGGTATGACTCGGCCTGGGATTGAACCCATGACCTCCCGCATCCGAGGTGGATACTCTAAGCACTAAGACTTGCATTGGGAGCCAGTATTGTTTAGTGTGACTTGCACTGGGAGCCAGTATTGTTTAGTAAGACTTTGGTTGGGTGTCAATATTGTTTAGTTAGACTTGCATTGGGAGCCAGTATTGTTTAGTAAGACTTTGGTTGGGTGTCAGTATTGTTTAGTAAGACTTGCATTGGGAACAAGTATTGTTTAGTGTGACTTGCATTGGGAGCCAGTATTGTTTAGTAAGACTTGCATTGGGAGCCAGTATTGTTTAGTACAATAACATTGAGTGCTAGTATTTTTTTTATAAGACTTGTGTTGGATACTAGTACTGTTTAGGAAGACTTGCATTGGGTGCTAATATTGATTAGTAGGAGCATGAATATTGTATTGGTAAGTGTACTGTGTTGAGTAAGGTGATGACAGGGATGAATATCAATTGCATTTCACTCATCCCAAAGAGGAGTGCTTTGGAAACAGTTTAAGAGGACCTGCAAATGTGGACTTTTTACATACAAATAATTCAGTCCATCTTTTTACTTTCTCATAAGAATCTTAAAAACTCTGTCAGTTGGCATACTAGAGAAGGGATGATCATTGACAGAAAGATCACAGGTAATTTCAAACAACAGCATTAACCTTTTCTTGACTAGGCAAGTTAATAGCAGCCATATGCCCCTAATTTCTGCTGGTAGGCCAGGATGGAGGAAGAGAAAGCAAGGTTTCTCTGGAGAGAAGCTTGCTGCCACAATTAATAATTTGCCATCCTTCAAGCCAGCAAGTTATTTTGGAGGGGCTCCAGAAAACATTCATCCAGCTGTCTCCGATTTTGTCATCTCCCATCATGACAGTAATCACAAATGATCCCATGAAGGCAGATGTTATATAGAAGGAGACATAACTTTTGCTTGTAAAGTGGGCAGTGGTTTCATTCTGGACATTTTCTGGTTTGTGAAAACCAATAAAAAAAAAATGAACAACTGAGATCTTTTATTGACTCAAGTTGATTCAATCAATTTGTTACTGCCTCAAAGTTCAGGATGGATGACATGTGAAGAGAAGTGGAAGCTTTTCAGCAACTTGTGCCATGTTAATGACATCACACTACTCAGCCTCCATTCCCCATCTGTTTAACTTCTTTCTTTTCCTCATTGAAGACAAGAATCTAGTCCCAATCATAATCATTGGAAACAGTTATGTGATTTCAGACACATTCAGATAATCATACAAGTGACAATATTGGTTGCACCAAGGACCAGTCTGACATCAAGGACCATTCTGACACCAAGGACCATTCTGACTTGTCTTCTAACTGACTTCTTGACATGGCTCAACTCTTAAAGTTTGAGCCCCTGCCTTACACCTCATTGAAACAGTTATCATACAAGACTTGCTTCTTGATAGTACTAGTGACAGCTTGCGGGGTGAGTAAATTGCATATGCTTTCTGTGGATCCAAACTTCATGCAGTTTTGTTCAAATGGTGCAGTCATACTAATAACACAACCTGGTTTCATTTCTAAAGACAGGTTATCATTAGACAAGCAGCAAAGAGCTATCCTCTTTCTCTGCTCAATCTATCCACTGAGAAACTTGAAGATGCAAGATCCAGTATGGAGATGCTATCAGAGGCACATGGTGAATGTTTGTGATATCTGCATAAGGCTTTTCCTATCAGATAAGGCAGGAAAGCAAGACATACCCCACAAGCACTGGGCACTTGGTTAAATGGAGTTATTAGATTGGCATACGTTGAACTCGGGATCAGGTACAACTGATGAAGGCTTTGGATTACAAAATATAAGTGATTTCCATGAGCCTGGTCAATTCGAGACACAGTAGTGTTAATTGACTGGCGTACTCAGTATACTTTCATAGTTTCTATTTGCATGACAAAACTTTGCAAAGGAGAGAACTGAATCTTATTGGGCAACTGGTAGTGCCCCGTATAGTTACTATGCCGTGTTCATAATGGCATGATCTTGCAACTTTTTCTAGATTCACCTGGGTAATTCTCAATATAAGGCGATAGACATGTACAGGGTCTCATAATGATCACCCTCACAAGTGTATAAACACATAATATTTGGTTGACTGAACTCATTTTGGGAGAGTTCATTCTTTCATTAGAGCAGTCATTGTGCTCATACAGGGTGATGTGAGAAGAGGTTCAATGCTCAAACTTTTTCTCATCCTCTTACCTATTCTCATAATGTTAGTTTGACTGAGTAATGTATTTGATGGAAAAAAGACATTTTTGTATAAATTCTGTTTCTCAGAAAATACATACTTGATCACATTATTTTGAGTCCCTCCCAGCCTTCCCTGCAAATGTGAGCATCCTATCATAGGTTTCACTAATGCTTAAACTGGTGACATCTGGGATATGTTTGGCAGCCTGGTGGGAACAAGGGGAGTTGACCTGTAAGAGCTACTTCCCTTTGTATATATGATATATATATATGTATATATGTATATACATAGATGAAAATACATTTTTTACCCTTTAAGTGGGGGTTGGGTTCAGAGTTAGATCAGACATTTTAAATTAGTTTTACAAGAAGGGGAGGGAAGATTAATCATTTTACGCTTGTTCAGCCAGAAGTGAGTGGGAAGCTAAGGCATTTTACTGTTGAGTTTTTATGAAAGATCATGTGATATCATAGAATGCCAGAAAAGTAATTGTTGATTTTTCTACTGAATGTTTTCTTAATAATTTGAAAAACTCCCCTCAAGAGAACATTGAAGTGAAATTTATTTTCATCCATGGTTGCTTCAACATCATGCTGAGATGCTGCTGTTGAGTTCTCTAGAAATGGACATTGCTGACTATCAACATAAAACTGAATAAGATGTTTTGATGTTGTGGGCTTAATGCCATTTTTCAGCACGTGATAGGCTATACATAGTGGCCAGTATAACCGGCAAGCTTTCTCACATACATACACAGGAAGAGCCCAAGACTCAAACCCATGCTGACAGAGGGGAGATGACAATAATTAGTAAAAGTGGGCACTTAGACCACTCAGTCACACAGGGACCCAAAAGTTACTTTGAACAGCAGCAGATATGGCAGCAGTATCATTCTGTTTAAGTGTAAATTGACAAGAGGAAGGAATAGATCATGTCTGATTATTCTTTACTCAATATTCTTTTTGAGGAGTTGCAGTAGTTTATTTGGCAGAGCATTGGACTCAGTTCAAGGGCCACTGGCTAGATACCCACTCTGGCCAACCCAGGTTGGCTGTCTCACTGTGTCAGTCAGGAAAGGCATTTAGCTCCCATTTCCTGTGCAAGTTACAGAGATATATTGTGTTAAAAGTGCCTCTAAAACCAACAAAAACACTATTCTTTAGACTAAAGGTAAATCAGTTTGATTTGGAAAATTGGGGTGCTAGTTTGTGAACAGAACCAGCTAATACAGTAAAACCTGTCTTGAAAGACCATTGCTATGTGAGACCACCTGTCTTGAGAGACCACATTCTCAGTGCACAAATTTATTGATTATATAGCATTGTAACCTGTTATGAGAGACCACCTGTCTTGAGAGACCATACTTTTTTGGCAAAAGAGGTGGTCTTTCAAGACAGGTTCTAGTGTATTCCCTAAATGACCATGCCCAGATTATCAAAACAACCATGTCATTAATACTGCAAGCATGAGCTGTCGCTAATAAATAAAGATATATAAAGCTATATTTCTAAGCAAATGAACCATATTGCCTGAGATCTATGGGAGTTAGTACACAGGCAATGACTTATGCATTTTTATTGGGTTTTATAAATTAAAACAAGGTCAGTATACTTCACTGGAGATTTTAATTTAAACCATGTATTATAGGAGATTACCAAAGCAGGAGGTGAAGACAGAGATGTGAAGAAAGCCATTGATTTGAAGACTAAGCTGGAAAACTGTAAGAGAAAATGTCTGGAGCTAGACCTGGTCCCTGCCGATAGAGGCAACATTGAGAGTAGTGACACAGGTTTGTATTTATCTCCCTTGTATTAACAGACTAAGAGACAGTCTTCGTATTCAACAATGTAAAGATTTTGTGTAAAATATGGTGATTTAGCAGGTAAAACACCCAAGGATAAGGAAAACTACTTGTCCTATTTAGTTGAAATTCACTGGGTCAAGTAAAACTTTGTTACTGCCTGGGTTCAGCAGATGCTGATCCAGCATCATTTAACAGCTAGCGTTTATCAGTTATTGATCACTTTTGCCTTCTTGTTGTTAGTCCAGAACACTGAGAAATTTACTTGTCCTGTTGAATTTTGAATAGTCCTCCCACAGAATCCTGACTGGCGACAGTGATAAAATTACCAGTCATTCAAATTATGTATGAAACTAATAGTTAAAATGAGAACTTTGCTAAGATCGGATTAGTAGACAACCACTAATTTTGAGACATGTTATTTTTATTAAAGCAGATTTAAAACTCTCTCTCTCTCTCTCTCTGTCTGTCTTTCTCTCTCTCTCTCTGTATGTGTGTGTGTATATATATATATATATATATATATATATATATATATATATATATATATATATATATATATATATGTATATATGGAGAAGTGCATTTTGTTGAGTAAAATGAGTAACTGTTGCAACGTATAAGTGTATTGCATTCAGTAAAATGAGTAACTGCTGCAGCTCACTCATCATAGGGACAAGAGTGCTTGAAAACATTTTTCCTTAATCCTTAGTAAGATGAGTAATTCTTGCAACTTGCATGGAGAAGTGTAATGTGTTGAGCAAGGTAACTGTTGTGTCTCACATGTGTAAGTGTATTGTGTTGAGTAAAATGAGTAACCATTGCAACTCACATGGAGAAGTATATTGTGTTGAGCAAGACAAGTAACCATTGCAACTCACATGGAGAAGTGTACTGTTTTGAGCAAGACAAGTAACCACTGCAACTCACATGGATAAGTGTATTGTCTTGAGTAAGACAAGTAACCATTGTAACTCAAATGGAGAAGTGTATTGGGTTGAGTAAGACAAGTAACCATTGCAACTCATATGGAGAAGTGTATTGGGATGAGTAAGACAAGTAAGCAATGCAACTCACATGGATAAGTGTATTGTGTTGAGCAAGACAAGTAACCATTGCAACTCAAATGGAGAAGTGCATTGGGTTGAGTAAGACAAGTAACCATTGCAACTCATATGGAGAAGTGTATTGTGTTGAGTAAGATGAGTAACTGCTGCAACTCACGTGGAGAAGTGTATTATGTTGAGCAAGACAAGTAACCACTGCAACTCACATGGATAAGTGTATTGTGTTGAGCAAGACAAGTAACCATTGCAACTCATATGGAGAAGTGTATTGTGTTGAGTAAGATGAGTAACTGCTGCAACTCACATGGAGAAGTGTATTGTGTTGAGTAAGATGAGTAACTGCTGCAACTCACATAGAGAAGTGTATTATGTTGAGTAAGATGAGTAACTGCTGCAACTCACTCATCATAGGGACAAGAGTGCTTGAGAACATTTGTCCCGAGTCCTGACACTTAGTGATTCAGCAGGTGAGACACTGTTCCATTGAACCTTGTTTAGTGTACACACCCTGTATTATAAAAAGATGACAGTTTGTTACAAATAAATATGTAATGGTATCAGTTTGTTTTAGAATGTTTTCAATGTTAATAAAATCATTGAGATAAATATGTTGTGACTTGAATGGTATTTTTTGGTATTTTCATTTGCAGATAATGTTAAGTGAATTCAATATTGAATTTCTTCATCAGGAATGTTGAATTATTTTATAATGTAACATAATTTGGTGTCAGATCTGTCGTAGTGGACGCCCAACGTAGTCATTATTTTGGTGGCTGTGTGTTTGTTTGTCTATGTCTATCCATCCACACACTAGATGAAGGTCAGTTTTTAAGTTATCTTCATTAAGCTCAACATTAAAGTTTTTAACTTTCTAGCTAAATAAATGGCAAGCTGAACAAAATGAAGTCTCATCTATATGGTATACCACATCATATGATGCTGAAAATATTTGCTCTTTTTAACAGATGAAGATGAGTTTGAAGAAGTGCAAGAGAAAGAAGGATATGAACCAGTAATCCCATCACATCTGCGTGCAGAATATGGTAATTATGTTAATTTAGAATATCCTCTCTATATTCAGTATGGCAGTTGTGTTAATTTATAACACCCTCTCTATATTCAGTATGACAATTGTATTAATTTATAACACCCTCCCTATATTCAGTATGGCAATTGTATTAATTTATAACACCCTCCCTATATTCAGAATTTGGTAGTTGTGTTAATTTATAACACCCTCTCTATATTCAGTATGGTAGTTGTGTTAATTTAGAATACCCTCTCTATATTCAGTATGGCAGTTGTGTTAATTTATAATACCCTCCCTATATTCAGTATGGCAATTGTGTTAATTTATAACACCCTCACTATATTCAGAATGGCAATTGTATTAATTTATAACACCCTCCCTATATTCAGAATTTGGTAGTTGTGTTAATTTATAACACCCTGTTTATATTCAGTATGGCAATTGTGTTAATTTATAATACCCTCCCTATATTCAGTATGGCAGTTGTGTTAATTTATAATACCCTCCCTATATTCGGTATGGCAGTTGTGTTAATTTATAACACCCTCTCTATATTCAGTATGGCAGTTGTGTTAATTTATAATACCCTCCCTATATTCAGTATGGCAGTTGTGTTAATTTATAATACCCTCCCTATATTCAGTATGGCAGTTGTGTTAATTTATAATACCCTCCCTATATTCAGAATTTGCTAGTTATGTTAATTTATAATACCCTCCCTATATTCAGTATGGCAATTGTATTAATTTATAATACCCTCCCTATATTCAGAATTTGGTAGTTGTGTTAATTTATAACACCCTCTCTATATTTAGTATGGCAGTTGTGTTAATTTATAATACCCTCCCTATATTCAGTATGGCAGTTGTGTTAATTTATAACACCCTTTCTATATTCAGTAGTATGCATTACACTTGATATATTATCACAGTACACAAATAAATCATTTATATCTGTAGCACCTCATTTACTGCACAACTCAGATGTTGGAGTTTTAACATGTAGTCAGTTTCAAGTTTAATAAGAAATTTTTAAAAGTTATTTCGAACATGTTTATATTAAGATCTTCTAAAACATTAATATTTTGACAAAACTTGATTTATACTTATTGCAATTAACTAAATGTATTCAGGTATTGATCGAGATAGGAGCTATGACTCATTAATTAGTGTGCAGGGATTTGATACTGAAAAGGTTCAAATTAATTCAGATTAGCCTGGGTTGCCTACTATGTGGTGACCCAGGTCAAGGTACTTTACATGGGTTGCATGCTGTGTCATGACCCAGGTCAAGGTACTTTACATGGGTTGCATGCTGTGTCATGACCCAGGTCAAGGTACTTTACATGGGTTGCCTATTGTGTATTAACCCAGGTCAAGGTACTTTACATCAGTTGCATGCTGCGTCATGACCCAGGGCAAGGTACTTTACTTGAGTTGCTTACTGTGTTGTGACCCAGGGCAAGGCACTTTACATGGGATGCCTGCTGTGTCATGACCCATGGCAAGGTACTTTGCATGGGTTGCCTATTGTGTATTGACCCAGATCAAGGTACTTTACTTGAGTTGCTTACTGTGTTGTGACCCATTGTAAAGCATTTCACATGGGTTGCCTACTGTGCAGTGAC
Source organism: Sinohyriopsis cumingii (assembly GCA_028554795.2). Lineage (NCBI taxonomy): Eukaryota > Metazoa > Mollusca > Bivalvia > Unionida > Unionidae > Sinohyriopsis > Sinohyriopsis cumingii. The sequence continues at coordinate 11,624,879 of CM068830.1, forward strand.
ACAGAGTGAGGCACTTTACATGGGTTGCTTACTGTGTAGTGACCCAGGGCAAGGTACTTTACATGGGTTGCCTACTGTGTAGTGACCCAGGGCAAGGCACTTCATATGGGTTGCCTACTTTGTTATGACCCAGGGTAAGGCATTTCACATGGGTTGCCTACTGTGTAGTGACACAGAGTGAGGCATTTTACTCCATTTGCTCCAGCACTAAACAATCTTCATGTTTGTTGTGCCACATAAACCAGACTGTTAATCGAGACTGTTACTCATAGTTTAAAAAATCCTTGTTGATTAGATAATTCAGCATCTCACTGGTTGATCAGAAGTTTCATACCACTAGAGAGATGGAGTGCTCAGCCAGTTAACAGCATCATCATCAGTAAAGTGCAGAGCCTGCAGTTCACCAGGGAACTTTGCCAGTGGACAGTTGTTCACAATGTGTGATATGGTCTGCAGAGCTCTACAGCTGCAGGAAGAGTCAGTGGCCTGGCCCCATCATACATGGTTGATTGCACAATGCCCCTGTCCTGTCCAGAAATGGTTTAGCGTGGTCCACAGATGTTGTGGAAGGTTAAAGCCAGGAGGGCAGACAAATGGCTCAGCTATGAGGGAGTGGTTTACAACATCTGTTGAAGACCACTCATCACTTCATGCTGAAACAGCTGTCATATCCGCCAGCAATGGAACTAACCAGATTGGATGTCTCAGAGCCAAGCGGACTGCTGGATGTGAAGTGGTGTCCACGTACAGTGGAAGTTTCTTACTGGCATAGACCTTAGCCAGCAATTTTGTAGTGCTTCCAGGTGATGGAGATGTGGAGGAGAAATGTCACTGAGTACCAGCAGCCATGGTAAATGAGTAGGACGTAGTGTTCCAGAGATTATTTGCAACTGTTGTGTTGATCTGGACGTAAATTAATTTGGTATGGAACGATCAAGCCCAGACAGGAGTGCGATACTTGTCTGTCGAATAACAGACAGCCAGTGCTGATGTCTTGAATGTCTGAACAATAGCACTCCAGGTTGAGCCAGCTAGTTTGTGAAGTAGGTTGTTTCAAGTGCTAAGTTTTGCTGCAGTTTTCTTCAGGTGGTTGTAGAATGTCAGTGATCTGTCTTAAGTCACACCAAGGTATGTTGGTATCAGGTTATATTTTATGTGCCACCCATTGAGAAGGATACAAAGCTCACAGTTCTTTTTTGCATTGTTACAGTGGAAGATGCTGGAGGCTGTCTTTGTTGTGCTCGGCTGTAGGTGCCATTTCTTGAAGAAGTCCATAATTTCCTCCAGATCCTTGTTCAGTACCTTCTCATGCTCAGTAAATGAGCAACTTTGGCTCCTGAGAACAATATCATCTACATTCATAAATATGTGCAACTTTGTTTTAGGCAAGTCATTGATATAAATATTGAACAGACTTGGCAAAAGAACAGACCCCTGTGGGAGTCCATAAATCTGACATCTCCATGAGCTGCAGCTGTATTCATCCTTCATCATACATCCATCGGTACTTAAGGTTTTTAACTTATCAAAAACCACCAGACAAGTTTTGGTTCAGTTCACAAGAAGCATTCTGGCATGATGGCCTATCAATTCTGTGCAAATCATTCTGATCCACAGTCAGATATAGTTGCCATTACTAATATTACTACAAACCATTATAAAATTTCTCCAAAACTGATAATAAGAGTTTGATCAAATTTGACAGCATTCTGGTATAAAGGACTTGAAGATTTTCACAAATGAAGCCAATCCATCAAGAAATAGGGGAGCTGGTGCACAAATGGAGAAACCTTTAAGCAACTTCTACTCCAGAGCTACTGAGCAGAATTTCTCAAAATTGGCATGAGGACCTTTTAGTTTTATTCAAGCAATTCCAATCCATGATGAGATGTGGCTGCCATTATTAAAATTAAGGGAGCTGCAGGTGATTTGGTAGAACGTCAAACTTATAATTCAAGGGTGTTGGGTTTGACACCTACCCAGGCCGGTTGAGATTGGTTGCCTGTGTGTTCTTGGGAAAGATGCCTAGCTCTCATTTCTTCAGCATGACCCAGACAATAAAATGCTGAAAGTAATGTTCAGAATTAATGTACAGCTGGTAAATGATGCTGATTGATCATTAAATATAGTAACTGTTACCAGTGTTCCATCTAGCTTTATTTAGTGGGTCACCTCACCCAGCCATTTTTAACCAGTGCACTTCTTGTTTTTCATTTTATGATGCCTCTCTAAAAAGATTGTTAAAATAATCCTTTTCTCCTTGAGTAATATTAAATTTCTTTCTAATCTTTTCACACTTTGTAAAGTGTACTTGACCAGAAAAGCATTTGGATGGTCTCACTGTTTACCCTCATTTGCATTGTAAAGAGAGCATGCATGGGTGTTAAACTTTCTCTTAGTTTGACTGATGCTGCCGTTTCCATTACAAAAGGTTTAATGAGTTACTAGCACCCCATCCCCAAAAGGTTAATGAAGGTGCTGAAAGCTTACATAATTCATTATATATGTGCAAAGTGACCATGGTTGCTGTCTAAATTGCACAATTGTGTCCTCATTACCTGTATATTTTTCAATTCTGGCTGAAACAATGGTTATTACAATTCGAAAACATCTTTGAACAATTTCTTCTCAAACACTACTCAACCTTCTCAACAGAATTGACCAAATTTGACAGCATTCTGGCATGCAGGACTTTCACTGTTATACAAATGTTTTTATCTACCATCCAGTGTGTGTGCTATTACTAAAACAAGAAAAACCTCAAAATGACTTCTTAAAAATGCTAAACAGATTTTGGGCAAATTTGAAAAAGAAGCATCCTGGTTTGCAGGCCTGTTAATTTTATATGGATGAAGCTGATTTTGCCATCAAATATGGCTGATGACAAAAAACTTAAAACAATTACAAAAGAAAGAGTTCTTGGAGGATAAAAACCATGTGTAAATTGATGTTCAAGTATATTGCCCGTTTTCCATCAATATCTGTTTTATCCAATGATGTACACCCAACTACACATTGAAATCTCCAGTCACCAGAATTTACAGGTGGAATCAGGCCTGATCAACACTGTGCAGTTGGTTAATTTACTTAATTGGTGTATGACCCATGACATTACCACATGCAGCAAGTCCTTTAGGAATCTAAAAGTAATCCAGAAACTAACTGGGTATAATCCACTTTTGAGTTGAGTTGAATGGAGGTTTCATTGGTGAGAAGTTACAGCTAGCAACATGATATTGCACATTTATGACTCACTAAACTGCACTCCAAATCACTCTCCACCAGCACAAGTGAAATATGATCTGTACACTTTGCACTGTACATCACTGAATATCCTGCTTTGTGTGGTTTTGTACACAAGATAACCCCATATGCTTGCAACATCATTTAGTATAGGGTACCCACTTACAATGAATTAAGCTTTTATGTCTTTCTTGAACAATGTTGTTATAAGGGGTGCATTTATCTATGTCACTACAAAATACATTTGTCACATACAGTAAAAATCATTTAAAAATACATATATATTCTTCAGATACATTACATGATCATAATACATTGTGTGACCATTACTTACCTTAGAAATCAAACACTTCCAAGCTAAACAAAAATTCACCATTTTTGGCTTGTTTTATCAATGAAGGTAACAACAAGAAACATGCTTGCCAGATAGGAAGTCAGGCTAGAGTGGTCTCTTCTTGGATAGATTGATTGGCACTGAATCCTTTAAGTCGGCAGTAACTACCTCCACTTGTTACTAGAGAACACTCTGAACCTTTTCATCATTTTAAGCAACCCATGAAAATTGTGATAATGAAAGTTAAAAGTGATTCATATTGTGTTTTGTGTCATATACACCAATTGATGATGCCTCAATTGGCCAAGTCATCTAAAGTGCTCACCATTACAGATCACTGTCATCTCACCTCTGTCTGTGTAGGTTCAAGTCTCAGGTTCGGCCTATGAGGGTATGTGAGAAAGCTTGCCAGTAGCTTCTTATGGGTCAGTGGTTCTTTCCTGGGTTTTCCTGGGTTCTTCCTCCACAATTAATACTGGCCGCCATGTATAGCCTATCACATTGCCGAAAATGGCATTAAACCCTACAACAACAACAACAACAATACCATTTGATTCTTGCTGTATTTTTATTTGAAAGATATTGTTTATTGTTTTCTTCATTGGGCATTTTAAACTATTTACTTTTTTATGCAGTAAATATGTTCTTGATGTATGGTTGTTTAGTCATTCTAATCAAAAGCATGGTTTTGATTCTGTCACAGAATTATTTTCTGATCAACCTATTGTACTATTTCAGTATTTGAATTCTTCATTATTCAAGATTATCAGTCAGTCATTATTATGTAACAGTTAGTAGAGCATCATAATTGTCACAGAAAGTCATTAAAAAATACTTATTTCATTTCAAGGTTTGGAGCCACTGAAGCCTGAGCAAACAAAATCAAAACCTAAGTCCAAGTCCCACTCTATCCCTGCATTTAAGGGCAAGATGACTAAGTCAGACTGGAATCTGAAGAATAGGGTGGAGGAGGAAGATGAGATGGACCCCACCTCATACAAAGCCAACATTAAGAAGATCATAGGAACATCTTCCAGTGCACCAACCAGGTAAATCTCAGATACATTGACTCTGCTTCATTAAGAAAAGATAAAATTTCATTTGTGACTGTCTTTGAACAAACTTTAGAAAGCCTCACACAAGTCAGAAAACAACAGAGGCATCTTCATTGTCATTGAAGTTGTTGGGTGGAAAATGTTTAAGGTTTAGAAACTGTTATGACCTAATGTAATCTTTCTGTCTGTCTGTCTGTGTGTCTGTCTGTCTCTCTCATTATCATTATCCTTTTCCACACTTGCCCAATGGACCTTGTTATTTTTACAGAGAATTAGGATTCTGATTTTGGAAAAGAGTCAGACCTTAACATCTTGCTCTTGGCAGTAATAATTTGACCTTGCCAATTTTGCACATCTTTTCTAAAATAAAAATTCTTATTGACACTAAAATTTGACCAAATATGATTCAGATTTTCTGATCCTGAAAAGTTTTGCCTAATGATTATTTGTAAAATAATGAGATTATTCACCTGGATAAATTAAAAAATATAAGGCCTACATTTATGAGTATCCAGTCAAACTATGGCGTACATTTTTGAGAATCCAGTCAAGCTATGACCTACATTTATGAGTATCCAACCTAACTATGACCTACATTTATGAGTATCTAACCTATGACCTACATTTATGAGTATCCAAGCTATGACCTCCATTTATGAGTATGCCATCAAATTTAGACATTACATTTCCATATTGCTGGATGCAGATACTTAATATTGAAACTTTAGGTTCCAGTATGTGACATCAGTATGTTACCATCAGAAAACAAGATATTGTAAATGGTACAGATTATGGTTGTATGAAAGAAGGGTTATTAAAAACTGTATTTATTCATACTAATTATAATTTAAGTATATATTGTCAATTTAAAGTCAGATTTATTCTCTGAAGTCTTTTAAAATAAAGATAAAAATGTCATAATCTAGCCAGTCCTTGCAGGAGATTCAATTCTTTCTGAACTAATGAATGTTTTGGGCTTATTCCACTTTTTATGGCAGATCAGGGATGTCCAACAAATGCATATTGATGTCCCATTCAAAGCTTATACCTATTCACAGCTGAGTTAACAAAAACAATGACTAGTTTGAGACTTAATACAGATGCATAGGAGTAATGTCTGTTTGTTTGTTTCTTTGGTTTTTCTCATAAAAATATACAGTTATTGGTAATATTAAAGTTACAGTTAGTATTTTAAGTAATGCCATGTCATGAAATCTTTCTTCAGGTGAATTTTGGTTAATTCCACAAGATGCATTTTAGTAAATTATTTGGAATGTTTTGTTTTTTTTGTTTTTCATAGCACAGTCACCTTTGAAATGTTGTCCAGTGAGAATTCTACCTCAACCTTAGGCATGCAGACCAAACCCAATCCTTCATCTTCTGATGCCAGCATCACTACCTCGGTAGATCAGAAGGAATTGCCTTCTAGATCTGGGTCCCAGGCCTCAGTCTTGCTTGAGTCCAGAAAGAAGAAGCTTTTGGAAGAGGCACCTAATGTTAAGTTTGGTGTGGACCTCGAGTACTGGGAAAATCCAGACAAAATTGAGGCACCTCTTGTTGTCAAGTAAGTTTTTGTTTTTACTTAAGCAAATAGGTACAAGTTGATTTTGTAAATCCACATACATTATTGAAAAATATCGGCTGATACAGAATGAAATCTGTGTTATCTCTCAAATTACTATGATATGATTGGGAAATTTAGCCTCTCACCAATGAAGTTTAATGGGGACACAGTGTTTTGCTGGGTCATGCATTCCTTTGTACGTTCAGTCCTTTGTTCATTATGCATTCATTACAGCCTAAGTGTTTTGGACCATATTTCTGCTACACTCACAAAAAGTATTATTAATTATGTGCATCTAAAGGAGAATAGATGCACCATTCCACATTTTGGTCACTGTGACCTTTTTTTCATGCTTGACTGACCTTTGTATTTTCAGCTGTTTGTTTGTTACAGCCTCAGTATTTTGGACTTGACTACCTTCACTATTTACAAGCTTTGGTAATGTTCTTGATGTGATATCATTACTAATGTTGTAATCTACACAGTACTTTTTGGAATAAAACCAAATAAAAAATAATTTGCTTACAAATACTCTACAACTTTTTTTTAATTTTAGGTGGTTATATTTTTCTTGCTGTAATAAATGCTGAATTGTTTGCATTTCTTTTACAATACGCATTTAATTAGACATGATGCAAAAGCAATATGTCTTTTCTTTTTATTCTATAAAAAACAGAAATCAGAACTCAGGGAAATGGGTTCCAAATGGATGAAAATGAAAGTAAAAAATTAATAGAAGCAATAAATGTAAAATCAGAATGCTTTTCTAAACTGCTATTGAAAAAGAATTGAATTTCAAATGAAGCGCAGATTAAATGCAAAGAAAATAGAGCTTTACTACAATTACCCATTTCAAGGTCTGATTGTGAATACATCTAGACAAAAGTTTCTCATCCACAGCAAACTAGGTTAATTCAATTTTTACACCTTGGTGAATTTTGTATTTAATGCAGTTTGCTTGTTAATATCATAGACCTTTTTCACCTACACATGAAAATTGGAATGTGGACACATCTCAAGGAGAGTAACTCAGCTCTACCTATTTTTTCTACACTTATGAAAACTGATATGTGGATAAAGAAGTAGACTAATTTGGCAAAGCTTTGACAACCAGAAGCCAGGTAAACAATGCTGATTGTTTGCATGATGAAGGCATAACCAAAGTGGCAGTTAACAATGGCATGATAATCACACCTCATTCAAAATTGCTAAATTAACAGGTGTAAAAAAGGTTCAAGATAATGATAATCACAACTCATTCACAATCTGTAATTTAAAATCATATCATGGGTTACTGGTTCAGTGCAATTAAGGCTTTAATTGAGTACAGTTTAGTAAATCTTTCTTTTGTTCATAGGAGTCATCTTTATTTTAAAAATATTGTATGCTCTAATCCTGGTAAATTTTATGAGTCTTGAGTGTGAAATAAATGTAATGTCCACAGTGAGTATATTCTGAGTTGTGCACAGTGTGATGTTTTATGGGCTATGCTACAAACTGTTTATCACAGGGATTAGTGCGCAAACAAATGTCATATCCAGTAATAACAAGGATGGTATAGTTTTCCATTTGCCTTAGTGAGCAAACAAATGTCATATCCAGTAATAACAAGAATGGTATAGTTTTCCATTTGCCTTAGTGAGCAAACAAATGTCATATCCAGTAATAACAAGGATGGTATAGTTTTCCATTTGCCTTAGTGAGCAAACAAATGTCATATCCAGTAATAACAAGGATGGTATAGTTTTCCATTTGCCTTAGTGCACAAACAAATGTCATATCCAGTAATAACAAGGATGGTATAGTTTTCCATTTGCCTTAGTGCGCAAACAAATGTCATATCCAGTAATAACAAGGATGGTATAGTTTTCCATTTGCCTTAGTGCGCAAACAAATGTCATATCCAGTAATAACAAGGATGGTATAGTTTTCCATTTGCCTTAGTGAGCAAACAAATGTCATATCCAGTAATAACAAGGATGGTATAGTTTTCCATTTGCCTTAGTGAGCAAACAAATGTCATATCCAGTAATAACAAGGATGGTATAGTTTTCCATTTGCCTTACTGCACAAACAAATGTCATATCCAGTAATAACAAGGATGGTATAGTTTTCCATTTGCCTTAGTGCGCAAACAAATGTCATATCCAGTAATAACAAGGATGGTATAGTTTTCCATTTGCCTTAGTGCGCAAACAAATGTCATATCCAGTAATAACAAGGATGGTATAGTTTTCCATTTGCCTTAGTGAGCAAGCAAATGTCATATCCAGTAATGACAAGGATGGTATAGTTTTCCATTTGCCTTAGTGCACAAACAAATGTCATATCCAGTAATAACAAGGATGGTATAGTTTTCCATTTGCCTTAGTGCGCAAACAAATGTCATATCCAGTAATAACAAGGATGGTATAGTTTTCCATTTGCCTTAGTGAGCAAACAAATGTCATATCCAGTAATAACAAGGTTGGTTTAGTTTTCCATTTGCCTTAGTGAGCAAACAAATGTCATATCCAGTAATAACAAGGATGGTATAGTTTTCCATTTGCCTTAGTGAGCAAACAAATGTCATATCCAGTAATAACAAGGTTGGTATAGTTTTCCATTTGCCTTAGTGAGCAAACAAATGTCATATCCAGTAATAACAAGGATGGTATAGTTTTCCATTTGCCTTAGTGAGCAAACAAATGTCATATCCAGTAATGACAAGGATGGTATAGTTTTCCATTTGCCTTAGTGAGCAAACAAATGTCATATCCAGTAATGACAAGGATGGTATAGTTTTCCATTTGCCTTAGTGTGCAAACCAATGTCATATCCAGTAATAACAAGGTTGGTATAGTTTTCCATTTGCCTTAGTGCGCAAACCAATGTCATATCCAGTAATAACAAGGATGGTATAGTTTTCCATTTGCCTTAGTGAGCAAACAAATGTCATATCCAGTAATAACAAGGATGGTATAGTTTTCCATTTGCCTTAGTGAGCAAACAAATGTCATATCCAGTAATAACAAGGATGGTATAGTTTTACATTTGCCTTAGTGAGCAAACAGATGTCATATCCAGTATAACAAGGATGGTATAGTTTTACATTTGCTGCTGCACATGATTCGCTATGGGTCTGGTAGAGATGATGTTGATTTCTCATAATATGTACATTCCCATAGTGATATTGTCACATCTCTGATACCAACAGCTAAAGATAATATTTGTGAAATTAGTGATGATTTTTCTACTGCTGGAAGTGACAAGGATGTTAGTGACATAGAACCAGCTGTTGTAACCAAATCATCAAGGTTCTTGATTGCATAGCATACATTATCCTGTACCTAAAAGTTAAGAGTGACACATGTGATGTTCTTTATGACTGACTGCATGTCATTCAGATTAATTAAAAAAATTATCTGACTATTAACAATTTCTACGAAGCTGATACACATATATTGACAAATTCTTTCCGGTGCATATTGAGAGTTTCAGTGAGTGGTAAAACTTATTTACTACATCTATGTCCAACGTCGTCAAGTTGACATCATTGTGAATATGAACATATAGCATTCCTGTAAAACAAAGTTTGAGTTTGTAAATAACATTTCTCAGTTATAACATTGCAAAAATCCAGTCCCCTGTGAAACATTATATAAACGATCTTTACTGTATTAGAATGACCTTATTGGGTCCAAAATATTGACCAGCTGGCAAACAAAGCCATTTTACAGAGGAGGCCAATCAGCAGAGGAGACCAGACTGCAAAGGAGGCTAGCCAGCAGATGAGACCCAGTTGCAGAGGAGGCCAGTCAGCAAAGAAGGCTAGGTTACAAAGGAGGTTAATCTGCAGATGAGGTTAGTTACCAGAGATGGTCAGTCTGCAGAGCAGGCCAGTCTGTAGAGGTGACCAAGTTTATTGATGTGGCCAGGTTACAGGAAGTGACATTAATGTCTGAGCAAAGACCTACAATATATGGGACCCAATGAAGGGCCAAAGAAGGTTACACTGTTTAGTTTTTAAACTACATTTTCAGTTCAATTATAAACAGATCAAATACCCATATACCTCATACCCACTTTCTGTTGGCAGAAGATGTGGTCTCTAAGAATAGGTTTTACTCTACTAACATATCTGAATGCTGGGTGATAGATACTGTTGTTAAAAACTGTAGGACAAGATGATTAGTAAGTATGTGTCTACCTGCTTTAAACAAAGAACTAAGTTTTATTTGTTTTTATTATGCTCTGCTTGAGCAATGGTAGAGCATATAGTGTTCATTCATCTGGTTAAGTTTGGCATTGAGTTCAGTTTTTAGTTAGTGACATTCATCTGGTTAAGTTTGGTATTGAGTTCAATTTTTTAGCTGCTGACATTCATCTGGTTAAGTTTGGCATTGAGTTCAGTTTTTAGCTGCTGACATTCATCTGGTTAAGTTTGGCATTGAGTTCAGTTTTTAGTTAGTGACATTCATCTGGTTAAGTTTGGCACTGAGTTCAGTTTTTAGCTACTGACGTTCATCTGGTTAAGTTTGGCATTGAATTCATTTTTTAGCTACTGATGTTCATCTGGTTAAGTTTGGCATTGAGTTCAGTTTTTAGTTAGTGACATTCATCTGGTTAAGTTTGGTATTGAGTTCAATTTTTTAGCTACTGACGTTCATCTGGTTAAGTTTGGCATTGAGTTCAGTTTTTAGCTGCTGACATTCATCTGGTTAAGTTTGGCATTGAGTTCAGTTTTTAGTTAGTGACATTTATCTGGTTAAGTTTGGCACTGAGTTCAGTTTTTAGCTACTGACGTTCATCTGGTTAAGTTTGGCACTGAATTCATTTTTTAGCTACTGATGTTCATCTGGTTAAGTTTGGCATTGAGTTCAATTTTTTAGCTACTGACATTCATCTGGTTAAGTTTGGCATTGAGTTCATTTTTTAGCTACTGACGTTCATCTGGTTAGGTTTGGCATTGAGTTCAGTTTTTAGCTACTGACGTTCATCTGGTTAAGTTTGGCATTGAGTTCAGTTTTTAGCTACTGACGTTCATCTGGTTAAGTTTGGCATTGAGTTCATTTTTTAGCTACTGACATTGATCTGGTTAAGTTTGGCATTGAGTTCAATTTTTAGTTAGTGATGTTCATCTGGTTAAGTTTGGCATTGAGTTCAGTTTTTAGCTACTAGCATTGATCTGGTTTAGTTTGGCATTGAGTTCAATTTTTAGTTAGTGACATTCATCTGGTTAAGTTTGGCATTGAGTTCAGTTTTTAGCTACTGACATTCTTCCATGTTTCATAAACACGTTTCAACTTTTTTCCTTCTAGATTTGACTCTTTACATCGCTTCTGGACCCCTGGTGAGGTCAATGAAGCGGTGGCCTCTGAGGATCTTGCTGCCCTTACAAGGAGGACATATACCTATGCTGGAAAATTTGAACCTGTTAAATGGAAATGTCGAGCACCCCTACCAAATGGCAAATTGTGTGAAAGAATGGACAGAGTTAAGGTATAGTGAAGAAATATGTAATATTTTAATATTTTATTTTCTAAACAACATTGTCTTTTGGATATCAATGTTTGAGTCTAATGATGTACATTCCCAAAGGAGCTAATTTCAGCCTATTTGTATATTAACGGGTAATAAATTCAAAATTTGATCTGTTTATAATTGAATTGAAAAATGTAGTTTAAAAACTAAACAGTGTATCCTTCTTTGGCCCTTCATTGGGTCCCATATAATGTAGGTCTTTGCTCAGACATTAATGTCACTTCCAGTGATACTGATACTACTAAAATTATAACAGATATTAGGTATGTTGTTGCATGAAGCTATTCAGATGACTGGGGAGAGAGAGAGAGATGTGATCAAACACTGAGTCTGTATTGTTTGCATTCAGAGAGTGAACTTTATATGCCTGTAGAGATGTATATTCTTTGTTAATATTTTGTGAAACTCCCCATCATCCATTAAGGCTGATTATCTGGAGTATTTCTTGTATAATTTCACTTTTCTGTCAGCAGGGTCATTGCTCAGTGTGATTCACAGTCTCACTTGGAGGGCCATTACTCAGTGTGATTCACAGTCTCACTTGGAGGGCCATTACTCAGTGTGATTCACAGTCTCACTTGCAAGGCCATTGCTCAGTGTGATTCACAGTCTCAACTTGCAAGGCCATTGCTCAGTGTGATTCACAGTCTCACTTGCAGGGTCATTACTCAGTGTGATTCACAGTCTCTTCACAGTCTCACTTACAGGGCCATTGGTCAGTGTGATTCACAGTCTCACTTGCAGGGCCATTCCACAGTGTGATTCACAGTCTCACTTGCAGGGTCATTGCTCAGTGTGATTCACAGTCTCACTTGCAGGGTCATTGCTCAGTGTGATTCACAGTCTCACTTGCAGGGCCATTGCTCTGTGTGATTCACAGTCTCAACTTGCATGGCCATTGCTCATTGTGATTCACAGTCTCACTTGCAGGGCCATTGCTCTGTGTGATTCACAGTCTCAACTTGCATGGCCATTGCTCATTGTGATTCACAGTCTCACTTGCAGGGTCATTGCTCAGTGTGATTCACAGTCTCACTTGCAAGGCCATTGCTCAGTGTGATTCACAGTCTCACTTGCAGGGTCATTACTCAGTGTGATTCACAGTCTCTTCACAGTCTCACTTACAGGGCCATTGGTCAGTGTGATTCACAGTCTCACTTGCAGGGCCATTCCACAGTGTGATTCACAGTCTCACTTGCAGGGTCATTGCTCAGTGTGATTCACAGTCTCACTTGCAGGGCCATTGCACAGTGTGATTCACAGTCTCACTTGCAGGGCCATTGCTCAGTGTGATTCATAGTTTTGTTTGCTGGGCCATTGCTAACTACTGAATACAAATTTAACAAATTTGTAGCTTTGCTTTTTGCCCCCAACCCCCCAAAATTTGTGTCACTACATTAATGTATTCACTTATTATGCCCATATACCTCATACCCACTTCCTACTGTGCATGCATGTAGTTTTGGCTGCAATTATTATGCCAATATACCTCATACCCACTTCCTACTGAGCTTGCATGTAGTATTGGCTGCACTTATTATGCCCATATACCTCATACCCACTTCCTACTGTGCATGCATAGAGTATTGGCTGCAATTATTATGCCCATATACCTCTTACCACTTACTACTGTGCATGCTTGGAGTGTTGGCTGCAATTATTATGCCCATATACCTCATGCCCACTTCCTACTGTGCATGCATAGAGTATTGGCTGCAATTATTATGCCCATATACCACTTACCACTTACTACTGTGCATGCTTGGAGTGTTGGCTGCAATTATTATGCCCATATACCTCTTACCCACTTCCTACTGTGCATGCATGTAGTATTGGCTGCACTTATGCACATATACCTCATACCCACTTCCTACTGTGCATGCATAGAGTATTGGCTGCACTTTTGATCAAAGCAATTATCAGAATCCTACTTTTTGATTATCAGTCATCAATGTCCCTATATACTTCATATCAGTTCCTTAAAGCTATACATACCAATATCACAAACTCCACCATGTTTCTATTCCCATCGCAAGCATCCTATGCAGATTCAGAGTTCGGCTGGTGCAGTGTGCTGTGATGAGATTTGTCCCCGTTATGCCAAAGATTGTTTTATAACAAAAAGTATTAGATCGTAAAGACCCTGAAATAGTTCTACTGCTGAAATGAAAGCAGAAGGCAAATGGAAATTGAATAAACATAATGAAATAGAAAATAAATGCAAATAAAATACAGAATTGATGTAATGAAATGCAGAATGAATGCAGACAGAATGAAGAATGCAAAATGTGGAAATGAAGAAAACAACTGCAAAACTCAGAGCAATTAATGATGAATGAAAATGAAACCAAACATAAAAGTATTTCATAACTGGATTGTCAAAAAATGTCCATGGTCAGAATCTCTTTAGCATGATAATCCTGTATAGTAGTCCCCCTCTTATAAGGCCACCCCAATTGCAGCAGGGAAGTTACCTTATAATGAGGGTGGCCTTTCTAGACGGGGATGACAAATGCAAATAGTAAATACATATGAAGAAAGTCACAAGTACATTTAATTCTAAAACATTTAACATTTTCATTTAAAAATCATATGCATGTTGTGAAATAAATGTAAAACAAACTGATTTATAATTTTCAAAAGAATGTTATGAATAACCATTGATATAGTTTTAAAACTTTCTTTATAATTATGTTACAGATCACATCATCTGTCACTTTGTTGGTAACAGTCTAAATAACAAACCAGTCTCATCACAATAAAAAATATCCTTGCTGTCATATCCCCTGCATATATCGCTTAGTCTTTTGTTCCAATCTTCAACAACTTCATTATTATCATCAGCTGATTCTCCACTAAGGACAGAACACTTATTATTGTGTCAGACTTTAAATCTGTGCAACCGTCCATCACTTGCAGTAAAGTCTCCATATCCCATTTCAATTTGACATTATAGTTGCTTATTCTTGTATCATTCGACCGGTATGTGGAATTATCTTAGCACACACAGTGCAAAACCATTCAAAAACCTTGTCATTCAAATCAGGATGCAAACATCTCCTGGCTCAAACAATTTTCCTTTCTCCATCCATTCTGCCTTCCCACTTTTGCAGAATTGTTTCCTTATCTTTCATGATATTATTTATCTGAGTCTTTCCGACATCACAGTTTTCTGCAAGAATCCTTACCACCCCCACCCCCTACGGTCAGTTGAATTACTTTCACTTTCTCTTCTATACTGAGAATTTTTCTTTTCCTCAATGACATGTTGATCTTTTTGCAGTAAGTTATTCAAGTTGCCAACTACAAGACTGATAAGAATTTTTTTTATGCATTTAAACAAATTGCCATGTGTTTTTAAAGGAAGCGATTTTGTCAGGTGATTCGTTAGTCATAGTCTGGTACCCTATTGTTTTTATACATTTGTTTACACTAAGTGAGAGAAGCCAAAATGGCTTCATTATGTACTATTAACATCATGCATATTGGACCTTGCAGCCATTAAGATTTGTAATCTTGACAATTATTGTCAGTAGTAATAGCCACAAATTATCAAAGTGAACAAGCTCAACATCTTTCTCAGGGAAGCCATAAAGGTTATCAAACCATTTTCCTGCTGACTTGTGTATTGTACATTGATACTGCCACTTCTCAGCTGTTACTACTATTCAATAATTGTAATCTTAACAATTATCAGAGTGACTAAACCTGACATCTCATGATAACACAGCAGTAAGGCTAATTGGATTATGTGTACTTACCCTTTTGTATGGATTAAAATTTGAGTCTTTCTCGGCTTTATGGAATAAATGTGGCTTCTCATGAGGCGTAAATGATATAATATTAACCTTAGTGGTTCATGTACTTTAGTCAACACTTCTTTCAGTAATGAAAACCTGACATGGGAAACAGAAATCGGATTACTTAACACATGTTATGAATAAAATACTGGTTCTGGATACATATTAAAATAAAATGTGGCCACTTGTGAGGGGTACATTTTATATTATTGCACTAATATGCTGGCCACTGATCGCATTAGCCTGGGTGGCCTTTCATGAGGGGTACTTTTGAACACAAACTTGTCGGTGCCAACGGATTCTGTCCGTAAGGAGCAGGTGGCCACTGGTCGGGGGGCCGTTCAAGAGGGGGACTACTGTATCAGATTCTTTATACTGACAATTTTTCATAACTTGAAAACCTTAAACTTTTGTTCTAACTTCAATTAATGTGATGTCATTTTCACCATTATTGTTATCTGCATCATTTTTATTTTTTGAATAAAAAAAGAAAATATGCTGACAATATTTACAACTTTATTTTAACATCTATAGTAGTTGCAGTTATATTTTATTCATCATAAATTCAGTTCTGTCTTTTGAGTTTTATTAATTTCTATTTTATTCCAAGCACTATTTTAATAAGACAGTACTAATAGTTCTCTCCATTTCATACTATCAAAATCACAACTTGGTCAGTGCAGTCTAAATGAAGGAAAACAAAAGGAAACAATGAATGGAAGAGATAAACATAAAATTAGAATGTGTTTCTGAGACCGTTATTACCAGATGATAGCTGTAGTACAAATGGAATGCAAATGAAATGCAGATGAAATGCTGATTGATAAAATTACCTGTTTCAGGGTCTGTTGCCAATAACCTATATTTATTTATATATATGTTTGTTTTATCTGATAGAGCAAGGAATCTATAAAATTTTCTTATGAATTGTTGACTTAAAAGTGTTCTTTTTTTGACAGTGTCCTTTTCATGGGAAAATTATTGCCAGAAATGATTTGGGTCAACCATGTGATCCCCAAGGTATTGAGAAACTTGTAAAAGAAGAGGCAACAAAACAAGATGGTAATTTTACAGTGTAGTTTTACATGTTAATGGTTTTCAAAGCTGAGGTGCAGTGCTGATAATTAAATCTAGAGGCATTGTATTTACAAGGACAATTTAGCTGTCAAGACCACTCTAAATGATTAACTGCCTAAATTGAACCATTCCCAGTCCACTATAAGTACATGTGACAGAATCAGGACATCAGACCAGTAGTTCTACAAAATTTGACCAGTGGAGTGGTTTCTAACCCTGTCCAATAGATTTTTTTAATTGACATAAATTTTATTTGTTTCGACGCGATTGCGAAGAAAAATGTTTTTGCCATTATATGTATTTTCTTCACACTATATTGAAACTAGACATTAGAACTTGAATAAGTTTCACATGGATAATATTTTAATAATAATTATTACTAGCTAGTATATTGTCGGTTACACCACTCACTCGATAACTTGCACCCTGATAACTCCCAAACCCGCTTATAAAGCAGGGTCAGGCGTGGATCCCATTTTTTAAACTAGAAAATACCCCAAAAATGTATCCCTATTTGTTGAACTTGAAGAAAATTGCAATCAAAATTGGTAACTGAAACTTTGATGTATCACTCATTTTATTGTCGAAAATGGTAGGTAGGACCTGGAAATTGTAATCAGCACTATGAAATATCAAATTTAAAAATAGGTCTTGCAATTTTTTACATTTATTTTCCAGACGACATTTCTAGTACACCACAATTAACAATATGTAAGGAAATTTCGATCAATGAAAATGTCACTTACACAGAGTGGAGGCAGTACTTTAGTAAATAAATACAAATTAAATTTAAAAACAATCTTTTGAAATTTGTGTTCTAGTTCTATCTTTTAGTTCCTTTTAAGTGTAATCGTCATAAATTGAATGTGTCCTCTTGTAATTAAATGTAAAATGCGTCAATCTACCATAACAGCTATGTCCACGAGCATTTCTCTGAGGACCTAATTAAGTGCCGACCGTGTTTTGATAACTGACTTCCGGTTGTTGCACTGAATTAAAAGCTGGCCTCCTTTGTATTATTACATAAATTATGTCTTTTGAATCAAATAAAGGAGGTGGAATAAAAGAAAAGCTAAAAGTCACGAAAATCCTGCAAACTTAAAATTTAGTGGCCCCGGTCATGTGTTGGGTGAAAGCATTACTAAATTTCCATGGGGCTGTTAAATATAAGGGAAAACATTACTAAAGGTACATAGGACTATTAAATATGAGGGAAAGCATTACTAAAGGCCCATGGGACTGTTAAATATGAGGGAAAGCATTATTAGGGAAAGCATTACTAAAGGTCCATGGGACTGTTAAATATGAGGGAAAGCATTACTAGGGAAAGCATTACTAAAGGTCCATGGGACTGTTAAATGAGGGAAAGCATTACCAGGGAAAGCATTACTAAAGGTCCATGGGACTTTTAAATATGAGGGAAAGCATTACTAGGGAAAGCATTACTAAAGGTCCATGGGACTGTTAAATATGAGGGAAAGCATTGCTAGGGAAAGCATTACTAAAGGTCCATGGGACTGTTAAATATGAGGGAAAACATTATTAGGGAAAGCATTACTAAAGGTCCATGGGACTGTTAAATATGAGGGAAAGCATTACTAAAGGCCCATGGGACTGTTAAATATGAGAGAAAACATTACTAAAGGTCCATGGGACTGTTAAATATGAATGAAAGCATTACTAAATTTCCATGGGGCTGTTAAATATAAGGGAAAACATTACTAAAGGTACATAGGACTGTTAAATATGAGGGAAAACATTATTAGGGAAAGCATTACTAAAGGTCCATGGGACTGTTAAATATGAGGGAAAACATTACTAAAGGTCCATGGGACTGTTAAATATGAATGAAAGCATTACTAAATTTCCATGGGGCTGTTAAATATAAGGGAAAACATTACTAAAGGTACATGGGACTGTTAAATATGAGGGAAAGCATTACTAGGGAAAGCATTACCAAAGGTCCATGGGACTGTTAAATATGAGGGAAAGCATTACCAAAGGCCCATGGGACTGTTAAATATGAGGGAAAGCATTATTAGGGAAAGCATTACTAAAGGTCCATGGGACTGTTAAATATGAGGGAAAGCATTACTAGGGAAAGCATTACTAAAGATCCATGGGACTGTTAAATATGAGGGAAAGCATTACTAGGGAAAGCGTTACTAAAGGTCTGAGGGACTGTTAAATATGAGGGAAAGCATTACTAAAGGTCCATAGGACTGTTAAATATGAATGAAAGCATTACTAAAGGAAAGAATAACATTCCTCAGAATTTGTTTAATTTGTTCTAGAAACAGTTCCTGATTGGCAGGATCCAGAGCTCCTAGCAGACATTGAGGCTGCCACAGGAGTGGATTTGGGGTCAAAAGGCAAAGGAAAGGGCAAAGGGAAAGGGAAGGGCAAAGGGAAGAGCAAGGAGAAAAAATACCCTGATCTGACAGATATATCAGCCATTAAAAACACTGCTAGAAGCAGGCTGGAAGCTAAAGTGTTGAACAAGTAAGTTGTTTCACTCTTTGATTAAAAATTATTAGAGTTTTAAATCTGCAGTATGAACATGATTACAAGTATATATTTATGATAATAGTTTTGGGTGAACTATACATAGATTAGTTCGAGTCTCGGATTCGGCTAATGTGGGTATGTGATAAAGCTTGCCAGTAGCTTCTCGTGGGTCGGTGGTTCTTTCCAGTGTTTTTCCGGGTTCTTCCTCCACCATTAATACTGGCCGCCATGTATAGCCTATCGTGTGCTGAAAAATGGTGTTAAACCCTACAACAACAACAACAACAACAACAACAACATGGATTAGTGTGCACTGTATTGCATCTCTATTTTAATAAAATTCTTGAATTTGATTGGCTAATGACTCTGGCAGATCATTCCATATCACCCCATCTTTAACTGGTAATGTTGACTTTGGCAATAAATATGCAAGTAGTATATGCAGGTAGTATATAGTAAGCCTATAATAAGAATAAGAATAAGAATTATTATTATTATTATTATTATTATTAACTGGCTTGGGTGGAGAACAACTTTATGGCTGCAAGTTGCAACAAAATAGTCAGAGCTCCTGATTTTCGCTGAATATCCACATTATTGACAGGTGGTCCTTTATTTTAGAAGAATTTCGATTCAGCAGACAAACACTTTTAGTGCTTGGCCGAAATGATGGGTACTTCTGCCACTGACTGACTTTAGAGTGAAAACATTATGATAAAAGTTTATCTTAGACCAGCCAAATGTAGATATATAAATGCAGTAATAATTCAAATACCAATTTTTGCATCCATTAATGAGAGCAAAATAATTAAAATATTTGGGCTTTTTGTATACTGCCATTTTGTTACATCATCATCATCACATTCCTTGAAGCAGCTGTATGTAATTTTATCAAAGTTAAGAGCAACAAAATACATTATTATGAAGTTATTAAAGACAAAATAACGTATTATCAAAAGCCAGAAAAACATACCTTTAAAACTTTGCAAACTGTAAGACCCGGAAATATTAGTCACTTATCTTGTCCACCAAACTGGGTACTATTTATTGTCATGTATAATTAAAACAGATACACCAAGCTGGGTGCTATTTATTGTCATGTGTAATTAAAACAAAGACACCAAACTGGATACTATTTATTGTCATGTATAATTAAAACAAAGACACCAAACTGGGTACTATTTATTGCCATGTATAATTAAAACAAAGACACCAAACTGGGTATTACTTATTGTCATGTATAATTAAAACAAAGACACCAAACTGGGTACTATTTATTGCCATGTATAATTAAAACAAAGACACCAAGCTGGGTACTACTTATTGTCATGTATAATTAAAACAAAGACACCAAGAAGAAAATAATAGCCCACATATAATATAACATGCTAAAAACTTTTTATTACATAGATACAGCATTTAATAAAGGTTCATATTTTGAAACTACAAGTCATAATTTCAGTGTATTGAATTTCGTGTCTGCAATGTCCTAAGCTGAATCCATTGGTTCACATGGGCATCTTTTATTGTGGCACTCAAATAGTTCTCTGAACATCCCGACTGAAGCACATAAAACTGCCTTACGTCATTAAAACTTGCACAGATATTGGCTACAAGCACTTGCACATTGTTTGTGTCCATGGAGTTCCAAAGTTGTTATATGTGGAACCAAATGTGACTACAATCAGAGGAGCACCAGTTTTGCTCAGGAAGCAGAAGTTTCGTCTGAGTCAAAGGTAACATAGTTAAGTTAGACCATTGGTTGTATTAATTTTAATGTTAGAACTTGTGTTTCTGAAGAAGGGATGTTCTTTCACTGTAGATTTATATAGGCTTGGTTGAATCTGTAAAAATGGTGGTTAACATGGCAGCCGCATGTCAGGACAAACAAAAATATTACTGTTTGTGCATTATGAGAGCTGCATTTAACGTAAGATTTAGTAATGGCTTTTGTACTTGTACTTAATGCAGTAAAATTTGTCCATGTGCAGCAAGTACTATGCTGCTTTGACTATCTCTAAGACACAAAAATTCATTATGTCTGTGTTATCTCATGTTGTATGCAGAACTGTTTGACATAATACATTTTATTCTTCTCTCCACCGATTTATTTATTTTGCTTCTGTTTACATTTGTTATGAAGTTATGGATTTTCCAACATCGCACGCAATGTTTTTAAAAAAAATATTTTGTAATATTTATAGATCTTTTGCCGTCTTAGTTGGGATTTTGTGTCCAAGTTATATGCATTACAAATGTAGTTTTTAAATGAAACATTGGTTAATTAACATATTTTTAAAAAAATCACATGTGTATACCTGACCACTGAATACTGGCAAATAGCTTTGATCAGATTAAATAGTAAAATGTTTTCAGAATTTTAATTAGGAAAACGTTAATCTTGTGTATGTTCCACAAATTACCGTGTCCAATTATATATGTTCGTTATAGGTCATATTATTCCTTTATGTCAAGTTTCACAGAAAGCTTCATTTAAAAATGCTTTGAAATGAGATGTTTTGTATTATATGCTTGTTTGTGTCTATATCCACTTGTAATTTGTGCAAAAAGAGGAAACCAAGTAATATGTGCAACTTTTTCGATGTCTTGTTTTTCTCATCATGTTCAAGTCAGAATATGAATCTCTGAGGTCAGTTTTATAAATATTCATTAAATTTAAGCTCAAAGGTATGCAAACCAGTGACTAAAAATGTTTACATATATTCAGTTTTTGGCATATATGTAACACTTTCAGGACATATGATCTTGGCCAAGCACCTTAATATATGTATAATTCCACAATGACTAGCAACATACAGGTGAGTTTTCTCTGCTCATACATTTAGTGTCTGGATGCCACACTTAATTGCTTTTACCTGTATGGGTCATCCTTGATCTCTCACAGGTAGTTTGGTGAATTGTTGTGGTCAAATTTGTCTGCTTAGTCCAGGCCATGCTATAAGGCATAGCTCTGTACTGACTTTGTGTCCATGTCAAGCTATAAGGCACAGCACTGCACTGACTTTGTGTCCATGTCAAGCTATAAGGCACAGCACTGCACTGACTTTGTGTCCATGTCAAGCTATAAGGCATAGCACTGTACTGACTTTGTGTCCATGTCAAGCTATAAGGCATAGCACTGTACTGACTTTGTGTCCATGTCAAGCTATAAGGCGTAGCTCTATACTGATTTTGTGTCCATGTCAAGCTATAAGGCATAGCTCTGTACTGACTTTGTGTCCAGGTCAAGCTATAAGGCATAGCACTGTACTGACTTTGTGTCCGGGTCATGCTATAAGGCATAGCTCTATACTGACTTTGTCCAGGAAGGAAGTATCCACCTTAAAATTTCTTACCCAGTCTGGCAGAATCGCAGACATTTTGAACAGTTTACATCAGCTTCACCCATTTTGTTTTCTCACGAAACACCTTCCATCTCACTTTTTGTTGGCAGTTCTACTTTTGCCATATGCTGGTTTTTCATTCAAAAACCCCAGCAGTTGACTGGGACATGACAAAGCCAGGCTCTGTTCATATGGATTGAACACCTTTCAGTGGCACTCAACAACTGATCTGCATTGTGATAGCTGTGGACTCTATGTTGGACTTAGTATCAATGGCTTTCTTCCAACAGGTGGAACAGAGCTCATCTCTTACTCTGGATTCCATGATAAATGTATATGTATGGGAGTTGGTCTCCAAAAGGCCCCAGGTCTTGAACAGAGCTCATTGCTTACTCTGGATTTCATGATATATGAATGGGAGTTGGTCTCCAAAAGGGCCTAGGTCTTGAACAGAGCTCATTGCTTACTCTGGATTCCATGATATATGAATGGGAGATGGTCTCCAAAAGGTCCCAGGTCTTGAACAGAGCTCATCTCTTACTCTGGATTCCATGATATATGAATGGGAGTTGGTCTCCAAAAGGGCCCAGTCTTGAACAGAGCTCAGCAACACAATTTAGCCAGTGCCATCACAGCAGCTGCAAATTTACAATTGGCTGAATGAGATGCACTGCTCTCCACCTCCCCCTTCATTAAGGATCAAGATAAGGCCATGTACTATCACAACTATTATCCTGTAATCTACTATTATTGGCCAGATCGACAAAGTACACAAACAAGCCATAAAAGAGATGAATTTTCCTGCCCTTCAAGCACAACACTTATACTTGGACATTTTGTGAAACCAACAAAAGAAACCAAGCGACATGACTCGAACGTAAACCACTGACAAGTTGACCTATAATTATAGTTCCTCTAGGCGAAAACCATGGTTGTCGTGAACAAAAGAGAAGTAGTGATCTTTCTCTACACGGCCTCCTCCACCACTCAAAAAATTATATCTCTGCCTTGCCCTTCCCACAGATTTGGGTATTAGGAAGGCTTCAGTTCTTTGCTGCCAACTGGGACAAGATTTGCCATGACAATTATTGGTCTCGATGTCACTTTCAGAGCACTTCCTGGTGTATATTGAATGTCATTCAAGAGGGAGACTTTGCAATTAGTGTGGACTGAAAGACACATATCTTCCTGTCCCTATTCATAAGGCTTCCAGAATATTTTTGCATTTTGCCTACACCAACATTGTTTATGAATTCTGAATGCTTCCATTTGGACTTACCAGCATTCCCTGGGACTTCACTCATCTGATGAAATGTGTTATGGCTTATGTCTTGACCATCTCCAAGGCAGTTGCATCAAGTTATCTGGACAATATCTGCAAAAACATCAGGTGCGGTATATATTGGAACAATATATGATAACCCTTGTCACACTGCTTAGTCTGTGTTTTCTTGTCAACAGGGACAAATCCAAACTAGTACCATCTGAGCAATTTGTTCATTTAGGTATGGAACTCAATGCACAGGAAAACAGAGTATGTCTCCCTCAGGAATGAGCATTGAAATCAGGATCATGGTGGCTTCATGGTGGCTTCATTACTCTCAAGGGAATCTCTCTCCACACATGAATCTCTTTGCCTTCTAGGCGTGCTCAACATGGTAGCAGACCCTGTCATCCACAGGTCACCTTTATATGCATGGTTAGAAATGATTCTTTTATCCAAATGGAGGCCAAAAGTTTGCCCACGGGACCAACTGCTGCCCATTTGCACAGATATAAGGTACCATCTGCAGACTTGGAGCAAACAAAGTTAACTCAAAGCAGGTATACCTCTGCAAGTACAACTGCCAGGGATCACAGTCTGTACAAAAGGCTGGAGAGAACACCTAATACTGCCTTTTTGGGAGGCCAGTGGTGTGTGGTCTCCCCAGGACCAGCATTTACATATCAGTATCCTTGAGATAAAGGCCATTTTGAAAGCCTTTCACTGGTGGCAGGAATTTTTAACTGGAAAGGGAGTCCTCATCACATTCAACAGCTCTACAGTAGTGCTTTATCTCAAATGACCAGGAGGAACCAAGTCCCCAGAACTCCGCTTACTGAAATGGGTCTTTCTAACGTGGTGTCAACAACAAAAATCCACATCCAACATGTACCTGGATGTCTAAAAGTAATAGCAGGTTCTTTGTCCCAGAACAGTCAGTTATATAGAGCGAATGGTTTCTCCATCCCTTGGTTTATTCAGATATGCATCTGATGGACTGACTATTGGAGGACCTGTTTGTGACAAGGTGGAATATCAAGCTCCCAACCTTTGTATCACCAGTCACAGATCCATTATCCTGGGCAGTAGATGCTATCCATAGATTAGAATAGCTAAGATGCATGTTACTATCTTCCAAAACCTATGATCACAAAGGTGATTCAAAGCAAGCAAATCGTAGTGTCACCTCGTCCTCATTGCACCAATCAGTTGGGAAAAGTCATGGACCAGTAACCTCAATATAAAATCTCAAATTCCATGTAAATAGAGAAATTCCCACAAACAACCATGATGGCAGCTGTTTGACCTCAAAACCAGACGTACTGAACTGACACATCTGCATCATATTAAACAGGCCCTAAAAAATAAACAGTTCCCTCAACCAGTCATGAAGAGAATCGCTGAAGCCCTCCAATCTAAGCATAAGACTGCAAATGGAAAATTTGTATACAGTGGTGCACACAAGAAGGCATTCAACCACTACAGACATATATACCTGAAATAGCTAACTTCCTCCTCTGGCTCCTTGAAGAGAAAAAGTTAGCATCAGACACAGTCAAAGCTTACTGCTCCATGATCACTGACACCTTTTGTCATCATGATAGAGATGGTATTGGACAAACCAAAGACTTATCCTACCTCCTCTTGAACTTTGTTTATACATGGTGAAAAACATTGGCTCTGTGCTCAGGTGGAACCTATCATTGATACTAACCTAGCTAAAGAAAATGCCTTTGGAACTTTTTTTCAAGGGTATCTTTGGCTTGCCTTTCATACAAGACCTGCATTCTTTTCACATTAACAGCAGCAGGCAGAATCAGTGAAATACGTGCAATATTAGGGGACCTGAGTTAGGTGCGCTTCCGACAGGACAGTGTCACTTATGATGGTTCCCTCGTTTTTCACTGAGAACAAGCTTCCATCCATGAGTAACCAGTCCTTTGTATGGACATCAGTGTCTATTCTGGACACTTCCTTTCAAGGCC
The DNA here is from genome assembly GCA_028554795.2 of Sinohyriopsis cumingii. NCBI lineage: Eukaryota > Metazoa > Mollusca > Bivalvia > Unionida > Unionidae > Sinohyriopsis > Sinohyriopsis cumingii. The sequence continues at coordinate 11,650,576 of CM068830.1, forward strand.
ACCTACAGGATCCAGTACGAGCCTTCAAGTGGTATCTTAAAATGACTGAGCCATTGCGTCGAACAAGATGACACCTATTTTTACCTCTCAAACAGGGATATGATGATATAACCACACAGACCCATTCATCCTGGATTAAGTGGACAGGGATATGATGATATAACCACACAGACCCATTCATCCTGGATTAAGTGGGTTATTCACTTTGCATATCACAAAATAACTCTTACTAAAAAAACAAAATAGTTATGCATTTTGGCTCACAAGGTTAGAGCAGTTGCCAGAAGCATTGCATATGACCAGAAGACATTATAGTGATGTAGGATTGGGATGTAATGTAATTGCAGTAATATTTAAATCAAGGAATATCTGTGTGTTTAGTTCATCATCCATGAAATATCTTTGACCAAAAGGCTACATCATGTTTCTTATCACAAATCTTTTACATTATTTTTCTGTTTCAATACAATGCAAGAACTATTTTCTGATGTGAAAATTTGCTCAGCCAGCAGCCAGATTCAACATGGTAGATTGTGGTTCCTTTGTCCCATAGATATTCAAGAGAACAGGTTTACTCATCATTGGTGGTGTATTCATTCCAAATTTCAAGGAGTAAAGGAGTAATAATATCTTCTATGTCTCTAATACTCAGATTCAATAATTAATAGGTTTTTTTTAAATTTTATTATAAACAATTTAACACCAGGAACTATATCTTTGACTATAGGTAGAGCTCAACTTTCAAGGGATTTGGAGTAATAATTGGTGTAGAATAACCTAGTATATATTGCCATAATTAATACAGTGGATTTATGAAAATAATGAGTTAGTGTAAGTGAAATTATATGTGCAGATTATCAGTTATTCAAGAGAATTTTGGAAATCTGTTAAAAACAAAGGATTTTAGGTAATCCAAAATGGCTATCCAGGCTGAACTGAAATGGCCATATCTAAACCTCAGATGATATATTTACTGCACTGGCACAAAATAGAAGAAATGCATCGGTGTTAACATCAGGATATGACCATCTGGATTCAGAATGGAAGATCTCTGTTCTTTTGTTTGATTACATTCAGCCCAACTCTGAAATATGATAACAAATCCTAAAAAAATAACACTTTGTTTTTAAATTTTTGTCATGGAAGACTCTATAAATCTATTGTATTTGATTCAAGATACCTCACCAGAAGACAGCAGCTTCTCAGGATTCCCAAAAAGTGAAATTTACACTACTCCCATAAAACAATTGTCAAATATTGATACAGTTTAAAAAGTACAACACAAATTCTATGACTGTTTGTTATATAAAGCTTATATGAGAATGGCAGAACAAGCTGACTTAAAGATATGGTCTTGAAAACAGAAATTGTAAGTACTCTCTAAATTCTGAATTCTCCAGAAAATCTGTAGTCCTTGAAAGTTACAGTAACTCTTTATAGTTTCTCCATGCTGCAGAAATTTATTCTGAAACAAGTTATCATGGAAACAATCAGAATATTTTGCATGCCAGTAGCACCCCAAAGCAGTCTTTGTATGCCTCTAGTGGGTGTACTGTTCATTTAATGGGGTGGGTGGGGGGTCATGAACAGCTCTCCCCATTTGGAATTCAGACACAGACATAAGTGCTGTTACACTAATTGACTCTGGTGAAATTCACCTAAGGTCTTCCTCCCTTGGGAACCAGAAACTGAAAACCACATTGGTGAGGAAATTTCAGCTGAGCTAGCGGGAGAAAGCAGTGATAAAGAAGTGCTCCCTAAGTCTTTGACAAAGGTTTATACTCAGTCATATAAAGTTTCTGGACTGCAGGGTGAAAAAGACATGACAGACCTAATGAGGGAAAACAAATTGCTACAACAAGAACTTGCAAAAATAATGGCAAAAGTCAATAAAATGTCAAAGGAATGTGAATCTTTAAAAACCAAACAGGAGTTAGTAAGGAATAAGCACAGAAAACTTGAAGAACAGCTATCATATTTCAAGACTAAATTTATGAGTCTTGAAAAAACAAATAAAACCATCATAGGTGACCTAAGTAAGACATTAAGCCGTTGCCTTATTCTGGAAGAGGACAACACAGAAATGAAAGAGAAAGTAAAACAAAGAAAGACAAAGATTCACTCCTGTCAGAAATTATGCAGCTTAAATATGGCTATGCTGCCTCAAACAGCATGCATCCTGACATTTTAGCAGCAATGCTGGAAGACATTATAAATATGACAACAGAAATTGTCAGTACTCCCAAAGAAGAGTCACAAAAACACATCAGTGAAATAAGTCAGCTTAAGAAAATAAAAGGAAATGCCCAGAAGGAAAATAATAATTACAAACCCACCCAGAATAGAGGGAAAAACTCTACAGTCTCTCAAGCTACAGTGAAAAACTCTCTACCACACAATGTCATGATACCAATAATGGGTTTTCATATCTCCGACATAACAGCTTTAGATTTCGTAATACAGTAGATTCTACCAAAGACAGAGAAGAAATCATCAAAGACCATGATAATTCCAGAAAAAACGTTCTCATAATTGGAAACTCCATTATTAAGTAGGTAAATAAAAGAGGTCTGAAACTTTGGATTCAACTTAAGTGTTTACCTGGGGCAGAAACTGGTCAAATATTTGATGCCATGAGAAAAATAAACCTTCTCAATATGACACCATTATAATCAGTGTTGATGGCAATGATGTAAGTAACAATGTTCATACTGACCAGATTGAAACCAATTTTTATAACATCCTAAACAACATGTACATATGTACCTAGAAAATCCTAACTGCATGGCCTTTTTTATGCAGTGCATGCCCAAGAATTGACACAGACATTCATGAGTTGAATTCTCTAATTAAACATCTGTCAGAAGTGGAATCACAAAATGATAGACATTAAATATGGATTCATGACCAAGTCTGGATTAGTTATGGAACGCTTTATGGCAAAAGACAAAAATGCATCTAAATAAGAACGGTCTATCCCACTTTCTCAATGCAGTAAATGAGATTTTCTCTATGCTAAAGGGGAATTATGATGTCTCTAAAAGGCATAGAAATATAGATCACAAACAAAATTGGGACCATGCAAACTGTTCTAACCATCATCAGAAATCAAGGATATATTTCTGCTGTTTTGAACAAGGGCATAATGTGCAATCATTCAGACAGACAAGCAAAGTACAGTGTCATGACTGTCTACAATATGCAATCATGCAGACACACAAGCAAAATACAGTGTCATGACTGTCTACAATATGGGCATAAGGCAAAATACTGTGAAATGTTCCACTTAAATATGGAGTATTAGGAAAATGCAATAAAGATGGGACCAAAAGTTTAACAACCAAATGCATTTTTCCAGAAACTTCAAAACATCCTATAAGATCTACAAAGTGTAATTCTCTCTGTGATGACAGAAAACAAACTGCAGATACCCCACTGAGTGATGATGTCCATTGAATTACCTCTGGTGCAATCCCATTAAGTGCCTACAGATACCCCACTGAGTGATGATGTCCACTGAATTACCTCTGGTGCAATCCCATTAAGTGCCTACAGATACCCCACTGAGTGATGATGTCCATTGAATTACGTCTGGTGCAATCCCATTAAGTGCCTACAGATACCCCACTGAGTGATGATGTCCATTGAATTACCTCTGGTGCAATCCCATTAAGTGCCTACAGATACCCCACTGAGTGATGATGTCCATTGAATTACGTCTGGTGCAATCCCATTAAGTGCCTACAGATACCCCACTGAGTGATGATGTCCATTGAATTACGTCTGGTGCAATCCCATTAAGTGCCTACAGATACCCCACTGAGTGATGATGTCCATTGAATTACGTCTGGTGCAATCCCATTAAGTGCCTACAGATACCCCACTGAGTGATGATGTCCATTGAATTACCTCTGGTACAATCCCATTAAGTGCCTACAGATACCCCACTGAGTGATGATGTCCATGGAATTACCTCTGGTACAATCCCATTAAGTGCCTACAGATACCCCACTGAGTGATGATGTCCATGGAATTACCTCTGGTGCAATCCCATTAAGTGCATACAGATACCCCACTGTGTGATGATGTCCATGGAATTACCTCAGGTACAATCCCATTAAGTGCCTCCATCAATGAAAGTGACCATATGTGTTGACTGCTACTGTCATAACTGTTCTATGTGTTCATGTTTCAAGAGTCATTGATAGTTGATAGTCATGATTTAGGACAATGTATAAAAGAAAATTTAGAGGAATATCATGGTTCATGATACTGATAGAGAAAATATTGATTCAGATACTCCATATCATTCATCTCAAAACCATCAAAACTTAGACTTCTTTCAAAATCAGAGGCTCAAGCAAAAGGGTCTCAAAATTTGCCATCTGAACATCCATTATCTTTTTTCAAAACAAAAGAAAGTTAAATTAATTCTTTCAGGATATAATTCAATAACTGATTTTATTGATTAAAGTGAAACCTTGTTACATGAACTTTTTCATGATGATGAACTTAAAATTCCTAACTAGTTTTCAAGAAAAGACCAACTTTTCCAAAGGGGTAGTGGACTTCTTGTTTACATTAAGGATGGCATTTCTTTCAGACATCAGTATGATCTTGAGGAAATTGGTATGGAAATAATTTGACTAGAAATAAGACAAAATGTCCAGATACCATTTGTATTAAGCTGTGTATATAGACCACCGAACACTGACAATACTTGGTATACTGTATTTCAAAATAAGCTTGAAACTCTGTATATAGAAAACAAAAAAGTCTGTTTAGTGGATGACTTCAGTTACAGTTTGCTTTATGAAACCAATCAAAGCTGGATTAAAACCATGAATTCCCTGAATTATCAACAGCTAGATTATGTACCCACTTGGATAACAGAGGTATCATAAAAACTAATTGATCACATCTATACTAACAATGCTGACAATAATTTAGAAGCTGGAGTTCCCCAATATTCCATAAGTGATCATTATCCTATATGTTGTACATGAAAGTTAAGTCAAAAAAGTAAAACTTATCATCACAAATGTATCAAGTATTTAATAATGAGAAGATTCAATTCACAAATATTCCTTAAAGAAATTAAAGATATCCCTTGGTCAGTAATTTAATCTTTTGATGACCCATCAGATACCCTTGACTTCTGGATAGATATGTTTACTGACACCCTAGGCACTCATGCTCCTTTTAATTTCAAGAGAGTCAAGTAATAAAATCAACCAAACTGGATTGCAGGTGATATACTGAGTGCTGTTAAGACAAGGGTTAGATTTCATAAATTAAAAGATACTGACAATTACAGATTATGGAGAAACAAAGTCAAGTCAATGATTCAAAAAGCAAAGAAAACTTACTATTCCATAGAAATTTCAATAGTATTACAAAAAAGAATCCTAGAAAACTCTGGAAAACCTTCAGTGACCTGAGAGACAAATCTGTCAATAACCTGTCATTTACATGTATTAGTGATGAAATTGGTGATATTAAGCAAGAACCTCTTGAAATTGCAAATGCATTCAATGATTACTTTGTGAATGTAAATAAAAAACTTGTGAATTTCACAACTTCTAAAAGATTCTCCAGTGATGAATTAAATGAACATATTTCTTCAAAATTTAGCAGAGAAGAGTGCTTCAAAATCCCTAAAATAAGTCTTGAATTCATTTTAAATGAATTAGGCCAATTTGATGTCACAACAGCAACAGGTCTAGATAATGTAAGTGCTAAATTCTTAAAACTCTCATCTCAGTTGATTGCACCTTCACTTACTTATATCTTCAATCTAAGTATTTCCTCAGGTATTTTCCAAACAGGCTACAATTGGCAAAAGTAACTCTAATACATAAAAGGGAGATCTTTCTGATTTGAATAACTATAGGCCTTTATCAGTTTTATCATCACTTTCAAAGATATTAGAAAGACATGTTTGTAATGAATTTAGAAGCTACCTGGGATCATTTAATTTGCTACATTCATGACAATCAGGCTTCCATGAAGGACATTCATGCCAGACTACACTAAATAGAATATTGGATGATTGGTTAACAGCAATAGATCAAGGTAACCTTGTTGGCATAGTGTTTCTTGACCTTTCAAAGGCTTTTGACCTTGTAAATCACAAAATCCTGCTGGAAAAGCTCAGCGTATATCAAGCTAAGCATGAAAGCTTAACTTGGTTTCGATCCTATCTTTAAGGTAGACAATAACAAGTTTCTATTTTAAATAAACTTTCACAAAAGAAACTATCAAGTCAGGTGTTCTGCAAGGATCAGTTCTTGGACCATTACTCTTTCTGCTGTACATCAGTGATTTACATCACATTGAGCTATCCACCACCAACATGTTCACAGATGATACAACATTATATAACATTGGATCAACAGGCCATGAGATTAGCACTAAATTAAGTAAAGATTTGGTATAAAAAAATAACTGGAGTGAACACAGTGGTATGAAGATAAATGCAGCCAAATCAAAAGTCATGATCATGCATGGATGAGCAAGAGTAAAAGTTGAGAAACATTATTTCAAAGTAATGATAAAAGGAATGGATAAACAACAGTCTGAAAATGAAAAACTACTTGGCATTATGATAGACAATATCTTCTGCTGGAAAATACAAGTTGATAAGGTCATTAAAAAAGTTAACTCACTGCTTTATCTCTTAACAGAATAAAATTGTATCTCCCTCAAGAACAGAGAAAGATATTCTACAATGAATATATCATGCCACACCTAGAATGTTGTTGTTCCGTCTGAGGTAATAGTCATGTAGAAAATCAGGAAAAATTACTGAAATTTCAAGAAAGAGCAGCTACAGCTATTCTTGATGCTGATTTAGATACACCATCAACAAATCTTTTTAAAACCCTAAAGTGGCTTCCATTTCAGCAGAGAACTCAATTTCAGAAGGGTTTACTAGTTTATAAATACTTACATAGTTTGGCTCCTGATTATCTTAAATGTAATTTTTAATTGACCGCTCCGGTGGCCTAGTGGTTAGAGCATCAGCCTTGGATGCAGGAGGTTGTGGGTTTGATCCCTGGCTGAGTCATACCAAAGACTTACAAAATTGGTACTGACATTTGTCTCACTTGGCGCTCAGCATTAAGAGGTTAGTGTTAGGAATGGTCGGCCTGGTGTCAGGATAATGTGAATGGGTGAGACATCATGCTACATGTCTGTGGCATGATGCCCCAGTGCTAGACATCACTATAAACTGGCACACTGCAGACATCATAGCGATATGACTGAAAAATTGTTAAAGCTATGCTAAAAATCCAAGTCAAACACACAATTTTTAATCTGTTAAAAATGTACATATGTATGAACTAATTAATATTCATCTCAAACAACAAGTTATATTTACCTAAACCAAATTCAGAGTTTTATAAGAAGCGTTTGCTTTTTCTGGAGCCAGATTATGGAATTCCATCCTGCCTTTTATGAAGTCAACTGACTTATGCCAAGCTTTTAAAAAGCTTAGTCAGCATATACAGAAATGATCATTTGTATGATTTTGTTTAATTCAGTGCTACAACTTTTTACAAAATTGTTATCAAGAACTCGCCTATAATGTTTTACACGTTTGTTACTGCTATTTGAATGAATCCTGTCATCCTTGAAGCCTTGTACATATTTTATTGTAGCAGTAGATTGATTGTTGAGTTGTTAACAGCATTTTTGTTTAAAGAAACCTCATCTTGTAAAAATTGCACATTTTATATATATATATATATATATATATATATATATATATATATATATATATATATATACACAAATGTCATTGTGGGGCCCTGAGTGGTCTAAAGCGCTCTCCGTTACAGATCACTGCCATCTCACCTCTGTCTGCATGGGTTTGAGTCTTGGATTTGGCCAATGTGGGTATGTGAGAAAGCATGCCAGTAGCTTCTTGTGGGTCGGTGGTTCTTTCTGGGCTTTTCCCAGGTTCTTCCTCCACCATTAATACTGGCTGCCAAGTATAGCCTATCGTGTGCTGAAAAATGGTGTTAAACCCTACAACAACAACAACAACAAATGTCATTGTAGAAGGCCTATGGAAGATTGGTCAGTTGACCATATGAGCTTCTTTAAATAAAGTCATTATAAATGTTCTCTAACTGAAATTATCCTTACCGTGGGATGGAGATCTAAGTCCACATTATCCATCTGTTACCTCAGGGATCCTTCATCCCAGTGGGCTCAACTCAATCTGGTGGAACCTTAGCAGTGTCACAATAGGTCGCATTTCCAGGTCGTTCAACAAGTTCACAAGGCATGGCTTTATGACTTCTGCTGGATTTGCAGGAGAGAAAACTTTCCCATTTGAAGGTGCTACCCAGCATATGGAGTTTTATAAGGTTGGTTTACCCAGAAGCTGTCTCCCATACCTTAGGTGACTGGAGATGCCATCTCTGAGGCAAGGGAATATACTTCCCTCCACCTCTTACCAATTCTCCAAAGGTATTATAATGGGGTAGTGTATTTAAAAAAGAAACCAATTTTTTCTAGTAAAATATGTTTCTTAACAGTATACATACATCGTCCCCACAGCTACATACATATATAGAGTGTGCTTTACACTCCAGTAGTAACCAAGATAATCATGGGTTTTGCTGCTAATCCTCATATCATAAGGAGATCACTCTGCCTGACTGCCACCAAGGTAGGTAGATAATGTTTAGCTCTTTTAGCTTAAAAGTTTTATCTGGGAAGGCTCAATTTGTGAGGTAGAAGTGTTTCTCCTTAGGTGATATGGTTGAGTAAGTATTTGCAATGAAACATATTTTACTAGAAAAAAATTTAGTTTCTTTAGGTATTTGGAGTTGAGTCGGTTCAGTTTTCTGGAGAAAAAAAAAGTAAATTAAAGAAAAAAGTCCAAAAATATTTAAATCATGAGGTTATATTGGTATACAGTCTGGACAATTTTGAGGGGTTTATTGAATGAAACTTTCTATTTAATTTTATTTTAGCTATATTTAATGAGTTTATTTCCATGATTTTAATATAATTTCTCTTTGCTCTTCAGATCTTCATTAAAGCGTGTTTGTACAGCCATGGACCAAATTGCCTACAAAAGAATACGAGACAAGTTTGGGAATCAGTTTCATTATGCTTATCCTAAATAATGACTATTCATCAAAAGAAAACTGAAAGAACAAAATTGTAAATGTATGTACAATTGGAAAAGTATGGCCATCATTCAGTGACTTTGGGAACATAGAGCTTTATGTCATTTAGATTTGATGAAGATGTTGAATGAACAAATCATATGGATAGTTCATTTTTCAAACAAGAAAATTATTTTATATTTGCTCTGGTTGAAAATTGTGTTACTTTTTTAGCTTTCTCATGTAAAGATGATTTGTTTTTCATACACGATAAGTATGAATGATAGTATTGAATTATGACACATGTACATTTCCAGATGTTTAAATGAAACTGTTTAAGTGTTTTTATAGGGGGTACATAAATGCTACCAGAATGTTGGATCTTGGCTACCATATATTTATGCCAGATAGCCATGATGGGCTACCACTTGACATGTATGTTCTCATTTTCGGTGCTGGGAAAACATACATCACCTACAAAATACTTGATAGTGGGTAATAACTGTAAATGTCACATGAGATGGTATATGGACAGTCTTAAAGCTAGCAGTTCCATATCTTCTTTGTCTTTTTTTTAAATGGGCTTCCAGGTTCTTTTCCTAGTAGCTTAGCACAGGCTGCTATCAGATTTTGAAATTTGTATGACACAGCAGGTGCTCTAGCTAACCAGTTTTGGAAATCATAAAACTTTGTATTTGTTCTTAAAATTTTTTGTCAACCAGTCAGGCCCATAGGACTTAACTTTTTAGATTTTATTTTAGCCATTCACGCACTGCCTTACTTGTTGAGATATTTTCTTAACCAGTCACACATGACTTTATTTTTTGAGATTTTTTGTCAACCAGTCAATAAAGGCTTTACTTTTGAGATTGTTTGTCAACCACTCACAGGGCTGAACTTTGTGAGATTCTTTGTGTCAACCAGTCACAGCGGACTGAACGTTTTGAGGTATTGTATCAACTAGTCACAAAGGGCTTTAATTTGTGTGATTTTGTGTCGAGCAGTCACAAAGGGCTTTACTTTTTGAGATTTTAAGTTGACCAATCAAAAGGGCTTTACTTTTTTAGATTTTGTGTCAACCAGTCACAAGGGCGTTACTTTTTGAGATATTGTGTCAACCAGTCACAAAGGGCTTTAATTGGTGAGATTTTGTGTCGAGCAGTCACAAAGGGTTTTACTTTACGAGATATTGTTCCAACCAGTCACAAAGAATTTTACTTTTTTTAATTTTGTGCCATCCATTCACAAGGGCCTTAATTTTTTTAAGATTTTGTGTCAGCTTTTCACAAACAATTTTTTGTTTTTAAATTTTTTTTGTTAACCAGATACAAAGGCCTTACTTTTGATGATAAACTGAAATGCATAAAACATAAACTTTTTTAGAGACTGTGACCATCCATGCACATCAACAATTATCATAAAAATGTAAAACAGAAATATTTTTTTTTATAGAAGCACATTTAGATGTACTGAAACTGAATTCAAACACATTTACAATAAAAATGTGAAAAGAAACACAATTAGGTGCATTTAAACCAAATTCAAAAAAATGTACAATATCAGTTTGAAAGAAGGTTTATAATTAAAGCAGCTATTAAAAATATGTACATGTAGTTACATTGACGAAAATTGAAAACCTTTATTAAAAAAATTTAAAAACCTCAAAATCAAAATTTTCATTCGGTCTTGAAAAGATTCAGTGTTTTTCTGATGTTATATCTAATCAGAAACAGTGTTTCTGCTTAATCTTAGGTTTTACCAATATTTTTGAAAGCATAGATCTGTGTCTGGTAGCTGCATTTAAATGAGATTGTTCCAGAGTTAAATGTGTTTGGGAATCCTATTATAAATTTTGCTTTAAGCAAAAGGAACAAAATGAAAGTGTTTATTACATTCAAAATTAAAATACTTTTAAAGGTCTAATACTACCTTCCATGGTTGTAAAATAAAGGTACTTTGTAAATAAATAAAATATTTACTGAGAAAAGACATCATTTATTTAACATACAAAGTAAGCGCTTTTCTATCTTTTATATATATATTTAAAATATGTACAAAATGTTAACAGTTCCACTGCTGGATAACAATTAACCTTTTACTGATGAAAAAAGTATATGCTACATCCAATATTATTTAGCAAGTCTGATTGCATAGCAACTTCCAATATTATTTAGCAAGTTTGTTTTCATAGCAACATCCAATGTTATTTAGCAAGTCTGTTTGCATAGCAACATCCAATACTATTTAGCAAGTCTGTTTGCATAGCAGCATCCAATACTATTTATCAAGTCTGTTTGCATAACAACAGACAATATTATTTAGCAGGTTTGTTTGCATAGCAACATCCAATATTATTTAGCCAAGTTTGTTTTCATAGCAACATCCAATATTATTTAGCAAGTCTGTTTGCATAGCAACATCCAATACTATTTAGCAAGTCTGTTTGCATAGCAGCATCCAATACTATTTATCAAGTCTGTGTGCATAGCAATATCCAATATTATTTAGCAGGTTTGTTTGCATAGCAACATCCAATATTATTTAACCAAGTTTGTTTTCATAGCAACATCCAATATTATTTAGCAAGTCTGTTTGCATAGCAACATCCAATTTTTGCAAGTCTGTTTGCATAGCAGCATCCAATACTATTTATCAAGTCTGTGTGCATAGCAATATCCAATATTATTTAGCAGGTTTGTTTGCATAGCAACATCCAATATTATTTAACCAAGTTTGTTTTCATAGCAACATCCAATATTATTTAGCAAATCTGTTTGCATAGCAACATCCAATACTATTTAGCAAGTCTGTTTGCATAGCATCATCCAATAATTTTTATCAAGTCTGTGTGCATAGCAATATCCAATATTATTTAGCAGGTTTGTTTGCATAGCAACATCCAATATTATTTAGCAAGTTTGTTTGCATAGCAACATCCAATATTATTTAGCAAGTTTGTTTGCATAGCAACATCCAATATTATTTAGCAAGTTTGTTTGCATAGCTACATCCAGTATTATTTAGGATGCTTGTTTGCATAGTAGCATCCAGTACTATTTAGCAAGTCTGTTTTCATAGCAGCTAACAGTACTATTTAGCAAATCTATTTGCATTGTAAATGAAAGAGAATGAATTGTCAGTTCTAATCGTCAGATGTTCATGCCTAAGACATATGCCTGGTTTTCCATTATTAAGAAAATTGCTTTAGATTACTTTATATTTAAGGTTTGAAGAACTTTATTTATAAATTAGTTATTCACTATTTATATGTTAGTAATTCAGTCAATAAATCATTTTTGTAAAATGACAATTTGTGAATATATTTATTATGCAGTTTATTTGCCATAATTATTGATGTATAATTGTTAATGACCTTTCATGTTCTTAACCAAAGTCAATAAAAGATAGAGTTTTGCATATATTTTTGTTATTTTTTGTCACTGAAGCATTTTCTGAAAAAGCTTTTAAATTTTCAATTGTACAAAATTCTTTTGATGTGTCACCTTTTTTTAATTGATTGCCGTGAAACTTGCCAAGTTCTGTTGTCATTTATCTGACAAGTTCCATATCAACAAATCAGTTTTCCCCTGCATTTAGCTATCGCCTTTTTTGTTTGGTAGGTGAGTGTATATCACAGAATCGTTTGAATGCCAGTAGTCTCAGATTTTAATGGATCAGTGTGAATCTTGGTACTTATTGTGGTTATTGTCTGAAGATGTAAATAGTGATAAATCACTTGGGGCAGTTCTAGTAATGATGGTATGGTATGAAGATGTACATAGTAATAAATCACTTGGGGCAATTCCAGTAATGATGGTATGGTATGGTGGAAATATAAATATTAACAAATCATTTAGGCTATTTCAGAAACGATGGTATGGCATTTTCAGTTGGCACTACATTTAAGATATTATACCTGGTGGGTCTTTTTTTTTTCAATGTACAAAATATGCATCATGGGGTCAATAATTATAGTCAGTTTATGCCTGATGGTGATTTTTGTTATTTCAACATGAAAAACGTGATGAAAATAAACCAACATGTGTGACCACAATTTATTTTCTTTCATTTAATACACATGTTGAGAGGTCTGTTTCATTCTGTGTCATGGCCAGTTATCAGAGTGACTTTGCTTTCTGATGCATACATGCAGACGACTTCTCATAACCAAAATAGCAGAGTGCAATAACAAAAAGAACAATTGAAATCCAACTGTCAGAATTGACTGCCTGTCTGGGCCTAAGGGATATATATGGGTTGGTACAAGGATTTTTGGTAAGATGTAAGTGATATTTAAACATAGGAAATGATCATGAAAGATGACAGACAGCACTTAAATTTCAAGATGAGGTCACATCGTTAGTTCATTAAATTTCAGAAATAGCAACCCAACATTTTCCTTTTGTTTTACATATTTATAGTTTTGAAAATGGCTCAGATTTCTATTTGTGAATGTGCAACATACCCATGCATAAATATGTTATAAGGTAGACAATCCTTGCATGATAATCTCTTGCATGATAATCTCTTGCATGACAATCTCTTGACACAATTTTGAAGGTTCTACTGTAATTGTGATTGAAGTGTTGATGGGTAAATTACAACCAAAAAAAGTCACAGTGTCTGGCATTTAATAGTCACAACAGCTAACGTGACAAGTTGAGTCCAGTTTTGCTTTAGAATGTTCTCGGTTCCATGAATTTTTGAACTTCACATGGTTATAAATCAGTCATAGTTAAATTCTGTCTGGTTTTACACCAGACTTTGGTCTTTAAAATATTTCATTCAAGGTTATTATTGCCACATAATTTGTGCCCTGTGAATGTGGATTCCAAAAGCTGAGACTGTGAGATGAAGGAACAAGAATCCAAGTATTAGTGTTCATTCTGAATAGTGTTATAATAGATATTTCTGTGTAAGGTGAGTTCAGTGCAATTCTGGTTGAAAATTCTTAATAGTGTTATAATAGATACTTCTGTTCAAGGTGAGTTCAGTGTAATTCTGGTTGTTCATTCTGAATAGTGTTATAATAGATATTTCTGTTCAAGGTGGGCTCAGTGTAATTCTGGTTGTTCATTCTGAATAGTGTAACAATATACATTTCTGTGTAAGGTGAGTTCAGTGTAATTCTGGTTGAAAATTCTTAATAGTGTTATAATAGATACTTCTGTTCAAGGTGAGTTCAGTGTAATTCTGGTTGTTCATTCTGAATAGTGTTACAATATACATTTCTGTGTAAGGTGGGCTCAGTGTAATTCTGGTTGTTCATTCTGAATAGTGTTACAATATACATTTCTGTGCAAGGTGAGTTCAGTGTAATTCTGGTTGTTCATTCTGAATAGTGTTATAATAGATATTTCTGTGCAAGGTGAGTTCAGTGTAATTCTGGTTCATTCTGAATAGTGTTATATATTTCTGTGTAAGGTGAGTTCAGTGTAATTCTGATTGTTCATTCTGAATAGTGTTTTAATAGATACTTCTTTGTAAGGTGAGTTCAGTGTAATTCTGGTTCATTCTGAATAGTGTTATATATTTCTGTGTAAGGTGAGTTCAGTGTAATTCTGATTGTTCATTCTGAATAGTGTTTTAATAGATATTTCTGTGTAAGGTGAGTTCAGTGTAAGTCTGGTTCATCTGTACACTGTTTATTTTAATTCCAGTTTTGCTTGGGGCATTTTACCGTATTTTTCCTGGTCTGAATTTAGCATAATCAGATTGCGTTTTGTTGAAATGTGATAATGTTATTGGATAGACAGTTAATGAAATAATTTTAAATGTTTTAAAGCAGTAAATTCATTTATGTTTTTATATGAATGTGTTCATTCATTGATTGAAAATAAAAGATGGCTTAATATGCATCAGTATATTGTTTTTCTTTTGTTTAAATAGATTTCATCAAGCAAGCTTTTGTTTATCTACTGATAAAACTTTTATGCATCCCTGTTAAAAATTCATGCATTACTACACGAAAACCCAAGGCAAATAATGGGACAATATAAGTCACTGTGAATCTGAAATAAGGATACAAAATCAAGGATTTGTTAATTCTGTCACCCTTATGACATGTATAAAA
The DNA here is from genome assembly GCA_028554795.2 of Sinohyriopsis cumingii. Classification (NCBI taxonomy): domain Eukaryota; kingdom Metazoa; phylum Mollusca; class Bivalvia; order Unionida; family Unionidae; genus Sinohyriopsis; species Sinohyriopsis cumingii. Next base: position 11,665,777 of record CM068830.1, read on the forward strand.
TTTCCTCGTTCATAGTGTCTGCCTCGGATGCAGAAGGTCGCGAGTTCAAACCCTGGCCAAGTCACACCAAAGACTTATAAAAATGGTACTAACAGCTGCCTTGCTTGCCACTCAGCAATAAGAGGTTAGTGTTAGGACTAGTCGACCTGGTGTCAGGATAATGTGACTGGGTGGGACATGATGCTACATATCTGCAGCATGATGTCCCAGTGCTAGACGTTGCTGTAAACTGCCACACTGAAGACACCGTAGCGATGTGACTGAATTTTTTTTTAAAACTATGTTGAAAATCCAAATCACACACACACACACATACACTCCTCCGTCATATGTTTGCTTTATGCAGTCACTCAGAATATAAAATTCTGTTCAGAACACATCAGATATGAATTCCTGTTTATATATATCTGATATATACAGACTGTGAGTGTATCAAATTTCAGATTTGGTGGATCGTATATAAATATATATTTCATCCATGGGGGCAGGTGGGTGATTATTGTTATATTTTGTTCCAAGTGGGTGATATTAAAAGTACCTTTCAACCCCCACCCCCACCTCCATCGCCGATTATTTTTGGAAGTGTCCTTATGATCCTTGGCTTCCAGGTATTGCCCATCTTGGCTTAGAGGTAATGCCCATCTTGGCTTCCAGGTATTGCCCATCTTGGCTTCCAGGTATTGCCCATCTTGGCTTCCAAGAATTGCCCATCTTGGCTTAGAGGTATTGCCCATCTTGGCTTCCGGGTATTGCCCATCTTGGCTTCCAAGAATTGCCCATCTTGGCTTAGAGGTAATGCCCATCTTGGCTTCCAGGTATTGCCCATCTTGGCTTCCAGGTATTGCCCATCTTGGCTTCCAAGAATTGCCCATCTTGGCTTAGAGGTAATGCCCATCTTGGCTTCCAGGTATTGCCCATCTTGGCTTCCAGGTATTGCCCATCTTGGCTTCCAGGTATTGCCCATCTTGGCTTCCAAGAATTGCCCATCTTGGCTTAGAGGTATTGCCCATCTTGGCTTCCGGGTATTGCCCATCTTGGCTTCCAAGAATTGCCCATCTTGGCTTAGAGGTAATGCCCATCTTGGCTTCCAGGTATTGCCCATCTTGGCTTCCAGGTATTGCCCATCTTGGCTTCCAAGAATTGCCCATCTTGGCTTAGAGGTAATGCCCATCTTGGCTTCCAGGTATTGCCCATCTTGGCTTCCAGGTATTGCCCATCTTGGCTTAGAGGTATTGCCCATCTTGGCTTCCAAGAATTGCCCATCTTGGCTTAGAGGTATTGCCCATCTTGGCTTCCGGGTATTGCCCATCTTGGCTTCCAGGTATTGCCCACCTTAGCTTCCAGATGTTGCCCATCTTGGCGTCCAGGTATTGCCCATCTTGGCTTCCAGGAATTGCCCATCTTGGCTTAGAGGTATTGCCCATCTTGGCTTCCAGGTATTGCTCAACTTGGCTTCCAGGTATTGCCCATCTTGGCTTCCAGGTATTGCCCATCTTGGCTTCCAAGAATTGCCCATCTTGGCTTAGAGGTAATGCCCATCTTGGCTTCCAGGTATTGCCCATCTTGGCTTCCAGGTATTGCCCATCTTGGCTTCCAGGTATTGCCCATCTTGGCTTCCAAGAATTGCCCATCTTGGCTTAGAGGTATTGCCCATCTTGGCTTCCGGGTATTGCCCATCTTGGCTTCCAAGAATTGCCCATCTTGGCTTAGAGGTAATGCCCATCTTGGCTTCCAGGTATTGCCCATCTTGGCTTCCAGGTATTGCCCATCTTGGCTTCCAAGAATTGCCCATCTTGGCTTAGAGGTAATGCCCATCTTGGCTTCCAGGTATTGCCCATCTTGGCTTCCAGGTATTGCCCATCTTGGCTTCCAGGTATTGCCCATCTTGGCTTCCAAGAATTGCCCATCTTGGCTTAGAGGTATTGCCCATCTTGGCTTCCGGGTATTGCCCATCTTGGCTTCCAGGTATTGCCCACCTTAGCTTCCAGATGTTGCCCATCTTGGCGTCCAGGTATTGCCCATCTTGGCTTCCAGGAATTGCCCATCTTGGCTTAGAGGTATTGCCCATCTTGGCTTCCAGGTATTGCTCAACTTGGCTTCCAGGTATTGCCCATCTTGGCTTCCAGGTATTGCCCATCTTGGCTTCCAGGTATTGCCCATCTTGGCTTCCAAGAATTGCCCATCTTGGCTTAGAGGTAATGCCCATCTTGGCTTCCAGGTATTGCCCATCTTGGCTTCCAGGTATTGCCCATCTTGGCTTCCAGGTATTGCCCATCTTGGCTTCCAAGAATTGCCCATCTTGGCTTAGAGGTATTGCCCATCTTGGCTTCCGGGTATTGCCCATCTTGGCTTCCAAGAATTGCCCATCTTGGCTTAGAGGTAATGCCCATCTTGGCTTCCAGGTATTGCCCATCTTGGCTTCCAGGTATTGCCCATCTTGGCTTCCAAGAATTGCCCATCTTGGCTTAGAGGTAATGCCCATCTTGGCTTCCAGGTATTGCCCATCTTGGCTTCCAGGTATTGCCCATCTTGGCTTCCAGGTATTGCCCATCTTGGCTTCCAAGAATTGCCCATCTTGGCTTAGAGGTATTGCCCATCTTGGCTTCCGGGTATTGCCCATCTTGGCTTCCAGGTATTGCCCACCTTAGCTTCCAGATGTTGCCCATCTTGGCTTAGAGGTATTGCCCATCTTGGCTTCCAGGAATTGCCCATCTTGGCTTAGAGGTATTGCCCATCTTGGCTTCCAGGTATTGCTCAACTTGGCTTCCAGGTATTGCCCATCTTGGCTTCCAGGTATTGCCCATCTTGGCTTCCAGGTATTGCCCATCTTGGCTTGCTGCTGGATGTGGTGTGGAACAGAATCTTGTAGATGCAGCTAGTTTTACAGATTTAAATGGATCACCATGAAATTTATTAAATGTTATAATCCTCTGAAGATATGCATAATGACAAATCATTCAACTCTGCACTTTTCTTTGAGTTGTTGCTCTTTTTGACTTTGAGCCTGATGTAAAAGTAGGACAGAATCTTAATAATGCAGATTGTCATAAATTGCTGTGGATTTTCATGTAACTTTGTAATGTTGTGGTCATCACTTGAAGATGCGTATATCGACAAATTACTCTCCTCCAGCAGTACATGTTAGTGTTATTGCCCTATTTGTCATGCAGCTTAATTCAGTGGTATGACAGAATCTTGTGAATGCAACTTGTCTTGCAGTTTTTATTGATTGCTGTTATATTTGGTAATATTATGTTCATCAAGGTGCAAATGGGGACAAATCGTTGTGCTAATGTAATTTTTACGAGTTATTGCACTCTTTGACCTACAGCTGATGTGGACAAATCATTGTCCTAATCTGATTTTTGTAAGAGTCATTTCCCTCTTTGACTTATAGCTGATCTGAACAAATCGTTGTGCAAATGTGTAAGAGTTATTGCCTTTTTTAAATTTAGAGTTGGATGTAGTATATGACAGAATTTTAGGAATGCAGCTACTCGTTCACTTTCAAGTGAATTACTATGAATCTTTAAAAGCATATTACGGTCATCATCACAATATATGTATGCAACCTAATCATTCTTCTGACACTATTCAGAAGTGCAATGCACTTTTTTAAACTGAAGACTCGTCTCCTTCATGGGGGAAGGGTTGATATGAGCGAGTTGAGGGTAATGTAATATATTGATAAGCACAGTGCTCGTGGTATCTTGGGTTTTATTATTTTATCTGGCTGTAAGGCCAAATGAGCTTATGATTTTGTTATTCGGCCATCATCTGTCATCTCTGATGCACAGTCTGATATTGTCCGTTGGCCGTTATGTGTTGTCTCTCATGCATAGTCTGTGATATGGTCCTTCAGCCATCATGTGACATCTCGTGCATAATGCATCATCATTCACAGTTGCAATTTTCAACGTGTACAAAATAGAATTGATAGATATTGACCAAGTTTGGAAAAAAAACATCCAGTCATGAAGCCCTTAAAATTTGTTCAAATGATCTGAATCACAATTACTGGGAGCAGGAAAACCTTTCAATTGCATTTTCTAAAAACCATTTAACAGAATATGAAACTTTTTAATGGAAAGCATCCTGCCTGACTCTTTTTCATATTGGCTCAATCATCAAATATGGCTGCCATTACTTAAAACAGAAACACGTTGAGACGACTCCTCAAAACTGCTCAACAGATTGTGACCAAATTTGATGAAAAACATTCTGGAATAAAGGCCGTTCATGTATTTTTCAATGATTCAGATCTGCCATCAAATAATAGCAACCATTAATAAAAAGAGAAAACTTTTAAAGGACTTTTTGAAAAAGCAATAGAATTTGACTTAATTTGACAGGAAGCATCCCAGCATGAGGCCCTTTCAAATCTGTTCAATGATGCTGATCCATTGTCAAATATTACCATAGTTACTAACAACAAAAAAACTTTTAAATTACTTCTGAAAAACCGGTCAACAAAATATGACCAAATTTTACATAAAGCATCAATCTGTACACCATTACTAAAAGTAGAAAAACCTGAAATGACTTATCAAAATCTGCTCGACAGAATTTGACCAAATTTGATAGCATGACAGCCTTTTAAATTTCTTAAATGATGCAGATCCACCTTTCCAATACGGTTTCCATTAATAAGGATGTAAAAACCTTTAAAAAATTATTAAAACCTGCTGAACAAACATTTGACAGCAATTATCCTGACGTAGATGACTGTAGATTTTGTTTATATAATGCCAAACCACCATCAAAATATGGCCACCAATACTAAAAATAGGAAAGTTTAACATTCAGTAATTGATCCAGGCTTTCAGATTGTGGAACTTGAACCTGGAATGTTATGGTCACATGTCTTATGCCTTTGCCACTGAGCCAATGCAGCTTTCATGGATGCAGATATCAGTAGTTTACAAAGTATGACATGGATATGGATAGAACTACGAACCCATGCTGACTGCACATATTATCTGCACTTGTAATGCCAATTAAAGTGTATATAATTCAGTGATGGGATTTGGAACAGTTTCTAAGTTATAATTTAGGTCCAATTACCCAGATCCATGGAGAAATCCAGGGGACAATGCTGGTTGTATAAATGATTTGTCATTTGATGCCAATAAAGTGATCCTGTGTATGGCATAGAAAAGAAGATAAATAGTAAACAGTAATAGACAGCATTTTGTTTTACGTTCAAAAGGTGATATATGCAAACTACCCAGATGAGCGATATCATGCGCAATTGGGCCTCTTGTTCTTGTCAACTCACCTGGTCATGAAGCTAAGTTAATTTATGGCAAGGGCTTTTCAAATGACTTAGTACATTTCTGACCTGAGAGTGAAAGACGGACAGAGTCAATAATTCTTTCAAAACCTAAACAAGATCATTCGCACGGTCCACCCAGATCTCTCGGAGAAGACATACTACTCAAAGAATGTTCAAATTAAACAACAACAAAAAAGAACCCAAACAAATGCCTTTATTAGACGTCACTATAAACTGCCACTCTGCAGACATGGTAGCGATATGACTGAAAATTTGTCAAAGCTACGTTAAAAATCCAAACACACACACACACACACACACACACACACACACACACACACACACACAAACACATAGTTTTCTTTTTTGCTGACTTATTCAATTTCTTCATTGGCATGGATTCTTCTTCTGTATCTTCAGATTGTCTTGCCTTGAATTTCCTTGCTGGCATGGATTCTTCTTCTGTATCTGCAGATTGTGTTGCCTTGAATTTCCTTGCTGGCATGGATTCTTCTTCTGTATCTTCAGATTGCCTTGAATTTCCTTGCTGGAATGGATTCTTCTTCTGTATCTTCAGATTGCCTTGAATTTCCTTGCTGGAATGGATTATGTTACTTCTACTGCTTTTGAAATTCCATCCCTTTACTTTTTCCACTTATGCGCTCTTCTAAACTGTCCATTTACACAAATGTAATTTGGGAGCACACTGATGGCGGAAGTCGTGGCATCGAGAGCCTTCGATCCGGGTAGAGTTTTGTGTTTGTCGTGGTCTTTCCCAAGTATCAGCTTTCTTGTTCTGTTCAGATATCAGTATTAGAACAAAGATGAAATCATGTGTCGTTTGCGTTTAACTTGAATCTGTGCGAACTCTCGTAAATGCGTTCTTGCAACTCCAAAGGTAAAGTACGAATACTCTCTTCCAAACCATAAACATATTCTGGATCCGCCAAATGAAGGTAGTGATAGCAATAGACCATCTGGCATGTTCAAGATTGGCTGAATCTTATTATCCGTTCAGATTATCACACCACAACTACAACACTGTGCTTGGCCTCCTCATCCCAAGTATAAAAAACTGCCTTGCCTAAAGATTTTGGACAAGGTCCTTCCAGATATCTTGGTCATTTTCCTTTCAGTTTCTTGAGTCGACTGACAAAATTACAGTAGTCAGGCAAAATCACTTTAAACGCACAGCATGATATGACTTGTGATTTTCGATGAGTCTATGATTTGTGAATCTGTGAATGAGATCCATAGATGGACACAAGGTTCAGTCCATTTAGTCTGCATTTAGTATGTTTTCCTTGATTGTCTCTGTACTGGTAAGCTGTTAATTATAAGTCATCACTAAAAAAAATCAAAATTGCCTCTTGGGGATATTTGTCAGTCCATTATCCTAAACAGTGTGCATATAAAACAGGTGCAGAGAAGAAGAAAGACACCTATAGTCTCCACCTAAAGTGTAATGTTACATCGGGTTTAACTTTACAGATCTCTATGACATTTAACGTGAATTGTAGTGTTAAAAACGTCCATAGGTGTAACATGGCTAGCGTGAAATATAATGAGAAAACCACACATGATAACTAATATGTCATTTGTAGTGATATATACCCAGTATTGGTAACTCCAAAGGGCATATTTTATTGTATGGGTTGGGGTGATTTAAATTATCTCGCTATATATTGAGACATTGTATACAATTGCAGCCAGAACGTTTCTTTTTGTTTATAGTGTTAATCTTTTATAACCCATAAGGGTTTAACGTAGTAAAAAATTATTTGATTCTGAAGAAGCAAGACGCCAGTCACCAATTTAAGTGTTGATGATGTTTACTTTAAATACTTATGTCGTAATTACGAGACACTAAATCGTAATTACAAGATTTTAAGTTGTAGCTAGAGATAATATTAGTTACACGATACGAATTTCACACAAACCCCATAAATCTCGTATACGACCACTAACAAACTATATAACGAATTTACATTACTGAAATTACTTTGCATTTCAATGAAATAATAGCAACAAAAACTATGAGGTTTGTCTATTTAAGACCTTAATGAAGTCACTTAAAAGTATATAATAATAAATTCAATAAAATATTATAGCTTTTTGCTGCACAAAATAACGTCACTCTGCAAAAGGAAACCATGGAGATTCATACAATAATAAATATTTGCATGAAATCTAATGTGCATGTCTGTACATATGATGTCATCATCAAACGAAGAAGGAGATAATTCAAATTAATGTCAGAATTTAAAATGAATGATGCAATCACTTATTTGTGATTTGTGAGGTTCCTCTTTTTACACCCCGTCAATACTGGCATATTACCAAACTTGACTGCAGATGACAATTTTATTTCTTCACACCCAAGGGACATTAAAGTCACAGGAAAGGGCCATGAAAATCTTTTTAGGAGAGTAGATTATCAGCTGATTCGATGTCTTTTTGAACTAGCAGTGCAATATTATGACTTCAGCAGACTCTTTTTGTGCGCCGGTAAAGCATGTTTTGGTCATCCAGGAAGTACAGTTCTAGAAGGTAGTAAATTTTAATGGAGAGCTTGACCCTTTTCAATTTTGTCCTCAGTAGTCACGTGCTGGTGTACCGCAAAGCAAGAAGCTGATTTACATCCGGAAGTTCACATAATCTGAGCCAGTCTTATTCGGTTTTGAGATAAAACTATTGCACCATTCGCACGGATTGGATAGTCTGCGTATATCCACATGCTTCTCTAAAGCTGGATATACCCTTGAAGGAGATTTCTCACGGAGAGGGTGACTATAATACCAAACAAGACCATATTCTGTGAGTAAATCGCATAGACGTTGTCCAAGTCTGTGGCATTGGGGATGGAGCTTAGTGAAGTACTATTCAAATATGGGTACGCTGAACAAAATTTGCTCCCTGAGAAGCTGGTATCACTAGAGGTCTTCAGTTTGTTCAAAGGCCTTCAAAATTTTCTATCACTGTAGTCAGAAAATGTAAAAATATCAGAGGAAAAATAAATGGGTTAAAATTTCCTTATTATTATTTTTTTTTTTAAATTGACAGCCTAACGTAGCGTTAGATTTGTTGAATTGACATGAAATATAGTTCAAGGAAATGTAATTGTTTTCACACGGTGTTAAATTTGACATTTATGCACGTTATGAGATAGAAGAGAAATGAATCATCAATGTCATTTCAAACACGATTTTGAAATTTATTTCTTGTATTCCTGTCAAACAGTATGCAACTTCAATGTAATTTATATATAATTATGTGATCATTTTACGTATTCAGTGTACTCAGTGACAGCATTTATAAACAGAAATGGATACAATTTAAAAATACTATGTAATAACATTAGAGAATTGTGTATTTGAAAAAATCGGAATTAAAAATGATGTTAAGACCTATATGTGGCAGGAATCTTCTCAAATTAAAAAGGATTAACAAAGAAGTCGACAACAGCAGATGTCAGAATTATTTGTCCTTAAAGATGATGAGAATATTGATCCATTACATCATCAAACACTCTCCACCTCAGGTTCTTCGACCTCAGCCTCAGCAGGAGGCATTTTAGTAACCTTATTTTTCGTGTTCTTGTTAGTTCCCTGCGTTTCCATTGGATATTGTTGAAGTATCTCATTCTCATTAGTTTGCACTGTCGTCGTTAAATGATTATTGGTTTGTCGCATATGGTTTACCTGAAAATTGTTTCTGTTGCTTTTGTCTGCATATTGTTTACTGTTTCCTGCAATTGTACTAGTAATTCTGCTGTTATTATCTTTCGGATCCGAAGAATTGTTTGAAACTAATACAGTTACACTGGGCTCGTTATTTACATTTTCAGTGATCTTGTTATTTTGCGAATTGTGTGGCTTCTGATTATCTTGGGAATTATTTTTTTGCACTCCTGTAGACCATTGAGAATATTTCGTGGAAGTGAAAATCTCTCCAATACTCCAAGCTATATTAGATGGACTGCTTATATGTTGATGCAGTCTATTTTCGGTCGGAAGAATCAATTGTGAATTTAACACTCTGTCACTATTGCCGTTTTCTTGCAAGTTGGTAAAATGGTAGATATCCGTTAAAGGAATGGAAACAGATATAACTCTACCCTGTATAACAGTTGTTGAGTTATCATTTATTTTTGGTTCTCTCTGATTGTTTTGGAAAATAGAGGACTTCCTTGTCAAGGGAGTTTCGAAAAAATGGATCGGCGGTGAGCTGGAATTAGATAAATCCATTTCTTGTATTCCTAAGGGTTTAGGGTGTTGAAATAAACCCTATTTGTAGCAGTTGTATTACTATGGAAGCCAGAAGTTTTATGCATACGATCATCAGTAAAATTCTGGAATAGATTTTCTAAATGTGGAGCATACCAATTTGAATTTAACATTTCAGTAGTGACTGAAGGAACTCCGGGTAGTTTTGGAAGAGGTAGGACGGCATTCTGAACTTTTAACAGAGTTTTGTTCGCAATTTCAGAAGGATGCAAAATGTTACTCGCGCCATAAGATTGTTTCATAACTGAATTCTGTAAAATGGATTGCTGCTTTTAATATGGGATGAATGTTCCTAATGCCGACTTAAGCTGGAACATATTTTTATCTCTGATATCATGCAAATTCATGTCTCCAGGATTAAATAAGTTTGTCAGCATCCTGCTTTCATGCATTTTTTTGTCTGGTTCTTCTGTGGAAGTCAATCCTGATGATGGCGAATCAGCTACACCTTGTGTTTTGTTTAGTTTATTCGATATAGTTTCCTTCTGTTGCTCATTAGAAATTAGTATTCCAGTATCATTTACGATAGTACCCAGCTCTTTGAATGGCATATCAAGGAACTTCAGAGAAAAAAAAGTTGATGCGTCACTCTGCAAGAGTTGATTCAGAAGCCTGTTGATTTGTAACTGATTCAGAAGAAGAGCTTCTAACAACGATTTTTTCGGAGTGAGAGTACTTGTCATGGTTAAAAGCAGCGAGACGACCATTAGAACAGAAACTCTGTTCATGTTGAATTGTCCTGGAAAAAAAAATCGGTTTAAAGTATATTACTTTTAAGCATGGCAAATAACAAACGCATCGATAAAAATGTAAATTGGAAACAAGTTAAAGAGTACATGTTCAAGTCCATTTTCTACTATGAAATACTGCATCATACTATATGATAGCATACTACATCATACTGTATCATAGCATACATCATATATATATATAATAGCATACTATATGACAGCATACTGCATCATACTATATATCATACAACATCATACTGGTTGATAGCATACTACATCATACTATTTGATAGCATACTACATTATACTATATGATATCATGCTATACCATACTAGATCATAGCATACATCATACTATATGATATCATAGTACATCATACTATATGATATCATGCTATACCATACTAGATCATAGCATACATCATACTATATGATATCATACTGCATCATACTGTTTGATATCATGTTATATGATAGCATACTACATCATACTCTTTGATAACATACTACATTATACTATATGATAGCATACTACATCATACTATATGATAGCATACTGCATTATACTATATGATATCATACTACATCATACTGTTTGATAGCATACTACATCATACTATATGATAGCATACTACATTATACTATATGATATCATGCTATACCATACTAGATCATAGCATACATTATACTATATGATATCATGCTACATCATACTGTTTGATATCATGTTATATGATAGCATATTACATCATACTGTTTGATAGCATACTACATTATACTTTATGATAGCATACTGCATTATAATATACCATAACATACTAAATCATACTATATGATAGCATGCTACATCATAGACCGCTCCCGTGGCCTAGTGGTTAGAGCGTCAGTCTCGGATGCGGGAGGTTGTGGATTCGATCCCCGGCCGAGTCATACCAAAGACGTATAAAAATGGTACAAACAGCTGCCTCGCTTGGCGCTCAGCATTACGAAGTTAGTGTTAGGACTGGTCTGCCTGGTGTCAGGATAATGTGACTGGGTGGGACATCATGCTTCATGTCTGCGACATGATGCCCCAGTGCTAGGCCCCAGTGCTAGGCATCACTATAAACTGCCACACTGCAGGCATCGTAGCGATATGACTGAAAAATTGTTCATGCTACGTAAAAAAATCCAAATCACACACACACATACTGCATCATATGATATGAAAACATACTGTATCATACTATACCATTGCATACTAGCACCATACTATAATATAGCATACTCAGTCATACTATATGATAACATACTACATCATACTGTATGATAACATACATCATAATCATACTATATGAAAGTATACTACATCATGCTATATGATAGCATACTACATCATACTATATGATAGCATGCTATATCGTACTATATTATAGTATAGTACATCATACTGTATGATAAAATACTACATCATACTATATGATACTATAATGCATCATATTATATGAAAGCTCGCTACATCATACTAGATGAAAACATAGTACATCATAAATGAAAGCAAATTACATCATACTATATGATACCATACTATATGATAACATACCGCATCATACTATATGATAACATATGACATCATACTATATGAAAACATACTGTATCATATATGAAAGCACACTACATCATACTGTATGATGGCACACTACATTATACTGTATGATAGCATACTATATCGTACTATATGATATCATACATCATAACATATGATAGCATACGAGATCATACTATATAATAGCATACGACATAATTCCATATGAAAGCATATTGCATCATACTATATGAAAACATACTACATCATACTATATGAAAGCACACTACATCATATTATATGTAAGCAGACTACGTCATACTATATGATAGCATACTACATCATGCCATATGATAGCGTACTACATCATACTATATGATACCATACTACATCATGCCATATGATAGCATACGACATCGTACTATATGATACCATACTACATCATGCCATATGATAGCATACGACATCGTACTATATGATAGCATACTACATCATACTATATAATATCATACTACATTATACTATATGAAAACACACTACATCATGCTATAAGATAACATACGACATCATACTATATAATAACATACTACATCATGCTATATAATAACATACTACATCATACTATATGATACCATACTACATCATGCCATATGATAGCATACTACATCATACTATATGAGAGCATACGACATCATACTATATAATAACATGCTACATCATACTATATGATAGCACACTACATCATATATGATAGCATACGACATCATACTATATGAAAGCATACTACATCATACTATATGATAGCATGCTACATCATACTATATGATATCATGCTATACCATACTAGATCATAGTATACATCATACTATATGAAAGCATACTACATCATACTATATGATAGCATGCTACATCATACTATATGATATCATGCTATACCATACTAGATCATAGTATACATCATACTATATGATAGCATACTACATCATACTATGATAGCATACTACATCATATATGACAGCATACGACATCATACTATATGAAAGCATACTACATCATACTATATGATAGCATGCTACATCATACTATATGATATCATGCTATACCATACTAGATCATAGTATACATCATACTATATGAAAGTATACTACATCATACTATATGATAGCATACTACATCATACTATATGATAGCATACTACATCATACTATATGATAGCATACTACATTATATATGACAGCATACGACATCATACTATATGAAAGTATACTACATCATACTATATGATAGCATACTACATCATACTATATGATAGCATACTACATCATATATGACAGCATACGACATCATACTATATGAAAGTATACTACATCATACTATATGATAGCATACTACATCATACTATATGATAGCATACTACATCATACTATATGATAGCATACTACATCATACTATATGATAGCATACTACATCATATATGATAGCATACTGCATCATATATGATAGCATACTACATCATATATGATAGCAAACTACATCATACTATATGATAGCATACGACATCATACTATATGATATCATACTACATCATACTATATGAAAGCATACTACATCATACTATATGATAGCATACTACATCATACTATATTATAGCATGCTACATCATACTATATAAAACATACTGCATACTGCTACATGACTGTAAGAGAGTACATTACATTATAATATGAGTCCGTATACTACTTTTTATTATGAGATAGTTTACTACTTCATGGTATCAATAAAATAGTATAATACTTTATCATGAAAGGGAAACAACAAAAATAATGGAAATTACTTAAAGTTTGTATAGTACATACAAAATATATGAAAGTTGTTACAGTGATTCATTTTAGAATGGATATGGTTACCAGCATCGATACGGTTACTTATATGATCGATACGGCTTCAATAATGTTACTTCTTTGCAGGGCCGACAAGAAGTGTGTGTGTGTGGGGGGGGGCAACCGGGGATATATCCTCAGGACTCGGGCCCGTAAGGGGGTCCAGGCCTAAGAATACTTTTTAGTTTTATAAAAGAAAACGTTTGTTTAAACAGGAACTAGGGAGAGGCCCGGGTATTTCTTGCCCAAGGGCCTGTGATCGCTCTCAACGGCCCTGCTTCTTTGATAGATTGTGAAAACATGAGCACAAACCAGTATGTAACCAAACAACACTACAATACATAGTATGGGAAAACTGAACAGAATTTTAGAAATCATCACAGGTTGTAATTTTTCTAGATCATTGAATCTGAGCACATCTAGGACAAATGACAATGAATGAAGTTTCGTTTATTCTAAATTAAACTATTAATCTCTAAAAAGGAAAATGATGTCGTATGAAGCATCAATTAGTCCAGTGAATTAGACTTAATTGGAATGATATACAATTAACGAACAAAAGTTAACGTTCAAAGTTTTATGTTCAATTTTAGAAATATTGTCTGAAGAAGTATGGCAAAGCAATTCGAAACCTGCACACTAATTGTTATGAGATTGATTTTAAAATGTTTTTAACTTATACATGATTCTAATTTGGATACCGTATTTACGTATGTAAATAAGAAGTAATGACTGACTGACTGACTGACTGACTGACTTTATTTCCTCTTTAAAAAGAGATTACATCAGAATAAACAAATTCATGATAATACAAGATCATAAAATAAAACAGAAAATTGACAAAAAATACAATAGTAATACTGTGTCAGCTACCGTATTGACAATGCGAAATATCTCACTGCCTGCAATTATGCAAATCTGCAGTCATTTGGCGGAGCAAGGCACTAATCTTTTAACAGTTGCTTGATGATGATAATATTTCGAAAAGTTAATACGTCTATAGTGTTATGTGCTTAACATTAAGTTCGAGATAGTAACGAAAATGAAATGAAAAACTTTTAACAGTGTAATTCTATATGTAGTTTTTTTTCTTCATATGACGCATGTATTTATGCATATATATACTTGTTTGCGCGTATGCGTGCGTGCATGCATTTATCTATAACTGACTGTCTAAATGACTTAGTTACCTCTACAACAAAGATTATATCAGGTTGCTAAGATACATATTATACATATCATAGGATTATGAGACACATCATAGACGAGAACGCAAGCATGATATATACATCGTCAACTAATGTGTTTACAAAATGAGATATATAAATACAGAAAACCATATAGAAATCTCTTGGAAATAAACATAAACAAATACATAAACAAATACATAAACACACACACAAACAGCTGTCATACAACAAAATTTGCGGATTTGACAAGAAGACTTTGGCCTTTAATTGTTTATATTTAATGTTAATTTACTACTTACTTTTAATATCATGTTAGGGCATGTTAGTTGATAGCAGGGCACACATTTTATTGTAGAATGAAGTTATGCTGTTTGCGGTCACCAACATGAGCGTATCTGATACGTCATCGTCAATAGACGACATGCAGTCAACCCTGCTTCCAAGAAGTGTCTCCAACAATATATCGTCTTCTTGATTGAATAAGTTAACCCCGTCTCTCACTTCTAAAGAGTCAATCACTCTCTCAAAGAAAACGTTTCGTTCCTCAAGCAGCATTTCGCAACCTAAAATAAGATGTTTCGCTCTGTCGTCAGTCTCTTTTCCACAGAGTTTGCATACCATAACTTTACCAACAGGCATGATATATAGTTTCATTACTTCAGAGAGAGGCCATAACATGGATGGAAATTTACGCCCTAGAAACCATATATTACTTGGTTTTAAGTCCAAATGAATGTTTCTGAAGTGAATTAAATCATCCCTTAGTTCCATATTTGCTCTCCAGGTAGTTTCTTCATGGTTTTGGATAATATCAATAATATGTCGATTCCAGATGAGTTTTTCTTCAGTTTGTACTCTTTCTGCATAGTCTAAAAGAACACTTCCCATACCATATTTCTTAGTTATTTTGTCAATATCAGGTATAAATCCCGTCTGTTTTAGCGGGTTGTTCAGATACTGACATAGGCGCATAATGAAAATCTTTTTCCAGATAAAAGTCCAATCGCCCTTACACAATCGGTTGAAAAAGAGCAATTTCATCCTATCTATGTATGCTTCCATTGACCAGAGTCCTAAGGTACTACTCGTTGCCTCCGTAGGTGAATATTTATCGAAAGCTTGCATACGTCGCGCTGCATATCTCTGGCATAACTCAAGTTCTTCTATATTTGAGTTTGTGATACCTGACCATAGTTCACATCCATATAGGACCGAGGGTAGAATAATTCTTTTCCAAATCTTCAGACTTGTTAGAGGGTTCATTCCTCCATCTCTGATACCAATAAAATATAAAGAGTTTAACAAGTGTTTGCCTTTATCACATGCTTCCTTTATCGCGTCGTTTGGTTTTAAGTTGTATTTTAGAGGTATGCCGGCATACTTCTTACTTTTGACTGCCGGAATTGGAGATTTGTCGAGCATAAAAGAAGGTATACCAGTCGTTCTTTTGTTAGTAAACAAGATGGTGCAACTTTTATCTGCATTATATCTTAATCTCCACCTTTTCGCATAGTCGGAAATTGTATCAAGCAGCTGTTGCATTGAATGATGCGAGTTAGACATTACAGTTGTGTCATCTGCTAATAAGACACAAGGCAGGTGGAGATCAACAAGATTTAGACCTCGCAAAGTGTGATCTAGTTCCGTGATCAAATCATCTATCATTACAAGAAAGAACCAGGCAGACAAGATAAGGCCCTGTCCTACACCCTGTCTAATATCGAAGCGTTTGGACAGCTTGCCCGCATATAAAACAGAGCTTGTTACTCTCTCAAACGAATCTTTCATGATGCGCCAGGTCTTCCCTTTGATGCCAAGTCTGTACAACTTGTAGAATAACCCGTTATGCCAAACTGTGTTGAAGGCTTTAGCATTATCAAGAAATGTAGCATAGACAGGAGTATTTTTATCCAAATAGTAGCATATAGATTCTTTGATACAGAACGCTGCAGTGATACTACCGCAAATATTTCTAAAACCCTGTTGCAACGAATTTGGAAAAGAAATCTGCTTAGAAAATATAAGTAGTCTACTATATATAATTTGTTCTAGAACTTTCTGAAGCACTGGAATTATAGTTATATCGCGGTAATTATTCATATCTAATTTGTTCTTTCCCCCTCCTTTGAATACTGGTATAACCAAACCTTGTTTAAAGTGGCACGGGTACTTCTCGGCCTCGTACACTTTTGTGAATATAATTTCAAGTAATTGTACACTGCTTGGAGGGTCCGCAAACAGTAAATGCTCAGCAACAATACCGTCGTGGCCACATGCCTTATCTTTATTGAGAGAGCTAATTGCACTACTGATTTCGTCTCTAGTGGGGATTTTATCAACAAGTTCATCAAAGTGTGAATAGGTTTCTTTAGTTTGTTTTCTGACCTCATCTAAGACCATCTGGTAATGATTTTCATCGTACAGATAAGTATTGTCAGGCAGTGATAAACTGGAGAAATGATTTGCCCATAACTCTCTAACAGAGTCGTGATCGCGTTCAATTTTTCCGTTTGATTCGATTTCGTGAATGTAATCGCGTTTATTTCTTTTATTCCGTATAAACTTATAGAAAGTAGAAATATCGAGCTCTGCAGCCTTTTCAAGCTCACTAAATTGTTCTCTATCATATATTTCTTTAGCTTTCAATAATTCTTTTGCAAACAATTTCTTCGCTTTCTTATAGTTCGCATATGATATATATTCCCAGCCTCTTGGCCTACCATTAGAAATCCATACCCTGCGTTTCAGCCGCATTTCCGTGTGAAACTTTTTTACGTTTAATAGTTTCCAATAGGGGTTAGCGTATGGGCAAAACCTCTTTATGGGGAGAAACCTAGAAGCTGCTTCATGTAAAATCTTTACTGTGTCTTGAATAATAATTTCAATATCGACATTCGTCGCTAGTTCTGCTTTATGCATTTGCGCTAACAATTCATTGCGTGTTGCTTCCTTATATCTATTTATTTGTTCTGCTGAGGCTTTCTTCCAGTTTATGGAATGAATGATATGCTCGTCAGCCATTGTTGCCTTATGTACTAAAGGTGTGACCAACTCTATTTTTACAGGAAGATGATCTGAAATGTTCAAAGGATGATCATCTATTATTTCTGCCTTAACCACTAAATCGAATTTACTTTTTTGCAATAGTATATGGTCTATCAAAGATTTTGATTTGCCATCGGTTGAGAAAAAAGTAAAATCTGGTCCTTCACAAATTGATTGACTATTAACAGATATTAAATGTCTATCGCTCAGAAACTTTTCCAGAATAGTGCCTCTAGCGTTTGATGTTAAACAATTTGCTTTGGAGCTAAACAGTGAACTTAGCTGACCATTGAAGTCTCCGGCAAGTACGGGAATGCCTTCTTTGCAGAAAATATCAAACTGATCCTTTAGTTCTTCTATTGTTTTGGAGTAACTTGCAATAGGAAAATTAGTTGATGGCAAAAGTGCCCCGAATATAAAATATTTCAGTCTATCATTACATTTTACCTCTATCCCTAAAACTCTGTCACTGCTAGCGCTCGACAAGGGATTAACGCGGAGTGATTTCCTATAAAGGATTGCTATTCCCCCGAACCCCGTATGCCTTAGCCTTTCTTCGAAATTTACTGCTAGTCTTTTGTCAGAGCGTGCGAATGATTTAAAATCTGGATGTATATTATCTAGGAAATTGAGCTGCTCCGGGAGAAGCCAATGCTCAGTAAGTACAGCAACATCTACCTCATTTAGCAAAGAATACAAGTAAGGTGACCCGTACATGACTCCTTTTACGTTCCACGTCAACAAACGAAATGTATGACTAGACATTAGTTGACTTAACGAAAAATAGATTTTCAACACAAGTATTGCAAAGACTATATAGCAATTTACCATAATATATGTATTTTACTTACTACTCCTTTATTTATTTACGCCAGTACTGCTGGGTGTCCTTATCACTATAATCCTCATACCATTCTCTTGCCCATACAAAATTTGGCCAAAAACCTTCCTCTAAAACTTTCTCAAAGTCTAACTTATCTACCGTGATTAAAACAGTAAAAGTGTCCTTTCCTCCTTTTACTCGCCAATGCTTTAATATTTGAGAGTCAATTACTTCTACCCCTTTAATTTTAGCGTGTTTTTTAATACAGGTTCTTATCTCCTCTCTTGTTCTATCAACTGGTATTCTTGACATTAGAACTCGACGTTCATAAGAGTCCCTCATTCGTTTATGTGGTCTGTAGTTTCTGTTGGTTGTGATAACTTCAATCGGTTTGTTTACTTTATCAGTGTCCTTCAATGAGGTGCCCGGATTGTTTGCTAGTGGTGACCTTCTCTCCCTATCGTTGTTCCTTGTGTGTACTCGTGCCGAGTATTTCTGATCTTGGTGATAATCACGTACACCGTTATCTTTAACTAATGTAGGTTCTTCGTTGGAGGTATTGAGTATGGTGGACAGTGTCAACGTCACTCCTTCCCTTGAGTCAGTTGACTTGGCCGTATATTCAGTTTGATCCGATAAATGCTTCCGCCGTTTAATATAATCAGAGTCCAGAGCATTTATCGCTTTAGCCCTCTTTTCCGTTTGTGTTTCATTTGAATGATTGCCCATACGCACTATATCAGCTAGTAATGTCTGAGTTTCTGCCTCACATTTTGAAGTTACATTTTCTTTAGCCTTGTTATATACTTTATCACCGAGCAATTGGTGTAGAAACAGCTGGTGAGCATTTATAGTTTCCAGTTGGTTATTCTTCTCCCTGAGTGAGATTCTCAAGGCCAGGTTGTCTTGTGTTAGCTTCTTCTCTTCCTCTTTGCATCTTCCTAATTCTGATTGTAACCTAGTCGAGTTAACATCTCTACTGAGCAGTTCTTTACGTATCTTGTCAAACTCAGTTTTCAATTCATTTCTAATGTCATCTTTCATTTGTTGAATACTGCTTTGTATAAAATGTTTTAGGTCTATTATCTTGTATAAATTCTCTGTTGTTATTGAACTGTCATTTGTATCATTTGATAGTGAAGATACTGAATTGTGATCTGATAACGTTATCACCTGTTCTGGTTTTGGTTCAAATCGCTGAGACTGTTTGTTAGATCCTTTTCTTTTAGATGCTTGACTCACGCATGTACTGTTATCAATCGTGCCCGTGCTCGGCTTCTGTCTCGACGCAAGGCTTTTCACTTCAGATAAGTTGTTATCTCCTGTTAAGAAATGGTATAGAATAAATATATCCTCAGCTAATCTCTCCTCTAGTGGAGCACTATCACATCTTACTGTTCTCTCAACTATACGAGTCACAGGGTAATTGACATTTTCCAATTTAGCCAGGTCGTGAAGTGATAGTCTTATATCTTTTAAACTCTGTACATCCAATTCCAAACACATCTTCTTTTTAAATTCATCTCTGTCCAGAGTTCCAAATTTCGAATCAATTTGAAGGTATATATTTTTTTCGGTCTGGGTTGCTATTAAGTCTTCTTCTAAACCGGACCTTTCATCACCACTGTAACGCTCATCTATTTCTAGGTTGTCATTCATGTTCAACGGTTTATAGTGATGTCCGTATACAATTGATAAATAGGTTAATACCTGTTATATATCGCTCGCACTTGCACTAACGAATGTGAGCCCTCTTCTGCTAGGACAGATATGTAACAGTTGTATGTTCTGTTACCTCTCGTGCATCACTTAACTGAAATTGTTCTCATTGTTCGAATGATGAATGATATTTGGTCTAACTCAGAACTTAGCTCAGAATTAACACATGGTAACGGTACCAAAGCTAACGCATCCGCTACCATAATATTTTGAATTCGTACATATGTGATTTGCTCACTATCTACTCACTATCTACTCACTAAAGGGGGCCCCGAGTGGCCGAGTGGTCTAAAGCGCTCTCCGTTACGGATCACTGCCATCTCACCTCTGTCTGCGTTGGTTCGAGTCCAGGATTCTGCAAATGTGGATATGTGAGAAAGCATGCCAGTAGCTTCTCGTGGGTCGGTGGTTCTTCCCGGGGTTTTCCCGGGTTCTTCCTCCACCATTAATACTGGCCGCCATGCATAGCCTATCGTGTGCTGAAAAATGGCGTTAAACCCCACGACAACAACAACAACTCACTAAAAAACTAAATATATAACACATATAAGGAAATAACTACTGGCACTAGGACTGAGTACACATTTACACTGGAATGAGTTAACGTGAACAACAGTTCACAAAAGCATCTCACAAAATACATAAAGTATTTAACAACGAAACTTAATGTATTTGACATACCCACACATCATGTTTCCAACATCATGATCCGAATGCCCCAATGTGAATTTAGATCTTATCTAGAATCTGACTGTAGATGGCAAATCTCTGACATGTATATGGCATATCGTCATATATAGTATTAAATCAGAATCTGTACGAATCACAGATCGTGTACGAATTTCAACTCCTTTTTTCGCAATAACAGTCACACACAACATTAAAGAGCACTAAGTGTATATATATACATCTATCAGGATATCTCTGCCATTTATAACATCATATATTACACATGAAAACTAGAATACTATGCTCAGCTTTTCATCCCTTTGCACATTGTTGACGACCAAGACAAATATGCATTCTATTTTTTTTTTACACGTTTCATGATTAAATGGAGTGTCACACTCACCCACTGTGTCCATTGATCCAAGAAGATCTTTCAGAATAATCCAAGAAATTGAAATCCACAAAATATAAAATATAAAATATAAATTTAGTCCAGAATATAAATATTATTCACATATAATTCACATCAGTTATGCACAGCAAAGTTAAACAAAACTGTGTGCAAGTTAATCAAAATGCACTGATCACGGAATCGAGTACTTGAGTCACAAAATCATGAGAATGCGATTATTTATTAAAATAAATATTATTTATGCCACAGTAGCAACAAGCGGAATTTATGTATCTTCACAACATGTCTCCAACAACACATGTCTCTCAACATATTTCCAACACCACATAAGATTCACCAGAAAATACACGACACAATTTCATAGCCTGATACATGAAAATGGCGCGAAAAGAAGTATGAAAGGAAAATTGAATTTCATCGAATTTCCTTGGAGCTTAGTTTATATAAAACTATTATACACATTATACACATGCCATTCTGTTGTCAAAGTGTTCACACAGCAGAATTTCAACACTGGATGAAAAGCACTTCTCTTTTATCTTACGGCGTCCATAATTCACCAGAGCTTGAATACACTACGTCCACCTTGTCCGCCATCTTACAACGTATACTATATGATATCATGCTATACCATACTAGATCATAGCATACATTATACTATATGATATCATGCTATACCATACTAGATCATAGCATACATCATACTATATGATATCATACTACATCATACTATATGATATCATGCTATACCATACTAGATCATAGCATACATCATACTATATGATATCATACTACATCATACTGTTTGATATCATGTTATATGATAGCATACTACATCATACTCTTTGATAACATACTACATTATACTATATGATATCATACTACATCATACTATATGATAGCATACTACATTATACTATATGATATCATGCTATACCATACTAGATCATAGCATACATTATACTATATGATATCATACTACATCATACTGTTTGATATCATGTTATATGATAGCATATTACATCATACTGTTTGATAGCATACTACATTATACTTTATGATAGCATACTGCATTATAATATACCATAACATACTAAATCATACTATATGATAGCATGCTACATCATAGACCGCTCCCGTGGCCTAGTGGTGGAGCGTCAGTCTCGGATGCGGGAGGTTGTGGATTCGATCCCCGGCCGAGTCATACCAAAGACGTACAAAAATGGTACAAATAGCTGCCTCGCTTGGCGCTTAGCATTACGAAGTTAGTGTTAGGACTGGTCTGCCTGGTGTCAGGATAATGTGACTGGGTGGGACATCATGCTTCATGTCTGCGACATGATGCCCCAGTGCTAGGCCCCAGTGCTAGGCATCACTATAAACTGCCACACTGCAGGCATCGTAGCGATATGACTGAAAAATTGTTCATGCTACGTAAAAAAATCCAAATCACACACACACATACTGCATCATATGATATGAAAACATACTGTATCATACTATACCATTGCATACTAGCACCATACTATAATATAGCATACTCAGTCATACTATATGATAACATACTACATCATACTGTATGATAACATACATCATAATCATACTATATGAAAGTATACTACATCATGCTATATGATAGCATACTACATCATACTATATGATAGCATGCTATATCGTACTATATTATAGTATAGTACATCATACTGTATGATAAAATACTACATCATACTATATGATACTATAATGCATCATATTATATGAAAGCTCGCTACATCATACTAGATGAAAACATAGTACATCATAAATGAAAGCAAATTACATCATACTATATGATACCATACTATATGATAACATACCGCATCATACTATATGATAACATATGACATCATACTATATGAAAACATACTGTATCATATATGAAAGCACACTACATCATACTGTATGATGGCACACTACATTATACTGTATGATAGCATACTATATCGCACTATATGATATCATACATCATAACATATGATAGCATACGAGATCATACTATATAATAGCATACGACATAATTCCATATGAAAGCATATTGCATCATACTATATGAAAACATGCTACATCATACTATATGAAAGCACACTACATCATATTATATGTAAGCAGACTACGTCATACTATATGATAGCATACTACATCATGCCATATGATAGCGTACTACATCATACTATATGATACCATACTACATCATGCCATATGATAGCGTACTACATCATACTATATGATAGCATTCGACATCGTACTATATGATAGCATACTACATCATACTATATAATATCATACTACATTATACTATATGAAAACACACTACATCATGCTATAAGATAACATACGACATCATACTATATAATAACACACTACATCATGCTATATAATAACATACTACATCATACTATATGATAACATACTACATCATACTATATGATAGCATACTACATCATATATGATAGCATACGACATCATACTATATGATAGCATACTGCATCATATATGATAGCATACGACATCATACTATATGAAAGCATACTACATCATACTATATGATAGCATACTACATCATACTATATGATAGCATACTACATCATATATGATAGCATACGACATCATACTATATGATAGCATACTATATCATACTATATGATAGCATACTACATCATATATGATAGCATACGACATCATACTATATGATAGCATACTACATCATACTATATGATAGCATACTACATCATACTATATGATAGCATACTACATCATATATGATAGCATACGACATCATACTATATGATAGCATACAACATCATACTATATGATAGCATACTGCATCATACTATATGATATCATACTACATCATACTATATGATTTCATACTACATGATACAATATGATAGCATACTACATCATATATGATAGCATACTGCATCATATATGATAGCATACTACATCATATATGATAGCATACGACATCATACTATATGATAGCATACAACATCATACTATATGATAGCATACTGCATCATACTATATGATATCATACTACATCATACTATATGATTTCATGCTACATCATACAATATGATAGCATACTACATCATATATGATAGCATACTGCATCATATATGATAGCATACTACATCATATATGATAGCATACGACATCATCATATATGATAGCATACTACATCATATATGATAGCATACTACATCATACTATATGATAGCATACTACATCATACTATATGATAGCATACTGCATCATATATGATAGCATACGACATCATACTATATGATAGCATACAACATCATACTATATGATAGCATACTACATCATATATGATAGCATACGACATCATACTATATGATAGCATACTACATCATATATGATAGCATACAAAATCATACTATATGATAGCATACTACATCATACTATATGATAGCATACTGCATCATATATGATAGCATACGACATCATACTATATGATATCATACTACATCATATATGATAGCATACGACATCATACTATATGATAGCATACTGCATCATATATGATAGCATACGACATCATACTATATGATAGCATACTACATCATACTATATGATAGCATACGACATCATACTATATGATAGCATACGACATCATACTATATGATAGCATACTACATCATACTATATGATAGCATACGACATCATACTATATGATATCATACTACATCATACTATATGATAGCATACTACATCATACTATATGATAGCATACTACATCATATATGATAGCATACGACATCATACTATATGATAGCATACTACATCATATATGATAGCATACGACATCATACTATATGATAGCATACTGCATCATATATGATAGCATACGACATCATACTATATGATAGCATACTACATCATACTATATGATAGCATACGACATCATACTATATGATAGCATACGACATCATACTATATGATAGCATACTACATCATACTATATGATAGCATACGACATCATACTATATGATATCATACTACATCATACTATATGATAGCATACTACATCATACTATATGATAGCATACTACATCATATATGATAGCATACGACATCATACTATATGAAAGCATACGACATCATACTATATGATAGCATACTACATCATACTATATGATAGCATACTACATCATATATGAAAGCATACGACATCATACTATATGATAGCATACTACATCATATATGATAGCATACGACATCATACTATATGATAGCATACTACATCATACTATATGATAGCATACTAAATCATACTATATGATAGCATACTGCATCATATATGATAGCATTCGACATCATACTATATGATATCATACTACATCATACTATATGATAGCATACCACATCATACTGCATACTGCTACATGACTATAAGAGAGTACATTACATTATAATATGAGTCCGTATACTACTTTTTATTATGAGATAGTTTACTACTTCATGGTATCAATAAAATAGTATAATACTTTATCATAAAAGGGAAACAACAAAAATAATGGAAATTACTTAAAGTTTGTATAGTACATACAAAATATATGAAAGTTGTTACAGTGATTCATTTTAGAATGGATATGGTTACCAGCATCGATACGGTTACTTATATGATCGATACGGCTTCAATAATGTTACTTCTTTGCAGGGCCGACAAGAAGTGTGTGTGTGTGTGTGTGGGGGCAACCGGGGATATATCCTCAGGACTCGGGCCCGTAAGGGGGTCCAGGCCTAAGAATACTTTTTAGTTTTATAAAAGAAAACGTTTGTTTAAACAGGAACTAGGGAGAGGCCCGGGTATTTCTTGCCCAAGGGCCTGTGATCGCTCTCAACGGCCCTGCTTCTTTGATAGATTGTGAAAACATGAGCACAAACCAGTATGTAACCAAACAACACTACAATACATAGTATGGGAAAACTGAACAGAATTTTAGAAATCATCACAGGTTGTAATTTTTCTAGATCATTGAATCTGAGCACATCTAGGACAAATGACAATGAATGAAGTTTCGTTTATTCTAAATTAAACTATTAATCTCTAAAAAGGAAAATGATGTCGTATGAAGCATCAATTAGTCCAGTGAATTAGACTTAATTGGAATGATATACAATTAACGAACAAAAGTTAACGTTCAAAGTTTTATGTTCAATTTTAGAAATATTGTCTGAAGAAGTATGGCAAAGCAATTCGAAACCTGCACACTAATTGTTATGAGATTGATTTTAAAATGTTTTTAACTTATACATGATTCTAATTTGGATACCGTATTTACGTATGTAAATAAGAAATAATGTATGTATGTATGTATGTATGTATGTATGTATGTATGTAGGTACGTACGTACGTACGTACGTATGTATGTATGTATGCATGCATGCATGCATGCATGCATGTATGTATGTATGTATGTATGTATGTATGTATGTATGTATGTATGTATGTATGTATGTATGTTTGTTTGTTTGTATGTTTGTATGTGTGTGTGAGTGCATGTGCGTGCGTATATTTGTGTTGTAGCTACACAATAGGTAAATGCTACGTAGTTATTATGTGTTTCCTTTAACATTCAAAGACTGTTTAAAAGATAATGTTCACATGAGATCGTTAGATTGTAATGTTCCGAACTTTTATTACTCTGTTCTCTTTTCTTAATTAATTTAATCTGGTATACGTACCCAACGACAGAATTAATTTAATCTGATATACGTACCAAGTGATATAATTGATTTAATCTTGCATAAGTACCCACTGACGGAATTAACTTAATCTGGTATATTTACCAACTGACAGCATTAATTTAATATGGTATACATATCCGCTGACATAATTAATTTAATCTGGTATAAGTATATACAGATATAATTAATTTAATCTGGTATATGTACCCACTGACATAGTTACCTTTAACCTGATTTAGTGTCATGTATGTTTAATTTGTATTGCTGTTATTTTTCACCACGATTATATGGTACATATAATTGTATTTTGGACTTCATCTTGTCCAAAGTCAAGTTAATTGTGTACCTAGCTACAGCCCGTCATTTTGCAAACAAATGACACATAGTTAATATATCCCTAAAGGTATGGGTTAAATATTAAGACGATTATCAATAAAGATAAACAAGTTTATTTGGGTCTGAGTCAAGGACATTGATATTCAGTATGGATAAACCAGGTCTGCCTGATGTTGAATACATTCACTAATATGATATTAGTTACAGATCTTTCCTATTTACAACTTAGATTGTTCTAGAAATTAACTTTTGTTCTACATACTGGTTCTTCCTTTGTGTCTTAGTTTTTTTTTTTAATAATCTTGTTTACTTGAAAAATTATTCATTCTTGCTTTAACAGGTTTAGGCGGAGTTAGTCTTTGTGTTGTGTTCATTATTTGATTTGAGTGAAATTATTTATTCGTATTATTATTTACTGGAAATGCAAAAAGTGCTCTAATTTGGAATTATAGTGAATTCAGACAACGACATCTTGGATTATAGTATTGTGATTGATGGGAAGACTGTTACTGCATCATCACACTTGAGGCTACTGATACATTAGTACATTCAAGACCACATGAACATTTACGCATTGAGTGCTGGTTCTTATTTTGAACACCAGTGGAATTTAATTAAAACTTTATTCATTAGGACTGGCGATATAACTTTTTGGACTATTTGGGATTTAATTCGCAATACCGTAAGTTCTTTCTAAATTTTCAGTTTGTGTTCTAGGCAAATGCATTTTTTAAAATTTTTTACCAAACTTGTTGGTTTTCGCTCTTTTCTATTGCATAGTTTAAGTCCATAGAGTCGTAATAATACGTACCTAATATATGTGCTTGATTCAGAAGGATATTCTCCCAAAACTCTTGAATCTTGACAAATGCCGTTTGTGCTATCACTGAACAAGATTACTTTACATTATGGAGTCCGTTAATTTAGCGTCCAGTTAAAGTAATATGTTTCGTACTGGTGCTGCGTGCAGATGCTTGCATATTTACTTCATCAAAGATTCATCTGCTCTGGTTATATAAGTGCAGAAAATGTCTACAAATAAAAATCATAAAGGGAAATTAAAGATATGAATATTTTTTTTTTCTTTATCAAATGTGATTGAATCAGCGTTGCATAAGGTTTAACTGTTGTTAAACGTGACTCATTCATAATTTTTGCAACTATCATATTAGTTGGATGAATGTTTCATGACAACTCAACAACTCGAGTCACGACTTAAATACAACCATTATAAGTAGAACGATGTAGATTTGATGCCCTTTTAAAATCTACATTTTTTGCCTAAGAGTGTAAGATCGGTGGAATACACGAATGTTGCTGATAAAGATGCAAACAGTTCAACTTCAGATTGAAAAGCTAATCCCCAATACTTCACACGTATAACCTAAGTTGATGCTAATTTCCATAATAACAATTATTGCCTAACATTAGTATACTACAGTATAACCTAAGTTTATGCTAATTTCCATAATAACAATTATTGCCTAACGTTATACTAATCTATACTTTTTAGTTATTGCCTAAGATTATACGAGCCCCATACTTGATATATATTGCCTGAAGTTATGCCAGTCTTCATACTTGTACTTATTGCCTAATATTATGATAATTTCCATACTTCGAATGTATAGCCTAAGTTTGTATTAATCCCCTCGCTTTACACTAATTGACTAAGAGTACAATAATCCTCATACTTTACACTTATTGCCTAAGATTATGCAAATCCGCATACCTTACACTTATTGCGTAAGATTACACTAATCCTCATAATTTATATTTATTGCTAAGTTTAAACAGAATCATTGTGTTCATGTAACACCCACCACCACCGCCGCCAATCCTATGTCATATGTCTGTGGGTAGTAATCCGAATTCTATCACATATGCTATCTATACCTTTCCACTCTCATTGTGTATCTAAAATTTTGTAGAGTATCTGAAAATATTTGCAAATGCCATCGTATTTAACATTTGAGTACATTTGACATTTGTACCCCAAGTACGAGAAAAAAGAGCAACGTTTTCACAGGATTATCACATTGAAAAATTAGCCCGCTACTTTATCGGCTATCTGGTCAGTGATTTAGGGTGAAATCGAGTAATAGGCAGCTTGACGTGTTTGCAGTCTTTATATAATGAACAACACGAATGTATGGCTTTGAATTATTCCTGTACTAAGGAATGATGTGTGATATTAGCTATACGTTACTATTTTTAGTTTCCAGCAATTTATGGGTTTTTAAATTAAAAAAATACTATTGATTCGTGGTTTATAATATACTTTTTATCAAAGTTAGGTAAAGGTATACATATGTTTATGATACAAGTCTTTATTTCACTTGCTTCACCATCTGACCAACTCTTCTACACACAAAACTGAGACAGTGTCTTTTTTATTGTCACAAATATGCTTACTGTAATATCAAAGAATGCAAGTTACTTATCTGCATCAGGTTACAAAATCCAAGTTAACAGTTTAAGACTTACCATTTTTGGATGTTCAAATTATGAAAAGTTTGTTTTCCTATTCGACAAAGAGATTATGCCCACTCATAATTGTCCGACTGAAAAGAAATACATTGTTTTAAAGTGACAACTTTGGTGCATGGTGCATTTTCGCCTATCACATCATCTAAATGCAATTGATATGTTTGCCCTGTTCTTGCATCTCAGACTGAAATACAAACAAGGAATTATGTTTCATCTTTTCTCTAGTTCTTCTTATCACGAAATTTTGCCCTTTTTTAAAAAGAAATAATGT
Organism: Sinohyriopsis cumingii; assembly: GCA_028554795.2. Lineage (NCBI taxonomy): Eukaryota > Metazoa > Mollusca > Bivalvia > Unionida > Unionidae > Sinohyriopsis > Sinohyriopsis cumingii. The sequence goes on from CM068830.1 coordinate 11,696,222, forward strand.
TTTTTTTTGTTTTACATGTCGCCTGCTTAGAATTATACCACAAAATGTCATTTGTATGTAAACTTTACACAGTGATTTATAAATTCACAAATATAGACATCCTATAATTTAACTTTACTACACAATGATTTATATATTCACACATATAGACATCTCATAATTAAACTTTACGAGGTAAATGTTTACTTAATCAAAATTATTGGGAGAAAAAAAAAAGCTAAAGAGTTGATTGGTACTATCGAGTAAACACATGAAGGCAAAGTTATTGTTTTGTGTGTGTGTGTTCTCGGGTGGGGGATTCACTCGATGACATATTCAGTACACTAGTTATAGGTTTTATACCTTTTTACATTTGAGTTAGGGGAAATCACTCCATTGCATCAACAGTATATAGATTTATACCTTCTTACATTTGAATTAGGGGAAATCACTCCATTACATCAACAGTATATAGATTTATACCATTTTACGTTTGAGTGAGGGAAAATCACTCCATTACATCAACAGTATATAGATTTATACCTCTTTACGTTTGAGTTAGGGGAAATCATTCCATTGCATCAACAGTATATAGATTTATACCATTTTACATTTGAATTAGGGGAAATCACTCCATTACATCAACAGTATATAGATTTATACCATTTTACGTTTGAGTGAGGGGAAATCACTCCATTACATCAATAGTATACTGACTTATACCTTTTTACATTTGAGTGAGGGGATATCACTCCATTACATCAACATTACATTGATTTATACCTTTTTACATTTGAATTAGGGGAAATCACTCCATTACATCAATAGTATACTGACTTATACCTTTTAACATTTGAGTGAGGCAAAAAACTCCATTACATCAATAGTATATTGACTTATACCTTTTTACATTTGAGTGAGGGAAAAAAACTCCATTACGTCAATAGTATATTGATTTATACCTTTTTACATTTGAGTGAGGGAAAAAAAAAACTCCATTATATCAACAGTATATTGATCTATACCTTTTTAAATTTGAATTAGGGGAAATCACTCCATTACATCAAAATTATATAGATTTATACCTTTTTACATTTGAATTAGGGGAAATCACTCCATTACATCAACAGTATATAGATTTATACCTTTTTACATTTGAGTTAGGGGAAATCACTCCATTACATCAACAGTACATTGATTTATACCTTTTTACATTTGAGTTAGGGGAAATCACTCCATTGCATCAACAGTATATAGATTTATACCTTCTTACATTTGAATTAGGGGAAATCGCTCCATTACATCAACAGTATATAGATTTATACCATTTTACGTTTGAGTGAGGGGAAATCACTCCATTACATCAATAGTATACTGACTTATACCTTTTAACATTTGAGTGAGGGAAAAAGCTCCATTACATCAACAGTACATTGACTTATACCTTTTAACATTTGAGTGAGGGGAAAAAACTCCATTATATCAACAGTATATTGATCTATACCATTTTAAATTTGAATTAGGGGAAATCACTCCATTACATCAAAATTATATAGATTTATACCTTTTTACATTTGAATTAGGGGAAATCACTCCATTACATCAACAGTATATAGATTTATACCTTTTTACATTTGAGTGAGGGGGAATCACTCCATTACATCAACAGTACATTGATTTATACCTTTTTACATTTGAGTTAGGGGAAATCACTCCATTACATCAATAATATATTGATTTATACCTTTTTACATTTGAGTGAGGGGAAAAAAACTCCATTATATCAACAGTATATTGATCTATACCTTTTTAAATTTGAATTAGGGGAAATCACTCCATTACATCAAAATTATATAGATTTATACCTTTTTACATTTGAATTAGGGGAAATCACTCCATTACATCAACAGTATATAGATTTATACCTTTTTACATTTGAGTGAGGGGAAATCACTCCATTACATCAACAGTACATTGATTTATACCTTTTTACATTTGAGTTAGGGGAAATCACTCCATTGCATCAACAGTATATAGATTTATACCTTTTTACATTTGAATTAGGGGAAATCGCTCCATTACATCAACAGTATATAGATTTATACCATTTTACGTTTGAGTGAGGGGAAATCACTCCATTACATCAACATTACATTGATTTATACCTTTTTACATTTGAGTTAGGGGAAATCACTCCATTGCATCAACAGTATATAGATTTATACCTTTTTATATTTGAATTAGGGGAAATCGCTCCATTACATCAACAGTATATAGAGTTATACCTTTTTACGTTTGAGTGAGGGGAAATCACTCCATTACATCAACAGTACATTGATTTATACCTTTTTACATTTGAGTTAGGGGAAATCATTCCATTGCATCAACAGTATATAGATTTATACCTTTTTACATTTGAGTTAGGGGAAATCATTCCACTGCATCAACAGTACATTGATTTATACCTTTTTACGTTTGAGTGAAGGGAAATCACTCCATTACATCAACAGTATATAGATTTATACCTTTTTACAGTTGAGGTAGGGGAAATCACTCCATTACATCAACAGTATATTGATTTATACCTTTTTATATTTGAGTGATGGAAATCATTCCAATACATCATAAGTACATTCATTTATACCTTTTTACATTTGAGTTAGGGGAAATCATTCCATTGCATCAACAGTATATAGATTTATACCTTTTTACATTTGAGTGAGGGAAATCTTTCCATTACATCAACAGTGTATTCATTTATACCTTTTTACATTTGAGTTAGGGGAAATCATTCCATTGCATCAACAGTACATTGATTTATACCTTTTTACGTTTGAGTGAGGGGAAATCACTCCATTACATCAACAGTATATAGATTTATACCTTTTTACATTTGAGTTAGGGGAAATCATTCCATTGCATCAACAGTACATTGATTTATACCTTTTTACGTTTGAGTGAGGGGAAATCACTCCATTACATCAACAGTACATTGATTTATACCTTTTTACATTTGAGTGAGGGATATCATTCCATTGCATCAACAGTACCCTGATTTATACCTTTTTACATTTGAGTGAGGGATATCATTCCATTGCATCAACAGTACCCTGATTTATACCTTTTTAGGTTTGAGTGAGGGAAATCATTCCATTGCATCAATAGTACATTGATTTATACCTTTTTACATTTGAGTTAGGGGAAATCATTCCATTGCATCAACAGTATATAGATTTATATCTTTTTACATTTGAGTTAGGGGAAATCATTCCATTACATCAACAGTATATAGATTTATACCTTTTTACATTTGAGTTAGGGGAAATCATTCCATTGCATCAACAGTATATACATTTATACCTTTTTACGTTTGAGTGAGGGGAAATCACTCCATTACATCAACAGTATATACATTTATACCTTTTTACGTTTGAGTTAGGGGAAATCACTCCATTACATCAACAGTATATACATTTATACCTTTTTACATTTGAGTGAGGGAAATCTTTCCATTACATCAACAGTACATTCATTTATACCTTTTTACCTTTGAGTGAGGGGAAATCATTCCATTACATCAACAGTACATTGATTTATACCTTTTTACATTTGAGTTAGGGGAAATCATTCAATTGCATCAACAGTATATTGATTTATACCCGTTTACGTTTGAGTGAGGGAAATCATTCCATTACTTCAACAGTACATTGATTTATACCTTTTTACATCTGAGTGAGGGAAATCATTCCATTGCATCAACAGTACATCGATTTATACCTTTTTAGGTTTGAGTGAGGGAAATCATTCCATTGCATCAACAGTATATAGATTTATACCTTTTTACATTTGAGTTAGGAGAAATCATTCCATTACATCAACAGTACATTGATTTATACCTTTTTACATTTGAGTTAGGGGAAATCATTCCATTGCATCAAGAGTATATAGATTTATACCTTTTTACATTTGAGTGAGGGAAATCATTCCATTACATCAACAGTACATTGATTTATACCTTTTTACATTTGAGTGTGGGAAATCATTCCATTACATCAACAGTACATTGATTTATACATTTTTACGTTTGAGTTAGCGGAATTCATTCCATTGCATCAACAGGACATTGATTTATACCTTTTTACATTTGAGTGAGGGAAATCATTCCATTACATCAACAGTACATCGATTTATACCTTTTTAGGTTTGAGTTAGGGGAAATCATTCCATTGCATCAACAGTATATAGATTTATACCTTTTTACATTTGAGTGAGGGAAATCATTCCATTACACCAACAGTACATTGATTTATACCTTTTTACATTTGAGTGAGGGGAAATCATTCCATTGCATCAACAATATATAGATTTATACCTTGTTACGTTTGAGTGAGGGAAATCATTCTATTGCATCAACAGTATATAGATTTATACCTTTTTAACATTTGAGTGAGGGAAATCATTCCATTACACCAACAGTACATTGATTTATACCTTTTTACATTTGAGTGAGGGAAATCATTCCATTGCATCAACAGTATATAGGTTTATACCATTTTACGTTTGAGTGAGGGAAATCATTCCATTACATCAACAGTATATTGATTTATACCTTTTTACATTTGAGGGAGGGAAATCATTCCATTGCATCAACAGTACATTGATTTATACCTTTTTACATTTGAGTGAGGGAAATCATTCTATTGCATCAACAGTATATTGATTTATACCTTTTTACATTTGAGGGAGGGGAAATCACTCCATTACATCAACAGTACATTGATTTATACCTTTTTACGTTTGAGGGAGGGGAAATCATTCCAATGCATCAACAGTATATAGATTTATACCTTATATTTTTGACTTGCTCAATGTTACTTAGGTTGGAAATCAAATTCAACATTGTCCAGCAGTGTATAATTAAGGTTCTGTGACTCTCTAAATGTTATACAGACATAATAGAGACAAATCAATCATTCTACATAAATCTTTGCTCTATTCGTTAATCTGACATCATACAAATCACCGGGTTCCCACCGTTATCAGAATAATGTTTTGCAGCTGTTTTTGTTTTTATACTGCAGTGCCTAAAGACGTGTCTACAATAAAATGAAAGTACATATGGAAAGTGTTCACTGTGTAATTCCCTATCAGCACCGCGTTGGGAGAGTTATTTACCACTCTCTATCTTCGCTATGTTCAAGGTTTTGATAATTTTCTTGGAAAGACAGATTGTCTTGAAATTCAGCCATGTGCATATTCACTTTTGCAAATGTTTCAAGTTTTCATAAATATTAACTGTCTGACATTATTACATAAGTATTAACTGTCTGACATTATTACATATCAATTTGGTGAAGAATAGTAATGCCCTGTATACAAAGAATCTGGTCTGTTATTCTTGTCAGCCAAGTCAGCACCTTTTACAAACACACACATTCAGGTAATGAAATACAAAACAAGTATTAGGAAAGTAAGTTAGCATTATTACATGAAATGGTTTGATCACTCCTGGAGTAATATTACATGTATTGCTGGCTTGGCCAGCCCTGGAGTAATATGGCATGTGAAAATGGTAAGATTACTTCTGGAGTAAGCAATTTGCTGAATGTTTAACATTTAACAATTTTATTTTAAGGCATAAAATGTCACAGTGTATATGTCTTTTTAGAATAGGCGTACGGTACTATATAATTTCACTTAACCTTGTCTCCCCACGAAGGTACAAATGGATACGTTCACTTAAAAAGTTACAGTCGGACTGTATGTTGTATCATTATGCGAGTCTGCTCTCATTCAATCAAGAAAGGAAATGAATTTCGAAACATTGACAAAGCCATACAGGGCTGATGAAAAAACCCACATACACTGGTGTAAGGGAGACCATACCTTTATTAACAATATTTAACGATTTAATATTGGTAATTGCTTCACTGGAAACACAAATTGAATACACACTCAAATAACACACTGACATATGTCATCAAATATGTGTACTTGGATTATTAGAATACTTTTCGTTTAGCATGAAACTGGCTACAATAAGTTCTACCTTTCTGTAGATAATTCGTAACTCAGTATTATATTTAGGTATTAGAGTATAATCGAAAGGTATGTGTTGTAATCATTAATTATACAGGTCAAATAACTAGAATTAAACTCTACTGTAGGTATCAGTAGACTAACCCTTTTGTGGGTAGTAATAGAGTAAGCTTAGTTTTGTATGGGTCATATTACACTAGCTATTTTATGGGGGGAATTAGACCTCTCTTTTATGTGTAGTAACATACTAACTCTTACATGGGTATTAGTATACTAGATCTTCTATGAGTAGTAGTAACTATTTTATGGATAAACGTGGATTAACTCTTATATGGGTAGCTGTAAACTATTTTATGGGTAAACGTGGATTAACTCTTACATGGGTATTAGTATACTAGATCTTCTATGAGTAGTAGTAGACTAACTATTTTATGGATAAACGTGGATTAACTCTTATATGGGTAGCTGTAGACTATTTTATGGGTAAACGTGGATTAACTCTTATATGGGTAGCTGTATACTATTTTATGGATAAACGTGGATTAACTCTTATATGGGTAGCTGTAGAATATTTTATGGGTAAACGTGGATTAACTCTTATATGGGTAGCTGTAAACTATTTTATGGGTAAACGTGGATTAACTCTTATATGGGTAGCTGTAAACTATTTTATGGGTAAACGTGGATTAACTCTTATATGGGTAGCTGTAGAATATTTTATGGGTAAACGTGGATTAACTCTTACATGGGTATTAGTATACTAGATCTTCTATGAGTAGTAGTAGCCTAACTATTTTATGGATAAACGTGGATTAACTCTTATATGGGTAGCTGTAAACTATTTTATGGGTAAACGTGGATTAACTCTTATATGGGTAGCTGTATAAACGTGGATTAACTCTTATATGGGTAGCTGTAGACTGTTTTATGGGTAAACGTGGATTAGCTCTTACATGGGTAGCTGTAGACTCTTTTATGGGTAAACGTGGATTAGCTCTTACATGGGTAGCTGTAGACTCTTTTATGGGTAAACGTGGATTAGCTCTTACATGGGTAGCTGTAGACTCTTTTATGGGTAAACGTGGATTAGCTCTTACATGGGTAGCTGTAGACTCTTTTATGGGTAAACGTGGATTAGCTCTTACATGGGTAGCTGTAGACTCTTTTATGGGTAAACGTGGATTAGCTCTTACATGGGTAGCTGTAGACTCTTTTATGGGTAAACGTGGATTAGCTCTTACATGGGTAGCTGTAGACTCTTTTATGGGTAAACGTGGATTAGCTCTTACATGGGTAGCTGTAGACTCTTTTATGGGTAAACGTGGATTAGCTCTTACATGGGTAGCTGTAGACTCTTTTATGGGTAAACGTGGATTAGCTCTTACATGGGTAGCTGTAGACTCTTTTATGGGTAAACGTGGATTAGCTCTTACATGGGTAGCTGTAGACTCTTTTATGGGTAAACGTGGATTAGCTCTTACATGGGTAGCTGTAGACTCTTTTATGGGTAAACGTGGATTAGCTCTTACATGGGTAGCTGTAGACTCTTTTATGGGTAAACGTGGATTAGCTCTTACATGGGTAGCTGTAGACTCTTTTATGGGTAAACGTGGATTAGCTCTTACATGGGTAGCTGTAGACTCTTTTATGGGTAAACGTGGATTAGCTCTTACATGGGTAGCTGTAGACTCTTTTATGGGTAAACGTGGATTAGCTCTTACATGGGTAGCTGTAGACTCTTTTATGGGTAAACGTGGATTAGCTCTTACATGGGTAGCTGTAGACTCTTTTATGGGTAAACGTGGATTAGCTCTTACATGGGTAGCTGTAGACTCTTTTATGGGTAAACGTGGATTAGCTCTTACATGGGTAGCTGTAGACTCTTTTATGGGTAAACGTGGATTAGCTCTTACATGGGTAGCTGTAGACTCTTTTATGGGTAAACGTGGATTAGCTCTTACATGGGTAGCTGTAGACTGTTTTATGGGTAAACGTGGATTAGCTCTTACATGGGTAGCTGTAGACTCTTTTATGGGTAAACGTGGATTAGCTCTTACATGGGTAGCTGTAGACTCTTTTATGGGTAAACGTGGATTAGCTCTTACATGGGTAGCTGTAGACTCTTTTATGGGTAAACGTGGATTAGCTCTTACATGGGTAGCTGTAGACTCTTTTATGGGTAAACGTGGATTAGCTCTTACATGGGTAGCTGTAGACTCTTTTATGGGTAAACGTGGATTAGCTCTTACATGGGTAGCTGTAGACTCTTTTATGGGTAAACGTGGATTAGCTCTTACATGGGTAGCTGTAGACTCTTTTATGGGTAAACGTGGATTAGCTCTTACATGGGCAGCTGTAGACTCTTTTATGGGTAAACGTGGATTAGCTCTTACATGGGCAGCTGTAGACTCTTTTATGGGTAAACGTGGATTAGCTCTTACATGGGCAGCTGTAGACTCTTTTATGGGTAAACGTGGATTAGCTCTTACATGGGCAGCTGTAGACTCTTTTATGGGTAAACGTGGATTAGCTCTTACATGGGCAGCTGTAGACTCTTTTATGGGTAAACGTGGATTAGCTCTTACATGGGCAGCTGTAGACTCTTTTATGGGTAAACGTGGATTAGCTCTTACATGGGCAGCTGTAGACTCTTTTATGGGTAAACGTGGATTAGCTCTTACATGGGCAGCTGTAGACTCTTTTATGGGTAAACGTGGATTAGCTCTTACATGGGCAGCTGTAGACTCTTTTATGGGTAAACGTGGATTAGCTCTTACATGGGCAGCTGTAGACTCTTTTATGGGTAAACGTGGATTAGCTCTTACATGGGTAGCTGTAGACTCTTTTATGGGTAAACGTGGATTAGCTCTTACATGGGTAGCTGTAGACCCTTTTATGGGTAAACGTGGATTAGCTCTTACATGGGTAGCTGTAGACCCTTTTATGGGTAAACGTGGATTAGCTCTTACATCGGTAGCTGTAGACCCTTTTATGGGTAAACGTGGATTAGCTCTTACATCGGTAGCTGTAGACCCTTTTATGGGTAAACGTGGATTAGCTCTTACATGGGTAGCTGTAGACCCTTTTATGGGTAAACGTGGATTAACTCTTACATGGGTAGCTGTAGACCCTTTTATGGGTAAACGCGGATTAACTCTTACATGGGTAGCTGTAGACTCTTTTATGGGCAAACGCGGATTAACTCTTATATGGGTAGCTGTAGACTAACTAGTATAAGGGCAGTAGTAACTAATTCTTCTATGGATAATAGCAGATTAACTCTTTCAAGGTTAGCAGTTAACTAACTTTTAGATGGGTAAAAGCAGCCTAACTCGTTTATGGGTATTAGTAGACTAACTCTTCTGTGGTCAATAATGGACTATATTTTATGGCTAAAAGTCGACTAGCTATTATATTTGTAGTACTACATTAACTCTTCAAAGGGTACTAGTAGACTAGGTCTTCTTTGGGTGATTGTAGAGTAAATCTTCTGCGTGAAGGAGTAGACCAATTCTTCATTGGATAATAGTAAAATAGTATAGAAATCCATCCACTATGAAAGAAAATAGATTGTCTCTCCGAATCATTTTGGTATTTATCCTAATCTCACACCTACAATAGTTTCACATCGATTAAAAAAAACACCAAATTTAAAAATCAAGACAAGCCACATCATACAGCACAAGAGGTCAGATGTAGTACTGACTGACAAGAAGAACCCGGCTTAGATCATTCATAAGTTACACCTGGAGACTCCAGCGCAAGGAACCGGAAAGGGTAACCAAGTACTACCACCTGCACAGAGAACTTTGAAAGTTCTGAAAATCTCAGACTGAGACTGTACTAATAGTGGTTTCAGCACTGGGAGTATTACCACACAAACTTGGAAACAAACCAAGTAAGCTAGGAACAGTACTAGAGCTGTACCGACTACATAATGCAGTATCCCGCTGCATGGCAGGAATACAGAGGAAGTTCACTGAGATCTAATGTCATGGGAAGCGGTCCCATCTTTGGAGAAAAGACTGGCAAAAAGATCATCGAGAAGCTGTAACAGGAAATAAACTACTACTAATACTAATATTACAACAACAACAACAACAACTAATAATAATAATAATAATGGTTTCATGGAATAGTCTTACACATTTCTATTGACTTCTATAAAGCTGGATTACAAGGGTTAAGGAAAGACTCAGGAGCCAATGCTGGCTTAAAACTTGGTTTTCTTTTTCATACCAAGCACACGTGTAGTTAGGAGGTTGATCTGAACCGTCTTCAAATTCTAATCGGTAGCTACTCATATGAAGGCAGGTCGAGACCTAGAGGTCTTTGCTGTCTGCATACATGACGTAACCTTTTCGTTCGATAAAGTATACATAGAGGATCTCAAATGGGTAAAGATTTAATATTGAATTAAAAGCGGGACTTTATTCAACTCGTTTCATAAATTCAGTATTAAATCATTACCCATCTGAGATTCTTTTCATCACAGTTTTTATTTCAGTGTAAATTATTTAGATGGAAGGAAGAACGAATAATTTCGTTCATTCTGACAGGCGTTGCATTTTTCATTTGCTGTGCGTAAAAAATATTCCCAAACAAAGTTGAACTAGTATTAACGTTTAAAAATAGATTATACGTTTCTTACAATCTGTAAGTAAAAAAACAAGCGTCCTTCCTAATAAACAGAACATTTTGTACAGACAAAAATCATTTTTCAACACAGAACGTCCGATGCGCGTGATGTCGCATTGTTTGATGCAGTACCCCATTAGACTACATTAGTCGATCCATGTTTACGTAACCTAACATGTCATTTTCAGGGACTTCATTTGAGGGACGCGGGTGGCATTTACCCCCCCCCCCCGAATTTGCACGTGCTGCAAAATTGCTGTAGCCTATATAGGAAAATTACCAAGCCCATCAAGTTCCCCCGCCCCCCCCCCCCCGAAAAAAGTTGAAATGACGTCCCTTTTCACTTTCACAACTAAACATTACATTGTTGCAATATTCACGTGATAAAAGGTGTACTGGATGCAGAAATTCCCATATTTACTGTACTGTATTTGTGACCGGATATAAATTAGCAGTATCTGACTTGGAACAGCAGACTACATAGTGCGTAAACAAATTTCGAGTCTGAATTACATAACATATTTACCGCGTAAATATGCAGTGGTTGGATAAACTTCTGTCAGTTTCGAGACCGGTTTATGTCCATATTCTTCTGTGAACAGAGGTGAGTTTATTTACTTCTGTAAGGTAACATTTAAACCATACTTGTATATAGGGTGGATTACATGCTACAGATAAACCGCCTCCCTCAATCCCCCCCCCCCCCCCGCCAGCAATACCCGTAGTTTTGTTTGTTGTTGTTGTTGTTATTGTTTTTCTCTTGTGGTTTTAGCCATTTTTCATGTTATGATATTTTATAAATGATACAACAAACCCCTGCGTGGGTAAATTAGCCATACTGAAACAGACGAGACCATTTTCCCTCCAATTCCCTTTCGCGAGTCGATTAAAAAAAATAGCGGCCAAAAATGTTGATTGACAAAATTTCCAGAAGGCGGGGTTAAAAGTTTTCCCACGATGGCAGCAAATCAGTAAAGAGAATACTGCACAATAATTTCATGGGTTTATTTGGACCAATCAGAATCACATAATGTGATATGTTGGCGTGTTATAATATCAAAAGTATGAAACTGCACACACTATAGGCAAATTCTACAGACTGTGTGATAATTATATTTATCAGGTAAGAGTCTCAAATGTTTCCAGCTCCAGAATATGGTAGTCTCGTTCAACTAGACCTTCTCCATATATTTTTCCAAAGCTAGTTTTTGAAGGTTTCTAAAGTCTCTCTTATTATCTTTGTATTCTCTGTAAGAATTATATTGACTACCCCTCGGTCATCCCTTATTTATCCAAATATACCTAGCTTGTCTTTGAAGTTTGTGTGCTTCTTTGAGTTCATTTGACCAGTATGGTTTGGCATGATAATTGAATTTAGACTATGGAAGCGCGATGTCGCTTGACAGCTGTATTGCATTAACAATGTGCCCGTAAAATCTATCAACATTGTCCGAAATAGTCTCTATTTTAAAGGTTTTCAGGCGATGGTCCAACTCAGTTTGATAGTTTTTCAAGATATTGGCGTCTACTTTATTCCAAGCTATGTTTTTTCTCTTCATAGACTGCCTGAAGTCTCTCCCACGGGTCACTGTACGAAGGGAAGTAAGGAATGGGAGGTGGTGAGATATCAGGTGCTTTTTGTGATCTGAAACAATATGCACACTCCGTAATCTACCTACTCGTTGATCCGACGGTTCAAAATGATCAATCATCGTTCTTGCTGGGGTGAATGTATAACGGGAACAAGTGCATATTATTAAATGTCCAGAACTCGCTAGATTATTATATCGCAAGAATTAATGAAATACCATATCTTCGCAATCTCTGAAAGTGTCTGGTTCAGCTACTGCATTGAAATCACCAGTAAAATACACGTCCCCCAGCTGTGAGTACTGATCATGCAGATTTTGAATCAACTCAAGTTGCGCTTTGTAACAATCTATGCCATAAAATAGGGTCGGCATATATACACAAAAATATATACATTTCGCATATCTGGAAATTTGAATTCTATGCCGACAGAGTGTCACTATTAACGTCATCTGTGATGTTAGCATATCTCATGAGAGAAGTTATGCAGCAGCTTGCAAATCCTCCTTTACTACATTGCATTAACGTGCTATTAAAGGAAATATCCTCAGCCTTAGCAATGCATTTATAATCAGAACGAACAGAATCGCAAAATGGAAGTATGTGCTGTAATAGTTTATGTTCAGTTATACAAGCTACGTCAACATTATATTTATCCAGCATTGCGCTAAAGCTAAGAGCAGAGGACATAATTCCTCTAACATTCCAGCTCAGTATATTAAAATTCATATTAACTTGCAATATAGGCATATTAATACTTATGCATTGTGAAAGCAGGACTAAAATGACAAAGATGACAAAGCACATTAACTTACGACAATACTTAATGGCAAATTTATGAACAATTGACTATATCACCCTAGTCATGGAATATCGCATCCTGCACCGTCATTTGCCTCCTGATCGCGATTGTTAAACCTGTCTTGCCAGGATTGATTCCCATACCACCTACTTACATAAACACCTTTTGGCCATGTTACATCATTTTCAACATTGTTGCAGTCTAAGTTATATACAGTCAGCTTGGCCGATAGACACTTACGTCTACTGTGGATAAACTGTATGGATAACGAATCTATATCGTATTCTTTCAAACATTTTCTGAGGCCTTCAGCAGTAGATTTGACGCCAATGCCACCCACATAAAAACGCCTTGTTCTACGTCTAACCACACCTTCAAATACAACATTCTCATCATTGTCATCAACATCCTCATGTCCAACATAAAGCCTCTGAGCCGATTTCTAAACTTGATTTACCAAACGATCTCGGTCTTTCTACCTGACCCCCAGTGACGGTAGGTATCTTGCTGGAGGGGTTTTCAAGTCAATACCTTTCACATTATTGTTGCTAGCCATCGGATGCATAACATGTCCTATCATGGTGGAAGTACCCTGTTCAGATTTATTCTTATTTATTTAAATAATTTATTCTCTGGAAATACAATATGCTCAACACCTAAAATTACCTTCTTGGAAAGAGCGACTTGAATTTATAGTGAAATTTCAAATAAAAATATATTCCTGGATTGTATTATTGTGATCCAACAAAAACTTGTTTGTACATCACCACTACTCTGGACACCAAACGCACATTAATACTTTCAGCATTGGATTTAATTTGGATTTCCACTACAGTTTATTAGGAACTTTAATCATTAGGATTTGTGTTCGAAAGTTTACAATGCTTGTTGCTTCTCACTCTTTTCTGTTGCTTATTTTAAGACCATTGAGTCGTAATATCACTATTTGTGCATAAGCAATACAGGTAAACAACTGAGTCACGCTGAGTGTGCACCTTTTAATTATTGAGTGAATCAGTGTCACAAATGATGATTTGCAAAATTTTTAATGCAAAAATGACAACGCGTATTACCTATACATAATTTATGTGGTCGGTTCAACACATGAACAAAACTTTGAAAATTTTCCATTTATGGGAGTAAGAATGCCGACTCTATCAACCAATCAGAAACTTTATCAGAATTTTGGTAAGCGTCGTTTTGAGCGTTCCAGTCGTTTGTATGGACTATCATACTGGTTGCATACTGTATGGACCATTCTACTTTTTGAATACTGTATAGACCATCATACTGGTTGCATACTGTATAGATCATCATACTCGTTGCATACTGTATAGACCATCATACTGGGTGCATACTGTATAGACCATCATACTGGCTGCTAGTGGTTAGTGGTTAGAGCGTCCGCTTCGGATGCGGGAGGTCGTGGGTTCGATCCCCGGCCGAGTCATACCCAAGACTTACAAAAATGGTAAAAACAGCTGCCTCGCTTGGCACTCAGCATTAAGAGGTTAGTGTTAGGACTGGTCGGCCTGGTATCAGGATAATGTGACTGGGTGGGAGATCATGCTAAATGTCTGCGGCATGATGCCCCAGTGATAGACATTACTATAAACTGCCACACTGCAGACATTGTAGCGATATGACTGAAAAATTATTAAAAGCTACGTTAAAAATCCAAGTGGCAGACACAGTGACATACTGGCTGCATACTGTATAGACCATCATACTGGGTGCATACCGTATAGACCATCATACTGGGTGCATACCGTATAGACCATCATACTGGGTGCATACTGTATAGACCATCATACTGGGTGCATACCGTATAGACCATAAGACTGGGTGCATACCGTATAGACCATCATACTGGTTGCATACCGTATAGACCATAAGATTGGTTGCATATATTCCAGGGCGATGAGCTCATTGTTTCCAAATTCTGACCAAGGGGCTGGACTCTTTATTTTTGTTGTTTGGTTTTCACTAATTTTGTTTAAGGAAGTGGTGTAGTAAGTATTACTAGACGTCAAGTTTGATTTCTCATTCTCCTAAGACCTCAATTAAGGCTTTGTCAAAATTATACGTTCTCAGCTCATTGGTTTTTGCCAACGGGGGAAATGTTTCTTATTTTTTATGCCAGAACTGTTGTGACAAATGATTGCACGATTCGCCCATATCAAGCTAAATCATTCAGGGTTCCCGTGTATTTTTCTTTTCTTTGGTCCTAACTCACATTTTGTTCAACGTATGGTGTGCACAACAACCTTAATGAACGAATTATTGAGATCTTTAAAAAAAAACTTTTAGAAATTCTTGGTTTCAGCGGAGTGTATGATTAGATAAAATAACATCCTAGCAAAATAGTAAATATTTATGGATGACAGAAGTATGATTAGTGTTATGTGTGTGTGTGTGTGTGTGTGTGTGTGTGTGTGTTCAAAATTAAGGAGGCTGTTAATATATTATTCTTTTTGCATACTTTTGATAATTAAATAAGCAGTTATATACTGGTTACATTTACCTTTAAAATCTGGATAAAGATAGGTGTATTTTCATTTGTTCTTATAATACTGATTTAATTCATGGAAATGTATAAACCGCTTTCTATGAAAACATCTCTCTGAAAATCTTTAAATTTCTATCTTCTCTCCTTTACCATGCAATGGAAAAGAAATTTTGGCCAGTCGGCTATATTCTTTCTTCAATTTACCATGTATGTTTCTAGAAGATTTGGTCGTTTCTAATAAATATATAGCATTTGTACATGGTATTCGAATCCGTTTCATGTGTGTGTGTGTGTCTTACATATTGTATAAAAGGCTAATCACAATCAGTAGGAATATACTTAGACGGACAACAAACCAGTTTACTGTTACAAGTAGTTTTGTATTGCATGTAATTACTTTTTGCCCGCAGACATGTAATTCCCAGATGAATTCGGAATAATCTAACAAAAGGATTGATGGCGTCTGAAATCATGCGATAATTCGTTAGTTCTTGATAAAATTGATGGTTAGAAATTTGTCTCTATCAAGCATAACAAAGCGTTGAGTTTTTGCATCAAAGACCTCGTAATCAAATGATGAGGTCTTATCAGTGTTATTATGGCATTCAGAATATTCCCCCAAAATAATAGAACAATTAAAACACATGGATGTTGTGTTTAGAATTGCTCTAGAGAACCGCCATTTAGACTTTATCTGTATCGATGGTGCAAATGGAATACCACAGTAGAGACAGACTGGTAAGCCCGCTTGAATTACTACTGTTGTTTAACGTGAGGTTAGTACGAATATAAGATAAATGCATATTCTAAGCAACATAATTATATATTATTCTTCTAAAACTTCCGCAAAAATTTTGTGAGATTTTAAAACAGATTAACTTGCGAACTGAAAGGACTCAAAATGGCACTTTTATGGATCGTCAACCAGGTTCTGAAAGTTTCGCAATAAGATCAAAGTTTTGACATGTTTTATTTATTTCAGGCAGCTGTCATATTTTTTAATGATTCGTCATTTTTTTAAAACATGGCTTCCTGTACCGAAAATGGGTGTGATAAGTATACGTACTCATATTACTGGATAGATGAATCAACATAACATTGCTTGGATTTTCTCATGAATAATTAAGTTAGTGTCACCAGAAATATATAAATTCACAAAAAGTGTCTGTCAAAAGCTTGGGTGTGTTTCATTTATTTATTAAATCTACAGTAGGAAGAATAAATGACTCGGATGGATGACGTCAGTTCAAAGCTACAGCTTTGCTAAAGAAACACGGCAAAATAACATATGCAAGCCTTTTAGATCTTTCTTATTTCCGTCAAAGGTTTTCTTCAAGGTTCACTTTCATGCTCAGCCGCTTGAATAAAATCTTCAATGCTGTCTTTGCGGTAATTATAATTCATTTAATGCTTAATATATTTTAATACATTTTTATTATGCAACCAGCATTTCTTTCCTTTAGTCTTGAAAATGCATCTAATAACCATATGATTAAAAATCCCGCCACTACCTGATTACAAACGATGCAAAATTACAGATAGCAGTCGTTTAACACACTGCAGTAAATACTTGTTCATATGAAAAAGCAAAGTGCATTTAAATTATTATAAATTAAGACAAAAATAAAGCAAGCGATAATGAAAAGGTACAGGTACAGAATATTCTTTTTTCTATCAAATATCTATAAGATTTTTAGCCAAACGTTTTGTCGATATCGTTAGGTAAAAACAAACACGTTTTGTTTCTTTTAGCTTTACTCAAACTATAGAATAAAAATAATGAATATCTCCATCGGTAAACTTATTACAACCACAATACACAAAGTCTACCTACCATATTTCACTCGTACTAGTATAGTCTGCGGTTGAGTGTAGTTTGGTGAATTGTTTTATATCCAGTCTCCAGATGTAGTTCTTTTACCAGTTGTAATTTTCATTTATTTCCGTTTCAAGAGTGGATTCTACCTGCCTAATATATGGGTTACCACTATATTTCTAAATGACTTAGTACAGGTGGTAATATAATGGGTCGTAAATATACCAAGTATATTGCCCAACAGTAGGGTTTAGATCAAGCCTGGTTCCTCGTTTAAATTCTGGATATTTAATTGTATAGTAGGCACACTACCCAGACTTAAGTGGTCGATACACTGTGGGTAAAGTTTATATCAAATCATTATAATCTCTTTAAAAACAAAGAGCACGTTCTCAGTCTGAAAAAGGAACCAGAAGAAGGCAAAACATTTATTTTCGATGAAATTTTCCTTCCCATCGATACAATACGTAAGGAGGCAACATCACAGCAGATACTTGTGAGCATTTAGATTTACTCGCAGGCCATACAGGAAACAAAAGCCGGCATCGGTTCTTTGAATCATTGATTAAAATTTAATGGAATTAAACAAATGAAAAGATGACTTACACCAAAATGTCCTTATTGAATTTCAGAATTTAGTCCGTGACATAAATCTATTAATACACATTTTAGATGAATTAATATAAACTGAATGATATAAAGAAAAGTGATAATTAGGGCACATAATGAGTTACTATTGATTTCAAATGAAAGGCACTAATTGGAACGTTATTCGACCTAAATGTCCAATATTAATTTTACACCAATCAGTTTGGATCAGAAAACCACAGTCTTCGTCTAACCCTGGCGAAGGCTTTATTTGTAACAAAGAAATCGAAATTTCAGTTAAATGCAATCCCAAGAGAGTCGGTTGCAAACTGTTTGCTAGTATTTAAGTACCAAAATATAAAATCAGACCCCGACTGCTGTCCTACAAATAATAATGTGGTCCAATTACCATGTCTCTACAATAACCTTGATTTCCTTCCCTGTGATATTTTTATGTGTTGTGTGTATTTAATTTGAATTATTTTATTTTATTCATTATATGCTATGGGTGATGCAAAATTGTATTTTGTAGCTGACCTTGTTCAAAATCAAGTTCATTGTCTAAATAGCTTCTACATAGCTAATATTGTCTCAGTGAATGTGGGCTTCATATTAGAATTGTTATCAATAGAAGTAAATACATTAATTTTTGTCTGAATCAACGACATCGTGTTTACCATAGTATTTATTCTAACTTTAGTAACAAACATTTTAATTATAACAAAGATTTGTCTAGAAAAGAACGCTAGGCCCTCATCTGGGTTCTGCTCATGTGTGTTAGTTTACTTGAATGATTATTTATTCCTGCTCTAAAATCATTTATATCGTTGTACTGTATTCCAATTTTGAATTGGGTGAATATATTTATTATTATCTGGAAATACAAAGTGCTCTGTAATATTCTTGGAAAGAGACATTAGCTGGCAATTACAGTGAATTCAAAAAAGAAGCAAGCATTTGATTATATTTACTGTGATTCAGCAAAAGAATGTTGGCACATCAATACAATTCAGACCACTGGTACATTAGTACAGAAGAGATTGCCGGCCAATACAGGCACATCAACACGTTAAACGTTGGAAATTATTTTGAATACCAGTAATGATTATTCTGAACTTTAATCATTAGGACATGTGTTTAGTTGTAAGACTATTTCGGATTTAATTCGCAAAGCCGTAAGTCTTTGTTTAACATTTTCACTTTGTATCTTGTGAAGTAAATTATTTTATGTATTTTGCAAAGCTTGTTGCTTCTTACTCTTTTCTATTGTTTTAAGACCATATAGTCGTAACAGACGAAATCACTCATTATCGGAGGTTTCGGTGCGTATAGCACATGTCTTAGTCTTCTGTGTTGTGAAAGAAATATATTTGAAATATATTAATTTGGTACCCATACTTGCAATGAAATATGATAATCCGTAGTCTGTTTTGAAATCTATTTTTATTGTATTGTTAGTTATTATGTTTTAATTTTGCTGATACTTTGGTAGAGAGGTTGGAGGAGAATTCTGATGATCCTTTGCCATTGATTTTATTGTTGGGTGGATCAGTTGAAGGCATTTTCTTATTATTCCCACTTGCATTACAAAAAACTGTTGCAATCAACGAATACATCTTTGAACATATCAATCTGTATAGGTATCATAATTATAACTTTTTAAAGAAACACAAATCAAAGATCATTATATGTTTTGGCATATGTGTGATGATATATCGCATACGTCATATTATACTTTTTACTTTGTTCACAAGGTTACTTTGATTTCACTACATAATTTGCCTCTTTTGTTTCTGTTCCAGATAATATGTGCAGGAACCATATATGTCCGTCCATGTTTTTCTGTTTTTCTTGAGTGTGTCCTCTTGCAACGCACAACCCTTTCAGCCATCTCTATTTGTTCCAAGTAGAACGGCGAATCCCTTTGGGAGAATCGACTTCAACAACCAGTTGATACAAAGCCATGGGAGCGAAAGTAATCAGTCATCAAATAGTCTTCAATATTTACAAAGTCAAGTCGTTCGGCATGGAACAACAGCAGCTGTACCGCTCCAGCATCAGCAAACAGACCTTCTATTCGGAATTACAGGAAACCAATCAATGGGATGGAACAGACACCTACCAGCTTTGCAAGAGATACATTCAAAGAATTTTCAAGCAGCCAACTTTGAACGATCCTCCGGGAGTCAGCAAAGTCATCAATTTTTCCCATTTCATCATTCTCATGCAAATATCTCAAATGTAAACAGTGCTCCTAATAATATACCAGACATGCCTGCTGCAACAATTAAACCAAGAACTTTAATAAGAGTTGATCGTCAACCAACTTCAGTGCTCCCAACAGCGGAACATGTACCAAAAGCTAATGTATCAGCTGTTGTATCTGAAACACGATCTTTAGATATGCAAATTCTAGAGCCAAAAAAGAATCTTACGGTACCTATTAGCCAAGGAATTACTTCTAATGTACAAGCCGCCACATCCCACAATATTGATATGATATCAAACATTATCAACTATTTTTCTACTCACGGTATGTTGGAAGTAGCTGACGACAAGTTAATGAAAAACTTGATGCCTCAAAATATAGGTCATCCAACGTTAACGGAAACAAATGCGAACCTTCTAGGACAACAATTTTCAGCCTCTGATGTCATGCAAATTCAAAGTAATCCAATTGCTGACATAAACTCATATAGACAGAATCAAATTAATTACAATCCAAATCAACAAAATAAAACTCATGAACTAAATAATTTCTCAAGCTTTGGAAACCACGTGCTTGCCTCCACAAAATTCCAGGATTCTTTCTCAATGCAAGGTATTGACGTGGACGATGATCATATGTCGGGAATGTTGGCGAATGACGGAGGTTTATCACATTCTGCTATTTCCTTTCCACAACTCAAAGAAGTTACTGTTGGGAACATCGGCTCTCGGGCAGATGTAACCTTATCAAACGTGGGCACTTTCAACCGAGGTTTGCCCATAATTGATGGTGCTAGACTACCAGGAAAGGAAAACAATCAGATACACTTTGCCAGACAGTCTCAGTCTCGAATGTTTGTCTCGGATATGCCCATGGGCTCAGATACTTTCGATATTCATGTTTCCAGGAAGAACGTTACTCTATTTAAAACAGAGAATGTGAATCATTTCCTTCCGCAAGCACCAACAAGCGTGTCGGCACATATAAACGACAAATCGACAACGCTGTCTCAGCATCATCAAGGTAAAATGCATCAGATGCATGCCGACAATACAAGTGCAACACAGAGGATGAATAATCTGAATAACCATGATAATTATCGTCTTGATTTGGTAGGACCAGAGCTTTTCCGAAACTATGTCAATAATCAAGGAGCCCATTTGACTACGTTTCAAAATCATAGGATAGTCGATCAAAGTTTACGTGATAATGTTTCTGGGAACACGTTCATGAACCAACAAAATGTAAAATCAGGACAAAATGAAATCGATAACAAAAATTCTAATACGGTAACAAGTGATAGTGCTAATTCTGTTATTATTACCAACACCGTGATTCAACCGGCTTCGGCAAACCAAGAAGGTCAAGTGAACCAACCTCATGCTGGATTTGGCAATGAGAATGTTGTTCTGTCAAGACACAACCTGGAATCAAGCAACAACTTAAGTGGTAATATCATTTTTAATATGGAGTCTAATTCACAGAATCCTAAAACTGGAGTGTACATCGGCAGTAGAGGTGATAATCTAACCTCTGCAAATATACCTTTTCAGACCCATTTATTAGGTGACAATACTGGATCTCTTATGAATTCAAAAGTTTTTCTTGACGATGGTCGAGTTTACCGAAATCAGGTTGAAATGGCTGCACAGTTACTTTCCAGCAACATGGCATCGGAAGACATGAGTCGAACAATACGCAGACAATTAGAATTATTACCAGTGACTAATATTCAGATGACTCACCCCAAAGAAGAACCTACGCGGAAGCTGAATTTAGTTCGAATCGAGAGTGATGCAGGAGATTACTTCAAGTGGGTAGATTCAATACTTTCAACAACCACGCCCATTTCTGATCCCGAGGCTGAGGAAGAGGAAGCTACTATGACTGTTGGCACAAGTAAAAAATCTAACACAACACCAACACCAACTACTACTACTACTACTATTACAAAGAATGTACCCTCGAAAATAATCTGCACTGCTGACGCAAATTCACTTATTAATGGTTGCGGGAACAAGAAGCATTCCGTTACAAATAATAAAATTATGCAGAACATGGCAATCTTAACTGAGTCGCTGTCAAAAGTGACATCCACAAACATAAGTAAAATAGAAAATCAAAATATCATTCGTCGTATTGCAACGAAGTTACTTAAAATCGTCTCCGATTCCTCTGGGAAAGCGGAACCTGATTCAATTGGTAGAGTAGGCGCGATTCTCAACAAGAAAGTCACTCCAGTGCATAGAAATATAGAACAGCCACTAATATCCAAACAAGTAAAGCCACATAATATGTCTTCAGAAAACACCACATTAGAAAAGGCTGGTCATCCAGTTCGTCTTCTTCACAATACAAACAAAGAATTGAAATTGAAGTGGATTGACGTATCAACAGACCGCAATCACACATTATTAGAACACTCAAGAAAAACTTCCCCCATTGTTCCACCGACAACATTTTC
This sequence comes from Sinohyriopsis cumingii, assembly GCA_028554795.2. NCBI lineage: Eukaryota > Metazoa > Mollusca > Bivalvia > Unionida > Unionidae > Sinohyriopsis > Sinohyriopsis cumingii. Next base: position 11,718,856 of record CM068830.1, read on the forward strand.
TTTACCTCTGTCCTTGGCAGCTAATAATGTGCCCGACATTTCATCAGTATTGAACAAAGACATTAACGAACCTTTGAATGTCAAGACTGAACCAGTATTAATTCGACTGGAACCTGGTCAACAAACATTACATAGACAAATCCGACTGAAATCAAACTCATCCGATCGGCCAAAACTGGTGTCTCTCAACATGAAAACTACAGCTAATAATTCACAACATGCACCTTCAGCGTCCACACAAATCCATATCGGCCCTATACCGATGAAACCAAATCACAGTATACTCCCTATCTTTTTGACGGATACTTCCAACACAGATAAAAGTAGCTCAAACGTTTTAAATCAAACCACACATATCCAAGGCCGGACTATAAGAGTTCATACATCAGAAGAATCTAATAAGGAAAGGGTGGTGAGGCAAAAACTAAGAGAAGGGAACAATGTAGATAATAACATTTCTTTATTGGTACAGCATCCCGATTCCGCATCTCAAAATGGCAGACATGGAAGCAATTTGGTTGTGCCTACATCGATCAACACTAAGAAAGATGCACCACATGTTCCCGCAGGTAAAAAATCCATCTCACTCAAAATGAAAAGCTCGGCAGACAGTGGAAACGCATCAAAACAAGATAAAATGCAAAATGAGGTGGGAGTAGCTGATCATACCACCACATTAAAACAGGACAGACGGGTTGCTGCGGCATTTACATTAGAACAGAGGCTTCTTCCAGCGGTAAACACAGAAACACGTACACCTCCCACAAGCCAATCTACATACGCTGCAGTTACAATGAAACTAGATTCAATAATGCAAATACAGTTGATGGACAATATCCTAGAGCTTAGAAATAGAACTGAGAGAGCAGTAAAGTTGAGGACGCCGGACAGGTTAACAGTCATGAATCTCATACGCAGATTAAATCACTTTACGACGGCGCCAGTTGCCAGGCAGACAAATACAACTACTACTTCGACAACCATCAGTATAACCACTCCGACCAAAACAACAAATGAAGGGGGAGAAAATGAGATGGAGGAGGAAAACATATCTAGTACAGTTTCAACAATAGCCATAATATCCAGTGCGGGGACCAAAACCGAGAACGTTGAAGAAATTGAAGTAGAGTCTGAAGACATAATTTCTAGTACTAGTTCTACGAGGGCAATCAATACAACTCCAACATCATCAACAAAAACAACATCAGAGACAGAAGCTGCAGAGGTAGAAAATGAAATGGAAGCTGAGGAATTTGTGCCAACAACTACTGCTGTTCGAAAGGTATATTCAACTAATAGTATAACTAAACCTATAACAACCACAGTTTCAATAAACATATTTGCTAACACGGTAAATCAACAAGTCGGATCTGTTACATCTTCGTCTGCAAGGTATTCCGGAGATGGTATTTATGGTCAATCTTACATTGCTCCAGTGGTGAAGGTTTTGTCAACTGAGACAAAAAGAAAAGCACCACTAACTCAACTGAACCATTCAAAAATTAACTCAACGAAACTATCTGCAGGTGTTAATAAAATTCTTAAGGCAATTGGACATGAGAAACGAGACAAAGTCGATTCAACAAAAATACAACTTCAAAAAATTGGGGATACGATTGTTATTAAAGTTAATCCAGTGGAAAAAGTAAATAGCAGCGCAGTACTTGATAACAGAGGTGTAGTCAGTCCGAAGCTCAATACTGGGGATCATTCACAGCAAAGACCTAGTCTAGATTCAACGCCACAAACAATAAATCGACCATCAACTCGTCTAAAGATTTTCAAGGAAATGCAAATGAAAAAGATAAACCGGCCTCCATCAACACCGTCAACATCTATGAGATGGAACGAAACAAAAACCGACATACATCAACTTTCACGACAGGAAATAGTGGAAACATTTGATGGTAATACAGAAAAGACGAAACCGCATCAGACCACAAAAGAGAAACATAATGGGAAAAATAAGCCTCCTCAAGGTCAGAACAGAATGAGCATTGCAAATTTCGGGCATGGTTCCCATCACAATCGTCAGATACAGACGACTAGTGGAACACGAAAGCAAAACCCTGGACAGGACATTGGAAGCCCACAGCACAAGAACGACCTCAGACCGAAACCAATCCCTGCTCCACAAACACAACTTAGAAGATTTACCAATCCCTCCAGACCCTCTCAGTTAAACCAGGCCTCCGCAGAGCCATTCAGAGTTAGAGTAAATTTGTCAGATATTACTACCAACAACAAAGATAGTAACGATATCAAACTTGGTGAAAAAATCTTAAGGAGTGATTATCAACACAAGGTATCAGAAACATCGGTTGCTATTAGCCCTAATTTACACGAAAAACACGGAACAGAGCAAAGGATTCCATTTAGTGTAATCAAAAGAAACGAGACAAGACCTGGTGCTGAGATGAAACTAAAAACTAACTTAAAAAAGGCATTAGTCCCAAGCTCCGGTCAGAAAAAAGAAAATATAGACAGGAAGATTACTAACGATGGAACAGCAAGTGACCAATCACCTATTTATGTACATGGAATAAACGCACAAACCAAAGCAAACAAAGCAAACAAAATAACTAAATCGGTCCCACATAAAGGCACTTCAAGCAATGAATCGCAATCAGTAAAACTACTTCCGCCTCAGAAAATTGTTTCTTCTATTTCTGCTTTAACACGGTCGACTCCAGTATCTATAACAAAAAGCCGTAGTGATGAGAATGAGAAAGTCTCACAAAATCAGAGAAATGAAATAATCAAGCAGCCACCATCTTTACGCGCACAAAGCAAAATTCTCAGGATACCATTCCCAAAAAGTGCCAAAGGAGGCAAATTAGGACCCAGTTATGTGCGGGAAAATACCCAAATAACACAGATGCAAAGTAAAGACAGTAGAAGTAATGATGGAATAAAAGAAGGCCCTCGTCAACTTAGTTCTGAACAAGGACCCCGAGTAATGAGATTAGAGCCGCCACGTGGTCGTCTTTCCCATCCTAATCGGCAACTACCAACACCGGGCGGAGGAAGTCCTACTAATAGATCAGAGCTAAAACCAGAAGGCAATGATGCAAGTAGGCATCAAAGGACAACAACTACAAATAGCAATTTGATGCAATCGGTACTTTCCTCACCTCTGAGGAAACTGGAGGAAATACGGATAAAGCAGGATCGAGGTAATATTAGATCGGAAAAGAAGAACTTGATTTCTTTAGGGCATAAAATAGAAATTACTACATCGTTACCACTACATGTCATTCCTGTTTCAGCGACGGAGCACCCAATAAAGGCCGATGAAGAGGGTCTAACCGATAACCGAGATAATTATGATATGACTACAATTCACGAAGTTACAGATAATTTGCTAATAACATCAGGCTATGATATAACGACGTCAGCCTCAGAACGAAGAGTGCGTGGAAATATATTGTATGGTGAGGTTCGCGACAGTTTCTACTCAAGCAATGACAAAATACGAGATTCGTCGAGGCAAAGCGTTTCCGTTCAACGAAAGAGACCAGATGATACAGTGCAAAATTCAAAACCAGTTCACACAATGAACAACAGTAATGATGCGCAAAATCTATTTCGACAGGAAAGGCGATCAGTGCGACCAAATAGACAGGGAAGACGGACGGGACCCTTTCTTCATACAGGACCACTTATATCGTATGAAAGGAGAAATGGTGAAACAAACAGAGAAAGATACACCGGTACCTCTCTTCGGGATGCATTTAGCAACAGGCACAAGCAAAATGAATTTCGTCCTCCACAGCTTGCATTGAACAATAGACAAAATAAAATGCTGCCCAGGATGAATCTGCCCAGGGAAAACCCAAAGCTACCAACACAGCCAAATGTCAGCGCAGAAGAGGGAGGAGAAGAGGGTGGTGTTGGGGGCGGAGAGGGAGAAGGAGATGGTGGCTCAAAAACTTCAACAACGACGTTCGACACTTTTCGTTACAGAAATGTTGGCACACCAGTGAGTGTTCCTCATTGGAGCTCTTCTCCCAGCCGAAGCGTTTATCCCCATTACAGAGGCAATGATCACGATCAACAATCATCACGCTGGCACAACAACCAGCAAGAATGGATCCAACATCGACAACCCCAACGAACTTCAGCTTGGAATAAGGGTCAAGTCTACGATTCGCGGACAGGAAATGAATATGTGGAACGTTCACCACAGGACAGAAGACATCATCATTCCGAACTAAGTGGATATAACAGACAAGCACAATATGATCGGTCATCTAATTTTAACAATAAAGCAACTGGACAATATAATTACAATCCACATCAAAGGGGCAGCACAAATGAGTACCAAGGTGGTGACAGGCGATATTCCTCAGGAGGAATGGAAATATCTACCCATAGGTATGAGTATCCACATTTAAGGACAGGGACTACAACATACAGTTGGTGGACAGACCATCAAACTTATGCAAGCGATAGTGCTTACAATGGGATCAATGTTGAAAACCAATCAAGCAGTGCATCGAACTTCGATCACAATAAGAACTTTAATGAAGGAAAACTGCAAGGTAGACATTTGCGAACAACAGAGGTAGTACGATGGCATGATACTACGACCAGGGTCTATAGAAATAACGATGGTAGGGAGCAATGGAGCCAAAACGAAAATAGCCCCACAACACCCTCTGCGAACAATGAGTGGTGAAAACATTAGAAAAATTGACAATAATATACTTCAAAAACATAAACAAAGATCAGAAGCATCAAGTCTTTACTTCAGAGTATGATAACGTTCTGGTACTATCTTATATATTACATGTATATAGCTCTTTTAAGATAAGGGTCAAAAGTTCAAATGCACTCTAACACACAAACACACAGCCATGCCCTAAGAACCTTCCGCCCCCTTCCTTCAACTCCAAGAAATAATGATGGTGCAAGGTAGAAAATAAGGCCTTGGGATGCATGAGAACTAACTCGCTAGGCAAGCGGAATTTAACACTGCGCTGTATGCCTGAAGCCTACAGGATATATATTTATGAATACCAGACAGTGCGAAGCTCTTTCTGCTCTATTTGGTAATAGTTGTCATTTATAAATATACCTTGGATTCGTAAATATAAATCATTTGTGTTTGTCGAAAACTCTGCTTGAAGATATAAATTTAAGGAGTGCGTTTGTCACTTCCTGCTCATGCTTTCAATGTACTGATTTCAGCAAGCAGAAATAGAAAATTAGGTTGAAATCATCAACCTCTATCAGCAGCTGTGAGAACATTGCATGAAATGACCGGATAGTGTTCTGGCTAATGCTTGGAAAGCTCTCTCTCTCTCTCTCTCTCACACACACACACACACACACACACACGCACGCATGCGTGAGCACGCTCCCGCGCGTCAGATGTATTTTGGAAACTTCATTAAATAGCACACGAATTAGATTAGGCACCGGTATATTTTAAAACTACATGATATCTGCAAACATGAAAAGCGGGAAAAACAAACTATCTTTGGTATTCTGGCTGATTACAGTGACATGAAAAATATTTAACAAAGGTATGTTAGATACACACTGGATTTTTTCAGGAAGGGTCATTTACCATGTCAGCATTTCAGAGAAGAATTTTAGAAGAGGGAAATTTTTTATTCCATCAATAATTATTGTCTATCCTCTATCCAGTAACAAATTTCTCAGTTTCTTACACGTTTGACTTTCAAGAACCTTCCAGGCTGAGGATCCATGGTTGCTTGCAAACCCGTTCCTTGACGAGAATACAATTAAGTGAACAATTTATACTAGTCAGATATGACGACAGGGACACAGACGAATACCCAATCACCATCCACGTACTTCCAGTTGTCAGTCTGTGAGTTGTTTATTCAGCATTCTACAAAGACTGAACATCAAACGTGTTGCACAATTACGCCAGAGGCAATAAGCTTGATGAGTATTTCCACTGTGTATTTCTATTGATGGTAGTCAAAGAGCTTGACGGGCATTGCTGACACGTGTTCAGCTGTTGGCAGACAACAAAATCACCTGTACTATGTAACATATTTAAATTTGAGTCGTTAAAATTTTGTTCATTCGATGTTCTTGAGATTATCACAAGAAACCGAAAATCTCGTTATTTTTTAGTTATAAGAATATCTTTGATTTGAAAGAGATGAATTTGTTTAGGAGTCAGCGTGGTTAGCTCATTTTTGGGGATTCGTCAATTGTACAATGATATCTTGCCTCATTTGTCCAGTTATAGCACTGAAGCAAGCAAGAAGAACAAGGAAAAAAAACCCCGACAATTTATAGCAATTATTTTTGTGCGCATTCTTAGAAAAATGGAATTGCACATAAGGCTATTTGTTGTACGGAAGCATAGAATCTATGACGTTTTATCGACTATGCACCAGATGAATAACGAAAAATACAGAAAATAAGTACACGATATAATGCATGTGAACTGGTTGAATTTTACTCGTTGAGAAACCAAGTTGTTTATCAAATATAACATGCATCCAGTTTTCCATGAACTTGTCAGTTTGTTGATTTAAGTCATACTAATAGTTGTAGTGTTGCTCCTTGAGCTTGGGTTTGATTGTTTTTCGCAGATTTTTGTATCTCGTCCCCAAAATATTGACTTTTGCTGAAAACTGTTACCAATTCATGAGTTTTTACGGTAATATCCCCAATTCATGACGTTTTACGGTAATGTCCATTCAGTTGAGGTATTTAGATCAATTTTTTTAATTTAACACGTCCTGGACTTCAGAGGTAAATTGTTATATAAAAAAGTCGTTTGTTAACTTTTTATATTTTGTAATTCATTAATTGCACTTTCAGAAGCTGGTATTGTCTAGTCTGGCAAAATTCGATTTGTTTAATTTAAAAACTGCTAAAGATAGTGTGCAATAGACTCAGTCAGGATGATATTTCGAGCACATGGGCGCAGTCATTTTGGTTAACTCTGTGCTTAACTGTGTGCTTAGATCATGTACATTTCCACAAGTTTAATATTCAAATAAATTTCAGCGCCAGTGCATGAAAGTAACATAGAGGAATGCTAACATTATCTCCATTGTACTTATTGAAAATGCAAACAACTTCACTTTACACCTGTCACTCTCACAGAAGTTAAAATATCTGTAATCTCGTAAACAGTCAATCCTAATAAAGGAAATCATTCTTTTTCTTTTACTGCTACCCAGAATAATTGCGTGAGCAAACAAAGATAATAACCGACAATCATTCAGGGACATGCAACATGTACCCTATCTCGATGAGCAGTTTTAAATAGTTCACATATCGCATTTTTATTGCTATAAATACAACGGTTTCCATTGACTTGCATACGTATGATTTTTTTTTAAACATCTGCTTGCAATAATTTCTGAAACATGTTTTCAAGAAAAAATACTTAAGCAAATAACACTTTGACTTCATATAAAATAACACTGGATTAAAAGATTTTTAAAAAATGACATTATTATTTCTTTAAATTAAAAATACAAGTTTTTTTCCCCCATCAGTCTTAGTTAAAATGAAATAATGTCTCTTTATTTAGTAAAGTTGTATGTCTCGATCGTCATTGTACATTACGTAATGAAAACTATGAAAACCAGAGTTTTCTCCATTTTTATATGTCCTCGCTCAAAGGTGAAACCATGACCTGTCGTTGTTTGGACAACAGTAATTATTGATATACAACGTCTTATCTATAAGCAGAATGATTCCATATTGAGAAATGTTTGAGGTGTGGGTGGGTAGATAAACTATGGATTCCTGCACAAGAAAGTTTGGAAAATAACGTACGAAAACGGGGATTGTCCCGGTAGATGGCGAGACCATGAATACGTACGTTACAGCGCGATGCAACCGGAACAGACCCATGAGTATCGACTCGTCGAATATCGATGTGATCCTTTAGCATTGCTTTTATCACAGACTATTAGAACATGGTGTAGTCCTAACAAACCTAACTTTTCCAAGTTATTACTTTGTGTATTGTGTATAATTAAAGCCGTTCAGGCATGTAGCGTTATTACTAACAATAGAACCTATAAAGTTACATAATTATCAAGGTAAACGCAGTTGTCGGATTATTTAACATTAATTATAATTGACTGTGTAAACACCATATCCTATATTACCGTTCTTATTAAAGAAGCAAACTTTGCCCTGTATATGCCCCTCAATGTACGTTTTGTAATAATTTACTGATGAAATGGGAATTTACGTGTTCAAATCATAGACTGCGGTTGCCGCCATTTTCTTATTGGTTTATTTTTATTTTATTTTTATTTTTTGTCTCTCTACCTGAAGACTCTTTCAAATGCGAGTCGAAATCTCTGAAAGATACCCGGAGGTCACTATGACCAACTCAGGGTTATCTGATTTAGCCGAAATTCACATCGGATTTTATTTTAGGGATCTGCGCAGATTTGACGCAAAGAGTATATTTGTTTGAAACGACTGAATAACGGAAAAATTTCATCAGGTGTTTGAAAATACTTAAGTTTTGCTCCCACGGTATGAAATATATCCGTTATTCACTCGCAGCTACCAAATTTTACTTTTCATTTTATGCTCAAATGTATTGCTGTAGCAGTTTTCTTCCAGGATCTCCTCGAGATGTCCGCGGTTTACCGTTTGTGTTCTGCTGTGTTTTGTGATTATTTCCACAGAAAATATAAACAGTTCATAATTCTCCTTCCTAAAACAAAGTAAAATAGCACACACAGAAAGAAAAATAATTCACGTTAAGCTAGATTTTGAAATCTAGTTGTTTCTACCGGGAGGCAAACATATTTGACACGTAAGAATAACTTCGAATTTCACGATTATATTGTTATCGACACTGCAGTTAAAATTGATGATCGTAATTCACTCCAGTGAATTATCACGATTATATTACTTGGAAAAGCAAACAATTCACGGCCTGGCTAAAACAATTAAATTGCAGTTAATCTATTCACCAAATACAGCAACGAAATCTGGGTGTAACAAAGAAACAACACAACAATAACATATCACAAAACGTCGTAAAACAAAACTGTTCTTGTTTCATATATTTATTGATATATTAACAATCTAAAAAGAATAGAGTCGAACAAAGATCGCATCCTGATAAGACGTCACAAACAACTCTGGGAGTTATAGCTGCGTCATCAAAGAATGGTGGTTTTGATGATCATGTAAATTCATGCATTCTGTTTGCATTCATCGGAAGAAAATCATTTATTCGTTTCACTTTCTTTTCCGACTCCTGTATAATAACTTGCACCACACCTGCATTAAATTATACTTCCTAATCAGTTTACTTTTTGGCATGTTTTATATAAAAAAAACTTTAAATATTGTCGTTGAAAATCCGGTATGGACACAGCCTAGGCTGCCTTTGTCGGTCTGAAACGGAGTTCACTTACAAGGACCTTACACACTATGTCCACATTGTTTCGACTGACTTTATCAATAGATGTCAACATCTCATTTAACTTTTAACACTAGCATCGAAAAGGTGTTCGAATCTCAGTCCGTTTTTTTTCCCGACTGACTTCACACATGCATCAAAAAAAGGTCTGGAGTTCTTATCACTCTGTTTCTTCCGTTCATTCAATTATTTCTGCAATTCTTGAAGTTGAGGTTATGACGTATTATAACTTTCCAGACACATCGTACCATTCGCCATGTCACGCTATAAAGAATCCATCTCAACCTATATCCTTTTATTCAATAACTTGCAACTGCATATTTGGTACTTCTGATCTTCGTCTAAAGGCTTGTAAAGAGGAGGTTACTGCAGCCAGTCTCCTGCTAGATATGTCATAAACTCTATAGATCTTCCTCTTGTTTGCCTTTTTTATGATAGTTTAGAAACTCTCTGACATACAGTGATCAGTTTAAAATCGATTTGTTCTCTCCATGTTCGAACATTACTGAAAATATTATTTTTTAAAAATGCCTCTCAAGTAACTGCATCTTATAATTTGACATGTTCAGCAACATTGATAATGTGGTTTTTATTCATGCTTAGCTTGAAATGCTTTAAAAATAATAGAGTTTACGTTCTTTCTACTATTTATCACAGGGACCTCTAAAACTTATTTCTCTTATTTAATATATGAACGATCGACGTAATTTGCATAACATGAAAATCTATTTCTTTTTCTTCTTTAGCTTCATTTGTGATCCTCATCCTGTTTTGGACACCTCTTTGCAAAGAGTTCAAAGGGTTACCTACAATGCATAATATGAAGTCACCGTAAAATACTCTTGACAAGAAGAAAATTTAGTACAGTACTTAGAATCATTGTGGTAATTAGTCGTGTGGAAACAATGCACGCCATTTCTGATTGCTGCAGCTTGAAATAAAATCAGCAGAATAAATACAAAAGATATTCCACATGCTCTTTTTTCTAACAGGTCAAAGTCACGGTCATGTATCGAAAGCAATACATTTGTTGGTTCTGACAAACCCCCTGTCTGATTTTATTAGAACCATGAACAATTAATGTCGAAAGCCACAGAAGTACCAGCTTGTTATTTTGTGAAAAATGGGATCCTTTTGAAAAACTGGAAACCACCTGAGGTACCAACTAATCCATGAGCAGTCAAAATGTTGCTTCTAAGTCATATCCATAGGAAATTTTAGTCTTGCCCATTAAACCTCTTTGGCTGGTCATTTATGGGTCAATAAGACTTCTCCTTCTCACAAGATCTTGGGTCATTTTATTGGCCGAGAATTGAAAGTGATGTTTTCAAATATTGTAGATCTTGTCACACTGGTCAAATAGTAGGAAAACCTAGTCAAAATATGCCTAACTCTCATCTGCAACCTTCCTGCATTTGACGAACCATTTAGTAGAATAATGTTAGATTGCGTGGGTCCATTATCTTATACAAGTCAGGCAACAAAAGCTTGTTAATAATAACTGTGCACGATAAGATTTCCAGAAGCTATTCCTTTGAGGAAAAATAAAACTACAAGCTTTGGTAAAGTTTTTTTTTTAAAAAAGAAAACCTTTTGGCCTTTGCAAACAAGTTCAATGTGATCAGAGGTTAAATTTGATGTCAGCAAGTTTCTAGCATGTTATGCATGAAATAGGCATCCAGCAGTTTAAATTTTCTGCCTATCACCCTGAAAGTCAAGGGGATTTGGAAAGATTTCATCAAACATTGAAAAATATGTTTCGATCGTATTGTTTTTATATAGAAAACGATTGAGATGAGGGTGTTAGGGAATCGTTGTTCAAGATACTCCTCAGGTAAAGTATCATTTTCCTTATAGAGTTAAGACGCTAATTGGTTCAAATTACATCATTAACACTCCTGGAGGCACAATTAAAAGCAATTTTGCCACATAAAGGAGTATGTTGATAGAGATAGCCCTGTAGATTATTCAATCAATTTAGTTGTGCCTGTCCAAAAGTGAGGACTTCAATGATGGCGTTAAATCGGACTGTACTGACTTTGGTGTAACCAATCTTCGGAATTCAGAAATGCTGTACAATTTGGATCAGAAACTTTCGAATCTGCTGCTACAAGATAAGAGTGAACTAAACAACTATAAATGAATATATGCACTTGTTTACAGATGTTCCAACACGAACTAATAAAATCTACCATGACATCTACAACCCTCAATAACGTCCTTACTGGATGAATTCTCAAAAACAGGAATGTTTAAAAACAAATTCAGTATTTTCTCGATAATGATTTCGTAGCACCATATAAAGGTAACTGGAGTTCACCATGTATTCCAGTGCCAAGGCCAGATAATATTTTCCGTATGCATACTAACTATACAAAACTGAACAATGTCACCCAAACAGGTTCAATTAAAATACTAAGAATCTATGACTGCATTGACAAAATTGAAAATGCAAAATATGTCTCCATGTATGACCTTTTGAAAGGATTCTGACAAAATTCGCTCTGGAGAGAGTAATGGAAATTTTGGCATTCGTAACTCCAGATGGACTTGGCAAATATAAAGTAATGTCGTTTGGTACGAACATAACACCTGCTTTAGATGATTTTGACATCGATGACGTCATAATCTTCAAAGACACCAGAAAGATCACTTGGAAACAATTCGGAAGTTCTTTGAAAGACTCAGCGATGCAAATATGACAATACATTGTGTCAAAAGTGAATTTTGCTGTGCTTATGTTTCATTTTTAAAACATGTTGTTGGACGCCATCAAGTTAAACCTGTCGAAATTAAGGTTTCTGAATTTTCAGTGTTTATCAGTTCTTTCATCTTCATTTTGTAATCAATTATTTAAAGTGTCTGAAGAGGCAATTTCGTGGGCATAGAAGTATTATATGGTTTTATTTTGTATATATGGTATAACGGTACCAATTGCGCAAGTCCAGGTGGGCGGAGCTTAAGGTGTATGGAACATTGTATTCAGAATTAAAGAACAAAACTAGCTGTGATTGGTGCATTATGTAAGACTTGTACTTTCTGTTTGGCTTAAAAAAAAGTTGAGCCTCTTGGCAACATGTGAGTTTGTGTTAATTTCTATCTAGATCATATTTTGTATTTTTTATGATTTTTTTAAAATATGGTACACATGACTGAAAATGTGCTTGTTGTGACTAGATAACTCTTACCCCTGTCTAGTTCCAGTAGAGTTATCTCTCTTAAATGCAATGGAGTACCTGGTTATGTCATTGTCAAATTGACAATCTAGCATTGTTCTATATGACAGCATGTGACATGCATGCCCAAGTAGGACAGAAAGTATATTTATTTCACAAAACATTAGCATTGAGGTATATGGAAAAACAATTGGTACCGTGATACCTAAAGGAAAGAATAGCCTCACAGTGTTTCCATAGAAACGCATACATGTGGGCGGCATTTATGAACTATACTAGTTTGATGTAGGAAAACAAATGTATGCTGAACACTTTTGGTCAAATATTGAAAGTTCTTTAAGAATAAAATGTATGAAATCTTTAGAAAATAGCACAAGATGGCTTTGGATGGGGACTTTTGATAACTATAGCTATGATAGATATAGACTTGTGTTACCTGATGCCTTTATGTATGTGCTGTTACCTCCTAGATTGGAATGCATGCAACAAAATAAGTTATGTAAACATAATATAGTTGATTTTGGCCAAATATTGGCTATTGTACCTGCAAAAGATGAAAAATCATGTGTACAAAAACAACTATCTTGTTCTTGTAAGGCATGCCATAAACCAGGATAGAGAACATTCTAAGTACACTTGTAGATAGATCACTTGTACCATGTGGGATGTTCTGGCATGAGTAATTTTTAGGTAATTTATTAAGGATTTGGTATTCCTTCCCATTTTGATTTGAATTGTCCTGCTCTAATTGTCCCTTTTTTTTTTACACTCTCCTGCTTTGAAATTGTTCATGTAGTTAGTTCAGTTCTCTTGCATTCCCTTTTGTTGAAGTAGCAGTGAATACCAACAAACAAGAACAGTTTCCTTAAGTCAGCATTTCCCATTGGCACTTGTATAAGCCCAATTATAATCTACTACTGACTTTCAATTAATCCTATTTCTTTCTGTCAAGCTGCTCTTGTGGAATTTCCATGTTTGGTCCAACATTACAGAATGATAACCATTTTAGTCACACAGTGCGTATTCATTTCATTCAAATCCACACTGTTCTTGAAACTTTGCATCCCATCGCAAGAATCCAAATTGGCATGAGATGATATCTGCATGGTTATGGAAGGCTGCACTCTACATGCCGGCATTGTAGAAAATATGAACTATGTGATATGAAAGAGCTGCGTCATCTTAGAAATTAAAATTACATGACTCTTGAGGTCTCCACTAAACATAGGAGTCTAAATGTTAGGTTCTCACTTTGTCAGTAATGTATTTTGAGATAATTTAATTGCAATGAAGTTAATACAGGTTGTTGATGAACTCATCTATATTACATGGATAATGTATTCAAGGTTACCACACCTTATGTATATCATTCAGTTATCTCCCTTACACCAGTCATAACATTTCAAGGAAATAAAATCTCACATTTTCAGTGACTGATTATGAAAATAAAGAGAAGATTTGTGAAGTATTATATTAGCCCTCAATCTTGATGCAAATGTAAGTAGAAGCAATTTGATAATTTCTCACAGTAAAGTTTACAAGTTTAAAAACTGATAAGGTATGTTCTGCTTGGCTCTGAGATAAGTTTCTCTCTATCTTATGCCAATTATTATTAAATTCTTATGTAGAAGAAATATACTTTATATGTATCTATATTATCTAAATTATTCACCCTTTTATATTAGATGGAAATGAACACAACTTCACTTGAAATTTGGGTCCTGTAAGGGATGTTATAGCACAGTTGCCTTTGGGCTGTCCTTGGACCTGTTGGGCCCTGCCCCATATATTTGTCCAAGGTAAGGTCATCAAACTTTCACTTCTCATTTTTCGCATTGCTGATTTTGCCACCTTTAATTCCTTTATCATAAGCTACCTCTCCCTTTTAGATAAACACTTTCCTCCTGTTTTTAACTCCATTTGATGTGCTATACTTAGTGTTTATATTTGGCATTTTTCTGTATTTTATTCCCCTAATTTCACCTCCCAATCCAAACATAACCACTTAGAAGCTGCGATTTACTATATTTGGTGACTGACTGGCTTATTGAAACAATTTTATTCACATTACAAAGGAGGAAAGCTTACTATTTGTGTTACAAAGAGGATGGGTAGGTGGACCTTTGTGTGAGGACTGGTGGTTAGTGACCTCTTGTATCTGTAGATAGTGTAAAGTGGTCAAAGCTTATACTTTATAATAAGATTGGGTCATGTCCACCTGTCTCTGATGTTAAGTTCTGCACCTACCAAACAAATATAAATTCCTTTCTTTTAGGTGAATTGTACATTTTGAAGTAGGACAGGTGCATACTATTTGGTACATTGACCTTTGACCTAGTTATTACATAATATGATATAATGTGATTTATCCCATATCACCTATGTGAAGTTCAATAATTGCTGATATGAATAAGATACAACTCATAGTTGAAAGAATTCATTTTATTTCAAAAGATGATTTTGATGGTGAAGCAAAAGTATGAAAACAATAGTTCAAACAGCTCAATGACATTTCTATACACATTCATATAAGACATAGGTTAGTACCTCATCAAATTGTTTTTCACAAGTGAGACTAAGTATATTTGTTACTTATACAGTCCCGAACTATTTCACAGATTATTGGAAAAATTAAGGTTTGCTATAGGTATAACGGTACCAATTGCGCAAGTCCAGGTGGGCGGAGCTTAAGGTGTATGGAACATTGTATTCAGAATTAAAGAACAAAACTAGCTGTGATTGGTGCATTATGTAAGACTTGTACTTTCTGTTTGGCTTAAAAAAAAGTTGAGCCTCTTGGCAACATGTGAGTTTGTGTTAATTTCTATCTAGATCATATTTTGTATTTTTTATGATTTTTTTAAAATATGGTACACATGACTGAAAATGTGCTTGTTGTGACTAGATAACTCTTACCCCTGTCTAGTTCCAGTAGAGTTATCTCTCTTAAATGCAATGGAGTACCTGGTTATGTCATTGTCAAATTGACAATCTAGCATTGTTCTATATGACAGCATGTGACATGCATGCCCAAGTAGGACAGAAAGTATATTTATTTCACAAAACATTAGCATTGAGGTATATGGAAAAACAATTGGTACCGTGATACCATATGGTGTACCATTCATAAGACATTAATTTTTTATGATTGTAGATTGTAAGGGTCATTTCATAGAGAACATATTAAATAGATAATTTTGTCCATTTTGTACAGTACATAGTTTCAAGATGGAGGGTATTGACTTTAAGATGAAGTCATTTCGTTTGGTAATAACGTTACTGTGACCTTTTGACCTTGGACGCTGTTGGAAAAAATACTGTTGTCAATTTGATGCAGTGAGTTCAAGTAATGGGATTACCACTAGAAAAACCAGGTGACCTAAGTCCTGATTGGCTAGCTGCTCAAGTACCTTGCTTTGTTGACAAAGTTTCAATGATCTAGAAATGATTATTCAAACCCCGTTCTGATTCTGAAAATGGGTCATAGTTTTTCATATAGGTGATATATACCTGAGAATTAGTTATTCCTAACATAAATATCAATTTTAGAGAAGTGAAATGGTTGTGTTCAATTCATGTGCGTGGATTTAATTTGTTTAATTAAATTATACATTGGAACTACAAGTACTCAGACTTTCAGATTTAGTAGCTGATTTTAAAATTACTGCGAATTCATTTAAATACATTTTGGATTATAACATTCTGATACATCAAGACTAATGGCATATCAGCACAGTATATTGAACTTGATTAGGAACAGTATTTAATGTTATTTGGAATACCCAATACATTTAGACTTGATAGAACTTTTAGGACTATTTAGGATTTCATTCACCATATTGTTATTTTTAATTTTCACTTTTCATTTTAGGGAAATAAATTATATTTTAATTTTACGAAACTTATTGGTTTCGCTATTTTCTTTGACTTAGTCTAAAACCACAGAGTCGTAACAATGCACTTTCGGTCACGTGAAAGTAAGTGTTTGCTCTCTTGATCTACTCTAGTTTCTGTAGCCATGATAACTATTTGTTACAGTCGGAGCTTCTTAAAAGCAAACGGCTACACTAAACACCAAAAAAATGGCAAACGGCTACACTAAACACCAAAAATGGCAGATGGCTACTCTAAACACCAAAATTGGCAGACGGCTACGCTAAACACCAAAATTGGCAGACGGCTACACTAAACACCAAAAATGGCAGAAAATGTGCACGAACTTTATCGCCAATGAATTTTTAGAAAACAAAACAAATAACTCAGCAAGAACCAAAAATGCTTTTAAAGGAACCAATAACTGAAATCACAGTAACATAAACTAATTAGTATGATTGAACATATGAATTGTAGTCTAATCATACATATTTTCTTTTAATAAATACTTACTGTGATTGTTGTCGTGAGATATTGAAGAATAACCCACACACTTAGTAGACTATTCAGATAATTTAACTGACAGAGTACACGTACAAGTTCTTGTAATGTAATGGAACATTCAGTTTTTAACAATGCATCACGGGATTGCAAAGATTTTATGGTTAAAATGCACGACCTTCTGGATGCCTCTGGTATTTCATGCTGTACATGTTCAAAAAAAGGCAAAGGTATAAATCCATCGCTAAATTTAATAATTAAACATAATTTAATCATTGTAATATAATCAAATCATTCAAAGTAAGTTAGAAAAGAAAACTATGAGAGGAAGCATGGCGAGTTCTTACTTCCCTTATTAAAAATACACTTGGCAATCAACTCGTAACAAGTATCAACTAATGAAAGTATTTTTTAAATTATAATACTAAATTATTTTTATACTCGTCGTATTTTTTTTAATTCTCTTCTCTTCTTTATATTAATTTTTGCATGAGTTTTATGTTGTCTTTTTTCGTTAATTTTCATGTTACAAGGATTATAAACATTATTTTTTTTTCCTTTCTTAAGGAATCATATAGCTGCATTTAACGTTTGTATATCTTTCATTGTTTAAAAGTTATGCTTCTCTATTTCGATATGTTGCTCATGTCATATTGGCATTATATAGATTATTGAGGTTGTCATAAATCTTGCAGCTTTGTAGTACATAATTCGCTTTTGAACCGGTTTTGTGGTTAGATTCCCGATGGGGGCTCTTTACATAGTTTTCATTCGACCAATTCCACTGGGTTGACATTGACCTTGTATTGATGGCATGCCAGTGGGTTTACATTGACCTTGTATTGATGGCATGCCAGTGGGTTGACATTGACCTTGTATTGATGGCATGCCAGTGGGTTGACATTAACCTTGTATTGATGGCATGCCAGTGGGTTGACATTGACCTTGTATTGATGGCATGCCACTGGGTTGACATTGACCTTGTATTGATGGCATGCCACTGGGTTGACATTGACCTTGTATTGATGGCATGCCAGTGCATGTTGGCGTTAGGTAGCTCAAAACTGAAGACTGTGTTGATATTTAAAATGGGGGTGGGATAAACCGCGTTATAATGCAAACGAAACATTTTAAATGCAGAAATTTGTATGGGTTTTTACTCCACAGTATCCAGTTTTAAGATATAATGGTGTATATGATATGAATAACTTGCACTATCTATCTATCTGTCTATCTATCAAGCTAACTACCTACATACCTACTTACCTACCTACCTTACAATGCATTTTCTAAAGCAAACTAAATCCTAAGGGCCAGTCATCACATCACGTTGTTGCTATATCTTCTCTTAAAATTGACATTAAACATCATGAGATTCACGAAGCATGCGGAGTCCACATGGGCTACATAGTGTGCTTACATCATAGCTTACCTGTAAAGTCCCCATGGACTACATAGCGTGCTTACATCATAGCGTATCTGTAAAGTCCACATGGACTACATAGTGTGCTTTTACTCATAGCTTATATGTGAAGCCACGTGGATTACATAGCGTGCTTACATCATAACGTGTCTGTAAAGTCCACATGGACTACACAGTGTGGTTACCTTATAGCTTATCTGTAAAGCCACATGAACTACACAATGTGGTTACGTCATAGCTTGTCTGTAAACTTCACATGGACTATATGGTGTGGTTACTTCTTATCTTATCTGTAAAGCGACATGGGCTACATAGTGTAGCTACGTCATAGCTTATCTGTAAAGTCCACATGGTCTACAAAGTGTGGTTGTGTCACAAATTTATGTAAAGTCCACAGGGACTACACATTATAACTACGTCAAAGTCATTCTGTAAAGTCCGCATGGACTATATAGTGTGCTTACATCATAGCTTATCTGTAAAGTCCCCATGGACTACATAGTGTGTTTACACCATAGCTTATCTGTAAAATCCACATGGACTACATATTGTGTTTACATCATAACTTATATGTAAAGTCCCCATGGGCTACATAATGTGCTTACATCATAGCTTATCTGTAAAGTCCACTTGGACTACATAGTGTGTTTACATCATAACTTATATGTAAAGTCCCCATGGGCTACATAGTGTGCTTACATCATAGCTTATCTGCAAAGTCCACTTGGACTACATAGCGTGCTTACATCTTAGCTTATCTGTAAAGTCCAAATGGACTACGTAGCGTGTTTACATCATAGCTTATATGTAAAGCCTCATCTACTTGAAATAAAGCAAGAGTTGTTATCTGTTTAGTAAAAAGAACTTACTTTTTTAATGTCACATATTCGTCATTTTTACGTGTTGTTGTGAATGAAAACAAATGGTGGAGGAGTTGTGCAGCCATCAATATTGTTCTATATTGGGAATCGTTACTTGATATATAGATGCTCAACTGTTTTGAATATGATATTGATAATATAGATCCACTCAATATACATTATTATGTACATTGTTATATTTTCTTCCTAAGAGGGCGTCAAGGGAGAAGAGTCCTTAAGTAAATGAGTCCCCTCCATAAATAATCATCATCATCGTCATCATCGTCGTTATGATCATTATTATCGTTATTGTTGTTGTTATTTTCGTTGTTGCTGCTGCTGTAAAGTTACGAAATTATCGCAAACCTCTACTTCTGTTCCATCAATGACTGAAACCTTCGGGAAAAGTTCAAAAACCACATGCATGGATCTTGAGCATTGTTCATGTCAATTCCTTGTCTTCTTTCTTACATTAAGTGGAAAAATAGCGACAGAGAGTCCTGCAGTCTTACGACCATCAGTGTTTTCCACTTTTCTTCCGTCGAGCTCAGAAAGCGTCGCAGACAGTGAAGCACATAACAAGACAAGTGTATTACTCAACAACACAAGAAGAAAATGATTATTATGTGATCTAATTACTAAAATTACTTTGGTATTGATTACGTAATTCAGGGAATGATATATAATGTCAGAAATGATATAATAGATACACCAAACAGCGCTCTACTATGTTGCCCGGAGCTACGAGGAGCGCGACTGACCCAGGGTCAAACTTCTGCACGTACACTGTGTCTCCTTTTTTCATGTACCGTTCTGACATTTTATGACGGGATATGCTTTAATAAATTGGGAGCGAAAACTTTGCTGGCAGTCGAAAGTATAGTTGGTGAAAAACGTATGAGGAATTTTGGGAAATGGTAAGATCAATATTTGTGCTTTTATCATTTGTATGTTTTAATGAAGAATGGAGTAATCTCAAGTGAACTAAAACACTAAAACACTGCCTATATAAGTAATAATCAGCAAATCAATATATAAATTATTTTCTATCACTTTTACATTTAGCAAAATGAGTGATTTTGTTATAGTCAAAGATCTAGAAATCACTTTTTTGTGTCTTTTTCACTTATGTTTAGTTGAATCTTTAATATTTCGACGTTTTATCCTTTGAAACAAGTGTTTTATTTATTTATTTATAAATTTATTTATTTATTTATTTCACAGTCCGAATGACACTGGCTAGGGTCTTTTTCTTATGTTATTTACATGCATCAATTTACGTGAGCATTACATGGTTATTTTTATATAAATATTTGTTTCCCCTCTTTAAAAGAACCATTTAATTCTAAATTCTAAGGACGAAAGTCAACCTTCTGCCATTTAGTTACCTTTCCAATCGTCATCCTTATAGGAATATGTTTTCAGTCAAGATGCTAAATGATCACCAAGAATGATAATTTATGCAAAATTAGATTACATAAATAATCTAATGATCTAGTAGATATTTAGAAACAGTTCATTTGTTTTGTTTGCAGTTGTATTGTTTTATTTATTCATTTATTTATTTTGTATTTCAGGAGCTTCAAAGATTTTTCCTCCTTTCGCTGATGGTATGTCTTTCTGTTTGCACTGGTCAAGATTTTCCGAGTTTTGAAAGCATATTCGATGACGAAAACGATTTCCTTTACACATTAACATCGGCTTTTAAGCCTCCAACAGAAGTTTTCAATGCCCCCGTTATCTCTCGAAAAGAAGTCTACGATCTAGTTCGGAAAAACGATGTTGGAAAATACTACCGCCAGCATGTACAACCAGTGGATCCCTCAAAAGGTAGGAGCTATTTTGTTATATCCCACAGTACCTATGGCAATGCCATATACTCGTCTTCGTCCGTCTCGTTCCCTCCATCACGAATTTCATTCCGCCCAATATTGGTTAAGAACAGTGGTTCCGAACCATTTTTGGCCGCGATACTACACACAGTATTTCTGACAATCACGATCCCTTTCTCATATTCTGATGATAAGTTTCGCCACCCTAAAAAACATAAATCATGACCAAACTTCATAACGTCCTCGCAACCCTGATTTGGATCACGACCTGGGGGTTGGGAACCGCTGCTTTAGAAGAACTGATTAAATTAAAACCAAACGTTGCACGTTTATTTACAATAAGACGTTCTACTCAAATCTGAGGTTCGCCATAGCCCATTTCATACCGAATTTAACCAAGTTGCTCCGTAATTATCCGAATAACCTCCCGTGTTACTTTATACTCCAGCCAATCAAACGCTGGTGGGCACATGTACATAACAAAATGGCGTCCATTGTTGTTTAGAAATATTTCAGAAATAAAATTAATTAAATGATTGAAATTTATATGTAAATTATCCGCAGACTTTCAAAAACAAATATGATAAACTCATATGAAACGCATTTTATTATAGTGACGTTTCGGATGCACAGAAATAGTTTGAAAAACTTGCTCTTTGCCTGTCAGGATTAAATTTGTTTACTTCGACACCGTTTCCTTACTTACATGTACATGTCCAGATGTAAACAGCTCAAAGCTACTCTCTCGTATGGGTTTGAAATCCGCCCTGGTTTCCAGAAAATAAGACAGGATGGTTCCAATATTATATTTCGTCAATATCTGTGGCAGCATCGCTGTTGAACATGCATTTTTCAACTCGATAAACGATGTTAAGTATTTACAGAAGTTGATGCTGATGCTGAAGCGTCCGCCATATTTTGGCCACCACCTATCGAGTGCCTATTACGGGCAGCTGACCACCCGCCACGTGATCAAATGTCCGAGCAAATTACGAAGTTCACCGAAGTCTGCATGAAATGGGCTATTTGCTAGCAAAATTCAACCAACTTATGGCCGTTGTTTTGGAAATTATTCGAAAATGTCAATACATATTTGTAATTTTAAGACGTGCGGTCATGTATAGCAAATATGGTTGCTTTTACCTCTATAATGGGGGAGGGCTATAAATAGCGATTGGCAGCTTGAGGCTGTTTCACGGTATCTACCACCAAGTTAATTAAGGTTGACAAAACTATTTTGGAAAGATGTTTGACGAAGAGTTCTCAGATGAAGCTGGTTTGCAAATTAACACCAAACATGAGAGAGAGAGAGAGAGAGAGAGAGAGAGAGAGGCAGGCAGGCAAGTACTTAGCCTCTGAAATCTTAAATAGAAAGTTTGAAAAATCCAGATATAGTAAGAAAGACTCGGGGAGTCAGTTCAAAATTCAGGGCATAGTTTGAAATGCCTGTACGTTCGGAGAGAACTTAATGCCATGTTTAATTAGACACTTAAATTGATGCATATCTGGTTAACTGAATGGAACCAGGAGGATTGTACCGTGAACCAGATACTCCCAATAATTACAACACCGATATAAACAGATAATTAAGAGATAGTAATTACGACTACAGCACTGAGTTAAGCCAATCACCATCAAGCGACTAATTCTCGGCGCAACGACCTTTAACAAAATAATCTAAGAAACCGAACAAAACATGTGATCCGTGCACCCGTTGATCTTCTTTCCAGCTATAGCAATGTTGACACAGACGAGACATTCCATATTGTCAATCATCTACTATGCCAATGTTGCCCAATATCAATTTCTGCTTAAGAGTTAAAAAAAATATGGTTTTCGGATTTTTTAAATTCTTATTTTTAATAAGCAAGTTTAGGTGGAGGAATTTTAAATTTTTATCTTACTATTACTGAGGAATCGAATTTGTTAAGTAAATCTGAATGTAAGACTTAGAAATATTTGCAACATAAAAGCAGACGTATGAGCAGAGAGAAACAAGCAAGCAGCTGCTTGACTGTGATGTAAATTTAGAAAAATTACATCTTGTTAGCTTGTTGTTGAGACTTTTTCATCACTGAAGCATAGAGAGACATGTATGTACATTTTAAATTCTTACAACTGTTCAAGTATAAAATAAAGAGAAGAAATCAGAACAATATTGTTTAGAAATTTCTTTTTAAAAATATCCAAATTAATGTCAAGAATCTAGTCCGCATTTTAGAAAGAGGCCGAATCTTCTCTATGTTCAAAATCCCACCGTTAGATTCTTGTACTACATGAAAACACAAAAGTTAGTTTGAAAGAACTGTAAATTAATAAGTTTTTTAATAATAAAATTTAATGAATTTAATTACTCTTATTCTGTGAAATTTGTTCTGACATGAGGTAAAATGTGTGTATTTAGTAAGTATGTTAGTGTGTAAGAAAAGGGTCACTTACTGGTCCAAAACCTGTTCGTTTTGAGAATTAAGGAAAATTCCACTTGCCTATGACTTCAGTTTAAAAAAGTTCATATATCCCATACAACATTTTTTTTAAAAATTCAAGGCTAAAGAGTAAATCCCCGTTTCTACAATGCAGAATTACCTATTTTTGTAAGGCAAAGTATAAATCCACTGTATGTATGTATGTATGGTAATATTGTGTTAGTTTAGTTAGGTAGTGTATTAAGCAGATAAGGTGTGCGTAGGTAGGTGTGAGTATTGACTGCAAAGAATCAGTCACATGTCTATGAAAATCTGTTATTTTTCCTAAGCTATGATGAAGACAAAAATACAGTCGTGCTATTTATTTATTGTGCAACGGTTAATGACCAACAATATCAAGGTATTAACCTTAACTTAGATCTCGGTCTTTTTGGACGATGTGGAAATTGTTCCTAACACGAGAAATGATGCATAAACTTCATGTTTTGACTCCTGTCAGTTGGGAGAGGGGGGAAGGCGTCAATATCGCATACAGAAAACATGCGAAAAATGAGATCAAAATTAAGGTCACTGAGTTCTCGAATTATCAGGGGGCTTGTTAGTTAAACCTCCTCCAGTTATCAGGGGGCTTGTTAGTTAAACCTCCTCCAGTTATCAGGGGCTTGGTCAGACAAGCCTAATGGTTTCCCCTCTGTCCAGTCTACTTTATATGCGATCTTCGCAAAGGAATGGAAATTAATTAAGCTCTCTAAAATGGTGCAAAATTATACCAAGCATTTTGGATATATATATATATATATATATATATATATATATATATATATATATATATATATATATATATATATATATATGTGTGTGTGTGTGTGTGTGTGTGTGTGTGTGTGTGTGTGTTAACACATTTGTAATAAATATGCATTTCTTCCTACGATTCAACGGCTGCTAGTTTTCACGAAATCTCTTCTTTAACCTAGAAGACGGCAGATAGTAGTAATACCAAGAGTGGTAAATTTAAATGTGTCCAACTTCAACTGAAAATATCTTTATTCCCAGAGCTGTGTCACAAGAAAATGGTGACTGGCGGATGGGGCTACTATCCGTACCCAGGATCCTGTAATCAGTACATACACTGTAGCAAGGATCAAGGAGCCTTCCTCGAGAAATGCGCAACCGGAACATTCTTTGATCGGCATAAATGCGCGCGTGTAGAAGATGTCGATTGTCCCTTCGGTAAGTTCGACTATCTCCTTTTTCTCCTTTGGAGAATGTACGTGTACATTGTTTCGTTTTGTTGCTTACCGATTGAAAATCTCTCTCTCTCTCTCTCTCTCTCTCTCTCTCTCTCTCTATATATATATATATATATATATATATATATATATATATATATATATATATATATGCATACATACATACATACATGCACACACGTACATACATACATTCATGCATATATACATACATACATACATACACACACATACATACATACATACATACACCTACATACATACACACATAGACACATACATACATACATACATACATGCACTCACGCACACACGCACGCACATGCAGACAGACAGACATACTGCGTGTTAAAATCTCACAAAAGGCATAGCTTAACTTCAAATAATTTCACTTACAGATGAAAAAATTTCTCTTTGGTGTAAAAAAATAACAACCAAACAGCCTGTTCCTCCTTGGTTACATGTATGGTTTATTTTGTCTATTTGTTTTCGCAGTCTCATAAAATTATAAAAAGAAGAAAACAAACAACTTTTGTCCCAAGGCTAAAATTTTGAAATCCGAAAAGATCGAACCTTAAAGTTCCAGAAATTGTTTACTGGGTATAATGTTAACGGTGTGTTGAGCGTCAGTGCAAGTTTTCTTTTCTTTACTTTTTTAGAAGCAGATATAGGTGGGTAGGGTACTAAATTTATTTCACTGTGTTAAATAGAATTTATAAATGAAATACATAATAAAGCAAAACCTTGTATGTACTAATATTTAAGAACAATCTTACATTTTACATTTCGTTGGAGACGCATTGTGTATATTAGGTTCGTACACTATATTAAGGACGAACATCTTTCTTGACAACGGTGCAACTGGCCAAAAATTCAATCGATAAAGTGATCACGCCATGTAGTTGAGATTGTCATTATATAAGATTAATTAGGCAATTGATACGAAAAAGTATGCCCGTGCTTATGTCGCTGTCCGCATGGCGACACGCCTTGATTGATTACCTGGATTTAATTGTAAATAATGTGTATGATACAAGAATGACTGCATATATCCCCAAAAATTGTCACGACGTTCTAGCCATGATCATTATTGGAGGTGATAGGTTAATATAAATAAACGATTGCATAAGTATAAAAAAAATATTCTGAATAACGTAACATAAATTACCAAATTTGGTCTGAGTTCTGGGAAGGTGTTAAAGGTCATGTTTGAGATTTCAAACTGATTACGGCTCGATTTGGTTGACTGATTAAAAAATAATGGCGAAAATTCACATACGATTGAACATCAAGCCGTCCGAACTTGAGGATGGATTATCAGGTTCCCTACGTGTTAATAGCTTTGAGTCCTGAAGGGAGATATACCCTTTTAAAAGCTGTCAATTGTTTACTGCATATCTTTAGGAAATAAATAGCAATATTCGAATAAAATAACGATTTCCAAGAGTGCCCACCCAATAGTCATGTGCAAGTAATTCCGACATTTTTTAAAATTTCATGGCACTACGAGGGTTGTGAAACCAAAGCTAAATCAAAGTGGTATAAGAGTTACATGGATGCTATTATAAACACATTAATATTTCGACAATAAAAATTAGGCAGTATGATTTCGTATATTATTCTCTGTGTCCTTCCGCGATTCATTAATAATCATTTGATATACAGGGTCACGTATTACATTCAAGTAATGCAATCTCATTTTCTTTAGATCCGTGTAAATCATTTCCTAGCGGACACATGTACCCAGACGGCCAAACTTGCTATGGATATTACATATGCATGAAGGGGAGGTCGAAGTCAGGGATTTGTCCTAACACCTTTGCTTTTAGTATCATGAAGGGCGTGTGTGTTCCTGATACAACTTGTCTACAACCAAGTGGTTTACGTCATCGTAAGTATCAGATAGATAGTATTATATCTCAAGTACAAATTAATTATCGAGTCCTAAATATTACTCTATAACAACCCAAAATCATCACATGAGGAAGGAGTGACATTTTCTCAATTTGTCATTTCTATAAAGTTATTCTTTAAGATATTTCATTTTTGTTATTTTCTTTTCATATGTTTTTTAATATAGAACAATTTTTTATACTCAAGAGTGACAGAATGAGCAAATATCCGCAGTCTTACAAACTGATCAGTTTATTTGGTACTTTACGATAAAACCAGTACCAAGAATTTAGATACATTGATACACCTTGGTAACGGTTGATCTATTTGCACTGGTTTCAACCATTTTACGTATTTAGGATGGCATGCATGAAGATACATATATTTTTTGTAAGCGTAAGTCGGTTTAACTTAAGAAACGTATTGATATATAATAGTAATGAACATAAATTTCGATCATACATTATTACATGTCAATATATTGATGCTACGACGTTTACCTAGTTGAACGTCTTGCCTTTGGGCTAAATTACGCTAATTTCCCCGAGAAAATAAAGTATTCATTTGATAACCTAGCGAGATTGGAACCATTTTGTAAGTGGACAGATTGTTTTTGTTTTTTTAGGGTGGAAGTAGGTACGGGTGGACTTATGATTTTCTTTCGAGCCGGGATATTTTTTTCTTTCAGCTGCAGATAATTGATTTTGGTTTAGACTAAAACAATTCATGCCGTTATTAGTTGTATCATCATTTTTCTTCAAATCATAGCAGGGGCAGTTTTTAAGCTATCTTGGCGCCACAATTTCTTTTTAAATCCATTCAATTATATGAAATTAAATGGTCCGTCCCGAAGAAATGCGAAATGTAATTAAGTTAGTGTTGAATCAGTAATTTTATTAGCGAAATTTCAAATCTGCTATATTACCTGAAATTCAAACTGGGATTAATGACGTGAGCACATTGTCAACAAAGACTTTTCGCATCAAACAGCCAGAACTGAACAAAATGTGTGATCTGTTAAGACATCCGTTTTGTTCACATCCAGTGGCGGAGTAAAGGTAAATGGCGCCTGGGACGACAATGAGGACCCAAGGGGTTTAGCGCCCCAAGACCTCTCGCGCCAGGGGCAACTGCCCCCCCCCTCCCCGTCCCGTTAGTACGCTACTGTTCATATCAGTTGTCATCTTACATCGGAAAACTTAGTTCCAGCATATTTCTACATTTAGTCCTTTATCAAGATTTCAAGTTTGGTATTATCAGCATGTTTAAAATCTGACAATGTTGACTTTGTTTGCATCTCTATTTTGAGGAGTATTATGACCAAGTTATACTTAACAGACGGCTGAATGATCTAAAG
This sequence comes from Sinohyriopsis cumingii, assembly GCA_028554795.2. Lineage (NCBI taxonomy): Eukaryota > Metazoa > Mollusca > Bivalvia > Unionida > Unionidae > Sinohyriopsis > Sinohyriopsis cumingii. The sequence goes on from CM068830.1 coordinate 11,746,847, forward strand.
CGATCGCCTTTTCAGATCACTCACAACTCAACTCTGTCTGCCAGGGTTAGAGTCCTCGCTCGATAAGCGTGGGTATCTGAGAAAGCTAGCCAGTAGCTTCCTGTGGGCCGGGGATTCTGTCCGGTTTCTTCCTCCACCAAATATACTTGCCGCCTTATATAGAATATCATGTGTTGAAAAATGACGTTAAACCCCACAAATCCAAGCCATATTTAACAGAATATACTTTCATTTGTGTGGGACTTGTTTAACTCTTTCTTTCCTACGCATTTTGTTGGCAATACTATTTACCATGAAACCTAACGGTACATTCCCAAACTTGGTTGAGACAGGGATCGAATAAGCTTCATAAAACCTGGCCCTGGTGGAAATTACATTAAACTGCATACAGATGCCCTAAGACCATTTCGTTTATATTGCTATTTGCATTTTACATATAACATGAGGTCATTATCAGTGTACTTTTCATTGTGAATCAATACTTTTTCAGAGAAATATTTGGGATGCAGTTTTCTCATTTAACTAAACAGTTTTCTCATTTAACTAAACAGGTATTGGAATTACTGTCCCTTTTTTAACCAGATGTCAATAGTACAAAAGGATTGTTCATGGCTATAGTGACTTTGAAGATAAAATAGGGAAGAAAAACAAATCCCAGCATCCCAGCGTACATTCATTGGAGTTTTAGCTTGGAACCTCAAATAATGAACTTAGAACCCCAAAAATGCCATTTAATCAGATTTAATTCATAGTGTTTTTAATGTAGCCTGAAGAGAGAGAGAGAGAGGGAGAGAGAGAGAGAGAGAGAGTGTGTGTGTGTGTGTGTGTGTGTGTGTGTGTGTGTGTGTGAATAAATACCAAATGAGACCAAGAAACGAAGATAAATTTGATAACTTCGTTAACTTCGACGAAAATTCAAGTCCTATCCGAATGTCAAATACATTCAACAAATATTTGGATAGAAAATTTGGGTATGTATTTCATCTATAGAATTTTCAAGTCAGAAATTGAACAGAGACAGAGTCTGAGCGTGATTGTAGTAGTTGTCGTAGTCTTATTACAGGTGGTAAATTAATATTCATACGCGTTATCTGTTGTGATACCACGAGTCTGTCCTTCCTTCTACTCGTCTCTTCATAATACTATATGTACATAGATCGCTGAGTAAAATTCACAATGACACTTATAAGATCCAAAATTTGCATAAAGGGTATTGTATTTGGGTCCAAAGTGAAGAGTGAAGGATCAAATCCACAACCGTTTGCACTTACGGTGACATTTTATTTTTTTTAAATAATTACACGTAAGCATGGCAGGAGGTCACGTAATATATGCAATGAATTTTTGACATCGACTCTTTGGTTCAATGTCAGAACTTGGGAGGGGCAGGGATATGCGTCATTTGCCATCGTTAGCCTTGAAAATAGTTCTTCCTTTATTTTTATTTTTAATCAACTCCAGCAGTTGTATTGGTGTAGTAGTGACAGTTATAGCAGAAGTAACGGTATAGTAGTGACAGTTATTGCAGTACTATTAGTTGTCACAACACCAATATACTGCAGTATAAGATGTACTTGCAGTAATATTAATAAAATCGTATCATCATCATCATCATCATCATCATCATCATCAATAGTAATAGTAGTAGAACATTTTTATATCCTCAAGGTATTATGTGCTTACATCATCGTCACCAGCATCAATAGCAGTAGTAGTTGTATTATATATATGTTTTCAGCCTGCTTCCCTGGAACGACAAAACCGATCCCAGAAGAGCCAACCATGTTCTATTTGTGGAATGGTGCTAACAGTCTGACACCTATGAAATGCCCCAAAGGGCTGTGGTACAACCCCATCATTTGCTCGTGTGACTGGATTATTCCGGGAAAGAATGTGTATAGTGGCAAGTAACGGAACACGGTTATCACAACGTCACCATAACTTTATTACAACACAATAATGCTAATAGAATCGGTGGACTTGAAATTTCATTGTAATAAATACTATTTTTCATTTTAGCGTCGTTTTAGACCCCAAGTTAGACTATTTAAATTTCGGGACGATGTGTCTATAACAAATATTCTTGCTAGGTGTTTGGGAAAAAAACCTAATTTATCCATTATAATAGCTGACACACTAAGTTATAAATTCATGACTCCCCACCCCGTCAAGTCAGTGAGTCAACATTGGGAAAATGGGCGAAACCAATGGGACTTCATCAACAGGAGACAATCCGCTACGTTCCATCATCGCCCATGATTGCATATACGGAATATTAACTCGTTTCACATGAATATGCAAATTCTTGTCCCTGCAAGCGTGAGTAAAATCTTATAGGCCGCCATTGTGACCCGACTTGTTGTTTGAATGAGCCAATGAACGTTTCTCATCGAAGCACGATCGATAAAATGGACATTTTCATATAAGCAGAGCCGTTTTAAGGAGTTTGGGGGCCCTAGGAACAAACTCTAACCTTAAACGTAACCCGATTTCCGCCTCAATCTCTCAATCTCAGATATAGAGTATTGCATTGCATTTCCTTGTGCATGTGTGTCAGTTTGTTAAATTTATTAATATAGTACTAAACTGATAACCCAGCTAACACAGCAAACTGCGTAGGCTTCCTACGAGTGTAAAACAAATAAAAGTTTAGTTAAACATATTGTTAATTAAATTTAAAGCGAGATTGTATTATTGTAATGAGTAAATGTTTGCTTACTTTACTATACATTGTCAGGATATTTTCTTACAAACATCTCTTTCGTGTTTTGCTCTCAGCAAAGTCTCTGATAATATCATCGAAATTCAAAGACTCCAACACATCTGATTCTATGCTCATGACAGACAGGCAGTTGAGTTGTTGTTGCATCATACGGCTGCGAGGCTCATTCTTGATTACTTTAAGTTTTGAGAAAGAACGTTCACCGGTACAATTTGTCACCATCATTGACATAAACATTCTTATTACAATATCAACGTTTGGAAACGTTGATTCCAGATTGTCATTCTTTATCAGGGCATAGATTACTGACATAGATGGCACTGATATTTTTGCACATAACACTGACATATAGTGTTTCAGGTGTACACATTCTGAAATTAGTTCGTGTTGGTCACGATCTTGAGGATAGAACTTTGCAAGCTTTTCAATGTATTTGTTCAACATTCAAATGGTCCAGTTTGATTAAGAATGTAAATATGCTTCTGCTTTCTTCATAAGCTTCTCCACGTTTGTTTAGTTCAGTGATCAATGGGTCGATGATTGGCAAGTAGGTTTGAGTTTTAAAAAATTGTGCTCGCATCCATAACTGTCAATTACAGGACCTTCCAGAAATGTTTTGGCTCTGCGTTCATATTTTTCAAAATAATTATTGTCTCTAAGTGAATCAGACTGACGGCGATTGATAAATCCATGTCTGCTTTTTGTAGAGTCTTGCTTGTTTCGTTGAAGCGTCCAAGAATATCATTCCAGAGAATGGTGAGGAATGCAATTTCCAACTTATCCATCTTTTGGCTTAGAGATGATGCATCATAGGAAGCGCCTCTAGGTTGGTCTTTGTCCTGGCAATCCTATCAAGAGCTGCTTGAACTTCTTTGTACCCATGACACAGCCTTAACAGCATCAGCATGAACGGACCATCGCGTATCTCTTAAGCGTTTCACTGCTTTGTGTTCATGTCCTAAAGATGCCTCCAGGACATGCTAAAGATGCGTTGATGCCACGAAAAAGGTATATAGTTTTTTGAAGAAAGTCGAAGTAGGGTATGACTTGCGTGCAACATTCAACAGCCTTCATGGCAACTAAATTCAGGGAATGGCCCGCACACGGAACATATACAGCTAATTCGTTTATTCCTTTTACTATAGCTTGCACGCCTGAGTATTGACCGGACGTGTTAGAGGCATTATCATAGGACTTCCACAGCAGTCTGCTATGCTGATATTGTTTTCTTCCAAAACGTTCACGATGGTGTCCGCAAGATACTCTGCTCCATGACCGCGGATACATACTAATCCTAAGAACCGTTCCACGGATGATAAATCTTTCACATATCTCACGGTCAATGTCAATTGATCGGTGTGACTCACATCCGAGGTGGAGTCCACACTAAGAGAGAAATATTTTGCTTGTCTTAGTTCTGAAAGGATTGATCATACAACTTTTGGTGCCAATCAATGCGATAAACTCTTCGCATATATTTGCCGATATATAGGAGGGGTTACCTTTTCCAGCATTACTGTATCTCTTCAAATGTTCACTGAGAAATGGATCGAATTTGCTATTTAATTCCAAGCTTCCAAATAATTTCCATTGTGCTGTGAACCTAGAATCTGATTGTCACCTCTAAAAGACAAGCCCCTGAATGTCAAAAACTTCACTACAGGCATAACCCGCTGCAGGACATCACGCCAATATTTCTGTTCCACTTTTAATTGCCTCATTAATTGTGTATCAATGTGACCAGCTTATCTAACACGCCCAGTGTAAATAAGCATGCATTTTCGATGACCCTCGCCATTAACATGTTCGCTGAGACGTGTCATTGCATTCCTCCAATCGTTAAAGCCAGATGTGCATAGAGCAGATTGATGACCCACTGTAGTTGTTAAAAACAAGCGACAGACAAAGCAATACACGGACTTCTGCGATGGAGAATAGAGTAGCCACTCGCGACAAACTGATTCACCATTTCGCAGTTCACGGCGGAAACAGGAATCAGTTAAACAACGTCTCTGCAACTTATCTCCAGTTCCATACACGCGCTGAGTCGTACTAAAATCAGACTCTTTATGCTGGCAACTAGCAGGACCTCTACGAATCCAATAAGATCGTAATTCCTCAGTGATTGGACTCCATAAGGCTGCATTTGTTCAATAGCCGGCCGAGCTGACATCTTGTGGAATTGTTTCAATTGTCGGTGTTATGACAATATCTGAACTTTCAACGGGTAGACTATCATCTTGTACTTGCAGCGACACTAAGTGTTCATCTTTATTACAGACAATGACATCAGTAGACGAGCAAGACGACTTAAGAGTATTTTGCGACTCAACAATGTCGGACTGCAATGATGATTGTGCTTTGTGACTTTGAAAAAAAAAAGACGATACTTTTGGATGTTAGTCCAACCTTCCAATTCTGCTGCTTCCTTCTTTCTCTTTGCAGCACCACTCACATAACTTCTACTCATTCTTGGTGGGTTGTCTAATGGTTCGTTTAATAGATCGTAGTTAGTGAAAATTGACAAAATGGCAAATCGGTGACAACTGACAATTACGAACTGAATCTGCATACAAGTCTTGTGTCTACAGGTTACTGCCAGTCATTATATCCAGACATACATAGGAGTCTGCCGAAAGATGCAATTTAACTTTCGGCCGAAACCGAGACTACACCGAAAGCAACAATTCGGTCACTTTCTGCACCGATACCGAAACCGACACCGAAATTTTGTTTTTGGGCCGCCGCGGGGCCCTAGGCACGTGCCTCGCGTGCCTATGCCTTAAAACGGATCTGCATATAAGACCTCATTCATATAATATAAGACGAGTATAAGTTTCTTTTAATCTTAAGTGCAATCCATATCGGTATGTTTATAACGCTCTGATATACTCCAATACTCAATAGGGTCTTGGAACTCAACGTCGCTATTATCAATTAATCATCGATCAGTTAGTTATGCTTGAAAATTTCTTAGTCATAACAAGGATTCATCAGTTGCGTTCAATATAACATTTTCTCTCTGCATCACACACACACACATACACATACACACACACACACACACACACAAGAAACCCATAAAATCAAACTTGAACCTGGCATGACTTTTCTCCCTCGATTGTTTTGTTTCATCGTTTTAATCTCTTCCTCATTCTTTCCTCTGCTTTTTAAATTCTTTTCACCCATTAGCGTAATATTCTGAATAGTATGTAATATCACAAACAATTTTAAGTAAGGGTAACTGGGGCAATTTTATGCACAAATTTATTTCCGCATCCACCTGCCTAATTTTAAAAAATTATACGAAATAAAATACACAATAAGGTCACAAAGGTCAACATAATTGGGCTGCCTTATTATAAAAAAGAATAAGGAATATTATTCACATAACATGACATGTGAATGACAGTTCAAAACAAAGCGTATCACAACCCAAATTTATGCTTGCAAGTTTTGACACCAAGTGATGATCACTGTGCAAACACAAACCCCTTTCCCAAGTGATTATTCTGAGAAATATTGTGTGCTCAGCAGCTTGATACAATTCAAAATAGTTGCCATCAAGACAGTTTTTGAGATATTCTACTTGCCTTGAACCCAAATGTCAACTGTAATGGGTGGCTAGCATTTCTTCCTAGCAGACTGCTTGTATTTCATTGTCTACAAACTGTAAAATAACTTTGGGAGGTACGTGTATTTGCCTCACGTCAATTTCAAGAACAACACAAGCCAGAAACACCTAATTCACGAATATGTCCTTATCTTTAAGCATTAAACAATACTATCTGATAAAGGTCTCCGCATAGCCTTAGTTAAGAAATTGGACACGGACTAATTTACATCCCATCCCGTGACATCTAAATCAAAAATGAGTCTCCTTTGCTTTGTAGAGGCCTGCCCAGACTGTATATGCCCAGACAATTTGTAGAAAAAACAGCAACAAAAATTAAAAAACAATACCCCCTCCCCAAGCCCCCAACTTCGTTGCAGTTTGTTTGCGGCAGGCGCATACATTTTGATCTCATCTCTTGAGAGTGTTTTTACATCACCGATACTAAGTTGTTCTTACAATAGTTTTCCTGGCTGATGTAAATTTAACGTTTTATTTGCATTAAATGTTTCATTAGCACGGTTCAACAAAGAAACAGTCCATGAAAATATATATGGACGCTCAGCCAAACTAGCTAAAGTTGCATCTGATTGGTAGCTCAATATTGACATAACAGCCAATTGCCTCCCAATATTGTCCGGTAATTCTAAATGGAGATTGGTGGTAGGTTTGAGTGATTCTATGTGGATTTACAAGTTGTCCAGAATCTGATTTGATACAGATTGCCTAAAGTCCTCTGAATTGATGTGTTGCTGACAAGTCTGTCTGCAATAACTGTAGTGTTTAATGAATAGGTGATATAATATGCCAAACCACCAATAAATTTCGTGTTTAATTTCCGGAGTACCACAAAAAGGGATTGCTTTAGCCCATGCAGAGCCTGCTAACAGGAGGCAGCAGTGCCCCTGAAAATATAATTTTCTTCATCATACTTTCAGTTTTCATGTAATTTATTTAAGTCTTTCCTCAGTAATCTCGCACTGATGACCTTTGACAAACTTACTTCAGTATACATCGCAGACCATTCGATTAAAGTGTTTTAAGATTTCATTCCTAAACTCATTCTTACAATTTCAGTGTCTTTAACAGCACAAATTTACATTTGTGTGACACAGACTGGTTCTTTTCCCTAATGTAATCTGCAGTCTTTACTACACTCATTTATAGTGATTATAAGATCACAAACATAACAATAATCCTTTAAAATCTTTACTATTATACTAGTATTACGCATTTCCATGGACTGTTTTGAAATGACAAAATGTGTGTCTTCTTCGTTTTATCTGCAGTATGTCAGCCAATGTTTAGCTTTAGTTACGACAAAAGCTTTTTAGAAGATTCTAACAAAGTGCCACAAGATCCGAACACACAGGTGACCATATACCAGAGATCAGCGCGCTTTACCAAGGGTGGCCGTATTGTCATCTGGATGATGAATGACCTTGACATGGACAGCGAGTGGGCAATGTGCTTCGAGTTCATGGCACATATATACAGCGGAGAGGTGGCGCTATTGTCAAATGACTGGACGGGTAAAGGATTCACGTACAAAATTACATATATTCCAGAAAAGGCGCTCGTCAAGGGTTACTTTAGAATGAAAGATGACAGTATTGCTGACCTTACCATTGTTGGAGTTGTGAGTATTTTGTGTTTCGGATTACGATTCATAGCTGTACAGTGTTATTGCCAAATAGCTCCACCCACAGGACATAGTTTGTTTCTGACAAAACGAATGAAGATGGCCTGAACTATCAGTCTATATTATTTTGTAATTTTCCTGTCTACATTTATTGTTAGAGCAACGTTTCATCCCAGACGAAAATAAAATCTAATTTCTATTTCCTTCTTAATTCCGTCTGATTAACTAATTTCCTTGATACAAAACATAACCAGTCTGTTTTCTCTTCATTCAATTGAAGAAGCATGGATCTCATAACGTGTTTCATCTTCTTTAGCAAAGTGTCATCGATCCACTTCGTTCTACGTGGACGTTGCTACCCGAAAGAGTGAATACTGCTTCGCTGTCTCATTGGTTGTTGCTGGAAAAAACTGATCCAATCAGATAACTCGTTATATCAGCCTAAGAATAGCACGTGATTAATCATCGTAACCTATACTGACAATGGCATAAGTCGCATTTTCTCCAGTTCAAACTGTTCACATTAATGATTCTCATCTGAGTCAAGGCATGTGAACAATATGAAGGTCATTCCATTAAACACCAAGCTTGTGTAACGAATTCTCTCTTCGGTCAATAGGTTTAGATTTGCTAGTGGCAGTAAATCCGCAAGAAGGCTCTTGTTAAAGAACAGTTTTTTGGTAGTTACACTATACCAAGGGTTGAAGTGAAACGGTGTGGAGTTAACCATTGCTTTCTTTATAACTTCATTAAAGAAATTCTTTCTTGACCAGCTGGATTGATATATTTAAACCTCCCAATAGAGCAGTTTATCATCGTGTCCAGAAATAATATGCGCATGTTCTTCTCGATTTATGTACATACAAATTTATGACATGAGTATACCTTTTTGTATAATATAGAGCTCATACATGTATTTTCGACCACTATGGTTAAATACATACATTAATTCATTTTAAATATATGTAAGTACGTATGCGAACAATATTATTATTATTATTATTGATTGATTGATTGATTGATTGATTGGCGCATACTGTATGATTCAATTAACCGTACTACCACTTTGTATCTGGCAACCAACAGCAAAATAGAAAACCCAGATATGCTGTTGCAAAAATATAGCAATGTAGATCTTGATTTGCCAGCCCATTGCATGACGGGAGTTTTTGGTAAAAGGATTCTCATTATTGGCTGGCAAATACGTTATGTAATTTTATGAGCTTGTGTTTATCCGTATCTAATTGAAACCACTTCCAGGATCCCAGTCTTCCACATTTTCTCCGTGTGGCGAAAATCGGACCAAAATTAAAAATGCGAGTTGATAATACAGCGCCTGCAGCAGTTCTAACAAGTAAGAACTTTCAAGTTTAATTAAAGTTCGAAGATCATGTTGACAGAATAATACAGATACAATTGTTTTCCATAGACTTCAGTGTAGCTATTGTGTCGACGAGTCAAATGTTGAAGATTTTCTAGGAAATAGAAAGAAACAAATCGGACAATCGTTGTTGTTTTTAGTGGTCAGTGCCATGACAAGTGTTCAGAACTCACTAACATGGTACGCACGGAATACATCATCTGTAAATTTACTTACAAAAAATCATAAAGTACATGTCACTTTATAAATTGTCCATGAATATTATAAGACTAAATACAATCATTAATGCCATTCGATTATTCAATATTCATATTTTGAAAGCTATCTTGTTACACATTTTATACATGTATTGTCCTACAGTTATAAGTCAAACAGAAAAGTTCAGCGTACATAATTTCCTTCGAATGGTACATGTAGTGCCCTTCGAAACCATGCAAGTATATAATTTTTAAATTCTATACTTGCTTGGGAAGTAAAAGCAGCCTGCCACTTTTAGAATTATTATATCCTTGCTCTAAATAATCCTGTGTATTGAACAATATTATAGTTAAGATACTTTTTTTTAAAAAATCGTTTCTTCTTTCTTAACATAGAATCTGGAGTAGCACCGACAAAGAATCCAATGGTGATTGGAGCGGCAAACGATTGTGAGGGATTTGAAGGTTTCTTTGATGAGGTAATAAGTCTGGAATCAATCTTTCTCAACTGTTTGCTTTATCTTCTTTCAAAGTGTATACGTACAAATGTCAAATATAGGGAAACTCTTGTGTATACGTACACGTGTCGAATATATGGAATCGCTTGTGTTTACGTACACACGCCAAATATATGAAAACTCTTCTGTATACGTACACGCGTCATATATATCGACACTCTTGTGTATACGTACACACGTCATATATATGGACACTGCTTGTGTATACGTACACACGTCAAGTATATGGAAATTCTTGTGTATACATACACACGTCAAAATAAATGGAATCTCTTGTGTATACGTACACACGTCATATATATGGACACTATTGTGTATACGTACACACGTCAAATAATTGGAAACTCTTGTGTATACGTACTTACGTCATATATATGGACACTCTTGTGCATACGTACACACGTCATATATATGGATACTACTGTGTATGCGTACACACGTCAAGTATATGGAAATTCTTGTGCATACATACACACATCATATATATGGAAACTCTTGTGTAAACGTACACACGTCATATATATGGACACTATTGTGTATACGTACACACGTCAAATATATGAAAACTTTTGTGTATACGTATACACGTCATATATATGGACACTCTTGTGTATACATACACACTTTAAATATATGGAATGTCTTGTGTATATATATATACACGTCAAATATATGTGAAATCTTGTGTATACCTACACGTTATATATATGGAAACTCTTATGTATACTTACACACGTCAAATTTATGAAAACTCTTGTGTATAAGTACACACGACAAATATATGAAAAATCTTGGGTATACGTACACACGTCAAAATAGATGGACACTCATGTATACGTACACACGTCAAATAATTGGAAACTTGTGGATAAATACACACGTCAAATAGACGGACACTCTCATGTATACGTACACATGTCTAAATGGACACTTTTGTGTATACGTACACGTGTCAAATGTATGGAAACTCCTCTTCAGAACATCCTCATCTACGTCAGTAGAATGCAGAAAAAACTAACGATAAAAGAGACTAGCTGATTTATTTCCTTTTGTAAAAGATCGAGAATGTTTTCAACACTCCTCGCCTACAATATACATTGACTTCTGTTAAATTGCTGTTGTATACTTAATTTATGGTAGATATGTTGTTTCTTCTTTGCCGTTTTCGAGCTTTATTTTTGGGATAAGAAGACTGATAACACACTGTTAAATTGGCATTCATGATATATATGAGTTACCAACTATTAAACCTTTTCTTGGGAGTTTGCTGCATACTGGTCACATCAAAAGGAATCTTCGACTTTACCGCTTAGATAAAGATGACGCAACTGCTAATAAAAGGGGCACTGGATGGAGGTTTCCATTAAATCATGTTTTCAAAATTTTGGATCGTAAATAAAAAAATTAATTAATGAAACCAACTCTTTAGAACTGAATCAAATTAGAATTCATGCATTGCATGAAATCAATACACCATGGTCTACTTTTGCCTAAAAAACTTTATTATATTACTATGTGGAAGTTTGTGATATTATCAATAAAAAGTGCTGATAATTTTCTCTATAAATAAGAGAGCTTATTACACTGGTAGATTTTTTAAACTCAAAAATTAGTTTATCTTGCCTAACATACAAACCGATAGAGCAACGACGGCAGTTCTTTGTCAGAGATAACAGTTGATTAATAAGGTACACACGTACCCATTATATTAAATTTGTTAAGCTTTCTCGTCGAGGTAGGTTAGCAGCCGATGGGAAGATAATTTTATCTTTCTGTATGAAATCCCTGATCTATTTCCTACGCCAGCTTGATCATTTGCTTTCATCCGTCGGAGTACCGTAGCCCTTTAAAATGCTTTCGTTCGTTCATTCACATATTTTTTTAAATGTAATTTTTCAATGTTATCTTGAGCAAATAATTATCAGCTCACAACGCAGATTGCTTCTATCACCATTCCATAAGCTGTATATTTTGAAAATTAATCTGTCTGTCTATCTGTCTGTCTGTCTCTGTCTGTCTGTCTCCCCCCCCCTCCGCGTTGAATTGAATGGATGAAAGCATAGACGTAGGAAAGCTTGCAAATATGTTATCGCCATAACGAAGATATCCACGCCTGCTCATTGGCATATAACGTCATATAAAATGACCATTAACCCCCAGATAAATTAATATTCATTTTTGAGGTTGTCCTGAACATTTGAAAAGAGAAGTTTTATGAAATTTAGTTTGTATATGATGCATAATGCTAGTTAGCTTGGTGACGGATATCAGCACTAAATATCCGAAAAGTTTTCAATGTACTTGTTATGACATGTCTCACACCTATTCTAGCGTTTGTGTTGGTCAACGATCTTTATATATGAGCATATGATAAGAGTGGATTGACGCATGACTGTAGTACGAGGATCAGTCCTATTAAGTTGCATACCGGAATAAGGAATTCGGATATTGTTTACTATCTTAGAAGCGCGCGCCGTGTGCCAAATACATCATCATTACAAGTTTATGGATCTAAAATTCCCCATGTGTTTAACAAAATGTATTTGTAATGCATGTGGGCAGTTTAAAGTTGCACATTTACACATGTCACTTTTCTCATTTTCAGCTGAAGTTTTTTCGCTGTATTCCTGATGATTTTTTCGATGACTACAAAAGCAAGATTTACAACTTTTAGAGAGTGTGATATTTTACTCGTGTGACTCATTTTTGGCTTCTTCCTCACATCACGGATCTTGTCATTTCATTTATAGATCATCGTGTGATTGCATCATCAATCGATGTATATAATTTCAATGTCTTCTGTGGGTTAGTTGCCTATGCTTCAAAATGGATCGATTCCGTTACGGTTAGTTGTAATACAACCACGTGATCTTTTGCAAAAGATGTTGTGTTTGCAACCAGTCCATAAGGATAGACTTTGATCATTCTATATTAGTAAAACTCCTTCGTCCCACAAGAATAAAGAGTAAAAAGTGTCTACGTGTTGCTGAATGCGAATAGGTGCGCATTGGTCAACATTTGGATGTCGTGTGCGCAAGTGTCTTCTTTCTGTCTGAATTTTGGAAGCTCTGTGCTTTTATATTATTAACTGGTCTTGATACAAAATGCAACCAAAACATCATACGCAATTCACAAAGATTATACTTTTATAATGAGAGGTTTTCACGGCTTCCATCCTGTCTATTTCTACGCACAAAATGCACATAAATTCGTTAATATTGTTAAAAAATCAATAAGAATCTACCAGCAATTTCACTGTACCAAAAACTCCGGATCCTGTTTATAGGGATAAATATGTATCCCAAAAGATTCCGAGCTTGCTAGTACTTGTCAAGTGCTTTATGATCGAAACTATTATTATTATTCATTATCATTATTTATTTGTCATGTCGTTGTTCTTTGAAAATTAAATTGTGAATAACACCTTTGCTTTTCGTAATGCGTTGTTGATTGATGGTAAATGCTGATGACAGCTGGCGTCTTCATTCCAGATATACTTGATTTCTTGACGACTCTTTGGTCATACAATACACATCAGAAAACAACAAATTTAGTAAACTTCAATAAATAATTTATGTCTCTAGAATACAAAGTGAAAATTTAAAATCAACCTACCGTATTGTGAATTAAATCCCAAATATTCAATCTCTAGTCCAAAAGTATAGAGTATTCCGAATGAATTCCAATATTGAATATGCTGATGTGCCAGTAGTCTTGGATGAGCTGAAGTGCCAACAGTCTTGATGTATCACAACAATATAAACCAGAATGTCCATGAAATGTGCACAATAATTTCAAAATAGTGTTTTAGTGCAAAATTTAGTAAACACTTTGTAATTTCCAATGAATAATGTAAATAAATAAATCCTCTCAAATTATAACTGAATACAACAAATGGATGGATATACATATGTTAAAATAGGAATGAAGAATCTTTATATAAAAACCTTATATACAGACTGTTATCTGACTTATGACACAATGAAAATTTCATCAAATTCGTAAATAGGGTCAGGTCTGTTAACCTATATTTTAGTAAAGATCAGGTAGACCATGTTTTTTTCAAGGGGAAAACCAATGTCTTGAACTCAAATTCAAGTAAACATGCTTGCAAATATTATCTTAAAATATTAATCTACAATTAAGAACAAAAATTAAACACTATATATATATATATATATATATATATATATATATATATATATATATATATATATATATATATATATATATATATATATATATAATGTTGATTATAGCTGGCGTCGTCGTTCCGAATGTACTGATTTCTAATACTGACAATAGATGGCGTTTTCAGAGCTAATAGATAAAGGTCTGTAAGTAGCTCCTACGTTCTTTAACCAAACTCTTTTCCAACTTCCAGAGTGTCACTATCATAGAGTAGTGTAGAGTTAATACCAACTACGGTGTGGACTCATTTCATTAAATATTCGTCTACTTTTCCATAGCTGAAAATGGCTCGTTCAGAATTATCTCTTTAGCAGCCCCATTGTCTCACTTTACATTTATATATACCATAAATAATATACATTGAGGTAAATATGAATGGTCATGTGAGAGAGAGAGAGAGAGAGAGAGAGAGAGAGCAGCTCAGCTATACAGTTTTACAGATGTAGGCTAACAAGAGATTGTGTTGGCTCAGTGTTTTAGAACAGAACAACACATGAAGGTTAATTTGTACTGGGGCTGTTGGAGTAAACTGCTTTGTCCAGTCACCATGACAACCGACGAGGGCTGATCAGATGATACAAATGAATCTGCACTATTTCGGTTGCGAGTCCTGCATACCAACCACTGAGGCACAGTGGTGTATCATTCAATGTTCATTTTTGAAATGTTATTTACACATTTCCATGCAATTACACCAATATTGTCATGCAGTTACACCAATAATTTCATTATACGTGTTTTTGAAAATGCAGAATATATGTATTACATTGATTCTTGGTGTATTTAGGTGATTTACATACATACATACATACATACATATATACATACATACATAGTGGGTTCGAGTCTCGGATTCGGCCAACGTGGGTATGTGAGAAAGCTTGCCAGTAGCTTCTCGTGGGTCGGTGGTTCTTTCTGGGGATTTCCCGGGTTCTTCCTCCACCATTAATACTGGCCGCCATGTATAGCCTATCGTGTGCTCAAAAATGGCGTTAAACCCTTCAACAAAAAAAGCATACATGCATATATATGCATACATATGGTACTTTATTCTGCGCACTACACCGTCCGCAACAGTATCAATTCACGCATTAAATGTGTTAACCAAAATAAATCAATCTCTTAATTTACTTATGAAAAGTCATAAATGTGACAAAATACACAATTTGAAGTATGACATGTACGAGCTAAATTCCTAAGACTTCGCTTTCCAAAATTTTTGCAAATTTAGGAACAAACTTTTGCGATGCAGTAATGCAGCTGTTAATCACATTAGCACAGAATGGATAAAATCGATTCGAGTCGAATATTGTGCCTTTAAAAACATAGTATAGAAGAAAACATGCGTCTTATACGGAAATATTTCGCTCTTGAAGTGGAAACATTTTTTATTGTCACTCCTGGCTAAGCTACCTGCAACATTATATATCTATATCTATATATATATATATATATATATATATATATATATATATATATATATATATATATATATAACAAAACCGTTATTCTCATACTACTATGACATATGTCTCTGAGATTGTGGAGCGACAAATACAAGTCTAATAATTATTGAACACTGTGAGCTGATATGATTATACACGGTGAAAGAAACAAACCAGTTTCAGCACCGTGGTAGGTTCTTGGCTTGCAGCGGCTCCAGTTGTTTCAAAAGCGATGGAGTTAGGGGCTAACAGAACATCATCAGGAATGGATTTAACATATACGGTAGGGATTGCATACGACTAAAGAAAGGAAAAGAGATTCGATTGCCAGGAACAAGTATTTGAGTACAATCAGGCAGAGGTCTTCGATTAACCAAAGATCGGTCAAGCATTTCCGAGGTGTTTAATCGAAATGAACACGTACCGATGGTACCACTCACACGTAAAATCGACATGTTGAACCTGGATTTGACATATATGGTGATCCCTAATCATTTATTGTATTTCGACAAATATGGACTTGCATCACATCTTTAACCGGAGGTGGACAAAGGCGTCTGCCTTTATTGTATTCGACTTACCGAAGCAAACTAGGTTTGATGGGCCAATATTTGTTAATCTCGTTGTTAAAGCGCTGCATGCACTAGAGCGTTCATCAACATCAATAGTTTGAAATATTTCACATCTATCCCTATGGATACTTAACAGTCTTTGCCGTTTCTAAGATTGAATTTACATCTAAGTAATGGATTCTGATACGGTAATGAAGTTGCGAAATTTAGTATCAGGGTGTTAGAGCGATTGACAGCGATTGCTAACAATGATGGTGATTTTGTTCCACTTGTTGACGAATATTTGCGTGAGAGTGGCGTTAAAAGTCCTGTATTCACTAAATTAAACCTTGTTAAGAGTTAAATAGAAACCGACAGTTGGGTCGCCGTAATGTAGCAATACCAACTAGAGATCAACTTGGTGTTACAGCACTAGCACGTGAAAATGGCCAATTGCTGTCTGTACAAATAGGCGCGAACTACTCTGGAATTATTTTTACAACGAAGATGTGGAATTCAGCGCTGACCACACCTCGGTTATATTTTCCAACGAATAGGTCACACCTACAGTCAGTTAAAACAAAAAAAGAGCTCGACTGTTATTCAACTATGCCACACTTGTTTCGTGTAACAGTTCTTGGGCGAAGACGAGAGCGATCGTTTCAGACATTATTCAGTGGTGCAATGGGATTTAAATTGAAAGAATGATTTGCCCACAGAACGCACAATTGCCGGAAATTTACATATTCCTCTAGTAGATATTTTCTATGATTGTATCGCAGTTGTATCAGTGAAAATAGGTAATTGGAAAGAAGTGCACGTTCGTTTTGCACCTAATCTATGTCGGCCTGTCGAACAATTATACTACTAGATCACATTATTAATAGAAGAACCATACTATACCATTAATGTTATCGTGAAAAATAATTGATGCGGAACAACAACTACAAAAGAAAAACACCAAGAGTACCGCGTTGATCAGGAAACAAAAACATGTTTGCTTGGTCGTAGATTTTTTTGCGGGCTTTCCGCGACAACACCCATTGGTCTTGGCGTGGCAGGAAATCTGGCAACAAGAACAATCACAGGTGCACCATTCGTAATTTTTGTCGGGGCTATATCAATAGTAACTGCTGTCTCTAGTGGTGCTTGCAAATTAACTTCGATACGAACACTTTCACGAATACTTATTTACTCAGAACTTCTCGCAGCAGCACAAAGCAGTCCCTGTACGCTTAGTAAAGCTACATTTGGTGCTTATGGGGATAAAATGATTAGTACGACCGAGTTAGAGATCATGATAGCACAAATAAAAATCGGCATGTAGCTAATGTACATAAAATAAAAATCGAGTAAAACAAAAATATGTAGATTCCATAAAAGAATTTATCACTCCACAATCACAACGACGTTTACCATATTAGTGTGAAATAGAGGTTGTTTTTAGTTACTGATCTAGGCCACATCCTCCATGCCCCTTGACTCTTTCCTCTTGTTTGGTAACTCACTTTCACTGAGAAAATGTCATGGGGATAGAGGTTGTGACCTAGATTAGTAACACAATTCAAATCTGCCATTATCAATCTACTGTATAACAAGCTCCCGATATATATGAAACGTGAACTTGTTTCCTTTGTTTATATATTAATATATCTGCACACAACAATAACAAACCAACACAAACTCTTAGCTACCCATTCAGTTCTTTGTCCTAGCGACGTCTATTGAATTTCATAGTTACCTCCCTTGTGAAAACAACAAGCTTTGATAAATATAACAAATTATGTATTACTGTAAAAATGGAACAAATAAGAACTTACGGTTTTAAGAATCAAATCCAAATATAATCCAAGAATAATCCACGAATATAATTTTAGAAGTCCTAATATTGAAATGTTCTCATGATTTCAAGTTCAAGTCCCGACGAAGAATCCAAGATGGAAGGCGATGACATATGCTGTATCCTGTTCAATGTCTACAGTTCCTTGTAGAAACACAATAAAAAATCCTCCGCTTTTGGAAATTCAAATAAAAATTTTAAGAAATGTCTTTGTTCAAGAATTATGTATGAGCACAACAATATTTCCAGAGAAACGAATTAATCTTTTAGAATCCAAATAATCTGAAGAAAAATTAACATATAACTCGAAAACTGACTGCACAGAAGGAAGCGACTTGACATCAAGCGTTTTTAAGCCCAGACTGACTAAATTCTCTCTAAGCATCACTTACTAAAACTAACTAATGCGCAATTTCGGAAACGCCTGAGTTGCGAAATAGAGGATCAAGTGATCATGTTTACTTATACAAAATCACGTAGCCCCAGTATGATCTTGATATAAAAAAAACAATCATTTGACTCCGATAAAAAAGTTGTTTACTTCAATAAAACTATTTACATACCTAGGGTCACTTATTCAATACAGCATCGATCTCACTCTTATTACTCCCACAATAAAAATAAATTAAAAAAGAACTTGTTCAGGTGAATGTTACTAATTTTGAATTAAGGTCGGGAACTATGTCAGCTTTAAGTGTCAAGGTCAAACTATTTTCTGAAAAAATTCCAAATCTTTTAAACAAGATTATGTTATAATAGCATGTAATAGAATACAAATTTTTAAAGCTCACAAACAAACAATAAAATTAAAATAGATATGAATTAAATCCGATATCCGTAACAAATGTTATATGAAACGCCAGTTGTATTGGTAATTTAATTTCCGTTCTGTCCATTTGTGATCTCTTTGTTGAAAACTGGTAAGATGTTGTAAATAGAAAGTAATAAAATAGATAGTACCGTGCATTACGTTTTTGATTTCCTACCCCACACAAAACCATAGTTTTACAAACAAAAAAGTCTGTTCAGAAACACATTCCAGTATAATAATTATCTGTTGCAAAAATAATACGTTTGCCATAACACGGGGTGCTTGCTCATTTGAACACGTTTGCAACATACACACTGCTGTACACTGAACACTATGCTAAACATACACCGAATACTCTTCCATCATTCACTCTGCATACTTTGCAATCTTTAATAGCGTAAGAATATCAAAATATTTTCAGAAAAACAAAATCAAATGTGGAAATTTCATATATTTGGCATGGTTCTAGATTTACTGTTTGAATTTTCCGCATCTGTTCAGTGTCATTGCACCATAGTTCTTAAATTGTCCATGATTTATACGACTAATGCTACTGTATCACAATTTATATACAACCCGTTAAACGACGAAAAGCTTACCAAACAATTTTGAAAAATAAGAAACGAGAGCTATTTTGTCACACACTTACGGTCAAAATGATTAGGCAAAATTAATTTTCTCTGTAACCCTTCAACAGACGCCAAAGCAATATCAAAATTATTGGTTACTGAATTTATATGGGAAAATATGAACGATTTTTTTCGAACGGATACTGCAAGACCTTTGGGACAGTATCCATTTGAGAAAAGGAGTTCATATTTTCCCATAAAATGCTGTAACCTTTTTATCATATATTCATTTTCTTATTCTACCTTAGGCTTAATTATAAAAAATACACTAAAAGAAACAAAGTAATTGAATTAATGCTGCATTCCAAAATATATACATAACCGTAGATTCATCGAAACACAACAACAATATTAATGCGCACAATACACCTCCCAGAGAAATCTGAACTTAGTCACGCGCTCGACATGACTTTAAAAAAGAATTGAAGTTTCGGTCTACTCAATATTGAAATTTAGAGCCATATTGTAAATGAATGCGTATTGCAACAGCTTTCCCACTTGATCTGGAATGAATGGATTTTTGTCGATTCTACTCAATTCCGCTGATTTTGGACTAGATTTACATGTGTCGATTTTACATGAAGTACATGTGATTTGAGCAGGGACGGACGCGTCTAGACTCAGCTGCATGTATGTTTCTGTTCAGTCATTGAACCTTTGGAACCATAATGTGGGAAAAAAATGAACTCGTTCAATTTTAAATATCAAAAAGACGCTATGAAATATCACGATCATTTCATTTTGAGTACACTAAGGAGAATGTTATTGGAGTTGGAATGTAGTCAAAATTACAGTACAATTTCGAAATTTGTAATCGAGATTTAGAACCCAGGACATAGCTCATGTAATCTGGTCAAAGTCTTAACCATTTCATTAACGTAAAGTTACGAACGTTTCTCCTAAATAACTGCTTAAATGATCAAAATGGGACTTTCAATATTGCGGCTCTCACGTTTGTTGAGGGAATTGCGAAATCACGTTTATTCATTTGCTTGTTTGAAAGTTTCATTTGTGACTCAGTAAACTCGTTCACATTGTTCACTTTATCATCTCTACTTTCAAATAGACGAAACATTTGCTTTAGTTCATTAACATACAAATCTAATAAATTAAAACGTAAAGTCTACTGCATGAGCTGACAAATTAGTTCCTAATACACATACTATTTTGGGCACACGCGTAGTGCACGTGCATGCAACATCAAGATGTTCAGTATTGCAGAATACTGCACCATTCTGACACTGTAAAGTTAACAATGAAAAAAGGAGTATAAAATAATACCCAGCATAAGAAGACTGATACACGATACCTATTGATTAAAGACCTGTAGAAATGTCTACGAATGCATCATTGGTATGTCCTGCGTGTCTGTTTCGAAATCCATTCTCCTCACTTTGACCACTTTGACTCTCCTCTATATCAGAGCCGTTTCCGGTATTTGTGCCGCCATCTTTGCCCACTTTAGTATTAATACTGTACTTGGTTGACTGTTTAGATGGCTTGTATCTGTACCAGTAATATTCAAATGCCAGGGTGATCAGAGACATCCCTGTACCTATGGCTATCACCAAAAACACGCCCCCTATGTTTAGGATGCTAATGCCATCACTTTCATTGGTAATGGACGGACACTCCAGGCGATATTCGTTTTCAGACCACCAATGTGCATCTAAAGCTTCTATTACTCTTTCATTGGCCAGTTCAAGAATACTGAAATAGATTATAAAAATGAAACATGTTAAAATTCTCTCCACAAAAGTGTAAGTTATCATTTGAACAGTTTGTTACATCTTCCTTTAAATACTATTTTGGCGCTGACGTAGTTTCTAGCCTTCGATCGATATCACAAATATTACGAGGTTATACTATACTTACCTAATGGACTTCAATCATGCTAGGTACAAAACATCTGACGATACAAACACCTTAAAGCATAGTTACGTAATTAAAAATTGCTCAAAAATCGTAATATTGTATTCCTAAGATTACTTGCATCCCAAAGTCATACGGAAATATAATTAACGATGAACCTACGCGTTTGAGAGCTGTGTTCGTAGTGATGATCCTTCTTCAACAAAAAAAGCAAATGGCTTTCTACTGAATTCTTCACCGACCTCCTCAACTTCACAGTTTATCAGTGCCTGGTATCTGTTTTCTGTGGAATCCCCTGCAATGTTGAATAGCTATAATAATTAAGAAAGTCAGTGGAATCGCAATTATACGACGAATTGCTAAATTACAAATAGTGGTCAATACGGGGTTACGTATATAATTAAATATTATTTTTCTTCAAGCGTGTCTGCACAGGATTTAAAGGTCCTCATAAATATTAATATGATTATTATAATTCAAGAAAGCATGGAGGCTCACCATATATTCAAAGTTTTACGTTTTGCCATTGTCATTTTGTAGTATTATTATTTTAAATGACTGACAGTGCTTTCAGACCCTGAAATCACATTTTGTTACTTACTGAAAGCAGTAGGGTATACAATCGCAATTCTAATCGAGACTTGTTAATAAAAAAATAGACTGTATATTTCATTTGGGGTGGGGGATAAAGCAAAGAAAAATAACGAGGGAGATTCATACGTTCTTTAAATGTTTATCGCATTGGCGAATGAAGATGCGGACTTGATCACGATTCATCGCGTCATTTATTTACAAAGGTGAAGAAAGAACCACATAAAATAGATTTAATCCAACTAAGGTAGATGGGTCTGGCTATTAATAATATGAATGGTCTACCCGTGGACACCTGCATGCAGTATGATTTTGTCCCTTAAATGACCCCACCTATGAAAGCAAATCTTCCAGTCATGACTCTGCTGATAGCCTCTTCTTGAGTGTTGGGTATTCCGGAGTTGTTCATTGCTTCCCATAGCTTCTCAAACTTATCACTTACTGGATAGTCCCAAACCGCCAGTTGAGCACGCTGGACAGGGTCCAGACTGTCGTTAAGGCTCATCTTTCGCCAGATCCTGATATTCAAAATGGTTCATCCTCATATATTATTAGTGTAAAGGTAATTTATCACAAGGATATTTGTCACTATGAATGTGTGTGTGTGTGTGTATGTGTGTGCGTGTGTGTGTGTGTCACAGTGTGTGTATGTGTGTATGCGTGTTAGTATGTTTGTCATTGTCACAACCTGCGTGTTTGTCACTGTGTATAATACTAAAATTTGAATCTCCATGTAAGTACCGAAATCAACGTATAAAAACATCGAAGAAAGACGTGTATTTTGGTTGAATTGTAAAGCAGGTTTCTTAATCTTAGCCTCCTGTCTGTAATGGGTGTTATTTTATAGCATAGACTGATAATTGCTATTCCATAATAACACTACAGAATCTGTTGGATCCGTACTAGTTGGTCAGGTTCCATGGATGTGCAACTCGATCTGATTTTCTGTTTCATCTGGTATTGCGTTTATCTACGTGAAAATATTTGTTTCAAACATGTTTCTAATTTATGAGCTGGGTCAATCATCAATCAATTAGTCTTTGTTTCTGCTTTTTTCTAGCTGCTAGACTATTTCTATGCAACATGCAGCTTACACAATAACTTTTGAGTTCCATTCGCAATTTAAAAAAAGTACAGTCTATATCTCAATGTTGACACTTCCTAATATGTAAAAACTGAAATACAAACAAGTCCAGGCCATTGTTTGTTAATGTATTACCATCTCCCATTACCTAAATGAATAATCATATGATGAACCATGAATTCTGCAAATATTTAAGGCTCAACCTTTCATAATTTTATATACCACCAACATGTGATATTCCTTCTCAGAATCACATAAACTGAAAGCGTGTTTACAATATTCCACAAACTATCAATATGCGCAACTTCAAACTAACTTCATTTCAGCCGTAAGACGATTGTTAGGATATGAAAAATCTGCGTCATCAGTAATGATCGAAACATATTAGGGACCGACTATTTAATTTTATGACATTATATGGATATGGACGTTATATAACTTGCAACGAAATATTCTCGTTCTGATTTATGGAAAATAAACTATTACATGCGTTATAATAATTTAAAAAGTAATTACCTTGAGGGGAAATATTTTTCTCCCGGCTCGAAAGAAAAAACCCTCCCCCAATCAAATGGTCGGTCTCTTACTGTATATCTTTAGACCAGGATCTGGTGTGCAAAGTAAAATGATAGTCTAATATTTTACAACCTAAAACGTATGCGCCCGAGTGAACCCGTCAAACAATTATAAGACTTCTGTCTATTTTATGACATAATTACCTCATAATTTTGGATTTATTTTATTTAAACTGGACATTTGAGGTCTCACCAGAACGTAATGCAATAACAGAATTGCATGGACACATGAGTCATTTATTGAGAACGTATTAAAAAATATTACAGTACTAATAATAAAACGTATTTTATATAGAAAAGACAACTATGCGACAACTTACTCATAAAATTTCTGCTCGATGTGTTTCATTCTTTGAAAATAAATTAGTGCCGCCGAACCATTCAACGGAGCGTACTCTATGTTTTGCTGCTTACTGAGATCATCCAAGGAGGAGATTGTAGTCTCCATCCTGTTGACGGTCAAAAAGGCAGCCAGGTTGGCCGTGTAAAATGCAATTAAAAGAAATCCATACAACCACCAGGTTGCAGCGACTAACCGTCCTGACAGCGCCCCTGGTGCTTCTCCACCACCTATAAGGTAAAGTTTGTATCAGATATAGTCAATTTGTTTCCAATGAAAACCCAGCTTTGTACATATATTTATTTTATTTTAAAAACTCTTTTTTTTTTCTCAAAACAAACCACAAATAGTATCGTAGTTATTGCGATTTGCGTACTTAATTATTCCAGAAATGTTTAATATTTTTATCATTTATTTTAAGATTTCAGTCAACGTAAGCTGAATTTTCTCTACAGCCGATTATGATCTCTGACTAACAGATATATGTTTTTCCCAGCTAGTAGGGCAAGTGAGTGCATTTTACACGTGCACATGTGACACTAAAAGGGGTCCACTGAAAAATAAATCGTGCAAATTCAAACACAAAATTGTGAAACGTTTTACATTATAATATGACTTGTGAAATGTACACTTTGCGATTAAAAATTTGTACAAATGAACGTATGCGTTTGCAATCAAAACCAAGCATGAACAAAAAAGGCAAAGAAGTTCGACTAATGAAGCTTTTCGACTAATGAAGATAATTGGCTTATGACTCAATCCATTTACTGTACGTGCTGCCTGACAGTTCGAGAATGAGGTGGTATTTTTCTGTATTGTCTGTTCCTGTTCTAGGACCATAAACAATCTCATAGGTATACGCAACTGTTTGAAATCAAAATTGGCGTGTTAGAAGACTTCTTGCAAACTAATAGCGATCATTAATCATAAAGTAGTTATAGGCGACAAAGAATTTAAAACAAACTATAAAGTACGTAAATTCTAATGCTTTGTTTAATTATGGGCCAAATATATAACTAACCACTGTGGTCTCAAAACATTCCTGAATTTGAGATTTTGAGAAAAGAGGGTGATAACAAAACTAAGTAGAATATATAGTGTGACACATAATACTAAAATTTCCTTAATTCGTTTTAGTGAACAAAAGTTATTAGAATTAAAATTTGCTGTGAGAATTGCAATAAAAACCCGAAAAGCTTATTTTCAGAACAATGTTTCATAGTTATATAGATGTGGATGGTGTGAAGTTTGCAATTGTCACCTGCAAGTATTAATCACGTATTTCGAATTACATTTTCAGGGTCTGTAGTTCAATAGCAAAAAGATTTTGCTTGAAACTGTTGAGATCTTAGATTTCATGCTTGAAATATGTACTAAATTATAAAAGTTTGCAAGTAGTATATCCAATGAGAGTTCTAGTACACTTTGACGCTGCAAGTTTTGAGAGTTTAAAAAATTAACATATCCACTTCTAACATTTGAAATGTATATTTCATATGATTTGAAGCGAAAAGTCTAGAGGTCAGAAGCTGCCTCGGACTATACTACAATTTACAGTACCCAAACGACTGACCAAAATGATAAGGACAAAATATAATCTAATAAAAAAAAATGATTTTTTCATGATCTAATAGCTCTTATGTCTTTACTATTGTGTTCAATGATTCGTTTGCCTTTTCATCGAATGCTTGAACCCTTTCGATCTGTTGTTCGCTAACTTTTATTTGTCTTTCGAATTTTCTACTACATTCACTGAGTTTACAAAGCCTCATCCAAAAACGTTACATATATATTTGCAGACTTAATCTTGATAGGACAGCACCAGTTAAAATATATTTTCTCTTATGTACCATGTATTGATGTTCAGCAGACTAACTCTAGTCTTCCCGTTCGAAATTTGCACTAATTCGGTAGTATTTTAGCATTTTCATCTCATTTTCTGCAATATCATAAAAACTGTTTCAAATATTTTGGAGATATTTTTCTTTCTAAAAGGCAGCCACGTATTTCTTCATTAGTTATTTCATTTTCAGTTTGTTGTTTATTCCCTTTTCTTTAAAATTCATCCGCTTGATCTGAAGGCGCAGCGGCGGCGGAATATGTTCTGGCAAGGCTAGGTTTTTCATAAGGACATCATCGTTTTCATTTTTAAGGTTTTGTTTGTTACCTAAATGGGGATGGCATTAAAAACTCAATTGTACTTTTGCAGTATGTTCTCCCTGGGACACTCTTATTTTTACACGCTCTCTTTATGGTCTTGTTCTTTTTTTAATTTCGTTTAGAGTTTAAAAAAATAGTGAGTGTTTATATTTTGTTACGATATCTTATATATATTTTCCCTTAAGTTATCTCATTTTAATACAAACCCAGACTAGTGAAATATTTGTTTTTCTGAGATATTTTTTAATATATATTTTTTCCATTTAATGTTAAAAATGTCCCATTTTAAATAGGTGTGTGTTATGCTGTCAACCATAAATCTTTTATTGCCATGAATTGATAAGGCCATATCCTTCATCGTCACGTAGTATTGTTGTGATTTAACTTGATGAGATTTATTTCATGGCAATATTCAGCATGATTAAATAAACAATAATGATGCATTAGAAGCTGCGTACTTCTTTAGATAAATCATAAGCGAATAGAGTGTTTACCTGAAACCACAAAAAATCTTTAATCATTGTGCCATATAGCTCATCCTTGAAAACGCCTAGTATGTTTATGTTTGTATGCTGTCCTGTGCGTAATAACAAGGATCGTAATCTATAGCCTCGTTATGGATAGGTATTCTGTGGGATATCCCCAGATCAACGAAACGGCAAGACCATAGAGACAAACACACCTGATTAGCGGGCAACGATTCATAATACACGCGTACATATCGAGCTGCAGTTGTGGCAGAACATGTAAAAACGGTGTGTGTGTGTATGTGGGGGGGTCTTTATTGCACCATACCAAGATGGACTGTCTTCCGATCCTGAATCTAGTACATAACACGGGTCAACCTGGTGAGATGGAAGAGGAGATTGACCGTGATACATATCATAGGTTATAGTAAGACCAAGAGCTCAAGAATGATATGGCAATTATATCCAAGCAATTAACTCCAAGTCAGTTCCAGAAGGTTGATAGATTTTAAACGATGTTAGAGGCTCGATTAACTGGGTGAGAATGAAATTCAAGTCATCTCAGCCAATAAGTCTGGTCCTGAAAAAATTGAAGATGCAAGATAGATACAGGTTGAAAATAGGTGAAAAAGTAACGCCAACACTGAGGGATCAACCGGTTAAGAGTATCGGCAAGTGATTATTTAAGCACATCGTGAATGATAGGGAGATTGTGGCAGATATGAAGTGATAAGTCATACACAGGATGGGATCCCAAGGCAAGAGTGAGTTAACAAGAGAAGTACAAAACCTAGTGTTACGAGCATTGTATTCTACCAGTGATCCTTGGGCCACTTCTGTTGTATCAAGTACTATTGACGGCTGTAGAAGCAGGCGGGAGAATGTTCAATAAATATCTGCGATCATGGATGGGAGTGCCAAGAAGCGTCTGTATTATCTGTATTTAGTTACCAAATTCAGTGACTGAGGAAGCCAACAGCGATGATGTTGAAAGACAGTGCAAATAAGAGAGTGAGAGAAGCAGCAGTGGAGATACGGACATGCAGAAAGTGAGTGGTACCAAAGACAGGTGGAAAGGCAGATTCCAGACTAAGACACAGTGACATGTTAAGCACAGCATACACAGGAAGGCTTGGGTTAGGAAGCCCGAGAAGAGCTGCGTGGCAAGCAGCAAGCACCAAAGAAAGCGTGCGATGGTCCTGAATGATGTACGTGTCGCAGAAGAGGAATGTTTAAACAGTCGATATGGAGATGCAGGAGGAATGGCTGCGCTGAGAGCTGCATGGTCCTTTATGTCGTCTTGGAGCGACATTTAGAGAGTTGATGCCCATAAAATCAACTTCCTAGGATTAGTGTAGGATGTTACCCCTGCATCAGCAAACCTCAAAATATGTGGAGTAACTGATGTCCCTAACAGTAAACTTTGTGGGAGATTTGCAATTTAGACCACGTGCTCTCATCCTGCAATGCAGCTCTGACAGACGGTAAATGTTTGTTGAGATTGCTGTCAGTATATATATGTATATATATATATATATATATATATATATATATATATATATATATATATATATATATATATATATATATATATATATATATATATAACCAGGAGTAACATGAAGTGAAAATCGGTTTTAATATCATGAACTTTGATATAACAGGCGAGCCACAAAGGCAAAAGACTGAAGATAGAGGCATATTGGCAGCAGCGCAGGATTGGGAAATGTAAATAGATGTTAAAAGACAGGTGACATACCCAAGGGAAATCTTTAATACCAGCTTCACGTCTGATATTGAAATATGCTCAAGATATATCATGCAGGTAATTTTGTTGGAGCTGATAGTACTAGGGGAGACTGGAATGGTGGAGACCCACTAGAAAAAAATTGGCCAAGTATCAGCCACTCTTTCACGAAAGCCAGCAACATAGATGGAAGACATCGAACCTACCGGTGGAACCAGGATATCATGTCGTTCAGCACATTACTTTTGGTGTGCCTTGGGAGTCATCAGGTTTACAGGACTTAGTCGCAGGAATTTAGTTACCAAGGTTGGTAAACAGGGGGTGAAAGCCTCGCATTGGATTTGATGGAAGAAAAAGGAGCCGTGGAAAAGCGAACCGGTTTTGGGCTGAGACAGATAAATTCAGTCGGCGCAGACTTGGTGAGCGTTGTGGGTCAGCGCCAAAACGCCGTAGGATCCCAACAGATAATGGAACAGGTCGCAGCGCAGAACTGCATTCAATTCCTTTATAAGTATATAATGAATCTTCAGCGGTCATTAATATTCTCAATTCTCGTTGTACGAATTTTTATAAAATAACACTCCAAAGGCTTTAACAATTGGTTTAAAAAAGATTACCCATTGTCGAATACACTGTTATTCATTAGTTTAAAAACATCCTTTTTGAAACCGTTTGTGATTTATTACCTCATACAGGTGTTGAGCTCTGTGTATGTTTTCAGCCACAGAAGTTGATCAACCATATAACTCTATGAATCTTTTTCAGTTTTACCTCCACTTGTACGTAACGTACAACTTCAAAATTATGCTGTGATTAACGTATTACTCTTTCTTTTTCAATGGGCACGGACATTTTCAATGTCGTTCGTTTCTTCCCTTTTGTTCCTCTACGAATAGTTGCTGGGGATCGAAGAGATCATCCATGCTATGCACGAGAATTTGAAGTGCAGCAGAAGTATTCGATTTCTAATATGTACCATATATGACATATTATCCATCATAAAGGTTCCTACCATCTAGGGACATAAAGAAGGACTTCGGCTTGGACTGGTTATGTTCCAAACCTCTTGGTACATGAAGAAGGACTTATGTTTTGACTAGTCCTGTTCCTACCGTCTAGGTATATGAAGGTGGACATCGGCGTGGACTGGTTCTGTTCAATTTATTTTCTAATTGTCTCGTTGACATCATCGTAATATTCATGTCTGACATCCGTATATCGACGCAGTGTCATGCTAAATCTTCCTTTTATTGCCCTCTTTATGATGAGGAAGATACATTCACTTACCAGTAAAATTAAAAAACAATGAGCCTCATACTATCGCCATGGGCTAAACGAGGACGACTGCAATAGTTAGCATGAACAAGCTGTAATGTTTCAAGCAAACATTTCTAGACTTCCCAGATGTATGGCGTGCCATTGGCGTCGTTCGTCACATAGTAAACCGTAAAGATTCCATTACATTCTGAATATATTGACATTGAATCTCCTCATTTGACATCTTAGAGTTGAAAAGTATTCAGTAAATCTTTTCTTTCAATGGCATAAGTGTTTTGTTGAACCTTTTAAAGAAATCCACGTATTCGCATGGGTACATTTTTTTTCCTCTCAGATAATCGGTTGCATACATAGAAAACATGCAGCTGTTCCGTTAGCTTCACGTCGACTAAATTCTTAGCCGACTTTTACAACATTTGTCTCATAAATCTAAAGCCATAAACACAACCTGATGTCGTTTATATGTTATTTCGGTACTAGGACAAAATGGTAGCGGACAAAATGGAACGGCCAAAATGGCATGGACAAAATGTTAAGTGGACATAATGGTATTGGACAAATTGGTATGGATAAAATGATGCAGACAAAATGGTACGGACAAAATGGTATGGGACAAAATGGTACTAGGATTAAATGGTATAGACAAAATGGTATGGATAAAATGTTGCTTACAAAATGGTATGGGACATATGGTACATATATTAGAATTTCGCTTACTAATGAAAATAATAATTACATAAAATCATAATAAAATTTAAATTTTATTATTATATTAAAATATTCACACATCCATAAACTAACTGAAAAAGAAACCAATACAAATGAATTTTATTAAATTCGTGTAACTTCGGAAATGTCAATTGCATTTTATTTTTAAAAAAATCAAGTGAAACTGCAATAATTTATGCCGAATCTACAAAATGCAACGCTACCAAATAGTAATTCAATGCAATTTTAATGACTGAAAAAATTCGCAACAATTTTGAATCAGTAAAATCAGTCTTCCATTACCTAAAAGCAATTTATGTCAATATACCTGTGCATTCAACCCAGACATAAACTAATGGACAATGGTTATTCATATCATCTGAGATAGAGATTATGTTGGTCTCATTTTTAAATCAGACAACTAAAATTAACTTTATGATGACCTTCATCAAACTGGCTTTCTGGCATTGAAATTAAGCATTTACCATGAAGCCTAGGAATAACTTGATCTAGTGTTTGTGTCACGCTTCCATGCTCTTCCTTGCTTTCAAAAATGAATTGGTCTGGGTTTTTTTTTTACATTTCGTATGAATAAAATTGCAGTCGTACCAATTTGTCTATACCATTTAATCCTAGTACCATTTTGTCCGTACCATTTTGTCTGCACCATTTTATCCATACCAATTTGTCCAATACCATTATGTCCACTTAACATTTTGTCCATACCATTTTGTCCGTACCATTTTGTCCGCTACCATTTTGTCCGGCCACCGTTATTTCCTCTCCCTTTTCCACGAACCTGTTGACTACGAATCCTTTCTAAATGATATATATGTATCGTCTTTGCCCCTCATGATATTAATATCATGATTAGGATCTTGTAAAATAAACCCTTTAACGAGTTTTAGCAGCTTGTGGAATACTACAGTTGATCATGTATCTTCTTGTCAAATAAACCCTTTAAAGAGTTTTAGCAGCTTGTGGAATATAACAGTTGATCATGGATCTTCTTGTCAAAAAACCCCATTAACGAGCTTTAGCAGCTTGTGGAATACTACAGTTGATCATCCATCTACTACCTCTTGTCAAATAAACCCATTAACGAGTTCTAGCAGCTTGGGGAATACTACAGTTGATCATGTATCTTCTTGTCAAACAAACCCATTAACGAGTTTTAGCAGCTTTTGGAATATAGAGTTGATTATTTATCTTCCTGTCAAATAAACTCATTAACGAGTTTTAGCAGCTTGTGGAATACTACAATTGATTATGCATCTACCACCTCTTTTCAAACAAACCCATTAACGAGTTTTAGCAGCTTGTGGAATATACAGTTGATAATTCATCTTCTTCTCAAATAAATCCTTTAACGAGTTTTAGCAGCTTGTGGAATACTACAATTGATCATGCGTCTACTACGTCTTGTCAAACAAACCCATTAACGAGTTTTAGCAGCATGTGGAATACTACAGTTGATCATGCATCTACTACATCTTGTCAAATAAACCCATTAACGAGTTTTAGCAGCTTGTGGAATACTACAGTTGATCATGCATCTACTACGTCTTGTCAAATAAACCCATTAACGAGTTTTAGCAGCTTGTGGAATACTACACCTGATCATTCATCTTCTTGTCAAATAAACCCTTTAACGAGTTTTAGCAGCTTGTGGAATACTAAAGTTGATCATGTATCTTCTTGTCAAATAAACCCCATAACGAGTTTTAGCAGCTTGTGGAATACTACATTAGATCATGCATTTACTACGTCTTGTCAAATAAACCCTTTAACGAGTTTTAGCAGCTTGTGGAATACTACAGTTGATCATGCATCTTCTTTTCAAATAAACCCTTTAACGAGTTTTAGCAGCTTGTGGAATACTACAGTTGATCATGCATCTACTACGTCTTGTCAAATAAACCCATTAGCGAGTTTTAGCAGCTTGTGGAATATACAGTTGATCATGTATCTTCTTGTCAAATAAACCCTTTAACGAGTTTTAGCAGCTTGTGGAATACTACAGTTGCTCATGGATCTTCTTTTCAAATAAACCCCTTAACGAGTTTTAGCAGCTTGTGGAATACTACAGTTGATCATGCATCTACTACGTCTTGTCAAATAAACCCATTAACGAGTTTTAGCAGCTTGTGGAATACTACAGTTGATCATGCATCTTCTTTTCAAATAAACCCCTTAACGAGTTTTAGCAGCTTGTGGAATACTACAGTTGATCATGCATCTACTACGTCTTGTCAAACAAACCCATTAACGAGTTTTAGCAGCTTGTGGAATACTACAGTTGATCATGCATCTACTACGTCTTGTCAAATAAACCCATTAAAGAGTGTTAGCAGCTTGTGGAATACTACAGTTGCTCATGCATCTTCTTGTCAAATAAACCCTTTAACGAGTTTTAGCAGCTTGTGGAATACTACAGTTGATCATGCATCTACTACGTCTTGTCAAATAAACCCATTAACGAGTTTTAGCAGCTTGTGGAATACTACAGTTGCTCATGCATCTTCTTTTCAAATAAACCCCTTAACGAGTTTTAGCAGCTTGTGGAATACTACAGTTGCTCATGCATCTACTACGTCTTGTCAAACAAACCCATTAACGAGTTTTAGCAGCTTGTGGAATACTACAGTTGCTCATGCATCTACTACGTCTTGTCAAATAAACCGATTAACGAGTTTTAGCAGCTTGTGGAATACTACAGTTGATCATGCATCTACTACGTCTTGTCAAATAAACCCATTAACGAGTTTTAGCAGCTTGTGGAATACTACAGTTGATCATGCATCTACTACGTCTTGTCAAATAAACCCATTAACGAGTGTTAGCAGCTTGTGGAATACTACAGTTGCTCATGCATCTTCTTTTCAAATAAACCCCTTAACGAGTTTTAGCAGCTTGTGGAATACTACAGTTGATCATGCATCTACTACGTCTTGTCAAATAAACCGATTAACGAGTTTTAGCAGCTTGTGGAATACTACAGTTGATCATGCATCTACTACGTCTTGTCAAATAAACCCATTAGCGAGTTTTAGCAGCTTGTGGAATATACAGTTGATCATTAATCTTCTTGTCAAATAAACCCCATAACGAGTTCAGCAGCTTGTGGAATACTACAGTTGATCATGCATCTACTTGTCAAATAAACCCATTAACGAGTTTTAACAGCTTGTGGCATATACAGTTGATCATGCATCTACTACGTCTTGTCAAATAAACCCATTAACGAGTTTTAGCAGCTTGTAGAATATACAGTTGACCATTCGTCTTCTTGTCAAATAAACCCTTTAACGAGTTTTAGCAGCTTGTGCAATACTACAGTTGATCATGGATCTTCTTGTCAAATAAACCCCTTAACGAGTTTTAGCATCTTGTGGAATACTATAGTTGATCATGCAGTTACTACATTTTATCAAATAAACCTATTAACTAGTTTTAGCAGCTTGTGGAATACTACAGTTGATCATGCATCTACTACGTCTTGTCAATTAAACCCATTAACGAGTTTTAGCAGCTTGTGGAATACTACACCTGATCATTCATCTTCTTGTCAAATAAACCCTTTAACGAGTTTTAGCAGCTTGTGGAATGCTACAGTTGATCATGCATCTACTACGTCTTGTCAAATAAACCCATTAACGAGTTTTAGCATCTTGTGGAATACTACAGTTGATCATGTATCTTCTTGTCAAATAAACCCATTAACGAGTTTAGCAGCTTGTGGAATACTACACCTGATCATTCATCTTCTTGTCAAATAAACCCTTTAACGAGTTTTAGCAGCTTGTGGAATACTACAGTTGATCATGCATCTACTACGTCTTGTCAAATAAACCCATTAACGAGTTTTAGCAGCTTGTGGAATGCTACAGTTGATCATGGATCTTCTTGTCAAATAAACCCATTAACGAGTTTTAGCAGCTTGTGGAATACTACACCTGATCATTCATCTTCTTGTCAAATAAACCCTTTAACGAGTTTTAGCAGCTTGTGGAATACTACAGTTGATCAAGCATCTACTACGTCTTGTCAAATAAACCCATTAACGAGTTTTAGCAGCTTGTGGAATACTACAGTTGATCATGCATCTACTACGTCTTGTCAAATAAACCCATTAACGAGTTTTAGCAGCTTATGGAATACTACAGTTGATCATGTATCTTCTTGTCAAATAAACCCATTAACGAGTGTTATCAGCTTGTGGAATACTACAGTTGATCATGCATCTACTTGTCAAATAAACCCTTTAACGAGTTTTAGCAGCTTGTGGAATATGCAGTTGAGCATGTATCTTTTTGTCAGATAAACCGATTAACGAGTTTTAGCAGCTTGTTTAATACTACAGTTGATCATGCATCTACTACTGAGTGTGTACTTTTATGTTATTGCTCCTAGTCTGGGTCGCACCTTGTTTTTCTTCATTCATGTAAAGACTCGTGTGTAGTCTTCATTTTCGTCTGATTGCACGTGTGTGTGTGTGTTTGTGTGTATGGCAGAGAGAGTGTTTGCATGAGATATTTGTTTGCATTCATGTCTATTAATACAGCCTGTTCAAAAGAAGAGTCGTGACTGCTCAATAATTATCAATAATTTCCGTAACTGTCTCAGGTAGTGTTACAAGAAATTTGTTAAATTCTGACAGTCAAGTTTAAAACAACTTGAGGAACAAATGACTATCACAACCTGACAAGTTATGAATGCAGCTTGGGAGGAATTTAAATATTTGAAATTTAAATTACAATCGTTTTGACCAGGGCGTCTATGGATGCTAGTTTTACCTGGAGATCTATCAAAACCATAAGACTGTAATTGTCTAACGGTATTATATTGACGTCTGAAGAATTAGTCTGGACAATATTTAAAATTGATTCAATAACATAACAGAAGCTCGTGTCAACGACACTTTTTGCATGATGGAAGCCATCCCATTCTTCACCCAATCGGATAAATAAATGGAAGAGTTTCCCTCTAGAGGTTCGTATTTATCGGATGTTCATAGTTAGGTATTATATTCTATCGAATGCCCATTTAGTGCTATCTGATCTTTTGGTCAAACTGCGTGTGAATTTCATCATACTGAGTGTCGATAATAAATTTCTCAATTCACAATATCCTTAAAATTGCATGGAAAAATTTCCTGGTTTCTATTAAATGAATATTCTCGTCTAGTGAAGGCAATCGTCACAGTATAACAGCCAGTATCAGTTGAACTAGTACTGAATCAAATGTTTTAGTTTCTTTCCAATTTACTTCGCGTGTTACTCCACCAGCTCAGACAAGTCCTAGTCATTGTGACCGGAAATTTTTTATTCATTGACTCTGTTACCAAATGATCGTTTCCTTTAATCATAATTGGAGCTTGTCCCAATTTCTTTAGGCTACGTTGCTGTCTAAAGCATTGCCTTTGTTGCAGATTTTGTGCTTTTGGTATACAAAAATGTATTCCATTTCGATTGTGCTTTGTGCATGATATACTGTATGCTATTTTCATTGAGCTTTTCGAATGTCATACTGTATTCCATTCTCAGTGAGGCTTCTAATAGGTCTTTCAAGCTGGAATTCGTCTTGTCTTCCTTCTCTTTGATGTGATATCATGCTTTTTAGTCTAAGACGCTGTTCTTTAAAAAACCGAGACGTTTTCGTCTATGCTTTTGAGTCCTGTTTCGGGATCCAAAACTTTGAGCTCTGATTCTTTTTGTGATCTTCCTACCATTTGTTGACTCATCAGTAAGATGTTGAAAAAACAACCAGCTAAAATTTAGGTGTTTTAATTCAGTTCTTATCTTAATTTATTTTCAGGTCATCATTGTTTCGACCATTTTTGGTATTCCTCTTATTCTCGTTTTAGTTTCTTCTCCGCGCTGCAGTAGCTCTAGCTATGCGATCTGCCGAGTCTTTCACGAGGCTTTCATTCTCGTTAGAATTTTTCGAACTTTCGATCCTATAATCTATAGCTCATGCTAAATCTACTCATCTATCCTGTGGACAATTGTTTTACTATGTTACCGTAAGATTCAGTTGAATATTTAAACTTTAATTATGTGCATGATTTCGCTTGAGTCATTAGTTTGATTAGACCAATATTTTATAATATACTTTTGATTTTAAGTATTCTTTCATTAAAAATAGTTTTAACGACTGTCCTCATTCACATTCTACTATTATTGTATTGTTGCCTCTTGGTGTTCGAATTTTATTTCACAAACAATTGCACATTTATAACGCGTCAACTATCAATCTCTTTATCTCAAATTTGAGCTAAGAGATTTTCCCATGGCACTTTCTACAAGTACTTTTCATGATTTAACTCAGTGTCTTTCTACCACAGATATGTAATTTTCGCAATTTCATTAATTATCTTTCCATTTATAGATATATTTTTATGATTTCACTAAATGGCTCTCTACGATAGATATGTAATTTTCACGAGTTCACTAATAGGCTTTCTACGATAGGTATCTAATTTGTATCAGTTCACTCAGTGGCTTTTTACGATAGATATGCAAAATATGTAATATAACTAATTTGTATCAGTTCCCTCAGTGGCTTTCTATGATAGATATGTATTATAACTAATTTGCATCAGTTCCCTCAGTGGCTTTCTATGATGGATATGTAAAATAACTAATTTGCATTAGTTCCCTCAGTGGCTTTCTATGATAGATATGTATTATAACTAATTTGCATTAGTTCCCTCAGTGGCTTTCTATGATAGATATGTAATATAACTAATCTGCACTAGTTGCCTCAGTGGCTTTCTATGATAGATATGTAATATAACTAATTTGCATCAGTTCCCTCAGTGGCTTTCTATGATAGATATGTAATATAACTAATTTGCACTAATTGCCTCAGTGGCTTTCTATGATAGATATGTAATATAACTAATTTGCATTAGTTCCCTAAGTGGCTTTCTATGATAGATATGTAATATAACTAATTTGCACTAATTGCCTCAGTGGCTTTCTATGACGGACATGTAATATAACTAATTTGCACTAGTTGCCTCAGTGGCTTTCTATGATAGATATGTAATATAACTAATTTGCATTAGTTCCCTCAGTGGCTTTCTATGATAGATATGTAATATAACTAATTTGCATTAGTTCCCTCAGTGGATTTCTATGATAGATGTGTAATATAACTAATTTGCATTAGTTCCCTCAGTGGCTTTTTATGCTAGATATGTAATATAACTAATCTGCACTAGTTGCCTCAGTGGCTTTCTATGATAGCTATGTAATATAACTAATTCGCAGTGGCTTTCTATGATAGATATGTAATATAACTAATTTGCATTAGTTCCCTCAGTGGATTTCTATGATAGATGTGTAATATAACTAATTTGCATTAGTTCCCTCAGTGGCTTTTTATGCTAGATATGTAATATAACTAATCTGCACTAGTTCCCTCAGTGGCTTTCTATGATAGATATGTAATATAACTAATTTGTATTAGTTCCCTCAGTGGCTTTCTATGATAGATATGTAATATAACTAATTTGCATTAGTTCCCTCAGTGGATTTCTATGATAGCTATGTAATATAACTAATTCGCAGTGGTTTTCTATGATAGATATGTAATATAACTAATTTGCATTAGTTCCCTCAGTGGCTTTCTATGATAGATATGTAATATAACTAATCTGCACTAGTTGCCTCAGTGGCTTTCTATGATAGATATGTAATATAACTAATTTGTATTAGTTCCCTCAGTGGCTTTCTATGATAGATATGTAATATAACTAATTTGCATTAGTTCCCTCAGTGGCTTTCTATGATAGCTATGTAATATAACTAATTCGCAGTGGTTTTCTATGATAGATATGTAATATAACTAATTTGCATTAGTTCCCTCAGTATCTTTCTATGATAGATATGTAATATAACTAATCTGCACTAGTTGCCTCAGTGGCTTTCTATGATAGATATTTATGTCTACTGGTTTTCGACTAGTTATCAAAAAATTCCCTTCAGGAATCCATGAAGAAACATTAACAATCAAAACTTACTGAAAATGACGAACTAATGGTGACTTAGCGACTTTAGTGCCAGAAAGTAACTTATACTGCCCACCTAAGTGACTTTTAGTGCCTAGGTAAGTGACTTACGTTTACCTCCCTCAGCGAGACAGAATACCAAAATAGTATCCATTTTTCCGAAACATTTACAATCCTAGTTTGTCGGACCCCAATCCCATCCTCCTCCACCCTGTATATGTAACATATACACTTGTGGTTTCTGTTATTTCATGGATACCATTGTTGGGCATCTTGCCCCAATGTCAGGCATATGTTTCTACTAACTCACCCGGATAAAGAACCAATCTTTGCATAAGAACAAAATCATTTACTTTGATATATTCCTCAAAAGTAAACAAGTTTCTTTTGTACAGATAACTTGAATATTGTCAAATACAGCTTTCTAAGGTGGTCGCAGGTTCAAACACTGGCCGAGTGATACCAAAAGCTTATAAAAATGGTACTGTCAGCTGCCTCGCTTGGCGCTCAGCATTAAGAGGTTAGTGTTAGGACTGGTCTGCCTGGTGTCTTGATAATGGGACTGGGTGGGACATCATGCTACATGTCTGCTGCATGATGACCCAGTGCTAGACATCACTATAAACTGCCACACTGCAGACATCCAAGCGATATGACTGAAACATTATTAAAGCTATGTTAAAAGACCCAAGCGCGCAGACACACACACACACACACACACACACACACAGCTTTCTAATTAAACATTAAAACGCATCGCACATCTAGAGATTGCCCAGCATGATAACGTGGTCTAAATCTACGAATTACACAAATCCTGCCTTGAGGGGTTAGCGATGTCATGCAGAACCATATTCCTTCCTTTAGCGTGAAGATTCTTTTTGCTGGTCCTTTGTCGTTCCTTCTTTCTGGATTATTCTGATAGCTGAAGGGGCTGAATTTATCAAACAGCCACAACAGGATGCTGAACAAGAAAAACGAGGCCACAATAAGGCCCCACACTTCTCCTTCTAAAACAGTCAGGAATTTCACCAGAGAATATTCAAACGCAGGCTTTTTCATGAGAATTGTCAACCCGACTGGATCAGAGAATGGCACTGTGAAATCCACCACGTTTTCTCTTTCAGCCATGACGGAAATAGGACCGACAGCTATGTCCGCTCTCTGCAAAGTAATATATAAAACTGCAAGGGCCGGATATAAGGGGAGTTTCCATGGTTTCATTGTGTTTTACTTAAAATGTATCATAGTATGCTAAATATTTAAATACATGTCAGCATTCTTTTTTCTGATTGCATAATGTAATTGTACGATCAAACAAGAATCATCACCATTCTCTGTCTGTCTCTCTGTCTGTCTCTCTGTCTCTCTTCATGCTGGTATGAGCTGATGGGCCTGCCAAGCTCAGTGATTACATACTTACTGTGCATATATATATATATATATATATATATATATATATATAGAGAGAGAGAGAGAGAGAGAGAGAGAGAGAGAGAGAGAGAAGGGTATCAACGTCTGTGATTTTCTTCCTATTCCTTAGAATCTGACTTCAATGGCCATTTCATTCTGCCATAGACGGTTATAAAATTAAACGGTGTATGTTGTCAGTAGGTGATGTAGTATTAACGTAAAATGTAGAAGTTTAAAGTTAACAGGGTCAAAAAAATTGGTGTTACCTTTTGCAGTACTTCGTTCACGAGTCCATCCCACGACCCATCCTCTTGGAGGGAACCAAAGTGACTATCATTCACTTCGTAAATATCGTAGTCAAAGCCGACTCGGTCGGCAATGTTTTGCAATAAATCTATGCAGAAACCTTGATATGTTGTGCTGTTACTAGCCTTGTATACATACGGGGGGTCCTGTAAATATACGAGTCACCTGTGTACACTTCAACAGAACATGACATTAATAACATCTTCGACCACTTACAGAAAAGTAAACCTTAGCATCGATAGAGTTTTAATTTATGTACATATTATTTTTATTGCAAACTTCATCAAACGTTATTGGAATCACATCTAGGGATCCTATTTAGATTTTTTATACTGTAATTTTATATGAAAAGAACCAAATCATTATTTTAAGTGACAGTTCAAATAAAGAAAATTACCACTCACTCTATCCCAAAATAAACCAATTTCATTTTGGTATGAAAATTTATGGTTAAGAATGAATTGTGACCCAAATTCTAATTCTTTTGAATAAACGAAATTCAAAGCGAATTGGAATTCATCAAGTTCGATTTGATGTTGTTGTTGTGGGGTTTAACGCCATTTTTCAGCACGATAGGCTATACATGGCGGCCAGTATTAATGGTGGAGGAAGAACCCGGAAAACCCCGGAAAGAACCACCGACCCACGAGAAGCTACTGGCAGGCTTTCTCACATGCCCACATTGGCTGAATCTTAGACTCGAACCGCCGCAGACAGAGGTGAGATGGCAGTGATCCGTAACGAAGAGCGCTTTAGACCACTCGGCCACTCGGGGCCCCAGTTCGATTTGATGAATCGAATAATGTCAACGCTTGATTGATAGTTAAACACCTTAAAAGTTTAAGTTCGGGTGTGCGATACTGATTTACGGATTGAACACCTGTATCAAATACCAGGTCAGCCATGTAGAATTAAATGAGTAAATAATAAGACTTGTTTTTGAAGCCATCTTTCATTCACAAGATGGAAGATAAAAGATACCCAATCATTCCCTCTTGGCTAGGAAAATTTTATTTTCTTTACTCTACTCGCACAAATTCCGAACTTTTAAACGTTTCTATGATGTAAACGTCATCACTCTGTCAAGTACTTGTTCTCAAAACTGTGTACAAATGGAAACGTTTCATACAATTAATGCAAACGTTATCCAGATAAATGATAAATTATTAATGATTATAGTCAAGAATAATTTGTTTTGGTTTCAACTGTGTTCTGCTTTTGGAAATATTGTTTTCTTTAAACTTTTATTGCATATAAGTTTCATTAATTTTATTATACAATTTTCATGCTCGTTTGATCAAAAAAACGAATAAATTTCACTTTTCAAAATGTCTTGCAATATAAAAGCTAGATTCATTTTTAAACCAAATATTACACGGCTAATTCATTCGTTTTGATTGAATTTACACATCACAATGAGCAAAATGTTATGTTTACTCTGGCATGTTTAGTTCACACAGCATAATCAACAAAATGTTCCGAATTTTACATGTACATTGAGTCATAATATTTGGTAATTTGGGTCACTGCGATAAATAACGTTACACCGTATGTTTATATTAATAAAGCGACGCGGGGCACAACAGAAATTTAAAGTTAATGGTACATTGTAGTATTGTTAGAAGTGCTTGACCTCAAATAGGGTTATATGGTAACATTGTTAGAAGTTGATCACCTTAAACATGGTTACATGGGCTTACATTGCAATAGTGTTAGAAGTGTCAATCAGCTATACACTATGAAACACAAGCAAGGGCAGATAGTATTTATAGACACACAGACCCACAATCATTACAGACGGGAAGAGCTTTACATTTTAGCTGAGTTGTCTGAATACAAACTTAAACATACCGAAACATACAAACACAAATTTTTGCAATAATTTTTAGAACTCTCTTTCTTTTTAAGCTTTTAAGAGATCTGGGTCGCCATGTAAATGGCCGTTGGAGTTATTAACCAAAGATGGTTAACACACACCACGCCTCTTCACAGTTCTCCGCAAACTTCTCGTAACGACCGAATAACTGAATAGAAATCATAATGAAAAAAATTTCTTGAAACTATTCACAGTCATAGGTTCCGTTTCTAAGTCAGTTTCTTCTATTTATTTTATCCTTCTTGACTTTCTTCACTGACATGGGTTCTTCTTCTATTTCTACTGGACGCTCCTATACCTCCTCCTTGTTCTCTTGTTTCTTGGGATACTCTGAAGACCAGTTGTTTTTCTCGACATTGATAACAGGTATATTTACGTTTGTCAGTCTGTCTCTTTCTCTTCTTCTTCTTCTTCTTCAGTCTTAGTGATTCTTTTTCTTTGAAGTTGTCGACATTCTGGATCTCAATGGAATGGTCTTTTTCTTGACAAACATAACATGCATTTTGACTTTTACCTCGAGTTGAGTAATCGGATGTCTTGCTGGAAGTGTACGATTCGAACTGCTTTCTCTCGATCTCTGACCATCTTCACAGACTTAAAGCTAAATGGGTGTAT
Source organism: Sinohyriopsis cumingii (assembly GCA_028554795.2). Lineage (NCBI taxonomy): Eukaryota > Metazoa > Mollusca > Bivalvia > Unionida > Unionidae > Sinohyriopsis > Sinohyriopsis cumingii. The sequence continues at coordinate 11,789,436 of CM068830.1, forward strand.
TCTCTTAGGGTTCGAGGATTTCTTTTTATAGTGCGAGAGAGCGTATACCCTAGTCAAATCAAGATGAAAAGACAAAAAAAAAGAGACCAGAAGAATCTTAGAGACTATAATGACTTTCGGTGTCACCTCATATGCTAAGAGAAGTATTAGCATAAGCGCGTGCTCGAAATTCTGAAGAACCTGAGCCAGAACCATCGATCTCTACCACATGACAGAGTTATGATAAATGAAAGTCGTTCGGTAGTTCCTGAACGTTATGTTTAAATTCGACTTACCCAAAACGTGACGTCTAAAATATTTCAAACAACGGCTTACACGAACGCCGTAAATCTTATAGAGTCCAAGTCTCACGTTTCAAACAGAGAAAGCAGCGGGTTTCAGTACAGATTTATGTAAATCATTATTACAGATATTTAAGCTACAGTGCAAAACCAAATATGAAAACCGTATTAGACCATTCATTACTCAGGGGAGTTTGAAAGCTCCCGTGTGGATCGAGTTTAGTATATCGGCCGAATTAACGTTTCCGAAATTAGTGACAAAATTTAAACACACCAAACAATCGAATGACGCATTTTACATCACCGATGCAAATGCCACTATTCACGTGACACGCCGAAAAAGTTTATCGGTGGATAAAATTTGTACAGCCAAACAATGTATCGTTCAACCACGAAATATCAAATGTCTTTATCCCGCGCCATATTAGTGCCATGAAGATATTCCGATAAGAATGGTGCAACATAATGGCATAATGGGAGAACATTAGAAAACTCGAAGACCTGACGGCACCTCGTTACACTTTGAAAGTATACCTTCAAGTCGATCATAGAGCTCTCTTGATTCGAGGAACATATTTCCAAGAAGAAATACATTTATGTTTATAATCATCAAGGTTATTTCGGTGCCATTACAACTAACTGATGATTTCTTTGGTATAGTTACTGGTACGACAAATGTGAACAAGGATGTATCAATCAAAAGAAACATATTCATTTGGATGTTGTACTCTCATACCTAGAATTTCAGAAGAAGCTGTTAAAAGTATATAGAATTTGACCCTTTCCTACCATAAAGCGATGCCAACAAGAGGATGACGATTCCAATACAGTGATTTTCTCTCAGTCTACGTCAAAAACGTTTCTGAAACAGAAATACGAATATAGCTGCTATCCTTCCTGGTGCCACACTCCAGACGACAAAGAGGCGTTTAAACAAAAATACCGATTCTTACAAGGCATTGGTTTGCAACACGTGGAAAATAACGAATGGATACTACCCTTTGCCCCCTTTGCCAACGTGATGATGAATTGTTTGTAGGGACAATTGACTCAATGTCCAATATTGTCAAAAATGGAGTACTTTTCAGATCAAAGTCGATACTTTCAAATCGTCGGCGACAACAAAAGATCTCATTAAACACGTGCACATCATACGTAAAGATTCGATATTAGTGAATTATGAAGAAGTCGCAGAGAGTTTTGCAATATCGTCGTAGCAATTTGCGTAACATTTATGAACTTTGCAGCTTGACGTTGCTGTCCTACTATCTAAAGCGATGCAGTGCGTGTGCCTAGATATGGATGTCATCCACAAGGACACCAGCGATACAGCACAACCATTTGGCTTTGCTAGTCGTTCTTATGCCTACCTAATGATCTCAGTTATGCACTTATTTGCTCATCTAGATTTACAAATCAAAGAGGAATGCACGTTTCCTGTGGCTTTTTCTGACTAATGTGACTTCAAAGTAGATTCAACTCGTCCCAAAATGGTCTCAAGTTGTTCTGGGTGGATTATCCTCTACTAAAACTTCATCCAGAGCTGGATTTGTCTGTTTTGGATTAGAAACTTATGCAGAATCACGAAGGGGGGAATAAAAATTCGGTTCCATGACATTTAGTATTACAAAAAAGAATTACGAGAATCATTGTCTCAAGAAGAGACTTCCTCATGGCACGTGATATGTTGTGAGTTGGTGACTGAAACAGCCATTACCTGTAGATAATGTTCATAAAAAGTGTGAATATTTCCTCAGAAAGAGACATTCCTGTGAATGACTAGCTTAGAAAAGCACTTTCAAAATGTACATTTGTCAACTTTCAAATGAAATGGTATGAACAAATATGTCCTTAATGTAATAGATTTTTTCACATGTGACATCGTGATATGAAAAGATGATTTTAACGAAAATGTCCACAATGTCATACGTTGGAACAGAGAGCGAAATACATGGAAGTTTCCGGCCCATTATATATGGACGACACAAAATGACTGTTGCCCCTAATTCTATAGCCGGAAGTAAATGACAGTGTACAAGACTCGTTTATGTTGAAAGAACTGGTTCAACAAGACGACATGATTCCACTGAATTTTGGACGACGTGTGGTTTGTATGTAAATGGCCACATTTTTGGAATTTCGTTCACCAGCAGATTAGTTTTGGCCAATGTGTAAACAGCAGCAAACACGTGACAACTAAATGCTCCAGACATAATTAGTGATGAAGCTGTGTACCTTCGTGTGAAAAAGAGATTTATAGTACTTTATCTACTCTTTATACTTACACCAAGAAGTATAATATCACTAGTTGGACACCAACAGATTTACAACTGGAACGACGCGACAGGAAAAGTATTGGCTTATTAAAGTTATTATGACTCCATTCTCAAAGTGACTAAAAGTAAGATCGTCGGAGTTTGGAAGTCCTTATCTTCGCCATCCCTTTAACATGTTGCTGGATCTAGTGGTTCAGGAAAAACCTATTTTTCGAAAGGTTCATTGAACACAAATAAACATTATTCGATCGCCTTACAAAGAATATCGTGTTGTGTTACGAATAGAGACAATCGGCTAAAGCATTGCTCCACAACGTCAAAAAAGTCAATTTCTATTGTGTAAGCGATTCCTCGTTAAGAGTATCGAATCGTTTCTAAATCGAGTCAGAGACACGTCTTGTCATCTTCATTTACATGTTAGAAGGAGACGACAAAGAAATGAAACATGTAATACAAGAAAAGAACATCTTCGTAATGCAAGTATTATTCACATTAATCATAATTTCTTTCAGCACGGTAAAGCGCATCGAACCACCAGTCAATCCTAATACCAAGTACAAGACAGAACAGACTTTTTCCGAAGTTTACTGGATTAATCCAAATAAATAACTGGCTAGATTTAGTACGTTAAAGTCAAGTAGCACCAGTGATTAAGTTGTTACGACGTGCTGACAATTAGTGGAGACGAATTCCACTATAAAAAGGGAAGAATTGTTAGATAATATTCACTTCAGTTATTCCTCCTGTAACAAAAATGTCAAAAGTTCAAACCATCAACGACTACATCCAAAGAAACCTTCTTTCAAAAAAGGAAAAGAGAGATTCACTCTAGGTAAACATTGGGGATGCTTTGTCAGTGATGACCAAATCAACTGCTCTGATGCGAAAACCAATCATTCAAGGAAACCAAGCAATAAAGTCATCGAAACCGTTTGTGAATGTTCTCTGAATTTTTTTTTAATAAACGGCGCCCCTGGCCAAGATACAGAAACAGTGATTAGGACGACATTGTCACCTTCTTCGTCAAACGGTGAAAACTATGCTAAGCGTTCAGAAAGAGAAAAATGCTCGTTCAACGAATATTCTGAAAATATGTTGATTGTACCCTTGTTAAAAATGGTTGCTCCTTTTTATTATTGATTCATAGACCTCTATTAGGATGAGTAATGAAAATATGAAGAAGAATATAAACAGGACATACTTCTCTGGAGCAAACATCACACCTTAGATTATGCGATAGTCTACTTACAGTTAATAAATACAGTATATCTCTAAGGCGGATGGAAAATGGGAAAAGTCCTGGCTTATATGGATTTACTGCAGAGTTCTATAAATTCTTTTACAAGACTATTTGAGGATTTCTAAAGAGATCAAAAAATTATGAATATACTATACTACAGCAAAACTTTCAGATTTTAAGACTCGTTGAGTCATCACAATTATACCAAAGGAAGACAAAGACAGAAGATATTTTTTTAAAAACTTGACACCTATATCTCTTCTAAATATTGACTATAAGATTGCTTCTGGAACTACTGCAGCTAGGATTAAAAAAAGGTTCTTCCATCAATCATCAGTTGTACTCAGAAATGATTTATAAAAAGTAGATTCATTGGAGAAAATACCAGGTTATTATATGATATCATGTATCAACTAGACAATGAATATATATATATATATATATATATATATATATATATATATATATATATATATATATATATATATATGGCTTCTACTAAATTAGTTGTAGCTTAGTGGAAAAATCTATACAATCTTTTGACTTTGCCGATTCTGTTTTTAAGTGGTTTAGGCTGTTTTGTAATAGCTATGAAAGTTGTGTTACCAACAATTGAAATATGGTATAATTTTGTAGACTTGAAAGACGGTGTTTTCAAGGGGATCCCACGCGGCATATTAGTTTATAATCGATGCTGAGATTTTAGCTATAACTTTAAAGCAAAATCTGGATGTACGGGGGCTCATCTTTGATGTCAGTGAGTATAAATTTGGTCAGTATGCCGATGACGTTTTTATTCGTCTCGATGGATCTCAACTTTCTCTTAAAGCAACTATGAAAACTAACTGAAGTCTATTTACAAAGACGTTTCTTAAAAAAAGGGTGAGGCAACACACTTCTAAGCAAGAAGCGTGGATACAAATATTTTTAAAAAATCCACAGTCAAAATATATCAAGTCACATAATCAGATCAAGAAACTCACTGGAAAGTAGCTCTGGTAGAAATCATACATCCTACCAAAGCCATCAATATCAACGAAGGATAAAACATTTTTATCATCGATATTCTCAACGAACCAATCGAAGAATATTTGAATAAAATTATCTTCTCATGTACGAATGCAAACAACCATCACCAGTCAATTCTCAGTTCAGTACCTATACCCCTATACCACGAGAAGTCCTATAATCTTGTATCGGTTTCAGCTAACTGTAACGATCTGCTTGGAGAGACACTCATGAAAGCTCGCGGATATGTACTGATTGAGTACCATAAAATTGAGCATGGTCTTAAAATGTATTTTTACTTACGATGAAACGATGTCCATTGCCTTTTCTCCCGATTGGTTGATTATTCTGGATAGATACACCTCCCTTGCTCAAATGAAACATGTTCACAAAAACGACCTATTATAAAAGTATTTTTGCTTCCATATTGAATTGAACGAAAGACTGAATTTGCTGTTTGTGTACTCGATTGTCATCGAGTAAACGTCCTGAAAAATGATAAACCTAAGCTTATGTAAAAATCAGAAGGATAGTTTATATTTGGTCCGCCAGATTTCTCTTGACATTTATTGTGTAAAACACCAACGGTTGTCAGCGTACCGAATCGGAGGGATGAGAACCGCTGTTAGTCTCCAGGACCGGTTACCCAAACACTTGAAACGGCGTCAATCTCCTACGAGGAGGGATTCCCGCGCCTTAATGCAAACTTGATGAGTATCCAAGTAAAGATACGGCAGATGGGATCAAAAGACCGGATTCCTGAAGAGGAGGAAGAATATTGGATGAAGGAGGTCAACGTGCCTCTTTTTAGCCTCACTGTCTCCATTCACCTTACGGCTGAATAATAGCACGATATGTATTCTTGTTGTCAATCCCTGCCCAGGAAGTGCACGTGTCGATAAACATCAGCGATCCAGGACAAACCCCAACGGCCCTTATCAGGATTATCCTGATCGTTAGAACTTGACATATACTACTAAAACATATTGCCAGTTGTTTTTGGTCTATTTGCAATTTGTAAGTGGCATATTACGGTCCCAATATAAACCTACGGCGTAATATTAAATTTTCCGTTGTCCCCCCCCCCCTCCTTCCAGGTGTCATTTCCATCCTAAACTCCCGTTGTGCCCATTATTATTGAGGTCAACCACTTCTCACAGTGTTACCATGTAACCCAATTTAAGGCCAACCTTTTCTAACAATGTTACCATGTAACCCAATTTAAGGCTAACCTTTTCTAACAATGTTACCATGTAAGACCACTTCAGGTAAACTACTTATAGGAACGTTACATTGTACCCTCGGATTTAAATAACAGAGTGCCTCGCATCGCCATATTAATTTAACCTACAGCGTAATATTAATTTCCGTAGTGTCCCCTATCGCCGCATTTTACTAATACACAGGCATACCGAATTCACACATCACAAGGTGCAAAATAGTACATTTACACTGGCATATTGACTTCAAAATCCAAAATTCGTCCCCAAATGATTGTGTGAGCATCAGAAGTGAAGGGTTTTCATTTAAGCAATATTCAGAAAATGTTTTCAATAGTACTGGATACAATTTAATATTTGTGTTTCAAAGTTCCAATTCCATAAGCCAAGATATGAGAGCTTGACGGCAATTTCACAGGTAAAACTAAATACACATACATGTGGTACAATAACAACGCTGTATTTTCAATTTCACATATAAAACTAAATAAACATACATGTTGTACAACAACAACGCTGTATTTTCAATTTCACAGGTAAAACTAAATAAACATACATGTGGTACAACAACAAAGCTGTATTTTCAATTTCACAGGTAAACCTAAATAAACATACATGTGGTACAACAACAACGCTGTAATTTCAAGTTCACAGGTAAAACTAAATAAACATACATGTTGTACAACAACAACGCTGTAATTTCAATTTCATATGTAAAACTAAATAAACATTCATCTGGTACAACAACAACGCTGTATTTTCAATTTCACATGAAAAACTAACTAAACATACATGTGGTAAAACAACAACGGTGTAATTTCAATTTCACAGGTAAAACTAAATAAACATACATGTGGTACAACAACAACGCTGTAATTTCAATTTCATATGCAAAACTAAATAAACATTCATCTGGTACAACAACAACGCTGTATTTTCAATTTCACATGAAAAACTAACTAAACATACATGTGGTAAAACAACAACGCTGTATTTTCAATTTCACAGGTAAAACTAACTAAACATACATGTGGTACAACAACAACGCTGTATTTTCAATTTCACATGTAAAACTAAATAAACATACATGTGGTACAACAACAACGCTGTAATTTCAATTTCATATGTAAAATTAAATAAACATACGTATGGTACAACAACAACGCTGTATTTTTTTCGAGTCCTTGTCTTTATAAGTGTTCCTCCAGTCGTATTCAGCCCAGTGTTATGGCTCCAAAATCCGAGCTAAAAATAATATTTAAAATAAAGGGTAGTAGATTAAACACTATCGTGAAAAATAATAGAAAATATTTGAATGAAATCTGATTTAAATATTAGCCTAAGTGTCGTTTGATATACTTAGGATATTGGAATTATTGTTTTCTAACTTTGTTAATGTTGCTAACTATTTGTCATTTAATTTCTTTAACGTCAGATATGAACGCCATGCTTGCCATTTATCATAAATACTTTATGTCATATCTGTCATATGTCATCTATACTCAGAAAGTCTATGCTCACCGTCATATATTTTTTTATATGAATCCCAGTAATCCCTCATATAACGCTAGTTACGAGAGGTAAAAAGGTTACCCGTCCCTTATGCTGAGATACTGTCGATAAAAGATGTGCAAAACACAAAGCACTCAAAAATAAATTCATCATATGAACCGTATCATATTGCATTCCTGACAGCTATGAACTAAGCTCCACAGCTGAATATAATTGGAATAATGTTTTTTTAAATGAACTAATTGAAAGGGATTTATGATCATACCATCATTTTAAGAGGGGTAGCAGTGAAGTGAAGGACTTTATATTAAGGAACCCTATTATCATTCTAAAGAACCTTTCATCAGGAAAATGAACAATGCTAAAGAACATACCAGTACTTCATTTGTTCTGGACCCCAATCGGAATTCATATTCGCTGATTTTTAGATTAACACGCTGCATTAGACCTTCTTCTGTAAATAACATTGGACCGTATGTACCCATCACCGATACCTGCAAAAACAATATCTCATATGCTTCTTTCATGCCTCATAGGATGCGTAACTTTTTAAAAGGCAATCCATTGACTCTGTTTCGCAGGAAAGTAAACAGAAGTCAAGTTTGATACTTGGGTATTTTGAAATAGAATTGCAATGAGAAGTTTATTTGTGTAATTTTTTTAACTGTATTGCCGTTTTGTTGACTCATTGGATCGGGTCAGAAGTTCTCACAGCTTAAAATAAGACCTTCCCCAACATTTGCTTAGGAATTCACATCAATTGCGACACAAAATTAAATTATGACTTCATACATGTTTTGTCAATGTACAGAATTCGTGCCTTAAAACAAGTTACAGAGAGAGAGAGAGAGAGAGAGATTACATGAATGAGATCATAAATGAAATAAATTAATGACTTTGACATATACTGGATAAGAGCACAATTACACCAGAAAGAATACATAAAACAATCAATAGTTAGAAATTAATAACATCGTGTATTTTGCATGAATATGGCAGTACTTCACTGATTGTTTAAAAAAGCGTTGTGTTAAATTTTCTTCTTCAGAAGACCACATCATCCAAACACATAATTATAGAACTCACCACGAAATGAAACGGTAGAAAACTTAAAATGTTTAGATTAAAAGAAAGATTTCAAATTAAAAAGACAAAAATGCGACTAGTTTTTCTCTTTACATTTAAAGTAAGTTATTAAGTCTTTTCTGTTATGATGAAGTTTCAGAAGGCCTTGCATAGAGTATTAAAACATTTCAATTGGCGTTAATTAGTTTCTTCATTAAAATCGTATTGAAGTTAATCAGAGTATTCATTAAAATTATATTCACGTTAATCAGACTATTTTTTTAATGTGTGAATGCGATTTGATAGCTAAATCTCAGACAATTTGAAACAAATGTCATCGATTTATCTCAAAATGAACGCCTGCGTATCTCACATATTTTATTTTGAATTTTAGAATCAAACTCACTTACCTCTTTAAAAGAATCAATAATTTCTTTCGCCTGAATACTTGTTTCGTTGTTTGTAAATTGTCTTGCATAGCAATCAGAGGTTTTAATGTTTTTGAGGTCAGATGGCAAAACGTTTCCTATCGTCCTCATCAAATCGAAAAGAAATGCATCATTTACCTTGAAAGATAGAAAAGTAACATGTCATTTTATGTAATAATTACTTTACATCTGACATATTTTATTATTTTCTATTCAATACATCTGACATGTTTGTTATTTTCCATGCATTACATCTGACATGTTTATTATTTTCTATGCATCAATATATCTGGAAATTTTTGGTCTTTAAGTAGAGCTGAAGTTTCAACAGCTCTTAATTTCTTCAATTAATTGTCTGTTTCTATTATCAATATTCACTGTGACATTTTCGCTACACTGAAAGCCTTTATATTACGCTAGATATCGTAAGTAATGCTACTGGATCCCTAAGAACAATGAAACCAATTACACAAGACTGAAGCAAATTAACAACGCTGCGTCTAGTGTAACTTTCAAGTCGTGACAAGTCGAAGTACATTGTGTGTACTTTACATAGATGTTTTGGGCATTTTATAAACTCATAAAACCAGGAATTCAGTAAAATAACCAAATTGTAATCCAATCATAAATGTCTGAATGCTGGCAATTAACTAGTTGTTAAATATTTTAATAATGTTTTTCATCAGTTTTTCCTTTTAAAAGTGTTATGATTAAAACAAAGTTGAATTTTTGGTGTCACATAGTTCTATAGTCCCAATTGCGTATCATTATATTCTATTTGAGAGAGCTTATCTTTATATATTATTTAACAAGGCTTAAAATTATTGTGTAAATTTTGCCGATGACATGATAACACATGAAAGAGTGAATTTTGTATATGTCTTTGTAATATAATGCAGTTTTAAGCCAATGTATGCGATTTTGCACCCGATTGAATCTGTGGCCTGTTCAAAGATATTGGCTCTTTAGTACGTCTGTTAGGTACTTGACCGATTCTGAATGAGGTTTCATTTGATAACTATGTCAGGCGAAACTGGGCAAGGAGTTGAAGAGTGTGTTTTGTTTGTCAAAATGCAAATTGTTGAAATGTTGCAAAAACAGCATTTGTACTTGTTGAAATATTTGTCACATGGTGAAGTTTTACAGAGATCGGTATATTAAACGAAGAGGGAGAAAAAATGTAAAATTTTCCAAACCCTGGAGGGGCGAATGTTAATGACGGCGGTTAGATAAACCTAATTTTCCATTAAGTAAATTACAGGTTTTGTGTGTGTTTCTCAGGTGATATCTTACACCGAAAAAAAAGGCAGTCTAGTTTCTGCGATACTTCCTCTAAAAGATTGTCAAAGGACGTGTAGTCGATAGTTTGTAAGAGACACGTAAACATGGTTATAAGGATACCTTTCTTCTAGGGGGAAAAAGAAGCGAAATTCAGTGCAAAGTAAAAGAAAATGTGTCTTAATTTCATACATAAGTTTTTCAATATTAATCTTAAGATACGATTTTGAATTGATTTGTCTTAAACATGTATGCTAATAGTCGATCATTATTAGCTTTGAGTGATGCGTTATGCTAATTAATTGTTAGTTAGCAATAGGTAGCATAAGCAAAGAAATTATTTTTGTTTGATCTATTTGAATAACTAAGATTGAATTCTTTTAGCCTATGAATAGGTTGTATTACTATTGGAACAGCATTAGCCAAGATAGTGATTAATAGTTCACACTGCAGGGTCTTAATTTTCATTAAGCGAGAGCAGGCTATGGTATCGATCAATTAGTAATGGTAACTATTTTTATTGGAGTAACACTTTAAGTTTCTTACACAATGTTAAGAGAGAATCGAGAAGATGGAGACAAATGCCGTAGTTGTCTACATCTTCTAGATTCTCTCTTTCCATAGTTGGTTGTACTGAATGCAAGGTTATGACCTGAGGCCAATTAGCAGCGAGTGTCTTTATGAAAATGATACTGCATAATTCTAAGGGTAACTAGAAGGTATTTATATTCAGTTCAGGGTGGGAGCAACGAAAAGAGATTTAAGGTTGCATTTATCTTTTATAAAAAAAAATAACTCCACATCTGATATAAGCGTGAATGACTGAACATAAGAGTGAACGACCCGAATAAGAGACTGGACTACGACAGCGGCCACTAAAAGTGGCGACGCAAAAGTAGGTGAGAGAAAACAAGACTGTTTCTGTGCAAGTCGACCCCAACAGACAAGCTATGTTGATTCTGATTGTAAGCAGTAACCAGTTTTGCAGAGATGCCGGACAATTACAGTTCGAAACACTCACTCGATTTCGTGATGAAATTTGCCGTATCTATGTAAACGAAACTGCTAATTACAGTGTAGATCTTTGAGATAATTTATTTTCTGATAGAGGTGCGTCCTACAATTAGTCGTGTACAATTTTATTTTGTTTATCTAGTTAATTATATTGTATACGGGAGCTTGTGTTGTTCTGTTCAAGATCTCTGTTCAAATCTCCATTTATTCCATCCTTTAACTTCATATATTTTTTAATATTCTCTCGATCCGGGCTATAACACCGTGGTGGATTGGTCGTTCATTCTCCAGACATCGATAACCACCAAAGAGATATAGCAAATCACACTTACATGATATTATATACTAATCAAGAGGGCTTATCAATATGTACTATTTGAGAAAGCTTATTAGTATGCAATATTCAATTGGGCTTATCAGTATGTACTATTTGAATCGGCTTATCAGGATGTATTATTTGAGTTGGCTTATAAGTATGTACTATTTGAGTTGGCTTATAAGCATGTACTATTTGAGTGGGCTTATCATTTTTATTGTCTGTATCTGGATTTCTAAAAATCATGGAATATTAGAAGATCCTCAGGTGAATTAATCGAACAATAAATCAGATTTCAAACAAACGAAAGAATCAAATGGATTTTTTTTCAGTAGCACTTTAAAATAAGAGAACACATCACCAGGCTAATTTGGATAAAGAAACCAGGTTGAAACTTAATTGAAATGTACATATATTAAAAATTAATTTTCTCTAGGATAGGCCAGTAAATGCAATCTTCGCTTAATGAGATTTTGCAGAGTGTGGTTGTAGTTAAAGAAATAATGAAAACAATAATTAAAACGTATGATCAATTTCAAGACTTCATGATGGATACATATATGCCAAATAATTTGTTTACATGCAAGTAGTTTTTAAAATAATTTTGTACTTACATTGATCATAGCGCTGGTGTAGCCGGGATCAAGATTTTTCATGAATGACACAAATTTATTTTTTCCTTCGAAATCAGTCCGACCATTAATAACAACAATATTTGTCGTCTGCTTACATCCATCGCATGTCAGCTGATCGTCCTATGAAACAGATTCGAAATAAAATCACTGTGACAGACGAAATAAATAGTATCAGGAAAAAAAAATTATAAAAAGGATTGTACATAATGAATTAAAACAGTTATTGAATTTCCAATCATGTTTTGATTCTAACTAGCCTCACGTCATACCAGATGTGTGTGTCATTGCGAAGCTATAATGACAACTTATTTTGGAATACAGGTTGTACATGCATGACCCCTTGTCAGCAGACCGCAATCAGGACAAGGCTGTGTGGAGAGTTTTTCTTAGAATCCACGTTTATCGCATTAACACTAAACCGACTTTGTGAACTTTACAGATCATGCTAGGAAAGTGAATAAATTAACTTCGCTAAATTCTTGAAAGCTTTATTTAATATTAAAAATTATGAGAAAATCAAACATGCTACTTTTATTGAAACGTTAAAATCGCATTCCATTTTTGTATAGTTGTACAATCGTTATATGTGATGCAGCCGATATGCAAGTGGTTTTGCAACCAAAAGAGCAAAATAGATACACGAAACATGTGTATGTTGTAATAATTTGAAAATACAACAAAATATTAAAAATATGTTTCCTATTGCCAGGCTTTCAATCAAAAATATGGGAATGTACGATTTGTTGTAGTTTTAACTTTAAGCAAAAGTAAAGTGTTCCTCTTCCACAATTTAGTTCTTTTTAATTTACCGGCATAATGAGACATTGGTTAATTATAAAATTGATATTATTGTTTTTCACTGAGCGGATCTTACCTTAATTATTACAAACCAGTTGATGTTTTTATCAGCCATACCATCTGAAAATGCCTGTCAGAAGAGAAACGTGTACGAGTTTAGTTTTTACTTAAGACAAAAGGACTTCATCAGAATAAGAAAAATCAATGAGAAGAAAGGCAGCAATCCTGTGGTTTATCTCTCTATATCATAATTAAAAACTGGACACATTTCTATCTTCCATACACTACGTTGCTGGAGATTGTAAATCTGTGATTAACCTATTAGTGTGTATGTCTTGTTACATTTAATTCATCAATGAATATGTCCTTTCTACATTCTGTGTCAGGGGTATTACTCAAGTATGCATTGCTGATTTGTTTTATTTTGCATATAATGTTTAAATTACATGCATATTTCTATTACGATTTAATAAACCTTCGTTACCTGTTCTGTCCATTAATATGATCGCTAACTGTTACCACTGTATACCCTTTTGACAGAATTCGAAAATGTAGATGTGTAGAATTTGACAAGACGGTGTCTCAGGAACTTAAATTTGAATAAGTATAAAGTCTCAGTAACCTAAATATCAATAAGCATGAAGTCTCTTGAACCTAAATATCAGTAAGCATGAAGTCTCTTGAACCTAAAGTTTAATAAGCGTAAAGGGCCCTGACTCACTGTCTTTACATGTAAGTAGTTACACCAATTGTCATAACAAAATGCATGTTGTATTTCCGTCTTTTGTAGACCTTTAAGACAGTATTGTAAAACTTATGCAAATAGGATTACCTCGACAACAAAAGTCTCATTAGTATGTTATTTATTTGACATTTATGATTGTCCAAATCTCAATCTGTAAATTTCAACGACTGACTTCGGGTTCTATATAACTGTCAAATTTGACATTGAAAGATATTGTTGACATAAGGATGACTTTTGTACGTGGATAAGTTTAATTTATGTTGACAGATTAAGCTCATACGGACAATATATATCGTTTTTCCCATCTACAATTATATTTTGATTCACTGTCAATCCGTTTTTTTTTAATATACAATATGATAGAATGTCAGCATATTTTCAAGGGAATGAAAATTCGTTGATTATATTGGATACTCTTTGATTGAGACATACCCTGTCAGTTCGTGTTAGCGCTCGTTATCGTACAGATGAAACAAATCTAAGCGAAGAAAATTGTACTCAAATTAAATCTTATGCATTTCTATCTTGCGTTTTCCACATAAATTCCCTATACAACCATTAATAGAAATATTAAGATGAATTCATATTTTTCGTGAATGTCATATTGAAAACGGATTTCTTCCAATCTATCAATTACAACTATGAAATAATACGATGAAGGGATTTTAATACAGTCCAAATATCACATATAAAAAAAATCACATCAACATATCACATATCCAAATATCGCGTCCAACCATATACACAATGAACTAATTTAATGTGTATGCTTTGTCTTTATAGGTAACGTTATGTAAAATATACACGAAGAAATGTTTCCTATGTCGTGTGCCTGGAGAAAGCTATTTTCATTCTACGTCTGCTAAAAGTTATATTTGATTACACTAGTGTTGTATCAATCACTGTTTCTTTTATAAAACAAAATTATGTAAAAGCAGACAAAAATCATGACTTTTTTCCTTGCCTCTTTTAAAACCTTGTTGATGTTCGGATCCGTTCCAATGATGAAGACATTTTCTATTTCGAGAGCCTTGATCCTTCTGAAAAGCGCATTCCGAATATTTTCTATGGACAGATTAATTTTCTGGTATATATGATAAGCTGTTTTCCCGCTAAGTATTCGTCTCGGAATCTCTTCATAACCTACAACAATACATGGATAAAGTTGAAATGTTTAACAGGCATAAGGAATAGAGACAAGAAGTGTAATTTAAAAAAAAAAAACTACACAAGAACATTATTGAAAAATTCTCGACTGATATGGAGATATTTGATTTTATTCATGGGAAAATCAACATGCTTTTGGTGTAACATATCCATCCAAAGGTAAGAAAAACCTTTGATTTAAGTCAATTAACATTTATCAATAATTATTTATTGATCTACGTGGATCTTAAATACCTATATGGCTTCCTTTCGTGTCGTTCCTTTTTTCTTCTGTCAACCTTTACAAGTATCTTAATGTTATATTTAATATCAAATCATTCCATTTTAAATTTTTGTCAGCCCTCGACTATGTTACGGTCAATTCATTAAATTTGTAGATGTTCCAAAGTTTGTAGATTCGTATTTCGTATTTTAGATTAATATATTATTAATATATCATAAACATTTCTGTCTCTCATCACTCATTTGTAAAATTAGACGTCTTTTTAGAAACGGAGTAGCAATAAAATGTCACACTAACTGAATATATCATCATGTAAAACAGCAATGTTGCTGAGATTCTCAAAGCCCACAATATCAGCGATGACCTCAAGAAAAACTATTTCCGGTGAATGTATATATAAATATGTATCATAGACACTGCTGTAGATCTTGGACTCGGCATTCAAACTTAGGACCGCAAGTCCATTTTCCCTCGCAAATGACGTCAGTATCGGACCTATCGGACCAGACGACATGTCTATCAACAAAGCTGCTCCATTTTCTTTCAGATAGTCGCAAGCTGAAAACACGATTGTTGAATAGTATTAGATTATCTTCGATAACCATACACAAATTTAGCCCTTTGGAACTGATTTACCCCATTCTTTGTAAATAAATTACATCTGACTCAAGTAAAGTAGAATACAATGAATTAATATTATTGAACGTGTTTAGTTTTATAACGATTTTATAATTCAAGTACCTGATTGTAATGAACTACTTATAACTAACCCAAAATAGTATAAAGATATTTTGAATTATATATAAGAATTGTTATGCACTGTTTATACGAAACAAGATCCATAAAAGCGCCATAAATGAGTCAATATTATTAAATATGATACATATGAATGTCATCAAATAGTATTACTATACAGTCTGGTACATTTCGACGTTTCTATAATTTCTCAATCTTCCGAGCTTAGTAATACAGTAAATTATTATGGCACACTTGATTTAGAATCAGTACAAATATTGATTACTTAAAAAATTTGAATACTGCATCACTTTGTTCGATTGTTGAATTTTACATTTTTGTTTTTGTCCAGTTACAATGACTAAAGAATACAGATGATGAAATGCGTCATACCTTGATTAATTACATGCAAACCGTTTGTATCGTTGGCTTGTATTGTCTTGACAGTAGCTCTAGTAAGGGGAAGTAAATCATCAACATATGGACTCCATGTGTACATGCCCATGTCCAAAACAGTGACTGCAGATTGAAACACGAGAACTTCAAGTATTAGTCTCATCATATTTTATTACATTGTAACTTATAAAATAAATATACACTAAGTAATATTGAAATTGAATAAAACAAACTAATACAGTATCTGTTCTCCTTCTTTCATCATTGGAATCGTTTTGAATTATGTTCTACGGGATAATTATTTAAAATATACGCGTCCCAAATCCCATTAAGTAATGTACTCAGGTGACTTTCGTTATTCTTTGGTGACAACTAGCAGTATGAGATAACAGTGTTCATAACTTGATAAGTATTGCCTCTAGGAAATAATAATGCTTTCTGGTTCGTCAGTAAGCGTTTTAATAAAGTCTATGAGGTCCATGTGCGCAAGGTCGTTCAGTAAACTCTTAATATTAGTGTTACACTGTATGTGTGTGCATTTCCTAGGGATTTTAAACTTAGAATAACATTTAAAATCATATTTGTCCAGTAAATGACAAATACGAAAATTTGAATAGCTTTCATTCATGAATACATTACAAGAGAAAGCTATTTATCTACACAGCTGAACTATATATATATACATATATATATACATACATACATACATATATATACATACATACATATATATATACATACATACATATATATACATACATACATATATATATACATACATACATATATATATACATACATATATATATACATACAAAGATATATATACATACATATATATATACATACATACATATATATACATACATATATATATATACATACATATATACATACATATATATATACATACACACATACATATATATACATACATACATATATACATACATACATACATACATACATACATACATACATACATACATATACATACATACATACATACATACATATACATACATACATATATACATACATACATATATATACATACATACATATATACATACATACATACATATATATACATACATATATACATACATACATACACACACACACACACACACATATATATATATATATATATATATATATATATATATATATATATATATATATATATATATATATATATATATATATATATATATAGTTGTTGTTGATTTTTCTAACTTCTTGTAATACAATTTTTACATTAACCAGTTAGGTACGTCTTATACTGTAAATCCAAAGCAAATCGAATTAGTTAAATTTTTTTGTGCTTGAATATTTAAAATTGCATTCGCTATGTACGTCACCTCTGTACTCATGTGTCAAATGTCCATAGTCTCTAATTTTGTATTTAACTATTTTTCTCACAAATATGGCACGTATCATTAAATTAAAATAGTTGTTATCTTCCTCTGTTCTTCCTATACCAGTCTGCGATCTTCCCGTATGTGTAGTAAGATAATTTGACACAATTTATTAGTCTGTAAACTATTGCTGTTATCTCTTGTCAGCTGACAGAAATTACAAATACAGAGTCCTGTTTTATACTATGTCAGCTGATATAACATACAAATAGAGCCCTGACGGAGTCCTGTTTTATACGATGTCAACTGGTATAGCATACAAACAGTCATGGTGGAATCTTGTTTTTTTATACCTTGTCAACTGGTATTACATACAAGCAAAGCCCACACGGAGTCTTGTATTTAGCTCTTGTAAACTGATATAACAAACAAACACATAATCAGAGCCCTGATGGAGTCTTCTTTTGATCTCTTGTCAACTGAGATAACACGCAAACTGAACCTTGATGGAGCCTTGCTTTTGTATCTTTCCAACAGATATCAAAACAGATGGAGTCTGTGTACTTTAACAAAACCAATCTTGCGAATTTATCGAATAATATTTTAAACGGTTTGATGTCATTGACATATTCGTACAAATCTTGATTGTCACCACTGTAAAATCTATACACATGATATTTAATAAATTTTATATCTATGTTTTGCCACTGCGGTTATGTTTCCATTTTGTTTATTTATCAAAGTGAATTAATTTTCAATTGGAAGTCATATTATAGGGCAAATTTATCTCACGTTTATTGATGCAGGTTTATCAAGTATTAGAGTCTTCACTTTGATTTATAAAGAGATAAAATAAGGTTTATTTATTATTTGTTCGTTGGATAATCAGACTAGAAAAACCTTTATTCTAAAACAGATAGTACGTACCTGCCCGATTATGTGAAAGATTAAAGGACTTGAACATTTTAATAATTCAGTCGGATTATGTGAAACTCGCAAGAATTTTTGGTTACAGTCTCTCCCTCCCCAACTCACCCTCGAATCCCAACAAAAAGAGAATACTCACATAGCCCCCGCCCCACGCTCATGTAGCAAACATTCCAGAGCAACAAAAAGGAACAATTACGGATGTTAAGTTGTTCTTTGTTTAATTAAATTTATGACATAATCATTTAAATAGCAAATTCAGTGAATAGTTGCTTTCTAAGAATGTGCCATTTCAATAGTAGGAAGAGAATGTACCAGTGGCCTACTTAATGTGTTAATGTTTTAAATCAACAAGGTTTCAACTCTTTCAAACAAGAATTATGATATACTCCCATGCAAATTAAATCAATAATACCTTTGTCCTTGTGATACCAACATGTATAACACATATACGGGTATAACACCAAACTTTACACATTATGAGACTCGACAGTCGATTCTCCGTTTGTCCCTGAATTAGTATATGTCTTACGGCTATTATTTCCATGACAAAGTTCAATTACTCGGTGGTTGGTAAATAATTCGATAAATAATTGACGATACAATGTGCTCCATAAATATTTGTTTACCACGGTTGTCTTGTATCGTACCAAGATTGTTTTACCAAACTTGCTTTCTTCACAATAGCTCCTTCATAAATCTTGAATCAGGTGAATAGTAAACATTTCTGATGGAAAAATAAACAATGACTTTTTATTTTAAAATATACGCCATAACGTCACAATATTTAGGGAATTAATATGTGTTCAGGTAAAAACCTAATAAATGTCTAGACTACTATCTGCAAAATATGTTGATTTAATAAGTATACTTTGTAAGTAGTCTATTTAATAACTGTACTTTGTCAGTAGTCTATTTAATAACTGTACTTTGTCAGTAGTCTATTTAATAACTGTACTTTGTCAGTAGTCTATTTAATAACTGTACTTTGTAAGTAGTCTATTTAATAAATGTTCTTTGTAAGTAGACTATTTAATAACTATACTTTGTCAGTAGTCTATTTGATAAGTATACTTTGTCAGCAGTCAATTTAATGATAATACTTTCTCCGAATGTTATGTAATAGATTTACTTTGTCAGTAGTCTATTTAATAGCTATATTTTATCGGTAGTCTATTTAATAGCTATACTCTGTCAGTAGTCTATTTAGTACCTATACTTTGTAAGTAGTATGTTTAATGGCTATACTTTGTCCGTATGCTATTTAATATCTGTATTATATCAGTAGTCTATTTAATATCTGTACTTTGTCAGTAGTCTATTCAATAGCTGTGCTTTGTCAGTAGTCTATTTAATCTCTATTCTGTGTCAGTAGTCTATTTAATAGTCATACTTTGCCAGCAGCCTATTTAATATTTATAGTTTGCCCATATAATATTTAATAGCTATACTTTGTCAGTGGTCTATTTAATATACTTTGTCATTAGTCTTTTTGATAGCTATACTTTGTCAGTAGTCTATTTAATCTCTATTCTTTGTCAGTAGTCTATTTAATATTCATACTTTGCCAGCAGCCTATTTACTAGTTATAGTTTGCCCATACAATATTTAATAGCTATACTTTGTCAGTGGTCTATTTAATATACTTTGTGATAAGTATTTTTAATAGCTATACTTTGTCAGTAGTCTGTTTAGTAGCTATACTTTTGTCAGTAGTCTTTCTAACACTATACACTATAAATACTGATATAATTTGTTCTAACGAATGTTCAGTAGCAAATAATAAGCACGATTAAAATAGGAGATGTCTTTATATTGTGTGTATCACATACATGTAGAAATTTCAAGATAAAGATAAGATAAATATAGTATAATACTGTAACGATTCAGTTCATCCGTCTATAATCTTTCTATCAACCACTGTAATTTAAGAAACCGAATGAATTCGACAGCTACTTGCTCTGCTTTAGTTTTGTCAGAAATGTATACTATACTTTCTGACTTCAATGGACTGAGAAGTCATCGTATTTAAGCAATACAAAAATGGTATCCATCACTATTACTTAAAAACATTGCGTCTTTCCATGGGAGTGACTTAGGACGAATTGCCAATGTGTTGGCACCTAACACACCCAAAACAGCTTCCAATGACATCCGCTGATTTGCAAAAATCGAAAAAAAACATGCACATTTATGATACGGCATGGTTTCTAAGTGTTTGTTTTTCATTAGTTGCTATGAAGATATGGATTTGGTTGTTAATATTACTATAATTGTTTTCCCTTTCTGTTAAACTGCGCTCGGAATAATTATTGGTTTCCGTTTGTCACGTTGCTTCTTCGACAGTTAATACAAAGTTTGTTTCACAGAAGACAAAGAATAACGATCATGCTCTAGACCTAAAACTAAATTATTGATGAGGATGACGGGTTTAGCGTTATGAAAATTCAATGGATGTACGCAGTTCAATTAAAAGAAGACAAATGAAAGGACCCTCGGGGTACTATTCATTTCAAGTTCTATATGACCTGGCGGTACTCTGTTTTATAGGGCTTGATTACCAACCTAATCCATTCCATCGGAAAGATGAAATCAAATTTATCTGTATATGAGATCTATTTTGACCGTAACAATGCGAGGTTTAGAACTTAAAATTATCATAAATGTAAAGCGGTTTTGAGCTAGGCGAGAATGAGATTTTATTTTTCTGAAATTCTAAACCCCCCAAAATGACTTCTTTTTTAGGCCCTGTAATCGTGTACTAAATTCTGAAAGCAATCAATTATGAAAAACATTTAGTCAAGTAAAAATAAAGACACCAAGTTTTTATTAAAATATTCCTTTTCTGGGCCACCATCATCGCAATTTTTACCTTGACATATGATTTACAAATAAAAATGAAATAGAAACGGAATCAAACTAAATTATTTCTAAATACGACTTACGACCGACCATGTTGGGCTTCGTAACGCCATTAAAATATTTAGCTAATATATAATCCGTAAACGTTTGAGACACAAATCATAAATTACCCGTGTTCGTGCTCTACACTCTATGGAGTTCAGAGGGTTCAAGCTATGTAAATGAACATCATGTGAAGTCAGACTACTTAATGATTTATTCTACAAATATATGGACTACTGTATCAAACATTTTCTTGTTTTTGTGCCAGTCTATATTTTTTATAGCAATTGACGGCTTCCAAACTTGAATTGATGATTAACAACGATCTATAAAATATTAAGGATGTTATAGGGTTCTGTTTAACCTTTAAAATCGTCATAAACTTATAAAGCTTCTAATGTCACCCATACAGGTTGGTAGCCCTACTTAAAAGAACATTATCAAATGTTGTTAGAATCTTATTTTTGTTGCATGATTCTGAATGAAACGGTTTCAAACTGAAAATCTTTAAAGGCCAATAATCAAAATCAGCAAATATTTTCCTGTCTCACTCATTTTGTAGCACCGTTCAAGTTCACTATAACTAACAAAGCAATATATGTATGAATGCATGAATTAACTATGTGTACTATAATTACAAAAACAGTATGTATGAATGCATGAATAAACTATGTTCACTGTAATTACAAAAACAGTATGTATGGATGCATGAATAAACTGTTCACTGTAATTACAAAAACAGTATGTATGAATGCATGAATAAACTACGTTCACTGTAATTATAAAAACAGTATGTATGAATGCATGAATAAACTATGTTCACTGTAATTACAAAAACAGTATGTATGAATACATGAATAAAACATGTTCACTGTAACTAGAAACACAGTATGTATGAATACATATATAAAATATGTTCACTGTAACAACAACAGTAGTAATTATGAATACGTTAATAAAACTTGTTTAGCGTAAGGTCCCATGCGCCTCTATAGTATAAATTTTTAGAAATGTAGCAAAATTGTACGAGCTTTGGCGGTTGTCAGCCGCAAATGAATTGTAAAATATGATTCCTTAATGTTTTTAGACGGGTAGAAAATCTGTAGCAAAAAATGATTAGGATATATCCCTACATATTATTTACACGTCAGAGATATAAAAATTGACGAAACATTACGTTTTAAATCGACTGCAGTGTCATTTAAGGTCTCTGTTTAAGGCTTCATGGTATGGTAATGTAATTATATAATGCACAAGTTCTTAGCGTGGTAATGATAAACCCTTAACTTAACTAGTTAAAAGGGTCATGAGTAAAACAAGTGAGAATATATGAGACATGTCATGTTAAGCACGATGCGATGATGAAAGGGGCAGTACTACATCCGATCGCTGAAAAAAAAGATTGGGTCTAAAAGTAAACACAGATAACACGGCCACTAAGCATTTTTATTCGTTATGCTATGTATAGCTATTTCCTGTTTTTAACTTTTGGTCCATGACTATATATTACAATGAGCTATACATACGTTTTTATTATTATTTGAGTTTGTGTTTTATATAATGAACCTGTTTGGGATGATTTCCCATTAGATATTTAAATCAGGTGGGTTGTGTTGCGACATAAGTCATGTAGGAGGTATTGCGACATGAAATCGTAATACAGTCTTGGAGAGGTAAATAAGGAAAAAGTTGAACAATTATTTTGATTACTAGTTACCATGTCCTAGTATTATTCTTATTTAATGTTAAGATTTAATTTGAGGAGAATCATTTGTTTGGATTATTTATTGGAATTACAATGTGCTTATTTACTTGAGATTAAAATATTATTTAGGGATAAGTGTGAATTCATTCTAGGTATTTTGGACAACGCCAGTGTAATACATCAAGACTGTTGGCACTTCAAGGGCATTTTGCCTCTGTATATTCGAGACCTTGAATTCATTCGGAACACACTATTCTTTTGAGCTTGTAATGGAACCTTTTAGGATTATTTCGGTTTAAATTCACGTTAGTGTAAGTTCCTCTTAAATTTTCCTTTTAAACTAATTAAACTATTTATTAAGTTGCACATCTGCTAAAAGAAGCTTCTCTTGCAACAACTTCAGTGGTCCACGAACAGTGTGTGCAAAAACAAGTTCTAAAAAAAGAGCTAAGCCCTAGGAACTCTTGGAATGACTTCCCAACAGCAAACAACAGTAAATGCATACCTTCGTCCCAAACAAAGCAATACGACCTTGTCATATTATTTGAAGTCTGATGGATCTTTACAACGCCCCCTGGCTTTCGGAGTGACATGCAGAAAGCTTACACTGTTGGATACCTAATTAATAACATTAATTGTTGGACGATTCCTGAAATGAGTATTATTCATTTTAAGAAAATGTATTGTTATTAGAATGTATAGGTATTTGTTTTCTTACTTTCGTACCTCAGAATTTAGTTTTTCAGATGTTTTGACACTACGAAATCTGAAGACTCTGGTGACATCTACGAATGCAAAGAATATTTGAAAAATAGTTGTGATAATCTCATCCTGTACAATAAATCGATTATAATCGCCTCCATTACTAAAAACTGATGATAATTTCTTCCAACTCTATAAATCGATAATACTCTCCTTCAGGACTAAAAAAATCGATGATAATCTTCCCCAGTACAACAGATCGATGATAGTCTTCTCCAGTACTAAAAATCAACCATAACGTCCCCAGTAATATAGTAATCCCAGTAATATAGTAATATAAATCAATGATAATTTCGTCCAGTACAAAATAAATCGATGATGTCCTCCTTGAGTGCTATAAATTAACGACAATCTCTTCCAGTACTAAAGCTAAATGATAATGTACACCAGTACAAAAATCAATTTTAATATCATCCAGTACTAAAAATTTCAGTTAAATTTAAATATTATTATACAGAACTCAATCCCGACTTTGTATAATGTGCAATTATATGCTTGTAGTCTACAAACTTCTGAATTCAGCTTTTTTGTTTTATTTCTTGTTTTTACGAGCAAATGAACAAAAAGACTTTGTGTAAGTGTGTTCAAATATTGTTGTACTTTTACCGTGCTTTTTGCATGTGTGAGTTTTCAATGAACAACCTTGTCCTTTTGTCAATTAAAATACAAAATACATGTGTAAATGCACAACAAATGTTTGCTTGTTATTAATATATTCATTACTAATGAGTTCAACTTTTTTGACGTCATCAGTGAAACTTTGGATGAAAAATTTCTTTTGTTAGAGAACGTGCATTTGTTAAAAGGTCGACATTTAAAAAGGGTTGCTTACAGCAGCCGCGTAAACTGTGGCAAAGAAACATTTTTGTTTTCATCTGAAGCTATTTGAAATATGTTTGTCAAATATAGAGTCTGCCTGGTATGATCTGCTCATGCAGATTACGGCCTGCAATATGAACACGGTATTACTGAAATGTTCCGAGTCATGCAGATTACGGCATGCAGTATGAACACGGTATTACTGAAAATGTTCCGAGTCATGCAAATTACGGCATGCAATATGAACACGGTATTACTGAAAATGTTCCGAGTCATACAGATTACGGCATGCAATATGAACACGGTATTACTGAAAATGTTCCGAGTCATACAGATTACGGCATGCAATATGAACACGGTATTACTGAAATGTTCCGAGTCATGCAGATTACGGCATGCAATATGAACACCGTATTACTAAAAATGTTCCGAGCCATGCAGATTACGGCATGCAATATGAACACGGTATTACTGAAATGTTCCGAGTCATACAGATTACGGCATGCAATATGAACACGGTATTACTGAAATGTTCCGAGTCATGTCAGATTACGGCATTTTACAACATATAAAGAGCTTGAATAAAGCAACAAAAAAACCGAGTAAGTGAGGCTACTAAATACTTATTCCATTTTCGTAGTCCCGAAATTTTCAGTTTAAACTTTAATTTACACCAATTCTCAGGCTGATAAAGGTGATATGTATACGCACTCAGCAAAACGTAAAATGACAAAACTACATGGCTAGTTGTAAGAGATATAAATATACAATCACATTAAATTTTCTAATTTTCGACGCAATTGTCCTGAACCATGCAAGCAATGACCTTCATCTGCATCCAACAAACTTCTGACACTGAAGTACAAATTAGTGTTAGTAGTAATAGAAGCAACAGCAGCAAAAACAGTTAGCTACTGTAGTAGGATAATACAAATAAGTTTGGTTGTGGTGATGCTAGTGATATGGTTTGACCACTTCGGTTAGCTAAGTGATTGGAGTACCCGACTTGGATGCGGGAGGTCGCGGGTTCTAACCCCAGCCGAGTCATACCAAAGACCTACAAAAATATACTAGCAACTGCCTCGATTGGCGCTCATCATTAAGAGGTTAGTGTTAGGACAGCCACACTGCAGACATCGAAGCGATATTACTAAAATTGTTAAAGCCACGTAAAAATCAAAATAATACGTACAGACAGTGATATGGTGGTAGGGATGTGATGCTGCTAGTGAGACTGTAGTAGCCTACGGATAACGTGATGCTACTGATGTGTTAGTAGAATTGATGTGTTAGCAGTGATGTATTATACGGAGTACTACATGCAAAGGTGATGACGGTGGTGGTGATGGTAGTAGTAGTAGTAGTAATAATAATAATAATAATAATTTACTCACTGATGTTTACTCCTTGAACTTGCGTTCCTATGAATACAGCTATCCAAATAAATGTCACGATCCCCATGTCGGCGCATGCAATGGCATCAAGACTTCAACGCTATTGGATAATTATTCTCAAACCTTGACCATGAACGTCTTTTCCTCCAATAGTTGAAACTTCTTATTTATCCAATAGTTGGAGTTCCATTTTACTCCATTAGTTGGAATTCTCTTTTCCACTGTTTTAGAAAAGAATTACTAAACCAAACCAAAATCTTTTCCACTAGTTTCTAGGTCTCTATTTTTCAATGCCTTTGTTTATTCGACTTGGAATAATGTTACTCACAGGGACACTGAGTGCAAACACTCCAAATATAACACTATACTTCTGTCATCATCCTTTTGATAAGGTCACAAGAGAGTTTAGTCTATGGAAAAGCAGACTCTTCGAAGTTTTACTGAAGCACCTATACGTCAATGTCTTTTATTGGCAGATGCTTTTGATGTATTGATCAGTCACCTATTCTGAGAAAGTATTTAAGGCTCTAATATGCGGATTTCTGCTTAACAAACTAACGTTCTTAACAACAGAAGCAAAGTCCTGTACAGAAACTTCTATGAAAAATTCAAATCCGCCAATGATGCATTCCGAATGGAACTGTGTTATTGCTAACAAGACATTAACTGGATTGGAAGTAAGAAATGTTACAACTGTGTGTTTTTATACAACTAAATTCTTTTGCGACAAACAGTTTACATCATACAAACAAGTGCAATACATTCCAGCGTATCCAAATATCAGAATCCCAGCATATCAATACACAACGTAATTTGTTAAGTACGAAACATTCGGAAACATTCAGCTATTTGCATTAAGACCACTTCTGGTAAAATTTGTGATTAATGACTTAAATATGTTTAATAAGTGCCTACCGTATCGACTTTTAGCCGATGATACTAGAATAAATTTTACCTAGGGACTAATATTTAAAATCTTGCTCATTGAGATTAAAAATGTTGATCAGGTGTAGTGATTGCTTCATCTTGTACATGAATAATGTATTATATCAATTGATAAATTACTTCCCGCTAGCAATTGTGTTTTGAGTGGATTTTGGTTATGAGACTGTGTGACACGTGTTCCAATATATTCTGATAACTATTTTCCGTGTCATTCCTCAATTAAAGACCATTCGTGGCCTGTTGTGTGCGTGTGTGTCAACAGATATGATGATGCTATCGCGTGTCATTCATAGGATCATGCTGCCCTTCTAAATATAACGGCGGGAACATAAAAACAGATTCTCAACGTCTCGAACTAAGCATGCAAGTCGGCAGAGGAATAAACTATTTACATTCACTAAACTAAAGTGTAGAGGAAGTCTTTTCTCCTGCATGTTTGAGTGACAGGAAGTTAACGATACAAAGGATAAAAAGAACTAGAAGAAAGAAAAAAGATTAAAGTTGTAAAACTGTCTTAAAACTGGAAAACTACGTACCTTTCGATGCTGCCATCAGCCCAACAAAATTGTATAACAGCAATCAAAAGAATCGATTTGCGTGAAATTACACAAAGAACCAAAGTATGTATGTATGTATGTATGTATGTATGTATGTATGTACGTGCGCATATACATAGGTCTTATGATAATAATAATGATAATAACTGAATGCAAAATTATCAAATCTTAGCAATAACTGAATGCAAAATTATCAAATCTTAGCTAATTTCTTAAATTTACTATAGACGAATATGCGTGCATCGTCTAATCAGTATCACTAATTTAATATAATGTGCCTGTCTGAATGAAATTCACTATCAAATTTCGAGCTATCTTGTCTATCTATCTTCGCTAAGGAGATTAATAGAATAATAACAGTACATTGAAGGGAGTCAACTCTTTATGTGGACAGCAATTTCTATATCAATCATAAAATTTATGTCCCCTTGTGAATTCGTACACTACGTAGTGTAAAGGTGCAAGAGACAGCGTTTGTACACAAATTTAAGGCCGCGTTCACCTGCCTAATAATAAAAATTAATTCAAAAATACGAAATACACAAGTGACGTCAAAGATCCATATTGTTTTTGGATTGCTGTAATAAAACGTAGTATAAGAATATTATTCGTATGTACCCCAACCACAAATTTATACCTGAAATCTTCACGTCTGTAGGTCATGTTTGACAACAGGTAATGCCCAAAGTGCAAAAGCAAGCCCTTTCCCATGCCGTATACACCAAATATATGTATACATGTATAAGTAATGTAGTTAATAAACATTAATAGCTGAAAACTCACATCATAACCTTAAGATAGGAAATTTGACAGGGGCCTATTAACGAAACTATCCATTTTAACCTAATTATGTAATTAAATATCTCATTCAACCAGGGACCTATTTACGAAACTATCCCTTTTAACCTAATTATGTAATTAAATATCTCATTCAACCAGGGACCTATTTACGAAACTATCCCTTTTAACCTAATTATGTAATTAAATATCTCATTCAACCAGGGACCTATTTACGAAACTATCCCTTTTAACCTAATTATGTAATTAAATATCTCATTCAACCAGGGACCTATTTACGAAACTATCCCTTTTAACCTAATTATGTAATTAAATATCTCATTCAACCAGGGACCTATTTACGAAACTATCCCTTTTAACCTAATTATGTAATTAAATATCTCATTCAACCAGGGACCTATTTACGAAACTATCCCTTTTAACCTAATTATGTAATTAAATATCTCATTCAACCAGACTCTAACGTGATTCTCGCAAAGGTCTAAGTTTCCTTTTTACAAGTTTGCTGTCGTAAAGCTAGCATGAAGGGAAATGAAGGATATATACAATCTCGACATGTACTGATGATTTATATGGAGAATAAAGTCATAAATCTACATGAAGCTAAACTTACTCATCCGTAATATCAACACAGGGGTGATAACGGGAATGATATGTTTCGGGCAGGTATACACATTTGGTTTATGCTTCATTTCACCTTCATCTTGCCTAAAACAAATATAGGATCATGTTATCATAAAAATTTAATAAGGATGATGATGATGATGATGATGATCATGATCATCAATGATTGTAGATTACACTTTAAGATAACGCAAATTTGGAAACAGGATGTTTACATATCGTAAGTTGTAAATAACATGTTGACATAACGTTTTTAGTTCGGAACATTCTAGAAACATACTTGATTACGTATCAAACGTTCAAGGTCAATCTTGCTTGCAGTTAGTCTAGGTTTTTCAGTCGAAAATTTCACATTATATTACGTTATAGGCTAAGTGTTAAGTTAAAATATTGATGCATAGGTGCTTGGTAAACAAATAATTCATTCCTGTTTCAAGATCATTCTGTAGAATTCATTGCTCATATTTACAGGTTCAGGTATAATTCGCGAGTAATATTTTGTTTAAATTATTCATTGCAATTGCTAAGTGTGCAATGACTGGTGTAAGACGTGTTTTTGATGGAATTAATGATAACATTTTCAAAAACCGTCTGAATCTAGTCATTGTGGTTCAAGACTATTGGAATTCATTCGGAACATTCTAAACTTTTGGACTTGTTATAGGACATTCAGGACTAGTTAGGATTTAATTCATTATACTGTAAGTGTCTCTTAAATTTAAACTTTTTAACTTAAAGAAATGCATTGTTTCGGTGATTTTTCTTACATTGTTCTTTTCAATTTCTGTTGCTAAATTTAAAAACTAGAGTTGTAACAATACACATGCAAATAATTTCGTCTGCTGATTATTGCATTAGTCGGATGTTTACTAACCTATGTATGAAAAGAACGTTTACACGCCTACGCAGTAATAATATGTATTAGTTCCAAACAAAAAGATGTAGTAATAAATCGAGGATTCAACCGAACCCAACAAACCTGACTGAACAATTGTGGTTTTACACTAAAATAATAAGTTGGTGCCATCATGGACTATTTGTGTATACAGCCACTTGACAATCAATTTATATTCATTTAAGGCACTTTCGAACTTTGTTTTGCACGCACGTTAAGTTATGTATCATAATCACCAGCAAGACTAAATATGAAAGTCACCACTGCTTGTTTCTTCAAAGAGTATGTCAGTATCTTTCCGACATATGTTTCAAGCTCAAACGTTTGTTTTCGCCTTTGACTTAGTACTACTTTGCCTTGATCACATGCATACTATTTAGTCCTTTTTTATATAAAGAATTGTTCTTTGTTTGGCCTTGGATCAACTGCAAACCTTTCATCCGTTGCTCGTAGGTAGGTATCATCCGCGCTGATCTTTCTCAGGTAAAAGTCACGTGGTACTTGAAGTTTGGCGTATAGCAAAATTATAATTCCTCTATAAGCAGCGTGATAAAAAGGTTGAATTCATGGGGGGGGGGGGGGAACCTGCCGTGGCTTAATGGCAAGACGGAGGTGATGTAAAAAAGACGTTAGTTGGTTTGATGTCACTAGATCTGGAAGTAATAGTCTCCAATACGCCCACCAACAAACCAACCAAGCGTCACAAATAGTATGCCTTCAGTTCCCAGTTACAACGACCATTTGTTATTCTGGCCGACTAATTTGATGCGGTAGAGTGCGTCTTTTCCGAATATAACTCTCTTCTTTTCTTCCAGTGAGACGAGTGATAGAGGGTCCTACATATCCCAGAGGAAATATAATCGATGACGGTGCTTCGCCAAATATCACCTCGTCATTGTAATAGCAGTGGCACACGCTACAGTTTGTAATTAACGATAGCTGCTGCTGATGGGATTATAATGCCCATGATAACCCAAGTGCTCGATGGCAATCTCCTTTTTGTCCTTGTTCGACCCAATCTGAAGTGGTACATGTCAACCTCAAAGGAAGCCCAGATACTCTCGCATCAGTAGTTATATTTCTTTTTGATCTTACGCATTTTTGTGTGATCTGGAACAATACTCCGCCGACTATTTCTGGATTAACAGGTGGCACTAATGGTTTCTGTTTCTTGGCTAAATCTTTGTCGCCTTCCAATAGCTTTATTTGCTTTGCTTTCAAGCTAAGTTTAGCACTAATTCTATTACAAAAGCCGCGGCCTGATTGGCTAAAATTTCTACGCTTGTGCGTTGACGTTGGGACTCTCGCACGGGAAGGTTTCCTCAGCAGCAGTGCTAGATTGAAAGATTTCATGTGAGAAAAGCGTAAAGCAAAACATGGTCGGGTATGTCAGGATGATTTTAATTTGAGTTTCTAGTACACCGTAGTTTCAATTTGAAAATCAATTTTGAAAGGTTGTAGCTGATGTTCACATTTTCACAATTTGAAAACAAATACCCTAGGATGTGAGAACTCTCAACTTCTTAACTTCTCATCCGAAAGGCAGTTCCCTTCCAGACATTGTTATGTAGATAATTGGAAAAGGAATAAAGAAATATTAAACGAAATTTTTTTTATTAAAAATGAGATTGTCGATATGAAGGCCAAGGATTGCACAGAAAAAATATTGCGCAGATAAATACAACAGTAGTTAATAGGGATACCCTAGGGACAATGGGAATTACCATTACAGACACCCCTGGGACACTCTGGGGACTATGTAAATTTAACATGGAGAAAAATCGTGGGACACTCTAGGGACAAGGGGAATTAGCATTACATGGGAATAGAGTTTGGGACTGTCTAGGGACAAGGGGAAATTGAACATGGGGAATAGAGTTTGGGTCTGTCTAGGGACAAGGGGAAATTGAACATGGGGAATAGAGTTTGGGTCTGTCTAGGGACAAGGGGAATTGAACATGGGAATAGAGTGTGGGTCTGTCTAGGGACTAGGGGAATTTAACATATGGAAATTGAACATGGTGGGTCTGTATAGCGTCAAGGGGAATTGAACATGGTGGGATTGTCTAGGGACAATGATGGTAGAAGGTCAAACACAACAGAGACAGAGACATACATACACTAGTACAAGCGTGAGATTTATATATAAAGCATTACCAAGACCTGAAATCTTGCTGGGGTGTTCAAAAATTTGCATAATTGTAATGATGCTATAAATAGCTATAATCAAGGAAATGCTCAACGACAAAATGGATGTGACTAAAAGTAACGCTAAAATGACGAAATTGTCCCAGAATTTAAAGGAAATTAAACATATCCCCGAAAATTCAAGTTACAACGGTTTAGAATAAAATGGATAAAATTAGTAAATACTTACAATATCAACTTGTGTGACGATCAAGGATAAACACCTATTTATAGCTATAATCAGCTAAAATTCCTATGAAATTCAACTATCTATTTATAGCTCCAACTTGTGGGTTATTCCTTTGGAAAATCCCATTATCTTTTTATAGCTCAGCTTGAGTGACGTTCCTGTTTATGAACTCCAGTACATATGTATAGCTACAACCTGTGGAAATCCCCAAGTCCATATTTATAGTCTTAAAATTTCCAACGTCAGTGACGTCACTGTACTGAACACTAGGGGATAAGTGTCAACAGTGTTGCAAGTGGCTGACCTGAATACGCGCTACTGTAGGTAGGTAGGTAGAATGTATTTGATAGGGATAAAGGGAGTTTTATACGGACAAACAGAGACCAATAGACACACAAACACACAAACACACACACACACACACACACACAACGTACGCGCGCAGACATACACACACACACACAGAGAAACACACAACGTACGCGCGCAGACATACTCACACACACACAAACACACACACACGCTATAAAATAGATAAAATTAGTAACTACTTACAAAATCAACTTGTGTGACGATCGTCGATAAACACCCATGTATCTATTTATAGCTATAATCAGCTAAAATTCCTATGAAATCTCACTATCTATTTATACTACAACTTGTGGGTTATTCCTTTGGAAAATCCCACTATCTTTTTATAGCCTCAGCTTGAGTGACGTTCCTGTTTATGAACTCTAGTATATATGTATAGCTACAACCTGTGGAAATCCCCAAGTCCATATTTATAGTCTCGAAATTTCCAGCGTCAGTGACGTCACTGTACTGAACACTAGGGGATAAATATCAACAGTGTTGCAAGTGGCTGACCTGAATACACGCTACTGCAGGTAGGTAGGTAGAGTGTATCTGATAGGGATAAAGTGAGTTTTATAGGGACAAACAGAGACCAATACACACACATCCACACACCCACACAACGTACGCGCTCAGACATACGCACACACACACACACACACACATACACACATACACACAGAGGGAAGAGGAAAAAACAAACCCCAAATATACTATCAACACAGAAGGGAGATAATGCAAACCCCAAATAAACTATCCACACAAACGTACGCGAACGCATACAAACCCCAAATATACTATCAACAAAGAAGGGAGATGATACAAACCCCAAATAAACTATCCACGCAAACGTACGCGAACGCATACAAACCCCAAATATACTATCCACACAACGTCGCTAACGCATACAAACCCCAAATATGCTATCCACACTCGGGAGGAAGAAGAAAAAAAACAACCAAATATACGATCTACACAACGTACGCGAACACACACACACACACACACACACACACACACACACACAGAGAGGGAAGAGGAGAAAACAAACCCCAAATAAACTATCCACACAAACGTACGCGAACGCATACAAACCCCAAATATACTATCAACACAGAGTGAAGAAGAAAAAGTTTTTTGAAAGCACCTAAGCCCTCACCTGCAATGACCATCTCTGCCAAACACCTACACCCCAACCCACCCCACCCCCACTCCCAACACTACAAAACCCATTTAACCCGTTATTTTATGGCATCAGTGTGTGATTTAGGAAATATCAAGACACAAAATGATGGATGAATAGACTGACTATTGTTTACCGACTTGCATGCCTAAAGAGCGTGCGTGAAGGAAAACATCCTTCCATTTCAATTCTAACTAAAACATGATCCAGAGGGATAGAGAGAGGTGAAAGAGCACAATTTCATAAAGTGTGAGTAAAAAACAAAACACGCTATCCTTATTATACAATGTCAAGACCAAGAGACACTTACGTTTTCTTTCTGGTCTATTCTCTTTTAGAAGGTAGTATGAAATTTCACATCAGGGCCAACGCATCGGCTCACATTGTCAATTTTTCCATTTCCATGTCTTTACTGGCACAAGTTCTTCATCATCTTCAATTTCTTCTTCTTCTGAATCCCTCTTCTCTGTTTCGTCTTGTTTTTGTTTCTTCTCTTTTCTCGTAGGGCACTCTGAATTCCAGTGTCCTTTCTCCTGACAACGATATTAGGTATCTTGACTTTTGTCTCTCTTTCTTAGACGAAGCAGGTATTCTGGAGACAAATACCCATTTACCTTTGCAGATATAGCAAACTTCATTAGCACTTACACACTTTCGTTTGACTCTCATCAAATCAACGACCAAAAGAGTAAGTTTTGTTGCCACTTTCGCATGTGAATTATGCTTTCGTATGACTTTTAGCAAATATTTGACCAGCAGGTGGATCTGTGCTGACTCTTCCATCTTCTTGATCGTTTGAGAGCGGAATGAATACTCTGACGCTAAGACACTCTCCTTATATACAGAGCCCTGCTGCGTATGAAACCTAGTCAAATGTAATTTTGCAATAAGATGAAACGATTTCATTGAGGAAGTAAAAGGCAATGATGTACCGTATCGCCTCACACAAAACCTGAAGTGTTAGTTCAAATCCGTGTCAGCGATTTCGAAGACGACATAACTGGGCTTTAATCAATGCTCTCCAATTATGCCACAAAACCACGAGTCCTGATTAACGACAAAAGAAATTTCGTTCGGTCCATAAAAAATAGTATCACATCTGAGAAACGCAAAAACGAACTTCCAGAAAACTGAGAACGACGGCTT
The DNA here is from genome assembly GCA_028554795.2 of Sinohyriopsis cumingii. Taxonomy (NCBI): domain Eukaryota; kingdom Metazoa; phylum Mollusca; class Bivalvia; order Unionida; family Unionidae; genus Sinohyriopsis; species Sinohyriopsis cumingii. The sequence continues at coordinate 11,824,524 of CM068830.1, forward strand.
ACACCTACAACGTAAATGTATGAGTTCAAGTAGTGCGTAAAACTTAGTCAAATTAAATTTTTATAGTCAAGACGAAACGATCTCTTTTCGAAGAAGTAAGCAGACACCAAACGACAATGGCGATCCGTGTCACACAACACTTTTCAAAATGTGTATTATCAGAGGTTTGTTCTAGCGATCTGCACGGTTAAATTAAATGTTGATGTATTTTGCATTAAGACGGACACAATTTCCATGGGATCGCCCATGGTACGATTGTTCGTGCATTAGTTTAATTTTAAAAAATATTTTTTTATATAAATCGCCTATAGGATAGACCCAGTAAAGCATGGCCATTCACGTCACTATCTGAATACCTACTCAAGTCAATTCGAAGCGAACGCGGTAAGAAAATAAGTATAGCCAATGAAATGGCTTACAACGGGTGATGCATTGTTTTGTTCTAGGACTGTGTGGCATAATAATCGCTATGTTCTTGCGTTGTTACCATTACAGTGCAGACACTGAAATGTGAACTTACAAGCCCTCTTTGTGTGTGTGTTGTACCATTTCCTCTTACCACATCAAAATACTGAGCGTCACAGTATTGGTTCGCGTTTTCAAGCTGACCATTCTTTTATATCTCACTTAAGCATTTCGACATAAACACTCACACTCACATCGGTAGAGTCAGAACAGACGTGTTACAGTATTGAGGGGCATGTTATCTCTTTGTTTTTCAAACTAATAAATTTGGGGTTTGTATGAAGTAAAGAACCGAAAGTACAGTGAAACTCAAGGATGATGACCCAATCTGTCTGTCTATTGATGCGTGTATTTACTTAAGAAGAAATATGACCTCTAAAACACAAAGAGATACGGCAAGCATGATTAGATTAAACACAACGATGTTTTTCCTTTACGCCCGTGTAATTTAGAGTTTCAATCGTCTTTGAAGACAAACTTGGTCTCCTTTTGTAGGGCTTGAAATAATAAAAAAAGCTGAAAAATCTTAAGCACTTTGCTATAGATAATTTCATCAACAGACTAAACAACATAAATACCGTTACAACAATAGAAAGCCTTAAATCTTCTATCAAAAAGAAATGCATGAAAAAAATTAAAGATTAACGATAACTAACCAATGAAACCGAATTTAACAAAGGCAATGACATGTGAAGAAATGCCTCTCACTTTGGAAAGGTAGGCGAATGTACTCTGCCATGCACCATCAACTTGAAAAAAATTATAAACAGAGAGAAACCTGAATTCAAAATTCAGTTGTTTTTTTTTTCTTCAAAATTATTTCGTTTCTTTTTTTCTTTTTTTTGTGGAACAAATCTAAGCACTAATATAGAGTGGAAAAGGGAAAATGCACATACAAGCTTTGATATTTCTGAAAAAATGAGGGGATATTCCTAACGTTCATAACCACCTATATATGCTTGGACTTGTCTGTGACTTATCCACAAAACAAGATGTACATATTTCTGGTCAAGCTGCAAGTGTGTGCGTGTTTTTGAAAATGGTAAAACTTGGATATACAATTTTCTCGTGACACTTATAAAGTGAAGAGTCTGTGCAAGTGTCAAAAGCCAAAGTCATATAAGTTTTGTATTTTGTACGGCTTGTAAAGATTTCCACTTTAGGAAATGTGAAGTATCACAAGTTATTATCACAAACAGAAGTGGAACATAGGGGCTTGCAAGAAAGAAAATAACCCAGACAGTTGGTGTCATCAAGAGTGCTAGAGACGGTACCCGAACTTGCTTGCTTGCTTACTTGAATTAAAGTGATTTTCGCTCTAATGGAGCATGTATCACTGGTTTAATAACGCACCGCGTGATTTTTAATTACTCCTGGGGAAGGAAAGAGAGCCTCATCCCCCAGGCTTTTATGTACTCACAGACTATTTTTAAATTTAGCCACTCAGGTGTAGGACTAACTAGTCCTTAACAACCTGACTGAAAGGCTTTAAACATGAGTGGGAATTGTCTCACCACACACTCATTTTTCTGTCCGAGCGTGGTAAAGGAGGAAAAAGGTGCTCAGCAAGACAGCCATGGATTTGAAGTACTCACCAAAACGCTAGCCCGTACTTATTTCAAATCAAGTCGTGTCACCAAAAAAAAGACGACGTGTACGACATCAAAGGCATTGTCAAACGCAGAATGCCTCAATGCTAACTGGCTAGGTCTGCATTTCTTGCTCCCGCTGCTGTTGCGTATATTTCTTCCCTCCACACCGAGTTCTGGGCCTAATTCTTTTAATTTCGTTGTACCCGAACTTACATTATCCATATTATCACCAACAAAAAAAAAAAAAAAAAACGCACAGACCTAAAAGAAACACTCACTCACTTTTTTACAGCACATTACTATTTGTAAAATTTTGATAATCGACGGAAACGAACAACTTAGAGTCACACTTTCTAACCAAGATAAAGAAATCATGTGCTGATAGACTCACTTCTGTATTTTTTCTTCTAACTGACTAACATATCATAGACAATGGAATGTTATTTCTTTTCGAGAGTATGGGGTAGCCCTGAAATTTTTTTTGGGAACTTGAAGCTATGGCGATCGCTTAGGTTATAAGATGGCGGCCTCCTGTGACGACAGGCTTTCTCACAGGATAATGTCTGCTTCTTCGGAAAAGAGAAGAAGAACTCTTTGGTGTCGATACGACAATCGACAAAGCCTCTGTCAGGTTCATGCTCCTGCTGTTGCTGCTCTCTCTGCCGTTTATGAAGTCTGTACTTCTCCATCCATTCTTCTTTCTCCTTCTTGAATTCCTCCTTGAAGAGCTCTTCTTTCAGGTCTTCAGTGACTTTCAACATTATGATATTGTCTATCTCTTCAGGTCTCGGTATCAGACTTGTCATGACCCTATGCAAATTCACATAGGCTTCGTTCAACTTGGCTAATCTTGAGCACATCTTCGTAGGAAGATAAGTTAACAATGGATGGGCAGACTGGAGACTGCCCCGTTTTTATGGTCAAAGCGCGGACGTGAAGGAAAACATTACTACACGGTTTTCGAGCCGGAACGTTCAAATAGTGTTATGGGAGGGATAGAGAGAAGTCAAAGAGCATGAATCAAGATTCCTATAGCCAAACAAACCACAAAGGCATTTTTTTCTTCAAAACACAACATTTTTTATTCATACTAACAAACAACTCTAACATTTTTTTAACAATAATCCAACACTATAACATCAAACATTTTTTTCAAATAGCAAACATTTTTTTCAATTCACACTCTACTTTAAACAGGGCTGACAACGTTGTGAATGAAATTGTGATTTCCACTGTTGGAAGTCATTAGGCCATTGATGGACACTACGTTTCCTAGTTAGAGACAAAAGATAAGCATACTGGTCACAAAACCATCGAGCTACTTTCACATCGTTTCTTGAAGAAGAACGAGGATCAAAATGAGTCACTAAATGTTCTAAGGAATAGCCCAGGCTGCGATGATGCAGAAAATACACACAGTACTGTCCACACACCAAGGAATCTGTGCCTTGTAATTTCACATTATTGAATCGGGTGGTCTGAGCATTTCTTCTCATAAAGTCAATGATATCGTCTTCCAAAGGGGGCAATCCGTACGAATCGAAATATTTCACACATCCTTCTTGAGGAAAGTAAACGGCTACCCAGTGGGTTCCTGGGAGATGACTGTCGTCCGTGTTAATGACATAAGCTTGATAGTTTTGAGGTTTGCGATGAGGGAGTTCATCTTTAGCACAGACGACAGGATTCCAAGAAGCAGTGTACGAACTGTGGTCCAAAAGGTAATAAAGTTCTCAGGCATCCATTTTTTGTTTTTTTCTTAAGTCATCAATTTGATCCTGACTTTCTGTTTGAAAATGTCTGACAAGTAACCGTTTTCTTCGCCTTGTCTCCCAACTCTAATCCAACAGAGCTTCGATGCGATGGATCTCTTGAGTTGTTAATGGAGGACAATAATGTTCACGCAAGCCTTTATACCACTGTTGTAACACGTCTTCTTCCGAGAAGAGACTCCAAGCTTCGTCCAGATATTCGTCCAATTTTTCTTCTTGACTCAGCATTAGGCATTTATCGTGCTGAATTTGACTGGGATGATCGTTATGACATCCATAGCAATCTTTTTTGATCAATTCCTTAATTTTTTTCTGTCAAGACTATAGCATAACAGGAAACTACATGTGATTCTTGTTCTGGCCATCTAGACTTCATCATGATGACTTCTTCGTCTTTGTCTTGGGGTTCTCCTTCCTCAGGATCTTCACATTCCATGTCCAAAGAATCCCTACTATATAAACATTGATAAAAGTCTTCCATGACTTCTAATAGTGTAGAATGACTTCTCTCAAACTGTTGGTTTATATCGTATTGTCCAATTCAGCATACAGGAGGACGTTCACCGTATTATCTGCGCGTAGATTTTCTGCAAACTGAAATTCCACACGCATCTGGCCGGATTTTATAGGGTGAAAATGTCTCTCGTAGCTGTCTTGACTTACAATTCGTTAGAGAACCGTTTTCGAAAATGGAGTTTCACTGTAACTTTCCCTTTGGAGAAGGGAATATTTTGTCCCATATCTCCTTTTATAGCAATGTTGACAGTGTCTAAATACGACTTACTGACGGGTAAATAGTGAGGATGTACAAATTCACGGTGTACGTGATAGGTGTTTGCACCTTCCTGGTCATTGTTTGTGGTACTATCCACTTTGAAAGGAATGACACGCAGTAACGGCACAGAGGTGTGTCCCACCACGTTGTACTCCACCACATCGGAATACACAAAGATCAAATTAAGTCCTTGGTTCAGTTCTACCGGGTTTCCAAAAGCTCTGTAAAAATCCATATTACTTTTGATCTTGGGGCTCATATTGTTTGCGACCATTTCTGCATGTCCACCCAAAATTTCAAACAAACTACCATTGAACCTGAGGGACAATGTGTCCGTATCTTGAAATTTTATCACGAGACGATGAGCCACTTTATGGTACTCAATCTTCACACTTTTTTTGGCTCTGTTCAGTGCTTTGCCAAAGGTTAAGTTGAACCTGTCCGCAATAGTGTCCACCAAATGTTCACCACTAAAATAATAACCTGAAGGAATTTTCAAGGTGTAGATAATGAAGGCTGGATTGCTGGCTGGTCTTGTGTCCCCTAAAAACCCGATTTTATTGATTTCTTCCTCCAATTGGGCATTCAGGATTTCCACCTCGAAAGTGTTTTGCATTTCGGTGATGTTTTTGATTTGTGTTGGGTGAATGATTTCCACTAAAGCCACTTCCCAATGGGCTTCGTGATCTAACTGGATGGTCTGAGGTAATTTGACCGTGTAACAGCACAACGTGTTCTTGGGAAACACCTCCATGGAACTGTCACTGGGTAAGGTTAAGTAAAATTGGTTGTTATTGCTCATAATTCCAGAGTTTTGTGGCTCTCCGAGGCGATACTGGAAGTCAGAGGAGTGTCTCCGCCCAAAATGGAGTTGTTGTTGGAGTGGTGGCTGGCACTGACACTGGACACAAGGTTCCCGTGGTTCCCGTTCGAGGAGAATTTCAGGGAGGGATTAGGAAGCAGGTAACCGATGTAACTGCTCAATACAATGGTCCACAATTGTTTGTCTCCTTGTTGCAAACTCAAATTGGCAATGGCTGCCCCAATGACACAATACACCACGAAGATTTGGCAGAAAAAGACGATTTGCGTTTTAGGCACACGTTCTCTATACCTCACCCACAAGGGTTGTTTTTGTAAATCTTGCAGACAAAAATTGGGTGAAGGAGTGATCGCAGTAGCTGAATCTGTGTGAAAGGGAATGGTGGTCACTTCTTTTTATAGTCGATGACGTGCGAAACGTCGATCCAAGAATGATAACTGGTCGGATATCCTTTCCAACGTACTTTGACTTCTTTGACAGGTCGTTTGCCCACTTTACGGTTTCTGCCAGTTAGCACTCCACCCACCTCGAGAACACAAATAACATCTAGTCAACAGCCGACTATACCTAACAAACAACCCGTCCCGGAAAGAGTGGTGGCAAAACAAAGGTCCAATTATGTTAGACAAACGGTATGGCAAACTTAAACGTAATTATCGGAGGCACTACGTTCTTTTCTCACTCCGATACTACAGGCAATCTCAGCTGAAATAACAACCACAACAACAATAACAGCGACAGACACCATAACAGCGGATTTGAAACTATCTACCTCAACTGAAGAATTAGTATCAGAACCAGAAAAGGAAATTGAGGCGGTTGAGGAGGAGGAGGGGGACGCTGACCCTCGTTGAAAAGTACACCGAAATGGGGCTAGATCAAGCATTGTATGACGTCAACATAGCAGGGCAGTTTATTAGAGCCATACAATACGTTGCCAACAGATCTCTATACACCTTTAAACCAAGACCTTCTCAATGGGGATTAGGGGTCAGAGTTCTTCCCCAATTCTACAGACAAACCTACACTGGATACCCCCTCAGTCAACTGGTAGAAGCCGCTGCTTACATTACCGCCCATCATGGCTACGCATTTCCTGATATCAAGAATCATGAGACTAGGAGTGCGGGAAAGAACGTGAAAGCAAATGAGAGACGTGTTACAGACTTTTTTAGGGCTCCAAAAGATTGCTTTTTATTAAATAGGGAACCATATTTGGCTTGGTATCCCTCCTTGACTAAACTATTCTCGAAACAAACTTGACCCATTGGAACACTGCAACAAACTTAACTTTTTAAACCTAACAGTAACCAAACTGGTATATGTCGCTTAGACATAATAATTTAAAAAGATCAGTATGGCTATTTTTATGTACACTAAGTACTAATATTAGACAGATATGATAGGAAATTTAACAGACTCGTTAGATTTGAACTAATTGCACAGGTGGTTAAAACATTATTGGTACTTATTATTGTCGATTAGCAAAAAACGGGACTTGATTTGAAATAAGTACGGGCTAGCGTTTTGGTGAGTACTTAACATCCATGGCTGTCTTGCTGAGCACCTTTTTCCTCCTTTACCACGCTCGGACAGAAAAATGAGTGTGTGGTGAGACAATTCCCACTCATGTTTAAAGCCTTTCAGTCAGGTTGTTAAGGACTAGTTAGTCCTACACCTGAGTGGCTAAATTTAAAAATAGTCTGTGAGTACATAAAAGCCTGGGGGATGAGGCTCTCTTTCCTTCCCCAGGAGTAATTAAAAATCACGCGGTGCGTTATTAAACCAGTGATACATGCTCCATTAGAGCGAAAATCACTTTAATTCAAGTAAGCAAGCAAGCAAGTTCGGGTACCATCTCTAGCAATCTTGATGACACCAACTGTCTGGGTTATTTTCTTTCTTGCAAGCCCCTATGTTCCACTTCTGTTTGTGATAATAACTTGTGATACTTCACATTTCCTAAAGTGGAAATCTTTACAAGCCGTACAAAATACAAAACTTATATGACTTTGGCTTTTGACACTTGCACAGACTCTTCACTTTATAAGTGTCACGAGAAAATTGTATATCCAAGTTTTACCATTTTCAAAAACACGCACACACTTGCAGCTTGACCAGAAATATGTACATCTTGTTTTGTGGATAAGTCACAGACAAGTCCAAGCATATATAGGTGGTTATGAACGTTAGGAATATCCCCTCATTTTTTCAGAAATATCAAAGCTTGTATGTGCATTTTCCCTTTTCCACTCTATATTAGTGCTTAGATTTGTTCCAAAAAAAAAAAGAAAAAAAAGAAACGAAATAATTTTGAAGAAAAAAAAAAACAACTGAATTTTGAATTCAGGTTTCTCTCTGTTTATAATTTTTTTCAAGTTGATGGTGCATGGCAGAGTACATTCGCCTACCTTTCCAAAGTGAGAGGCATTTCTTCACATGTCATTGCCTTTGTTAAATTCGGTTTCATTGGTTAGTTATCGTTAATCTTTAATTCTTTTCATGCATTTCTTTTTGATAGAAGATTTAAGGCTTTCTATTGTTGTAACGGTATTTATGTTGTTTAGTCTGTTGATGAAATTATCTATAGCAAAGTGCTTAAGATTTTTCAGCTTTTTTTATTATTTCAAGCCCTACAAAAGGAGACCAAATTTGTCTTCAAAGACGATTGAAACTCTAAATTACACGGGCGTAAAGGAAAAACATCGTTGTGTTTAATCTAATCATGCTTGCCGTATCTCTTTGTGTTTTAGAGGTCATATTTCTTCTTAAGTAAATACACGCATCAATAGACAGACAGATTGGGTCATCATCCTTGAGTTTCACTGTACTTTCGGTTCTTTACTTCATACAAACCCCAAATTTATAGTTTGAAAAAAAAAAGATAACATGCCCCTCAATACTGTAACACGTCTGTTCTGACTCTACCGATGTGAGTGTGAGTGTTTATGTCGAAATGTTTAAGTGAGATATAAAAAAATGGTCAGCTTGAAAACGCGAACCAATACTGTGACGCTCAGTATTTTGATGTGGTAAGAGGAAATGGTACAACACACACACAAAGAGGGCTTGTAAGTTCACATTTCAGTGTCTGCACTTTAATGATAACAACGCAAGAACATAGGGATTATTATGCCACACAGTCCTAGAACAAAACAATGCATCACCCGTTGTAAGCCATTTCATTGGCTATACTTATTTTCTTACCGCGTTCGCTTCGAATTGACTTGAGTAGGTATTCAGATAGTGACGTGAATGGCCATGCTTTACTGGGTCTATCCTATAGGCGATTTATATAAAAAAATATTTTTTAAAATTAAACTAATGCACGAACAATCGTACCATGGGCGATCCCATGGAAATTGTGTCCGTCTTAATGCAAAATACATCAACATTTAATTTAACCGTGCAGATCGCTAGAACAAACCTCTGATAATACACATTTTGAAAAGTGTTGTGTGACACGGATCGCCATTGTCGTTTGGTGTCTGCTTTCTTCTTCGAAAAGAGATCGTTTCGTCTTGACTATAAAAATTTAATTTGACTAAGTTTTACGCACTACTTGAACTCATACATTTACGTTGTAGGTGTAAGCCGTCGTTCTCAGTTTTCTGGAAGTTCGTTTTTGCGTTTCTCAGATGTGATACTATTTTTTATGGACCGAACGAAATTTCTTTTGTCGTTAATCAGGACTCGTGGTTTTGTGTCATAATTGGAGAGCATTGATTAAAGCCCAGTTACGTCGTCTTCGAAATCGCTGACACGGATTTGAACTAACACTTCAGGTTTTGTGTGAGGCGATACGGTACATCATTGCCTTTTACTTCCTCAATGAAATCGTTTCATCTTATTGCAAAATTACATTTGACTAGGTTTCATACGCAGCAGGGCTCTGTATATAAGGAGAGTGTCTTAGCGTCAGAGTATTCATTCCGCTCTCAAACGATCAAGAAGATGGAAGAGTCAGCACAGATCGACCCGCTGGTCAAATATTTGCTAAAAGTCATACGAAAGCATAATTCACATGCGAAAGTGGCAACAAAACTTACTCTTTTGGTCGTTGATTTGATGAGAGTCAAACGAAAGTGTGTAAGTGCTAATGAAGTTTGCTATATCTGCAAAGGTAAATGGGTATTTGTCTCCAGAATACCTGCTTCGTCTAAGAAAGAGAGACAAAAGTCAAGATACCTAATATCGTTGTCAGGAGAAAGGACACTGGAATTCAGAGTGCCCTACGAGAAAAGAGAAGAAACAAAAACAAGACGAAACAGAGAAGAGGGATTCAGAAGAAGAAGAAATTGAAGATGATGAAGAACTTGTGCCAGTAAAGACATGGAAATGGAAAAATTGACAATGTGAGCCGATGCGTTGGCCCTGATGTGAAATTTCATACTACCTTCTAAAAGAGAATAGACCAGAAAGAAAACGTAAGTGTCTCTTGGTCTTGACATTGTATAATAAGGATAGCGTGTTTTGTTTTTTACTCACACTTTATGAAATTGTGCTCTTTCACCTCTCTCTATCCCTCTGGATCATGTTTTAGTTAGAATTGAAATGGAAGGATGTTTTCCTTCACGCACGCTCTTTAGGCATGCAAGTCGGTAAACAATAGTCAGTCTATTCATCCATCATTTTGTGTCTTGATATTTCCTAAATCACACACTGATGCCATAAAATAACGGGTTAAATGGGTTTTGTAGTGTTGGGAGTGGGGGTGGGGTGGGTTGGGGTGTAGGTGTTTGGCAGAGATGGTCATTGCAGGTGAGGGCTTAGGTGCTTTCAAAAAACTTTTTCTTCTTCACTCTGTGTATATAGTATATTTGGGGTTTGTATGCGTTCGCGTACGTTTGTGTGGATAGTTTATTTGGGGTTTGTTTTTTCCTCTTCCCTCTGTGTGTGTGTGTGTGTGTGTGTGTGTGTGTGTGTGTGTGTTCGCGTACGTTGTGTAGATCGTATATTTGGTTGTTTTTTTTTCTTCTTCCTCCCGAGTGTGGATAGCATATTTGGGGTTTGTATGCGTTAGCGACGTTGTGTGGATAGTATATTTGGGGTTTGTATGCGTTCGCGTACGTTTGTGTGGATAGTTTATTTGGGGTTTGTATCATCTCCCTTCTGTGTTGATAGTATATTTGGGGTTTGTATGCGTTCGCGTACGTTTGTGTGGATAGTTTATTTGGGGTTTGCATTATCTCCCTTCTGTGTTGATAGTATATTTGGGGTTTGTTTTTTTTCTCTTCCCTCTGTGTGTATGTGTGTATGTGTGTGTGTGTGTGTGCGTATGTCTGCGCGCGTACGTTGTGTGGGTGTGTGGGTGTGTGTGTATTGGTCTCTGTTTGTCCCTATAAAACTCACTTTATCCCTATCAGATACACTCTACCTACCTACCTGCAGTAGCGTGTATTCAGGTCAGCCACTTGCAACACTGTTGATATTTATCCCCTAGTGTTCAGTACAGTGACGTCACTGACGCTGGAAATTTCGAGACTATAAATATGGACTTGGGGATTTCCACAGGTTGTAGCTATACATATATACTAGAGTTCATAAACAGGAACGTCACTCAAGCTGAGGCTATAAAAAGATAGTGGGATTTTCCAAAGGAATAACCCACAAGTTGTAGTATAAATAGATAGTGAGATTTCATAGGAATTTTAGCTGATTATAGCTATAAATAGATACATGGGTGTTTATCGACGATCGTCACACAAGTTGATTTTGTAAGTAGTTACTAATTTTATCTATTTTATAGTGTGTGTGTGTGTGTTTGTGTGTGTGTGAGTATGTCTGCGCGCGTACGTTGTGTGTTTCTCTGTGTGTGTGTGTGTTTGTCTGCGCGCGTACGTTGTGAGTGTGTGTCTGTGTGTTTGTGTGTGTGTGTGTGTCTGCGCGCGTACGTTGTGTGTGTGTGTGTGTGTTTGTGTGTTTGTGTGTGTGTGTGTCTATTGGTCTCTGTTTGTCCGTATAAAACTCCCTTTATCCCTATCAAATACATTCTACCTACCTACCTACAGTAGCGCGTATTCAGGTCAGCCACTTGCAACACTGTTGACACTTATCCCCTAGTGTTCAGTACAGTGACGTCACTGACGTTGGAAATTTTAAGACTATAAATATGGACTTGGGGATTTCCACAGGTTGTAGCTATACATATGTACTGGAGTTCATAAACAGGAACGTCACTCAAGCTGAGCTATAAAAAGATAATGGAATTTTCCAAAGGAATAACCCACAAGTTGGAGCTATAAATAGATAGTGGAATTTCATAGGAATTTTAGCTGATTATAGCTATAAATAGGTGTTTATCCTTGATCGTCACACAAGTTGATATTGTAAGTAGTTACTAATTTTATCCATTTTATTCTAAACCGTTGTAACTTAATTTTCGGGGATATGTTTATTTTCCTTTAAATTCTGGGACAGTTTCGTCATTTTAGCGTTACTTTTAGTCACATCCATTTTGTCGTTGAGCACTTCCTTGATTATAGCTATTTATAGCATCATTACAATTATGCAAATTTTTGAACACCCCAGCAAGATTTCAGGTCTTGGTAATGCTTTATATACAAATCTCACGCTTGTACTAGTGTATGTATGTCTCTGTCTCTGTTGTGTTTGACCCTCTACCATCATTGTCCCTAGACAATCCCACCATGTTCAATTCCCCTTGACGCTATACAGACCCACCATGTTCAATTTCCATATGTTAAATTCCCCTAGTCCCTAGACAGACCCACACTCTATTCCCATGTTCAATTCCCCTTGTCCCTAGACAGACCCAAACTCTATTCCCCATGTTCAATTTCCCCTTGTCCCTAGACAGACCCAAACTCTATTCCCCATGTTCAATTTCCCCTTGTCCCTAGACAGTCCCAAACTCTATTCCCATGTAATGCTAATTCCCCTTGTCCCTAGAGTGTCCCACGATTTTTCTCCATGTTAAATTTACATAGTCCCCAGAGTGTCCCAGGGGTGTCTGTAATGGTAATTCCCATTGTCCCTAGGGTATCCCTATTAACTACTTACAACAATTATTGTAACGCACAAACAAAACATAACAAAAATCTAGTAAACTTACTTATTGCTCTACAGCCTAATTTCATTATTATATTCCTCTAAGCCTAATGCCTAATACACATCCAAAAGGTACGGTCGTGTACAATGTGCATGCACGTGCTTGACAAGAGTTACATTATTCGCCTACACCCCCAGGCATGATTCATACATAGTAATACCCACTGTTCGAGTGGACGAAGGCCTAATGAATATTTATTTGAAAGGTGAAAACGGCCAGGTCACTCTCATAATATAGAAAGGTGCACAAAGTTTCAAGTCATTGTTTTCCCGTGTTTGACTAAGTACTAAAAATCTGTATGCTTTGACACCATAAAATAATCTAGTAAGGGATCGTGTCATGGAATCGTGGGTAATTAATGTAAATGCATGAGGGTGAATTTTGTTTCAGCCGTGGTGATTTCAAAATACTGAGTTCGATTTACCCACTGATGCCTGCACGAAGTGCCTAAAGTGGGAAACCCGATTACCTTGCTTTCTCTGGTCGTAGATTTAACTATAGCCAGGGTATGTATTGCCCAAACGTTTGACTGTATAGTCACACCACAGTTGAGTTTGTCAGGAAGCTGTATATATTACGGAAGCAATTTTCAGCTGAAGAGCTGTGGGATCTTGTGTGGTCCAAATGTTGTGGTCGATGGTCACGTTGGCTTGGTGCACATCATTAGTTTACTTGCGGTGAAGGACGTAGGCTTCGGGACCAAATGGTCTGCAGGGAATAACGCGGATTTCGAGGAGTCCCTGGGCAGACTGGGCGAGGAGGGTCATGCATGGACCCGGCTTCATCTTGTTGCATACCGACCATTTAATTATTTTGTTGGCTTGGACATCCTTACAAAAGAGCCCAACGAAACACTGTCCTCGCGGCATGTGTATTCATAGTTCCTAGTTACTTCCAAACACAAGATAAGTGCGTCGTGTCTAGAAAGAATTCTAAGTTTTCAGCGCGATGTGTAATTGCATTGGCTGGTCATATGCCTCCAGAACAATGTTGGGGTTGTGTTTTTCGTATAGTAGCGCAGGGTTGAATGTCTAGCTTCTCTACGTTTTGTGTCCACGATACATTGGAAACTCGGAAATCACTTACAGAACGGACTGTTCCCATCGATCGTCGTTGTCGTTACTTTTCTGGGCAGTCGATACACGAATCTTTCCAACGCACCCCGTTTTCATATGTGCTTAGCACGCTACGTACATGAGATTTTTGGCTCGATTGGGTATCACCATACAACGATCCTCCCTATTGCTTGGTGGCTGCATCACAAACAAACCGATTCCTGTTGATACTTTGTCCTGTACGGTTGCTACGACGGTTCGTGTGGTGTGCTAGTCTGGCTCTACTCTTCTCCCTTAGCCGTACAATGAGTTCTCGATGCGAGTACAGCCGCTTGACTGTACATCGAGGTGAAGAAATGTTTTTGCAGCTGCTGATTTGTACAATTGGCTTAGTCTGCGAGGTGTCCTTCAAATATATCACGAATCTCCCCGGCCTCGAACTTGGAAATGACCTTGATGTAGATCTTGCATCTAATGAAAAAGAATTCGTGGATCTGTTGTATCGGTATTGTCAAGAATTGCCTGGGGCTGTTGCCGTCGACCCCCACCACCACCACCACCACCGTGTCTTGCTTTAGAGAGCCATCGTGTAGAAGGTGTCGCACCAACTCCTAGGTACAGAAGACACTCTAATGCCGGGACCTGGGCCTGAAAGTGGTCCATTTTGAATTCTGAGACATCTACCTTGGCTACAACTGGTTTCTGCAGGGTTGGTCACTTCCTATCGAATATCTGAGTCCAGCTTTGTTGGCCTTTTGATCTTTCTCGCGTTTGATCTGTTTTGTTTTACTTCCGTTACCAGGTTTTCTCTTTATTGAGACTGTATGTAAGCTGTTGGTGTGGCTGTGTCTCCATATGGATCCGTCGGACTTTCGAGCTATAGGGTTGCATACAGGAAGGTATTTGGCACCCACGACAAGCTAAGCCAGCCGATGTCGCCGGTCGTGTAAAGCTTTCCCCATGCTATATAAAACGTTTTCCCTGCGTAGATACCCAAATACGTATAGGTACCGGTCGGCCATCTAGGGGTCGAAGCAGCGTGAAGCCTTCATTGCCTGCAAGGTAGTCGACGCATGCGATGTCCGGTACCAGACTGCTTTCGTAGGCGTCTCAAAGGTGGTATACTGTTATGCTATTCTCCGCTCGAATCTCCATGTTTCAAAACGTTGTCCGGATTTATTTATGTTTTGCCATAGTTTTTGCCTGCTATTACAACAACGATTCTCCGATTAATTATCGAGTCGATCGACTTTGCTTCGGTCCTGGTGTTCTCTGTAGTTGGACAAAACAAGAAGGCGATGGATGTTGGGCTGGTTGATAGACGCGTGAAACTCTGAGGTCTGCTGTTGTCCTAGTCACGAAACGCTCTCAGTGTGCCTTTATATGATTTGGAAGAAAATGTGTGTCGAAAATCGTAGTTGACTTGATAAAATTTGTTCTATTATGTAAGAAGATAACCGGGTGGGATTTCGGATTTACAACAGACCCCTTTTGATGGTGAAACAAATACAATGTTTAATGACGATTGACTTGAATGAGAAAAGAATTATGATTAATACGTGTGAATAATATCCAAATATTGGATCAATTAACATAATCCGCACGAACTATATAATGAAAATACACAAAAATGACCTTACACTGTACAATGACAAGGGGTGAATGATTTACAGTGATTTGACAAAGAAAGATTCGTGTGTTTTACTCAAATAGTGAAACTGGTATTTTACTCCTATAGTAAAAATGTATTCACTCAAATAGTGAAAATGATGAAAACAAAGTGACTGATGTACACAATATCCTTAGTCCCAAAAATACACTGTGTATTACAAACCCCAAAGATTAGCCCACGGCTAAAAGATTACATGTATGGAGTTACACACTCCATCACCAGCACACTTTGCTACCAGTTGCACTGGCCATTCAAGCAGTCAATATTCCAGGTTGGTCAATCTCAAGCAATCATCGTCCATCAATCTCGGTCAGCAAGGCCCGATCACCTGCTACTCGACCAGCAACACTGTTTACTCAGCTCTATGTCTGCTATGGTTCAGCTTTACTGCTGCTATGGTCAACTTCTATGGCTAGCCCTGCAGCTGGTACCACGTCGACTCTGATCACTCCGATAACTTTGATCACTCTGGTCAGCTATACAGCTGCGACTCCGATCACTCTGATCAGCTGAAAATACATCTAGCACCGTGTACTATGCATGACACGGGCATATATGATAAAACGTAATGACGTTATATACGGTAAGCTACACAGATTACATTATCGGCACAATAATCACAAAACAATACACTAGTTCCGAAGTGAACCTAACCGTGCCCGACAAGAATCCTACGGTACTAAACGTTTCTTAAAAATGCAACTTTATATATTGCTAATATAAATCTCTTGCTAAGCAATAAAACAAGAATAGAAAATATTTGCATGATACTACGTAAGCCGAAGCTAAATAGAAAATATACAAAAATAAACCTGGTAGTACAGTAGTTAAAACGTATACACAAGAAATTAATAACTCACATACCTCTACAGCTTAAGATGTGCAAGTCCCTAAAGTAGACCGCTCACTGACAAGGAGTTCCGTAAAATAAATATTTTGACCTACGGTGAGGTATTTTTATACACAGACGATGCCGCAATGCATAGTCTGTGCGCTGAAAGTATTCCGTTCTTCCCATCGAAAGTACTTCGTGCGGCATAGGATGAACTGAACTCACTATTTCGAAATCTTTGTACAATATACATAAATCACCCTCGAGTATTATTTGTAAAAAAAAAAAAGTACATGTATTTAATAAATAAAAGGATTTATACAATTCCGCGACATCTTATAACCTGAACCATTAATAAATTTCCAAAATTACTATAATCATACTACTAGTTATCATTGTCTCTCTATAACTTAATGCAACGCACGTATGTTACTTAAGGATAGTGACATGATATTTCAGAATTCCGCTGCGTGCCTAGCGGGAAACATCGCGTCATTTACAGCATTCATTGATGTGATTTATATAATTGTAAAAGGTACATCAACAGTGTCTAATTAAATTACGAAAACCCATCTATCAGTGTACGTTTATTCGCCTCTTTTTTATTTGTCGTGTGTAAAATGAGTTCACAAATGTTTAAGTCGTATTAAATACTCTCAACAACTAGAATGCTTTCGAAAGGTAGTCCTTGATGTAGTAATGGTGGGTTTTCATTTCTTCCAGGATATTTTTTTTCTCAAGATAATGTTTGGTTTGATTAATATAGTGGAGAGAATGGGTTCTCTTTTGTATAAATCAAACTGAGATTATTTCATCAAGCATTTTAAGGGTCGGTAATAAAAAATAAAACAATTCAACCGTCCCGCCCCAGCATCTTATATTACATGGTCGATCCATTCATAAAACCCGGAACAAGTATTGCAGTGGTTGTGTATTAACTGAACGCTATATATGTCCCCTATGCAACTTTTGTACATTTCTTTTTACCTCATGAAGAGTAATATTGGACTCTGGGTCGCTCGGTAGACGTTGGTAAAAACAATCTCACTATACTATAGCGTATAACGAAGGTGTAGTTCAGGAAGTAAAATTCTCCCGTATCATTGTTCGGAATTATTTTTAGTCGCATGTGTTTGTGGATACTTCCGTGGACAAACGTTTGTACGAATTTTCGTCCAAAAGTTCTGTTTCTGATTTTTTTTCTTCTTTTCCAAGCGTTTGAAACGCGAAAGTATACATATTCTGGGAAAACTGTAAGGACCCTTGGGTCCCAAATACGTAGGAGGTTATTTCGTACCCGTTCAGTGCGGTGCAGGCAAGTCCAGACGATACAAAGGTAAATATATATATATATATATGTATATAGACTATGCTGTGAATCTAGCTATATCAAAGTCAAAACTGTAAAGGCTTTATGCGTTGTATATTTAGCTGTACGACTGTTGAATAGTGGGGCTGCTAAACGGTTGATGAACAAACACTGACAACAATAACAAGGGATATTTCAGCTGTCAGCTGTTTCAGATCTCTGTACATGTATGGTGAGGTTTGTACATCATGGTGTATACTTTGTGTGAACAAGGCGTTTTACAGTACTATCTGCTGTTACCAGGTCAAACGAGTATCAAAGCAGAGAATTTCCGATTACCAGCAATGACAGTCAGTCGAGATTGGGGATAAAGAATTAAGCGATAGGTTAAAGTAACTGAGCCCCATGTGTGGCCCCTTAGGGGCTTCTGCGTTTTAAGTTTCAGTGGCATAGCTGTACCTATGTAATTGTAAAGAATACTTTACTCTCGGAAATGTTTTGGCTGTTTCGGTCTCATTATTTTTCTTCTTGGTCTTTTTCAGGGGTGGGGGTTTCACAAACACACACACACACACACACACACACACACACAGATTCCACCTTAGGGTTAAACAAAACTGGTCTCATATTCGTACTCAAGGACAACATACACAGCGATAAGAAACTCTTCACTTGCTCTACAAATATCACCGGTTCCTTTTTGATAATGCAAATTAGGGCACTTATCACCTGGGATCCAAGGATTCTAAGGGATTCAAGGGCAAGTGAAACTTGTTTACGTTACATATTTTGTAAACAACACTGCTTCACGATTTTATCAATGGCAGAGAAGGTACAAGTACAATTTAATGTGTAAAAGAGTTTTACAAAATTATACTAGTGCAATTTATTTGAATATTGTGAGCAACGAAGTTTGAAATGACAGTTGAAAATTGAATTTTTGAAATTTTCTAGATTTTGTCTTTATCACAATGCATTTGGTTAACCAGTTTTCTTCTGTTTTGTATTGTGATAAAATAATTTTAAAAAATATCATCTAGGACTTTACACGTATTGAAAAATGCATTTAGAATTTACACATATTGAAAAAGGGATTGAAACTTCACACGTATTGAAAAACGGATTGAAACTTCACACGTATTCAAAAACGGATTGAAACATTTAAAAGGCATTGAGACTTTACACGCATTGTAAAACGCATTGAAACTTATACGTTTTGAAAAATGGATTGAAACTTCAAGTATTGAAAAAACGGCATGAGACTTTACACGTACTGAAAATTGGAATGAGACTTTCAACATACCGAAAAGTGAATTGAGGTTTACACTCATTGAAAAAGCATTGATACTTTACACACAATGAAAAACTCATTGAGACTGTACACGTATTGAAAATACATCGAGACTTTACAAACATTGAAAATGCATTGAGACTTTACACGCATTGAAAAATGCATTGAGACTTTACACGATTGAAAGATGCATTGAGACTTTACACGATTGAAAAATGCATTGAGACTTTACACGATTGAAAAATGCATTGAGACTTTACACACATTGAAAAATGCATTGAGCCTTTACACACATTGAAAAATGCATTGAGACTTTATGGACATTGAAAAATGCATTGACACTCTAAACGTTGAAAAAATGCATTGAGACTCTAAACGTTGAAAAATTGTATTGAGACATTACACGTATTGAAAAATGCATTGAGTCTTAACACGTATTGAAAAAATGCATTGAACTTTACACGTGTTGAAAAATGCATTGAGACTTTACTCGTATTGAAAAATGCATTGAGAATCTACACCTAGTGAAAAATGCATTTAGTCTCTACACTTTTTGAAAATTGTATTAAGACTTTACACGCATTGAAAAATGCATTGAGACTTTAGGCACATTGACAATGCATTGAGATTCTAAACGTTAAAAAGTGCCTTGAGACTTTACACAGTTCGAAGAACTTATTGCTGTTTTTTCCCCTCGAAAAATGGAGTTTATGTTTCCATAGCTAGGTCTTAAAATATGAGATCGCGTATCACATATTGGCCGAACTGATGCATCTTTTCACCGAAGATGTCTCCATCGATACATGTTAAAATAAAATATCGGAATGGAAGAAAGAAACTATTGTTTTTTTTTTCTTTGACTTAAATTAATTAAGTTTTGATCGGGAATATTAAGAGGTAAAGGTTGTTCTTTCATTAAAATGTTACGGCCAATTTCAACCTCCAATCGAGATTAAGTACACGTGAGATTTTTGCCATAGGGTCCGGTAAACCTCGCTATTCCATTGATATCAAGATTTAATTGACAAGTGACCAGTCTATTTACATATCAAAACGGACGGGGTGATACGTTGCAAGTCCGTAGAGTGACCAGTCTCCCTCGGTATGTTAGCCCCAGTCGTCATAAGGCTAGAAAACACATTATACCCCGTGTAAAAATGCTTTGCAACTGCCACTGTGTATATAAATAGAACACATTGATGTGTAGTCATGTCTGTCGGTTGTATGCGATGTTTTCTTGACTTGTTTGCACTTGGTGTTGTTTAGCGTTTTACGGCACCAATACAGTAGTAGGTTATTTAGTGCCACGTCAGAATAAAGTGTCTTGCCCTGGAACAACGCAATAGCGAACCAGGCTTGATGGGATGGTAGGATTCGAATCCGCATCCTTTCGCTTGCAAGTCCAGCACGCTAACCACTACGCCGCCTAGGGTCTTGTCTTCAGTTGACAAATCTTACGACGTGTAGGAGAGCCCATCGGGCCTGTTCTACGTCACTGACATGCAGGAGAACTCATAAGCCTGTTTCTACATCCCTGAATCTGCAGTAAGTTTATGCTGTCGTTATGTCTAGTAATATTTTTTTACTACTCTGTTCTGAATTTTAAAATCAAAATCACATATCATGTTGAAATTGCCTGAAGGAGCAAATCTAAATTCTGCACAAAAAGGATCCATGTATCAAAACATGCTAATTAACTAATGTAGTTTTGCACTCATTGTTTTATTTTGTGTAACCCGCTTATAAAGAACACCATACGCACTGCAAACACGTGTCCTTTAATGACAGGTGTCTTGTCTGTACAGGTTAAACTAGTATGTAAATTAGGGTTTCATTGATGTAATTTATGATTAAGTGTTCTGTACATTCATTTGTATGTTAGGTTTTTAACGTTATGCGGCCATGCCTTAAAGCTTACAAAAAAGAATTTTTATTTTTAAAAAATAATATAACATCTAAAACGTTACTAGAAGGAGCACGGTAAGTTTTTCTATTCACTTCTATCACCACATGTTTACAGTTAATGGCGGTATTTTAACTGCTTCAGCGCATTATTGACACCTGCGTTATAGTGATCCATTGTCAAAATCCCTAACGGCGGAATAGTGGATTAGCGTAAATTTTGACTCGGATATACTACACGGCTTGCCATTCTGGAAGCTACATTTAAATACCACAATATTAGTCTCCTGAAAACATTCGCTCTAGCGATACTACGTAACTTTCCTTGATCAAAACCAAAACTGTATCATATATTGTAACAAAATTGCAAATTAGTCGCTGCAGTTTCCTTTGTACTACTTGCAATATAAACGAAACGGTTGTGAGAAATGTTAACACTTAATGCCTAAGTACAATGTCTGCAATTGCATTAGACTTTTGTGTACTTCTACAGTTGTTTTAATGGTAGAAACCAATTGTTATAATGGTAGAAACCGATTGTTGTAATGGTAGAAACCAAGCAACTATTTGTTACTGTATCTACAGCTACATTATAGGAAAAATCTGAAACGATGTTACAATATCGCTAATTGTTCAAACCAGATTAAAATATTTTGTGATTAATTTCTCACTGTAGACAAAAAGCAATTCATACTTCGTCCAAAGCTGGCATAAATTAAATTATTCGCCGCCTAATTGGTCGATGTGACAGACTTAAATGTGTTTTAAATACTGAAAAACTCGAGCAGACGATATTCCGTACACTAGATGCAAAAACAAATACTAATGGTACCGTATATCAGTATGTACACAGGACTGTCCAAGAAATGAAGGATGGTTTTGATTTTAAAAGTATGAACGTTCCAACATTTTTTACGTAGAGGGTTATACAAATTTAAAATTGCACCCCTTAATCCCCACCCCCAAACAAACAAACTCAAAGCCAATTAAAATGACAGCACTAATTCTACTGCAGTCCGAGGACATTGACATGTTTTTAAAAATGAGTGGTCCAGAAATTTTCTGGTAGCGATAAGAGATTTAAAATTGCAGAAAAAGACATTCAGTGTTTATATTACAGTTGCGCATTTTTGTTTTGTTATTTGTTTAGGGTGTTGTTTGTGTAATTTCTTTCTGTTTCTTTTTTTAAAATGTGTTTTCATAACACCAGTATGTACAACAAAAAATAATCTTTGAGTACTCCTGCTTAACAACACGATAAAAAATAAAATTTGAGCAGATAACACGCAGTTAGCAATTAGTCGCAAAAATCAGCACCAAAACACCTACTGATATCCTTCTCGGTAAAGTATCTTGATCATTCAGTAAACCCACATGTACTAGTTGTAAAATGATTACTGATCATGTCCCGTGCAAAGTACTTGATTTATTTCATTATCTCGGCATTCTCTGATCTATCTTTATATATATATATATATATATATATATATATATATATATATATATATATATATATATATATATATATATATATAAAGAGAGAGAGAGAGAGAGAGAGTGAGATATTTCCGTTGTGTTTATATTTATTTCCACCTGCATTGACATTGCTTGTATAATATGTGTGTACATATATGCAAGATACATATGAAGACGGACAGAGAGGTACAGACTGGGTGTGGGTGTGTCTACCTAGATGAACGAGAGAAAGACGGATAGAGTGTTACAGACTGGGTGTGGGTGTGTCTACCTAGATGAAAGAGAGAAAGACGGATAGTGGTACATACTAGGCGTTAATGTGATTATGAACTTTACAGTTTTGATAAGTAAAAATAAAAGTAAAAATATTGACGAAATTGTCCATCATAATCATTGTAATCGTTGTCACCTTGTCATCGTCATTTTCAAATTGTCATTACCATTATCTTAATTATCATACCCATTTTCTTTTTTTCTTTTTTTTAATGGTGTGGCATGCGGAATTTCCGCAGGAATAGTAAAACTTCATACTAACATCATACTGTAGGGCAAGATTAACTCAGTAGCATAATCTATATAGTCGACACATCACAGACACACACACGCACACACATCTTGCAAGTTGATAGGCCCTAATTGTGACGGACGATAGCCGCGAAGTTATCCACCTTAGCCAAACCTGCATATTTTAAGAACAATGCACTGTATGAGTGACAGCGGTAGTATATCTTGTATACAGTATATACTTTCACATTGATAGTTACATACATATTTACATGTATTATAAAATGAAACGAAGTACATTGTCTCTGTCGATTACATCAACGATTATATAGGTAACTTTGAGGCGTGTCTCAAATGAAGTTTTTAACTTGCTAATTACAGCATTACACTTGATATCATGCAGTTTTTCATTCGATGACGGGATGAACTTGTGAATATAGCACCAAGGTATGCAGATGTTGTACAATTTTACATATTGTCACATATTTAGTGTTGCGACTCCATGGTCTTAAACTAAGTAACAAATGAGCGAAAACCAACAAGTTTTGTAAAATTCAACAAATAATTTATTCCATAAAATAAAAGGGGAAACTTCAAAAACAACTTACATTATTTTGTTAACTAAATCCCAAATAGTCCTAAATGTTAGAGTGTTCATAATGAATTCCAATGGTGTTCAAAATGAATTCCAATCTTGAATGTGCTGATGTGCCGGTAGTCTCGAATGTGCTAATATGCCAACAATCTTGCTGTGTCTCAATTATATTATCCAAACTGTCCTTGAATAAATTCACAGTAATTCAAAAATAGCGATTTAGTCTTAAGTGAGTGAGCACTTTGCAATTCCAGTGACTAATTTAAAAAAATAAATCCTCTCAAATTTTAACTTAACACAACTTTGATTGATTCCACTAAGATTGATATTAAGATATGGAATTCATAATTCTGAAGTAAACGACATTTATATAAAAACTAAGACACAATAACTAAAAAGAGACTAGACCTTGCACTTATCAACTGTAAGCATGTTTACATATATGTAATAGTGATCTTTAAATATAATCGAAAATCATAGGCAAATATTAGCTACGTAATATTTTGTTTACAAAATAAGAAGACAGCAGTTATGGACAAAGGTCAGTTACACAATACAACTTAAATATTCATATCATACAATTATGGACAAAAGTCAACACACAAATTAAATATACACGACATAATAATGTGAGAACTAAGGTGTATAACTTGTATTTGAATATATTACAAAAAACCAAAAAGTAATATACATTCGGATAGTTTTTCATCCAATTTGTTTGACCTGTTTTTATCATATTTCGTTGTTTATTAAATCTGATAACAAATTTGCATATGAGATGGTTTGCAATACCTAAAAAGGTGTGGATGAAAGATACGTAGCTGATGATCAATTCATGTATGCATAAGATGGTTTAACTTTACAATGCCTAGAGGTTGGAATAAAAGAGATCATGCTGTAGATCAATTCATGTGTGTATAAGATGGTTTAACTTTACAATGCCTAAAGGTTGGAATACAATAGACCAAGCTGTAGATCAATTCATGTGTGTATAAGATGGTTTAACTTTACAATGCCTAAAGGTTGGAATAAAAGAGACCATGCTGTAGATTAATTCATGTGTGTATAAGATGGTTTAACTTTACAATGTGTAAAGGTTGGAATAAAATAGACCAAGCTGTAGATCAATTCATATGTGTGTTTGATGGTTTAACTTTACAATGCATAAAGGTTGGAATAAAATAGACCAAGCTGTAGATCTTTTCATGTGTGTGTTTGATGGTTTAACTTTACAATGCCTAAAGGTTGGAATACAAGAGACCAAGCTGTAGATCAATTGATGTATGTATAAGATGGTTTAACTTTACAATGTGTAAAGGTTGGAATAAAATAGACCAAGCTGTAGATCAATTCATATGTGTGTTTGATGGTTTAACTTTACAATGCATAAAGGTTGGAATAAAATAGACCAAGCTGTAGATCTTTTCATGTGTGTGTTTGATGTTTTAACTTTACAATGCCTAAAGGTTGGAATAAAAGAGACCAAGCTGTAGATCAGTTCATGTGTGTATTTGATGGTTTAAATTTGTAATGCCTAAAGGTTGGAATAAAATAGACCAAGCTGTAGATTAATTCATGTGTGTATAAGATGGTTTAACTTTACAATGCCTAAAGGTTGGAATAAAAGAGACCAAGCTGTAGATCAATTCATGTGTGTATAAGATGGTTTAACTTTACAATGTCTAAAGGTTGGAATAAAATAGACCAAGCTGTAGATCAGTTCATGTGTGTATAAGATGGTTTAAGTTTGCAATGCCTAAAGGTTGGAATAAAAGAGACCAAGCTGTAGATCAATTCATGTGTGTATAAGATGGTTTAACTTTACAATGCCTAAAGGTTGGAATAAAAGAGACCAAGCTGTAGATCAATTCATATGTGTGTTTGATGGTTTAACTTTACAATGCCTAAAGGTTGGAATAAAATAGACCAAGCTGTAGATCAATTCATATGTGTGTTTGATGGTTTAACTTTACAATGCATAAAGGTTGGAATAAAATAGACCAAGCTGTAGATCAATTCATATGTGTGTTTGATGGTTTAACTTTACAATGCATAAAGGTTGGAATAAAATAGACCAAGCTGTAGATCTTTTCATGTGTGTGTTTGATGGTTTAACTTTACAATGCCTAAAGGTTGGAATAAAAGAGACCAAGCTGTAGATCAGTTCATGTGTGTATTTGATGGTTTAAATTTGTAATGCCTAAAGGTTGGAATAAAATAGACCAAGCTGTAGATTAATTCATGTGTGTATAAGATGGTTTAACTTTACAATGCCTAAAGGTTGGAATAAAAGAGACCAAGCTGTAGATCAATTCATGTGTGTATAAGATGGTTTAACTTTACAATGTCTAAAGGTTGGAATAAAATAGACCAAGCTGTAGATCAGTTCATGTGTGTATAAGATGGTTTAAGTTTGCAATGCCTAAAGGTTGGAATAAAAGAGACCAAGCTGTAGATCAATTCATGTGTGTATAAGATGGTTTAACTTTACAATGCCTAAAGGTTGGAATAAAAGAGACCAAGCTGTAGATCAATTCATATGTGTGTTTGATGGTTTAACTTTACAATGCATAAAGGTTGGAATACAAGAGACCACGCTGTAGATCAATTCATGTGTGTATTTGATGGTTTAACGTTACAATGCATAAAGGTTGGAATAAAATAGACCAAGCTGTAGATCAATTCATGTATGTATAAGATGGTTTAAGTTTGCAATGCCTAAAGGTTGGAATAAAAGAGACCAAACTGTAGATCAATTCATGTGTGTATAAGATGGTTTAAGTTTGCAATGCCTAAAGGTTGGAATAAAAGAGACCAAGCTGTAGGTCAATTCATATGTGTGTTTGATGGTTTAACTTTACAATGCCTAAAGGTTGGAATAAAAGAGACCAAGCTGTAGGTCAATTCATATGTGTGTTTGATGGTTTAACTTTACAATGCATAAAGGTTGGAATACAAGAGACCACGCTGTAGATCAATTCATGTGTGTGTAAGATGGTTTAAGTTTGCAATGCCTAAAGGTTGGAATAAAATAGACCAAGCTGTAGATCAATTCATGTATGTAAAAGATGGTTTAACTTTACAATGCCTAAAGGTTTAAATACAAGAGATCATGCTGTAGATCAATTCATGGGTGTAAAAGATGGTTTAACTTTACAATGCCGAAAGGTTGGAATACAAGAGACCATGCTGTAGATCAATTCTTATGTGTAAAAGATGGTTTAACTTTAGAATGCCTAAAGGATGGACTAAGAAAGATCATCTTTTTAAGTTTTAACTTTTTTTATTCTGAAGAACAATACTTTGCTTTTACTGGTGTCGATATATATCACCTAGTTATACCAGGTGAAAAAATGATAAAATATCACTAATATTAAAATTAGGACAGCAAAGTCAAATAGTTGAAGCTTCGAAATCTGGTAACTGTACCACTGAATAGATTTGGAATCACATGGTGTAATCTATCTCAGTCTGATTAAATTGAATTTGTTTTGTCTTAACCTTTTCTCGTTGATTTAACTATTTCGTATGCAGACACTATAATAACAGTTTCTGGTGTAATGGAACAAACACATCGTTTATATATATAAAAAAGTCCAGTACCCGTTTAGTTAGCTTTATTTACAGCGATTTTGTGTGTGCAGATTTCGACGTTCCATGTTTCTTGTTTTGTTTTTCCTCTGTTGATTTTCAGTAATGTATGTTCCTCAGAGTTATAAGGCTATAGCTCAATGCTGACATTAGTAATCCCACTGAAATTGTTAATCCCATTCTAAAGGAACACTAAAAGCTGTCATTATCTATTTCCCGTTTATGCCATGTAAACTTCTTTCCAGTCTCTCTGGGATTCGTTCATATTATCAAATGAGAGAAATTTACTTAGCATTGATATCACTGCAAGAAGCACAAGATAGTTTAGTCTATCTCGCTTTAACAAAATTCACTTTGTTTTTATAATTGTTTTGTTTTCATTACTTACAACTCATTTTCATAAAACGTGTAACGGTTCTTTACTTTGCATGTTCCATTAGCTTTATTAAGTTTGCATTCCTGTGTATATTTTTATTCTTCTCTGTTAATGCTCTTACTGTTATCTTCAGTAAAACCTCACAATGCTCTTACTGTTATCTTCAGTAAAACCTCACAATGCTCTTACTGTTATCTTCAGTAAAACCTCACAATGCTCTTACTGTTATCTTCAGTAAAACCTCACAATGCTCTTACTGTTATCTTCAGTAAATACTCACAATGCTCTTACTGTTATCTTCAGTAAATACTCATAGATTAGACTGTTTTCTGTAAAACCTCACAATGCTCTTACTGTTATCTTCTGTAAGTACTCATAATAATCTTTCCGTTATTTTCTGTATAACCTCATAATGCTCTTACTGTTATCTTCTGTAAAATCTTATAATAATCTTAATGTTATCTTTTGTAAAACTTCAATCATATTCAAGTTGATTCTCATTGATCTGAATAGTATACAAATGGCAGAAGATGTGTTAAAAAGTTTGATTATACTTTTGAGGACAATGTTTATGATGGAAATGATTATGAAGTGGAACGAAAACAAGGTTCCATCACAGAAAGTAATTTTAATGATGGATTTGAACTTCCCAATTAAGCACCCATAAATTGTTTTAAATTAACGCAAGAAGTAAATGCATTTTATGGCAAAACATGTCTACTAAAATCATGAAAATGTCCTTTAACTGCCTTAGAATTATATCATACAAAATATGACATGATGAAACCCTATTTAAAAGTCGGAAATTTAAAAAGGGTAAGGAATTATTTTATGAATAGTCGGGATTAAGCTAATTATTTTGTCAGATCTGTCTTTCAGATCAAATACTGCATCCTAGGGGATAGAAAATTAACAAGGCAAGATAGCAGTAATGTGTGATTGTTTTTCCTTATAGTGTATATGGGTTTCGAAAGAAATCTATACAATGGGTAATGTCAAGAGAAACAAACTCACACTATAAATATACAGTATTTTGGGTTAAACACGCAAATTAAGTAGTGAAACGAAAGGTGAAGTACTTGTTTTAGTAATTTAGTTGGTGAACTAGATAGCTCTTTGAATAATCTCTTTTCCACTTTAAAGACAACATAAAGAGTATTACTTCTGCACGAAGTGGTATGTCTATCTATATTTTTTATGGTTGTAAACTGTATAGAATATAGGTTTTTTTAAATAAATTTGTGTACGTGACCTGGCTCCGTTAAGAACGCATATTGCATAGGATCTATAAATAGATGTTTACGCATGTGTTGACAGTTATTAATAATAATTTTAAGACTTAAAACGGCGCTCATGGCGTAATTTGTCTGTTACTGGTGGGACTTTGATGTTTCGAGAAAAATTATATAACTTCCCAATGGTTGCGCTAAGTCACGTGAATAGACCCAATTCCACACAAAATTAGTAGTGTATGCTGTCACGCGGTGTTGATTGCGATATACATTTGCAATATACGGTGTATGTAAAGAGAAGTTGAAGCATTCAGTCAGATTCATTCCGATTCTTGGAGTCATTCACGCTTATTATGTTCCCGTTGTAAGTCTGCAGACGAGCTCGCACAGTTTGATTTTTGTTGTATATAAATGCTCATATAGCAAATTTGTTTCAATCTAATTATCAGCCGCTTCAATACCATTATGTTATCACTTCAGTATTCATATAATTATTTATTCTACGATTAAGTGTTTCTGACTTTTGTACATCATTGCTTAAGTTTATGTGATGACGTTTGTACGTCATTGCTTAAGTGCATCTGATGACTTCTGTACATCATTGCTTAAATGCATCAGATGTATTTTGTACGTCATTGCTTAAATGCATGTGATGAATTTTGTACATCATCGCTTAAGTGCATCTGATGTCTTTTGTACGTCACTGCTTAAGTGCATCTGATGACGTTTGTACATCATTGCTTAAGTGCATCTGATGACTTTTGTACATCATTGCTTAAGTGCGTCTGGTGACTTTTGTACATCATTGCTTAAATGCATCTGATGACTTTTGTACATCATTGCTTAAGTGCATCTGATGACGTTTGTACATCATTGTTTAAGTGCATCTGATGAATTTTGTACTTCATTGCTTAAGTGCATCTGATGACGTTTGTACATCATTGTTTAAGTGCATCTGATGACTTTTGTACGTCATTGCTTAAGTGCATCTGATGACTTTTGTACATCATTGTTTAAGTGCATCTGATGACTTTTGTACGTTATTGCTTAAGTGCATCTGATGAATTTTGTACGTCATTGCTTAAGTGCATCTGATGAATTTTGTACATCATTGCTTAAGTGCATCTGATGAAGTTTGTACATCATTGCTTGAGTGCATCTGATGTCTTCTATACGTCATTGCTTGAGTGCATCTGATGTCTTTTGTACGTCATTGCTTAAGTGCATCTGATGAGGTTTGTACATCATTGCTTAAGTGCATCTGATGACGTTTGTACATTATTGCTTGAGTGCATCTGATGTCTTTTGTACATCATTGCTTAAGTGCATCTGATGACGTTTGTACATCATTGCTTAAGTGCATCTGATGACTTTTGTACATCATTGCTGTGTACAACAATGCTTCTAAAATTTAATCTCCATATCACTGGATGTTAAAAAATATAACATCGCCACCAACTGCATGGCTTAGTCTGTCTCTGGAATCTTATATATATATACATATATATATATATATATATATATATATATATATATATATATATATATATATATATATATATATATATATATATAACTGAATTCTTATAGTAATCCGATTCCTATCCTGTGTAACTCAAAATTAAGATCTCATTATACTTTTTTGTAGTGCCGTGTACAGTAGAAAATCAACTGTGTAATAGGTGTTCTATTTTGAGCATCAAAATTACATGTCACGTAAGATCTTACCCGTTTATTTAGACAATATAATCCTTCTTCTGTTAGTCCATTGTTATTTTGTTAAAATATGCTATTTTTACATGGCTTGTAAACCTTGTATTAATTTCCTCAGGTGGCATTTTTTTTAGCATAGGATTGTACCAGAACCATACTTACGATATCGTTTGAATGCACATAACACATCAGCTGTTGTTGGTTCTTTAAAACCCGGATATGCAGTTGTATGTTTTCCAGGGCTATTATCTATCAGGTGTTTATTCTTCCATAGATGTATCGGATCACGATACGGATGTGTGTGTGTGTGTGTGATTAGAATTTTCAAGGTAGCTTTAACAATGTTTCAGTCATATCGCTACGCTGTCTGCAGTGTGGCAGTTTATAGTGATGTCTAACGCTGGGGCATCATGCCGCAGACATGTAGCATGATGTCCCACCCAGTCACATTATCCTGACACCAGGCCGATCAGTCCTAACACTAACCTCTTAACGCTGAGCGCCTAGCGAGGCAGTTGTTTGTACCATTTTTGTAAGTCTTTGGTATGACTCGACCGGGGTTTGAACCCACGACCTCCGCTTTAGATATACGTGGCTAATGTTTGGATTAAAATGTTTGTCGTCCGATAATTTCATTGAGCTTTGTGACGAGTGTTGATTTTTTGTATCTAAAAATAGACTTGAAACTTAAATATTGATTTATTAACTTTGTTTTAATTTAATTTAATAATAATTCTAATAAAATATTCACATCCTGATATTGCCGTCAGTGCTTCCCATTTTAACTCACTTTTCCAAAAGTGGCATGTCACGTGGTGCTCTGTGTGGATTAGCTGAATCATCACTGTAGTATTTTTAAGGGGGCAGGGGCCAGTGTTTATATACAATTGTAATGCCGCAATCAGCGACCTAGTATAAAAAATCATTAAAAGTGAAATACACAAATGAGGTCAAAAAAGTCCATATTTTTGGATACCTATATTAACACAAAGCATAAGGATATTATCCACTTGACCAAAGAAGTAAATGGCAGTTCATAGCAGAAGTTTATGCACCCCAACCCAAAATTTCTACCAAAATTTCTACCTGCAATTTTCATGTCCGAACGGTCATTTTTGACACCATGTGATGCTCACAGTGCAAACACAAGCTCTTTTCCTAGATGACATTTCTACAAAACATTGTGTACTAAACAGGCTGATGCAAATGAAAATAGTTGTCATCCAAGCCGTTCTTGATCTATTCTACTTGCCCCAAACCCATGTATTTACTGCTATGGGAGGCCAGCTCTTCTTCCTGCCGACTATTGGTATTTTACTATCAGCATACTGCAGAGCAACTATGGAAGGTGTACATGCCTGACATCAGTTTCAAAAACAACACAATCCCGAAACGCCCAGTTCACAAATATATCCATATCTTTAAATAGTAAACAATAATATCTGAAAAAGTCACACCATAGCCTTACGTTAAGAAATTTGCCAGGGGCCAATTTACGATTAAGACATTTGCCAGGGGCCAAATTTACGAAACTGGACCCTGCCACGTAAGTGTAGTTGTCCGACATGTTCAGAGGCTTGTATATAAAAATAAACAACTTTTCTTCTACGTAATATATGTATATCTTTAATAGTTTATGTAATGTTTTAATTAACAGAGTCGTTAATCTGAATTGCAGAAAGAAGAAAAAACATATGCTCTTGTTATTTTCCTTCTTGGTTCTTTTGTTCCTTTTTTAATTCTGAAGTACGTTATTTATACGTTATTTATTTATCTACATTTTTTTAAAATAGAACTAATTACAAAAAATAGAATGTGAAAAGTGAGTTTCGTGACTCCGTTGATCCCATTGCTCTCGCACAGCAGTTAATGTAAGACTTTTTTTCTTCTTTGCATTTACATAATTTCATAACTTAATGCATTACAATTGTTATTGAGAAATATTCAGTTTCTAAAACTGAAAATTGCCCTTCTAAAAAATATTAAAAATGGTAAAATGAATGTGACGAAATTAAATTGTTCAGGTGTGTGGTAGATCCAATATCGGTCGGTAGTACTAAGATGGCCTGTGATTTTTCATGTTAAAACTGGTTTTAGTGTTAAGTTAAATATATTAAATAATCACTTGTATAAATGAGAACTTTAATATTATTATATGTTTAATTAATTAATTTAATTTAATTAATTTAAAATTAATTAAAAACACAGCAGCACATTAAAATTTGTATCATGCTGTGGCAGGGCAAGAAATTCGAACATTACTCCATCCAAACTTAAGTCTGGGGCTCCCTCCCCTAAAAAGGTTGTTTAATGGTAAAATTTAGCTCCAACCCCGTTTTTAGGGTTGGTTGGGCGGCTGCTAAGCCACTTTGTTTAAGGAATCAATTGCAAATGGAACTTTTTAAAGATGATATTTTGGTCTTACATCTTTGGCAAATGAATGCTGTCATCTGTCGCCTTATGTCAGTTCAGACGTAAAAAATATCAAGAGATTGATTGCAAATGATTTTTGTTTCATGATACAGTCTGAATTTACAATATTGGACAAAAGATCGTCATATTCACCCCGTCGTGGAATATGCTTGCTATTTTGATCCCAATATTTGGCTAAGTTTGACGTGTCATGTACAACGAGATATCAATATCAATGTTAAATTCATCAAGGAATTTATTGCAACTAGAATAGTTTAGATGACATGGTGTGAAGTGTGCAATATTTGCAGAACAATAGGTACCCTCAACCCTTTGTAAAAGAGGGGTGAATATTTCGTCTTAATCTTTGGCTATATTTAGGCTGTTGTACATCATCTCATATCAATCTCGACGTACAATTTATCAAGGAATCGATTGGAGAAGGAATCTCTGAGATGACGCAGTGTAAAATGTGCAGTGTTAGCAAAATATCGTTGTGTGTACCCTTTTCCTTCATCTTCGGCTACTAGTAAAAATATTTTGTAAAAGCAATTATATGACGAATTGGAGGTTAAGCTTGAACACAAGATAACGACTGCTATAAGACAAATCAAAAATATTGGTAAAGTTCATATTGTGTCATTAAGAATGAGAATATTAAAGGAATAAATGTGCCACAGTTAGATCTCCGTGTGTGGCCCATTGTTTTGACCACGTGACAATGTGGTGTCCGTTAGTATAGCGGAGTGCAACGCAGGGAGTATACTAAGCAGGGAACCAGACAAGTGCCTTTCTTGTTTTTAAAATCCATCAACTGTGTGGTGTTGGTCCATATCGTGATACAACTGGTATTGAAATCATTCGTTCACAAAACGAATTAGGTAATTTTATGTTCATTTCGAGATGTTTACGTGAAAATTCACTAAGCTACATTCGCAGATATTACTTGCGACGCTGAATTGAAGGAACTGTAGTCATTTAGTTAAGCGGTACGATTTCCTAACTAGATTTAGATCGTGTTAAGATTGTAAAATACGAGGCACAGAAATCATTGTAGAAACAAATATTTTGAAAAACTTGAAAAACGCTAAATCCTCTTTTCAGTTGGTGATGTATCTAATCGCTGATAGACAGCCGTCGATCGTAGCTCCACCGGATGCACTCTTATGTAACAGGTTGAGTCAGAGCCCGAGTTTGCGTATATGTTGAAGTATTTACCATTACATATAAGTTTTAAAGTCACATGTTTATTCCTTAATGTTTTCTTTTTATATTCACGCCGTGTTTACTTTACAGTGTTTCATACCTTTTTATTAGAAAATAACACGAGTCTGCAACCAGACTACTGCTGGCATTTAGCTATGAATCTTCGAAAGTAGGTCGCGGGTTCGAATCCTGGCCGAGTCATACCAATGACTTTTAAAATGGTACAAGCAGCTGCCACGCTTGATGCTCAGCATTAAAAGGTTAGTGTTAGCACTGGTCGTCCTGGTGTCAGGATAATGTGACTGGGTGGGACATGATGCTACATGTCTGCGGCATGATGCCTCAGTGTTAGACATCACTATAAACTGTCACAATCCAGACATCGTAGCGATATGACTGAAAAATTGTTTAAGCTACGTTAAAAATCCAATAACACACACACACACACACACACACACACACACACACGTTGACAATGACGATGGAATTAAATTTATTATTAAAGTCTTATATTGAAAAGAGAATAACAAAATTAAAATTTATTCCAATTTGACTTTTGAGTGTTTTCTGTTAGGATATGTAAATGTCCGAAGTTGTTTTTATGTTTAATTTAAAAGTTGTGATTTAGAATTAAATCTGCTGAGATAACTGAAATTGTTATGTTGTTCAAGTGTTGCTTTTTGTTGTAACATCCATTGTGCTAATTCACGTTTTCTTGTGAATAATCTCAAGTACGGTATGGCTCACTTGAGTACATGCACGAGGTCAAAGTTTAAGTGCTTCTCAAACTGAGGTGGGAGGTACGTACCTGAGTCAGAGATAGCTTGTTTTAATATCCGATGCCTTTATCATTTCTGAAAAGCTGTGTCAGAGTGGAAAATTATGTCATTCAAAAAGTTATTTAGTTACTGTTGTAATGAAAGAGTTTTGTTCTACTTGAAGTTTGGACTAGACTTTATAAAAAGAGATGGCATATCTAAGTAGGTTCATTCGTGACCTCTTCGCTCAATCTTTGGTCTATTCAACTATAACGCAATCAAATTCCACATTACAGCAAATGTACTTATCTTTACTTATTCATTCACACGTGAACCTTGTTTTCTTCCAGCTATGTAATGACCGACAATTTCATTATTTGGGGGTGGGTGGGTAGGGGTGGATTTTCTTTTCAGCTAAGATTATATTTATTTTTTTACCTTAAGACTTTTTTTGTTCAACAAATATAATGCATATAATAAGGTTTTTTCTTCTATAAATCAGAATAGCACTGTTTTATTTTCAAGTTCTTTGGGGTCAGAATTTGTAAAAATTCTTTCTTAAATCTCAGACCTCCTCACCCCACCGAAAATACCGGGTAGCTTCATTATTCAGATATTTTACGGGTGTCAAAGCAGCGCCGTGATTAAAGTTTCGGTAAGGCTGTGCCATCTCAGTCAGAATTAGACTAACAGAGCCAAGTGACACATTAATTGCAATAAAATTTTATCAGCAAAACAACTATTTAATTGAAAGACGGGGTACAATACATCATGAAAACCAAAGCAGCATGAGATGGAACGTCAGCCAATGGAAGAAATGCTAGCCTTGTTTTGTCAGGGCAGCTATTTTGTTTCCGTCAACTTATCGTTGATAAAATGCCAGGTGGCGACAACTATAGAAGTGACACGCTTTAGTAAGGGTTTCAGTCACCGGTACATTTAAAGAAAGCGGAGAACGAACACATAAAAAGTGACACGCGTGTTTAAATAGCGATAGTTCAAGATAAAGACATACTGTATCATGCAGCAGAGATTTTGCGTTCTGATTTAAAGAAAAACGGATGCCCGAATGATGGCATTGATACTGAAAATATATAGCAATTATGATTCCAATTAATCAGTATAGCTTTCTGAAATTTCTGATGGATCATGGGAAGGATATGCATGAGAGCTTCATTGAAACGTCGAAGTGTAAGCTAAGTATCAATCCAGCACCATCGGATTGTATATTGTACTACATATAGCCTAAAGATATAACATTCATAAACCTAAACATGTTGACCCAGCCATGAAGTCAACGATGGATAGGAAATAAACAGTACATTACTATGCTTACGAAGTTTGGGTACTCCTATGGTTCCGAAATCGTTGAACACACACACACACACACACACACACACACACATATATATCTGTGTGTGTGTGTGTGTGTGTGTGTGTGTGTGTGTGTTTCTTGCTAAACTTAAGTCAGAGAAGGCAGAAATAGATTATGTGGTTTTATTCATGCTAACATAAACCCCTATGATATGTTTTCATTCATGCTGCCGTGGACAACCTAGATTTGAATGACACTAGATGGGAAAAACAATGGACAGGGAAAACACAACTCAAACATAAAGAACGTATATTGTATTAAAGGCTAAATAAAACAGCTTTGGTGATGTGGAAGTCGAGGTATCGTGTAACAGAACGTAATCATGAAGATCATTGCAGAATGCTGAAATAGAGCAAACACTGTTTGACTTCCGTCCTCATGGATGACGACCTGTGTGAACAGAATGATACACGGATGCTGCGTGTGTTTGCAAGGCCAGAAAGCTTAATTCTGCTTGGATTTTGG
The DNA here is from genome assembly GCA_028554795.2 of Sinohyriopsis cumingii. NCBI lineage: Eukaryota > Metazoa > Mollusca > Bivalvia > Unionida > Unionidae > Sinohyriopsis > Sinohyriopsis cumingii. The sequence continues at coordinate 11,860,787 of CM068830.1, forward strand.
CAAAGCTGGGTCCGCAGAAAGTTTATAAACTGTATCTTGAATCAAGAAGTCAAGTTATTGCTGTGGATGGTCGACATGTCATGAATCTGTGCCAAAGAGACATCTCAAAGAGATGAGCATCATATATTTTCCCTTGATTCACGAATTCCCAACCCAGTACAGTGCGTTTTACATTTTTATGAAAACAGTCCATAAAATGATGACAGAACTTTGTCGGGTCAACTCTTGAGTAAGGTTTGAAGTTGTTTATTGTAAGGCCAAGAAAATTGTATTGAGGTGTCCAAAATGTGGTCATTGGCTCTGGGTGTTCCCATTTGGCAATGCCATTTCTTGCATGTGTAGGAAAGGTGTGTAAAAATAATGACTTGGAGGATCGCGTGGTTGACGCATCTAAATGGCCAAAGTAATGGTTCATAGAACGAGTGGAATGTACAAACAGCTTTTCGCGCGCGCAAACTCAACTGGAAAGTTTCGCATAAACTTGAACTGAGATCATTGACTGAATAAATTAAGATGGTTGCATCGCTTACAGAGATGAATGAAACAGAAATTGAGCCAGTAAATCTCAACTATTAGCTATGTACGACATTTAAACGATCAAGAATCTACAGTTAGCCTATGGGTTACCAAGTGGGAAACTTTAAAAAGCTGACTTTTGTCCTTAACAATCAAGATATTATTGTATGTCTAAAATTTACAAAATCAAAAATAGTCAGATTCTGGCAACACTACATGTGTATGATTTAGATTTGTCTTTCCTGCTTACTAGTAGATAGAGGAAGAGAAGAACGCTGAAAAACTTAGGTGTCAGCTGTCAATCAAATGATCCCAGCCTTCTGCTTGGCTGACAGGCAGCTTTTCAGAAACAGCGTCTCCGATCTACGTTACATTTTTTATAACAAAAACATCATGCAAGGAGGCAAAATAAAGGATCTTCTCATGTGCAGACAGATGGCATTGCAAAAATGTAGAAAGAGAAAATTTTAGATCAATGACATTACCGTAGGCTTGAGCCACAGATATCTAACTTTGAAAAAGCGGTTTTTGAGCGCCGATGAACGTGCATCGATATATGTTGCAACCACTGATATGGTTAGTACGGTACAGTGAAAGTACGCAGGTATTACAAACGTTGGTCCTATGACGATGTCCACAAGATCCTTCAATGAACTGTGGTCAAAATGGCAGACCCCTTTAATGGTGAACAACTTGGCGTTGTGAACATGGCGACTGGTCTATGTACCTGAAGAAACAGCCAATGAAATGCTGTATTTCAGGGATACTATTAAAGATGCAGTGGTTATTTTTGTGGAATATTGGCTAAACTAGAGCAGTATTCTTGTCATTAAGCCAGTGCAGCAGCAGGGGGGGGCGAATCCGACATTTTGTCCAAACGTCATTTGGCTTAATTAGTACTTTCTGCACTCAGCGGATCCGGTGTCGTCAGCGCCTGGTAAAAAAAAAACGACGTCGTCGTCGAGGGGATCGTCCAATCGTCATTTAGTTTAATTGATACCTTCTGCGCGTCGATCCCAGCGTCGTCAGCGTCCGGTAAACACATCGACGACCGCGTCGATGTCATCGCCCCCCCTGCTGCTATGATCTTACAAACAGAGTGATCACTAACTCCTCCTCTTGTAGGTCAATTAGGTTATTTGACTGATCGGTAAGTCTGAAATTAATTCTCGTTAAAAACCGATTATGGCATCGCATATAGACCGGATTAATCGGGTTCTCAACGATTAAAATTCCCGGAGGGGCTGTTGGTGAGAATGAATAAAGGATATACCCCTGTTGAGCCTGATTTGATTGCTTGGTATCTACCTGGTAACTCCCTTCGATAACATCGCACACTAGATTAATCGCTATCACCGATGCGATATTTACGTTGTATGGAGCAATATGCCTACCACCATCTCCGTTATCGTGTCTGAGGATATAAGTTGATGGACCGAGAAAATCATTAAGAGACTTTCTTAGTTCTGTCGCGTTGTATCCTGGAAACTTGAAATCGGGTAAATCGGCTTCTGTGATATTATACTCGGTTAGGAATTTTTGTTTACTACCATCGCTGTTATCGGATATCATTTTAACGATTCGTTCATTGACATATTTCATGTCTGATATAAGTTGATTTAACACCTCAACGTGTTTTCTTGCTTTTGTTTTCCGTAGTTGTTCTAGTTGCAATTGGTAATAATGATTAATCTCGACAAAAGTATCAGTGATATCACTTAAAATAAATGTTAATATGGCGACCGATTCAGGAGTTTCCTTATGCTGAAAATACCACTGCATGATATTCCTGTCTTGAAATAAAAACCAACTGGGTGATAACGTGCTTTTTATAATAGATAATTTATCTAGATACCGGGGGGTAATTTCATGATACGATTGCGCATTCGTGTGCAAGTCCTCGGGTGGATTCTCAGGCCATCCTAGTATGGTTCTTACTGAACTGTTATAAATATCAACCATATACCCCGGTGTGCTTATTTCAATCGTCGACGATAACGTCGGTTCATGAACCGTAATAGCGATTTTTGATTCCTTTCCTGTGATCGATTTTATCCTGCGCTGAAATTCTCCATTGATTTGTTCTATTTGGTATGACCCAGTTGGTATTGTAACCTCATTCCAGTCTGGGGTCCCATCGGGCTTATTTGTCCACGCAAAAACCAGCGAGTTATTAGGTTGTTGTCCGTTAAATGCGTCCGCTCGGATATTAGGCCAACTGTGATATACTCGCAATTTTGCCAGCGCTATTTCCTTCACTGGAACCGGTGATGGGAAGTTCACACTGAATTCGGGTTTCGTTGACGTTATCGATATCATATTTGTTTGTACCGGAGTGGTATTCTCCGCGATCCGCTGAAGTAATTGAAACCCTTCGGGGTTCAGCGACATTATTATTATTCGTTGTTTTTAGTGTCTAATTTCAACAACCAGGTGGTTCCGGCTTCCAGTTGAAAATCCTCGATTTTTGACATCGCGGAGCTATACAACTGAACCATCGTGGAGAATTCAACATCGGATATGAACAAATTATCAATCGATAACGAGATCAACCCGGATAATTTCGAGTACGCGTCGGATACTATTTGATGTTTTACTGTATACTCGTCGAGTTTTTTCTGAAAGCACGATGATATCTTTTTAGTGATTGCGTTGGCGACTGCAGCAATTGTTGTCATCGCGGAGATAGCGATTGGAACAGCGATCGGGGCTATCGTGGTCACCGTGGATAAAATAACACCGGTACCGGCTACTATACCCGACACCGAGTACACGACCGCGTCGATGGCGGTTATTTTTCGGCGGTATTTTTTTATTTTTGCACGGTATTGTTCGGAAAGCGTTTTCAAGTTCGCGGAGAACTCTTTTGCGGTATTGAATCGATATTGATGTGACGTCGGTGATACCTCTGATTCAATTACCCTGGTGGTCATTTTTATTTTAAAAGAGCTAGTGTTTTTAATTACTTAGATTCGCTACAAATTCCACATACCATGTAATGTTTGCCCCGGCTAGATTTCCATCAACGGCATAAATTGTAAACTGTTCAGTTGCGTTCCTGTCTATAATTGTTGATATTGTATTGTTAAACCCGGATGAACTCGACGATAATATATTAAACTGCATCATTGAAACCAGTGTCAATCGATAAATGCCCTTAACAGTTGCGGTGATATTTACTGTATTCTGTGTAGGAGTCCAATCGAATGATCCATGCCGAATTGTGTATACTGTGTTGATGGTGTTCTCATGAGGGATTTTTATTTTTTCGAATTGCTCTACTACTCTCGGTAGTCCGTCTTTAATCGCTTCAACATCAGTTTTGATTGTTTCTATTTCCCGTGTATTCTCGGTCATACTTTTTTTGTTCGCTGCAACATCAAGTTTGATTGTTCCTATTTCATATGTATGCACGTCTATACCTTTTTTGTTCGCTGCAACATCAGTTTTGATTATTCCTATTCCCCGCCAATACGCGTCTATATTTTTTTTGTTCGCTTCAATATCAGTTTTGATTGTTCCTATTTCCTGTGTATGCGCGTCTACACCCTTTTTGTTCGCTTCAATATCAGTTTTGATTGTTCTTATTTCCTGTGTATGCGCGCTCATATTATTTATGATCATTGTAACATCAGTTTTGATTGTTTCTATTTTCCGTCCATGCGAGTCTACATTATTTATGATCGTTGCAACATTAGCGCCGATTATTTCTATTTCCCGCTCATGTACTACTACACCATTTCTGTTCTCTGCAACATCAAGTTTGATTGTTTTTATTTCCTGTCTATACGCAGTGATATCATTTATAGTTGTTGTAATCTCATCCAGCTTGGTATTTTTTTTACCAAAGAATTTATCAAAGTTGTCATCGATCCTGTTAACATTTTTTCGTAACGAGTAAAATTGGCCCGACAGCGTTGCAAAATCCAAAATAGTATTCCTTATTGTTGTAATATTCGGTTCGGTTACCGTCGGGGTCCCGAAAAAACTAGCGGTAGTGAGTTGTATATCGGTGATAGATTTTTTCACCTCGGTGGCAGATTTTTTCACCTGCGCGTCGAGTTCGGTCACCGATCTATCCAACCTTATAAAACCGTCTTTGACTAATGTTACCGCCGATATATGTTCACCCGGTTTGAGTCGTCCGTCGCCGGTATACAACGCGATAGTGTCCTCGGCGGCATCACGCTGTCGTGTTAAAACATCATCCAGCGACACATTACTGGATTTCAATTTACCCTGGCGGTCTTGAAATACGACTATTTCACCTGGGTCAACACTGGTTAAATTCAACGTATCAGCGATTTCATCCTCGATTAGTTTTTTTATGTCATCGGTGGCGAGCGTTTCCGTGGATCCCTTCAGCGCCGAAACCGGTCGTCCCCAAATATCAATCATCGTTATTGTAAAAAAAAACGGCGTTTCTAATTAACCCGCCGGGCCTCTACGACCCCACTAGTGTATTCGTTTACAACCACATGAGGTGGTTTCCGCGATGATGAAATCGCCGCGAGTACGTTCAATACCTCACGGCCGCATATCGGTGGGTCGCTTAATCGCTGTGTTGGCAGCGTGGAATAAAAAACCGGGGCTGAACACGCCCGGATATACCGCATGAACTCGTTTGGCGGGGCTAACCCGTATGAATCAAAATAGACGATCGCACGCGGATCAATCGCGTACGCAACCCAATGAGTCCCTGCTCCGGAGGACCCATCGAGGTTAATTATGCCTGTTTCAGCATTCCTTGGCGCCGCCGGTAATTGATCCCTCATAAAAACACCTCTGAAGTTTTTTATCGCTAGCGCGTTTGCGGCGTCTATTAAATCAAAATTAGACATGGGAGTCATTGACTCCTGAGTCAATAAACGGTTCCCGGTAGTCTTAGACCCTTTCCCGAGTACCATGAATACGGGGTCCCCGGTAGTCTTAGACCCTTTCCGGCTACGGGTCGTTTTTTTTTTATAGCCTTTCCCGGTTGCCTTTTTCAATGCCAATTACCGCCGCGGTACCAACGGCTCCTAACGCCGCCGCCTTGGCCACTGCTGGTGCGGCCGCGGCAATCAACGCTGGAATCGCAGCTAACAGCGGAAATATCCCACCGGTCTTTTCCGTGTTTTTGATTGCTGCGGCTGAAAAATCTATTTGAACACCCTTTTTATTCTTCATCGCATTATTGAAATGTTTTATTTGACGCGCCGTCAACGATATCTTATGATTACCACCCGCCATCTGCGACGGCTTCAGCGTTATTGTGGTCCCGCATTGTTTAGCCGACTTTGATCGTAATTTCTTGACTTGACCATCAGTCAACTCTACACTGACGACACTATACCACATTTTATTGTAAACGTGTTTGTGCTTTCAATTACATGTTTTCCACTGGCGCATCAACGATTCTCATTCGTCCGCCAACACCTTCCAGCAGCATTGATTTATCGCTGAGAATGACAGCAACCGCTCTATAATTAACACCAGCCGGGGCTATACGAGCTCGGAAGTGTATATCAACGACGGATTGTCTCGTTAAATCAAGATGCTCCAACGAAAAATAATAAATCGGATACAGGTTTTTAAAATCAAGTTGCGATATTTGCAAACCGGTGTCGACGTTTTGATCACGGCCCATATATGACAGCAATCGATGATACACACATGCGATATGGTTGTCGCCGTAATTAAGCTGTATATCCTCGGATGGTTCCTGTTGTCCGTTTATTCTCAGCGAAACATCCCTGACTCCTAATTGATCAAATATCATATGGCTGCGTTCTTGACTGCCCAATCGTTCCCTATTCTGTAGCGCTATGAATATATGACGCGGGGCTGAAACACCCTGTTTTGACGCCAAGTGCCATGTAAACGTATCGGCAACGTTATCCTCTTTAGCATCAGTTGTTACCGCTAGCCAACTCAACAACGATTTCCCTCCCTGTTCCATAAATGCTAACAATCGTGCTTCCGTGGTAACTGATGGAGTCAGCACCGGCATCCACAATGCCATTTTAGTTAAAACGACTTTACCGGCAGCGACGCCAGCAGCACGCCATATTGCATTGTTATCATCGCCCCTTCGCGTCAGCGCAATTGTATGCTTAGCCCCATAGATGACTTTTCTAACATTTCTGCAAAATCCAAATATGTGATGGAGTGGAATCGCGCATGAAAACTGTCGGCGTGGTCTTTTTAGCATTAATATTCGTGCTGCGAATCCCATATTGTAATCATTGTTGATACTCTTTATAATATTGAAATTAGCGCCTGGTCTTGCTCTGCGGTCTGGGTTATTTGATTCAGCCTGTGGGTCAACTGCGGTATCTCTTTCTACCAGCACGTTAACGTACTGAAAATGGTCAGCGTTATCGGCGGAGTCCTTTGCGAACATCATAGATGGGCCCGCCGATCTTGTATAATCATCCGAGTATCTCGCTAACCCAATTATCGTCGATGCAACATCAACCTCGCGTTCTATTGACTCAATTTCTCGCCCGTCAATAAGATATCTGGCGCTCTCAAATAACGCCATGATACCGTTGTTGACGAAGCCAACTCGAACACGATCGTCATCTGCGTATGGTGCATTATCGGCAGCATTTGTCACGAGTTCTCCCTCGATTTCGATAAACGCTTCACACGGCAAAAAATATTTACTGGTATCTTGGACTTGAAGTTCAATTCGCGATCGTAGGTCGGGTTGCGCTGCATAATAAGAATAATATTGATAATCACGGACAGAATCATCCCTGCGCACTGGGGCATCCATATCAAACGCGGGATCAGCGGTTCGCGCAAACATTTTATTATTTATCATGTTGATGTTTTCAATTGCGATTTTTTCGTCGTAAATTCTTTGAATTCTGTTTAAGACCACTCCCCCGCTATTGTGTTTATGGGCGCGTTGGTGGATGACTGAGCCGCCAACGACTCTAGTTTTTCTTCCACGGCGTTATTTATTACTTTACTGACATTTGCAGGCATCACCGTCGTTGATGGCATCACCGGTGGTTTTTGCTTTTTTCTTCTCACCAACGACATTAGTTTGTCCCGCGCGGCTGAAAGCGCCTTTCCGGCAACGTCTCCAATAGCGCTGATTCCCTTATCACGAATAACATCAATAGCCTTCATTCCTAATTGTTTGGCTAACGGCGCTACTTTTGGAGCCATTCTTGTAAATAACCCCGCAATGGTGCTACCGAGACCATCTCCATAGTACGCGCGGTAAACAGGCAATCGCGAGTTTACCACGTAGACGGGTACTGGTTTATCGTGGTTGTAGTGTATGATCATCTTTATTATAAAAACACCGGTTTTTCAATTAGTGATTGTGATCACCAGTGATTGATCACCCCCCCCCCTTCCCACCGCCGTGTGGAAAACCGGAATAAATTTTATCAAAATTTCCTTGGGTTTTTGCCCTCGATAAAAATCCGGTTTTTTTCCGGTTTTTTCTTGATTTCTAGTCATTTTTGGTCATTTTTTGTTGCCTATAGTCGTTTTTTTTTCGATTTTTCAGCAAAAACATCGATTTTCTCTAAATGATTTCCTGGGGTTTTTGCCCTCAAAAAACGGTCAAAAAATGGCAAAAAACGGTCAAAAAATGGCAAAAAACGGTCAAAAAATGGCCAAAAACGACAAAAAACGGTCAGAATTAACAAAACGATAATTTTTTTAATTATCCACGAGTTCGTCTATGAGCGTTCGATATGCATTAACGTCCATAATACCGCCCGCAAATAAACGCTTGCAAATATCAGCGGCTTCATTGATTATTTCCGGAGAATTATTTCCGGCTCGTTTTCCTCCGATTAGTACCTCTAGCCGTGATATATCACTGAGAACACTGTTAGGACAGGTAACGCCGTAGGATTCTTTGCCAACAGAGTATCCTTTTCCTTTTTTTAGTTTTACCCTTTTTTCAACTTCTTTGTGGAATGCGTCGTAATCGGGATCACCACGATGTGGTAATGCATTCTCGTGTTTACTCGCTAAATACACTATTCTTGTCCAATCCTTTAACGTCTTTATATTTTTCTCGTAACCGCTATTGATATGCTCCTTATCTCGTATGCTCTTAGCAAAATTAGAGGCAGTAAAATCAATTAATTCTTCCCTGCTGCTGAAGCCTCTAATTTGATCTATTGTGCTCTTCTTAAGTACATTACGGGGTATATTCCCCCTTTTCTCTTTTTCTTCCGGTATTTCTTCCGGTATTTCTTCTTCTGGTTCTCTTGCGGTAGCACCTAGTTCTTCTTCGTCGGCCATTGTAACATAAGGTTCTTGTGGGTCCATTATAGCGAGTGGTGGTGACCTCCGTGTTGTAGCAGCCGCTATTTTTGCAGGGAGTGTTTCTAAAGACCTTTTTGTTTGTTCGGTCTGAGCCGCTATCTTTTCAAGCGCATCGAGGACGGGTACAGTTGCCGCCGTAACATCTTTGGTCGCTTTAGTTACCGGGGCAAAGAGTTGTTCGCTTCCAACAGTAAAATCGGTTTGTAGTTGCTGCCGCGTTTGAAGTTGTTCTCGGACCCTGTCTCGTAACGGTATAAACTTTTTAAGCACTGCTAGCCGCTCTCTGGCTAGCCGAGTAGTAAGTGATTCGCCTACCATTATTGCAATTGCGAAGCAATTTCTAATTTCTCGCCGGAGTTTTCGTCTATAATCCTTCTAATGTTTTTGATCTTACTAGAAATCTCCCGGCGTCGTTCATAAACACGTCCGAGTTTTTTTCGTATTATTTCAACGGCAGTGAATAGTCCAATGAATGCATTTGCGTCATTGTGGTACAAGTTTTCATTGATCGTATGTTGTAATCGTTTTATAAAAAAGTACTCGCGGGCCAGGGTAAAACGCCCCCGTTTCGACTGTTCGTTAATAATCTCATAATCGGATAATATTTTTTCACTGTCGAGACCATCAGATAATTCAATTCCTTGATTTTTTAATTTTGAAATCTCGGCTAATATATTATTGATGTCTTCGATATTCATTATTCTTATAGAACATCTTGTTTTTAAATAAAAAAAAATGAAACCCCCGTGTATCAATCCCGAGGTGTTTAATAATTCGTTTTCTTCCGGAACAGACAATAACGTTTCACACTGTCATGGCGACTTCGTCAGCGCCATGGGCGCCGGTGACTTCGTATCTATATATAAAAATCGAATTCTGTGGCCCGTCTTTTTTGAGATCGCTGTTTTAGTTATATTCTCTGCAACATCTCGAACTGAGGCTCTACAAATATCGAAATATTTTCCCGCCTCATTCATCGACTGAAATATTTTTTCTTCGTGCGTTGATGTATCAAACGATTTGACGCCCCTTGCTTGCTTTGAAAACTTGCCAGTTTGGCCTTTTTTATTGTTTTCACTCTGAGAGATGGCTTGCAGGTTTGTAAGAGAATTATCAGTCTTATTATTATTAATATGATCAATAACGAGACCGTCGTTGATCAGTCCGTTAAATGCTTCAAATACCACCCTGTGAACAGGATAAATTTTCCCCCGGCACCAAATATCAAATACCCGTGATTATTTATGGTACCAACCGGCTTCTTCAGTCTACGATTTCTAACAATGCCGTCGCGAGATGCCTCGTAATTAACGAGCACAGGATGCGGCTGAAATTCTTGGTCCATTTATATAATAATACTACTTGTCTAATTTATTATTTGGTTTAATTATAAATCTTTCAACATAGTCTTGGGGGGTTTTGATGACGAAGTCAGCGGTGGGGTCAATGACGGCGTTTTTAATTCGCTTGTCATAATAGCGTTTTAGTTCCCTGTATCGCTTTCCGCCACAATTGATACACAACTGCGATTTTCCTCTTACACCGACGTGACAAACCAAGCACGGGAGGGGGCCAAGAGAACCATTACGAACGCTTTGTAAATGGTACCCGCAGAATTCACCTCTACATGATTTATTGCACGGGGTTGTCGACCCAATCATCAACCATTTGCAGTGATTCATTATACTATATTCTTTCATTTAAATACTTGTTTTAATTATATGGATGAGTTCGAGAGATTAGCAGCAATTAAGCCCTGGAAAAATATTAAGTTCAATCTCGATAGAGTCCTCAAGGACGCACCAAAAGCGTTAATAAACGATAGAACCCTGTTGAATAAAATACGCGATTGTATCAATGAATTCAAGCGTGATGGTGCATCTCATAGTTGGTCAACATTTCGAATTGATGGCATTGTTGATGCTACCATGAACGACAACCGCGCAGCAACGATAATATCACAACTTGGCTCCAGCAAGTATTTCTTCAGAGTAAAATTTATTGTCCGGGTGGAATCAGGCGATTGGATCATACGTGATAAATTTGAACCAGTTCTCAGCGACAAGAAAACAGTCATTGTTAGCCGCGACTCCAAGCCGGGGCTGTTAACCGGAATTGACAGACCATACTATGAACGAGCGTATCCTGAAACAGCAGTTGTTTATGGAATATACCCGTTAAATAAGAAACCTGATATCGAAAAACTGAAACCAATGAAACAGTCAACGGGGATAAATTGTGTAGCAGAACGAATAATAGAGCATTTTACAAATGCATGTCGAGGAAACAAATTGACTGATTTACGACGTAGCAAAATCAACCAGTGGGAACTAACCGTAAAAGAGCGTGGAGCAACCATCAGCGACATAGCGAGATTAGAAACGTCGTTGAGATTTCCAATAACCGTTACAACGATAACCGGTGAAGTATTATACGAATCAAAGTACAAATCAAATGGGGCCCCAATCAAAATTATTGATCATAACGAACACGCATGGATGCCCGCGATCACAGTGTTTCCACGGGATAGAACGGTAAAGTATATCCCGGGGGAATTTATACAAGATGGTTTTCTCGCGGAGAGGAAACTATTTGATGCTATTGCTTGTTTGTGTAAAAACGACCCTGTATCAGTGTGGTTACTTCGCAGCGCTGATACCTTTGATCAGTTTGTAAGACCAAACGGTGAATTATATCGCACTGAAGCATTTCACAACAGGATGAAAAAAACCGCCATAGAATTTGAGGAGCATGATGAACAACTGCTAACAAATTGTTTTACGATTTCATCGGTTGCGGCTCATGTTTCAGCAAAGAAAAATGCGTGGAGCCCAACGCGCAAGGAATTTCTACCGGATGTACAATCCAGTTGTTTGGAATACTATCACGGTGGACTATGGAACACTAAATACAACCGCGACGCTATGATTTCCGTTGATATGGTTGCCTGTTATCCAGCGAGTTTTCTCGGGTATGGATCCGCCGCTGAGTATTTCAAACGATTTGGACACCCCAGACATGAAATGACTCGTGTTGCTATTAATGGACCACTGCCTGATTTTGATTTAACTGGATTCGCTCGCATAGTATCATTTGAATTCGCGGCAGGACTTCATCGCTGTTGCTATATTTGGATCGGTAGACACATGGCTGAAAAGAAGTGGTTGCCAATAGCGCTGCTACGGTATATGATTGATTGTAGCATGCTAATTTCGTTGATTGTCAGTGACGCGATTATATCATATCGGGCGCAGACTGAAGTCTGGTTACCAGAACCAGAGCGTCTAGATAGCATAATTGACGAGTCCAGAAAAAACATCGATGCCGACGAGGAATATATCGTCGAATGGTCCAGGAGGATACTTAACCAACGAAACCGCGAGGCAAAAGATCTCGGCAGAAAAATAATTGGTAAGTTCACACAAGGTGGAAAAAACTGCGACTACAAACGATATTGCTCACGGCTGATCATAGATGACGCAGAATATGATTTCGTAATCAAGGACGCAGTGGCAAAAAATAGATACGTGAACTGCGAAACAGCTTTCTTGTCCAATGGAACAAGGTTGGGTACAGTTGTTACCTACAGCGATGGAGACAGCCCGGCATACCCGCATTTGAGGGCGTCTATGCTGGGTTACACCGCTATCAATTTATTCTCGATGATAAATAGATTTCCTAACACCGCCGTTAGAGTAGCCGTTGATTCGTTTTATGTTGACGTAGCGTATAAGGAAAACGTAGCCGAGTTTACTAGTCCGGACGAGAGTTGGGGTACATGGAGAATTAAAAATGAAATACGACGCGATTATTCCCCGTCAGCAGATGTCACCGTTGAGAACAACTACTTACGCGGTAATAAATTGTCAGAATGGTCTAATGCACCACCGTGTTCTGATCCAATTTGTAGACACAAAACAGTTTATTTAAGCGGCTGTGGCGGGTCAGAAAAGACGACTCGGGCAATTGAATTATTTCGAACGCGGGCAAGTATAATCGTGCTTACACCGACCCATAGACTAGCGCGAGAGATAAAACAACGAAATGTTGACGCCGTTACTTATCACAGCTTTTTTCGATACAGCGGCGGTGAGTGGACTCCTGATCGAATGGGCGAAAAATTTATTCCTGAGGTTATCATCTGGGATGAAATATGTACTGTTTCGTTAGATACTTTACAAATGTTTCTTGATTGGTTGCTGCTCGCGAATACAGCGGTAATCATGTGTGGCGACCATGGCCAACCACCACCATTTGTCGGCGAGGGTCCACATGATTGGTTAAAGGGTTTTGTGGACTATTATGAAGAAACCGATACTGATTACCGAGCACTTGATGAACAACTGCGCGAGGTTAAAAAATTAATCAGATTGCAGCCGGATAGAATTCAATGTGAAATAATCCGCGAGGTGATTCCGGAAACGCCGTTAAATGAATTCTGGGAAACATGGAGACCAAACGATTTGATTGTAGCGAGTAGAAAGATAGTCAGAGACACACTTCAGCGGAAGTTGTTTACGTTGCATAAGGAAAGGTTTCCAACGCGCCCAGTGCCGTTATGTTATAGACCCGCGGATACACGGCGGCAGAACATTGAAGTTGAAATCCCGGGCCCGACAGCGTCAGGGACAGAAAAACAAGTTCTCGTGCTGAATGATATCGTGCTCGTTGATATCAGCGTCGTCGAGGACGCGCTACGTGCTGATAAATCCCCGTGGACGCTAGGATACGCAACAACAATACATTCCTCGCAGGGACTAACCATCACGGACACAATTGTTTGGATGGTTGATAATCGCATCGAATGGTCGAATCTAGTCTATCTTGCAGTGTCCCGAGTACGAAGGATAAATCAGCTTCGAAGAATTGTTATTGACGGAGTCAGTGACGGAGTCATCGATGCAAGCGTCATCGATAGAAAACTCTCGGGTTACCGCCAACAGGATAAAAAAAACAGCGGCGTTTTGATATTGATGCCAAATTAATAATCTCGCTACGACAACAACAGAATAATCACTGCGCGAGTTGTAATTGTATAATGAGTTGGCGTTATTCGGATAAAGACGCTCGCCAATTTACCGTGGACAGGATCGATAACAGTCTCGGTCATATCAAAAACAATGTGAGGTTGACCTGTCTTGAGTGTAATAGACGCAACGGCGCTAGTTAAGACCACGCGGGGGTAATTGAGTATCGTCAGGTATTACTTGTAGTTGCTCGCGTGTAAATCCGCGCTGAGGAGCAGTTGAATCCAGTCTATAGATCGGTGGTCTACCAGTTGATCGTGTTATCGTTGATATGTTATGTGTGGTAACACTCCAGATAGGATCAGTAGCTCTTTTTTTTACCGCCTTCAAGCTCTCCTGGTTCATATAGATATCTCACGGTGACATTGCCGAGAATCGGCTTGGAAACGCTATCTATTTTTGATCCCTTGGGTATATACTCGTATTTAATCGCGTCGCTGGGCTTTATGTTGATTGCTCGGGTAATCTCGTTATTTAACGCGGCAATTACGCCTGGCAACCTTTTGACCCATTCACGAGATCGTTTTTCCTGGATGAATTCCTTTGCGTATTGATACCCAAATAACCGTTCAGCGACAGTCCGATTGAATCGTTCAACAATTGCCGGATCACGATGTAGCGCAGTATGACCTCGTCGTACCGCGACGCTATGATGTTTCAGCGTTGATAAAACAGCGCCGCGAAATTCACTACCAGGATCAATTTGTAATAGATTTGGCCAGCGCAGAGGACCTCTTCGATAAATTCTTTCAAACGCAGCGGCTACTTCAGTTGCTGACTTTGTTTTTAACGGTTCCGCTTGTTTGTATCGACTCGCAACATCAACTACGGTTAGCGCGTATTTGTAACCGTTGTCATGCGGCAGAAATAGTATATCAGCCTGATGAACTTCATTAGGTACGCTGACATCAAAGCGCGAGAAGTTGATTTGTTTAGGCGGTGGTAGATAGATTTGCCATATAGCCTGTCTGGATAACCAATTAGCCGCAGTGGCCTTTGTTACCTTTGCAGCGCTTGCAAGCTTACCAATTGCGGCCTTCCCCTTCCAGTATCCTCTCGGAGAATAATAGATGGATTCCATGTTGTTATTAATTACCGGCGCCCATCATTAATTTACCTTTCATAGCCGATTTTACCAACCATGAGGCCAATTTTTCTTTGAAGGATTTATCAGGAATAGCATTTAACGCGTGAATTAATTTTACGTCCGCGATATGACGCTGTTGCAGATCGCTACTTTTGTAAGCAACATCATGAGCATGACACGCCTTATCGATAGCGTTTATTGGGTACTCACCGGGTTTGGGCTGATTTTGATCATCGAGTCTGATATCTAATCGCGTTCCGGGGCCACAGTAGCTATATCCTGGGAGGTGTTTTTCTCCTGGATACTTTGCCCACGGGGGTCCGGGGAGTTTTGATAACTTGGCTGCATTATCACCTCCTCGCTTTTTTTTAAACATCCCCGGGTTTAATAGAAATAAATCTAAATTTCTTTGTACCGCATTGTGCACACTTGCCAGTAAGCGCCGATCTGTTATTTCTTGTTGTAACGGTTGTCATATCATTTGTGCCAGTACGCACTCTACACTTTACACAATATAGATCCATAATTTATGTATAGAGACATGAATATAATTGACTTTTCAGCGACTAAAACAAGAGAACCAGTTAAGCATGTTGCAGCGCTACCAAACTCGATCCGGATGATTATCATCGGACCATCTGGATCCGGCAAGACGCAATTGTTACTCAATTTAATAATGAGATGGATGAAGTGGGATAAGTTGTATTTGGTTGCTCCTAGCGTAGATGATCAACGATGCTACGAGGTGTTGAAAGATTTCAACGAGAATGCATCAGCGATCGCTAAAAAAAATGTCATCGAGTTTATTACAGATATCAATGATGCACCAGGTATCGATGATATTGATGGCGACGTTAACAATCTAGTCGTGTACGATGATGTTATGTTAGACAATCAAAAGAACCCAGCTAGGATATTTTCCAGAGGCAGGCATAAAAACACTGACGTGATATATGTCACTCAACGGTATACTCAGATTCCAAAAGTAATCAGAGACAACTGTAATATTCTTGCTGTATTCAACGGCGTTGATACACACACGCTACGAAATATTTGGCAGACATGGTGCGGCGGTGACATGGACTTTAATGTTTTTCGAAACTTTTTTAGTCATGCTCAGTCGACCCCACATGGATTTGTAACGATAAATTTACATGATCCTCGGACACGATATCGTATCGGACTTGACCAAATATTCGGTTAAATTGCAAGCAGCAGGGGGGGCGATGACATCGACGCGGTCGTCGATGTGCTTACCGGACGCTGACGACGCCGGGATCGACGCGCAGAAGGTATCAATTAAACCAAATGACGATTGGACGATCCCCGACGACGACGTCGTCTTTTTTTTTTACCAGGCGCTGACGACACCGGATCCGCTGAGTGCAGAAAGTACTAATTAAGCCAAATGACGTTTGGACAAAATGTCGGATTCGCCCCCCCTGCTGCTAGTGCTGAAAACAAAAATATAGAAAGACACATGACTTCTTGTAGCTTCAGCCATATAATTACTATACGAACTTGACTCGGTACCGTACTTTCATGGCACACAGAGATGGTACTCCGTAAAGCTGCATAAAGTACTCTGCCGAGTTATGTTTGACTCATATAATGTGAAGAATTCTGTCAGTTTGTTTGCGCGCTCAAGAAGCCGTGCATTAGATATCTTCGAAGCAAAGATACATGGTACAGACATACCGCTACCCAAAAGCTGGAAGAAGGTTTAGGGGTGGAGTTCTGGGTTGGGGGTGGGGTGGGGTTGGGGGTGTTTTTAAAAAAAATTAAAGTTCTTACATTGATAGCTTATATTTGGTCCACTCTTGCCTTTTAAAAGCTGCAGCCTGGAACAGATTATTTTTCCGGTGCATTTGAGAGAATGGTCTTGAGGTGAAGCAAATGAAATCGTTGGATCGGGGGCTTTAGAACACACGTACAGCATGAGGTGAAGACAAGAACCATCGTGCTTACTTCAGATACTACAGAACGCGGCAGTTATGTGTGTTAATTTCTGAGCAGCATTGTAATGCTACATTCTTTTTCTAAACTGTTGTTAAAGTCAGGATGACACTGCATCATAGTTCATGACGATTTAGGAACCTTGGTTCATGATGTTTATTTTACACTCCCTGTAATCGTATCTGTTTAGAGGGTGCGATTCAATCAATGGGAATAGCAAAACTGTTAACGTATGTTCAAAGAAACACAATAAAGAAGCGCTTGTTACTTTTAAGACTCGGAAATAATGTCACCATAGGTACTGAAATTCGAAATGTGAGCAACGAAAGAATTTGCAAAATGTATGATGCAACGTGTGCCCTGATAGATTGATTATGTCTGCATTCTATCAGCTGAGACAAAAGCTTTTCTTGAGATAGGAGACCAATAATAACACGCCCAATCAATGTCCATATGCCAGTCAGCTAAGATACAAGCTTTTCTCTCGAGAGAATAGTTCAAGAATAAATTGATTCCTCCTTCTGCCCATCATCTTGATCACCATATAAAGAGGACCAAAAGGGCATTTCAAACATATAAATGGTTGGAACAAAAGCAAAGCTTACAATGATGGCACAGAACCCAGTCCCTTCCATGCTCTAATAAAAGTCATTAAATGCGTCTGCAGCAAATTTCGGTATCAAATTCGCTGGAGTTGTTCTCTAGGGCTGCAAAGCTCGTTGACCTGTGGAGGTGAGGATTAATGCCGAAATGCTATGAACTAGTTTTGTGATGTCAGACATGAGCATTGTGAGCCGAGCGTTAACAGCAACGGTGCAGATGAACGATGAGATACTGAATAATGACTAGCAATTGCGTGACCAGCATTTTATTCTCATTACTGAATCCGGTATAAGTGCTTTTAATTCATTCATCCGACCATTAGTTGCCGCTAACGAAAATATAAACCACCCGTGGCGTAAATGCTTGCTGAATAAGGATGAATACATTCACTAAGCTGAACTTCCTTAAACATGTGGATAGAAATCGACACCTGGTGTCACAAATTGCTTCCACCTGTTTAAGTTCTCATATGCAACGTTGAAATAAATGGTCTACGGAGAACGGGGTGGGGGTTGCATTGAAATTCAGTTTTAAAGATCTATGTTAAACCGATCTGCTAGACTAATTGATTTCACTGACAGCTTCTCTAACACTGAATCAAGAGGAGATAATCCATATCATTTGAAGGCACCAATTACAATAATTGAGGACTATTATCAGTGCTTGCAGTAGTCATCACCCCACCGCAACCATTTCAATCTTTAATAATAATAATAATAATAATAATAATAATAATATGGACATAGACTAATCCTTAGAAGCTCTAAGCGCTTTTCAATATTAGATAACATATACAAACATATACGACACTATTACAAAAGCAAACACTTCGAAATTTCAAAGCAAAAACATTCTGACAATAATTAAGGAAGAAAACATTAAGTCTTTAAGTCTGTTATTGTAGTCGAAATAGGTGGGTTTTAAGAGCACTCATGAATGAGATCACAGCGTCATGGATTCTAAGATTTGTGGGCAATTTGTTCCAGATGAGAACAATGAGAATGCGAGTATCGGAAGAGAAGTGCAAGTTTCTAAGTGGAGAGGTACACATAGGTGAGGTCAGATAGGTATATTGAACTGGAAGCAGTCAACAAAATATAACAAAGTGAATATTCTGTTTGATTCTGGATCGAATGGGTAGCCAAGGAAGATTACAAATGAGGGGGAGGTGTTCTCAGTTCTTCGTCCTTTAAGGACGATCCGAGCATCCATTTTTTTGTTGTAGTTTATGTACTAGTTACTGAATGGACCAGATAAAAGTAAATGACCATAGTCAAGTCTTGATAATACTAAGGAACATGCAAGTGTTGAAGTGGTATCAACCGAAAGAATATTGCGAAAGGAGCTGATGCGTCTCAGCTCCAGATATGCAACCTAGCAATTGTTCATTATATGGTGGTATAATGAGAGTGTACTGACAGGAATGACACCTGGGTTTCGTACTGACTGTAAATTTGATGTTGGTATTGCTAATACTTATTGTTTAAGGTAACAAATATGACTGACAAAGTCTTTTTATGGTGATCAGGATGGCTTCAGTTTTATCATCATTCATCTGCAGCTTGTTACATGTTATCCATGACTTAATATCGGAACTGCAACTCTCTATCCCTTGGATTCGAGCCTCAACCTTATTTGGACAACTTTATTTGTATATTTGGGTGTCACCAGTCTACATTTGGTGAGAAATTGGATGTCGATCTACGGCTGAGTTTATATAATGAAGAAAACTGGGCCGAGAATAGAGTCTTGTGGAACACCAAAATATAGATCAACTGGGCTGGAATGTTTCCCATTTACGTGGAACACCAAAATATAGAGCAACTTTGCTGGAATGTTTCCCATTTACGTGGGACACCAAAATATAGATCAACTAGGCTGGAATGTTTCACATTTACATACGCAATGTGTGCCCTGTTGATTAAGTAGGACTTGAACCATAATAAGGCATATATTGAATATCAAATACATGCTTGAGACAGTGAAATGATATGTCATGGTCTGTTGTGTCAAATGCCGCAGTCAAGGAGGATGAGGACTTTAATCCTTCCACTATTCAAAGCAAAGAGAAGGTCGTTAACACTCTTAAAAAGGGAAGTTTCAGAGAGGATGATTTGCAGATTATACATTCCTAAAAATACTATTTGTATTTGGATGATGTAAAGGTTGGAATAGAATAACTTTTTGTGAGATCTTTTAAATGAATGATAGGTTAGAAACATGTCTGTAGTTATTTAAATCCTTGTATTGGTCAAGTTTCTGTTCTATAGACAGCATAGGCTTCGCCGGATTAGAGAGAGGTATTCATAACATCGGTTAGTGAAGGCAATATTGAATCTAAGCACTCAAACAGCAGATGTTGGAATCGGATCGAGTTCATATGACTTTGGGGCGCTCTTCGTCACAAGCGTATGAACCATATCTATGACAGGATCAAATGTTGTTGAAGGTTGCTGTGTATATTCTGTCTTAGAACTGTATAGTGACGATGAATCAATTGAAATGGTGTTGCCAAGTTTGTCTCTAATGGATTGAACTTTGTCACGGAAGAAATTTGCAAACGCGTCCAGAGGGTCGACCGGAGAGAATGTCATTAGAAGCGGTATACATTATCCCATAATGGGTGACAGCATATGCACGTTTCATAAATTTAGCACATAAATGTAGGCACTGATTTAAAAGAAATAGTTTTAATTAAGCTTGAGAATATGCAACAACAAACAGTTTGGAAGCATCATTCTTCTTGTTTGTTTTGCATTGCTAATGGACATTACGATGGGTAATAGATGGATGAGGCTAGAATTTTTTAACTGGACTTTGACGACTAATTGGAGTCGAATTTTAGTCAATCTCTTTACATGATGCTTAATGATCCTCTAAAACTGCTATGAAAAAAATTACATTTTATTTTTCACCTCTTGTGGCTACTTTATATCGTATTAAGTAGATGTTTGATTAGGCGTCTAAAAAAATGGAAAATTTGGAAAGTGTTTATTGTCAAGATTTCCCTGTTTTATGCTTATTGGGTGCTTGTTCAAGTAAAGTCAGGACTTTCGCAGTTGCGGAACCATTAGAGATTGGTACGGATCTAAGCTCCGTCTGGCCCGGTTTAAGGTCCTGACTACTTGCTGCAGGGGGTAGTTACAATACGCCCGGAGGACGCACTTTACCTTCGCTACCGATGGCGACTGTCCAGCCCACCTAATACCAGGAAATTAGAGAGGGCAGTTTAGTTATGGCATATCAGATTGCGGACATTGGGTATGTCCTCTCTCTGTGGGTTTGCCAGAAGGAGCTTGCATGCCAGTTCCGATCACCGGGTTATGACTGACGGGTCACAATACTGTTTCTGCAGTCAGTCGACGTATCTACTTGAGTACTGATCAAGGCAGTCGACGTATCCACTTGAGTACTATCAAGACAGTCTGCATATCCATTTGAGTACTGTTCAAGACAGTCGACGTATCCACTTGAGTACTATCAAGGCAGTCTGCATATCTATTTGAGTACTGATCAAGGCAGTCGACGTATCCACTTGAGTACTGATCAAGGCAGTCGACGTATCCACTTGAGTACTATCAAGGCAGTCTGCATATCCATTTGAGTACTGTTCAAGACAGTTGGCATTTCCCATTGAGGACTGATCTAGGCAACACTGCAGCCATTTCATTCCAGTAGTTGGGATTTTAAGAAAAAATGTGAGAATTATGAGGTGTCAGTTTGCGTGCTTCAGAGCTACGGAGTATTGTTTTTAATAATGATCGATGTTCAAAATATATTAATTAATAAACGATAATACACAGTATTGCAAGTATGTAATTATTTGAGACCAAGATCGTTTACCAATGTGTACCATAACAATTTTGTCGTTTTCGTCAGCGAAATTGGTTGCGTTAACTATGTGAACTCTGTGTGTGTGTGTGTGTGTGTGTGTGTGTGTGAACGTTTATACCGGTTACATCGAAAAGATGTGAAATACTGTATTGAGTTATTTTTGTACATACTTTCATTTACCATCAATCCATGCAAATTTGCTATTATTTTTATCGTATGATTTTCTTAAAGAAGACCACATTTGCACACCTAAAGAAAGAATTAATGAAAAGTGTACGAAAAATCACAGACAATACAGCAATAGCTTTCGTTGCTAACGAGATGTAGTGTTCAACGCAAGCCTGACTAGTATAATAAAAACTTTTCAATATCTGTGGAAAAATGTTATTGATTGACGTGGGTAGTATGCATTACGATACAGCGGAACACAGTGCTTGCTGATATGTTACTGCTGATACATAACGCCACCGGGAATCATCCCATTGCGTATGTATATACATTCTCCGGAAGTGAGAAAATGTAAACGTGACCGATTCAACTTATAGTACAACTTGCAATACAGTGATTCATTTTCTTTTCTCGTGTAGAGCATGACTAGTGGACTCGTGGAAGCAATCAAAAATGACTTAACGAGTGCAACGATTCTTATTTCAGTGGTCTTTGTGATTACGTGGATATTACTCAACAGTAATGACAAATTCAATGGCTAAAGCGGTATGAAACAATTAGATATGCGCCACCCACGCATCATTATCGTGTACTAAAATAATAGAAACTTAGGTTTGACGGTATTGATCACGTACTTATGAAAATGATACATTGTTTCGTCTTACTAATTCAACACGTGTATGATTATGAATAGAATGATCATCAACATGTTTTCCTTTATTTTTTATCTCAGTTCCGTATGAGAAGTCGTCACAGAAATAGGCATGAGCTCCGGATCGACTTACAAAGACGAGCATAATGTCCGGTATGAACCTTTCCAAAATATTGGTAAGTTGCGCCAAGTAACATTTTTTTTTTACTATATTAGCTCATATCAACGCCACCGCTATAACCACCACTATAATCCTAAAATCTTCATAACTGTAACCAAATATAGTATTAGTTATATAAACCACAACGATCGATATTTACAGGAGAAGAAAGACTAAGAACATATTATCGTAAAAAATCGACATGTTCTGAAGATCTATGACTACGGTGATATCTTCAATAATCGATATTTACTGGGGTGCTAAGACTGGAGTGGATACTGTCTTCAAAAAACAAAACTTACTCGAGGAGTGGGATGATATTATCTACAAAAATCGATACTTACTGGAGAAGTAAGACACAAGGGATATTATCGTACAAAAAAATCGATACTTAATGGAAAAGTAAGATTAGGGTCTTTAAAAATCAATATGTATTGGAGAAGTTGGACCAAGGGGATATTATCTTACAAATAGCGATAATTACTAGTATATTAATAATGCGGTGATATTATCTACAAAAATCGATATCTACTGGAGAAGTAAGATTAGGGTCTTTATAAATCGATATGTATTGGAGAAGTTGGACCAGGGGGATATTATCTTACAAATAGCGATAATTACTAGTATAATAATAATGCGTTGATATTATCTACAAAAATCAAAATCTACTGGAGACGTAAGACTAAGGGTATATTATCTTACAAACATCGACACTTACTGAAACTAGGATGATATTATCGGCAAAAACAACCGATAAGAAATAAGACTAGAGTGGCTGTTTTCTTTCATAACTCGACACTTACTGAAGCGGTAAGACTAGGGAGATATCGTACAAAAAAGCCGAAACTTTCTGGAGCAGTAAAACTGGGTGATATTATCTATCAAGCTCGATATTTACTGGAGAAGGAAGAACGGGAAGACATTATCGTACAAAATCGACGTTTACTAGAATTGTAAGACTTGGGCGATATTATCTTCAAAATCGATATTTACTGGAGAGGTGAGACATGGCAGGTATTATCTTACAAAAATCGATTGTTAATGAAGTTATAAGATTTAACTAACCTGTAGTACTATCTGCAAAATCGACATAGGACTGGAGTGGATATTATATTTGCATAATTGTTATTTTACTGACGCAGTAAGAATAGTGGGATTGTAGTGTATAAGGTCGGCAATGGGATTGTAGCATATAAAATAGACAATGTTCGAAGCAATAATCCTATTTTTAAACCGTTTTGTAATATCAGAGCTACAGTTATTAACACTAAAATTTATTATATAAGCATTATCTGTGTATTGAAATTTGGTGTTCTCTCTTAAAGCATGATTTGTTTGTGTTCGCTCTCAAAGCATGATTGTTTGGTGTTCGCTCTCAAAGTAACCGCGCTATGATTGGTGTTCACTCTCAAAGCATGATTGTTTGGTGTTCGCTCACAAAGCAGCTGCGCTAATAACTCTTTGGTGTTCAAACACTCCCAAGCAACCGAGCTAATACATGTTTGGTGTTAACTCTCAAAACAACCGCGCTAATTATTGTTTGGTGTTCGCACTCCAAGAAACCGCGATAATGATTGTTTGGTGTTCGCTCTAAAGCAACTACGATAATGATTGCTCCTTCTGTACATACGCTCTGTAGGAACAGTTGCGCTATTTGAAATCTCAATAAAGTAAATGGAGATGATAAAATGACCAGACCTTATTGAAGTGAATGATCATGTATAATATATATGTGTACCAAAGGTATTGTACCACTGTAAACATTAAAATGAGTAACAGAAAGAAAGTGAAACCATCAACTTAAGTAAAATGAACAGGTTATTTATTATACTAAGTTACAAAGTGTTAATTTAGGAAACACTTACAATATTCTTTATTACATCCCAAATAATCTTATATTTCCTATAACATGTCCAAAAGTATAGAATGTTCCGAACGAATTCCAATGGTCTTGAATGTCATTATGTATCACAACAATGTAATCCAGAACGTCTTGGAATGAATTCACAATGATTCCTAAATAACATGTAGTGCAGAAGGCAATGAGCTATTTGTAGTTACAATGAATAATTTAAATAATTCCTCTCATGAGCACTTTAATAATTCGAATGACTGAAATAACCATCTTCTCTCGAATTATCTCTGCACACAACTACAGATTATTCCAGAGACCAATAATAAAACAGAAATGAACACTTTCATTACAAAGGTTCTCTGTATATAATTTTTTTCTTGACCTAAGAAACAGTAGACTGTTCGGGAATTCCTTGGATGTGAGTCATGACTAATTGGAAATTTTTTGTATAATAGTGTGAATTTAAAAGCTATGTCAACAGCTTATTTACAAATTACAATTAAAGCAAACGCTATGTAAACGTGTGATTTGCAAATGAACATTAGCTTAAAGTACAATCAAACAAGAATCAGTAATAATTTCTCTGTGCTTGTTTATTTCTTTTTTTAGAAAATAGAACACTAGATGATCCATACCATTTTTATATTTTTATTTTCTCGAATCAATACTCCACCAATCCCTACACCACTTGTATCAACATACATTTTAAATAATGATTGAAATTTCGAACTGAAAGAACTGGTAAACTTTTAAGACGCTTGATTTTTAAACGTGGTGTTAGATTGAGATATGTGGGTGGGTGGGATGATTTTGTTTCGCAAAAAAAAAAGGCTGATAGGAAGTATTATTCATAAATGAAACCCTTTTGAATGAATGGATAATCATCACCTGTTTAATCGGCATCTTCCAAAATTTCTACGTTTTGCACATCAAGATATATATTGATATCACTTTGAATACAATTTTTGAACTCCTAAACTAATAAGATCTGTCTGATGTTATCGTAATTTTGATCAACATTCTTGGCTCTACACTACTTATCAAATAACACTATGTAACACAATTTTTGTTCATGGGTAGTAAGCATTATTTCGTAATTGCTTGTGCCTCAAAGGTATAGAAAATGGCTATTATTTCCCCACTAACTTTGCTTTTGTGACCAGGACAGTGATATTTTAAAATTTTCCTATTTCCAGTGAGAAAACGGGCGAATCTGTAGTCTTAAAATGTGTAAAAGAAAGAAAGTAAAACCAAAACATTAAGTAAATTTCAATATATCATTTATTATTGTAAGGTACAGAGTAAACATTTAAGAGACCCATCATTGTGAATTAAATCTCTAATTACCATAAATGTTATATCACAAGTTCAAACGTATGTTGTTCCTAATACATTCCCATAGTCTTAAATGTCTTGATGTATCCGAATGGTATAATCCATTATGGCTTTGAATTAATTCACAACAATCTCTGAATTGTGTGTCAATGTAACGAATGAGAACTTTAGGAATAAATTGATTTCTTTAAATAATTCCTCAAAAATTATATCTGAACATTACAAACTCTGATCATTGTTTTCCAAAAACTGTTATGAAACAGGAATTAATACTTTGTTTCCAAACCCCATTTTATATGTAGACTGTCACCTGACCTATGACGCACTAACAATGCCCTGGAATTACCATGACGTGGGTCGTCTCTAGTGGAAAATTCCATCACAGTGTGGTTAAGTTCGTTTCCAGAACATTCCAATTTCGTAAAACATAGTTAGGCCATAAACTCAAACTGTAGCAACATGTTTATGAATAACCGTTATCTTACAACACAATCAACACTTTGGATAAACGTTAAGCTTACAATATTGATATACATAAAAATAGACTCTTCTAATACTCGATATAAGTTCATATATATCAGCTATATACCTGTTTTGAACTGAGTTTAGAACATAACATTAGATTAAAATTAAATTAATTGTATTGTATTATATACATAATTTAAGCAAAAGAGATAAAGTCATGCTCCAAGTGTAATAAAAATAATATTTTATTGTTAGGCTCTTGTACGTACGATTATATGCTTTGAAATTACTGCTAATGTTCAGTTTAGGATAACTCAGATTTTCTTATCATTTTTTCCCTAACTTGTCAACCATTTATAGTTTCATTCTAGTTTCACAAAAATTTATTTTGTAAAAGAAAGCTTGTCTGACATTCTCACATAGAGGATATTCAATGTGATTTCCTGATTAAATGGCATAATAACCATATTTGCCTAAGTACATTTTTCATTTCAGGTGCTAACGACTTGGTGCGAGTCGGGTACACAATGTGTGGTTTTCTGAGGAAGAAAGGAAAGATAGAACGGCTAATTGAAAAACGTGTTTCGGTCAATTGTACGTCAGTATCAATTATACTTTTGAACTTCCTTCCTATCCACATGATACGAATTTACTCCAAGTTGTAATATCAAACAGGATACCAATATTTCGCACTGCAGGCCTCCTACTGTTTAGTTTGGCTTTATTGTGTACAGTTTGCAACTAGTTCATGAGACTGATATACATTGTATTGTGTACAGTTTGCAACTAGTTCATGAGACTGGTATACATTGTATTGTGTACAGTTTGCAACTAGTTCATAAGACTGGTATACATTGTATTGTGTACAGTTTGCAACTAGTTCTTGAGGCTGGTATACATTGTATTGTGTACAGTTTGCAACTAGTTCATGAGATATACCTTTTATTGTGTACAGTTTGCAACTAGTTCATGAGATATACCTTTTATTGTGTACAGTTTGCAACTAGTTCATGAGACTGGTATACATTGTATTGTGTACAGTTTACAACTAGTTCATGAGGCTGGTATACATTGTATTGTGTACAGTTTGCAACTAGTTCATGGGACTGGTATACATTGTATTGTGTACAGTTTGCAACTAGTTCATGAGGCTGGTATACATTGTATTGTGTACAGTTTGCAACTAGCTCATGAGACTGATATACATTTTATTGTGTACAGTTTGCAACTAGTTCATGAGGCTGGTATACATTTTATTATGTACAGTTTGCAACTAGTTCATGAGGCTGGTATACATTTTATTGTGTACAGTTTGCAACTAGTTCATGAGACTGATATACATTTTATTGTGTACAGTTTACAAATAGTTCATGACACTGGTATACATTTTATTGTGTACAGTTTGCAACTAGTTCATGACACTGGTATACATTTTATTGGCACTAAATAACCTACTTATGTTGATGTGCATTAATATACAAAAACATCAGTAAATAAATATTCAAAAACAAACTTGGATGGTTTTAGTAATTTTCGGAGGGATGACTTAAAAGGAATGGATAAGTCTCCAATCTAATGCTTTATATACGATACTTTTTACTGTGCCGAATGGACAGATATGTTTTCTTATTGTAATTAGAGGACTTAAGAACAATATATTGGAATTTTCCCACACAATACTATCATGGCTGAAGATTCTGCTTCAGAAATTCTACGCATGACCGAAGCCTTATAAACAGAGAACAAGTCTAGAAATCTATTAATACATTCACCCTTTCCGGCAACAAACGGAAGAGTAATGGTTAAGTTTAATAGTATCGCGGAGGAGTATACTAACTTTTATTGATAGTTTGACGCGGGTAATTCAGTTAAATTCAACTATTATTTTTAGAAACAAATTGCAACCACAACAAAAAGAAGAAATTTTCACGCCCGAAATGTTCTGATTCTGTTGCATACATCTAAATGTCCTTGTAAATGGTTTGCAGGATATACGTTTCTTACTGCATTAAAGTCTTTTACAAGACTAATTCTGTAAGTTTTGCGGTTGCCTTTCGCTTCTACAGTGAATGGTCAATCAGCTTTTAATGTTTTGGCTCCTGTTAATATCTCGTTAACTTGTACAGCAAATGACACATCTTCACGTGTTTGCTATTTGACGAATGCCGGTGTAATTTTAGTTCATTTATCAACATGTTACCAAGTATTGGCACTTTGAAAAAAAAATGCAAACAAAAAAGAGGAATCTCTTCTGGTTCATATGGAATAATCCTTTGAGATCAATAACACAGTAAACGCAAAATATATCCACATGAGAACCCCACTAATGCTTAATATATGTGGTCAAACGTTTAAATTTACTTACAAGTTTGCTAAGGATCCACACTTGGAAAGTTTGAATATTTGATAGTAACAAGTCGACTGTAGCAAAATCCGTCATTACCTTAGCCGTAAATTTCTTTTTAAAAATCGGTTACACTTGTGGTAGTGTGCTGTATGATGAAATGTGAAGTTTGTTCCGGCCAATTTTGCATCATTTGAACATCTCAGAGAGAATTAGCCGATTCAATTCATAGCGATTTACAAAATTAAATTTTATTTTTAAACGAAAATTACATACTCATGTTTGAAACTGATTTCAATCCTTTGATAAAGTTAATGGCAAACATGGGAAAAGTAACTCGTCCATGTATACATCTGGAATGCGCTTGATGGCAGTATGTTCATATCTTGATGGTAATATGTTCATATCTTGATGGTAATATGTTCATATCTTCATGGTAATATGTTCATATCTTCAAAGTAATATGCTCATATCTTGCTGGTAATATGGTCATATTTTGATGGCAATATGTTCATATCTTGATGGTAATATGTTCATATCTTGATGGTAATATGTTCATATCTTGGTGGTAATGTGTTCATATCTTGGTGGTAATATGTTCTTATCTTGATGGTAATATGTGCGTATCTTGGTGGTAATATGCTCATGTATTCATGGTAATATGTACATATGTTCATAATAATGCTTTCAGAACTTCATGGCGATATCTTCATATCTTTTAGGTAATATGTTCATATCGTCATAATAATATGTTCATGTCTTGATGGTAATATGTTCATATCTTCATGGTAATACGTTCATATCTTCATGGTAATGTGTTCGTGTCTTGATGGTGATTTTTATGTTCATGGTATTATGTTAATGGTAACATGTTCATATCTTTGTGGTAATATGCTCATATCTGCATGGCAATATCTTCATATCTTTGTGGTAATATGTTCATATCGTGATATTAATATGTTCATGTCTTGATGGTAATATGTTCATATATTCATGGTAATGTGTACATATCTTGATGGGGATATTTTCATATCTTGATGGGGATATTTTCATATCTTCATGGTACTATGTTAATATCTTCATTGTAACGTGTTCATATCTGCATGGTAATATTTTCATTTCTTCATGGTAATAGTTTCATTTGTCCATGGTAGAATGTTCATATCATAATGGTAATATGTTCATATCTTTATGGTAATATATACATATATTTATAGTAGCATATTCATATCTGCATAGTGATATGTTCATTTCTTCTTTAAAGTTGTGACCCTATGATAATACCTTAGGAGAACTACTACTACCTCGCAAATCCAGCCCTCCCAGATACCATTTTTAGTTAATGGCGCTAAAA
This sequence comes from Sinohyriopsis cumingii, assembly GCA_028554795.2. Taxonomy (NCBI): domain Eukaryota; kingdom Metazoa; phylum Mollusca; class Bivalvia; order Unionida; family Unionidae; genus Sinohyriopsis; species Sinohyriopsis cumingii. The sequence goes on from CM068830.1 coordinate 11,890,429, forward strand.
GGTGTCTGCCGACCAGTGTGGAGGTCCAGTAGAGTGATCTCACCTTAGGTATAAGGATTGGCGACAAAGACGAAGAACGTGTCAGTTGGTACTTCCGCGCGTACAAAGAAGCATGCTCTCGTCACCAGAGACCTCGCAAAAGCAACGTGGAGGATATACCATTACAAGTTGGAGGATTTTTTCACTTCGAAGGAATGAATAATCCAGAGGCGTAGCAATGATATTTTGCGCCCGGGGCCCGGGGACGAACTATAAAATTGGCGCCACAGCCCCCTCCCCATTTAATCCCATTTTTGAATATTACCCTTGTTTACTTATTATAATGTAACGTTGTAAGCCTCATTTTGGCGCCCCTGTACCTTGGCGCCCGGGGACATATGTACCCCCTGCCCCCCCCCCCCCAGCTACGCCTCTGGAATAATCCATCTATATTGCCAATTTTTTCTCTTTCTATCCCGACAAAGTTCTGCCTTTACAATTTTCTAACAGTTTGTCGTCGTCACACATTTAGGTACTTGTACGGTAAGCCTAAGCGACTTCACATTGAGTTCAAGCTATAATTATTTTGTATGTGCAAGTCTTTAGCACTTTAAAAAAACGCCTTATATATGTGTAATTTCATTAAGAATGGTACATATCGGTGAGTTTCTATTCGAAGGCATTCGTAGCGTCCGGTCGTCCACTTCAGTGCTTTTATTTTTCTTGTTCGGACAGTCCATGGGCATTTTTGTCTCAACTGGTTATAACCTCTTAATGGATATTGTCGCACCTACTTTGTACGTATCGATAACGGTGCCTCAGTTCCCTTTTATGTGAAGGTTCTTTTGTGTAATATAGACACTTGTGCACATTTCTGTATTGCTTCGCTCTGGTCGGACAAGTATAGGTAATCTTTCTACACACGGTTTACTCAGTCGCATGTTGCTCATGTATGTTTCTATAGGCGACACTTAGTGATGTTTATCTGCATTAGCATTCCATCATATTTAAAGAATATTTAGCCACTCGTGCGTGTAGTCTATGCGACTTCACAAGATAGGCTCGGGGTACAATATTTATACATGACGGGTTAGTCTTACCCATGACGGCATTGTCTTTTACCGCCAAGAACCGGCTTCCTTCCATGGGTAACCAGACTTTCGTCATGAAACCTCTGTCTAGTCTGGACACATCATCTGAAGACCACCTACAAGAGCCAGTTCGAGTTTACAAGTAGTACCTTAATATAATAGAGCCTTTGCGTTGACGGAGATCACGCCTATTTCTACTTCGCAGGAAAGGACAGGAGGATATATCAAAACAGACTCTAGTCCTGGATTAAGTAGATTATTCGCTCGGCGTATAGATAAATAACCCTGGCTTAAATGAATTTATTACACATTTCTGTTCACAAGGTTAGAGCAGTTGCCACCAGCCTAGCATTCGACCAGAACTATTCGCTAACCTGTATCATTCAGGCTGTGGGATGGAGATCGGAGTCCACATTCTCTCCTTTTATGTACGAGATCTGTCCTCTCAAAGGGCCCAGTTCGATCTGTAGGACATATATCTGCAGTTCAATAGGTCACCTTTCCAGGTCGAATGACAGCTTCTTAAGACGCGGCTTCACTTCTTTCGCTGGAATTTTTTTTTTTTTGGTGGGGGTTCCCTATTTGAAGCCGTGAGTCGACAGATGGAGTCCCTTGCAGTCGGGTTACCTAGAAGCAGTCTCACATACATTAAGGGACCGGAGATGGTAACTCCTGGGTGACGGGATGTACCATCCTCTACCTCTTACCTGTTCTCCTAATTTATTTTGACTGGTGAACGTATTTAAATAAGAACCAAATTTTCCTAGTAAAATATGTTTCTTCGAGAATACTTACCCAATCATAATACATGCACCCTCCAAAGAGATCGTATCTTCCGCTGCAATAGAAACTGACACGTTCTTGATCTTTGCCGCCAATCCTTAAACCTAAAGGGATATCACTGTGCCCGACCGCCAAATAGGCCGGCAGAATACTTTTAGTTCACTTTTGCTAAAAGTAGTATCTGTGAGGGTTGGCTTGGATAGGTGGAAGTAGTTCTGTTAAGGTATTGTGATTGGGCAAGTATTCTAGAAGAAACATATTTTACTAGGAATTTTTTTTTATCTTTCAAGGTAATATTTTAAAATATCTTCTTGGTAATATGTTCATACCTTGATGGTAAAATTTTTCAATCTTGATGGTAATATGTACATATCTTCATGGTAATATCTTCATATTTTGATGGCACTATAGTCATATCTTCGTGGTAATATCTTCATATCTTCATTGTAATACATACATATCTTAATGGTAGAATGTTCATATTGTCATGGTAATATCGTCATATTTTCATCGTAATATGTGTATGTTTTCATGGTAATATGAACATACCTTTGTGGTAATATTTTCATATCTTCAAAGTAATATGTTCATATCTTCATGGTAATATGTTTAAATATTGGTGGTAATGTGTTCATAATTTGATGGTAATATATACATATCTTCATGGTAATATGTTCATATCTTAATGGTAATATATGCATATGTTCATGGTAGTGTGATCATATTTTCATGGTCATATCTTCATATTTTCATGGTATGTTCATATCTTCATGGCCATATGTATATATATTCATGGTAATATGTACATATAGTCATGGTAATATGTACATATAGTCATGGTAATATGTACATATAGTCATGGTAATATGTACATATAGTCATGGTAATATGTTGATATATGTATGGTAGTATGTTCATATCTTCATGGCCATATGTTTATATAGTCATGGTAATATGTTGATATCTTCATGGTAATATGTTGATATCTTCATGGTAATATTTTCATATCTTCATGGTAATATGTACATATAGTCATGGTAATATGTTCATATATGTATGGTAGTATGTTCATATCTTCATGGTAATATTTTCATATCTTCATGGTAATATGTTGATATCTTCATGGTAATATGTTCATATCTTCATGGTAATATGTACATATATTCATGGTAATATGTTCATCATCTTCATATTTTATGGTAATATGTTCATGTCTTCATTATTAATATGTTCATATTTTCATGGTAATATATTCATATTTTCATGGTAATATATACATATTGCCATGGTAATATGTTCATATTTATATGGTAATATCTTCATATGTTCATGGTAATATGTTCATGTATTCATGGTAATATGTATATATCGTCGTGGTAATATGTATTTAATTTAATCATGGTAATATGTTTATATCTTCATATTTGAATGGTAATATGTTCATGTCTTCAAGGTAATATGTTCATGTATTCATGGTAATATGTATATATCGCCATGGTAATATGTATTTAATTTAATCAAGGTAATATGTTCATATCTTTGTGGTGATATGTACATATCGTGACGGTAGTGTGTTCATATTTTCATGGTAATCGCTTCACATTTTAATGGTAATATCTTCATGTCTTCATGTTAATATGTTCATGTCTTTATGTTAATATGTTCATATCTTCATGGTAATATGTTTATGTTTTCATGGTAATATGTCAGTATCGTGAAGGTAATATGTACATATTTTCATGGTTATATGTTCATATCTTTGTGGTGATATGTACATATCGTGACGGTAGTGTGTTCATATTTTCATGGTAATCGCTTCACATTTTAATGGTAATATCTTCATGTCTTCATGTTAATATGTTCATATCTTCATGGTAATATGTTTATGTTTTCATGGTAATATGTCAGTATCGTGAAGGTAATATGTACACATTTTAATGGTAATATGTTCATATCTTTGTGGTGATATGTACATATCGTGACGGTAGTGTGTTCATATTTTCATGGTAATCGCTTCACATTTTAATGGTAATATCTTCATGTCTTCATGTTAATATGTTCATGTCTTTATGTTAATATGTTCATATCTTCATGGTAATATGTTTATGTTTTCATGGTAATATGTCAGTATCGTGAAGGTAATATGTACATATTTTCATGGTTATATGTTCATATCTTCATGGAAATATGTTCATTTGTTGTTGGTAATATCGTCATATCTCCATGGTGATACGTTCATATATTGACAGTAATATGTACATATCTTCGTGGTAACATTTTCATATCTTGATGCAAGAAGTTAATATGAATCTTTGTTTCAGGGAGACAGAAATATGTAATACTTTCCGAAGGATGTATATACGTATTTTCAAATGAGCTCTCTAAGTCTCCATCGCAAGGGTTTTCTTTGTCTGCTTACAATAGGTGAGCTAATTTGCAGACTCGAAAGCAACAGCCACTACACATGTATTCCATCATATATCGCACTCTCTCTCTCTCTCTCTCTCTCTCTCAAAAACTATACAGCAATTTTAGGTCTGTATACGTGAAAATCACTATGAGTATTATTAGTTTTTTGTTTCCTTTTTCCATGTTAAGAATAGATTTACTTGTCTGACTCGTGCGGTCTTAAATCGCCCATCCCACTGGAACATCGGAAGTGCACACACTATTTCATTATATGATTTTTCATGCGCAAAAACAAAACAAACAAAAGACTCCTTCACATATGTGCTTGGTATATAATGCAAATATTTAGTAATTGGTCATTTTTAAATAATGATGATTCACGGTTTGATGTGTACAAATGCTTGCCGGAGCACTCGTTGTAGACTTTGAAATCCCGGTCTTAAACTCGTATCTCGTTCCCCCCCCCCCAAAAGAAACAACTGCAAACTGAAACCGTTTATGGCACCTGTATTATATTCATAAAAGTGGTAAATTTAGCTGAAAAGTAATTAGCTAGTTGTAGCAAATGTTCTTTATACATATTAAATATTCCAATAAATAATATCAACACAAGTAATTCACTGGCGTTTATTCTGCTTTTGTCTTCTCTCATTCAAAAAAAGACGATTGGCGGGTTGTAACCAGTTTGTCCTTTGCTAATTTTAGTGTGGCTGTAGTGGATCATCCATCAATGCACTACGTGTTCGAGGTGCGACCAAAGGACCCTCTGAAACGGCCTCATATTTTTTCATGTGAGAGCGACGATAAACGCTTGGTACGTACGAGAAGGAAAAAGAGGAGGAGAGCTGTTTAGTGCTGATGGTGGTAGTATTAGCAACAGAAACAGTTCAACAAATTACTGTTTGTTATATTAGTTGTTGTTTCTGTTGCGTCTGCTCCATTTGTTTTCGCAATCTTCCTAAGTTTGCTTAGTTTTACTCAGGGCAATAATGAACTGACGCCTGAAGAAAGCGAAGATATAGTTACTCACTTTATGGTTGTCAGGTTATGGGTTAATGTAAGTAAAAGCTGTGGTCATGGGATATAAAATATAGTAATATAAACAAAACAAATATGAAATGGGGTCAGAGCAGGATTAAAGCTTTCGGGTTGGCATGGGGCCAAGTAGCTCCTATCTTAATTTAGCTGTGTTGTTTGGCTGTGCCTTTCAGAGTGAAATATTCGTAACAGAGACAGATTTATAACATGGAATAATTGGGAAGGAGTCATTCTTTATTTTGAGATGCCTTGTATGTGGTTGTGAAAGCAGTATGGTGGAAGTGCACATATAAAAACAAGTATGAAGTATGGTTCAAAACTATATTTTGATTGACGCAGAGATGGAATCGTGGCCACAGATTGGAATAGTTCTTTGCATTGGGTGTTTAGATCGTGTTTTTCATTTCATGGTGCGAAGTACTAATATTCTGCTACAAAAGGCTTTCTGATGAATCATGCAAATGTGTAACAAGGAAAAGCCATGCAGATGTGAAGTTACAGATTTGTTATTTTTGTGTATTGCTTGATTAGAAAAAAATATTTGTAGTCTCTGCGCATTTAGTAACCTTCCAGTTGACAATGATTGTTGTCTTGAGGTCCTTGGAAATAGGGAAACAAAGGACTTCAAACCAGTCTCACGCAGGTGTTTGATTCGCTCGGTAGAGAGACTCATTGCGTTTAGCAAAATCATTTTTTGAAAAATTCAAGTATACCTATTGTATGTACTAGCCTAACTCTTGTGTAACGATGATACCTATGTTACTGGAATGGATAGAAGGAAATGTTTCAAGAGAGAAGCGGAAACTTTGTTTTGTCACGAGTGGCGACAACACAGAATATTTCCACTTCACAAGTGAAATAGTTCCTTACATGAACGCCAAAAAAAAAGCAGGTTGTATTTTTATTATATATTTGTTAGGCAAAACCCATCGATTTGCATAGATTTGTTTTCCTTGAATCATTTCTTGCGCGGATTAAGACAGTGAACAATATATGGAGTAGGGATATAATAGAAACATCACAGAGTGGTCGTATCACACATACTTCAGAGAGTAACATCTTTAAGCAATGATTTAAATGATTGCGAGTTTGCTTGTAAGATTTTGGTTCTTTATTTTTTTTTATTTCTGCATTAAATACTTGAATACTTTGTGGCCATAGCAAGCTTACAGTCTAGCTCGGCAACAGACGCTGTACCCAAATCACAACTTTCACTTAATTTCGGCCTACAACCAACACTGATTAATAATTGATTGGAGAAATCATCGCGCGCATGAATCGAAGTCATTCTAATACACTCTTCTGCGGTTTGGTCAGATAAGGAGCAGTATTTTTCGTCATAAGATAAAATAAACTATTAAACAGTGCTGATTTCAAATGAAATTTATGAAAGGCTCTCAAAATAAAACATAGAAATTATTCTTCACGTCTAATAAATTTTATTTTAAATTAGCATTCGTGTAAGATCATATATATATATATATATATATATATATATATATATATATATATATATATATATATATATATATATATATATATATATAATTTATTCCTTTGCACCATTATAATTAAGAGAATATCATCATACGGACAGAAAATCTGACGATTAATAAGGACCCGTTATCGGTTAGTGATTAGGTTTGGTGCAAGAAAGATCAATCCGAATGCAACAATTATTTCTTCTAAAAATGAATCTCCACAGATGAACTGAAAAGTCTGCAAGTATATATAATGAGTTCATAGTAACATTATATATTTTATGAAATCAGATTAATGAGAACTGCTGGTATTTCTTGAATATATGTCGTGTGATCTTTATTAAAATAACGTGATAAAAGAAATTAAGCAAAACTCCTTACCTTTTTCCGCAATGAGAGATAAAAACTATCCACGTTAATATAAAGTTCATTAAAGTTTATAGGGAAATCGGTAAAAACAAAAATAGAAATGAAAAGAAATGGCATTCAAATATGTAGATGCCTATCATTTTCTTGGAAATTTTCCTTAAATTACAGTCAAGTTTGCTATACTTTAAAAATAAACTAAGTAATAGTTGCGGGAACTCAGAGGAACTAGTAATGTAGTTTTAAACATTGAAAACTTTCATCTGTTTAAATTTTCCGTCAGTATATCTTGTGCCATTGGTAAAAAGTTATATGTTGCGGAAGAATCCGTACATGTGGACTCGTCTGTGTAAAGTCAACATCATGGATGGATTTCTTAAGCGGTATTATGGTTGTTCATTTTTTCAGGCAAAAAAGAGGGAACAAACATCAATGTCGAAGCAATTACAGCATCAAATTACCATAGTATGTGTCACATAACATTTAAAACAATGGCTAAACCATCTTCACTAACGATGGATTTTTCCGTCCACTTCGCTCACATCCACCTTTGGCATATATAGTAATCTTAAAAAGTGTTTCTAAGATGAACCGTCTGGCAAGATGAAAGTGTTGCCGTCCATCAATGGACCAATGAAAGAGGTCGTTACATGGCATGTTAGGCATTCAACAAGTCAACATGATGTCCCATTCCTAGACTCGAAACGAAAACTTAAACTGTGTAAATTAGAGAAACTAAAACGTAACATGTGATGATGTAGGAGGCAGCTATGATTATTTCCAACTGTTGTACATAAGAGTAAAGAGACGTCTGATTGGTCAGTTGCTTTTCTATGCATCCAGTCAGATGCCGGGACTGTAGATATTATTCCGGATATGGATATGTGCAAAGGATGGATGCAGAGCGCATTGGATAGCCTTGGCTTGAAAAGATTCATTTAAGCTGGACACGGTTCAGTTTTGTCAGGTCATATTTGATTTTAATGTACGACTAAAGAGCTATAATACATATGCGTAGCACGATAACTTCCTATTCTAAAACAGATGCATTTTCATTTATTAATTAGACAACTTCTAACTAGCAAAAGGTCCCAAATCTTGCATAATTTAGATGAAATCCTACTTGTTAATCATTCATCCGTATCTTATATTATTAATTTAGGTACACTTGTTCTGCTTCGTTTAAATTCTGTTGATTTATATTTACCAAGGAGTGGATGCGGAACATTTACGAGTTCATCATGCTTGCGAATGGCCAATATCCTCCAAGGTAACTAAAACAATTTTAATAGAGAAAACATGTTTTTTATCACACACGTTACCATGAAGGTGAAATCACATCATATGGTCACATAAGTACATCTCTTTTCTTGTCTTTTTCCTAATGTTATGCAAAATATATCATTTTTGGTCAAGTTTGACAGTATTTCATTTCATAATGGTCACTACCGTAAGGTATAATCATCATGGCTTGAATATGAACTTGCTGTCACCAAACAATCGGCCAATTGCTACAAATGGTAATATAACTCAAAAGTTTTGTTTCCTTATGCATATAATGATTCAAAGGAAACTTAAATAATTTCAATAACCTTACCTTGAAGAAAGTTAGCATTAACAGAACATAAATATGCCCCTGCCCTCTTTCTCTCTCTCTCTCTCTCTCTCTCTCATTCTCTCTCTCTCCTAGTGGGTATCATGTTTTCATATTTTATTTTTAAAAGAAATGGCTGATGAGTATGTCATTATTCGATCAGATTATAAATTTCAATTACTAGACAAAGGTACTCTCTGCTTAATGTTCTCCAGTGTGCATACTTTGAACTCTAGGACATGCATTATAATGTTCTCCAGTGTCATGCTCTGAAATCTTAGACATACATTTTAATGTTCGCTATGGTACAATCATTGAACTGTAAGCTAAATATTTTAATTTTCTCTACAGTGCATACTTTGAACTCTAAGACATACATTATAATGTTCTCCAATGTCATGCTTTGAAATCTTAGACATACATTTTAATGTTCGCTATGGTACATACTTTGAACTGTAAGCTAAATATTTTAATTTTCTCTACAGTGCATACTTTGAACTCTAAGACATACATTATAATGTTCTCCAATGTCATGCTTTGAAATCTTAGACATACATTTTAATGTTCGCTATGGTACATACTTTGAACTGTAAGCTAAATATTTTAATTTTCTCTACAGTGCATATTTTGAACTCTAAGCCATACATTTAATTTTCCCACAGTGTATACTTTGAACTCTAAGCCAAACAGTTAAATGTGCTACGGTGTATACCTTGAACTTTACCCGTACATTTTAATGTGCCACGGTGTATACTTTGAACTTTACCCGTACATTATAATGTGTATACTTTAAACACTAAGCCATACATTTGATATTCTCTTCGGTGTATACTTTGAACACTAAGCCGTACATTTTAATGTGCCACGGTGTATACTTTAAACACTAAGCCATACATTTGATATTCTCTTCGGTGTATACTTTGAACTCTAAGCCGTACATTTTAATGTGCCACGGTGTATACTTTAAACACTAAGCCATACATTTGATTTTCTCTTCGGTGTATACTTTGAACACTAAGCCATGCATTTTAATGTGCCACGGTGTATACTTTGAACTCTAAGCCATACATTATAATGTGCCACGATGTATAATTTGAACACTAAGTCATACATTTGATTTTCTCTTCGGTGTATACTTTGAACTCTCAGCCATGCATTTTAATGTGCCACGATGTATACTTTGAACTTTAAGCTGTACATAGTAATGTTCCTCACGGTGTATACTTTGAACTCTAAGCCATACATTATAATGTGCCACGATGTATAATTTCAACACTAAGCCATACATTTGATATTCTCTTCGGTGTATACTTTGAACTCTAAGCCATACATTATAATGTGCCACGGTGTATACTTTGAACTCTAAGCATACGTTATAATGTACCACGGTGTATAAATTGAACCCTAAGCCGTACATTTTAATGTGCTACGGTGTATACTTTGAACCCTAAGCCGTACATTTTAATGTGCCACGGTGTATACTTTGAACTTTACCCGTACATTATAATGTACCACGATGTATACTTTGAACACTAAGCCATACATCTGATATTCTCTTCGGTGTATACTTTGAACACTAAACCATACATTTTAATATGCTACGGTGTATACTTTAAACTCTAAGCATACATTATAATGTACCACGGTGTATAATTTGAATTCTAAGCCACACATTATAATGTGCCACGGTGTATACTTTGAACTTTACCCGCACATTTTAATGTGCCACGGTGTATACTTTAAACACTAAGCCATACATTTGATATTCTCTTCGGTGTATACTTTGAACTCTAAGCCGTACATTTTAATATGCCACGGTGTATACTTTAAACACTAAGCCATACATTTGATATTCTCTTCGGTGTATACTTTGAACTCTAAGCCATACATTATAATGTGCCACGGTGTATACTTTAAACACTAAGCCATACATTTGATATTCTCTTCGGTGTATACTTTGAACTCTAAGCCGTACATTTTAATGTGCCACGGTGTATACTTTAAACACGAAGCCATACATTTGATATTCTCTTCGGTGTATACTTTGAACTCTAAGCCATACATTATAATGTGCCACGGTGTATACTTTAAACACTAAGCCATACATTTGATTTTCTCTTCGGTGTATACTTTGAACTCTAAGCCGTACATTTTAATGTGCCACGGTGTATACTTTAAACACTAAGCCATACATTTGATTTTCTCTTCGGTGTATACTTTGAACTCTAAGCCATACATTATAATGTGCCACGGTGTATACTTTAAACACTAAGCCATACATTTGATATTCTCTTCGGTGTATACTTTGAACTCTAAGCCATACATTATAATGTGCCACGGTGTATACTTTAAACACTAAGCCATACATCTGATATTCTCTTCGGTGTATACTTTGAACTCTAAGCCGTACATTTTAATGTGCCACGGTGTATACTTTAAACACTAAGCCATACATTTGATATTCTCTTCGGTGTATACTTTGAACTCTAAGCCATACATTATAATGTGCCACGATGTATAATTTGAACACTAAGCCATACATTTGATATTCTCTTCGGTGTATACTTTGAACACTAAGCCATACATTATAATGTGCCACGGTGTATAATTTGAACCCTAAGCCGTACATTTTAATGTGCTACGGTGTATACTTTGAACTCTAAGCCGTACATTTTAATGTGCCACGGTGTATACTTTGAACTTTACCCGTACATTTTAATGTACCACGATGTATACTTTGAACACTAAGCCATACATCTGATATTCTCTTCGGTGTATACTTTGAACACTAAACCATACATTATAATGTGCCACGGTGTATACTTTGAACTTTACCCGCACATTTTAATATGCCACGGTGTATACTTTAAACACTAAGCCATACATTTGATATTCTCTTCGGTGTATACTTTGAACTCTAAGCCGTACATTTTAATATGCCACGGTGTATACTTTAAACACTAAGCCATACATTTGATATTCTCTTCGGTGTATACTTTGAACACTAAGCCATACATTTTAATGTGCCACGGTGTATGCTTTGAACTCTAAGCCATACATTATAATGTATTACGATGTATAATTTGAACCCTAAGCCGTACATTATAATGTGCCATGGTGCATACTTTGAACTCTAAGCCGTACATTTTAATGTGCTACGGTGCATACTTTGAACCATAATTTGAGCCATACAACTCTAAGCCCTGCATTCGATGTTCTCTACGTTGTATACTTTGAACTCTAAGCCCTGCATTTGATGTTCTCTACGATGTATACTTTGAACTTTAAGCCATATATTTTAATGTTCTCTTCTGTGTATTTTTTGAGCTCTAAACCATACATTTGAATGTGCTCCACGGGGGATACTTTCAACTCTAAGCCATTTATTTCAGTGTTAATATGGGACATACATTTGAATGTGCTCCACGGTGGATACTTTCAACTCTAAGCCATTTATTTCAGTGTTAATATGGGACATACATTTGAATGTGCTCCACGGTGGATACTTTCAACTCTAAGCCATTTATTTCAGTGTTAATATGGGACATACATTTGAATGTTCTCCACGGTGCACCCTTTCAACTCTAAGCCATACGTTTTAATGTAATCTACGTGCATACTTTTAACTCTAAGCCATTCATCTCAATATTCTCCACGGTGCATAGTTTGTACTCTTAAGTCATACATTTTAATGTTCTCCCCTGTGCATGCATTGAACTATGTGCCACGCATTTTACGAAGGACTACGCCCACGCTACACGCACATTTAAATACATGACATACCCCAGTGGCAATCGTCTAACATGTATTTCTATGAAAATACCGATCGGAAATACAACATCCTGCTTCTTTGTGTCTGTATTTTACAGTAACATAAAACAGGTCCAGTACAAAGACATAGATGGAGTGGAAGTAACGAGTGCCGCCAGTTCGCAATATAACAGTACCTTGCCCAAAAGACCAGACATGCCCCTCCCTGAAATCCCCACAGTACAGAAAAGCCAGGGTAAGTTATACAACTGCGCGCAAAGAAATTTCCAAAATCATATATCGCCGTCCATCCATATTTGCTTTCACGCTAAACTATTTGTACTTCTCAGCTCAATCAGCGCACTAGCTGATTCATTGATCGTTAACGCTGTTTCTAAAATATACCCACCTCTCCACCAATTAAATAAACAAGACATGCTTCAGCTCAAAACAATTTTGACACTCGAATAAAGTTGAATACCACTTACAGTTTCTAAGACATTCTACTAACATTTAATTTTTCGGATAATTTTTGTTGACATTAATATGAATTACATAAACAAGAGACCTACACATGTGTACTTGCTTTATGACGGCTTGGAGCTTCGTTTTGGGAATTACATAAACGAGAGACCTACACATGTGTACGTGTTTTATGACGGCTTGGTGCTTTGTTGAGAATTACATAAACTACAGACCTACACATGTGTACGTGTTTTGTGACGACTTGGAGCTTCGTTGGGAATTACATAAACTACAGATCTACACATGTGTGCGTGTTTTATGACGGCTTGAAGCTTCGTTGGGAATTACATAAACTATAAACCTACACATGTGTAGGTGTTTTATGACGGTTTGAAGCTTTGTTGGGAATGAAGACCAGAGGGTGTAGTAAACTTCGTCTAAGTCTAATCGCAAACTTGTATTTAAACCTTTTAATTCCAGTTTTACATGATACATGTATTCAAACTTCTTTCGAAAGGGAAAGTTGACTCAAGGATACGACAAGAATATGTGGGAGATAGTAAATTCAAATTTCTTTAGTCCTTTTGTGGGAGATAGTAAATTCGAATATCCTGAGTCCTTTACCCGAACAACTTTAATGCACATAGATTTGTTGAATAGCAAAATGGTTCATGTTCTATCTGTTGCAAGCAGAAAGGCCCATCCAATTTCAAAATTCTAACTGTTTTAAGACCCATCTGGAATAATGAGTTAAATTATTTGTAAATATTCTTGGTTAAAAGAAAGCAGGAATATATATTTAGCATTTGAAACATATAATGATGCCAGCTTTTCGAAGACTTCACATATATGTGCTTCGGATTATCTAATGCAATAAAATAAAAACATTGATAAGTATGCCGAGGTTGATCAAACCCAGTTTTGGAAACTTTCAGTGTATGACGACATAAAGGTAGGAAACTCATTGAAATGAAATTTAATATGTTGGTGTGTCTGTTGTTTCATGCGAAGGTGAACGAATCTGGTTAACATATGGAAGGAAACTACTTTAAGGGGATAGATTGATCACATCACTTGCAGTGATCTAGATAATGTAGGATACTGGATGGGGTATTATGGATTACAAGCAAATAAATTTGGCATGCTGCTAGGGTATGCCCCAAGGAATACTTTTATCTATGGGGCCATCACAGATTATTCCTGCGATGGAAATGGCAGCCATTGTCCAAAATGGCCGTAATCCATTTCATTTAAATCTTGCCTCTAATCTGATAGACTGGATCCACTTGTGAGGTTGCAGACTTGATTCGGTTGTGTTATTTCAATTAGATCTGCATTTATAATAATTGTACAAGGATGATATAAGACCATACAAATTATATATGTTCTATACTGTAGTGAGTGACAATGGCTAGAATGGAGAAGATGGTGGATCCTGAGCAACCTGAGATATGATGTACACAGTATTGTGCAGACTAGGAGGATACAACCGATGTACATAACTGTCTAACTGAATCATGACGAAGTACATCTGGAAAAGGTTACAAGATTCTGACCATCATATTAGTTTCAAGAAAATAGGTTGCTTACTTAGAACAGTACATTTGTCAGCAGTGAATGACGGTGAAGACATTGAGGTAACATTCCAGCGTCACAAGACCAAATGTCACTACTCGTACAGACTGCGTTTCAACAAAACCATTCTTCAACAGGCAGTGAAGGGGAAACCTCCTATTCTATACGACGCATATGTGTCCGTGAAATGCACTCATCAAAATGTGAAACATGCACCCATTCTGCTGCAACGTGTTTTGTTTGTTTGTTTGTTTGACGGACATACAGCTGGAGAGTCATTTCGTGAATCATCGCCATTTTAGCCTAGAGGTACAATAAGCAGTGCGCTTTCAAACTACAGGTTATGTGTTTGCTCACCAAACTTAGTTGATTGCACAAGATGCCGACCTAAAAATCGAATTCTGGCTGACTTGCCAGTTGTGGAAGCCCTTAAGCAGTGCAGAAAATACTCGTTAGCACAATGAGTTTGGCTCTGCTCGATAGAAATAAAATGAGCCTGAAGCTAACAATGATGCCGTTCTTCTTGCCAGGGTTGCAGATATAGTACGCAGAGCTATGATTATAAAGAAAACAAGATTCAGTAGTTCATTGACTTTAAATGTCAGAGGGGTCTGTTCCCGATTCACTTTTACACTAGTGGTTATGATCCTGAAATGTCCAGGCATCAAAACAAAGACAATACATCAGTACCTCAATCAACTCTCACATTCTTGCAGTTGTTCATGTTTAGAAATTATGTACGTCGTCAAGAGACAGCTACTGCTACAAGTGCTGCTTGTCACAGCCAAGAACAATAAACAACATTGCTTATGTGTCTAGATCTGATGGTTTGTTCACCTGAAGATTCACCAAGTGTTATCTAATGATACTCTGTTCCACCTTAGACTGTCCATCTCATACTATCGGGTTCATAACATATCCACTGACCTTGTAAACAACATTTGTCAACACTATGCGATCGAAAAAGCTGTCTGCCCTCCTAAACATAGCGAATGGGGTCTTCGTTACCAGTGAAACAGACATCATCGACCATACACATAGATCAACAAGTGAACGTGACCCCTTTAATGGAATTGGAATTCTACAAGTTCCAACTTGTAAGTGATAGGTCAGTGGAGCTCAACGGGCTGTAAACATCACTTGTGAGCATGCCCAAGTTACTGCCAAGAAAACTCTGCCTCACAATCCAGAGTCATAAACCAGTGTGCCACATGTTGCCCTGTGTATAAAAGTATCACTTGTGCCATTGATAGAAGGTCCTAACAAAGCAGACCGTCGTATGGGACACTCTCCTGTGATACATATTATGGCTGCCGGAAAACAATTCATTATAGCACCAGACAGAAGTGTAAAGCTTACTTCTTTACTCCCTCTTTTTGTGACCAGTCTTAGTATTAGGCCTGGAGGTGATGAAGAACTCAGTGGAGATTTTGAAGCCTCTGTACACACTTCCAGAGCAAATCCTGTGAAACTGGACAACAACCATAGTGACGAGCACTTTTTGTGATGTTCGGTGGGGGTTGCACATCGAAATAGCAGTTCTCGAGACGGTTAGAAACCTTTTCGAGGATAGTGTGGACCAGTGTACTTGTACATGCTGCCGTTGCTACATCGGGAATAGCAGATTCGTTTCAGAAAGCCTCCCGTATGTCTCACTCGCAAACTCATCATTACGCTGTATCTGCTCATGCAGAAATTTAAGCACAGTACCGCGGAAACCTGGTTGAGGGAGAGAAGTTAACGAAAGACTGATAGAGTAAGTCCCCAACTGCAGTTTCGGTGCATTATCATTCAGCTGGAATTTGGATGATGATCTGTGTGAAAGCAATATTCTATATTGATGCTTTAACCAAGATGGTTCCATGGTTCTTAGATATGGACCACACCAGTTATGCTATGTAGATTCCGATGCATCTATGTGACATAGTTACACCTAAAGTCAACATCCTGATGTACTTACATAGTTTCACAGAGGGAACTTTTATTGTAAAGGAGACGGTGCGTGCATTGTCTGCTCTAGACATACACCAGGTCCGCAAAAAGGACAATGTCACAGTGAAAGGCGATCCCAATCCCACTGTTGAAGTCTGGTCTGCATAATCTTTAAGTGTTAATGCAATGGGAGTGTTCCTGCCGTACATTAAATCCTAACTGCAGATAGCAAGTCATGTAGATATGTGGGATAAACAAGCTGGGGCTGTTCTCCTTCATGCATTATCAGTGCAGCAGCCGTGCACAGCAGCATACAAGTCATCAACACGTATCACTCTAGTGTGCTTTGTACTCGTGTACTCAGCCACGAGCTGTGTAAAATCTTTCTTCATGCAGTCATGAGGAAGCCGATACACTAATACTCCTCCACGTGGAAGATTCTGTGAAACATTGGTATACCGTGGTGTTAATACGCACGGTTCACAGAAATGTTGTGATTCTGGCATTGGCATCATACATCGCCTCACATCCTACGCTGTGGGTTGCCTGTTGAACGGAAAGAAGTTTTGCTTCTTAGCAAAGCATGAAATGATCCCAACATCGGGCCCTGATCTGTGTGTTGCTTTGCCAAAGTTTCATGCATTTATTGGGTGCAACACGATGGCATCTTTTGCAGGAATAAGGAACAAGACTGCATGGGACCTGGAATACGTGCTAAGAGGTCATAACAGCATTCTATACTTAATGTGTTTCACCAGAGTCCATTGAAGACTTTTTGAAGCAACTGGAGCGCTTTGTAGTCGTGCTGCATGACTTTACCAGCAGCCAGGGATGTGTAAAACAGACTTGCCATGACCTCTTCAGTCAGAAGGTTAGAGCACTTGACGAACTTCCCTCAATAAAAGCAGCACTCTTTCAGCACACAAAGAGGGTTGCGTACCAGGTTGTTCACTGCTGATCCCTGACGATAATTGCAGCTCCTGAACTTCCACATCAAAGTCACTGGGGTGGAGAAAAAAATTTGACTGGACAAGGTTCTGTACAACTCTTCCAGAAGCCATGAAAGCTTGTCGGCAAGAAGGGATGCAGGGAACAGCGCAAGTGCCGTAAGGCAGGTATCCTGTGAACTGCCCTTCGTCACTGTAGTAGAAAATTTGTTCGAACCTTACATGTCTGTTATAGAAAGACTGCGCAGTTAATAGTATGTTATACAATTATAACTGTTGTATATAATGTTTAATTTTATATGCATGATGTGCTTTTCTTAATATGTTTCAACCTTATAATACAAAATATATAAATCATTATAAATGTTGTTGTTGTTGTGGGCTTTAACGCCATTTTTCAGCACACAATAGGCTATACATGGCGGCCAGTATTAATGGTGGAGGAAGAACCCGGGAAAACTCTGGAAAGAACCACCGACCCACGAGAAGCTACCGGCAAGCTTTCTCACATACCCACATTGGCTGAATCCGAGACTCGAACCGGCGCAGATAGAGGTGAGATGGCAGTGATCCGTAACGGAAAGCGCTTTAGACCACTCGGCCACTCGGGGCCCCCCATTATAAATGCAAAATAATACAATTTAATGAACTTTTGCAACGCCACAAGTGGATTTAGTCTACTATCTTAAAGGCAACATTTAAAAATATGGTGGTCATCTTGAATATTGACTGCCATATCTGCCCGAGGAAAACAAATCTGCCACGGCCTTATAACTAAATATCTTTCTTGGGTAATAGGATGCTTGTATCACCAAGCCTACAGTTCATTCACATGGTTGCTGCCCTATTGAAGCACTTAAGTCTGTTATCTCTGAAAATGCCATCAGGTTTGACGGCATAATCTATGAAAACCTTAAGTATGATTGTACAACGACTACGTTAGTATGGGTTACTCTTTACAGCTCCGTGGTGACCTTTCGAAACATTCCCGACCAACAGAAAGGTCTGAGAGTTACCCTCTTAAGGGAGGAAATAAATGCAAAAGATATCTGAACAATCATATGTCGATAACACTTCTTCCAGTTGCTTGTAAGGTTTTTAAAGAGATTTTACTAAGACGTTTACCTACTGATTTAAAATCCTCTAAGTTTTAATTTAATTCTTTTTAGGGAGTTTCCAAAAGGATCTGGATTGCATTATGATCTATGTTTTTGTATGCTAAAGAAAGCAAAAATAAAATGTGAGCATCTTTTCCTGACACTGTGTTGCTTAGCGACTTTTTTTGTAAAAGATTTCAGATCAATATCAGTGACAGAATATGGAATGTGACACATATTTACAGAAGATAGTATCCTTTCAAGAGCAATTTCTAATAAAGTTCCAGTGTTGAAAAGCAAACGCCCAGGTGGAATAGTATCTCCTTGTCTCTACACTGTATTTATTAAATGGCTGCTTAATACAATTTGTTGTGTATTACTGGGCCGTCAGTGCCCTTTTTCTACTGTAGCAGTTAACATGCTTTTAAGTCTTTCAAATTTAGACATGGAGTAGTACTGAATATAAGTTTTGAGACCTCTGTAATGTGGGGATTCGGATACAGTTATATATATAAAAAAGACAATAGTATTGTTTTATTAAAAGTTCCTCTGGCAACAAAAGAAGACATAGGCATTGGTTCTTGGAATCAGATACTGTTCACGAAACATAATCTGAACAATAAGGTATTAATGCATCTTTGTACAATAAAATAGACACTAAATCAAAAGAGGCTATAGATAAACATCTAAGTTCTCTATTATTTTTTTTTATTGATATTGGAGTTTATGAGAATGGTTTTGTTCCAATCAGAGAAAAGTCTTTGTAAGATTTTTTATTGGTTTACCCCGCGCATTTTGTGATTGTGAAACCTCGTGTAACCACAGCCATTAGAAAACACTTGCATTAAAGATAGGACATAGTTTTGAATTAAACAAATGAAGAGATATCCCCTAGCTGACCCTACCATGCGTTTGTTCGATGTATTGCCCATATGAATAAACTGTTTTGTCCTAAAGGAACTTTATTGATTGCCTGCAGCCTCTTTTGCAAAACAAGTATTTGCATTTTTCCGTTGCAGCTATCTAACCCAGGAGTCAAAATAAAACAAACTGACTACATTCATAATCACTTAGAGAATAATGGGAAAAACTAAATGAGTTTATAGAAACACTCCAACTGTAAGGTTGATTCCCGACCATAAAACCTAAACGGAAATATATTGTTGAATACAAAGTCTGTACATGATACGAAAATAATTTGAAATATAGACTAATTGAAGACTTATAGCTGAATAGATTACAGAAGTTATTGCTTGATGGCAGTTTGGTTGCTTTTGTAATATGGGAAGTAGCTAGAAACTTTCCAGGATTTCTTGAATTATGTCGAATTGTTGCCAATATTGTGACTAATATATAATTATAATAATAATAATAATAATAATAATAATAAATAAATAAATAAATAAATAATAATAATAACAAACGGTGCATATATATATATATATATATATATATATATATATATATATATATATATATATATATATATACAGACAGAGATCCTAAGCTCTCGTCCGATAGTAAAGGAACGATCTCAGAAGGTCTTCTCCTCCCAGCATGCCGATAGATCCCTCAAGAACCTACGTACCCCTCACACCGTTCGTTCATAACCTATGGCATCTCAGTGACCAAACCAATATTGTCCCTTGAACCAACGTTACCACCGACTACAAACCCAAGCAGTTCGATGACTCCCCGTAACAGCTAAAAATACAATGACTTAGCGACACGTTTAAGTACGAATAGTGATATACATTACGCATTCGTGTACATGAACGTTAAACTTTAAATTCTTTCATAAGGACGAATTACGGGATTATTATTACAATGCACGAATCTTTTTCCGACAATAATAATTGCACTAGATTATAAAAACTCGAACATTTCTTATCATTTAATGCACACAACATATTATTAAATTGCACACATTTGTTCACCTATAAAATGTCTAACCTAGAACATATTATATTCTATCCGATACCATGGAATGTTGTGTCGTAGGTCTGACTTTCAAGAACATTTAGACTAAAGTTCGAAGCATTGAAGGTATTATATAATTTCATCACACTGATAGGATTTTTTAAAAAAACACAGTTTCCATGTTCACATAAAGGTGAAGATCACCTCCGTGAAGGTTATTGGTGCATGTATTTTTCAACACTGTCAGCGCATGCTGTAAAATATTTTGCCTCACGTGCTTTTTGATTTGTTAAAAAAGCAATACCTGAAGTGAGCAGCTTCCTGACAAGCCTCGACTGTACTGTGACAATACAGATAATATATGGACTTTAAGTGCAGTGATCTTGCTCAAATCCACGGCCAGAGAATTTGAGATAAAACATATTCCTCACTGCTTGCATTAGTCAGCCGACTAATAACTACACACACCCTGGAAATGCTGTACGCGGGGAAAAGGTACTTTTCTGTATTTTTTAAACTTACAATCCATATGTATTTTCGTCAACAAAATTTCGTGACACATATATCGTATACCTCCATGCTGTACGTACAGCGTTTACTCATCTTGTTAACAAGATGCTTTTGTGTTTGATATTTCATTTCTCAAATTATTGCTAAGTTATTGTTGTTTCATTTTTATCTATTTTGTATGCACGTTTGTACTCTTCGCAACAAGGAGGATATAAAGGCATCAATCAGTCTTAAGCTAAATATCTCCGCATGTCCGATAGCGAGCACGTGCCGCGAGTTCAAGTTGAAAAGGGTATTGAAGAGTGTTCAGGAGTAGAAGCAAAGAGGTGGACCCATATGCGACTTCAGGTACTCAGTCGAGGAGAGTACCCGATTATTGCGAAGCGAAGGAAATGAATCAAGCAACGATTTCCCTAGTTAATATGCGATTCACTTATTTTGGTAGATATCAGTTTGCAAAACAAATATTTACATTTTCATTCAATAGTACTTAGATAAATTATTGTGGCGCTGGATGGCGACAGGAATTCGATCACACATACGTGGGCCAGCGTCGTTTGTTTGTACAATGACCCTGGGCGATCGCGAATATGTGACAATACAATACAAGGCACACTGGAAGTTCTGTTGGATGTATACTGGTCAGAATAAAAAGAATAATAATTTATTTCCGCAATTAAAATTCCACTCCTCTTAGCTGACGAAAATGACAGCCTGTCCTTAATAGATATGTAGTTACACACACTCTAACCATCCTTAGTCTCTGTCATGAGAAATATTTGGCGCGTATTACCAGTGGCTTTATATTTTCAGCCAGATTTAATAATAGTTCCAAGCGTTTGAAGACAATGGACAACAAAACCAGCCCAGAAAAATAGCTCTTACGTCTGTATCTTTGATGCGCTACATCGTTTTCGCAAAATATTGCCTATAGTTCAAATTTGGGCAGAAACTTATTTCAGATCAGACATATACGTCTTATCAAACGTGTCCGACTAGAGATAAACTTTTGACTCTAATTTTTCTATACGAAATAGCATGAAAGACGATAAAGTAGCAGTTGTCTATAACAAGTAATTTTCGGGTATTGAATGGTCCTGATTTCTTCCAACTCTCAGAACAATTGTTTCAATCGGCAAAGAGTTAAAGTTAATGAAGAATAAGTCCGAAGTGATCCAAGTTGCTGTGATTTAAGATGGTGATATTGGTCAGTTTAACAGTGTGGATTTCAATTTTTTCTGAATGAACGCAAAGTCTCGAAGACCGTTCAAGATAATTATCGCTATGCCTTTCCGAGACTTGTTATATATGGCTGTTGCTAATTTGACCTATGGAAATGCTTTTCATACCCGTTACTCTATCAACTTATGTGAAAATTCAAGACTTTCTAGTGCAAAAGTACATATAATTCAATAGCGTTGTTGAGTTTATATTTGACATCAGCATCAACTTATATCATGTAAGTACAGCCAACATATATCAGTCTGAATTTGTATGCGTGTTATCGTTAAAATCTTCTACGGTATTTACTTCAGTTAGCTATAACTCTTGCAAAGAACGTAGTCTTTACTTTGTTGTTCGTCTTACAACAATAATAATATTGGTACTTTAGAATAAAGAGGACGAGAGTGAAATTACGTGAAACTGAGTTCCTACTATGTTTTTCATTCTCGAAATCATTCCAAATTTTCAACAAATTTGTCAGAAGGTGATGAAGATGTGTGACCTCCCCAACTCCTTATGTTTTGGGGGTTTTTTTTTGTTTGTTGTTATTGTTCTCTGTCAGACGATCGACCGGTGGTATTGCCCGGATCGAGTAACCAATAAAATAAAACATGAAATTAACGGATAGAATAAGAGAGATCTGAACAGAGATATAGAATAGAATAACACGAGCACCCGTGTGTAAAATATAGCAAGTTAGTCAAAAACATAAAATAAAATAGAATATGACACACGAATGATTCACTTTCTCTCAATAATTGAGTTACAAAAAGTAAGCGAAATTCAATTGGCCGTTCTGTTATTCTGATAGAACTATGTTTGAATGACGGATCAAACTCAAACTGGCAGCATGTCCGCATCACCTGATGCTTCCGGTCCTTTCCAAATCACTGCTGGTGGTAAGTCGGCGTTTCCCTATGTCTGTCTGTCTGTCTCTTAACCTCTTGGTTGCAGACTGCGCTCTTTTCCCACTGTGCGATACAGGTGTGGAGCTATTTCCTTCAAAATAAAAATATAGTACCCAACTTAAATACCTGTTCGGTTTTTCTTCTCATGGGATCAATCAATATCCCCTTTTTTTCTGTGTCACATATCGGCTATCGAAATTCAACAGAACTAGTCATGGTTATTTCGCATCCTAATACACACTCACAAGCCTATTAATCATGAATTTACGTCTTTCACGCTGTTTTCGCATTCCAATTGAGACCATGAAATAATTAACCCTCTCAGATTCTATTAATGCCCCTCTGTGGCTATAAATCTACCAGCTGAACTATGCCATTAGGCACATGCTCCTCGATTCTCGGTTGAAAAAAAATTCACAGTTTAATTAGACACGAATTTATTGAATTTGCTCATTGTCCTAACTACGTTACTTTGCTAATTAGCGATTCTTTGACACGCATTATCAGAGATTTATATATAAAATCTCATCATACCTCATATAAAGAATGAAATTATTGTGGTACATAATTTCTATTTCATACAAACAACTGAATCTGAACTTTTTCATATGATACATGGGTCATATACAATTTGAAATAAACTGTATGTTGGCAATTACTTCTGAAATGAAGGAAAAATTGAAATCTGGATCGTGGTCTCACAAATTTTCAGCTTCCATTGTCCCTTGGACGAGTTATTTGAAGAGAAGAGTACATTCTACGGGTCTCAGAACACCACAGATTTTCCCCTTCGGCAGAAAAACGTACCTAATACAACCTCGTTTGGCTTAGATTGTAAGGATTACTACTTTAGCCTCCAAAACTTTTTATCACTCCCATAGAAATCATATTAATCCTCTCTAGTCCACCTTTATTAATAACTATTCTAGAAAATATAATTTCATGACACCTCTTTCAAATAGAATGAAACTATGCATTGTCTTATTCCTCTCAATACTCGACGCAAAAGTGCACGTTATAACAGCCTCTGCTGCGTCACACTTCAGCCATTTGTTTTAGTTTTCCGGGTACATTCTTTGTTTCTTAGTTCCTGATCACATTTGTGATTGCCCTCTCTCTTGTTAACATCACATTTCTGCCGTTTGCCCTCTCTCTTGTTAACATCACATTTCTTCCGTTTGCCCTCCCTTGTTAACATCACATTTCTGCCGTTTGCCCTCTCTCTTGTTAACATCACATTTCTGCCGTTTGCCCTCTCTCTTGTTAATATCACGTTTCTGCCGTTTGCTCTCTCTCTGTTGTTAACATCACATTTCTACCGTTTGCCCTCTCTCTTGTTAATATCACATTTCTGCCGTTTGCCCTCTCTCTTGTTAATATCACATTTCTGCCGTTTGCCCTCTGTCTTGTTAATATCACATTTCTGCAATTTGCCCTCTCTCTCTCTTTAACATCACATTTCTACCGTTTGCCCTCTCTCTTGTTAATATCACATTTCTGCCGTTTGCCCTCTCTCTTGTTAACATCACATTTCTGCCGTTTGCTTTCTCTCTTGTTAACATAACATTTCTGCCGTTTGCCCTCTCTCTTTTTAACATCACATTTCTGTCGTTTGCCTTCTCTCTTGTTAACATAACATTTCTGCCGTTTGCACTCTCTCTTGTTAACATCACATTTCTACCGTTTGCCCTTTCTCTTGTTAATATCACATTTCTGCCGTTTTCCCTCTCTCTTGTTAACATCACATTTCTGCAATTTGCCCTCTCTTTTTTTAACATCACATTTCTGCCGTTTCAGTAGCAGCTGCGCACCTGCAAATATTGACAATTGTTTACCTCACTATGTACTGAATGTTTACTAACAAAAATATAAACATTAAAAAACATTGCGCAGTATGATACTGGATTATTCGTTGAGTCAGATTGGTCAATATTAGCCTAAGACTTTTGCTCATATCATCAGAAATGAAATTAGTGTTTCGGGGCAGTACGCGAAGACTGTGCTGATAGCAATTTCAGTCATTTACTTGATGAGTGGATGAGTGTTGATTTACGCTGCGAGAATTTATTATTCCTCAAGTGCGTGATTTTGGTTGTTGTAGACTTAATACCATTTTCAGCACATGATAGACTACTGTACAGGACACGCGGTACTAATTATATGGGAAAATGAGACGTTGTTTTCTTGATGAAATTTCAGTCCTTTAAATGTCTTGAGCTTGGAACACGCATTACTGAAATTAGCACCTGACTCTATGGTGCGGAATTGAAGACACATGTTTCAAACACATGTAGGTCCAGAAAATGCCGCTGCTCATATCCTTTTCTCTACACAGATGCTGTCATCCAGGTTTCATCTATAATGATAAATATAAGTTTGATCATGAGCACTCAAAAATTTAAAGTTATTGAATTTTTAATACCATCGTGTTTGCCTAGGTTTACTGTAAGAAATGAATTAGTACCGTGAGTCCTTCATGGTGACCAATATATCTGGTGATAGGGACAACTCGATGAAATCCCCAGGAAGAACCACTGACCCACGGGAAGCTAATGACAGGCTCTCTTACTTATCCGCGCTGGGCGATCCCGAGACTCGAACATACGTGGACAGAGGTGAAATGTCATCTGTAAAGGCAAACGCCTTATTTCACACGGCCACCCAAGGCCCCTATGATGTTGGTATGTATTCAATATAATAAAGAGATAAATTAGCCATTAAAGAAAATGACAACTCACGACCACTTCTTGTTTGTTTATGACTGCCACCGGAGGTCATTTTCACTTATCTAACGGATTAGCGACAGCTGGCTTTTAGAGATTCTGACATCAAAGTGGCTGCGTGAGGGAATTAGGTTATGAACCGTGAAAATAATACAGAAATGGAAGCAATGTGCCAACCACTCCCCTCAGGGGCGGAAGCGGAAATAGAGCTAAAGATTGTCATGCGATTTTTAGAACAATATAATATTGCTGAGGAGCATGACGTCATGTGCATGAAACTGAAGATATTATTTGAGCATCATGCTATTCCAAAAGAGTCAAGAACGATCAATTATTGATTATTTTTTGTGTTGGAAAGTAAACTTTGTACTACTAGTAGCAGAGTGTAAAGTTTATCTTAGTGACATGATGTTTACTTTGGATTCCATCGATACCAGTAAGGACTTACTGAGGTCTGGGCGTTTTCTCTAAATATGTGAAAATATTAATCGAATTAAAATCCATTGTATAGATCTGTACCTCTTTCTTTGATTCGCTGTCTCTATTACTGTCTCACTCTCCATCCGCCTGTCAATCCATCAATCTAACAGACGAACCGTGATCATCAGACACCCTAGATCGATAGCCATTATCCTACTTGTACGAGAATGTGTGAGTAATTAATTGCAAGCCACATACCTGCAACAAACTTCATAATGGTTTACTATTGGTTAAGATATTGGGGCGGAAAGCTCATAGATCAAGGTCACAGAAAGAAAAAAGAAACATGTTCCTGCATGATAATTCGTGTTCTAAACTATGTTCTTTCGAGCAAATATGAACGATTTTCACTTGAGTCAGGAAAGAAGCTTATTGCTTTTGGATTTCAGTGGTCATGTTCACAGTGGCACATCATTTCATGGTTTCCGTAGTTAGGAGTACAGTTTCTATGTAGAGTGACTATTTCAGAGCTTTTAAAAGAACAGCACCAAATTGAATTTGTGTGTGTGCGCGCGCGCATGTGTGTTTGTGTGATTTGGATTTTTAACATAGCTTTAACAAGTTTTCAGTCATATCGCAACGATGTCTGCTTTAGGCATGATGTCCCACCCAGTCACATTATCCTGACACCAGGATGACCAGTCCTAACACTAACCTCTTAAAGTTGGGGGCCTAGCGAGGCAGCTGCTATTAGCATTTTTAAAAGTCGTTAGTGTGACTTGGTCGGGGTTCGAACCCGCGACCTCCCACAACCGAGGCGGACGTTCTAGCCACTAGGCCACCTAAGCGGTCCATTGAACTGGTAATTCTTCCTATGAAATATCACCGAAGACGTTTCCAGTATAGATATGCACACTAAGGTAAAGACTAAGGTTTGGAAAATTTGCACATATTCAGCCTAAACTTGACTTTATGCTAATATGCATATTACTATTGCAGCAAGACCTCCCGCGCCCCTACCGTCCACTAAGGAGAAAAAAATGGTGTCCGAATATGACCTTGAAGAAGAAGAAGAGGACGATGAGTACACAGAACCTGATGATGTGGAAGTCATGAAAGTTGCTCCTCAAGCCCCACCAAAGGACAAAGCTAGACAGTTCGGAATATCACTTCCAGGTAATTCTGAGAGAGAGAGAGAGAGAGAGAGAGAGAGAGAGAGAGAAAGAGCGGTTTACTTTTTCAAGTATAATATACTCCAACGAATATTTGTTAATTTCTTTCTCAGTATAAATCTCGTCCAAAATTATGCCAATTCTGAAAATATACTGGTATTTCACAAATTTCATCCAGTTTTAAGATCATTAAAGTAACGTTTGTTATGGCATGGACACTGATTCTTCGTACTGTTGCGCATGATCGCCTTACAGTCTGATATCGTGATCAAGTAAACGTAAAAAAAGTTAATTGCCTTGACTTGTATAAAGCTATTTGATGCTACTCGTAATCCCATACTCCTATCGCATGTAATCAAGCTGATTGTTTACATTTCAAAGGCTGCGTTACAGGCTACATACCCTAAATGAGTAATGCTATATAATATAATAATGGTGTCATGTTATTGCATTATAGGTTAACAAAGAACATGGTATACATCGAAAGTTTTATATGAGGTGGTACATTACCCACCCCTAATGTAATAATGTGACCTACTTTAACACCTACTATACTAAGTATGATTTCCTGGGGATTGTAGCAAGGCTTAATAGTATTTATTACTACCTCAATATGGAGGTTCTAGTCGTTCATGGTCAGATCGAAAAGGGCCGCAATAATCACCGTCAAATGAAAAAAAGGGCCGCAATAAATCACCGTCAGATGAAAAAAGGGCCCCAATAAATCACCGTCAAATGAAGCCGCAATAAATCACCGTCAAATGAAAAAAGGGCTGCATTGACAATTCAACATGAAGATATTTCACCTCGCTAAGTCGAATGCAGCTTTTCTTGACGTTACAAAACCCTCAGTCTAACGACTTTTTCTTTGTGTAAAATATCATGTATCTAACATAACCCTCAGTCTAACGACTTTTTCTTTGTGTAAAATATAATGTGTCTAATGTACGATATATGATGGAACTTCATTTGTAAGATACAAACGTTTCCGGTCTACAACTGTTAAATATTTCAATCTCTTAATGTGAAAGTTCGTGTATAATCAGCAATCATCTTGACATAAGTTTTTAAAAAGGAACCGTTTCCTACTGTAACCTTCATTATACTTATTTCCAAATCTGGTTTTGGACATATTTAATTAGAAATTTTAGATGTATATTGGGTAACCGAATGCTTTGCATTCATTAAGTCGGATCAGCAGGACAGGCCCAAAGGTTTAATGGCGCCCTAGGCAAAGTGTGACTTTGGCGCCACCCCTACCCAGAGAAAAAAAATTCACTTCCGTCTATTTTGGCGTCCATTAGTGTCTGGCGCCCTAGGGGACAGGTAGACTTATATTTTAGCGAATCTAATCATCGCTAAAAATAATTGTCTTGAATAGGTCACACTTAGTGGTAAATTAACTCCCTTGAATTATGTCCCTTGTCATATAAGTAGCAAGTCTTTAAACCATGATGACAATAATATTTATTGAATGGCTAATTATTCAGTAAGAGAATATTTTCCCAGTTCTGAGACCCCCGTAGCGAAACAATAATCACCACTATCCCATTTTAATTTATAAATGGATATAGATTAGACACTCGGGAAAAATTATGTAGCATTCTAAATAGAACGGACATAATTTTCGACTTGTGCTGATATTGCTCTGGAAACAAAGATATATCTGACTGAGTTTGCCTGAGCAGTAATAGATATGTCAGTATAATATTTCAACACTTACGCATACTCTTGCAGATATCGCTTTATCTCACGCGAAACATCTCAGGAAAAAAAATCGTCACATCCACCACTAAACAAAAATAAATCCAACATAAAAGTAGAAAAGCAACAAACGGGTCGAGTCAGATTTTTATAGTGTTTAAACTTGATATTAAAAGGAGAGATGTTCGTTTTAATTGGATGATTAAGTGTTTCGTCTACATCACACCTAACGAATCGTTCCCTTGGTTTTCTGTTCATATTATTTTGCGGTGCAGGATAGACTTGTTGCCAAGTCCCGGATATTCCCGGATGTTTCAGACTATAATGTCAAAACCTTAATCAATAAAGTATTTTTGTTTATCTTTAATTGTACAGTATCCAATTTAGTGTTTATCTTTAAATTAAAGACCACATTCAAATATCGTGATGCATATTAGTTTTAAATTGAGTAAAGAATAAAATAAAATTAAATTATGCACTTTAATAGTTAAATAATTAATGGATTTAGCAGCAGAGAGGGCAAACCCACCAATTTTTAGAAAGTCCTTTTTTTAAACTAAAGTCTCCTACGAAAATGAAACTATAAGGTCAATAACACCAAACCGAAGCCTCTAACTAACCGAGAGTTTCTCTAACTGGGTTAGTTTGGTTTGGTTACTGTATATTTGTCATTAGTGTTTTTTTTTTAAAGTATGCACGCGCTTTTACCCGCCGTGACACTTATTTGTGGTCGCGCCCTCTCTGCTGCTGTGAATTAGATCATTATATATCAATTATATAACACCAGCTATGAAATCTTATACAGCTAGATTAGCTCGAGAGTGACTAGAAGCAATTAAGAAATTTCTTGTACGTGATTCTGTCAGGCGAAAATTACAAGAACGTCAGGAATCTGAAGGTGAATTTTCAGAAGGTGCAGAACAATTATTTAGACCTGTTACAAAGGCTACCAAAGGCCTTCTTCCTTCATTGGAGCAAACCGCTAGAGCAAACGGAAAAATGGCAGAAAGAACCAAGAAAACAAACAAGATTCTACAAGAGCTTCCAGTTGAAATAGCTACAGCTCAACCACAATTACAAAAAGAAATTCAACAAGTAATCGATAGCGTTGATAGAGTCCACCAAAATCAAAACTAGAACAAAAACCACCAGCTCAATTTACCAAAAAAGGTTATGAACTACTTCAAAAGAATGCTGTAGCGATTGCCGCAGCAGGATATCAAAACCATGATAAATTATTAGATCAAAATACCGCTGATGTTCAAGAAATGAATTGGGTTCCTTTCGTATTTCGAGAATCTCGTGGTATAACTAGAATCACTCATAAATACAAGGATGAATTTTAAAAAGATTGAGAAACAAGACCAAGAGGTTTAAAAATGTTCCATTACCAGGAGATATATTATCATCAAAGAACTGCCATTCGGTCCACCTAGTATTGAGGAAGAATTTTATGATGCACCTGATACCAGCGCTACTGGAAGTGGTTTTTCTACTCAAGGAAGTGGTTTTATTGCTTGTCCTAGCAACGTTCTTTCTGACGTAGAGCGACTAGAAATTCTCATAGGATGGAAACGTGCTGGAAATAATTCTCCAGAAATTATTAATGGAGCTGCTGATATTTGTCGAAGATTCTTTACAGGCGGTATCATCGACATCGATGTTTATCGGTCTCTTATCGATGAAATCGTAGATGGTTTCTACAGTGCTTAGATAAGTAAGTAATAAATAAGATGATAGTACATAATGCTCAACATGGACCTGTAATGATCAGGGTGATGAATTCGCGATTACCTGCTTATGAAGCGATTTACGGTGATAGGCTCGGCGATGTTGTTCATGGCTATATTCAGAAGGATAAAATAATCCAAGAATAATCCACGAATAATATTTAGAAGTCCTAATAATAAAATGTTCTAATGAATTCAAGTTTTAGTCCCGACGAAGATTGCAAGATGGAAGGCGATGACGTATGCTGTAACATGTACTGTGTTGTTCTACAGTTCCTTGTAGAAATACAATAATTAATCCTCTGGTTTTGGAAATCCAGATAAGTTTTTTTTAAAGAAATGTCTTTTGTTCAAGAATTATGTATGAGCACAAAATACTTCCAGAGAAACGAATTAATCCTTAGAATCCGAAAAATTAAAACAAAACTAAAAAAACTAAAAAAATTCAGTACCTGTCAAAACAGACGAAAACAACTTAACATCAAGTGTTTAAAAACATAAAACTCTGATCTTCTCTCTCTCTCTCACTCTCTCTCTCTCTCTCTCTCTCTCTCTCTCTCTCTCTCTCTCAACATCTCTATTAATACTAATTATTTCGCAATTTTGGAAATGCCTAATTGAGAAATAAGGGATCACGTGATCATGTTTACATATAAAAATCATGTAGCCTCTGTATGTCCTTGATAAGAACCAATCATTTTACTCCAGAATAAAAGTTGTTTAATTGACCCCTCAATCAAGGCCAGGAACTAAGTCAATAATAGAAACAGTGTTTCTATTATTAGGCATTAATAGAAAGATTCAGATCAAACTGAACTTTCTGGAAAATATCAAATTCCAAGTAAACAAAATTACATTACATTGATATGTAAAGAAAATAACAAGATTCCAAACTCCACAAACAAGCAAATCAAATCAAACACAAATTAAATCAAATATAAATTAAATCACATATACGTAACAATATCATGTTTTCTTGTATACGAATCAGTTAAGAACATACCGCAATATGTACCACGGTATACTTCAATTATACTAGGGACCAACAATGTTTTGCTCTGAGGCAGAGGCCAGCCTAACAGTTTTAAAACTATTTCTGTCTTTCAATACCTGAAAAATATCTTTCTCTGATTTATAGCAAAAAAACTCAATATTATATCAGTTCTGTTATTTGCAAGAACAAATTAATTATCTTCAGATAGAAGAAACGAAAACATATTAGCTCAAAATAAAATCGCAGCACCCTTTTCCGAAAGTTAAATGGTCAGTACATTATGGTAGATAAATTTGCTGTGTGTATGTTAATTGTTGTTCAAGTTGTAATCTAAAAACTGTAACTAAATCGACATAATTAAGGTTATAATATAGCCGACACCTTGTAAAATGCACTGTGCGGATATCAGAGAGCTTATTGGTTGCAATAGGATGCCTACAATTTACTATCTGCACTATTGATATAAAAGGCATGGATGCCAACACCCGGGAAAGATATTTATCAGATAGTCTCAGTAAACATAAAACATGCACACTCACCAAAAGAGAAAATATTTAGTGGACATGAAAATAACGTGAAAAAAGATAAAACAACCACCGTCCTGAAAAGCTTAGTCTTACGAAAGAAAATACATGCACTGAACATAAGCGAGTAAGTAAATAAAAAAATGACACTTTTTATTACAAAATTCGGATTTGGCCCGAATGTCTTTCACAACATCCCATTTATCCACCGCAGTATGATACGTGACAAGTTCAAAACGTGTGATTAAGGAATCAAATATATATTTAAAACAGTCAAATTAATTTGTGACAACTAGTTTGTAAAAGAAATAATTTTTTGGGATTTATTTTGTCATGAAAAATGAAAATATGCTGTTAATATCATCTAATTCGTCAAAAACTTTATTTGGTAAATTTCGTACATTTCTCACTGACGAAAACTACCGAAATTCTGGTACAGTGAATAGATACCGTGATTTGTGTCAACTGTCAGCTGATACAACGGTAATAACGGTAGTGATTGTGTGTTCTCTGCATATTATCAGAACAGAATTTCGCCTCGTTGTAATTATTCTTGAGGACACGATAATTACTGAGAAGAAATGGTGCCCTAAATTATGTATTGATTGGTTCATCATGTTTATAGGTATGCATGCAGGAACGGCTAGAACTTTACATCCTGTCCCTGAGCCGAAGGAAGCGGTCAAGAGCCCAACGTCTCTCAAACCGAAAAAGCCCCTACCCGCAGTCCCAGTAGAAAGTCCAAAAGAATTCCAAGCTGACAAGAGGACATCCAGCGGATACAGGAAGGTGGAAGTCCTGTCAGTCTATTATAACGAAGAAGATTTAAATGAGTATATCCTGGACAGCAGTGACAATGCTGAGGCTCAGAGGTGAAGTAGAATTTTGACAAGTGTTGCTTTTTATTATACGCTCGCTACAAGGCTATTAATTATTGTCCGTCCGCCTGTCTGTTAACTAATACTTTCGTTTCCGTACAGTAAAATCCAGTGATCTACCTCCACAATCACCAAACTTAGTTGACGGCATGTACTTGCGGTACAAGAAAAATCTCAATGGTCAAGGTCACTGTGATTTTAAAAAAATAGTTTCCTTACGATATAAGGTTTCTAATCTTTGTGGCTGTCTCAAACATGGGCTAAGAAAACGAAAGCCTTTCAATTTTTGGAGTCAAAAGGTCAGAGTTTATGGCCATTGGGTCTCAAAGAATAATTTGTATTTATAATCATAAGAATTCCAGTTCTCTACCATCTACAGTTGTGGATAGCTTGCACTTGAGACAAGGTAAAATCTAGAATCAAAAAGAAAAATAATAAGGTCGCTTTGACCTTACTTTGGGGGATAGTTTGCATTTGGAGGAAGGAAGGGGTCTGTGGATTTTGAGCTCAAAAGGTCAAAGATCCAGTTAGCCGTGACTGAAAGAGGAAAAAAAGTGTTACCACATAATAACATTAGTTCTATATCACAAACCTGGATGAAACATTGTGGATGGTTTACATTTTTCGTTAAGAAAGAAGCCAATTGATTTGGAGGTCAAAGGTCCAGGTCACTGTTACGTGAAGAATAACTTGGTTTCTGCACACAAATCTTGGTTCTATACATTGAGGGCTATAAAACATGGGGTGGTGGTATAAGGTGTCGTTTACGGCACTAGAAATCGGACATCCTGCTAACTTACGTTAAGAAAGGTTTCTTCGATTAACAGCGAAGACATAATGATTCACCAGAAGGTATATTATCCAAGGGTGTCTGTTAAGCTTGTTACAAAATTTAAACAAACCACCGAAATTTTCAACCTCTCCAAATCCTACTGTGGGTGTTTGGTTCTCCCCATGAACCAGCTGGCACAATTTTGAAGGCTCGTCCCTTTGACTTTGGCCCACGCCCACCCTGGAGAAAGTCTTGCGGACGCCCATGATGTTATCGACTTTGTTGCAATATGCATTCAGGACTACCACAAAGTATTAAAATCTTTTACAACGAGGATGTAGAATAGCATGACTTAGAATATATTAAAGTCCAATCGAATGATTACTATATTTTGGGATTTTACCCTTTCATGAATCGAGCACATGTCCAGTTGTTACTCAAATACAGCTAAGCAGTCACTGTTGAGAGTTTAAAATATTATAATGCCTGTTGAGAGTTTAAAATATTATAATGCCTCATTATCAAGGTATATTCAAATTTATATATAGTACGGTTTATATTCGTTTAAGATATGGGTTGTATAGTCTGGTTTAAGTTGGTTGATTTGATATTTAGACTTTTTCGGGACAGCTTATCTAACTAACGATGCTACTATAAAGTTGTGTGAAGGCGGTTCATTGTGACGACTGTACATGCTAACTGGCAAACTTCTTGGCTTAAGAAATATTTTCGAAACACTTAGTCCTAATTGTCAAACAAACATTCGCTGAAATCTGTCAAATCTATACCCGAGGACGTACAAATGCAAATGCAAGTACCATACATCCTATATTAGCATGGGTGCCCGAACATAGGGGCGGGGGGGCCAACTGCCCTCACACCACCCCGAATTTCACCTCTAGATGTTTTGGCCTACTTATGTAAAACTGGATAGCTGACCATTACATGATTGGTCACACACACACACACACACACACACCCCAATATAATTTGCGGGCCCTTGTATGTTTGTTACAGTATCTGCTTTTCTTTTCAGGCTTTTGAAGGGCAAACCTCAAGGTACATTTCTCATTAGAAATTCAAGCAGTGGTCCGTCAGAAAAGGTATGCATCAAGCATATAATTATTTTAGGATATTTACAACATAAAGCATATAATTATATTAGGGTGTCTACAACATAAAGCATATAATTATATTAGGGTGTCTACAACATAAAGCATATAATTATATTGAGGTATTTACAACATAGAGCATATAATTATTTTAGGATATTTAAAACATAGAGCATATAATTATATTAGTGTATTTACAACATAAAGTATATAATTATATTAGGGTGTCTACAACATAGAGCATATAATTATAATGAGGTATTTACAACATAGAGCATATAATTATTTTAGAATGTTTTCAACATAAAGCATATAATTATATTAGGGTGTTTACAACATAAAGCATATAATTATATTAGGTATTTACAACATAAAGCATATAATTATATTAGGGTATTTACAACATAAAACATATAATTATATTAGGGTATTTACAACATAAAGGATATTAAAATAATAAGGTATTTACAACATAAAGCATATAATTATTTTTGGGTATTTACAACATAAAGCATTTAATTATATTAGGGTATTTACAACATAAAGCATATAATTATATTAGGGTATTTACAACATAAAGCATATAATTATATTAGGGTATTTACAACATAAAGCATATAATTATATTAGGGTATTTACAACATAAAGCATATAATTATATTAGGGTATTTACAACATAAAGCATATAATTATATTTACAACATAAAGCATATAATTATATTAGGGTATTTACAACATAGAGCATATAATTATACTTGGATATTTACAAAAGATTTACCCTACATTTAAATCTCGAACGACATATGTAAATAATTACAATAACGCCATTGTCGTGGATAATGCGCACTAATGCATACATCGTAGACACAAATTTGTCTGCAGCTTTATGGACTGGTCGATCAATGTTTACGGCGTATTTTTTATTCGTGATATCAAACTAACAGCATAGATTGTGATCACCTTCGCTAGCCAAGATGTTCTGTTCTGACAGGGTTTATTACTAAAAAGTTTTTTAGTTACTATTCGCATACCAAGGTCAGGCGAGGGGCTCCGAGTGGCCGAGTGGTCTGAAACTCCGGATCACTGCCATCTCACCTTTGTCTGCGTGGGTTCGAGTCCAAGGCTCGGCTAACGTTGGTACGTGGGAAAGCCTGCCAGTAGCTTCTCGTGGGTCGGTGGTTCTTTCAGGGTTCTTCCTCCACTAGTTATACTGGCCGCCATATATAGCCTATCTTGTGCTGAAAAATGGCGTTAAACCCTAGAACAATAACAACAACAAGGTCAGTCGAAATAAATTTATTAATTACTAACGAGCGTCCGATAGTCAGAACTGATGGGGGGGGGGGGGATTAAAACAGCGTAAAACTTCTGTATGGAATACGGCCCGACAACGTTGGTCTCCGCTGTCAGATAAAAAAAGGAAAAAAAAGCGGAGACCAACTTTTGGTCTAATGGCAGACTGTGATCTGCTGGCGCGTTGTTTGACAGCAGACATGGGCCATAGCTATTCGCAGGTGAAGAGCGTTATGGAAGGGGAAACATCGATTCTAAGACGCTTCTTTGTTCTTTAAGTTTGGAAAACAAGTTTAGTGTTCTCGGTATACTGAAAGGTAGAAGTGAACAAATAAATCCGGTTGTTCTGCACATAATCCTGACATACTGTTGTTAAGCATCAACGAGGAGTAGCTTATTACACATGGTACTAATTGTATGGAAAAATGGGAACCAGCCTGGAAACGGGTGAACATAACATTGAGTATATATTAGTTTGGGTGGTCATGATTGGTTGATAATGAAAGTTATTTTGTAGGAAATATAATCTTTTGAGAGCATATTCTGGTTGTAACTGAAAAAAATAGAGACGTTATTTTTTGATGGAATTTCAGTCCTTTAAATGTCTTGATTTTGGAACACTCGTTACTAAAATTAGCACATGACTCTTTGGTGCGGAATTGAAGACACATGTTTAAAACACATGCAGGTCCAGAAGATACCGCGGATCAAATCCTTTTCTCTACACAGAAGCTGACATCCAGGTTCCATCTTTACAGATAAATATAGGTTTGATCACGACCACTAAGAAATTTTAAGTTATTAAATTTTTAGCATCACGGTGTTAACAAAGGTTTACTATGAGAACTGAATTAGTACCGTGAGTCTCTTACTTGCAAGAGTCGATAGACCTCGAAAATGAGATACCGTCTTTAAATGAGTAGACTTCTTTGCACTAATCATCTGTAGAATGATGGTTAATAAACATTAAGGAAAAAATGGAAAATTTATGTTTCTAAGTATATAATGAACATGAAATACACAGCTGCTGCTCATACATCAGGAAATGGTACAAGTCATATATATTTCTAGTCCGATAAAACAGCACACACACACACACACACACACACACCAACCTGTGCTGATATAGATGGACACTTGTGTGTTTTCCGTACAGCTTTGTATGCAGCAAAATTGCACATTCTAATGAATAGTGACATCAGATCCTACAATCGTCCATTGTATCAACACTGGTTTTAGGCGCAGGGGTGGGGGTGGGGCAATTTATCATTCTAATATTCATCATGCAAGTGTGAATTTCCAGTTAACCAAATTTTCGTTACATAAAACTAGAGTAAAAGGCAAAAAATAAATACTAGAACATGTCAATATAAATAACTGAATCACTTTCATACCATACACACAAGACATAGCGACCAGACCAGGAGAAATAACTCGTCGATGACGATGATGATGTCTTAAAAGAAGATTCTCGTGATAGAATGCTAGGTGAAATTTAATTTTGAAAATATCTTGATTTAAACTTAAATCAAAACCTCAAGCAGGCATTCTCGATTTCCTTTCAGATAGTTGCACAATGTAAGAAAACAGTATCACACCTGTATAGCATTCAATATAAGCACCCATTTCTAACAAATCTGAACATATGACAAAGACAACGACGACGTTGATTATGAAGATGGTGATGATAATAGTCTTGTTAGAGTCTCCTTTTCGTTCATTCAAAGATAAAACATTTTGATTAAAATGTATGAAACTATTCCTGATTCTGAAAATTTATGAAACAATTCTTGATTGCTGAAAATGTTTGAAACAATTCCTGATTGCTGTATTTAAATAGGAACTAGGCGGGCATCAGTAGCCTCCATTTATTTATCGACGCAAGCGTGTTATTCTAAGGCATAACAGTTGGTATTATATGGGCTTTCTTGCGCATTGTCTTCTCTTCGTCTGCTTTGGCCACTGTCATTTTCGTTTCTTTTTTTATCTCTTTCTTTTCGCCTATAAATTGCCATTCACATGCATCACGTTTCTGGCAGCGACGTCAGCAATTGTAATGCTTTGTGTTAAAGTTTGTTGTTTTGAAGTTTTTTCTAAAGTTATATCAGTTGCTGTGTTCAGTTAAAATGTTAGGGTAGTTTATATCCTGGATTGTCCTGTCTCTCCCAAACAGCACAAAGTTACAACATGTTCTCGTTGAAACGAGACGCAGCTTCCCGCGAAATCTCTGCTTTCCATGTTTCGTGTCCTTTTTCTTCTTTCTATTACGATTCCTTTGTTTATATCACCTGGTCTAAATGCCTATTCATTGTACTTCATTACGAGAACTTTATTCTAAACAAATTTGAAACAGTTTTTAATCCTTTACGTTTTCTAAACGTTTCAATAAATTTGTTAATATCAGAATTTCTGTTGGCCAGTCGTTGGGTAGTGAATAATAGGCTAGTTATCTCCCCTCTGTAGCCAATTAACAGTGACATGCCATCTGTTAGAGATAAGCATGACCAATTAATCATTGTGTTGGATAGTGTCCAATGCCTAGCTGATAAGGAGGAACTTTCCTCGACGACAGCTCAATTTAGATTGACTTAAAAGGTAATCCGCTCCCATTTATGGAGGGACCTCTGCCTTTAAACATTGACTTAAAAGGTAATCCGCTCCCATTTATGGAGGGACCTCTGCCTTTAAACATTGACTTAAAAGGTAATCCGCTCCCATTTATGGAGGGACCTCTGCCTTTAAACATTGACTTAAAAGGTAATCCGCCCCCATTTATGGAGGGACCTCTGCCTTTAAACTTTGACTTAAAAGGTAATCTGCTCCCATTTATGGAGGGACCTCTGCCTTTAAACATTGACTTAAAAGGTAATCCGCTTCCATTTATGGAGGGACCTCTGCCTTTAAACTTCAATGAGAACTGATTAGTGAGAGGTATTGTTTAAACAATATTTAGGTCACTCCGTCTGAAAGAAAACGAAAACTTTTCGACACAATACTTAGAAAGAGTCCTATATTCAAATTCATTTTTTGCACAACAGTGGTTTAGTTATCTGTTTGATGTTATCTTGTAGATCAGTAACTAGATGCACGAGGATTGAATTAATTTAATGATCTCATATGTTGATAAACTGTGTATAAATGCTGCATACATATTAATACTTGCATTTGCATTGAATTAATAATGTCAGCGCGGTCGATTACAAATGAAGCTGCTTCCTTCTCCGCAAATAAGTCATATGCTTTCAGTGCATTGTTTTGAAAAAGATTTACCATTATTATGTAAGATTATAGCTAATGTTAACACTGAGATTGAAAATTTACTCCCACCACGATCATGAAAAGTTGGAATCCCATAAAAACCGAGGAGATAACTAGCATGCATCTAGGTAACCGTAACCTGTATTTGAAAGCCTCACCAATAATAACTAGCAATTTAGTGTGAAACAGCTAAAAAGCGGTCAAGTTTTGGCGGGACAAAAACTTTAAAAATTCTTTATTTCAACATTAGCGTCAATTAAGCATACAACAAGTGCTGAATCACAGCAATTTTGTACTTTGTATCAGTCCTAATGTACTCTTTTTTACCCCAGGTACTAGTATATCAGTCCGATGAAGGATTTAAACAAATGAAGATTATAAAAGAGGTAATTGTAGAATTTCTGCATGTAAATGATCTCTGTATACGAGTAGAATATATATATATATATATATATAGATATATATATATATATATATATATATATATATATATATATATATATATATATATATATATATATATATATATATATATATATATGTATGTATGTATCTTCTTTTCCTTTTTCATAGATAGCATATTCCTTTATTGACATTTACTTATTTATTGTTATTTTTATTTTCCTTTAATTTAGACATTGTCGTAAGTTTGGATAATTCTTCTCAGCGATAGACTGTAAATATGTATTGTTCTACACTTTACGCTTTGTATATGTGTTTGTCTCTGTATATGTATTTTATTGTCCCCTGGGGAAGGCCTTGCTTTAGGTCGCAAAGTAAGGGATCTGTCATTTTCCTAGCACCCAGCGCCGATTTCGAACTTTTGAATCATTATACATATTTAGAATTACTCAGATTTTCATGAATCGATATTATTATCACTTTAACAATACGGGAAAAGAGATTATTTTGCCAAATTACATCTTAAGAACACCAGAAAAACAAATTTTACGTTAATGAATGCGCACGCCTGCACACACACACACACACACACACACACACACACATATATATATATATATATATATATATATATATATATATATATATATATATATATATATATATATATATATATATATATATATATATATATATATATATACGTGTACAGATAAATATGTCATAAGCAACGTCACATAGATTATTGTAATGCAAATTACTGTTTTACTGTCTGTTTTGCAATAGCTGACAAAATCTGAACTTTGTCTTTCAGGGCGACAAAGTGTGGTTGACCCCAAACGAAAAGTTTGACAATATTGTCGAGCTATTGGAACACTATAAAAAGAACAATTTACCAACCAGACAAATGAAACTTCTTCATGGCTATAATAGATAACATGATGTCACCAGGCGTTTCTAAAACAATGAACGCAGACAAAATAAGTAACATCGGAGGCTGCTGAATTAGAACTAATAGTTTTGAGACAGGTGATTTATACTGAATCATTATAGTCCCAGAAATGCCTATATGCCAATTCCTGGCATTTTCGGTGTCAATCTCTGTTCTTTGATTTGTCTCATTTATCACAACTACACAACTTGTGTCCATCAGTTTATTTATATTGACAGTTTACTGCATTTGCATGGGAAAATATGAACGAGTTTTTCGGATGGAAATACTGCACGACCTTGGGAGTGCAGTATATCCATCCAACAAAACTAGTTTGTTTTTCCAATACAAATGCAGTAACCTTCTTATTATCTGCTCATTTTCTTATTCTACCTAAGGCTAAATTATATAAACACAACTACGCTACACGAAATAAACTAACTGAATATATGCCGTATTCCAAACTAAATACACAAGCGCAGATTCATCATTAAACAACAACAGCATTATTAATGCGCACATAACTCCGCCCAGATAAATTTGAACTTAGTCGCGCGCTAGAAAAAACTTTCGAAAGAAAATGGCGTTTTGGTCTACTTAAAATTGAAATTTGGAGTCATATTGTGAAAGAATGCGCATTGCAACAACTTTTCCATTTGATCTGGAGTGAATAGATTTTGGTATTTTTGTCGATTCTACAAAATTTCGTGATTATGACCTGGATTTATCTCTGCCAATTCTACATGAAGTATATCGGATTTCAGCAGCGTGTTGACATTTGCAAGTGTGTTTCTGTTCTGTCATTGAATGTTTGAAATCTTAATGTGGGAAAAGTAGTAACTCTTTCAATAGCACTTATCAAAAAGATGCTATGGAATATAATGTATATTTCATTTTGAGTGCAGTAAGGAGGATGTAATTGCACTTGAAATATAGTCGAAATTACAGTACAATTTCGAAAAGTGTAATCAAGCTTTAGAACCAATGACATGACTCATGTAATTCGGATTTGCAGTACTAATATAAAAAACATTTTGAGGAAATTCAGGATGTAAAACTGTAAGTATATTTTTTGTCATTCGTATTGCCAGCTAAAGAAGACAGTTTATGCCTTGTCACTTGCATGTTATTTGTAGGGCCCTAACAATTTAATGAAATCTGTCGTCTATCGCTCGCCTAAATCCGAAACATTGTATCAAGAAAGTTAACGTGGAATGCGGCAGTTCATGGAACATCTACTTTAGTTCATTCAGAAACACATTTAATCAACCAAAATGTAAAGCGCCTACTACGTGAGTGTACATGATTTGTTTACAAAGTAGTTCCTAATACACTATTGTGCACACGTGAGTGCAATATGAAGTGCACGCGAGTGCAATATCTTAAAATACTGAACGACTCTGACAATATAAAGTTAAAAAAATGAGCATATAATAAAGATAGATATATCCATGTACTGTCTGAGATTGAGACCGAAATAACATTGCACGCAATCATGTTGTTTCCCGGAGACATCAGTATAATTTTGCAAGGTAAAAGTTACGTTTCGGTTTTCTAAAACATCATGTTTAAAGTTTGATTTAAAACAAAGAAATATTATAATTCATTGTATTACCCTTTAACATATTGGTATACACCTTTCCATAGTTGTACATATTTGTAAAGGGACTAATTTTGCCTATTATTGCTCTCTCTCACTCTCTCTCTCTCTCTCTCTCTCTCTCTCTCTCTCTCTCTCTCGCTCTCTCTCTCTCTCTCTCTCAAAGATTGTTTAGAGATCTCGCATTAAGACGTCCAGGGCATCAAGTTAGCTTGAGTTTATTTCGACTAAAGTTATTTTGAGGAGGAAGGGGCGGCTACTGTATC
This sequence comes from Sinohyriopsis cumingii, assembly GCA_028554795.2. Taxonomy (NCBI): domain Eukaryota; kingdom Metazoa; phylum Mollusca; class Bivalvia; order Unionida; family Unionidae; genus Sinohyriopsis; species Sinohyriopsis cumingii. The sequence goes on from CM068830.1 coordinate 11,933,277, forward strand.
CAGCTTCTTTTTTTTTTGTTGTTTTTTTTTGTTATTTTATTTTTTTATATCAACTGAAATAAATTCAAAAGCTTCAAATGCATGTTTAATATAATGCAATGCCGTAGATTAGTACTGTGTAATGTGTTTTTATATGTATGTATATATATGTAGGTAGATAAGTATGTATGTAAAACCATTTCATGTCTGAAAATCTGATATAATTTAAATATTTTTTCCTATATTGTCTGAGTCTCTTTTTTCTCAAAGTTATTTGTACGTCCCAATTTTAAAATATGAAAATATTAATGTCAACTCCTGATAGGCGGTTCGTAATTAGTTTTAAAATAGGAAAATATCGATGTCAGCTCCTGACAGACTGTTCCTATTCAGTTTTAAAATATGAAAATACTGATATCAGCTCCTGATAGACTGTTCGTAATCAGTTTTAAAATATGAAAATATTAATGTCAACTCCTGATAGATTGTTCGTAATCAGTTTTAAAATAGGAAAATACTGATGTCAACTCCTGATAGATTGTTCGTCATCAGTTTTAAAATATGAAAATACTGATGTCAACTCCTGTTAGACTGTTCGTAATCAGTTTTAAAATATGAAAATTTTGATGTCAGCTCCTGCTAAACTGTTCGTAATCAGTTTTAAAATATGAAAATATTGATGTCAACTCCTGTTAGACTGTTCGTAATCAGTTTTGTAATAGGAAAATACTGATGTCAGCTCCTGACAGACCTCGTAATCAATTTTAAAATATGAAAATATTGATGTTAACTCCTGACAGACTTCGTAATCAATTTTAAAATATGAAAATATTGATGTCAACTCCTGATAGACTGTTCGTAATCAGTTTTAAAATATGAAAATACTGATGTCAACTCCTGATAGATTGTTCGTAATCAGTTTTAAAATATGAAAATACTGATGTCAACTCCTGTTAGACTGTTCGTAATCAGTTTTAAAATATGAAAATATTGATGTCAGCTCCTGATAAACTGTTCGTAATCAGTTTTAAAATATGAAAATATTGATGTCAACTCCTGTTAGACTGTTCGTAATCAGTTTTAAAATAGGAAAATACTGATGTCAACTCCTGACAGACTTTGTAATCAGTTTTAAAATATGAAAATATTGATGTTAACTCCTGACAGACTTCGTAATCAATTTTAAAATATGAAAATATTGATGTCAACTCCTGATAGACTGTTCGTAATCAGTTTTAAAATAGAAAAATACTGATGTCAACTCCTGACAGACTTCGTAATCAATTTTAAAATAGGAAAATATTGATGTCAACTCCTGATAAACTGTTCGTAATCAGTTTTAAAATAGAAAAATATCGATGTCAACTCCTGACAGACTTCGTAATCAATTTTAAAATACGAAAATATTGATGTCAACTCCTGATAGACTGTTGGTAAACATTTTAAAGAATAAATAAATGCTAAGAAAGTCAAGAGTGAAATTATTTGCCTCGTGTGAACGTAAATTCAGTGTGAATGTAACCAGTGCGCTAGACCACAGTTCTCTCATATTTCAAAATAGCAAGTACTGGAAATTATTTTGAAGAAAGAGTATGATTATTCATGTATAGTCAAACGTGTCTTAAGCGGCTTCCCGTAGAAAAAGTTCAGACTGACCTTTGTACAGAGGTGACCTCCGAATGCAGGTTCACATTTCAAACTTTCTTCTTGAATAGATAGATACCAGTGATCAAGGATCATTATCGTTATTATTACAGGTATTATTATGATTATTATTATTATTATTATTATTATTATTATTATTGTTGTTGTTCTTGTTGCGAGGCAAGAAGCATAAATTCCTAATGAAGAATTCTTCTTGAAAAGGGTTAATTTGTTCACGTTTTCGCTGTGTTTTTTTTTTTCTCCTTCATATAGGACGTTTTTGCCGTTAAATACGGTAAGGAGGTAAACAGCTTAGCTTTTTGTATGAGGAAGTCGGCTATCTCAAAGGCACATACCTATGCAAAACATTGAAAGTGTCAACATAAAAACTGACACGTCACCTTTGTTAAAAGATTTGTCATGCCATTAAGTTGCAACGCTGTTTTAATCACGTATTTGCTTTCAAATTTGCACGAGTATCCATCGCCATCTCCGCATTCTTGGAGACTGGTAAAGCTTTCCCTGAAGCTTTAGAACCCAACGAAGACCTTATATTAAATAGTGACTATAATGTTGGTCCGTTACATATTCTTGGATTAAATAGAGTAACCTAATGATTGGATGCCTCAAACATGGATCTGATATGTACAATGTCACTGTTCGTTTTTCTCGGAACACAATGCATTTTGCGCAGATGGATTTATGCAGAGACGTCTATTTTAATTATTTTTGTGTTTGTTTTATTTTTATTTTTTTTAAATTACACACCACATATTCTGCAGTATTTGAAAGCTGGATTTGATTTTTGATATTATAAACACGATCTTAATTCCTATAGAAATTGCTGAATATATAAACTTTTGATAAACTAAAATAAATTCTGAGTAAAATTAGTTCTCTTTTCATCTTATCCCATGAAAACATTTACTACGGTCATCAGCGTCCTCACCTCTCACCCTTCCCCCAAACAATAATTTAAAAAATCAAGGGTTGGTAAGAAAGACAATTTTCCTCAAGGATTTATCCCAACAACGAATTTCTAAGCAATATGGTGACAGTATTCAAATCCTTAAAACAACAATGGATTAATTATCCAATTTAAAGTTACACCTTAATCATGCCGTAAGTATGGTGAATGTTAGCAAGATAAGAAATATTCACAGATCAGTTTACATGACGTGCCTTTATGATAATGAGCAGCCCGAGAAAATGTTGGACTTTTTGAAGGAAAGCGGTGTTTACATCAAATTTTTTAAAATATTTTGAAAGGATTTTACGTGTTTAATATAGTTACCTTTAAAAATTAATCGCTTAGGGGTTTTCGTTGGGGAGTTGGAGGTTGGGGAAGGCTTTATATTCCCATACGTTTTATTGTATCTCTATTTTTCTAGCAGTCCTTTATATTTACATTTTAGAGCTAGCGTGGTTACGTGGGAAAGCCTGCCAGTAGCTTCTGGTGGGTCGGTGGTTCTTCCTTGGGTTTTCCAGGGTTCTTCCTCCGCCAATTATACTGGCCGCCATGTATAGCCTATCTTGTGCTGAAAAATGGCGTTAAACCCTAGAACAACAACAACAACAACAACAACATTTTAGAGCTTTACTTTTAATCGTTACCATGTAGCCAGTAGAAGTACTGACACCACCTACCACTACCTCGTACCTAAACAATGCCCTTTTTAGAAGAAACAGACGCTCTATTTGCACGGTCGGTACGCTCGAACGGCTGCTCTAAGTTGTATAAGCAACTGTTCGGTTAGGAAAAATCTAAAACTTGACCACGGAAGCAGGTGACCGTGCGTTACATGCATTTACGAAGAATCTTTACGAGGGGGTAGGAGTTGGGATGGGAACGACTGTTGAAGCCAAGTGGCCGCTAAATCATGGTTACATTTGGGCAGGGTTTGGTGTGGCCGCTAGATCATTGTGACATTTGGGCAGGTTTGGTGTGGCCGCTAGATCATTGTGACATTTGGGCAGGGTATGGTGTGGCCGCTAGATCATTGTGACATTTGGGCAGGGCATGGTGTGGCCACTAGATCATTGTGACATTTGGGCAGGGTTTGGTGTGGCCGCTAGATCATTGTGAAATTTGGGCAGGGTATGGTGTGGCCGCTAGATCATTGTGACATTTGGGCAGGGTTTGGTTTGGCCGCTAGATCATTGTGACATTTGGGCAGGGTATGGTGTGGCCGCTAGATCATGGTTACATTTGGGCAGGGTATGGTGTGGCCGCTAGATCATTGTGACATTTGGGCAGGGTATGGTATTATAATTCAAGCAGATTTATATTAATCCTTTTTTTCTGTATCATATGTGAGCAGTACAACTAAAGCTCGTGCAGGCATATCTTTGCTAACCAAGGGTCATCGATCCACTGAGTTCCACGTCGACCCTAGGCATATGTAGTTTCGTAGTCAACCTAATCGGTGTTATGTTAAAGTTCCCCCAGGTGGATTAAAGAGTTTCTTCCCGTAGCAATCTAAATGAATTGGCCAGTAAGAGAATTCGTTACATATGATATTGGGTGTTCAAAATGGCAACTTTCTTTATGTCAACATACCTTGCCTCGGAAGATAAATATCCTAGTGAATAGTTTGACTTGAAGAAAAGAAAAAAAGTAGCACGTGGCATGTTGTCTGCAGAGGCGGTGATGATTGTTCTCACGAAGGTACCAAAAACGAGCATTCTGACTGGATCAGTTTATTTCAGCTGCACCAGCCAGACAGCGGAACGGTAGACTTGTTTTGGAAGGCCACAAATGCAAATGATGGATGTGGAACGAAGTCAATAGACAACCGATTACTAGATGAACATAATTAAACTTGACCCAGTTAATTCTGTAATTCTAGCAAATGTGTTTACCTGTTACCTTGACATACCTACCATCTTCCACGTGACTAGTATCAATTGGTTGGGTTTTATTAACAGCTCATAAAGATATAAAATATGTAGTTCTTCTCGTGCAGTTTGTTGAGATATGTAAACTGTCACTGGGTGCTTTGGAGTGCGAGGAACAATATCGCTTTTAATGACAGAGTAGAGTAAGGTGTCATAGTCACTTTGACCAAATTCTTTCAACATTTGTATGCGTTCTACGCCTTCTTCCTATATATATATATATATATATATATATATATATATATATATATATATATATATATATATATATAGTTCATGCTGTTACCACGATGTCATGGGGCTAATTACCTTGTACACGTTCAGGTTTTTCATAGTACACTGTTCAGTGGAGAAATGGGTAACTCGTCGTTATTGTTATTGTTGTTGTAGGGTTTAACGCCATTTTTCAGCACATCATAGGCTATACATGGCGGCCAGTATTAATGGTGAAGGAAGAACCCGGGAAAACCCCAGAAAGAACCACCGACCCACGAGAAGCTACTGGCAAGCTTTCTTACATACCCACATTAGCCGAATCCGAGACTCGAACCCACGCAGACAGAAGTGAGATGGCAGTGATCCGTAACGGAGAGCGCTTTAGACCACTCGGCCACTCGGGGCCCCGTAACTCGTCGTAACATGAGTAATACCTGAATACCAGTCATTTAGTAAGAAAAGGGAACTTGCGACTCCTACATTTCAGATTAGGACAACAACAACAACAACAAAAAGAAGCTTCGTGGTGAATCTATATAAACGGTAGAAGCAAAGATGTAAACTTTTCAGGAAAACCAGACACATCTGAATCAGAAACAATGGGTTCAACAACAATATGCTTTCAATCTTAAACACAATTTAGTAGTTTGTACAATAAATCTTACGCACAGAGCTCCTAAATATGGCGAGAACGAAAATGTAACCTCTACGTTGAATGCTATGCTTAGCTATTTGTAATCTGAGAACGTAAAATTTAGAGATAGTGTTCAGAAAGTCCAAACTGCTGCACGGACAACACTGTAGAAGTACAGTTGTCATAACTGCCTCAAGGTTGCAGGAGTCACGTTAAGTAAAAAAGTTGACACTGATAAACACGTCATGAAAATTACGAAATCAGTTTAAATTTGAAGTTAAATGACATGGACATATCACACAGTATTAAAAGAATGAGCCAGTCACAGAAAAGCAGATATACAATCAGAAGTCTGCAAAGCACCATGCCTGTAAAGCCTGGATGTTGGTAAAATCTTAGCGCCGAAACCCTTCCTGGACATTATATGGCACGATTTAAGTTAAAGACCCAATATTTGTAGTTGATTGCATTAATACTGACGAAGACAAGACAGTAGATCAAGTCCTGACAAAGATAGTATAAGAATTGGACCTGGGTTTTCTATACAAGCGTCCAGTGCCCACTGTTTCCATGGATACGCAATTATCTGCTTATGATAAAATATTACCTTCCCTGCCACTTCCAGTAACAGTCTATGCTCCAACTAGACTTTATATGAACAATAATCAATCCCAAAGTGACAATGAGTTTTAAATACTGTCCTAGACCTGGTGCCATTGTACCAGACCTGATGCCATTGTACCAGACCTGATGCCATTGTAACTAGTTCGTCTAGTACGCTTATGGTATGGTAATGTGTCCATAGTCTATAGTCCGTGCGTCAGCATTTGCTTTTGACCTCGCAGGAAGTCGTGTTTGTAATCCGATTTTGATCAAATTTCCAATGTAGATTGATATCATCAGTATCCTGGATAGGTTGAATATTAGCTAGATTAATTAAGATGGTGATCTTGCATCTGACTGGCCGCGTTTGTTACGACTCGGCATGCGATATTTCTTTTCTGATTTTGATTAAACTTGGAATATATGCTTATATGAATAAGGTCTCAGCAAATTGTGAAAATAGGGTTAGTTTGCAACTGACGGATGAGCTTTTGACACTCTAGAGTGTGTATTCCTGGTCAGCTTATCACGAAACTTGGAGATATATCATTAAGATATCGGATATGTTCGATAATAATCGGGTTGCGTCTGATTCAGCTTGTTACCATTATGGAGGTTGTATAATAGGCTTACAGTATCAAGATCTCGCATGAGTTTGATAACGTGTGAGATCCACACGTATTGATGACGTGTGAGATCCACACGTATTGATGAGGTGTTCTATCATCTGATTGGCGGATCTTATTACGAATCTAGAGACTGTATTTTCTTATCTGATTCTGGGTGAAATTCGTAAATAGACATAAATCATAAAAATGTCCGATAATATTTTTATGAACAATAACTAATTATATTATTGGAATTTAGCACAGTAAAAGACTGTGCCCTAACTGTATGCAATTTTCGCTTTTTAAATGCCCCCCCCCCCCCCAGCATGCCCCCAACCCTAGAAAAACAAAAGAAGTAACCAATGATATTGACTACTGAGATACAACATGTTGGAATTACCGAGTTAATTCCCTATACAAAAACTATTAAAGCCAGTAAAACCTTTATTTTAGACAACATGCGTATATATCACGAGAGCAATTGATAACAACTGGGAAAATAGTACACCGTATGGAATAAATCTCGATTTCTAATTGACAACTGAAGTAACAATAGAAATATATTGATTTTGTTCTAGTAAGACCATATTTATTGTAAAGCCATGTATAAGTGTATATAAGTTTTGCTGAGAATTATTTATAACTCTATGCCACAATTGAAATTCTGAAACAACTTGAAACAAGTTTATTTGGTGAAACAGAGTTTGACAGCGGCTGGCATTGCCATACTAAAGTGCCTGAAACAGTTGCCAATTTTATATTATCACACGTATTGTGGATTATTGCATAGCACTTAAGTATTCAATGCCATTACTTGCAAATTATTTGGAATGTATATTTGTATTTCAAACTTTCAATAATAATAATAATAATAATAATAATAAGACTGTTTTTCTTCTGAAACACTTCCCGATTTAAGTACCAAGTGTAAAGAAGCCCATGACCTAAAAACACAAGGGAAAAAAGAAAAGAAATCCCATGGAATTATAATTTCACTTCACGTGAAGGACGTGTGGTTAGACCTAAGATGGAAGATCTACATGTAAACGTAACGTTCTATGATCATGTATGAATTCAATTCAATTCAAGTCTATTCAATTCAATTCAATAATATTCAATTCAGTTCTATGATCATGCATGCATTTAATTATGGGCATGACGCAATGAATATCAATTATGCTTTTATCTTTGTAAAAAATGTTTATCGTACAATAACATGATATAAAGTTTGGGAGACAAATTACACATTATATGTTCTCACAATACTATATAAGCCGTCTTAGTGAAATGTCAACCATTAAGTTTTGTAAGCCCGGTGGATGGTATCAGGCCCACTTTTTGGTCATATTGTTCCTTTGTATTAAATATATTTTAGAAACCCACCCACCCACAGCAGCAGGGAGGGCGAACAGACCAGGGGGGATCCGACAAAAAATAAACCTTCCAGAGAAATCTAATCCGGAGAAAGGTTATATTTACCGAATAGAGGCTTCCTGGAAGAGTTACCTCGCTATTGACCCTCAATCCGAGAATAAACATTTCGTTCGAAGATCTAGCTGCAGAATAATATGTTCATGATTTTTTTTGTTTATTGATTACATTTTGACGACCGACTGTTGGTAGGTGCCCTCCCTGCTGCTGTCATGTTTAAATGGATTTTTAAGATTCTCACTGTTAAAAGATTCTATCTAGGTCAACTCGATATCTGGTTCGTGGATCACATAAATTGACTGTAACAAATCTAACAAATCCATATGGTGTGGATTGAGCTCGTCCTAAAAAAATTTTTGAATTTATTTATATCCATGTCGCCGCTACACCACGTTTGATGAATGTTTCTCAGCGTATGTGTATCTACACCGTTGAAGATCGCTAACATGTTGCAATTATCTCTGATTACCTTAGGTATTTGAGTATATCTCTGAGTTACATAAACAACGTCAGTATTTTTATGTCGTCCACGAGAGAATATTCTAGCAGGATTCGTTTGTTTATCCAGCATGACATCATCGTAAACTACCAAATTGTTTATTGAACCATCTAGAGCATCAACCGAAGGAGCTTCTTCTACATCGGTGATAAAATCAATTATATTCTCGCCGTTATTCAACAACGCTGCGTTCTCATTGAATTCTTTCAATACCTGATAGCATCGTTGATCATCTACAGATGGTGCATCTAAATATAGCTTATCCCATTTTAGCCCTCTCATTATCAGATTCAACAATAATTGTGTTTTGCCTGACCCTGATGGTCCTATTTTAATCATTCTAATCGAATTAGGTAAAGCAGCATGGTGCTTCACCGGAACAGATTTCTTTGCAGCCGAAAAATCAATTACATTCATGGTATAATTATATTATGGATTTATATTGTGTGCGGTGTAGAACACGAACACCAACTGTGGATCTAGCTACGGTCGTTACAAAAAATAATAGATCAGCTGTTACTGGCAAATGTGAGATATGTGGCACAAAAAAATTTAGATTCTCTTCATCGGGCGAAAAACCGATTAAAGTAAAAACGATGAAAAAAAAAAGAAAAAGACACGGAGGTGATATTACCTCAGGATTATCGTCGTTACCAGGATTCTTTTGGTCCAAATACCCCGGAGAAAAACATCTACCAGGATACAATTACTGCGGACCAGGAACACGACTCGATATCAGATTGAATGATCAAGATCAACCGAATCCTGGTTAGGATCCTGTAAATGCGATTGATCGGGCGTGTTATATTCATGATCTTGAATATCGAAGCAAGGATCTACAACAGCGACATCTTGCTGACATTAAATTAATTCACGCAATAAATTCGATAAAAGATAAAACCATCAAAGAAAGATTAGCCAGTTGGGTGATTAATGCCGCTATGAAAGGTAAATTAGTTTTTGGTGGTAAATAATATTATATGGAACAGATTTATTATTCTCCTGTTGGATTTTGGAGAGGTAAATCAGCAATCAAGAAACTAGCAAAAGCTGCTAAGGTAAAACCATCAGTAGCTGCTACGTGGTTATCTAAACAGGCTATCTGGCAGATTTATCTACCACCATCCAAACGAATCGAATACGCTCATTTTGATGTCAGCGTTCCAAATGAGGTTCATCAGGCTGATATAATGTTTCTGCCACACGATACCGTTAACGATAAAACCTACAAATACGTATTAACCGTGGTAGATATCGCTAGCAGATACAAAAAAGCTGAGCGGCTGATAACGAAAACAGCAACTGAGGTTGCTAATGCGTTTGAAAGAATATATCAACGAGGTCCATTAACGTGGCCAAGATTGCTTCAGGTTGATCCTGGACGAGAATTCCTTGGTGCTGTTATTTATTTGATGAACAAAAAAAATGTGGCAATACGACGCGGTAAAGTCAACATCCATAACGATCAGGCTATTGCTGAGCGATTTAACAAAACACTAGCTGAAAAATTGTTTGGATATCAATATGCAAGAGAATTCATTCAGGATAAACGATCCAGCGACTGGGTCATTAGGCTACCGAGCGTTATCTCAGCAATAAATAACGAGAAAACAAGAACGATAAACATGAAACCAGCAATAGTTATACAAAAATTTTTTATACCGATCCGTAGAAAAGATTTTTCAATTCGACCGGTACTTGGTGATGTCATCGTTAGGTACTTATATAAACATGGCGAGGTTGAGGGAGGCAGAAAAAGAGCGACGGATCCTATCTGGAGTGTAACAACACACAAAATAGTATCTGTAACAAGATCATCAGGTAGACCAGCTATCTACACACTCGATGTTTTCGCTCCTCAACGGGGTCTTACTCGTGAAGAATTGCAAGTAATACCGGCCGATACTCAGTTACCTCCTCAGTCACTCAAATAATCAATTCCGCGTCTGTTACACTCTAAACAGGCTAGAGTGACATTTTTTCTGTTATGTCCCAGATTATTATTTATTCTGTCTACGGTGAATTGTCTTGAATCGTTCTTTTGATACGTCCAAGTCATAATACAATTACAGCCGGAACAGAGATTATTTTGTTTTTCTTTCAACGATAAAATAAAATCTACATCCAGATCAAATTCGTGATTATTTTTCTTATCAGTTTGTTTATAGCTGAACAATTTTTTTAATCACATATTCGTTTGTTTCGTCGTTAATAACCGATCTATCTAAGGTGATTCTGCCCAACTGAGATATTTTTCTCACTCTAGATACAGCTAAATATACTAGATTAGACCATTCGATATTATCGTCCACAATCCAAACTCGACAATCAGAGATAGTTAGTCCCTGTGAGGAGTGAATAGTCATAGCGTATCCTAACGTCCACGGAGATTTTTCTACATTTATCATATCATTAACGAAACAGATATCAACGACGACGATATCATTTAACACAAGATTCTGTTTATCTCGTCCTGGTATATCAACATCAATATTTTGTAGTCTGGTATCGATTGGTCTATAACACAGCGGAACAGGCATCAGAGGGAATTTTTTCTGATGTATCTTGAATAGCTTTTGTTGAAGAACGTCTCTGATTATTTTTCTGCTGGCCACTATCAGATCATTTGGCGTCCACGTTGATAAAAAATTCTTCATTGACGTTTCCTGAATTACCTCTCTCATTACGTCACATTGAATTTTATTTGATTTTAATCGAATTAGTTTTTTGAATTCACTCAATCTGCCATCCAGCGATCTGTAATCAGTATCAACCTCCTCATAATAGTCCACGAAACTCTTCAGCCACGCATGAGGAGATTCACCATCAATAGGATTTGGTTGACCGTGATCGCCACACATAATAACAGCAGTATTTTTTGTTGATAACCACTCCAGGAACATTTTCAATGTACCAGCAAATACAGTACAAATTTCGTCCCATATAATAGTTTTATTTATATATTTTTCTCCCATCCTAGACGGACTCCACGTACCACCGTTGTACTTGAAAAAACTGTGATATGTACACGAATTTACTCCTCGTTGTTTCATCTCTCGCGCTAACCGACGCGTTGGTGTCAACACAATCATATCAGAATTCTTGAATAATTCTATCATTCTGGTTGTTTTTCCTGATCCTCCCGGTCCCTTTATGTACACCATTTTATATCTTGCGGCGGGATCATACACAGATGGTGCTGTTGATGTTTCTGATACGCTATCTGAGTGGTATTTTTCTTCATCAGCTACATCAGCGTCTTCACAGCGATGTAAAATATATTCGTCTTTCACTCGCCACGTACCCCATGATCCATCACCGGTTAGTTTTTCTAACTCCGGTAGGTATTTTTTATCAATATAAAACGAATCTGTAGCTACTCTAACTGCGGTATCAGGAAATCTGTTTATCATCGATAAAAGATTTATACTCGCATACGCCAACATCGATGATCTTCGATGAACATACTGCGGTGATTCTCCCTCAAGATAATTGACCACGGTACCTAATTTTGTTCCATCAGCGACGTAAACATCTTCTCTGCTACAAAATATACCTTTCTCAGCGGTATCGGCTATTATAAAATCTAACTCAGCCTCATCCATAATTAATCTGCAATTACGTCTCTGATGATCATAAGCACCACCTTGAGTAAATTTGCCGATTATTTTTCTACCTAAATCCTTTGCGTCGTCATGCTCACTTGGTAGCCAAACATCAAATTGTTTCTGATACGAAATAAACGCTTCGCTGACCGTCAACGATGTCAACATGGCAGAATCTAACATATATCTCAATAACACTATTGGAACCCATCTCTGTTCTGATAGATGTCTTCCAAACCAAACGTAGCATATTTTATGTAATCCTGAAGAAAACTTGAACGATGTGACCTTGGCGAATCCTGTTAGGGGTAAATCCGGTAACGGACCGTTAATTGATACTCTTGTCATCTCGTCGCAAGGATGACGAAACTGAGCAAAGTATTTGCTACATTCTCCCATTCCTAAAAAAAACTACCTGGATAACATGCTATCATGTCGAACGAAATCATATCAATGAAATTGTATTTTGTGTTCCATAATCCACCATGACCATACTCAATGCAACTCTGTTGGATATCTTTGAGAAAATCGTTTCTGGTTGGTTTCCACGAATTTTTCTCTCTTGCTGCATGAGCAACAACAGACGGAATCGTGAAACAATTAACAAGCAATTCCTTATTTACTGAGTATTTTTCTGCTATCGATGTCATCGAATCATGTAAAGATTCACTTCGATAAGTATCTCCGTTGGGCCTGACGAACTGATCGTATCGATCATCACTGGAAAATAACCAAACAGATACAGGATCTGATTTGCTTATCTCATGAATAAAATCGAATATATTTCCCGCATCCACAGAATAGAATTTGATGACACGATTCCGAGGAAAAACGGTTACTGCGCTACTCCAAGCATGCGAATTATGATCAATTATTTCGATGGGAGATCCTTTGGATCTATAGGCGGACGAGTACAGTATCTCACCTGATATTGTTTTTACCGTGATTGGGAATTTCAATTTCGCTGATAGCGCAGCAACATCGTTTATTGATGCACCATCAGCAACTGATACTGCCCAGTCATTTATTTTTTCTTTTCTTAAATCTGTTAGGCCGTTACCGCGTTTTATGTTGGTGAAATGTTCTATGACTCGTTCAGCTACACAGTTTATCTTCATTGACATTTTCATCTTGGCAAGATTCTCAGCAACAGGTTTATTTAATCTGTAAATGCCATAAACGACAGCCGCTACAGGATGTGCTCGTACATAATACGGTTTATCAATTCCAGTCAGTAATCCTGGTCTAGAATTATTACTCACCGTGACAGATTTTTTTTCCGTTTATCACGGGATCACGTTTATCGCCTGTAATCCAAACGTCATTTTCGTTATTCACAATGAATTTTATTCTAAATATATATTTGTCGTTGTTGAGTGAGTTGATTATTTTTTTAGCTCGTGCGTCGTTCATCGTATTATCGATATCGGCTGCTTTCCACGTCGACCATACATGGGCTGCTCCATCATCATAAAATTCCTTCTTAGCCTGATCTAGCTCAGGAATGATATATTCTGCTTCGTCGAGATCAAATACCATTTTGTTATATTTTAAACAAGTATATCTTTAAATAAATATGAATCAGTACAAATGGTTAATGGTTGGTTCGTTTACTTGTTGTGATAGATCGTACAGAAAAGAATACTGCGGAATACATTTAGCTTATATAAAGCGAGGTGGAGTTGGTCCTACGAGATGTATCAGATGCAACATTGGAATTCGGGGAAAGACTAGAATATGTGCGGAATGTGGTGGAAAAAAATACAGAGAGTTGAAAAGACACTACGATAAAAAATCACCCAGTAGTGATATCGCTATCAAGTGTGAGGAGGATTATTTGAGTAGATTCTCAGACAAACTTTGATTGAGACAAATGGATATTATATAATGAATCCCCAATACAGGAAACATCCAATCATTGATAACTACGAGGCATCTGCTGATGGTACCATCAGAAATTACAAAACAAAAAATAAGGTTGGTAGTGGTATTCTTAATTCTGGATATTTTCATTTTAATGCAGGAGGAGGTCGTCAATATCTCAGTCACAGATTTGTGCTTGAATGTTTTCATGGACTGATTAAACACGGTATGGTGATAGATCATATTGATGGAAACAAACTCAACAACTCGATAGAAAATCTGCAAGCAATAACACAGAGTGAAAATGCTACAAAGGGTGATACTGGTTGCAGAAGAAAGATTCCCAGAGCAGTAAAATCTGTTGATACAGAAACCAATGAAGATTTATATTTTCAATCTATGTACTCTGCCGCAAAATATTTCGGTATTTTTCCTAATTCGGTACGGTTTGTTGCAGAGGGGAGATATAAATCAACCTTTTCGTACAAGTCTGGTAGCTGGATTAAATTTTCTTACTTTCCTCTCATATTAGATGAATAAAATCATTCATGAATATGAATCAAGAAAATATCAACGAGATAATAAAGTCTATTGAGGCGCTAAAAATCAAAGAAATATCATTATCAGATGATTTAGATTCTGATAAGATCGCCGCTGATTTTGATACAATAACGCAACACAAACAAGAAAATAGATACACACTGTCGTCTGAATACAGACTCATAAAAAAATACAACGACGTACAAATCGCTCATCAACATTGATGAATCTGGCATAGGTGATTTTGCTCCGTTGGCGCGTGTCGTTGAAAAAATTCGATCATCGTTATCTGATGAATACGAGTCAAAAAAGACAATAGATACACGTGCACGACAATTGCGGAGATTGATAGATATTGAAAATCAATAAATATTTTATTTTCTGTAAATATTTTATTTTCTGTAGAATATTTTATTTTCTGTAGAATATTTTATTTTTTTCTGTAGATATTTTTTTTTCTGTAAATTTTGGCTGTTTTGGTCGTTTTTTTGACTGTTTTGGACGACAAAAAATAGCCATTTTGGTTGATTTTTGACTGTTTTGGTCAATTTCACTCATCAGTTTGGTTAAGTAAGATACCCGATTCTCTAATTGATTTCAATTAGAGATGATACAAGAGCCAATAAAAACCAGCGATTTTTGATCATTTTGCTTGTTTTCTGAGTTGATTTTGCTTGTTTTTGACTGTTTTCTGAGTTGATTTTTACTTGTTTTTACTTGTTTTTATTGACTCCTGTATCTCTTCTAATTGAAATCAATTAGAGAAACGACCAGGATGGGTAACTGATCCAGAGTAAAACAATCAAAAAACGACCAAAACAGTCAAAAAATCGACCAAAACAGTCAAAATTCAGTGAATTTTACAAAAAAATAAAAATCTACAGATTATAAAAAATATTTTTTTATTTTATGATTTTATTAACAGATTTAAACTCAGCGTTTCTCCGCGTGTATCTAGCAGATGTCCAGATTGATCAGTCAGTGAAAAATTCACCTGTTGCAACATCCTATTATGACATCTAAGATAAACAGGATTGACTGGCTCTTGTATCAGTAAAAATCCCGGTGGATCCTTCGGTGAAAATGAATACAAAACGAATCCCTGCTTCGCTTGATCAGAGACGGATGCATCAGCGATGTAGCTGTTTTCGACGATATCACAATTAAGATTGACCGCGATGGTGGTGGTTATATTGACTATCTCAGGTGAGAGATGCCTGCCGGTGCCATCCTCGGCATTGTCGCGTTTAAGAATAGATGGTGGTTGTAGCAGTGGTTTTTTTTTCTCCATGCAGCGTGTAATTTAGGAAATGATTCATCGATGGTATTAGTGAGAGATTTTCTCAATTCATCTACGTTGTATCCGGGTAACCTAAATTTTTTTATTTCCTCATCATCCTTCAGTTAATATATGTGCTTGAAAAATAATTTACTAATTGAATCATCATCAATTACCATCTGAATTAGTAATTGATGAACATATTCCAGGTTAGATGCTAAGTAATTCATCATTTCCACATTTTTAATGATCTCGCTACATGAAATTGATGATACATCAAAGATACACTCATCAAAGCGTCGTTTCAGATGATCTAATTCATTGCGATATTTTCCACTCACATCATTAAATATTTCAGTGACTTCATCGGCGGAATAATCCATAAATGTTGTTGTATTTGGTGAATACTTTATGAATCTCCATACCATGAGTTTATCACCAGTTCCTTGATATGTATAGTACTCAAGACGTTTACTAGGGTATGTGGCTACTACATTTCTTATATCGTCAAAAACAGTTAACGTTGACGTTGATTGTCTGTCTGTGATAAAATCAGATTTTTTAGGTTCTGGTGGCATCGGTGGTGCTGGTGGTTTGATCTCAGGCCAACCTAATACGGTTCTTATTGAGCTAGCGTAGATATCAATCTGATAATTCGAGCTTATTTCAATAATCGATTTTGATGTTTTCGTGTACGGTTATCTTTATTCCAGGATCGGATCCTGTTATATTTTTTATTCTGTGTATCAGCTCATCATTAATCTGATCGATCTGATAACTACCTGCTGGTAATCCAACCGCATTCCAATCAGGAGTACCATCGTCTTTGTTTTTATAAGCAAAAACAAAGGAATTGTTTGAATGCAGTCCACCAAATGATTTTGATCTGATATTTGGCCAGCTGTAATAAACGCGTAACTGAGCTAGTGCTATCTCGTCGATAG
This sequence comes from Sinohyriopsis cumingii, assembly GCA_028554795.2. NCBI lineage: Eukaryota > Metazoa > Mollusca > Bivalvia > Unionida > Unionidae > Sinohyriopsis > Sinohyriopsis cumingii. The sequence goes on from CM068830.1 coordinate 11,950,020, forward strand.
AGATAGGAGTAGGAAAAATGATACTGAATTCAGGTTTAGTTGAACTAGCTGAGATCATCGTTGTTCTTGTCACCGTCGTGTTCGTTGCAATCTGTTGCAGTAACTCGGTCATTATTTATATTGATATCTTTAATCGCTTGATTATGAATCCTAGATATCAGCGCGAATTCTACGTCGGATATAACGCCGTCGTTGAGACTCTTCGACAGCAACAAACATAATTTGGAATACGCTGCCGATGCTGTATTTAGTTTGTCTTTATATGCGATTAATTTTGTGTTGGTACACGAGGATATTTTTTTGTTATAATGCCGAATACACCAGCTAACGTGGTGGTTGTAGAAACAATAACCGTGATAACAACGGGAGCGGTCATCGTTAACGCAGATAGGATTATTCCAACACCGGTTATGACCGCTGCGACAGAATAAACAGCAACATCGATGATGACTAATCTGCGTTGGTATTTTTTTTATTTTTACCTGATAGACGTCGATGATACTCTTCAGCGACATCTGCCATGCACGAGCTTGATTGTATCTGTATTCCATTATATTTATCGATCAAAAACTAAATGAGGAAGGCGTCTCAGCGAGAAACTCCATGAACCACCATATGGATATCTCTGGTGGTGCTGGCTTATTAGCGTCAGCGAATTCGAATTTAATTGTCTCTTCGACATTTTTATCTAGCAAAATATTTAGCGTACCGAGAAATCTATCTGAGTGATGTCGCCATTTATATTTTTCACAGGTGATCCTAAATCTCTCTGAGGAAAAATGGTTTATTCTGTACGCGCCAGTGACAGGTGCTGTATACCTGAGAGTATTTGATGCACTCGTCCATTTTAATACTCCTGATGCAACAATAGGCGTTAGATTGATGAATAAATCCTTCATTGCTGATGGGATCTTGCTAAGATCGATTTTACCTTCGATTGAGGTATTAACGACAGTGAGTTTTCTATTGATTTGATCTGTTTCATCTACGCTAGCCATTCGAAGCACTCGACCGGATATAAGCTCGATATCTCCGCGATTTCTCTAGGCGGCGTTAGCATTTTTCCTGGTGTCTTCCTTAACGGTGTTAAAATCAGCCACGTGAGCGTCGTATTCGTTTCGTTTGATTATATCACCTATCTTTACGTTGCTCGTCTTTAGTTTTCCATATTCATCCTGAAAAACAGCAACCTCACCAGGATCTGCTTCCGCCAGCGATAGAATATTGTTAACGTCGTCCTTCGTAGCGTATCTCGATAAATCACCGGTATCAAATTTTTCTCTCTCCAGTATTTTTCTTATTGTTCTTGTTAGCAGAGATCTACCGTAGATGTCAACCATTATACTCTTTGTTGCTGATCTAATTTATTTGATGTATAATCGTGGACTGTTTTATGATACGGTTTTTTTTTTGACCTGGATATCGCTGATAAATATTGATTGCTTCATCACCACAAATCGGAGGATCGGCTAGTGTTTGTGTTGGTAGTGTAGAATACCACGTTGGAGTATTTAGCTGAGCTACATAATCTAAAAATTCTACAGGTGGGGCTAACCCGTATGAGTCAGCATAGATAATCTCACGTGGATTTATCGCGTACGCTACCCAGTGAGTAGGTCCGGTACTGTTGTCGAGATTTATGATCCCCGTTTCGTATTCGTTTGGACAAGCTGGTAATTGATCTCGCATAAATACGCCTCTGAAAAATTATATTTTTTGTTTTTTAACAGCGTTAATTAGATCGTAATTCGACATCGGTGTTATCTTCTGTACCACGACGCGAGAGTTCCTGGCAGAGGAACCCCTTTCCCGTAGTACCATGGAGGAGTCCCTGGTAATCGGAGTCCTCCTCCTTTTTTTATTGTATCTGCCACCGGTGATTTTATCAATGACCTTCGAACCCACAGCACCAGCAGCACCCAGTGCTACAGCCTTTGCGATAGTTGGTGCGGCCGCGGCGGCTAATGCGGGTAACGCAGCTGCCTTTGCTGCAATCAATGCTGGTAACGCGAATAATAACGGGAAAAATCCACCTACCTTAACCATGTCTTTTAACGCAGCTGGAGATAACGCAATTTGTACTCCGGTGTTAGATGATTTAGCTTTATTAAAATGTTTTTGTTGCGTTTTTGTGAAAGATAGTTTATTTGAACCAACTTGAATCTGATCGTGTTTCAACGTCAATTTTGTCTCACATTTTTTTTGTTAATCCTGATTGTAGCTTATTTTATCTGACCCTGATTTAGAGTCACACTGACGTGCTCATACGACATTTATAAAATCTAGATTGAATCTAAATCACATTTTTTCTACAGGAGCATCGATGATCCTCATTCTGCCTTCGATACCCTCGAGGATCATGGTTCTATCGCTGAGTATGACAGCAATAGCTCTGAATGCATTACCAGCTGCGTTAACTATTCTGGCCTTAAAATGAATATCAACGACAGATTGTTTTATCAAATCCATGTGTTCCAGTGAAAAATAATAGATCGGATAGTATTTTTATAAAATCTAGCTGAGATATTTGCAATCCAGTATCAATATTTTGATCTCGACCCATATAGCTCCACAAACGATGATAACCACGTGCCACTGAGTGATTTGTGTAATCTAGTTGAATCTCTTCAATTGGCTTCTGATGTCCATTTACCCTCAGTGATACATCGCTGGCATTAAAATGATCGAAGATCATATGGGTTCGAGTTTGATCACCTAATCGATTAGCTAGTTGAAGAGCCACAAAGATATGTCTTGGTGCAGATACACCCTGCTGTGATGCTATATGCCAGGTGAAATTGCCGTTGATGTTATTCTGGATGCTATCTGTGTACGTCGTCAGCCACGACATCACTTATTTGCCACCTTGATTCATAAACGATAACAAATTTCTTTCTTCTTCTATCGATGGTGTCATCGAAGGCATCCACAACGTTAGTTTTTCTAATACAACCTTACCGTTGTCAGGTCCCGTCCTCCAGATAGCGTCATTGCTGTCGCCTTTTCGATAAAAGACAACCGTGTGTTTAGCTCCGAATATGACCTTTCTAAAATCTCTGCAGAATCCAAATATATGCGACAGCGGGATAGCACATGAAAATCTTTTACTGTTACCTGATAACATAGCTGTACGAGCGTGAAATCCGAGATTGTACCCAACGTTTTCGGTTATGATCATATCCTCAACATCAGCATCGGCGTTACCACCATGATTTTTGGGTCGTCTCACGAGAAAATGTACATCCTGAGCAGTATCTGTATTATCTTTGGTAAACATCATGCTAGGACCAGCCGATCTAGTGAAATCATCTGAGTATCTCGCTAGGCCTATAATCGTGGTTGCCACTTCAACATTGTCGTTGATTGATTCGATTTCTCTACCATCGATCATGTACGCGGCGATCTTGAATAACGCCATAATGCCGTTATTGACTAATCCAACCTTGATATCTGCTCCGTAATTAGTATCATCTTTTTTCACAATCTTGCCAACAACCTCAATGAATGCCTCACACGGCAGAAAATATCTTGTTGTATCTTGTACTTGTAATTCGATTCTACTGGGGCTGTTTGGTGTTATCTCGTCGTATGAGTAATACTGATAGTCTCGCACTGAGTCGACTCTCTCTGCTGGTTCATCCAATTTGAAAGCCTCATTAGATGCACGCGAGAACATGTTTTTATAAAATATCTTTATCGTCTAAAACGAAGACGCCCTCCAAATGCAGAGGTACTAACCTCTTGTGGTTTTTGTACCTGTATTGAGGGTTGTACCTGCTCTAACGCCAACGATGCTAGTTTCTGATTAGCTGCTTCATTTATAATCTTGCTGACGTCGCCAGGCATCTCAGCAGTAACAGGTAATCTATCCGCAGGTTTTGGTTTTCCTTTTACCAATCGCACTATTCTATCTTTGATGGCGTCATATGCTTTGCTGGTAACATCACCAATTGTACCTACGACCTTATCGCGAACAACCCCTATGGCTTTTGACGATAGTTGCTTAGCTAACGGACCAACCTTAGGTGCTATTAGAGTGAAAAATTTAATTATTGAATCACCTATTCCCGATCCGTATTTGAGTTTATACACAGGTAACCTTGAATTCATGATACGAGCATGTATCGCTCTCTGATGGCTTTTGTGAACGATCATTTTATTTATAATCCAATTATTCAATCACTGTGATGATCGTCTACGAGCTCATCAATAAGATCGCGATAGATAGATACGTCGCTGATTTTTCCTTGAAACAATCTTCGACAGATATCTGTTGCTTCATTGACTATCTCATGTGAATTGTTTCCAGCTCGTTTTCCACCAATAAGAACCTCAAGCCGAGATACATCATTAACGACGCTATCGGGGCAGATGGTGGTATATCCGCTACCGGTAGGAGGAGGAGCTCCTGCTCTTTTCATTTTTGATACTTCTTCAGAAAATTTTATAAATCCTGGATCATGAGCATCTGTATCTTTATTTTTATGCACAGAATATACTATTAGTGGCCAACTAACTGGATCCAGCTCTGCTTCTCTCTGATATTCCGATTTAATATACATTTTATTCATTTTGTAATTAGCTTCGACCGCAATTGCATACTGTTCGCTACTTTGAATTCTCTGAACAGCTGAATCATTGAGCATTTTTTTATAAATATCTATGGGCGGCGCCGTATAATCACCAAATAAAGTACTAGTTTTTTGACCAGTAGTAGAAGGACCACCCGTAGCACCAGACGGAGGTGAAGAAGACTTTTGTTTTACCTCGCTAATTTTTTTGAGAAAATCTTTAAAATCCGGATCACCAGGTTTCATTTCTTTATTTTTATGAACAGAATAAATCACTTGATTCCATAAATGTTCTGGCACTAAAGTATTATATTCTGGTTTCAAATACATATGTTTGATTTTATAATCAAAGGCCGCTATATCAACTGCTCTATCTTCACTGGAACGAATTGCATTAATAGAAGCATCTAAAAACATTTCGGAGTAATTTTTGGGTATTCCCTGAGGATCAGATTGATATATTTTCAAAGGAAAATTCTTCTCTTCTTCTTTCTTTTCCTCCTCTTTCTTTTCCTCCTTTGGTTTTTCTTTTTCTATTTTTTCTGGGTTTTTTTTTTTTTCTTTTTCTAATTCTTTTTGTTTTTTTGCTTCTGCTATTTTATCCTCCTTTATTTTTTCAAGCATTTTTCTTCTTTTTTGTTGTTCTCTATCTTCTATTTTTTGTTGTTCTAAATATTCCCTCGCTTCCTTCTGTTCAATTTCGTCACGTTTAAATCCGCTAGAATACGCAACAAACTTTTCATTAGTTTTATTTAGTCTGTCAATATTTTGTTTCGCCTTGAATACTAATTCCATCCACTCATCTCGACCGCTAACAGTATACTCAGGATATAAATAAGATTTCCTGGATAAAAAATTTTGACTTGCTAATCGACCAAATTCAAATGCTTCAGCAGCATCTTTTAATGGTTCCCCTATATCTAGTTCATCTACTCCTCGATCAGTAAATTTTTTTGCGGGTGAAATGGAATGCATTTTTTTTTAGCCCTAACAGTTATCGCAGGCGCAACACGTATAGCGGGTGCAGCAGCAGGTTGCGGTCGAGTTTGTTCTTCAATTGTTTTCAGCACAGGATATATGCCACGTTTTCTCACCTCGAGATCTTTTACATCACTTAAGAGAACCCTTTCTGTTGTTTCAGTTACTGGTTTAAATAATTCCTGAGTTGCCTCCGCGAATCCTTCCTTCGCATCTCGAATAGCTTTTATGTTTTGTTTAATCGATTTTTGCACCGGTAGATACTTTTCTATTGCTTTTCATCGCTCTCGCATTATTCTTGAACTAAGTGATTCTCCCACATCCATATTATTTTATTTTCATTTTGTATCTTGAAATCGAGATTATATCCATTTTTAATGTAATATTATATCTCATTAACATTCTGAATTCTAAAATACATTTAAACACGACAGCAGCAGGGAGGGCACCTACCAACAGTCGGTCGTCAAAATGTAATCAATAAACAAAAAAAAATCATGAACATATTATTCTGCAGCTAGATCTTCGAACGAAATGTTTATTCTCGGATTGAGGGTCAATAGCGAGGTAACTCTTCCAGGATGCCTCTATTCGGTAAATAGAACCTTTCTCCGGATTAGATTTCTCTGGAAGGTTATTTTTTGTCGGATCCCCCCTGGTCTGTTCGCTCTTCCTGTTGCTCACCCACCCCAAACTGATTCATCATGCATACATTATATTCGTTGGCATTACGTTGAAGTACACATTTAATTTTTGTATTAGTCTATTAACTTATAATTTGTATGATGCTTATATTTTTGTAAAATAAGTCTACAAGATTTTTTACGATACTTTCCCAAGACAACATGCGATCACTGTTTGCTTGAAAGGTTAAAATGTGCCCTTTCCCTTGACGTTTTGTATATCTAGCATTTCAATACTGATATGTTTGCTTGAAAGGTTAAAATGTGCCCTTTCCCTTGACGTTTTGTATATCTAGCATTTCAATACTGATATGTTTTCTTATGTCCCTTATCACATGTGCTGCATTACGTCTTAATCATGCGTTATACATGTGCACTGCATTAAGTCTATACATGTGTACTACATGCATTATACATGTGTACTGCATTAAGTTATATACATGCGTACTACATGCGTTCATATATATACTGTATATTGTGTATATGCTATCTAATACAATTTCAGACTCGATGTAGGGTAAAATGAAATTTAAGATTAGTGACTAGCAGCAGGGAGGGCGAACAGACTCTAATAGGTATACACTGGAATTGTCATACCCTGGAATTGTCCAAAAAAATAATACCTAAATTGTCAAACTTGATATTGTAAGAAATAAATTGGTACCAAAGTCGGAGTCGGCCCTCCCTGCTGCTGTTCATTTCATCCAAATATTTTATCAAGACCGATTCTATATCTTGTTCTAGGATCGTGTAAATTTATCGTTATAAATCGATGTGGAGATAACTGAACCTGACTGAATAGATTTCTGAATTTAATTATATCCATGTCACCGCTGCACCAAGTTTGATGAATATTTCTCAGCGTGTGTGTGTCAACTCCATTAAATACAGCTAGAATATTACAATTATCCCTGATCACTTTTGGAATCTGCGTGTATCGCTGTGTAACATAAATAACATCAGTGTTTTTATGTCTACCTCGAGAAAATATCCTAGCTGGATTTGATTGTTTGTCTAGCATCGCATCATCGTACACGACTAAATTATTAATAAGTCCATCAATAGAATCAACTGATGGCGCTTCATTGATATCAGTAATAAATTTTATAATATCATCATTGTGATCATTTAACAATCTTGCATTTTCATTAAAATCCTTAAGTACTTCATAGCATCGCTGATCATCAACTGATGGTGCTACTAAATACAATCTATCCCATTTTAACCATCTCTTTATCAAATTAAGCAACAACTGTGTTTTTCCACTACCAGATGGATCTATTATGGTCATTCTAATAGAATTTGGTAACGCGGCATGATGTTTGACTGTTTCTTGTTTTTTTTTTGTCGCGGAAAAATCAATTACATTCATGATATAATTATACTTATGGATTTATATTGTGTGAAATGTAAAGCGCGTACACCAACAATGATCTAACTACGGTTACAACGCGCAATAATAGATCAGCTGCTACGGGTAAATGTGCGCGATATGGTACAAAGAAATTTAGATTTATTTCTACTAATAAGTCAATGACAAAGCCAGTTTTAAAAAAAAGGAAAAAAAGGGAGGTGATATTGCAGCAAAATTAGCAAAATTACCAGGAATTCCCTGGGCTAAATATCCAGGAGAAAAACATCTTCCAGGATACAGTTATTGTGGTCCCGGAACCCGACTTGATATTAGACTTGATAATCAAGATCAACCACGACATGGGGAAGAACCAATAAATGCCATTGATGAGGCGTGTCTTACTCATGATATTGCCTATCGAAGTAATGATCTGCAACAGAGACATCTCGCAGATGTGAATTTGATTCATGCGCTAAATTCCATCACTGATAAATCCTTCAAAGAAAAATTAACTAGTTGGTTAATAAAATCCGCGATGAAAGGTAAATTAGCATTAGGTGCTGGTAATATATAAAAAATGGAATCAATGTATTATTCCCCAATTGGATTTTGGAAGGGTAAAACAGCAATTAATAAACTTGCTAAGGCAGCGAAAGTAAAAAAATTCTACTGCTAAATTATGGTTATCCAGACAGGCAATATGGCAAATTAACTACCACCGCCTAAACGAATTTAATTTGCACATTTTGATGTTAGTGTTCCTAATGAGGTTCATCAGGCTGATATGATGTTTTTACCGCATGATATTATTCATCAAAAAATATACAAATATGTACAAACAATAGTTGATACTGCAAGCAGATATAAAGAAGCAGAACCATTATCAACAAAAACTGCAGTTGATGTTGCAGATGCATTTAAAAATATTTATCAGCAAGGACATGGACCACAAGGTGGTCTACAATGGCCAAAGTTGTTACAAATTGATCCTGGCAGAGAATTTCTAGGTGCAGTATCATTTGTAATGAAACAACATAATGTTAAAATACGACGAGGACACACCGGAATTCATAATGATCAGGCAATTGTTGAAAGATTTAATCGAACACTCACTGAGCGGTTATTCGGATATCAATATGCGAGGGAATTTATTCAGGATATGAGATCTCACGAATGGGTTGAAAGATTACCAAATGTTATAGCCGCATTAAATAATGAAACAACCCGAGCAATAAATATGAAACCTATTCAAGCAATTAAAAGCGCGTACATACCAATACGACGACGTGATTTTTCAGCACAACCGATATTAGGTAATATCACCATGAGATATTTATATAAACCCGGTGAACCTGAAGGCGACAGAAAAAGAGCAACTGATCATATTTGGAGCATTACAACACATAAAATATCTGCCGTAACAAAATCAACTGGTAGACCAGCAATTTATATACTTGATTCAATTGCTCCTCAGCGCGGATTTACACGCGAAGAATTACAAGTAATTTCCGCGGATACTCAATTACCACCTGAATCACTCAACTAGTGCCAGCGCCGTTACGTCGATTACACTCAAGACACGTCAACGTGGTATTTTCTCGTGTATGACCAAGACGGTTATTTTTTCTATCTACGATAAATTGTCTTGGATCATTTTTCAGATATCGCCATCACATTATACAATTGCAACTTGCGCAATGATTATTCTGTTGTTGTTTCAGCGACATGATAAATTCAACATCAAAATCAAATTCGTGATTATTTATTTTATCAAATCGTTTATAACTATATAATTTTTTTCTTATTATATCATCGTCGAGGTCATCATTGATTATTGATTTTTATTTTATGCTAAGCAGTGAATTACTTGATTGTCTAATTAAAATATTATTGATATTTCACTGCAGTGAAAAAATAACAATATTTTTTCACTACCGGAACTACTTTTTGGGGTCAGAACATACTTACCTCCCTTTGATTTTGCACCTTAGCAAATTAATAGTTAATAATTAGCAGATTAATAATCCCTGTCTGTTATCCTTGAAACTTGTAGTTTGTTATTCTGGAAATATCAGTTAATTTTTATCAATCTGATGTGGAACTAATTTTGTGCGCATGTACACATAGCACAGCAGAACATGTACGGTAAACAGCTGACATTACCGTAAGAAATCTTCTCATTCACTGTGTCACAAACTTTAGGTAGCCAACGTATGTGAGCATAAAATAAAAAGAATATTTGCTTGAAACGAGTGAATAACGGATACATTTCATCTCGTGGGTGAAAAACTCTAGCATTTTCACTCGTGGCTACGCCACTCGTGAAAATACTGAGTTTTTCACCCACTCGATAAAATATATCCGTTATTCACTCGTTTCAAGCAAATATCCTCTATATCTAAAACGATTCTCCGTAATTGCGATATTTTTCTAACTCGAGATACCGCGAGATAAACTAAATTTGACCATTATATGCGATCATGAACAATCCAAACTACTATATCAGAAATAGTTAATCCTTGAGATGAATGAATCGTCATCGCATATCCAAGCGTCCACGGAGATTTATCCATATTTAGCGCGTCTTCAACATCATCAAAATCAACTGTAACAATATCATTCAATTCTAAATTTTGTTTTCCTCGTCCTGGTACATCAACGTCAATATTTTGTCGTCGCGTATCAGCTGGTCGATAACATAGCGGAACAGGCAATGTTGGAAATTTCTTTCGTTGTAACTGAAATAACTCTCGCTGAAGTTTGTCTCTGACTATTTTTCTACTTGCAACTATCAAATCATTTGGTCCCCACGATTGTAAAAAGTCTTTCATGGGTGTTTCTAAAATTATCCTGCGCATCACCGTGCACTGAATTTTATTCCGCTGTAGTCGGATTAATTTTTTTAACTCGTTTAATTCTGCATTAATTGATCTATAATCGGTATCAATTTCTTCGTAATAATGAAAAAAATTTTTCAGCCAATCATGTGGAGACGTTCCGTCGATAGGACACGGTTGACCGTGATCGCCGCACATAATTATAGCAGTATTTTTCAATAATAACCAATCAAGAAATATTTTTAATACTTCCAGCGTCACAGCACATATTTCATCCCAAATAATAACCTTTTGAATATATTTTTCTCCCATTCGATCTGGAGTCCATGTATCACCGCTATAATTGAAAAAGCTATGATAAGTACACGAATTAACTCCTCGTTGTTTCATTTCTCGCGCTAGTTTATGTGTTGGTGTCAACACGATCATGTCAGAATTCTGAAATAATTTTATTACTCGTGTTGTTTTACCAGAACTATCTGGCCCATTCAAGCAAACTGTTTTATGTCTAGATGCTGGATCATACACGGATGGTTCCAACGACGGATCTAATATTTGATCGCGATAATAATTATCCTTAATCGTGACATCCGCTGATTCACAATAATCAAGTATATCCTCGTTTTTGATTCTCTATGAACCCCATGATTCATCAATACCCACAAAACGATCTAACAACGCTGAATGTTTTTTATTGATATAAAACGAATCCGTAGCAACTCTAACTGCGTCACGAGGAAATCTATTTATCATCGATAGTAAATTTATAGAAACATCAGCGAGCATTGAAGATCTTAAATGAGTATATTGATGAGATTCTCCATCAATGTAACTAACAACTGTTCCTAATTTATTTCCATCTGGCAAGTAAATATTTTCTCGATTACAAAATATATTTCTTGCAGCGGTATCAGCGATTATAAAATCTAATTCAGCATCATCCATGATTAATCGTGAATAATGCCGTCGGTGATCGTATGCTTCACCTTGAGTGAATTTACCAGTTATTTTTCTACTGAGATCTTTTGCTGTTTTTTCATCATGTGAATCATGTTCAGTTGGTAACCAAACATTTGTTTGTTTTTGATGCGATATAATCGCTTCACTAACTGTCAACGATGTTAACATTGTACAATCAATCATATTCTCAATAATGCTATTTTAACCCAGCGTTTTTCCGAGAAATGTCTACCAAACCAAATATAACAAATCCTATGAAGATCCTTAGCAAATTCAAATGATACTACACGAGCGAATCCTGTTAAAGGAAAATCAGGTAACGGACCATTAATTGATACTCGTGTCATCTCGTCATTAGGATGTCCGAATTTTTTTAAAGTATTCAGCGCATTCACCCTTCCCTAGAAAACTTCGTGGGTAACACGCGACCATATCTACGGATATCATATCTTTGTAATTATATTTAGTATTCCACAAACCACCGTGTCCGTATTCGATACAACTCATATGGACATCTTTGAGAAATTCAATACGTGTTGGTTTCCATGAGTTTTTTTTCTCGAGCAGCATGAGCAGCAACCGATGGAACCGTAAAACAATTAACTAATAATTGTTCAGCATTCATAGAATATTTTTCTGCGAGCTTTTTCATCTCATCATATAAAGATTCATTTCTGTATAAATCACCATTAGGTCTTACAAATTGATCATATTCATTTTCAGAGCTCTTAAACAACCATACTGACACAGGATCGGATTTACTTATTTCATAAATAAAATTAAATATATTTCCAGGGAATTCTGACGAATAAAATTTCACAACACGATCCCGTGGAAATATTGTTACCGCGGAAGTCCACGCGTGTGCATTATGATCAATGATCATAATCGGTGTTCCTCTTGATTTATTTACTGATTCGTATAAAATTTCCCCCGTTAGGGTTTTTGCTACCATGGGAAATTTTCATTTACTCGATAATTCAGCAACATCATTTATTGATGCTCCTTTATCCGCGACCAATTCAGCCCATGTGATTATCTTTTTACGTCGTAAATCTGTGAAACCTTTTCCACGCTTCGTATTTGCGAAATATTTCATTACTCGTTCGGCCACACAATTTAACGAAGAAAATTTCATCACAGCAAGATCTCTAACATCAGGTTTATTATTTAGCTGATAAATTCCATAAACAGTTGCTGTTACAGGATACGATCGCGCGTAATACGGTTTGTCAATGCCAGGTAATAGACCGGGTTTAGAATCACCACTTAGAATAACAGGTTTTTTTCCACCAACCACAGGATCACGTTTATCACGAATAATCCATACATCATTATCAATCATTTGCGCGATAAATTTTGTTCTAAAGATAATTTTTTATCACGATGATGACAACCGATATAATCGATTATTGTTTTCGCCGGTGTATCATTCATTGTATTATCAATGATACCTTCAGTGTGCCTAATTTTCCATGTAGACCACACATGAGATGCTCCATCATCATAAAACTCTTTTTTTGGCATTATTAACGTCATTTAGATCGTGTTCAGCATCATCAAGATCGAATATATTCATATTATATTTTAGACAAATATTTAATATAATAATGAATCAATGCAAATGGCTAATGGTTGGTTTGTTGGATCATTCTGAAAAATCTTGCAGAGGAGACTTCTGCGGGCAGCATACAATGCATTCGTCGAGGTTGTTTAGGACCGACACCATGCATGCAATGTGGTGTTAGAATACGAGAAAAAACACGATTATGTGTACATTGTGATGGAAAACGATATACAGAACTTAAAAGACATTATGACAAAAAAATAATGACAGCGATAAAATTATCACAAACGAAGAGGATTATCTAAATAAGTTTTCAGACAAATTATAATTTAAACCAATAGTATTCTTATATGAACGAAGTCTTTATGAAGCATCCGATCATTGAAAACTACGAAGCATCTTGCAATGGCACGGTTAGAAATTGCAGATTAAAAAAAACACCAGTTGGTATGGTTAATAATCGTGGTTATTTAATATTAACCACCACGGAGAAAACGTGTCTTTGTGATCGTTTCATATACGAGGTTTCTTTGGATTAATCAGAGACGGTCTTGTGATTGATCATATTGATGGAAATAAACTAAATAATTCCATATCTAATCTAAGAGCGGTTACACAGAGCGAGAACTCTTCAAATGGAGAACCGGTAAATATTCAAAAGTTCCTAGAGCGATTAGTCCACAAATGCAGAAACTAACGAAGAAATAATATTTTGATCAATTTATTCGGCTGGTAAATACTTCAATATCTGCACACAATCAGTACAGAGAGTAGCTTCGCACATGTACAAATCAGCGTATTCGAAGAAATATATAAAAAAAAATCATTTTCGAATACTGTTAAAAACTGATTATTTAGAAATATAAATTTAGTATAATGAACAACGAAAATATCAATGATATAATTGATGCTATTGAAAGATTAAAAATTAATGGAATAAAAATATCTGATGAATTAATCATTGAAAAATTGTTTCTGATTTTGAAACACTAGTACAGAATAAACACGAAGGAAGATATATTCTACCAACCGAATACAGAGAAAATTCAGTCAGCAATATATCTTAGATCCAATAAATTCCCGGACTGATCTGTTAATTTAAAATTCATCCCTGATAATAGACGATTATGACATCGCAGATAAACAGGATTGATTGGTTCTTGTATGAGTAAAAATCCAGGTGGTTCTTTTGGCGTAAATGAATAAAGAATAAATCCTTGTTGAGCTTGATCTGATATTTCCGTGTCAGTGCTGTAACTGCCGTCGACGATATCGCATGTAAGATTGACTGCGACAACAGATGTTATATTTACGGTTTCTGGTGAAATATGTCTACCGCGCCCAGATGGATCATTATTATATCCAAGGATAGCTGCTGGTGGTAGCATTTTTCTCCACGCGGCTAGTATTTCGAGAAAGAACTCATCAATGACATCGTTGACGGATTTTCTTAATTTGGGTACGGTATAATTGGAAAATTTATAATTCGTCAGCAACGCCTCTGTCAGCGAATAAGTGTCTAAAAAATTTTGTTTATTGTCTGACTTTTCATCAATTATTGCCTGAGTTAATCGCTGGTTAATATATTCCATGTCGGATGCGAGCTAATTTAATATGTCTACGCGTTTGATAACCTTGACACATGAACCTGATACATTAAAAACACATTCTTGAAAATACTGTCGTAGCAGTGTAGTTGTATCTTTTATACTCTTGATTAATTTCCCTGAATAATTCATTAATTTGAAGCATCGAAAAAATTTAACCAGATTCTGCTCCTGAGGGAAGTATCCTACTGATAAAAAACCACGATAAATTGTGATCGTCTTGGGGGTAAAATTTACTACCTAATGTTGATCTTTTTATATCAAGTGAATGTCGTTTGTAACGTGGATTTAGTTCAACATCATGATATGATTGTTTGTCCGTAGTATAATCGGATTTTTTAGGTTCTGATGGATACGGTGGTGTTGGTGGTTGAATTTCAGGCCATCCTAGGACAGCTCTGATTGAACTTTGATAAATATCTACGGCATAATTAGGTGAGTTTATCTCGATGATCGAAGATAACGTTGGTTCATAAGCCGATACTATTATTTTAGATTCTTCTCCGGTGATATTTTTTATTCTACGTGATAAATCATCATTGATTTCTTCGATTTGATAACTACTAGGTTTATTTTTATTAGCAAATACAAATGAATTATTTGATAGTAACTCACTAAATGATTTTGATCTAATGTTGGGCCAACTGTGATATACTCGCAATTGTGCTAGCGCGATCTCATTTACTGAAATTGCAGTTGGAAAATTAATACTAAATTCTGGCTTAGTCGAACTTACCGAGATCATCGTGGTCTTGTGCGGGATTGTGTTTGTCGCGATCTGTTGAAGTAATTCCTCCATTATTAATATTTGTATCTTTAATATCAGCTTGGTTGTATACGCTAATCATCGATGAAAATTCAAAATCGGCTATAATTCCATCGCTGAGACTCACCGATAACAACGAGGATAATTTTGAGTATGAGACCGTCGCTGTGTGTAATTTTATTATGTAATCGGATAATTTTTCACTCGTACAAGAACATATATTTTTTTTGCAATGATATTAAGAACACCTGCAATCGTTGTCGCAGCTGAAATACAGATAGTTACAGCTACTGGTGCCATATTATCACCGCGGATAATATTATGCCGGTTCCGGCAACAGCGGCGGATACTGAATAAACAATCGATTCAACGATAACCAATCGTCGTCGATATTTTTATATTTTTATCGTGTACACGTCGATGATATATTTTTATGATGTTTGCCATTCACGCGCTTGATTGTATCTGTACTGAGATGCATCGTTCATTATTATTTTATTTAAACAAATAATTGAGGTGTTTTAGCTACAAATTCCATACACCACCAGAATGGTACTGTAATTACTACCTTATCATCGGCTGGTCTTAAAGTAAATTCTTCTTCGGTTCCGCTATTTAATAAAACGGTTATAAACCCAAGAAACTTATCTGCGGAATGTCTCCAGGTGTATTTTATTGTAACTATTCTGAATTTTATAGAACTAAACACAGATAACCTCTTTACGCCAGTGACTGCTGCGATGTATTTGATAGTATTTTTTTCTTGTGACCATGTTGCGGATCCCGATGATGTCGTTGATACGATATTGCTGACCTGTGATGAGATTCCCGGTGGAATTTTAATAAGACCGGTTTTTTCAATAATTCCAGGAATCAATACACGAATTCCTTCGAATGTTTCAATGTTATTCTTGATATCAGCGAGTTTTATACTGATATTATTTGGAGTGCCAAAAAATGTATTAATAGTTTCATCGGTTTTTCTAAAATTTCCCTGAAGATTTGTAAAATCACTCGCGTGTTATAATCGGTCCGTCGAATTATGTCATTCAATTTAATATTACTCGTTTTTAATTTTCCATGCTGGTCCTGAAAAATAACAACTTCATCTGGATATATTCCGGATAATGCTCAAAGATTATTAATTTCGTCTTTCGTTGCATATTTTGACAAATCTACGTCTTCGCGTTTGTTTCCTTTTGTTCGTGATAGGAGAGATCTTCCATAAATATCAACCATTATTTATCAGTGACTGATTTAATTTATCCGCGGTGTATTCATGAACGACCTTATGGTATGGTTTCTTTGATTTTGATAATGCATCAAGAACATTAATTGCTTCACGGCCACATATCGGAGGATCAGTTAATGTTTGTGTTGGTAACGTTGAATACCAAATTGGAGTGTTTGATCGCTGTGTGTATTTTAGAAATTCCCGTGGTGGTGCTAATCCGTACGAGTCAAAATAAATAATTTCACGTGGATTGATCGCGTAGGCAACCCGGTGAGTTCCCGGACCATCACTGTTATCGAGATTAATAATTCCGGTTTCATTATGATTTGGTTGTTCCGGTAACTGATCTCGCATAAAAACACCTCTAAAGAATTTTATTTTTAATTTTTTAACGGCATTAATTAAATCAAAATTTGACAAAGGTAAAATACTTTGTATTTCTAACGGCGTTTAGGATACCACGATGGCGGGGTTCCTGGTACTCTTAGACCCTTTCCGTACCACGATGGTGGGGTTCCTGATAGTCTTAGGACGGATCCCTTTTTTATTATATTTTCCTCCTGTTATTTTTTTCTACTACTTTACTACCGAGGTATCCAACACCGCCTAATACAGCCGCTTTTGTTTACTACTTTACTACCGAGGTATCCAACACCGCCTAATGCAGCCGCTTTTGCAACAGCAGGTGCAACAGCAGCTATTAATGCTGGCAATGCAGCGAAAAGAGGAAAAATACCACCTGTTTTAATCACATCCTTGATAGCACTGGGAGAAAGATCAATCTGAATTCCGGTCTTTGCTGATTTTGCCTTATTAAAAGTTTTAGTTGGGTTTTAGTTAGTGATAATTTATTTGGACCACCATTAAATTTGATCATGTTTTAATGTTAATTTTGTTCCACAGATTTTTGTTGAGTTTGATTGACGTTTTTTCACCTGACCCGAGGTCAGAGTTACACTAACATGACTGTATGGCATTTTTATAATAAAAACGATTGATTTAAATTAATCTCACATTTTTTACACTGGAGCATCAATCACTCTCATTCGTCCACCAATACCCTCAAGAAACATTGTTCTATCGCTAAGTATAACAGCAATTGCTCTAAGATTAACAGGACCCGGATTATTTATTTTAGCTCGGAAATGTATATCAACGACAGATTGTTTAATCAAATCAATATGTTCTAGTGAGAAAAAAAAATAAATCGGATACAATGTTGTAAAATCCAATTGTGATGTTTGTAAACCAGTATCAATATTTTGATCTCGTCCCATAAAACTCATCAAACAATAATAAACACGTGATACAGAATTATGATCAAAATCTAATGATATCTCCTCAGATGGTTCCTGATTCCATTTATTCTCAATGATACTTCAGTGGCACCAAATTTGTCAAATACCATTGGATTAAATATTTGATTATTTAATCGAGTAGCAGTTTGAAGAGCAACAAAGATATGTCTTGGTGCAGAAACATCCTGTTGTGATATGTGCCAAGTAAAAATACTATTCACGTCAGTAATAATACTATCAGTAATTGTTGTTAACCACGACATTATTGATTTACCGCCTTGATCCATAAAAGAAAGTATCTTCTGTTCTTCAACGATTGATGGAGTCATTACCGGCATCCATAGTGTAAGTTTAGATAATATTACCTTACCAGCAATATCAAGAGGTTCTCTCCAGATAGCATCATCACTATCACCTTTTCGATGAAGAACAATCGTGTGTTTAGCTCCAAAAATAACCTTTCTGACATTTCTGCAAAATCCAAAATTGTGAGATAATGGAATTGCACATGAGAACCTTCTATTATCACCTCTTAACATCATTTTACGCGTAGCAAATCCTAAATTATAATTAGGATTTTGACTTTGTAGCATCAAAAAATTAGCAGCTGGTCTAGCTATCGCTCCAGCAGGTTGTGGGTTAATCGCGGTATTTTGGTCCGCTAGTACATGAAGAAATGGATCAGGATTAGCAGTCAGAATTATCCTTGGCAAACATCATAGTTGGACCAGCTGATCTAGTATAATCATCTGAATATCTTGCTAGGCCTATAATCGTTGTAGCAACATCAACATTATCATTAATTGTCTCAATTTCTTTTCCATCAATCATGTATATTGCACTTTTAAATAATGCCATAATCCCATTATTAACAAAACCAACTGCATGATCGGCTGCGTATGGTGTATTAGCGACGACGTCTGTTACAATTTCACCCGCAACTTCAATGAATGCTTCACAGGGTATAAAATATCTACTTGTATCATGAACTCGTAGTTCAATTCGTCCGTGCTGATTTGGTGATATTGCATCATATGAATAATGTTGATAATCGCGCATTGATTCATCTTTATGTACCGGTTCATCCGTGTTAAAAGCTGGGTCTGACATTCGTTTAAACATTTTATTATAAATTTGTTATCTTCTAAAACGAAGACCGCTTCCTGATATTAGTCTCGTATTTATCTGTTCGGTTCCTTGATTTATCAACTCTGTTAGTTTTTGATTTGCTGCCTCATTTATTACCTTAGTAACATCACTAGGCATCACCTCAGTGCTCGGCAATTTGACCGGCTGTTTTTTTTCGGCGTATTAATTTTTCTATTCTATCTTTGACCGCATGAAATGCTTTACTAGCAGCATCACCGATAGCAGCAGTGGCTTTATCACGAACAAAATACATTGCCTTCATTGATAATTATTTTGCTACAGGTGCTGCTTTAGGAGCTATCCTCGTGATAAAACCTTTAATATCATCACCGATTCCACCTCCGTAAGTAATCCTGTATACTGGTAACCGCGAGTTCATTACTCGAACAGGTGCGGATTTACGATGGTTTTTGTGTGCAATCATTTTATTTAATTATTTATTTATTTAACAACTAGTCACTGTAATCATCAACGATTTCATCAATGAGATTTCGATAAACACTAATACCCATGATACCGCCTTGAAATAATCGCCGGCAAATATCAGCTGCTTCATTAATTATTTCTGGTGAGTTATTTCCAGCTCGTTTTCCTCCAATAAGAACTTCCAACCGTGATACATCATTGAAAATATTATCAGGACAAACAGAATTATTTCCTAAACCACTACCAGTAAAACCAGTAGCACCAGGTTCATCATCTTCTGGAGATTATGGTCGTTCAAATTGTCTTGCTCTCTCTATGTACACATCACCTATAAATTTGTTAAACCCTGGATCATCCAAATCAGCATCTTTTGTTCTAGAAGCAAAATATAATGCAGGAATCCATTATTTTTTATCTATCGCATTAACAAATTCTGGTTTTAGATAATCCTCTCTCTGATTATAACCATGCGCAGCAATATTAATTAATTTATCTTGATCTTCAAAAGTATCAAGAGCATCGTCGGTAAATATCTTATCAGGTAACATTAATGGTGATGATAATTTATGTTTTTCCAGAAATTGTTCACGTGATTGTTGTTGTTTTCGCAAAAATGGAAAAAGTTGTTCTACATGTAATTTCTCTTGTTCACCTTCTAATTTCTCCTCACTTTCTTGTGTTGATTTGCTCATTTCTTGCATCACTTCCTCATCTTTCTGTTTTAAATTTTGTCTTTTTTCTTTCTTTTTTCTAATTTTTCTTTCTTTTTTTCTTCTTTTTCTAATTTTTCTTCTTCCCTTTCTTCTCGACCACGTTTTTCTTCTAATATTATTCCTTTAGTAAATAAATATCATCCCTGGTTATCCAGGCAATATTCCGTTTTACTTTATATAACCAATCAGCCCATACCCTGCGAGTACTAACACTTTTAACATATTCAGGTTTTAAATATCTATTTCTGTATGGAAAAGTTATATATGCAAATACACCAAATTCAGTTATATTGTCACGAGTTCTAAATGGAATCTTTTCTATTGCAATTATACCATCATCAGTAAATTTTGCTACAAGAGCAGCACGTTCATCAGCAGGTTGAGGTCGAGGTCGATGTTGAAATTGAGGTTGAGCTGCAGTTATATCAGCTGGAAGATCTTGTAAAATCCCTTTTATTTTCTTAGTTCTCCCTAATATTTTTTCAGTCTGCAGTTTGTTCTGATACTGGAAGAAGTTCCTTCTTGATAGCAGTTTCAACTTTCTCAGTAGCTGTAGTTATGGGTTTAAATAATAATTCAGATGATTCTGCGAAATCTTCCCGTGATTCCTGTCGCGATTGTATTTTTTGTCTGACAGAATCTGTCATTGGAAGATATTTCTTTATTGCTTCTAGTCGCTCTCGTGCTAATCTAACAGAATGTGCTTCTCCAATATCTATCATTATTGATATAATAATAATTTAAATTTATAGAAGACGATAAATTTACAAGATATCGAATCGGTCTTGATAAAATATTTGGATGAAATGAACAGCAGCAGGGAGGGTCGACTCCGACTTTGATACCAATTTATTTCTTACAATATCGTTTGACAATTTAGGTATATTTTTTTTTGGTGACAATTCCAGGGTATGACAATTCCAGGATATACCTATTAGAGTCTGTTCGCCCTCCCTGCTGCTGTGACTTTACAAATAACATTGACCTCATAGTACTGTTCGATTTATCGTGCTAGCTTGAATAACACACGCATTCATATATATATATATAGAGAGAGAGAGAGAGAGCTGTCTAAGGCGCTCGCCTTTACCGATCACTCACATGTCATCTCTGTCCCTGCTAATTTGAGTCTCCGCTCAACCGACTTGGTGTTATTTGTGGCCTCCTTTTTGTCAGTCCTATCATATATAGCTAGTCAGAACTTTGGAGGAGTCCCCTCGTAACCTGTATAAAGTTAAACAGTAGTCGAGATTTTTCTAAAGGTCCTAAATTTTTCTAAATGTTCCTGACTAAACGGATTCCGGTTTCATATTTACCTCTCTCAGGTATTATACCTATTGGTCAGTTTTTCTTTCTCCTTTCTCCCTTTGAAGTTTCAAAACAATTTGACCTATGTCATTAGGTCTGTTTGGATTTTGTTTTATTTGTATAACATCCGCTTTATGTATTAGGTTTTCTTATTAATAGTCAAATTTTCAGAATTGTCATTATTTCCGTTATTGTGAGTAGCAACAGGGACGTTGAACCCTACAAAATTTAGGAGGGTCCATTTCACAAATTAATAATGTTCCATTTGCATAATAATATTATTTGTCTTAATAATTATTTAAAAAATCTGGCGAGATAGTCTTCGGCGTTTTTAATGGAGATTCATCGGCGTTATTTTTTAAAACTATAATATTGTTTTAGCTCTCTGTATTTTTACCACCACATTACACGCACAACTGTGTTTCTACTCTATTCCTTTGCTACAAGCAGCAGAGAGACTGGGCCCACCAACTTTTTCGTCCAACAGGACCATCTGTCAAAAACTCTTCTGATAGAAGGTCTTATTTCGCAAAATAAACCCTTCTAGCCAGAAACTATGATGACTAAATCCTCTTTTCTGGCCGGAAGGGTTATTTCGACAGCGATAACTCGCTATAAAAAATGTTTCTTCACGGGGTGAAGTCGACGTCGAGGTTGGTGGCGTAGTCTCTCTGCTGCTAATCATTTTAGGATTTTTAGTTAAAAAATGTATCTAACCCAACTCGGTATCGTGTCCGAGGATCATGTAAATTTATTGTCACAAACCCGTGTGGTTTTCGTTGAGCATGACTAAAGAAATTTCTGAATTTATTGATGTCCATGTCACCACTGCACCAAGTCTGATGAATATTTCTCAGCGTGTGTGCGTCAACTCCGTTAAACACTGCAAGAACGTTACAATTATCTCTGATCACTTTTGGAATTTGTGTATACCGTTGAGTCACATAAATGACATCAGTGTTTTTATGACGCCCACGGGAAAATATTCTCGCAGGGTTTGTTTGTTTATCCAGCATGACATCATCGTACACTACTAGATTATTAATTGATCCATCGATGTCATCAATGCCGGGTGCATCATTTATGTCAGTTATGAATTCAACTACGTTTTCGTCGGTCTCACTGATTGTTTTTGCACTCTCGTTAAAATCTTTTAGCACTTGATAACATCGCTGATCGTCCACAGACGGGGCAATCAAATATAATTTATCCCACTTCATCCACTTCATTATCAAATTCAACAACAGCTGTGTTTTACCCGACCCAGATGGGCCTATGATAATCATTCGGATTGAATTTGGTAGCACTGAGTTATGCTTGATTGGCTCTCGTCGCTTTGTCGCGGAAAAGTCAGTGATTTCCATTAGATATATCATAAAATAATATGGATTTATATTGTGTGAAATGCCGAGCACGTACCCCAACTACGGATACGACAACAATTACAACAAAAAATAATCGACAAGCGCTCACGGGCAAGTGTGAACGATGTGGCACAAAAAAATTTAGATTTATTTAAAAAAAAGCGGAGGTGATATCGCAGCCAAGTTAACAGCGCTGCCAGGAGCTCCGTGGGCTAAATATCCAGGAGAAAAACATCTTCCAGGATATAATTACTGTGGTCCAGGAACCCGACTTGATATCAGACTTGATGCTCAGGATCAACCCAAACCAGGTGAGTATCCGATAAACGCTATCGATGCAGCGTGCCATGCTCATGATGTAGCTTACCGAAGCAAGGATTTGCAACAGCGCCATCTCGCGGACGTGAAATTAATTCATGCGTTAAGTGCCATCCCTGATAAATCTTTCAAGGAAGGGTTAGCATCCTGGTTGATAAAAACTGCAATGAAGGGTAAATTAGCGTTAGGTACTGGTATATAATGGAGTCGATTTATTATTCCCCAAGCGGATACTGGAGAGGTAACGCAGCAATTAGTAAACTCGCTGAAGCAGCAAAAGTTACAAAAGTTACTGCCAAAAATTGGTTATCCCGACAGGCAATATGGCAAATTTATCTACCGCGCCCTAAACAAATTCACTTCGCGCATTTCGATGTTAGTGTGCCAAATGAGGTTCATCAAGCTGATATATTATTTCTGCCACATGATACTATCCGAAGACGCACATACAAGTACGCGTTAACCATAGTTGATGTTGCCAGTAGATACAAAGATGCGGAACCGTTAACAACTAAAACAGCATCTGAGGTTGCTTCTGCGTTTGAAAGAATTTATCGGCGAGGACCTCTGCGATGGCCAAATTTATTACAAGTTGATCCTGGCAAAGAATTTCAAGGTGCGGTATCATCGTTGATGAAACAACATAACGTCACCATACGACGAGGACACACTTAAATTCACCGTGATCAGGCAATTGTTGAGCGATTCAATCGAACACTTGCTGAGCGGTTATTTGGATATCAATACGCGAGGGAATTCATTCAGGATACGAGATCGCGCGAATGGGTTGCAAGATTACCAAGCGTGATAACTGCACTAAATAATGAAATAACTCGAACCACCAACATGAAACCTTCCATCGCGATCACAAAAACACAAGGTGTTTTTCAAAAAAATATACCCGTACGACGTGATTCTTCAGCGCAGCCGATACTGGGTAATGTTACTGTAAGATATTTATATGAACCAGGCGAACTTGAAGGTGGTAAACGAAGAGCGACTGATCCCATTTGGAGTGTTACCACACATAGCATATCCACCGTGACAAGATCCACTGGCAGACCAGCAATCTACAGGTTGGATTCAACTGCTCCTCACCGTGGATTCACCCGTGAGCAACTTCAGGTAATTCCCGAGGACACACAATTGCCGCCAAAATCACTGAAGTGACTTAACTAGCGCTGGCACCCCGACGTCGATTACACTCAAGACAGGTCAACATGACATTATCACGTGTATGACCGCGACTGTTATCTTTTCTGTCTACGGTAAATTATCTTGAATTTTTATTCGAATACTGCCATAGCATTATGCAATTACAGCTCGCGCAGTGATTATTCTGTTGTTGTTTCAGCGCAACAACGAAGTCAACATCAAGATCAAAATCGCGATTATTTTTTTTGTCACTCTGTTTGTAACCGGCGAGTTTTTTTCTTATTACATCACCATCGGTGATGCTGTTGTTTTCATAGCTATCAGCGTTTGATTTAAAATCCGAAGGATTTTCCAAGACAATTCTTCGCAGTTGAGATATTCTTCTGACTCTGGACACCGCCAAGTAGACTAAGTTGGACCATTCGATTCGATCATCAATGATCCAGACAGTTGTATCAGAGATAGTCAGTCCTTGAGAACAATGAATTGTCATTGCGTATCCTAGCGTCCACGGGGATTTATTCATCGCTAGTGCATCCTCAACTGCATCGATGTCAACTAGCACAATATCATTCAATACTAAATTCTGTTTCTCTGTCTTTCCTGGAATATCAACATCTATATTTTATAGCCGTGTATCAGTTGGTCTATAACATAACGGCGTTGGCAGCATTGGAAACTTTTTTTTTTGTAACTGAAATAGCTGTTGTTGAAGTGTGTCTCTGACTATCTTTCTACTCGCCACTATCAAATCGTTTGGTTTCCACACGCGTAAAAAGTCGCTCATCGAAGTTTCAGGAATCATCTCGCGCATGATTTCACATTGAATTTTATTCGGTTGTAGCCTGATTAGTGTTTTAAATTCTTTCAGCGTTGCATCAAGTGCTCGGTAATCATCAGTTACTTCTTCGTGATAATCAACAAAATTCCTCAGCCAATCATGCGGAGATGCGCCGACAAACGGAGGTGGTTGACCGTGATCTCCGCACATAACGACTGCGGTATTTTTTGTTAACAGCCAATCAAGAAATGTTTTTAACGTTTCCAGCGGCACCGTACATATCTCATCCCAAATTATTATATCATTGATATATTTTGTGCCCATTCGATCTGGCGTCCACGTACCGCCGCTGTATTTGAAAAAGTTGTGATAAGTACAAGAATTGACTCCTCGTTGTTTCATCTCCCTGGCAAGTCTGTGTGTAGGTGTTAGCACAATCATATCTGAATTTCGAAATAATTCAATCGCTCGAGTTGTTTTACCAGACCCGACCGGCCCGTTCAAATAAACAGTTTTGTGTCTGGTGATTGGATCATCCACAGACGGTGCGGAAGATATTTCTGGCATTGTTGATTTATAATAATCATCCTCTGTTGCAACATCAGCGGATTCACAATACTCGTGCAACATCTCGGCTTTTATTCTCCACGAACCCCATTCATCTCCGCCGTAGAATTTCATTATATCGGTCAGTGATTCTGAATATTTCTTGTCGATGTAAAATGAATCCGTGGCAACTCTGACTGCGGTGTCAGGAAATCGATTTACCATTGATAACAAATTTATAGAAACATAAGCCAGCATTGAAGATCTCAAATGTGTGTATTGAGGCGATTCTCCGTCGATATAACTTACAATTGTGCCCAACTTTTTCCCGTCGGACAAGAACACATCCTCCCTGTTACAAAATATGTCTCTGGCAACCGCGTCGGCGATTATAAAATCCAATTCAGCTTCATCGATAATCAACCGCGAGTGATGCATTTTATGATCAAATGCTGCACCCTGAGTAAATTTACCGATTATTCTTCGTCCAAGATCTTTCGCTGTGATTTCACTGTTTTTGAGTTTGATCTTGAGAATTTTAGGAGCCTCACTGACAATGACATCCATTGGGGTATTTGGACACTCTCGTGCATACTCGCCGATAACTTCATCGAGAGTTACACGTTCTGGTGTTGGTAACCAAACTGATGTTTGCGGTCGATAACATATGATTGCTTCGCTGACAGTCAACGATACCAATATGCCGCTGTCAAGCATGTATCGCAATAACACTATTGGTACCCAGCGCTTTTCAACGAAGTGTCTGCCAAACCAAACATAACAGCATGGATGAAGTCCCGCAGCAAATTCAAACGAAGTCACACGAGCAAATCCTGTCAGGTCAGCGTCGGGTAAACTGCCGTTTACGGCGACTCGTGTCATCGAGTTCGTGGGGTGTCCAAACCGCGCAAAGTATTCGCGACACTCGCCGTTCCCGAGAAAGCTTCCTGGGTAGCAGGCAATCATATCCACGGAAATCATATCCCGGTAGTCATACCGGGTATTCCACAACCCGCCATGACCATACTCGACACAACTTAACTGTATATCCGAGAGAAACTGACTTCGGGTTGGTCTCCACGAATTTCTTTCTCTGGCGGCGTGAGCGGCAACACTTGGAACTGTAAAACAATTAACCAATAATTGCTCATCGCTAGCATCTCTCATATACGTTTTTGCGAGTTTTTTCATTTGTTGGTGTAACGATTCTGTTCTGTATAATTCTCCGTTGGGTCTCACAAATTGATCATAGTCGCCATCTTCGGAGCTTCTAAATAACCACACCGACACAGGGTCGGTTTTACTCAGCGCGTAAATAACCTCGTATATGTTTCCACGATAAAACTTGACAACACGGTCTCGTGGAAATATTGTAACCGCATCAGTCCACGGGTGCGAATTATGATCAATAATTTCAATTGGTGTTCCTGACTTTTTATAATGCTTCGAACTGTATAATATTTCCCCGGTTAGTGTTTTTACTGTTATTGAGTATTTTAATTTACTTGATAGCGCAGCAACATCATTTATTGTTGCCCCGGTATCTTTAACCGATTCACCCCATGATGTTATTTTTTTACGTCGCAGGTCGGTTAAACCGTTTCCTCGTTTTGTGTTTTTAAAATGTTCCATTACTCGCTCGGCTACACGATTCAGCGTAGAAACGCTTGCGTTTCCAAATCGCATCGGAGCGAGTTTATCAATTTTTGTTTTTTTTACAGGATATATTCCATAAATGACTGCGGTTACAGGATACGCTCGAGCGTAATATGGTATATCAATCCCGGTCAGCATTCCTGGTTTACAATTGCTGCTTAACAGAGCGGTCTTTCCGTTAGCAAGAACAGGGTCGAGTTTGTCACGGATAATCCACGTATCGTCTTCAACGTTGACAATAAATTTTATTCTAAAAAAATATTTCTTTTCACGTTGATGAAAATCAATATAATCAATAATTGTTTTTGCTCGGGCATCAGTCATTGTAGCATCGATGATGTCCTCATCGATGACATCGTCGTCGTCGCGGATAATTTTAAATGTCGACCATACATGAGATGCGCCGTCGTCGCGGAATTCTTTTTTACCCTCGTTGATAATATTAAACAGATCAGTTAGATGCCGTCGTCGTGGATCCGGGGTTACCCTGTCAAGATCGAATCTCCCGGCGCCAACTGCGGTTAGCCTAGAAAACTCCTCCATTGTTATATTTAAGACAAATATTTAAATAAGAAAATATTATATATACAATGAACAACTGCAGATGGTTAAAAGTTGGATCTGTAACAGTCTCTGGTAAGCCCTGTAGGAAGGAATTCTGCGGTGAACATATACAGAGCATCAAACGAGGAAGCACAGGACCTATTCGTTGCCTGCGATGTGGCATTGGTGTCAGGAGTAAAACACAATTATGTGCGGGGTGCGGGGGGAAACGATACCGTGAACTCAAGCGATATTACAATAAAAAAAATAACGGAGACGCGCTAAAATCCGAGAGTGATTATATAACTAGGTTTTCAGACAAATTATAAATTAGACAAATACATTATTATATAAATGAGCCAAGAATTTGTCTCACATCCCACAATCAAGAATTACGAAGCATCTCGACAGGGAATAGTCAGACACTGTAGATTGAAAAAACCAGTTGGTGTTGTTACTAATTCTGGTTATCTCCAATTTGCTGCTGGAAAGAAACGCTATCTTAATCACAGGGTCGTGTTCGAGTGTTTCTTTGGGATAATCAAAGACGGTCTTGTGATCGATCACATTGATGGACAGAAACTTAATAATAATTTATCCAATTTGAGAGCTGTGACGCAGAGCGAAAATTGTAGGGCTGGTAATACTGGGGGGAAGAGAGAGTCTAGGGCAGTTGTTTCCATAAACTTAAATACAAAAGAAGAAATAATATTTCGTTCAATGACCTCAGCTGGCAAGATTTTTGGTATTTGTGAAACCTCAGTAAGAAAAGTCGCAGAAAAAATATATAAATCCGCGTTGGCAAAAAAGTATAATAATCAGAAAATTATATTTCGTTATCACGATGATTTTCCTAACGGAGATAACTCCGTTAGGCATATCTCATGCAATTAGTCCCCTCCCCTTTTGCAATAGGTAAATTTATCGAGCGCAGTATTACAGGTACGAGCAGACGATTTTCTGCACAAGGAAGTAAATAACTTCCCTTGTTTTTCCCCTTGACAAGTCAAGGTGACAGCGCAAGAATGATTTTATCCTTGACAGCATCAAGAATAAACGTGTATTTATCCTTTTTTCACAGACAATATCGTTATTTTATTACACTTGTTCGGGTTTATGGCCCATCTGTGGTTTCCACATGATCATATTTAAGAAAATACGTTTTAAACAAATCACGCTGAGCTATTTCTGGACTTTCAAGTATCAGTCGGTTTATATACAATATCGTCCTAATACTATATTGGGGTTTCGAAACCCAACGAAGTTGCACACGTACTCCGTTATCGCCCCGTTTCGGGGTAACCTTTTACCCGGAAACAGGGTTGATTTCCGGGTACGTGTGCAACTTGTTGGATGTAGAATTATAACCCCGCATTGTGTTTGTACCGTCCTAGGATAAGTTATGTGTTTGTGCCGTCTTAGGATAAGTTAGAATTAAGTTATATGTTTGTACCGTCCTAAGATAAGTTATATATACAATTGTAAAATACAATCGCTGTAAATAGCTTCTGCTGCTGTAAATACAACTGCTGCTGTAAATAGCTTCTACTGTAAATACTATATGTTTGTGCCGTCCCTAGGATAAGTTAGAATTAAGTTATATGTTATGTGTTATCCCCATATGAGCCTTGCTAGCATATCAAATGGTAAGCTAGGAGGTTCACAAATGGGGAATGTCTCGTCGTTTCGCAAACACACCCTCTGGGCTTTCTAGACTGTTATTTGGCAGTTTAGGAGCTCAATCGGGGGTAGTGTTTCCGCCCCCTCCTGAGTTTGGTAGGATGTCATAAGACACCCTAGAGACTCAAAGGAGATGTGATGTTTTTTTTATTTCTTTAAATATTTATAAATATTTAAAGATTTAAAAATATATATAAATATGAATCAAGAAAATATCAATAATGTGATTGATGCTATTCAAAAATTAGCAAAACAAGGATTTAAAATATTACTAAATGTTGAAACTATTCTGTCAGATTTTGAATCATTATACGAAGCTAAATGCGCAGGGCGTTATATTCTTCCTGATGATCCAAAATAATTTGTATAAATCGCTAGCCAGCGTAGCGGAGACACAAATAAATGAATTTGTTCCACTGTCTCGTGCAGTCGAAAAGATCAGGCTGGCACTGGCAGCCGAGTATGAAACTAAAAAAATAATTAACAATCGGGTCCGGAAATTAAAGCATTGTATGTCTGCTGAAAATCCAGAGAATTTAGAAAGCAATGATAGCTTTGTCACGGATGACGAAGTCATTCACGAAGTCAACGGGAAGTAAAAATACCTCACCTTGACTTCGTTAGATGCCTTGATAAAATCAAGGAAGTGAAATCGGGTACCTAGAAGTGAAATCGAAAGTTAAAAAAAAGTAATATTTTTTTTACTGTGTAAATTATGCAACTGTCCGATTTCGTTGGTTTTCATAGCAAAACCTCTATCAAATCGAGGAAAATGGACAATTTCTTTGATTTTTACTAGCAAATACCGTTATGAATCTGTGACTTTGGACTGTTTCTCTGGTTTTTACTAGCAATTACCGTTATGAATCCACGACGCTGGTCTGTTTTGTTAATTTTTACTAGCAAATACCCCCATGAATCCGTGACTTTGGTCTGTTGCAGAAAAATACTATAATAAAAAATAAAATCCCGCAGGAAAAATAATTATTATAGTATTTTTTTGGCAACTGTCTGATGTCACTGATTTTTACTAGCAAATACCCTATCAAATCGAGGAAAATGGACAATTTCGCTGGTTTTTACTAGCAAATACCCCTATGAATCCGTGACTTTGGACGATTTCTCTGATTTTTACTAGCAAATACCCCATCAAATCCACGACGCTGGTCTGTTTTGTTAATTTTTTCTAGCAAATACCGTTATGAAACCAGTGAAATGGACGATTTCGTTGATTTTCATAGCAAAATACCGTTAAGAAATCGGGAAAATGGTCAGTGGTAAAAAAATATATATAAAGTAAAATATTTTTAAAGAATTTTCACTGAAGTATCTTATCGAGATGATCCCGTGAAATGCACGAGTGAGCAACATTGAGGATTTGGTCTGCATCACAAGTAATCATCGTGATATTGTTTTCGCGGAGTTGCTTCAGCTGAAATTCTGTCAGTAAAAAATCATCATTGCCGTACTTATCGATGATTATTTTAACAACGCCCGGGGAATGATTTCCGGTAAATATTTTTCGGATGAATTCTTCAAGCGCGCGCTTGTCAACGATGGAACATTTCACGTGTTGATACATTTGCTATGTTATTCGCGTTCATTTAATATAATTTATTGTGACAGTGCTGTCATTGATGATGATGCCGTTGGAAACGCTAGCGTTTCCCACAGTGCTATCATCGTCATCGTTGTCACTGTCAATAAAATCACTGTCAGAGACATCTTCATCTTCATCACTGACAACAAAATCACTGTCAGAGACATCCTCGTCATCATCATACTTCTGGTAATTCGAAGATTTTTTGGACATTATTATGATATGATATTATTAATTGAAAGTCTTAAGATGGAAATCGTTTCACGATGAAAATCTTAAGATTTTACCAGCAGATTAATACTAACAGTCTCCCCACGCAGGTCCAAGAGTCTACCCTGCTGGTCAGTGACTTTAAAATTTATCCTTGTCAGCGTAGGGTTATGACACCGCAACGATACCGGATTTATTGGCTCTTGCACAATCAAAAATCCAGGTGGCTCTCTAGGAGTAAATGAATACAGTATAAACCCTTGCTGGGCTTGATTCGATGTTGTCGTATCTATGTTGTAACTGCCATCGATGACATCACATACAAGATTGACCGCGACGACATCAGTGATTGCTACGATGCCCGGAGAAATATGCCGGCCATCGCTCGCTGTGGAATTATCATGTGCCAAGATAACGGGTTCTGGTAGTATTCGTTTGTGTTGTGCAAGTATGTCATCGAAGTATTCATCGACGATATCAGTGACGAATTTTCGCAAGATGACCGGGGAAACATATCCTGGTAATTTAAAATTCGGCAGTTCAGCTTCGGTCAGCGAGTACTTATCCAAAAACTTTTGTTTAATGATGGAGCTACTGTCGGTTACTACCTGAATCATTCGCTGGTTAATATATTCCATATCTGCGGCAATCTGATTTAATATTTCGATTTGCTTAATAATTTCTCCACGTGAACCTGTTACATCAGAAAGATGTTCTTGGAAGCGTTGCCGTAGATGCGCTAGTTGCGCGCTGTGCGCCACATTAATAGTTTTAAGAAATTCAGTAATTTCGCTTAGATAAACACGAAATCCTAATCCTCCCACTCCCGTTGAATATGTTGCACGAGTAAAAGTCAACACAATATCGCCGCCGTCACTAAGAGGCGGGATCCACCTATCCACCGTTGCACCTTTTATATCATCCAGACGCGCCTATAACCGGGTGTAATTCCGTGATATGACTTTGCGTCAGTGATATAATCGGATTTTTCGGGTGCAACGGGTGGTGTCGGTGGTGCCGGTGGTGGATTTCGAGGCCATCCTAATACTGTTCTGATTGAACTGTTATAGATATCCACGGCGTAACCCGGCGTTGAGATTTCGATGATCGTGGACAGCGTTGGCTCGTGTGCAGTGATTGATATTTTTGCTTCTTTTCCGGTGATACGTTTTATTTGACGCTGTATTTCTTTGTTGATTTTCTCTATCTGATAATTCCCAGTGGGAAGTGTAATAGTATTCCAATCTGGTGTGCCATCAGCGCTATTCTGATACGAAAAAACAAATGAGTTATTCGGCAACTGTCCGTGAAATGATGTCGACCTGATATTGGGCCAACTGTGATATACTCGTAATTGTGTCAGTGCTATTTCGGTGACTGGAATTGCAGTTGGAAAATTAATGCTGAATTCAGGTTGCGTCGAGGACACTGATATCATTGTGGTCCTTACCGGAGTTGTATTTGCTGCTATGTCGAGCAGCGCTCGATGCTGAAGTGTCTCCATCGCTATTGTTATTGTTGGTTTTCAAATGAAAACCGTTTGCGGTTTCAGTATTCACCGCGCGTTCGTAGTCGCGGTATATGCCAGACATCAACGTGAATTCGGAATCTGATATGGTGTTGTCGTCTACGCTGGATGATATCAACGAGGACAATTTCGAGTAGGCGCTGTTGGCCGCGTTAGCCATTAACATGTAATCGTGTAATTTTGTTATCGCGCACGAAGATATTTTTTTCGCGATGATGTTGGCAACTCCTGCAATCGTCGTTGAGGCAGAAATTGTGATTGTGATAGCGATTGCAGCAGTTACTGGTGTCAGCGCAGACAATAGCACACCCGTGGAGGCAACTACCGCGGATACCGAATACACTGTTATGTCCAGCACAGTTACGCGGCGTTTGTATTTCTTTATTTTTGTTGCGCATCTGTCAATGGTGTTTTTCAACGTTGATTGCCATTCGCGTACCTGATCATATCGGTATTGCTGAGCGTCTGGAAATCCTTCGGATTTCAATGTCGTCGTTGATGCTGATTTCATTATTCAATTACGCGGTAACCAATTGAGGTGTTTCTGCGACGAATTCCAAACACCACCAGTAAGATGTTGCGGTTAATTTTTCGTCTGCGGCTTCAAGTATAAATATTTATTCGGTTCCGCTGTTTAGTATTACAGTGCAAACTCCGGAATACTTATCGGTGGAATGTCTCCAGGGATATGTTGTGAAGATTTCAAATTTAGCGGCGGAAAACACAGACAACCTGTACACGCCAGTGGCTGTTGCTGTGTATTTGATAGTGCTATTTTGTCGGGACCATGTTGCGAATCCCGATGATACCGTGAATACGATGTTGGTGATATGCCCGGGGGTAACTGTAACGGGGACTTTAATCAAACTGGTTTTGTTTACGATCTCAGGAATTCCCGCTACGATGTTTTGCTGTGTTTGTTTGATCGTGTCAATGTCGGTCTTTACATCAGCGAGTTTCACATCGACGACTGGAGGAGTCCCAAAGAACTTATCCACGGTCTCACTAGTTTTTTGAGCGTTTCTTCGAAATCTTGCAAACGCGCCCACGTGAACATCATACTCTGCCCGCAACGTGGCTAGTTTACCGTCAACGGTGTCTACGTATTGTTTGTTTGCGGCATCTTCGGGACCTTCCGGATTTTTTAGAACGGTTATTTTGTTGCCGTTCGTGCTGAGTTCGCCTGTCATTGTATCACCGGTCTTCGCTACACGTTCCCGGGCGACTTTTCGTGCATCATCTCGCAGCATCGCAATTGATATCGACGAATCTCTGATTCTGCCGCTGTCAGTGAATACAACGATGTTGTCCGTGACAGCTCCAATAACCCTGCGAATTATGTCATTCCACTTAATGTTACTGGTTCTTAGCTTGCCGTGCCTGTCCTGAAAAATAACAACCTCATCTGGATCTATCCCGGTCAGATTTAAAAGATCATCAATTTCATCTTTGGTCGCATACTTCGATAAATCGATATCTTCGCGGCGCTCCTTGGTTCTGCTTGATCTTCCGTAAATATCAACCATTATCTGTTATGGGGTTGTTTAAATTTGGAGATGATTTTTCAACGTGTATTCATGCACGACTTTGTGAGGAGGAATCGCTGGATGTTTTGTGATCGCGTCAAGAACATTCAAAACCTCTTGACCACATATCGGAGGATCGGTTAGTGTTTGTGTTGGTAACGTTGACTGCCAAACTGGAATTGAAAATCTTTGGACGTACCTGAGAAATTCAACTGGCGGTGCTAGCCCGTACGAATCGAAATAGATAATTCCACGCGGATCGATCGCGTAAGCAACCCAATGAGTCCCAGGGCCTTCCCTGTTGTCGAGATTAATAATTCCTGTTTCTGGATTATTCGATCGTGCTGGTAATTCATCTCGCATAAATACACCTTTGAAGGATTGTATGCGTAATTGTTTAGCAGCATTAAGTAAATCAAAATTACTCGCTGGAAGCTTCAATGCTGGAAGTGTTTTCAAAACCTTTTTGGGTACCATGACGCCGGAGTTCCCGGTAGTCTTAGACCGGATCCCTTTTTTTTGTATCCTTTCCCGGTGGCTTTCTTTAGTGCCATTCCAGCTGCGGTTCCAACAGCTCCTAAAGCGGCTGCCTTTGCGACTGCGGGAGCAGCAGCAGCTATCAGTGCTGGTATCGCTGCGAGAAGAGGAAATATACCACCGGTTTTAACCATATCCTTGACCGCGGCCGGAGAGAGATCAAGTCGAACTCAAGTCTTACCCTGCTTCGCGCTGTTGAAATGTTTTAGCTGAGTTTTAGTCAGCGACAGCTTGTTTGGACCGCCTGCTAGCAGATCGTGCTTTAACGTTATTGATGTCCCACATGTGCTCGCGTTCTTCGATTGTAATTTCTTCGCCTGACCAGGAGTCAGTGTGACATTAACATGACTGTATGACATTTTATTTAATATGGTGTTGATCTAATTGTTTACAAGTTTTCCACTGGGGCATCGATGACTCTCATTCGGCCGCCAGCACCTTCAAGCAACATTGCTTTATCGGAAAGTATGACCGCGATTGCTCTAGCACCTCCAGGAACTACTGGTGGACCAGCTGCCCCAGCTGGTACTCGAGCCAGGCGAGCCCGAATAGTTATATCGACGACAGATTTTCTGAATAAATCCAAATGTTCCAACGAAAAGTAATAGATCGGATACAACGTTGTAAAATCACGCTGAGATATCTGCAGCCCAGTGTCAACGTTTTGATCACGCCCATCATAAGACATCAATCGATAATATGCCCGTGCAACATCATTTTGTTCAAAATTTAGATTGATATCCTCGGCGGGTTCTTGATGTCCGTTTATTCTCAATGAAACTTCAGAAACTCCAAATGTGTCAAATATCATTGGACTTGTTTCTTGGTTATTTATTCTAGAATTTGCCTGAAACGCGATAAATATATGTCGCGCTGCTGATACTCCCTGCTGTGATCCCAACTGCCACGTAAACAGTCCAGGAGCGTTGATTGAAGTACTATCTGTTGTCATTGCTAACCATGATAACAACGATTTTCCACCCTGATCCATAAAAGAAAGTAATTTTTGTTCCTCAGCGATTGATTGATGGAGTCATTGTTGGCATCCACAGAGATAGTTTTCTTAACACTACTTGACCAGGATCAACTCCAGCATCTCGCCATATTGCATCATTATCAGAGTTTTTCTGACAAGCGTTACTGTGTGTTTGGCACCAAATATAACCTTTCGGACACTTCTACAAAATCCAAAAATATGAGATAACGGAATTGCACAGGAAAACTCTTCGTCGCCGCTCAGCATTGCCCGACGCGCGACAAAACCCAAGTTGAAATTTTCATTCATCGATATAACTGCAGGTGTTTCTGCGGCTCCAGCCGCGTTTCTCACATTACCAATGTTTACATTTCTATTTTCGGGATGATCAGATGTGTCCTTTACAGACATCATTGTTGGACCAGCTGATCTTGTGTAATCATCAGAATATCTTGCAAGACCAAGTATTGTCGTGGCAACATCAACATTATCCAAACACGACTCAATATCTTTTCCATCAATCGAGTATGTGGCTTTGCTAAATAACGCCATCACGCCATTATTAACAAAACCAACACGATCGCCTATTCCGTATCCAGTACCATCCGCTTTTAAGATTCTACCTGTGACTTCAATAAAAGCCTCACAAGGCAGAAAATATCTACTTGTATCATGAATTTGAAACTCAATTCTCCCCGGCGCGTTAGGTGTTTTTGCATCATAAGAATAAAATTGATAATCGCGCAAAGATTCATCCTTTCTGACTGGTTTATCCATATCAAATGCTACGTTGGATATGCGCTGAAACATCTTATTGTAATACATTATTATCTAAAACGAAGACCACTTCCCGCTACTAAACTTGAAGCTATATTTTTTTCTATTTCTTTGGAAGGTATCAGTGATGCTAGTTTTTGATTCGCAGTTTCATTTATTATTTTGCTAACATTCGCAGGCATGTCCGCGGTGCTTGGTAATTTTACCGGCGGAGGCTTTCTGCGTATTAATCGTGCTAGTCTGTCCTTGATCGCCGTGAACACTTTGCCGGCAGCATCACCGATTACACCAGAAGCTTTATCTCTAATAACATCAATAGCTTTTGACGATAATTGTTTTGCAATTGGTCCCGCCTTTGGAGCTATTCTTGTAAACAATCCTTGAACAACATCTCCAAGTCCATCTCCATAATATGCACTGTAAACAGGATATCGCGAATTTACCACTCTCTCTCGTCGGGTCATATGATGAGAGTCATGTATGATCATTTTATTTAATTAGTTATTTCTCTAATCGACTTTCAATCGCTGTCCACGAGTTCATCAATAAGTTCTCGATAGATGTGAGAATCCATGATGCCGCCGCGAAATAGTCGCTGACAGATATCAGCCGCTTCATTAATTATTTCCGGAGAGTTATTCCCGGCACGTTTTCCTCCGATGAGAACTTCCAACCGAGATACATCATTGAGAATATTATCAGGGCACGAAGTAACACCCGATCCAGTTTTAGGTTCCAGCAACCCCAATTCTTCAAGAACATCTCCTTCTTCCGGAACCTCTTCTACTTCTAGAGCAGAGTAAGATGGCGCTGGTTTCTCTTTTTTAGGTCTTCCTTTTCGTTTAGGTTGTTGTTGTTCAGGTGGCGGTGGTTGATGTCTCTGTGCTGTAACTTTCTTTCGCTCTTCCTTCGCTTGTATTTTCGCGATTTTTTTTTCTTCCTTTATTTTTTCTGCTCGATCTTTCAGCTCTTTATTATACCCAATTATACCTGTTTTTATAAAATTATAAGTATCATCACCTTTAGGTATTCGGGGGAGATCTCGATTTATTTTATACACATAATCAGCCCACTCAATTTGAGACATGCCCTTGGCAGCTTCTGGTTTTAGAAATTGGTGTCTGCGACGATAATTGTCGACGATCCAAACAGAAAACTGCCGAAGCTCATCTACGGTACTCAGTGGAATATTTCTTATTTCGTCGATACCATCTTCGGTAATTTTTTTAATAAATGTTTCCTTGACAGTTGCAAGTGGACCTACTGCACCTGGATCAGCTGCGGCTGCTACTTGTTGTTCACTAAGTTGTTTTATTGCTTGAAGCAAACCCTGCTCTGGTTTTCCACCCTCAATTGCAGCCTCTTCAGGAGTTCGTCCTTTGATTGCAGTTAAAACCTTTCCAGTGACTGCAGTGATAGGTTTAAATAATTCCCCTGTGGTCGTTGCGAAGCCTTCCTGAATTTGCTGTCTTACTTGTAATTTTTCTCTGACACTATCTCGCACAGGAAGAATTTTTTTTATTGCTTCTAGTCGCTCTCGAGCTAGTCTAGCGGAATGTGCTTCTCCGATATTTGCCATTATTGTTAACTTAAATTTTTAATTCACAACAGAAATCCTAAAATGATTAGCAGCAGAGAGACTACGCCACCAAC
This sequence comes from Sinohyriopsis cumingii, assembly GCA_028554795.2. Classification (NCBI taxonomy): domain Eukaryota; kingdom Metazoa; phylum Mollusca; class Bivalvia; order Unionida; family Unionidae; genus Sinohyriopsis; species Sinohyriopsis cumingii. The sequence goes on from CM068830.1 coordinate 11,988,321, forward strand.
GTCGCCCTCGACGTCACCCCGTGAAGAAACATTTTTTATAGCGAGTTATCGCTGTCGAAATAACCCTTCCGGCCAGAAAAGAGGATTTAGTCATCATAGTTTCTGGCTAGAAGGGTTTATTTTGCGAAATAAGACCTTCTATCAGAAGAGTTTTTGATAGATGGTCCTGTTGGATGAAAAAGTTGGTGGGCCCAGTCTCTCTGGTGCTCTACATTTTAAACATAGTTTTGGTCCTAGACTCGCTCTAAGCACGCGTTGCATCTGATATCCACATAATTCGTTTACGCAGGCTTTGTTGCACGGAGTTATAGAGGCCGATCATTAACCATTTACAGTTATTCTTTGCTTGAATCGTTATATATATATATATATATATATATATATATATATATATATATATATATATATATATATATATATATATATATATATATCCTTAATTATAATATGGAGGAGTTTTGAGAGATCATCTGCAATCAAGCCTTCTGAAGCTAGATTTGATCTTGACAGAATATCTCCTGACTTGTCGATGCGAACTCTGGCTGATCCGATGAATAAAAATCTGATTAAAAGTATTCGTGGCGCCAAGAAAGAATTTTGTTGCGATGTTGCAGCTCATGTGTGGTCAACATTCAGAATCATGCATGACACCGAACACCGAAGGTGTTATTGATGTTACAATGAATGACCAACGAGCGGCGACGATTATTAATTATCTCGACAATCAAATATATTTTTTAGAGTAAAGTTTATTGCGGAAGTAAACGATACTTTGATTATCCGAGACAAACGTAACCCTGTTCGATTACATCACGCTTGAGATATTGTAAAGTTAAATAAAAATCCCAAACCATGAATATTGACTGGTATCGACAAACCATATTATGAACGAGCGTATCATGTGACTGCAGTCGTTTATGCGATACCTCCGCTGAATGATAAACCTAGCGTTGATGATCTCAAACCGATGTTACTTCAAGGCTAAATTGTGTAGCTGAGCGTGTTACAGAACACTTCACAAACGCGATACGTGGAAATGGTTTAACGGACCTAAGACGTAAAAAAAAATAATGAGTGGGCAGAAACATTTAAAGATACCGGAGCGTCTATTATATACGTCGCTAAGTAGAAAAACATCAAGATTTCTAATAAGAGTGAAGACATATATATCCGGAGAGATTTTGTACGAATCGAAATATATTTTAAAAAATGGAGCTTCCTTAGAGATTATTGATCCCAACGCACACGCGTGGACTTTGGATATAACAATACCTCCACGAAATCGAACTGTTAAATTCTATGACGGTGATATGTTCGATTTTATCAGAAATATCAGTAAAAGCGATCCTGTATCCGTGTGGCTGTTTCAAAGTTCCAGTGATGGAAACTATGATAAATTTGTACGACCTAATGGAGATATTAATCGTACAGAAGCTCTCCACGTAGAAATGAAAATTCTTGCGTCGAAATATACCGCCATAAAGTAAAGTTTTCAATTCTACCTGTACCATTGTGTTATCGCCCAGCAGATACGCGACGACAAAATATCGACGTTGAAATTCCAGGTTGCGGTAAATCTTGTGTTAAATGATATTGTTTTATTTCCTGTCAGTGTTGTTGAGAGGGCGTTAACGATGTACAAAACTCCATATATGCAGGATATGCAATGATTCGTTCGTCACAAGGATTAACTATTTCTGATACTAATATCTGGATTGTTGATGATCATATCGAATGGTCAAATTTAGTTTATCTCGCAGTGTCTCGAGTCAGAGGAATGTCTCAGCTGCAGAGGGTTATCATAGACTTCACAGAAAATAATAATCAAACTGCTAGCAATGGCGACGATGTAATATTAAAAACATCAGCTAGTTATAAGCTGTGATAAAAAAAGCGCGACTTTGATCTCGATGCTGAATTTATCATGACATTGAAACAACGACAGAATAATCATTGTGTGAGCTGTAACATAGTAATGTTGTAGCAGTATTCAAATAATAATCCAAGACAGTTTACCGTAGACATAATTAATAGCAGTCTTGGTCACACACGCCAAAATGTGATGCTGACCTGTTTTGAATGTAATCGACGTCGAGGCGCCAGTTCACGAAAGTGAAGGCGGTGGTAATTGTGTGTCTTCAAGAATTATTTGTAATTGTTTACGTACAAATCCACGTTGAGGAGCAGTTGAATCTCTAGACTGGAGGTCTACCCGTGGATCTTACCACGCTGGAAATTTTATGTGTCGTCACACTCCAAATCGGATCAGTCGCTCTTTTTTACCACCTTCAAGTTCACCGGTTTGAGAAGGAGTCATGTCGTTGTGTTGGTATATGTTTTTGTGTGATCGCATTTATGGGTTTCATAGAAATTGCAGGAATAATTTCATTAGTTAACGCAGCTATCACACTTGATACTCTTGCAACCCATTCACGAGATCTCATGTCTTTTTGAACTTTGTTCAGGGATATTTCCTGCGCATACTGATATCCATATAACCGCTCAGCAAGGTTTCGATTAAATCGCTCAACGATTGCCCGATCGCGGTGAATTGCGGTGTGCCCTCGTCTGATTTTAACGTTATGTTTTTTTTATCAGAGATGATACTGCACCAAGAAATTCCTTGCCAGGATCAACCTGTAACAATTGTGGCCATCGTAGACCACCACTTTGATAAATTCGTTCAAACGCAGATGCAACTTCAGTTGCTGTTTTAGTTGATAGTGGTTCTGTTTCTTTGTACCTACTTGCAGCGTCAACGACAGTTAACGACAGTTAACGCTTATTTGTATGTACGTGATTGACGTCTACCAATTTTAATGGTATCGTATGGTGAAAACAAAATATCTGCTTGATGAACTTCATTGGGAGCGCTGACATCAAAATGTGCATACTGAATTTGTTTAGGTGGTGGTAGAAATTTGCCATATTGCCTGTTATGCTAGGGCTATAATAAATCGATTCCATTGTATAATAATAATCGGTTTATTAATTACCCGCCCCTAATACTAGTTTACCTTTCATCGCGGCTTTCACTAGGAAGCTAACAAGTTTTTCTCTGAGATATTTTTTTTAATGGAATTTAACGAGCGAATCAACTTGGCATCTGCAATATGTCGTTGTTGTAAATCTCTATTTTTATGCGCTACATCATGAACGCTTGATCAATCGTATTTATTTGATATTCTCTGGGTTTTGGTTGATCTTTCTCGTCAAGTCGGATGTCAAGTTAGGTTCCAGGACCACAATAATTATATCCAGGAAGACGTTTTTATCCTGGGTATTTAGCCCATGGAGCTCCTGGTAATTATCCCAGTAAAGCTGCGATATCACAACCTGTTTTGTTAGAGATAAGTTTCTATTTTTTGTGCCACATTTCACGCACTTGCCTGTAAGTACGCGCTTTTTATTTTTTGTTATTATTGTTGTTAATCCACTAGTGGGGGTGGGTGCTCTGCATCGAACACAATATAAATCCATATTATTTATTATATTTCTACAACATGGATATCATTGATTTTTCAGCGACACGAAAGCAAGAGCCAGTTAGACATCATCCAGCGTTACTAAATTATATCCGAGCAATTATCATAGCCCCATCTGGGTCTTGTAAGATGCAACTGTTGCTTAATCTTATTATGATTTTTTTTTTACATATTTCAATCCGTTTCTCCATTAGAACTCGATACTCTCAATTTGTAGAAAAGCTCGTCCATTTCTTCCCTCCTTTGAATGATACTTTTTTAACCTGGTTATATAAGAAAGCTTACCAGCAGCTTCTATTGGGTCGGTTGTTCTTCCCAGATATTTCCTCCAACAAAATACTCAGTCGACGAGTATCATGGACTGAAAATGGCGTTAAACCCACAAAACCAAACCAAATCGAAGGAAATGCTAGTCTAAAAGAATACTTAACACACCCGCTGACACGGATTAGGGCTGACAATAGGCTAATTCGAAGTCTTTACACCATACAAAGAACCAGTTTTAAAGGTAAATAATAATAACTAAATATTTGTGCCCACGCAATTTGTGAAAGCTTGTGTTTATTCGCCTATTATCTAGTTGTGATTGATAGTTTTTATTTTGTATACACGATCAACATCTTCGCTAGCCAAGGTTTTGATATGTTAACCCTATCTACACCTTGTCAGATCGAGCAGATATTAGTGTGCTTCGGGTCTGTGAATTTCGATACTTTTGATGTTAAACTTACAAAGTATCCTTTTGAAGACAATTGCCTCCACCATTTTCGGCCGATATTCAATGCACCGCTGTTACACGCTATTGGTTAGTTGGTATTAAATATTAAGGGTGGTAACTATGAATTCCAAAAGATGTTGCTCGGACAAAGTATTGAAATATCTGATCGATCAGCCAAGGTGTTGATAAGGTTAACATATCAGAACCTTGGCTAGCGAGGATGACATGACCAATAGAATGTTCTTTTAATTAAATATAGGCCTTTATTAACCAGGCGTGCGGCCTCATTTGTGATGATTTGCCGAATGAGACCGACAAAACTTTATTCTAAATGATTCACTCAATTTATTTTCAAAAGAGAAAAATCATTACATACCTGTAGCCGTGACTAAAAATCATTATATACGTGTAATTTAGTTAGTATCCAAGACTTTCGTTTGTTTCCCATTTCAAGATGTCATAACGACAAGCTGTGATTCGTACGATTGAATTATCCCTGCCAGATGTAATTAGTCTGATCAAAGATTATGAATCTGTGACAAAAGCTATGTTGAAGAAACTACGAGAAGAATTTGGCATAGAAACAGCATGATTTATACGGAGTATTTAAACATTAATGATTATCATTCATAATTCTAATGGACGTATAGTAATGTTTAAAAAGTTTCTCGTTTCTTAAATGTTTCATGAGGCGGTATCTGTATCTCCATAAGAAATAACTGTATTTATTTATGTGACTGGATATGATTTTCGGAAGGAACAAACATTGTTCTATTTATTTTTTTAATCAAGTGTTTAAAAAAAGTTTTCTTAATTTTTTTCCTATTTCTTATATAGATTCTCTCTCTCTCTCTCTCTCTCTCTCTCTCTCTCTCTCTCTCTCTCTCTCGCAAGCTTTGGGGTGTGGGTTCGAATCATACGATCAGATCAATCCCGGTCGGATGTTGTATCCTTGAGCGAGGAGCTTTACTCCTACTGCCTCGGCACTAAATGGCCTACTTGCGTTATATGCTGTAAAACAACAAACCAAACCAAACCTAGTTCGAATTCATTTTTTACTTCTAAGATATAAAAAGTTCAATACACCTCGTGGTAAATATTGGTAAAAAAGACTTATAAGAACAGTCCATTTCTCTTCATAAATTCAAACTCGCAATGTGAAGAACTATTTCTTCACCAATGTATTAATGAGCCAGCCTATGTATTTATTTGAAAACTCGAGATCGTTCTTACAATGGTCGTCTGTAAGTAACGATGATAGTGCGATTCGTACTAGGGCCAAAGATCCATTCCTACAAAAACATATTTGTATCATTGTCGCATTTACAGAATATTTCACAATAGGAGAGTGAAAATTAAATACTTGTATATATATACTCTCTTGAGAGAGAAAGTATCCACTACCAAATGAGACAGTGTGAACCGTTATGATATTGATGTCTGTTAGACAAATATCACTCATTACATTGTATCGGCATCTATGTAGTGTATTCCCAATAAAAGTGTCGGTGTCGAACTCCCATTACCTACATGGATCAAAGGAGCTACCGAGCGATCTATAGGCTGATGTTTGAGAACTTATCGGAATACCAAGGGGACAAAGGAGCGATATATACGCTGACGTTTGATAACTTATCGGAATACCAGGGGGACAAAAGTCAGATAATCAGTGGAAGAAATTTTGTTTCTGGCAGAATAAAATAATTGCTATGATTCGAGAAGCCAATCAGTTGGTTACCATTAACCTAACTACACAGAATCCAATTCAGCCTCTTCAAAAGTTGTTGGTCAACTCTTAAATTGTTAATATTGTCCTGCTAAACTTCTATTGCATATGTTAGGTGTGACGGTTGATTAATTATAAAGGTTACTAACAAAGCTAATACATTTAACTATTATTTTATCGATCAAACTTGTTTATGAAACAAATGTCAATACCATCACATGAATTCGAAAATAACACAATGGCACTAACACCTGTTGAAGTACATGACGTTCTCAAAAGCCTCCCATTGGATAAGGTTTCTGAGCCAGACGGTGAAGGTACCTGCATCCAACGTAAGGTAGCTAATGAACTCTCAATTATTTCTTCACTTTCTAACCAATCTAATAATTTATAATCAAGCTATCTTTCCAGACTCTCTGAACCAGGCAAATTATATTTTTCCTTTTCTAAAAAAAAAAGGTAAACCTCCTTCCATAATGTTGAACTCAAAATCTCCTACTATCACCAACGTCTTTCAATGACTATCCTACCCCAACCATTTCAATATGGCTTTATAATGGACGACTCTTCGGTCAGTCAGTTAACTTATCTTTATAATACTTTTTGTCCGGCAGTAGACTCTGATAAAATATCGTTTTTCTTAAATATAAGCAACGCTTTCGATCGTGTTTGACATGAAGAGTTTGTACTCGACTGTAAGTTGATGGAATTACAGGGAGTGTTTTAATATAGTTTTCGAGTTACCTCTAGCCAAAATAACAAACGATTACACACGCATTTATATCTGCTTGACCATCAAGTTGAAGAATGTAGATTCACATAAACATCTAAAGTTTTCCTTTCCAATGGCAGAAAGACAATATAAAGGAGACGGCTTTGTCTCGAGTAAATGTAATGCGGGAGCTCAGATTTCAACTAAATGAAAATCTTTGGTTTACCTTAACCTGACATGTTTTGGAATACAAGAGTGTGTTTTTTGATACCTGCACATAACTTGAAAAGAATGAACTCACACAAATACAAAAGAAAGCAGCCAGAATTGTGACCGGTGAGAAAAAGTCATTATCCACAGAGACAAAGGATGGGATGCCCTTGAATCCAGACGAAGGAAATACAAGCTAATACTCTTTTTAAAATAATGACAGCTGAATTTAGCCCTTCCAATGTTTTAGGCCTACCTCTGGTTCATCCGGCTGTCAGTAACGTTGAGCGCTGTTATTTACGTAATGAAATAACTTTAAAACAATGAAAGCTAGGAGTGGTATTTAATTTTGTCCAAGTGTTATTCGTCAAGATGACCGCATCAATAACTAGTCAAAATAGTGAATTCTAGTTCACTTAACCAGCACTTACTAATAACAAATGAAGTTAATTCGCCCAAAGGCACATGTGGTCTTGTAGAAAATTCGAAACACGTTTTCTTCTCTTACGAGTATTACCGTAAACAAAGTCTTGAGAGGTTACAAACCCTGATATATCTATGTAACTCAATTCTAGACTTGTTACTCTCCTGTACAGGGATGTATCATTATCATACGAAGTGAATATTCGTATTTTGACAACATACACGAATTTATTGACAAAACCGATACTCTCTTGTACAGGGATGTATCATTATCATACGAAGTGAATATTCGTATTTTGACAACATACACTAATTTATTGACTAAACTGATACTCTCTTATTCAGGAATGTATCATTATCATACGAAGTGAATATTCGTATTTTGACAACATACCCAAATTTATTGACAAAACCGATACTCTCTTATACAGGGATGTATCGTTATCATACGAAGTGAATATTTGTATTTTGACAACATACACAAATTTATTGACAAAATCAAGTAGTTTTCTTCAAACATCTCACTTGAATCCACTTCCGTTGTTGATTTCGAAAATTCTGTTTAAGCAAAAACAGATGGCCTTCGTGCCACGAGAAAGTATCATGAACTCTTTTTTCTAATTTCCTTCTTTCTCTTTCCTCCCCTTCCATAGTTTTCTAGTCAGGGTGCAAATATTTTGATTAATGAATTTTTTCTATACGTATTTCTTCACTATCTTAACTATTGTACTATCATTCAGTTTATTCCGCCTCTATCCTTGCATTTGTCAGCCCATTGATGCTTTACGGCACAGCAACACAATTAGGTTATTTAGTGACAAGGCTATTAGAGTAAAGTGTCTTCCCAAAGTCACACCACGATAGCTGAACCAGGCTAGTGTGATGGTAGGATTCGAACGCGCACCCTTAAAGTCCTGAGTCCGGCAGGCAAAACACTGATCCACTGCTGCTCCCACATTGAAAGGATAATGCCTGTATAAGCAATTAGCTTCCGATCTAATGCTTAAGTTCTCCTTTTGTATTCACTGTAAATGTTGTATGTACAAAGTAAGAAATAAATACATTCAAACTAAAAAGAATCGGGGGGCAATTATGTTCCTTTTGCCCTCTTTGTAAGTCTGGGTCCGATTCCCAGTTTTGGCACACAAAAGAGTTAAAACCCTTATCCATCCAAACAGCTTTTCATTATGGTGTTTCCGGCATCTTCCACGATAACTAGGAGCTCACACGTGGACCGTTACAAGTATGTGGTGTACTCTGACAGAATATTGACAAGATCAATACACTGTTACTATAGTGAATAGAAAATAAAGTTCAGTCTAAATAAAGTGATAAGAACGCGAGCTGTAAGTTGACTAAAATAAACACAAAATAAGTGTGCAATAAATATAGTCAAAAAGCATAAAATGTAGTCTCATTGGAGAGTCTGAAGAACTGAAGATAGAGTATCTATGTTTTCGAATGCAATATTAATATGTTAGTAGTTTATGCACTAGAATTATGGCGCAGTATTTTCCCACCAGCTTCATTCAAGAACTCATTGTCAAATGTTCTGTCCTAAATGTTCTTGTCAACCTCAAGTCTAATTTCTCGGAAGTAGTTACCATGAAATGCCCTTAAACTGATCGTCGCTACTTACGGTGCTCTCTCATTATCTTTAGCGGCAAAAGCCATTTCCACTCAACATGACAGCATTTCTTACAATTGCAAATGTGATAATGCTGAAGAATTTTAAATGTCTGGCAATAAATCATTCTCGATATTTTATAGGTTGGTAATTATTGAATAGTTCAAGTTGTAAAAGTAGTTCCGGTCTAGATGTGCAATACGGAAATTTTCGGTGTGCGATACGGAATCAAAGACTGAACACCTGTATCGAACGCCAAAATCAGCCACGTCAGATTAAATGGGTGTGTAATGATGTTTGGTCTGAAACTGAAAAAGATGCACATGGTTGACTTATTCAATTAACACCTGTGGTTAAAATCATACACATATCTAAATACTAATTTATGACAAAAATAAACAAATGATTTCATATTAGTCCCTTTGAGAAACAAAATTATCGTATTCGCAAAACCTATTTTAGTTACATTTGCTGGATTTTGCACGCTACATGGTGATGATGAACACAATCGTAAACAAGAATACGTTAATCAAGAAGTGGTTAATAATATTGGTTTAGTACAAGATAGCTTTGACAAATTAAGTCGAAAGGAAATAATGAATGAAAAAGTAAGCATTCATAACTGAAATAGAAGAACGACTATTTGCATTAAGTATTAAAATCTATACAGTTAAGACAGAAATAAATGAGACACTGAAAACTGAATTGAACACGGAAATGGAAATTCAGATTATTCAGAATTCATAACAACTGACAGAAAACAAAACGAATGCCTGGATATATATTTATATTTTGTTAAATTATATTACTTCACAATTTTCACATTGTACTGACTATCCAAACTCCAATTGGTGCTGTTACAGTAGTACATGTGGTCCAAGGTTGACAATGTCGGGATGGAAGTGAGGGACAAGTGCCACACTCTTCCATAAATGTCCCATACGGCTTGCGCCTCTGATCGCCTCTATCAACTACAAAATCCAGCTCCTGGCCTTCGCGAGTGGCTTAGCTTCTAAGTCCAGTGGATCATGTTTTCACTAACAGAAGAAGGGGTGAAGGCGGGCCACTGGCGCCTTAAAACCAGTCGCTTCGGGTAGATGGGACTCGTAAACCTTGGATGGTAGCTCATCTAAGAGAAGGAAAACTCCGCTTCCAAACATCTGCTGCCTTGCGTCTATATCCACTCACGGGAAAGGCTAAGTGAGTAAACCCCGACAAAAAGTCCGGAGACGGAGTCCCTAAGGCGGTTTAACTATGACTTCAACGTCATTTTGGTAACTGCTGACGCCGTTAGTGTCAAGATGTATCGGCATTCTTCGTTTACTTGGGTCCACCAGCTGCGTGGACAGGGGGATCTGCTGCATGAGCAACAGTTGATTCTCCATACCACCCTGCCCATGCTTCGTAGCCCCACTGGAGAGGACACTCCAGCGTCGTCGTAAGGCGTCGGCACAACACGGGAATCAGTAGTTTACCGGTTCTAAGTCAAAGCTCGATTGGCATAGAGCTTGGCGCCAGGGGTTGCTTCCGATGGTAGGAGAGATCACCATGTCTCACTGGACAGCTACCGCCCGCCTCAAGCTGGGCAGCCCCCAATCAGTAAGGTGCTGACACGACATGGCCTTCCTGCTTCACTGGGTGCGTGGAGCTTAGAAAACCATCTCGACAAGTGGGCTACAATTTCCACACCTGGAAGGACTCGAAGAAATAAGAAGACTCCAGCTCTTCGTTTCGCAAGCTGGAAGATCAGGTCCATGTGTCCTGGATTCACCTCTGACTTACAGCAGATCGACGACGCACGGAAGACTGTCATCATTGACAGAGAACTCTCCTGATCAACGTCAACATTGCCTGCCACCAGGAAACCCGACTGGCCGACAGCGGAAACATCAGAAACGCCAACTACACATTCTTTTGACAAGGGAAGCCTGATTTCCTCAAGAGCGGGAAATCAGCACTGCTCCAGCCCCTGCGTGTACTCCTCTTCATCTGCTGAGAATAGGGACACATCCCTCAGGACATGCGGGGCGTCAACATCGTCACTTTGTACAAGAACAAAGGAGACCGCAGTGACTGAAACAATTACCGGGCATCTCCCTCCTCAGCATAGTCGGAAAGGCTTTCGCCCGTGTCGCCTTGACGCGCTTGCAGACTCTAGCCTCCCACGTATACCCAGAGTCCCAGTGTGGCTTCTGAGAACGGGCGATCAACTGTAGACATTATCTCACTACGCCAGCTGCAGAAGTGTCGTCAGCAGCAGATGCCTTTCTATATCGCCTTCATTGACCTGACGAAGGCGTTTGACCTGGTCAGTCGGAGTGGACTCTTCAGGCTCCTGCAGAAGATCAGCTGTCCCCCCCCCCATGACTGCTCGCTGTCGCCACATCGTTCCACGAGAACATGCACAGCACAGTGTGCTTCAGTGGCGCAACATCGTAGGCCTTTCCACTCAGCATCGGAGTGAGGCAAGGTTGCGTCCTTGCGCAGACTCTCTTTGCCATCTTCTTCACCAGGCTCCTTCAGTACGCCTTGAAGGACTAAAGGGATGGAGTGCACCTCCATACCAGGGCCGACGGCAAGCTGCTCAACATCGCCCTTCTCCGTGCTAAGACTAAAGTCACAGAGGTTCTCACCCATAAACTGCTCTTCGTCGACGATGCAGCCTTGGCATCATACACGGAAGATGGACTTTTTGGTATGCCGCCTCTCCCATGCTTGTAAGGAGTTTGGACTGACCATCAGTCTGAAGAAAACGAACGTCATGGTGCAGGGCGCAGACTCCCCTCACACCATCGCCATCATACCGCGGGTCCAACATCTCCAGCTCGCTGTCCACTGATGCTGAGGTGTACGGCAGGATTGGCAAAGCAGCAGCAGTGATGACCAGATTGAACCAGAAGGTCTGGAACAACCCCAACGTCACTGAGAAGACCAAACTGCACGTCTACCAGGCATGCGTGCTCAGCACACTCCTCTATTGCAGAGAGGCATAGACCACCTATGCGAGCCACGAGAGGATACTCAACAGCTTCCGCCTGATATGCCTGAGGCGTATTCTGCACATCCAGTGGCAGGACAAAGTACTCAGCACAGAGGTTCTGGAACGTGCCAAGATGAGGAGCCTTCTCTGGCTCGGCCACATCAAGGAAAAGGACATGCTATACGGCGAGCTAGCAGAAGGAGCACGACTGACTGGACGGCCATGTCTGTGTTACAAAGATGTCTGCATGAAGGACATAAAGACGGCCAACATCAACGTCAACGACTGGTAGAGCTGTGCTGACGACCGCTCCACCTGGCGCCTAGCTGTCAGACAGGGTGTTTAGAAAGCCAAGGAAGCGAGAAACACAAACCTCGCTGCAAAGAGAGCCAGGAGGACGGCGAAACAACAACAGCCTCAACAAGCATCAACATTCACCTGCAGCAAGTGCAACAGAGGCTGTTACTCTAAGGTTGGACTCTTCAGCCACTCGCGAAGGTGCAACCGGAAGCTACACCATCATCTCCTGAAGACGGACGGATGCTGAGACAGTAATACATAAAAGACGTAATAGTTTCCAGGACGGGTAGCATTTATGCCCCTTATGAAGGGTTCTTGGATCTCTTTAAAGCTGAAATAACACAACAATCTTCTATGCCTTCTCACGTTTTGCTTGAAACAAGCCACATATAATAGACACTTCACAGCAATATTTTATTCAATCAGATCAGATGCCGTCAAATCTGGCATCGGTATCAATACGTGTTATTGTTAAGTATATTTTGCCAAGCAAACCACTATTAAACTGTTTCCAGCATTGTAAATGACCATATCATACCTTATTGTGTTGTTTCCAGCAATATAAATGACTTCAGCATACCTTATTGTGTGGTTTCCAGCAATATAAATGACCACAGCATTATGTTATTGTGTGGTTTCCAGCATTTTAAATGAATGTAGCATACATTATTGCTTCCAGCAACATAAATGACTGCAGTATACCTTATTGTGTGGTTTCCAGCAATATAAATGACTACATCATACCTTATTGTGTGGTTTCCAGCAATATAAATGACTGCAGCATACCTTATTGTGTGGTTTCCAGCAATATAAATGACTACATCATACCTTATTGTGTGGTATCCAGCAATATAAGTGACTGCGGCAAATATAATTATGGAAGAAACAATAACAATCTAGCATCTTCTCAAACCAACCATCTGCTCAGTGTATTTGATCCAGATGAATCTCATAAAGAGAAAATTAGGCATGATATTAATATGAAATTTTTACAAATAAAAATGAAGACATTAGGAAAAACAGCAAAGCCATTGGTTTCCTTAATGAACAATTTAGAACAAGGCTTGATACCTCAGTATCTAACATTCTGGATCATTTGTTTTCCCTTTATATGCACCTATTCACCCAGATCCTATGGAAGAGACGATCTTTTAAAGTTTAATAACATAATCATTTTCATGAAATACAAAGATTCGTTATTGCCTGATTTTGACTAGGTAATTACAAAAGTAGTTCTAGACAAGACCCATCAATAGTTATCATACTTTTAATGAATATTTTGACAACTACTCAGCAATTATGCAGATAAGTGCTATATATATATATATATATATATATATATATATATATAGGCAACTTGTGGTACCTGAATTTATCTAATTTTTCATTTTGATTCATGGCTGTCATTTGTACAGAATATCTTCAGTTAAAGTTTGCATATGTGATCTGAGTATGCTGCATATCAATTGACAGTTATTAATAATAATCTTAAAATAAGACTTAATGGTGACTATGGCTTAATTTTTCTGAGGCTGATAGGGTTTCGATGATTCCAGAGTAATTCTTAACCTCCCAGGGGTTGGGCTACTTTACATGAATAGGTCAAATCGATGCAAAATGAGTAGTGTATTCTGTCAAGTGGGGTCTATTGCAAAATCCAGGTGCAATAGACAGGGTATAAAAAGAGAATATTGAGCAATAAGCTTTATTCATACTTTTTGGAGTCATTCACATTTCTTGTGTTCCTATAAGTCTGCAGACGTGTTTTATGTTGTACTTAAATATTATTCAAGAGGAAAAACATTTGTTTGGACTGTTCAGTGGAAATATAAAGTGCTCATCATTTGGATAACGAATATCCAAATCAGTCAGGAATAGTGCAACACTTTAAATCTGACCAAAACATCATCATGGAACTCGCCTCTAATTGATTCAAGAACAGCTGCTTCATTAAATAACTTAAAATTTTTTATTAAAAGTTAGACTTGTAATAAAACGCAAATGTGCAAATAGTTCTGATATCAGTCTTAACTTGCACATGGCAAGTTTGTATGAAATCTTGACTGCATGTTTGTAATTTGTCTACGTAATCTGTTATGTCACATGTTGTACTACTGTATTAATTGCACATTTGTAATTTGTAATTTCTTGTCACGTACTATAATTTGTTACTACATGTACAACTGTATTTAATGCATGCTTTTAATTTGCCTGCGTAATGTTATGTCACATGCATTTACAACTGTACTGATTGCACATTTGTAATTTGCATGGAATCTCTTGTTGTGTACTATAATTTATTACTACATGGACAACTGTATTGAATGCACATAGTGTGGCAGTTTATAGTGATGTCTAGTACTGTGGCATCATGTTGCCGACATGTAGCATGAAGTCCCACCCAGTCACATTATCCTGAAACCAGGTCGACCAGTCCTAAAACTAACCTCTTAATGCTGAGCGCCTAGCGAGACAGCTGTTAGTACCATTTTTTAAGTCTTTGGTACGACTCGTTTGGGGTTCGAACTCACAACTTCCCGCTTCCGAGGCAGACTCTCAAACAACCAGGCCAACGGAGCGGTCAACTGTTTTGAATGCATGCTTTTAATTGGTCTGTGTAACATTACATCACATGCATGTACAACTACATGTATACTGATTGCACATTTGTAATTTGTATGGAATCTCGTCATGTACTATAACTTGTTATTAGTTACAACTGTGTTGAATGCATGCTTTTAATTTGTCTGTGTGATGTTACATCACATGCATGTATAGCTATTGATTGCATATTTGTAATTTGCATGTAATCTCGTCATGTACTATAACTTGTTATTAGTTACAAATGTTTTGAATACATGCTTTTAATTTGTGTGATGTTACATCACATGCATGTATAACTATTGATTGCACATTTGTAATTTGTATGGAATCTCGTCATGTACTATAACTTGTTATTAGTTACAACTGTGTTGAATGCATGCTTTTAATTTGTCTGTGTGATGTTACATCACATGCATGTATAGCTATTGATTGCACATTTGTAATTTGTATGGAATCTCGTCATGTACTATAACTTGTTATTAGTTACAACTGTGTTGAATGCATGCTTTTAATTTGTCTGTGTGATGTTACATCACATGCATGTATAGCTATTGATTGCATATTTGTAATTTGCATGTAATCTCGTCATGTACTGTAACTTGTTATTAGTTACAAATGTTTTGAATACATGCTTTTAATTTGTGTGATGTTACATCACATGCATGTATAACTATTGATTGCACATTTGTAATTTGTATGGAATCTCGTCATGTACTATAACTTGTTATTAGTTACAACTGTTTTGCATACATTAATTTGTCTGTGTGATGTTACATCACATGCATGTATAACTATTGATTGCATATTTGTAATTTGCATGTAATCTCGTCATGTACTATAACTTGTTATTAGTTACAACTGTTTTGAATACATGCTTTTAATTTGTCTGTGTGGTGTTACATCACATGCATGTATAACTATTGATTGCATATTTGTAATTTGCATGTAATCTCGTCATGTACTATAACTTGTTATTAGTTACAACTGTTTTGAATACATGCTTTTAATTTGTCTGTGTGGTGTTACATCACATGCATGTATAACTATTGATTGCATATTTGTAATTTGCATGTAATCTCGTCATGTACTATAACTTGTTATTAGTTACAACTGTTTTGAATACATGCTTGTAATTTTTCAATGCAATCTGTTGTCATGCAAATGTTGAATCTGTGTTAAAATATCATTTTTTATTGAGTCCATATAGACAGCAAAAGTTCAGTAGAGACTCTATGCACTCTCTGAAATACAAATGTTAAGACTATATTTACCTGACATGTCTCAAGTTAATGTTTCCATCAAAATTGTATTTTGTTGATCTATCTACAGTATCATTTGGTGTGTTTATCAACAATTGCACTGCACAAAAAATGTCATCTTTATTATTCACACTGATGCTTCTTTGACTTTAATAAAATCTGGCAAATTTATGTATTAGTTTGCTCTGAGTGGATGATACCCTTGTATGCGCAGTGTTAAATTTTCTATCCTGTTCACCATCTATTTTGTTCATTCACTTACTTCTTGTCAAAATTTGGTATGCTTAATGATATTATATATTTAATCTCTGTTCCTTCTGTTAAACATCTTAGCCCTGTTTTAACAATTAATATACTCATTTTTTCTCCCTTCTTCTGTGGTGGCCCAAGGTGTCTGAGTGATTTATGGTGCTTGCCTTTAGAGATCACACACATGGTTAGGTGAAAAAGCTTGCCAGTAACCTCCATGGGTCAGTGGTTCTTCCGTGGCTCTTCCTTCGCCAGACACATGTATACTGGCCACTTTGTATTGGTCATCTTGCATTAGCCACTTTGTATGGCCTTCACTGCACTAAAATAGTTGCAAACTCCCCAAAACGCAATCACAATTCTTCAGTGGGTCATTTTGTAAGTCTGATCATAGTCTAAATTAGTTTTCACTGAAACAAAGTTTATCTACTAATGATCTTTAAACATAGTTCAGTATCGTTAAAAACTCTTTAGAAATAGTTTAGTATCGTTAAAAACTCTTTAGAACTAGTTCAGTATCATTAAAAACTCTTTAGAAATGGTTCAGTATCATTAAAAACTCTTTAGAAATAGTTCAGTATTGTTAAAAACTCTTTAGAAATGGTTCAATATCATTAACAACTATTTATATATAGTTCAATATAACTGAGAACTTAATCTCGATTGATGTTGCCAAATTATCTGTATTCATTCAAAGATTTACAAAATGTCTACAAGTCTCTTAGTGATTGTGTTATGTATATTTACTTATTCTCATTCTTTTCAAATTGATAGACACTGAAATAGGTTGACATTTTTTCTCAGTTGTTCTATATTGGTGCATAATGTATACAAATCTCGATTTTGATTTATTTAAAGGAAAAGGAACTCTTATTTTCATATGTGCCTTAAAAAATAATGGAAATATATACCAAAATTTTCTTCAATTCCACTGAGCAATTTTGAAGATCTGGATTTGGATTTTTTTTAAAACTTTAGCTTTAATAATTTTTCAGTTATATCACTATGATGTCTGCAGTGTGACAGTTTATATTGATGTCTAGCACTGGGGCATCATGCCGCAGACATCTAGCAGGATGTCCCACCCAGTCACATTATCCTAACACCAGGCCGACTAGTCCCAATGCTAACCTCAATGCTGAGCAACAAACAAGGCAGCTGTTAGTTGTTAGTACCATTTTTGTAAGTCTTTGGTATGATTCAACTGAGGATCAAACCCACGACCTCCTGCATCCAAGTCAGATGCTCTATGCTCTAACCACTAGGCCACCGGAGTGGTTAAATTTGAAGATTAGATGTGACTAAATAATTTCAAAATATTCTCACCAATATTTTGGGCTTTGAGTCAAGTTACTGGGCAGACAAAAAGTAATCAAGTTTGTATGCCCTATCTAAGCATTAGAGGACGTTCACAAATAGGGTAAACAAAATATTCAGTGACCTTGAAGATGAAACCTTTATCGTGAAGTACAAAATGAGATCTTAAGTGTACAATGGTTCATTCATGTGCCTCAAACTGCCACTGTCTGAGCATATGGCAGACAAATAAAACCATAAAATGTGTCACTGACCTTGAGGATCCCTCAATATATTCAATACAATAATGCTTCCAGACACAAGTACATCTAGCTTCATCCATTTATCTTGAAATGCAGTTAGGTTAGGAAGCAGAAGCATGAAGTATTGAACTGTGACCTGACTGTGAAGATAGGAATCCTAATGTGGAATGGGATACATCTTGTAGTGACAGAATAAACTTATACCAAATTTCATCCCACATCTCAAATGTCACTTTTGAATATTAGCATACAGACCGCTCTGGAGGCTGAAGTGGTTAGAGCATCTGCCTTGGACATGGGTTCAAGCTCTGGCTGAGACATACCAAAATCTAGCAGCTACCTCGCTTGGTACACAGCATTAAGAAGTTAGTGTTAGGATCTGTTGGCCTGGTGTCAGAATAATGTGGTGGGACATGGTGTTACATGTCTGAAGCACGATACCCCAGTGCTAGAGTTACGTTAAAAATCCAAAACACACATGCACACAATAGTAGCATACAAAGTGGAAAGGAAATGTTATGGAAAAATTCAACATATAACACCATGACCTTCATGATATGACCTCAAATGCAGTACACAACTACTAATGATAACCTACAGGTATAACTAGTTGCATCCCTTGATCTCAAACAGCTAAAAAGTTGTAGAATGGACAACATGTTAAGAAAAACTAAGTAATGACCCATAGCCTTGACCTTGAAGATAGGATCCCCAATGTGGTACAAAACAAAACTTTTAAGTGACCTTGCACAAGTATACCAAGTTTCATTCCTTAATCTTGGGTGGCCTTGAGGTGAATAACTTACTCTACCCAATACTGTGCAGAAATGAAACAGAAAAGATAGATGGATGGGCACTGTAACAAGAAAAAAATTCTGCCCTAAGGTAGGTTTTATAAAAAGAAAGATGAAGTGATATCAACAAGAAGTAATTTTATTACTGACTTCAGTTGATCATGATTTTTACTATGCTCAATGGACAAATGTTACAGAAATGTATATATCAACCTACCATGATTACATAATGTTAAAAATTAAAATTAACAGGTTTTCCTAAACATAATATTTTTAAGAATGACCTTCATGTGGATTGAACCTATCACTACATTACATATCATTTCCTCAAGAGTTCTTCTGTTCTTTTAACCTGCAGAACAAAATTAAAATATGCAATTATGTGAATGTAAATGATATCATGTACAGAAATGAAGTAAACAAAATTATTCTCTCTCAAATATCTCAATCCATCCTTTTCTTCTTCTTTTTCTTTGCAGATAATTCAAGGTCTTCTCCTTCACCAGTGGTTTCCATTGTGGCATTTGCAGAGGTATCCATTGACATTTCTAAAGTCTCCTTGTTTTTCTTTTTCTTTTTCTTTTTCTTAGCAGATGTATTAAGCTCATCCCCTTCAGCTGTTGTTTCCATAGTAGAGTCAGCTGTAGCATCCATGAAAATGTCCTCATTCTCCTTATTTTTCTTTTTCTTCTTTTTCTTTTTGGGAGGCTCTCCATCCAGGTCCTCCACTTCAGCAGTTGTGTCCCCTGCAGTAGTACTTGCATCCCCAGTTTCATTCAGTTTCCTCTTTTCTTTCTTTCTCTTCTTTCTCTCTTTTTTCGATATCTTTGCTTGGACAACAGAAGCCTATCAAACAATAAGAAAAGTTACTTAAATTTTCAGAGAGTATAATTCTACACAAGTTATATACAGAGTAACTGCTACCACTCCTAAGCTTTCTCCTGCTTCTGTTAAAAGGTATAAATTACCGATATACAGGCCTTTTCTTATTCATTTTAAAGCCCCGTTTTAGTGACAATGTTTTCAGCCTTCTACTGACCTTAGAATATACATAAAAATGGAACACTTATGTCATGATACAAAGTTGCACTTGAAGAATAACTGCAGTTTGTTCAGCAGTGTTTGAATCTTTATTTCTGCAAAATGAAGGGGGTGGGTGTAAACTAACTTTAATGATGTAATATTGTATAGCTTACTATTTTCTGAACGGAAAATGCCCGTGACTATGAGAATTCATTGTCATATAGAATGGCTGTTCAGAAATTTCCAATGTCTAAGATGTGACCCTAGCCCAGTCTTTTTCATGACTTAGTCTTAAAACTAGTGGGACATCAGTGCAGGTGCATGGCAGGAGAAGGGAATCTAGAATTAGCAACAGGTAAGTATTGCATCAATAAAATCAGTTCTACAATGTTATGTATACCTGTATTATGTATATTATCAATCATAATTATAGTTTGTAAGGGTCATTTAGTTAATATTTTAAATACTAAATTTCTTAGTAAATTTTCACTGTCATGTATCAAGTGCATCAATTCATTCAAAAATTTCCAAAGTTAAGATTTATTACAGTTCAGGTAAACATAATGTGAACTAAATCCACGAGTTCTGAAATGCCATGCTGACCTGACTTATGAGTAGTTGTGTTAGAACTGCTGATCTGTTTATTGATAGATTTTGAAATACCAAGATGATTCATTCAAGCCTCATACTGCAATCTCTCTAATGCATACTGGTCTTCTACATAAGAGAATTATTGTGTGGAATTAAGCATTCCAAGCAGTACTATCAGTCTTGGACAAGTTGTATTGAGAGGACTGATTCATTTACTTAATCATTTCTTGGAATTACAGTGCTCTAACATTAATTTAAAGACTATTTTGATTATATAATAGCAGAAAGAATTATTGTGAGTTCATTTTAAGATATATTGTGATTTATTTCATGATTCTTCTGTAGTCTGATAAATCAATAAATTACTGAGCATCACTTGGAATACCTTTGGAACTCATCGGGATGACTCAAAACTTTTGGAATTGATAAGAATATTTAGGATTTTAGGATTTCATTCACCATACTGTTATTTTTAATTCTTTCACTGTGTTTTAGGGAAATAAATTATATTTTTCAATTATACTAAATTTGTTGGTTATTGCTCTTTCTTTTTTACTTTATTTAAAGACCACAGAGTCATAAAATCCCTTTCAATGCACCACCAGACTACATTTTAATATCAGTAATACAAAACCTAAACTGACCAGTTTGGTGGAGGCTTATGAATCCATAAACTGGTAAAGGAAACAGGAAGGAATACTCACCCTTACTGTAGAAGTGCAGACTGCTGTCAGATGGTACCTGCATGGGTCACTTTCTATGCTAGTACTATCAGGTCCAAAGAAAATATGTTTTTGCTTTGGTATGCCAATAAGCAAAGGTATGTAGTGGAGAAGGTGAGATTGCCAAAACTTGGCCTTCATTACAACCTTCAGAGGCATACGAGTTATACAGGCGCATGAGGTAACAATGGCTTAAACCTCATGTGCATTAATCTTCATGAAAGAAAGGGACTGTTTGTTAAGGTCTTGTAAACTCTTACGATAGTTATGGTAATCCAGCCTAAAGAGGGCATTCCATCCTTTCTTATCCCTTTATAAGGTTAAAAAAAAAAGAAGCGAAAATTGGGAATAAAAGTCCATCTTGATCCTCCCCAGCAAAGAAACGAAAGACGGGATATCAAGTCAGGAGTGGAGCCACCGATGCAAGTTGTTTCTTCTAAACAAAATATCTGGTTGGCAAAGGAGAGGACCCAACCACACACAGCCAGGTTCTACGGATGGGAAAAGAAAGCTCAGTCCTTAATCTCATGGATAAAAAGGAGACCAAGAAAACAGTCTTGGGTCTCAAAAGAAATTTCACTCTAAGAGGGCATTGTTAGAAACCCCAAGACACGAGAGATTCCAATTAGGCATTAGCAAGTGAGATACTGGTCCTTGCAGCTTCAAACACCTGTTCAGGTCAGCTATATGCAAGTCTGCACCACTGTCCGGGCTTCAAAATTTCAGTGTGTTGGATAAGGTTGCCCTGTAGCCTCTGTCTTATTCAAAATGGGAAGAGAAGATATTGAACTATTGCACTCAAAGGGGAATTAGCTACAATTTCCACCTTTCCTACTGCACCAACCACAAAAGATTCTCAGCATCATAGACTTTGGATGTAGATATCTCCTGGACTGAATGATGTACTTTGGCAACTTTACCTGACGACATGTCCTGGCAGCAAGATCATTTGAAATGAGCCAATTGTGAATAAGGAAAGACTGTAGATTATCGTGTTGTTGAAAGCCCCTTTGTTATGACAAAAGGAACCTCCTCTGGGTAATGCCCTGTCCTGTCCTGGTCTATCAGCAGGTCAAGATCAGTGAACCATGAATTGTAAGGCCACTGGTGGGGGGTAATCAAAATGAGCTAAGCGGTGGAGGTCCTCTCTTTCTGAAGTACTTGTAGAATCATCCTGAAGGGTGGGAAGATTGTCAGCAAACAGATGATCCCACTTTAGGCTAATGCATCCACTGCCCTATAGTATGAGACTGGAAACAAAAGAGGGAGCTTGTTGCTTAGCCTTGTTGCAAGCAAATTCACCAAGGGTCAAAGCAAAGTCAGGGAATCAGCTACAGATTGGTGCAATGACCATCTTGCCCCTACTGGACAGACTGTCTGCAAAAAATTATTCTTTCTGCCAGGAATGTGGTGAACTTGTAGGGGTAATTCCTTCCAATTTTCCCAGCAAAGGATGTTTCAGTCCTACAAATAGAGAGATGGGGCATATGTGCCTCCTTGTTAATTGAGGAGACCATCATACATAAACTTATTTTCTTGACATGGCCCTGATGTGCTAAGAGCACTGCCCTCATTAATTGAATTGATAATGCTATGGATTCTTCCTGGGACCACAAACTCATAAGAATTAGCTGCTCTGGCTCCAAAGGAGCACCCCACATGAAATCTGACACATCAGTGAACAAATATGCATGTGGTTTGGGGCATGCACCAGGAGAAACAGGTTTCGATTTATCAACCAGCTCAGTTGCTGGTGGAATTGCAGACCTAGCAAAATATAAGAAGTGCACTGTGGAACAACCAATCTACAACATACTGGAGGATAGGGATCCTCAGTTACACTTAGCAAAAACCCAACCAATCTACAACATACTGGAGGATAGGGATCCTCAGTTACCTTAGCAAAAACCCAACCAATCTACAACATACTGGAGGATAGGGATCCTCAGTTACCTTAGCAAAAACCCAACCAATCTACAACATACTGGAGGATAGGGATCCTCAGTTACCTTAGCAAAAACCCAACCAATCTACAACATACTGGAGGATAGGGATCCTCAGTTACCTTAGCAAAAACCCTGGGTGCATAGGCCAGGCCGAATGGCAGAGCATAAAACTGGAAGACCTCCCCATCCAAGAAACACCAGCTGCATTTCTTGTAATTCACTAGAAACATTTCCCCTTCTTTGGGTACTAGGAAAATCCTGAAAAAGCCAGATAATAGTTCTTGAATACCTTCTCTATTGCACCCTTCTGGAGAAGGAAGCATACCTCTTCTTTTAATTGCATCAGATGTGGTGGAATAACATAGGGGACCATGCAAGAGGTGGAAAATCTTGAAACTGTAGTCAGTATCTTCCTTTTAATGCAAACCTCTGAAAAAAGGTTTAACAGAACCAAGAGAAGTGGAATATACTGCAGGAGACAGAGTGAGTCCCTACAATACAAATACCACAAACTTCCTACATTGGCTTTGTGACATGCCCTTCTACGGCCCTAAATGCCAAAGGGGAGCACTGAATAGGGGTTGTTGCCTGGACTGAGGCTGTGGGACAATGAAGAACTTTACTGACAGATCTGTGGGGGCGTCAGAATCATTCAAGTTCTTCACCGGTTTCAATGGATCAGGAGTGGATTTGAAGGACTTGTGTTGCTGTCTTTCTGCCTCCAAGAAAGCAGTTTTTGGAAGATTCTTACTGTGCTCGATTAAGACCTTGGATGTGTCCAGTGCAGCATCCCTTTGAGAAAAGTTTCATTTAGAAAGCCAAGGACATCAATAATGCATGCATATATGCTCTGGCCACTGCTTCTAACAAACGCTGAAGGGCATACATTGTTCCTTCAGCAGGTTGAAGAAGGCTGCAGAGAAAAGGTTGGCATATGAGGCTATCATAATTAGAGACTTTAGTTCTAAGGTCTCCTGTAATTTAATTAGAAGGCATGCAAAAGTCCACATGTTCTACTCCAGCTTAAAAGTGGGGGATTTGAGGGTCCAGGAAGAGGTGTGAACCATACAACTAGATGCAATGACCAAGGGAAGGTCTGAAATTATAGGAGTGGACAGACACCACCTTATTAAGTTGTCTGGTAAACTCCTGACCTTTATTAACCTCTGGGAACGTTCAGTAACCATTGCTGAATGAGGGTGCAAGATGAGATCTGGAGAGAACTTTAATGTCCTCAGAACCTCAAGGCAGTATCCCATGGGGCAGTCTTGTGCCACACCCATTCCAATTCTGCTTAGGAATTGCTGCAAGAAAAAATTCTGAAAAAAGAAGAGAAAAAAAACTGCCATGTAAGTAGTAGGCAGGAAGATCTTATTGGTTCTCAGGTGTTTCTATTACATGAATTAAAAGAACCACAAACTCGTGTTTTAATGATGCTAAAGTCAGGAATGATTTTCTTTTCTTTCCTTTTTTGACCATGATGTAAACAGTACTTATTCTGAGAGCTGGAGATGAAAATTGGCAAAAAAAACCAGCTTGGTAAAATGCTAATAATGAAGTCATAAGGAATACAATCCTAAAGTGACTTCTAAGCAAGAAAGGTTAAAGTGACTTCTAAGAATGAAAGGCATTTGATTACTGAACATACACAATTGAAAGGAATGACTGGTGTGCAACCTCCTTACAGAGAGTAAAAGTAGCAAAAGTCAAGAATAAGTAAAATATGAATTCTGAGATTCATTAATGTAGTAAAACAATAAAATATAATCAAGATAATTCCACAGAGAAAATCAGCTGGGTTGAGGATAACTAAATACCTACCAGAGCTATGAAAAGTAAAAAAAAAATTCTTAAACACAATAACTGGTAAGCTAACACAACTTTATGGGAAAAATTTAAATGTATGGTTACAAAGAAACCAAATTATGCCAATAACTCTATAGACAGCTAATTCCAAACAGGAATAATTCCTGATCTGAGGGTAATTTCACATGGAGTAAATGAGGAAAATAATTCATTTGTCATGTAATGCTCAAAGCAAAGGCAATTTTTCTTTGACATATTTTAAGCCAATGTAATGATGTGGTGACCACAAAAAGAATGAGGGCTAGTGTGACTTGGCCAAGGTGTTGGAACTTTCCAGACAATCAGCCTATGGAAGGACGAATTCTCATCATAATTTCTGTCTGGAAAAAACTAAGTTATGCAATAGCATCAGGTTATATAGTACTGATATTAAAATCATGTGTTCATCAAAGGTTTTACCAAGAATTGTTTGGATTGTTTTCACTTTCTTCCTAAAACAATCAAGAACACCAAAAAGGACGTAAATTTGTAAAGCACTCATCCACATACTTGCTAGAAACTGCTCAAGAAATCTGTGGCCCATTATGTGGTAGCAGGTATAATTAAATGTCCCAGGTGGGAACAATAGTATGAAGGGAGTAGAAAGAAGTAAAAGAAAATCAACTACTGTTTTCAGATAATCAATGATTCATAGTAAAAATACAGGTAATTAAGTATCCTTAATCTGTTTAACCCTTTACCCCATACAAGCGTCTTTGGACGCCTCTACTCCATTCGCATGGAAGCGCCTTTTGACGCCTCTGCAAGATTCGCATAGAAGCGCCTTTTGACGCCTGCAGTAAACATCAGCCATTTTGAGCTAGTTTTCATAGCGCCACCTTCGGGGAAAACCCCCCCATTACATACTACATTCATTTCTGCGAATGACAATTACGTCACATCATGTGGTCGCTATTCATGCACTGGTCGATATCTGCTATTTAAAGTAACTGGGTTGTAATCTCCACTCTCCAAAATGGCAGCATGGAAGGTGAACATGTCAACTGAGAATAAAAAGTAGGTCAATGTGATATTTTGGTATGATGGCATGCTTATATGAAGATATACAACTTTACAATCAACAGTGACTGATAAACTGATCCAAACACAGTCAATACAAGATAAGAAGTAGGTCACAGTGGACTACAGTTATTACTGTGGTGTAGAATTCCTCAGGTTGCATACACATGTCAAGCTTTTTCACTGTTCAAGCAGAATTGTCCATGAAACTGAATGCAACAAAAGAAGGTTGTCACCATTGATACCTGGGGGTTTAGTACAAGCTCTCAGGTGAACAAGTCAGACATTAAGGAAGAGAATGTTGACTGATGATGGAAAATGGACAGCGCATAATGGAATGTAGGGTCATACAAGCTCACTTCTATTTATACTGCTGTTAAGCTAAGATAGATTTTCTCACCTCCTGTGTGGCTTTATGCATGACGTCCACATTTTTCTGTGGGGCCTCCCCAGTCTCATAAAACTTAAGCCTATCTTCCACCTGCTGTCGCAAGTGCTCTCCAAACACAGATGTAGGGATGTCTGAAATATAAATTGAGGATGTGTGATTAAAACATTTTCTCTGGAACTAATGTTGGTTAAACATGCGTCTTAAAATGCCTGTATGTAATTGTCAATATGAGATCCCTTGTTACCATGGTGTACTGTACAGCTACGAAATCTGGAACCACTAGACATAACAAGGTATTATCAATATGACATCACTTGTTACCATGGTGTACTGTACTGCTTTGAACTCTGGGAACCATTGGACATAACATGGTATTATCAATATGACATCACTTGTTACCATGGTGTACTGTACTGCTTTGAACTCTGGGAACCACTAGACATAACATGGTATTATCAATATGATATCACTTGTTACCATGGTGTACTGTACTGCTTTGATCTCTGGGAACCATTGGACATAACACGGCATAATCAATATGACATCCCTTGTTACCATGGTGTACTGTACTGCTTTGAACTCTGGGAACCATTGGACATAACACGGCATTATCAATATGACATCCCTTGTTACCATGGTGTACTGTACTGCTTTGAACTCTGGGAACCACTAGACATAACATGGTATTATCAATATGACATCACTTGTTACCATGGTGTACTGTACTGCTTTGAACTCTGGGAACCATTGGACATAACACGGCATTATCAATATGACATCCCTTGTTACCATGGTGTACTGTACTGCTTTGAGCTCTGGGAACCATTGGACATAACACGGCATTATCAATATGACATCCCTTGTTACCATGGTGTACTGTACTGCTTTGAACTCTGGGAACCACTAGACATAACATGGTATTATCAATATGACATCACTTGTTACCACGGTGTACTGCACTGCTTTGAACTCTGGGAACCATTGGACATAACATGGTATTATCAATATGACATCCCTTGTTACCATGGTGTACTGTACTGCTTTGAACTCTGGGAACCATTGGACATAACACGGCATTATCAATATGACATCCCTTGTTACCAAGGTGTATTGTAGTGCTATGTAATCTTGGAAACATGACACAACATGATATGAAATCACATCATCATAACATAATGTCACTGATAAGACATATCACTTGTTTCCATGGTATATGGCTGTGCTATAAACTCTGGGAGCAAATGGACATAACATAATGTAGTTATGACTTTTCTCTCAAAGGAAGCAATACAAAAGAAAAATTCACATACAATTTTAATAATCACCATAACAGTCCTCTGACAAAAACTGTAAAGTTAACAACAAATATTGTCCCCCAATTTTGCAGAAAACCTGATTTTTTCTCTGAACATAATATTCTTTATATAGTATTCGTTTTCAGGCCTTTATGGTCCATAATATTATTTTTGACCATAATGTTTTAGAAACACTAAACAAGAGAAATAGAAACAGGTTTAAGCCCATTGGTTTAATTACTATGTGTACTGGAAATGTTTATTTCAGCCATGCTTTGAACTTGACCCAACATTTTAATACCTGACCCTTTGGACTGCCCTTTATGTTTAGGGAAGATATGAATCAAGGTCAACACACTTAGTTTGTACAGTGCATTATTTACTTATTCAGAATTTGAACAATCTGTGAAATCGGCTCACTCTAGCAGGCAATCAGTGAAATCCACACAATCTGCCAGGCAAGTACTACAACATTACCCTGAATAAACTCTGCCTGATTTTGCTCTTATAGAACTGTACAATGTCAACAACCTCAATTTGACTGTGAAAGGTTGTTTACTTAAGTTTTTCTGTAACCATTTAAACATCATTAAATAGCTGAAAATTCAGACCAATCAGATCTCCCTCTGGTATGCCAGTGCTAAACAAATTGGATAGGCAGGAAGTGGCCCCTCCAAACGTAGATCACACCCCTCTAGTATTCCAAGTTGTCATCAAACTTGTAAAAAAAACCCAAACAAAAACAAAAGTCTCTCAATGGGATTTTCAAATCAGCCACTGTAGCAGCCATTTTGGATGCAAGATCAGTGTCATTTTCATTTAGTACACACTAGATACCATTTGAAGACTTGGTAAAATACCCTGGCCAATTTGACTATCCATGTAGGAGATACTGTGACAAGATTTTTCAACATGTTTATTGTGGCAGCCGTACTGGAAGTCTCTGAGGAACCAATTTCATTTAGGACCAACTAGATATAAGGATATTTTTTTTATTTTTTTAAATTTTTTTTAGAAAACCCTATGTTGATATTACCCCCAATTTCGAAAGAGTAGAGATAAGATTTTTATTCAGGACCAAATGGACACCATTAAGAAATCTTTTGATGGCTGCTGTGGTGGTCATATTGAATGTCTCAGCATCACCTTTTTATTTAGGACCAACTAGTCCTTGGGATAAATGTATCAAGTTTCATGGCCATCCTGTAAGCAGTTTTTGAGTAGTGATAACAAATTTGTGCTTTACAGATGAACTGTTCTAAGACCAGTAGAGCGTCCAAAAGCATTGTCTTGCTGAATTAATTGCCTGGTATAACCCTGAGCAATGACAAGATAGATTTTATTTGAAACTGAACATGATATAGCAAACAGTCATTGAAACGTTTAAAGACACACGATGCCAAGAAAGAAAACAGGAGGTCCATATGGGTCTGATATCGCTTACATTACAGTTGACAATTTCATTAGGTAGGTTTACGTAGTTTCGAAAG
The DNA here is from genome assembly GCA_028554795.2 of Sinohyriopsis cumingii. Classification (NCBI taxonomy): domain Eukaryota; kingdom Metazoa; phylum Mollusca; class Bivalvia; order Unionida; family Unionidae; genus Sinohyriopsis; species Sinohyriopsis cumingii. The sequence continues at coordinate 12,017,290 of CM068830.1, forward strand.
AACGTATTTAAACGATCTCCATATGTTATTTCATGCTGATTTTACCTATTTTATTATATAATGATAAAATTCTTTCAATGGATAACAGCATAATTACTATGCATTTATTTAAGATTTTGGCTTAAATGTCTCTTTAAAACATTATTGGTGTGTGTGTGTGTGTGTGTGAGTTTGGTACTTTTTATGTAACTTTAACAATTTTTCAGTCATATCACTACAATGTCTGCAGTTTATAGTGAGGTCTAACACTGGGGCATCATGTCACAGACATGCAGCATCATGTCCCACCCAGTTAAATTATCCTGACAGCAGGCCTACCAGTCCTAACACTAACCTCTTAATGCTGAGCACCAAACGAGGCAGCTGCCAGTGCCATATTTATAAGACTTTGGTATGACTCGGCTGAGGTTTGAACTTGCAACCTCCTGCATCCAAGGCGGACACTCTAACCACAGGGACACTGGAGTGGTCCACATTACAGGTTATATCATGCCAAGAAAACGAGAACAAAGTCTATTCCCATTAGACACCAAGGCATTAGACCCAGGCTGACCTGGGTGGGTACTGAACTCATAACCCGTGGATCATGAGTCAAATGCTAAACCAACTAAGCTACCATGGCTGTCTAATTCATATGCATAGTCTCTTGCTCATAATCATGGTCATTCAAGATGAGATGCAAGATCAACTCATAAACATGTGTGACTATTGTCATAATCAAGATGAGATGCAAGATCAACTCATGAACATGTGTGACTATTATCATAATCAAGATGAGATGCAAGATCAACTCATAAACATGTGTGACTATTATCATAATCAAGATGAGATGCAAGATCAACTCATAAACATGTGTGACTATTATCATAATCAAGATGAGATGCAAGATCAACTCATAAACATGTGTGACTATTGTCATAATCAAGATGAGATGCAAGATCAACTCATAAACATGTGTGACTATTGCTCATAATCATGGTCATTCAAGATAAGAAATATGTGTGGATCTTGTTCATTACTGAACTTATCCTAAACCTTGAAGATCTGATCCCATAATTCATTAGTATATGCTCATTATAGAACCAAGCAGATAATTCATTATCACATTCATTCAAGAGCTTGATGATATAAACACATAATGCAAGTTTGATCAAAAATTGGCTCCCAGAGTGGTAACAATCAAATGCAAGATAACCTCATTATTATAAACGCATCTAACCTATTAATACCTTGACCAAGATCTCTGTGATATAGATCCAACTTCCAAGTTTGATATATATCATGGCAGAAATACAATTTCCAGTGGAGTACCAATTAGCTGCATTATCACCTCATTAACACATATGGACCTTTTCATTATCGAACATGTCTGAGATCTTAATGATATAAGCATATATTCACAGTTTGATCAAAATTGGATCAGAAATGTTGTCTCCAGTGTGGTAACAAGCTCAGCCAATCAGCTCATTAATACATATCTTGCTCTCATTGGTTACTGTCCCACACTTTGATGATAGAAGCCTGTATTCCAAGTCTAACTGAAATTGATTGCAAATATGGACTCCAGGGTGACACAAAGCAATGAAAATTAGGTTAATGAGATTTTTTATATTGCCTGAGACAGAGAAAACAGACCTTTATTTTCAACCCATCAGGTGACAAATAATATGAAATCTTTACCTGCAAAGCAGTCTATTCTGGAAGCAATAGAACACTTGTTGGCAAGGTATCTGGAAATGCGACCCTTATTTTTGGTCCCAGCTCTGCCGATGAAAGTAGAGTGGAAGATCAAGCCATATTTGGGTGTATTGCCTCTTGTTTTCAGAGCCCTGAAATGTTATAATACGCACGATAAATATTGGTTGTTTTCAGAGCCCTAAAATACATGAAATGTTACAAATATGCATAAAAAAATCTGCATTAAAAGAAGCAAGTCCTCAAACATTCTTCAGACTTTCTTGAAAGCAGGAATCTACAGATTTAGAAGATGTGGTTTGTTCATGTTCCACTGTTATGCCATCAACAGGAGTTGCCATTTTAAAACCAATAACTATATTTTATTGTACAGAGAACATGGATGCCCAACCACAGTGCTTGAAACTGAACTAAATGCAAAACTCAGCCAGGGTGCAATGGATGGAAAGGCACAGTCTCTCTCTCTCTCTCTCTCTCTACACACATACACAATAGCGCTACATATGTTCTCTCACGCAAGAAATTTTTCTTTTTATAGTAATTTAATGCACTTTTTCCAGATGCCTTCTGAGCTTCAATTTTTCCATATGCAGCTTCTTTCGTAGGTGCTGTTCCAAACTCTTCCAAGTACGATTACTGTAGAGCAGAGGTCACAAAATGCCAGTCCTCTAGTGTTCAGTTTTCTTATAAACTGACCAACTAAATTTTCCATAAACATTTTGCTCCAGCCATTCCCATTTCCAAACGTTTTTTTAAACCTTTATCAAAACTTTTTGTGTCATGGTCTCTCTCTCAACAACTCGGGATGCCATGTTTTGCAAGCATGCTTCTTCTTTCCATTGCCATCAGTTTCCATTACACATAGATTCACTGGATGAATTTAAACCTTTGACCAATCATAATACTCTTTACCAGAGTTGTGTGCTAACTAATATATGGAAAGTGATGTGATGCGATGTGATTTTTGATTTTTAACGTAGCTTTAACAATTTTTCAGTCATATCGGTACGATGTCTGCAGTGTGGCAGTTTATAGTGATGTCTAGCACTGGGGCATCATGCCACAGATATGTAACATGATGTCCCACCCAGTCACATTATCCTGCCATCAGGCCAATCAGTCCTAATACTAACCTCTTAATGCTGAACACCAAGCGAGGCAGCTGTTAGTACCATTTTTGTAAGTCTCTGGTATGACTCGGCCGGGGATCGAACCCTCGACCTCCCGCATCCAAGGTGGACGTTCTAACCACTAGGCCATCGGAGCGGTTAATATATGGAAAGAATAATTTACAAGGATCATTGCAGAATGAGAGCAGACAGACCAATTTTAAAAAAACGGATTGGATATTTAAAAAAACGGACTGTATAAAAAAAATCTGATTCAAGTCAGGAGAAAAGCGGAATTTTGCTTTAAAATGGAGAAAAATAATGTCTGCACTCCAGTTGTAGAAAACAAAGTTACGACCATTGTAAACTTATAAAGCTCACTGGTGTGGCTGGTTGTCAGTTGAAACAGTGTACCAAAGACGATGTTTGTTTTGTGGTACAGCGGGCTGGTGCAATATGGTTGGGTCGAACCATCCATCCATACTGTACTGGTCAGTACAACTGGATGACTATGCAGGATGTCTGGACAGCTGGCTTGCTGGTTAGAATTAGGAGACTCCTACCTACTGTAACTGTACATTGGTTGTTCAAACAGATGGACTGGTTGGTAGGCAGTCAGAACAGAGGATACATACTTTGGCAGCCTAACTAACTGGTGCAATATGGTTGGTATGATACAAGTTCCCCTCCCCATCAACCTTCATGCTCTATCCAATGACCGGTACCACGTGGGGTAAACTGACCATATTCCAACAGATGAAACCTTTCTTTCCCCAATACTCCTTGGGAAAATCAATCCGAAAAATGACCACCACTAAATGGTGATAGTAATTGTAAAATAAATGGTGCAAAAGGTGGGAATAAGGAAATTCCCATCCTGAAATATCAGAAATATTTAAGTGCAGGAAATATATGTAAAATGTACGACTATGGATAAGCTATTGTATTAAAAGAAATAAATGAGTCCAAATAGAGGTTATCAAGGGGAAATCTGGCAATGAATAAAACTTAGGCTCCAGGAAACTCATGCTGAAGATGCTGAATGCTTTATCAAAGATAAATGTAAATCCAGTTTATTTTACTTTAAAAGATAGTCATCTATCAATGGTTTCAACTGAATGTATGTTAACATTTTCTCCACCTTCATGTTCATGACTGCTTTAACTTCTTTTGTACATTCCCCAGCAGTATTACACAAATCTCCAACCACATGTTGCCTAGATGCAGTGGTGATGACCATCAGCTATCAAGGTGATTCATTAATCAATTTCACCCACTTGGATGAGAAGAAACGTAGTTTTTTAACATTACCTTTGACAAGCACGTGACTCACTTTATTTCGGGAACTGCTTGATTATGTTAGCTGTTTTTAAGACTGCCTATCCACAAGAAAATAAGGGAAATCAAAACTTGACTTATAGGCTAAACTTTAACTATTCAATCACCGATTTTTAGTACAGGTTCAACATTCGCAAGTTTACATTCCAACTTTATTTTTATTGACTTTATCAACCAGCTTGGTGTCTGGACATTTTTTTAAAAATAATTGTAAATTTTACAAATATGATGACCAGACAATTTGAGGGTCCAACTATTTTAATTAACTGTTTTCAAAACAATTTACGTTTAGCAAGAAACATTTCTTTTGTACCTGAAAAGTGCTTTTTCTGCTCCAAGAATCTGAACGGTGGATGCAGGATATTTTGCTAGGTTTGTCAAACTACCAGCATGGGCAATCAGTCGGGCTCCAACCTATGAATAAGAAACACATGGCATATATGAGTAGGCCATTAATGCTAAAAATGATCTACAAGTCATAAGAACTGACAACCTATATTGAAATAACCAGCTGTATATGAGGAGTAACCATAACAAGATTTACAAAACAGCAACCATAATGGCCATGTAAGATGTCAGATTGACACAGTTTGCACTCCTCTAGACCATTTACATGGTTAAAACGACATATCAAAAAAATGACCATCTCTTCAGTAGATGGCAACCAACCCATACTGGATTATATCATTTTGATACATCGAAACTACTTGTAGATCATTCCGATCAAGACTATTGGTACATCAAAACATTCAATATTGGAATTCATTCTGAACACATAATACTTTTGGACTTGTGATAAAACTGTTAGGATTATTTGGGATTTAATTCACATTTTCACTTTGTATCTAATGGAAATAAATTATTTGTTGAATTTAACAGAACTTGCTGGTTTTGCTTCTTTCTGTTACATGATTTAATATCAGGGAGTCATAACAAGCTCAAAATACATGGGCTGCATAGCACACTTATGGCCAATACCCAATAGTGGTCTATAACATTTATTCAACAAAAAAAAAAATAATAAAAAAAATAACAGATTTTACTTTATTCACATTCTTTTAAAATATTATACCTGATTCTTCCTGATGACATTTTTGCCATAAGTCAATTGATACTTGATTTACCAGTATTTTCTCTAACACACTCAAGTAATTACTGATACATCTTTTTCAATGATATATAATTTATCCAACAAAGGGATGTAACCCGTATTAACTGAATTATCATATAATCACATTATTATCATATATTCACCAGAAATTCCCATAATATAGGTTAAAATTCAGATAAGAGATAGACTACTTGTTGATCGTCAATAGTCCATTTTTAGCTTCGCATTTCCACTTGAAGCAAAATTTAATGTCAACACATTACTGTACAAATATTTATTCTGAACAAGATATTCTTTTGGTGTCTCTTCAATTATAACTGATGGATTGTTTTTGTTTTTTCCCCACAACAATCCATGTCATTTAACTGTTTAAACATCAATAGCAGCTTTTGGCGGTACCAATTTTGTTCTCTAACATTAATCCACATTAATTACCAGTTTTATGATCTCAAGTGGATTGTGCAGCGAAAGAAATGAAGCCTTCTCTTTTCTTGTATGTGTAAATTTGTTCTAGTATTGCACACTTATAAAGAAATTTTTCTTCTTCTTTTCTCTCTGTTGATCTGGCGTTGTCTAATACTCCACATCTGCTTATGTATATGGATGATGGATGCAAAATTTACAAAATTAGCAAATTTGAATTGTACTCTACAGCATTATGCACGATGGAAAACATGGTACCTGTCTTCAGTAAATTAACACCTTTTTAGTTACTTTTTTCCGGAAACAATACCAATTTTAAATAAATATGTTATTTAGTGGGTGAAACATTCTGAAATCCAAGAGGTCCATAGATGCTAGAATGATAAAGGCTGTGATCAGAGGAATACATTAGTCAGACATACCTGTTCTCCAATAAGTGTAGAAAGATTTGGTGCCACAGTGTGCATCTTGCTGCCCAGGTATTCGGCTAAGCCTTTCCTGTAGTTTGCAAGGGAGATAACCTTTGATGTAAATAATTCAATGTTGATCAGATCAATTGGGGATATGTCCATACCTGAAAGAAAAAGGTATCACAGTTAAAATTGGTACCTAGAACAAATAGGATTAATCCGTTTATGCCCTTTTAGCTTCATTGAGAATCATTTCCTAGAAAAAAAGAAAACAAGACCAAGTTCAATCTGTAAACTGCATCATGCTAGGAGATAAATGAAATGTTAGGTGCATACTTAAAACAACATCATGTTAACTCTCAAGTTCCTAAATATACATTACACAAACTGAAAAGTTCTTTTCATATAATGGTTTCAAAGCTACGTTATGGAACAGAATAAATCTCATTGGGTTCTTAGAACAAAATTTCTTTAACAAAGCCAATATTTAATAACAGTCTGCTGAATGTGACTAGTCATATCTGTTTCATCAAAGACACCGCAGCATTAGTTCAAATGAATTCAGCATTCCTTGGCAACCAAACACCTGCTCCTCAAACAACTGAAAAGGCTAATAATAGCAACACCATAAAGAAACCGATGGGTAATTGCAACATTTGTTGGAGGAAAAATGCACACAACTCATGAAAATGTTTGCTCATTTATTTTTGGCCTCATAATTCAAACATTATGTGCAAGATTTTTAAAAATTAGCAGGATCCTCACAACCATGCATACTGTACATTTAGGAACTTTGTAAGGAGACCAACAGTTTTTATACATGATTTAAACAGCCTTGTTGCTTACTTCATTCGAAGGGATATAAAGACAAAAAAGAAACATTAATTTTCAAACAGTTCATAAAATTTAGGACATGTTTCATTTAACTGTTGTCCTGTAATGACAGCCTGAGTCTACATTATAGTACATTATCAACTAAGAAAATACTGCAATGTATCAATATTTAAAAATTCAGCCAATGTGGGTATGTGAGAAAGCTTGCCAGTAGCTTCTCGTGGGTCGGTGGTTCTTTCCGGGTTCTTCCTCCACCATTAATACTGGCCGCCATGTGTAGCCTATCGTGTGCTAAAAAATGGCATTAAACCCTAAAACAACAACAACAACATTTAAAAAAGACATCTACAAATATGCAGAGAATCTTAAAATATTCACCAAGAAGACATTTGTAAATAACTAGAGTCTATAACTTTCAAGGCAGCTAATCAAAGATATATAACTAGATTTAAATTGGTTAAAGAACACTACATCTGAAGTAGTTTCTAAGTTTTAATGAAAAACATACTTTTAAAGAAATACCCATTGCATATTACTATCTTATTCTTTCATAAATTTTGCCATTACAATTTATTTTTATCCGAGCCTCATAGTTTTACGTTAAAATTGAAGAAAGTTTCATTTCATACGAATATTACTCCCCTGAACTTAACCTTAAAGTTTTGACCTTGCAATGACATGCAATATTCCCTTCTCATGATGTGAACGAATCAAAAGTCAAAGACAAATATATAAATAAAAGTAATTTTAAAATACTGTTTCTAATATAAAGTTGAAACTAAAAGTTAAACATCCAAGTCAGAAGCACCAAATCTGTAGCACTCACAGAAAGCAGAAGAAAAACAATTTTTGATATGAAGTAAATCCCTTTTTGGTATTCTAATTAATATTTTAAACTTCATGTTCCATGTGAAAGTTATCTGTTGCCTAAAATTATGAAACACCAAATCAGATACATTTTAAATCCATACGAATGAAGATAGTTCCTTAAAGGTACTACATAACTGTTTTATTTGGGGGAGGGGGGGTTCAGCACAAGATGTAATGTACAAAAAAAGGGGATCTTTATCCTATAATTAGAGCAGCACCGTTACAGTGTTGTAACTGTGTGATAACAGAAACATAAAAACCCATTCTTACACTGAACATTAAAATCAATACATCTAACTTTCCACTAAAGAGGGCATGATGATGGCTGGAAAAATACATACAATACATGATCATACTATTTTCAGTTCCTTCCGTTCCTTTTAATAAAACTGAAAATTAATTAAACACAGGTCTGTTAATAAAAATGTTCAGCCCATGATCAAAGCAACCAATACACACTGGATAAATACACTGCTGCTGTTATGTCTTACCTTTCGTTTGTGCAAGCTCATTAACAATGGGTATCACTTCTATTTTCCATTATAAATTTAAATGTGAAATGATAAGTAATATGTACCCATTGAAGACTTGGAAGCATCAGAAATTGCTTTGGCCTTGGCACTATCCATCACAATCTCCTCTAAACCCTCCAACTTATCCTCTGTCAGTTCCTTACGATTCTTGATGTACTGTGTCACACGAGCATAGGTGTAATTGTCTGGTACTATCTTCACCAACTCTGGAAAATGATACGAGTACCATTCTCTGAAAATATAAAGGGGATTACACATTTACCAATGTTTACAAATATATGAATTATGGTTGTTTTTTTGTTTTTCAATTACAAGCAGCCACTGTATAAAATATTCATCAAACTGTATACCCTCGGACAAAAAAGATGGATTGTGCATGTTCCGAAAAATATAATAATCTAAATGTTGAAAATGAAATTATGAAAAAATCCATGTCATTTGTTAAATTCCTGAAAAGTAACATTTTGTTTTATCAGCAACAATTTTGTATTCAGGCTATGAATCAAGATTTTGTTTCTGTTCTAACGTGAACTCAAATTGCTGGAAATTTTTGCTTGAGAAAGTTGTACATGCTCAGAGGTCTCAGAAACACTTAATCACATGTATTCTGATGCAATTTTTTTAAAACATGGGATGCAAAAAATCACTTTTACTGGAATCCTCTGTATGCACACATTTGCTAGATGGCAAAATGTGTTGATCAAATGATTATTTTAGCTGTGCTGACATTTACAATGAGAAAATTCAGTGGCTGAAAGACCCCCAGATGTACATATTGTCATTGTAAGAGCACATCTAGAGAACATGACCCAATAGCTTGGCAGCAAATTCAAAAACTTGACTAGCTGCAGAGTGGTGGGAAAATGTACTGATATTTACAATGATTGAACACAGAAGCAGAAAGACCCAGTATCAGATGTACTTTTGTCTAAAAGTACATCAAATAAACAACTTTTCCTTTCATTATTGTGTTCATTCCAAGCGTAACCAAATAAGCAGTGCGTTTGACTTCAAAATCAAGACATGAGAGTTAGAGAAAATGCTGTTTGCAAATCTGGATAAGTATTTTGAGGTAAATTGGCAAAGATTGTAATGAGATTAAACAGTGCTAGAAGTTGCTAGAACTGATATTTCACATGGAACACTATGTGTGATGCTTAGCTTAGTGCATGGAGTAAGATGTTTCCTGTGCCTGACAAATTCACCCTCACTTTAATGGACAAACAAGAGTTATATGTCAGTGGTGTAAAGAAGTTAGAAAATGAAACTCAGTGGCAACCACTGGTTCTACTCATTTGGAAATTTAGCCACTTCAGGTAGGGGACTGCAACTTTTGCTGGTGGAGTCCTGGACTCCTAGTTTTAAAAACCTAGCAAGACCTCTGATGCTGATAAATTTTTATCTTATACTCGGGCACAACAGTTTCTTTTTGTAAAATTTCCAACACTAAATGAATATAGATCAACATATTAGACCAGAAGATCCTGTTATCATTAATGCATTAGAAAATTAACTTGTTATTATGATTAACAACTAAGTTGTCCAGTTGTGAAACTTGCTTTCACACATTTTAATCAGACTGCAGTTCAGTTGACAAGCTCAATTTAAGTTGTCTCAATTTAGATCCCTAGTTCCAGTACATGCTGGGGTTAGATCACACATTTGAGACCTAATATTTGAGATAGTGAACACTGTTCAAGTTAGACCAAGTTGTCTCAGTTTAGTTCATCAGTTTCAGTTCTTGCCAGAGTAACAGATCACACATCTAAGACCTAATATATGAGCTAGTGAACTGTGTTCAAAATGTACAGCTTTGTTGTCTCAGATCTGATCCCCATTTCCAGCACCAGCAGTGGAAAGGTCACATGGAAAAGCACATGCAAGGGAAAAGAGGTTGCATATCTATAACCTAACATCTCAGCTAGTAAACATTATTCTTGTCATGAGACCTAGATATACAATATGAAGATATAAAAATGTAAGAATTATTTAAGATTATTTTGTAAATAATGTCTAAATAGAAAATTTGGACAGTAACAAAGTTACATGAGGCAATTTCCATATGGTCTGATTTTCTTGATTTTGTTAACAACCCGATTACAGATTGGTAAAATTCAGAAAATAATTGGAAAACTGCAACAAAGTCTTCATTTTTTAAAACTGAAAATACGTGAAATTCTAACAAGATTTACATGTCTGTAATGTAAGCTCAAACCTGATCCTCATGGAGAATGTGTTGATGTTCTTGTCCAGCTGATCCAGTAAGCTAATACTCTGGATGATCATGTTATCTACACGGTTGACATTGAACTTGACCTTTGCTCGGGAATAACTGTGACCCAGACCCAACTGAGCTTTAGCTGCCGATTGCTCAGTTAAACCCTTCACCAAATTGGGAAAATGGCACCGAATACCTGAAAGAAATCAGTATAAGAAATATTAACTCATGACAATAGCTGGTACAATTTTAAAACTCAAGCAATGCTAATGATCTAATTTACAGAAAATCTGTATAACCCAAATTGTTCAAGCTTTTTACAGAATATGAGTAAATTAAAAAGATGTCTGGTATAATTTACTTCAACCAATTTCCAGAAAAGAACTAAATTTAGTAGAGTTCAACCACTGATGCCATTTAATCCTTTAATCCTGCACTACATAGTAGAATGGTGGTTGAACAGCCCAATTCGCACAGAACTGAAGTCAGCTATCTGGCATCAGTTACGAGTTTACTTCTTATGCAACAATACAAAAATTTAAGTGGAAAATTTGTACTGGACACTGGATGGGTATTGCTTATACTTTTATTCAGCATGCAGACGATGAAATGGTTGGTTGCGATGGCAACTAAATCCTGTACAAAATGTTGAAAAACCATGATAAAACAATATATTATGAAGCATTAATTTATATTGCCAAATCAGTCATGCTTTGAATTTTTTCACTCTATAATTGACAAAAACCACCGATTTTATAATTATCTGGCTTAGAGTGACACAGCTCCACCAAATGTAGGCATAACAGGCATTTCATTTTCACTGAAGATTGAAATCTTTAAGTCAATATAGTTTTGGCTGTATATTGTATGCTTATATTCTTCTTTAATATATACAAATGGTCTTAAACATTTTAAATATAAAAAAGTATTTTTAAAGGGGCACTTGCCAGTTATTATGTACTTTATGAGAGAGTGTCATATGTAAGGTGAAGTTTTTTGCATTTGAAACATACACAGTTGCAAGAATGTTAGCATACCTCTATGCTCTTCTGATGTAACATGGCTGACATTTCTTTGGATATTGTACTTATGGAAAATGTACATAATCTAAGTACAGTAGTAACCAAAATGACTGCTCCCTTGTGCTAAAAAAATCAGCCTGAATTAGTCTACAGTATACTATCTTTAGCACCTATTAAAATAGAGAAAATTAATTTTGGCCTACTAGACAATACCAGCTTCCAAAAGTGCAATGGATTAATTACCAAATATTTAAAATGTAAAAAAAGTTATTGCTTCCTTTTCTTTAATACATTTTTATCTCTGTAGTCCAGGAAGTGAAAATGACCTTGTGACTGGTGACAAAGGCCCATTCTCACACAAATATGCTCTTTTGGTAAGAAATGCCTTAATTTCCTGATCCTACTCACCCTTAAGAACTTTCCGGCTGGAACAATAATAAATGTCCATTACATAACAGGTCCAGTATAATATATGCTTTATAGCTCAAACAGTTATGACCATGTGTTTTCATCTCATCTTTGCCGAAGGATGGTCAATTTTTAATTAGACTTGAGAGCCATTTTGGACCAGTTTTGATACCTTTATTACATATACTAACTCAAAAAGCAAGCTGCAATTTGGCCTAAAGCAAGCTGCAATTTGGCCTAAGCTCTCCAGACTGCAACAATAAAGTAATTATTTAATAGCTTATTGTGTACATCTGCTGGCCTTAATTTCATAAATCAGTCACACCTCATTGAACCAGTTGTAAGGACTCCTGGACCAGTTGAAGTATCCACTAGAATGATTCTTGCTGGTTTCTGTAATGCACATGAATACTCCAAAACATTATTTTGTCCTACCTCTAGTAGAATCACGTGCATGTTTAAGCCCAGTGAGCACTAACTATAGGTAATTAGGCAATCTGTTCCCCCATTAATTGGTCACATGCTTCACTTTGTACACAAAGTTTATAGCTTTCGATAGTAGTATAAGTAGATAATCTTCATGAATGTTAGGGGCCTACATAGGCATGTGAATAATGTACTAGTCTCTCAATCTTGAAAATATATTTCTGCATTTCATTAGCCTCCTTGAAGTTTGATCAGGTAATTAGATTTTTTCAACAAGCCCAAAGGGCACCTGACTTGGAATACAGACGGAGCCCAATTTGAAATTAGATTGGCCCTGGGTTTGAGGCTGTCAGTTTTTTTTATCACTGCTATAAATGTTGACACTCCTGCAAGAGCTTACTTTACCTTGTGTCATAATTATGAAAGTTATGGCTTTTTGTACCATGCTAGCTCAGGTATAACACAAGACAAACTGCCAAAAATAAGATCTGTGGTCAGCGAATGCTACAAAGATTGGGGTCTAGGTCTGCCTATCCAGGCCTGCTTATAAATCAAGCAAATATTACTGACCAATCAGATGCCTATTCAGTGGTCGCTTCATCTTCACACTCATGGAGAAAATGAAACAGACAAGTTAATCCTCAATTTTTACTCAAGCACTGTCTTTAAAGCGAACAGCACTGATGCTGATCAACCAATACCTTATGTGACATTAAGTCTGTGTTCTCAGTTGGCTGCATGTTAACATGCAGGTTAATAGTGTACCTCTGATAATCTCTGGCACAACCCCAGTGTGCTGGCAGCTGATTCCCAGTTCTTCCACAATGGCTGCTCCCAGCTTTGAGTCTCCAACTCCAACGATTACCTTCTCCTTCTTGGTGGATTTGGGAACACTGGTCTCCAGGAACAGTCGCAAATCTTCATGGACTAAACCTGACAAATGAAGAAAAATGAAGATACAAGCAAAATCCTTGATAGATGACAACTAGGGTTAAACACGTTTCCAGATTTTCCATTTGCACCTGATGTCTCCATTGTATTTAAGTGAGATGGAGAGTGTGTTGTGTGTGTGATTTGGATTTTTAACGTTAGCTTTAACAATTTTTCAGTCATATTGCTACAATGTCTGCAGTATGGCAGCTTATACTGATGTCTAGCAGTGGGGCATCATGTCACAGGCATGTAGCGTGATGTCCCACCCAGTCACATTATCCTGACACCAGACGACCAGTCCTAACACTAACCTTGTAATGCCGAGTGCAAAGTGAGGAAACTGTTTTTAAGTCTTTGGTATGATTCAGCCGGGGTTCGAACTCCCGCATACGAGGCAGACGCTCTAACATTTAGGCCACTGGAGCAGTGAGATGGAGAGTTATGGAGGCAGCTACCTATTAGATACCTGACAACTCTTTCAGATGGCAATTAAAGAAATGAATTTCAGTGATTCTTCCAACTGGTGGTGATTAGTACATTGCAAGAAACTGTATAATCATTTACATTTTTTACTTTGGATTGTGGAACCATTTATTCAGAGACTAGAATCTATTTTCAGTCTTGGACAGTGGTTCCCAAAGTGGGTGGTGGATTATGGGGGGGGGGGGCACAAATGCTGAATAATGCTTTTTACGGGGTAAGGTAGGGGTGATGAGGATAACCAAGGAGGCGGTGGCCCAAAAAATTTTGGGAACCACTGGTCTAGGACAACCCTAAATGGGGGAACTGAAAGCTTGTGCATTATGATAGACTCAAAACCTTGTGTAGAGATGTCAATATAGCTAGAATGCACAGTATGAAAACTGAGCTAAATACAAAACTTGAATCAATGAAACATGAAATATAGTGCAGAGTCACCTAATTTTGTTTGATTGGTATATTATTCCACACAGCTTGTTCTGAATAACTTAGCTAAGACAAACACTGACACAAGATGTTGGATGAATGGACAGCTGGCCTAATTATAGCTCTAAATTTATGTCAGTCCACTTACCCATGGCCAGTAAGTTTAGTACCAGACTAATTGAGTCACTGCTGTTATTTTATGTATATGTGTGAAGCAAAGTAATATTGCAAAAATCATATAAATTAGCTTTCTTACTTCTGAACAAATAAATTCTGTAAGAATAATAATTAAATTTAAAATTTGAGTCTTATTAGATATGTATATGAACCTTTCAATCAACACTACCTATACAAAAAAAGCAAACAATTTGATACTAGGACAAAACTTTGATTATCTGGATGAATATGGCTAAAATCTCATTTATAAGGTTTATTCTAATAGCAGACAAATAGCAAGCAAGCTTTACATAATAGTATGAAAACATTCAATACCACCAGTTACTGACAAAAGTACTGTAAAAATGCCATGTCTAGTTATTTAGCAGAAAAATGAAGAAAAAAACATAACTTTCCAAAATATTTATTGTGAAAACAACAAATCAAAATCTGTAAATGTTGCATCAATTTGAAGAAAACCAGATTCACTATGCAGAGAGCACATGTCAATGTGGTAGTCACATGACACTTCAACAAACAATATTGTACCAAGGTATTTCTGAACATTACATGATAGATACTATGGTGTACTGCAATCATATTTGAGAGTAACAACTTTTCTGAAACAGGGGCCAGAAACTATTTTAAAGAAATTTCTGTCCATCAATAGTTGGAAAAAATATATTATTCAGATTTAGAGCAAAATAATATATGATACCTATTATTTAAAAATAATTTGCAGTCCCCATCCCAACCCAAAAATTAAGTGGTCAATGCAGATGAATGTTAATTGTTGCTTAAGATTTACTCTAAAACCTATAATTTCAGTGAGCTTACACTATAGCGGACACCCTGAGAAAGACATTGTTCTAACATTAGAAAGCTTCTTGATAAAAATAGGAACCAAAGCCTACAATTTGCTAGCAATGCTATTGATATAATGGGCAGGCAAGATATTTATCAGAGAGGGCCAGTAAACATCAAACACACTGACTGAACAAACAAGAAAATAATGAGTGTAAAATTCAAACAGAAAAAACTGCCATCCTGCAAATCTTTTGATGCTTTTGAAGTCTTACAAAGAAATACGTCCATAACACAGTAACATATTCCAGAAAATAACTACAACTGATAATATGAAATTTTTGCAATGTGAACATATTATCACGACCCATTTCACCACCACGTTAGCATACATCCAATTTTTTTCTTCAATAATACTTCTACAATTATAATACCTTAAGAGAACTACTACTGTGCAAATACAGCAATCCTGGATTAAAACCTAATTAGCTAAAAAGCTAACAGTTACCTGTCCACCTAGGCAACAGTTAGTGATCTCCCCTTGATACTGGGATTGGCATGAAATACCATGAAAACATGAGTTACAACCTGGAGCAGAAGCCATGCTGTTTATATAATAGATATAACTGCAGGGAGATTGAAAGGGTATATGTGTATTATCATAGTAAGTATTATCAAAGAAATATATTTTTACAAAAAAGAAAATTGGTTTCATTTTTAAATATGTTACCCAATCATAATACCTTGGGAGAATAGGTAAGAGGTGGAGGTAGATAGATACATTTACCCTAGAGAGGTCATCTCATTGAACTCATGACCTCCCACATCCGAGGCGGACACCACTAGGCTATTACTAGGACTTGCGTTTTTAATTCTTTGACTATTTTTGGATTTAATTTGCAATAATTTAAGTTCTTTTTTTCTCATTTTTCACTTTGTATTCAAGGGAAATAAATTCTTTGTTCAATTTTACAAAGTTTGTTGCCTTGATTTTTTTCTGTTACTTATTTTAAAATCACAGACTCATAACCGAAAATTTGGGGCTCATCCGGGATACAAATTTTGCTAAAATATTTCAGAAAACATTGTTTTTGAGTTTTGAAATTTAAATTCCCCTAGTTTCGGAATTTTAAAAGTCCAAGTATTATTTCACATTTTAGAAATCTTTAGTGAAATCAGCAAGTTTACAATGTTATCTGAAGTGGAGATCTTTATTTCAAATCCTACACAGGATCAGTTAGAATTCTTGAAAAAAAAGATGAATTGCTTCAACTTGCCAGAAAATATGATCCTTCCAAGGCAAAAGCTTCTTTAACGAAGCAAGAAATAATGAATGTTTTGGTCCTATATTTGGTGGGAAAGAATGTTTTGCATAAAAATGCTTTGGTTTAGATCAGCAAGACTGTATCAGACTCTGACATAAAAGTAAAGGAATTAAAATTAAAATACAAGATGGAATTAGAGTTAAGAAAACTTTAACTTCAGAAAGATAAAGAGGAAGAACAAATGCAAATGCAGTTTCAGAAAGAAGAGAAACAAATGCAGCTATAGAAAGAAGAAAACAAATGCTATTGAAGAAAGGAGAGAGGGAGAAACGAATGTAGTTACAGAAAAAAGAGAAACATATGCAAATGCAGCTAGAATTACAGATAGAAAGAGAGAAAGAAGAAAGGGAATACCAATTTAAATTAAGAGAATTAGAGCTGGCAAGTGAAAAGCACATTCCCACTGTACATACATATTCAAGTTCTGATGTTACTAACAACATTAGGTTAGTGTGCCATTTTTAGAGAAAAACAAGTAGATAAATACTTTCCTCATTTTGAAAAAAAAAATTGCTGAAAATTTGAAATGACCAAGGGAGCACTGGACTCTATCACTAAAAAGTGCACTTTTTGGCAAAGCCCGATACATCTATGTATCTGTGTCAGTACAGCAGAGTGCAGACTACGTTCTGCTTAAGAAATGAATCTTAAAGAGTTATGAATTAGTCCCTGAGACTTATTGGCAAAAATTCAGGGACAACAGAAAAGCTGGACAAAATCATGTCAAATTTGCAAGAGAAAAAGAGCAGTTATTTGACAGGTGGTGCTTAGCCAAGAAAGTTGACCAAGATTATGAAAGTCTCAGACAAATTGTATTACTTGAAGAGTTCAAGAGCTGTGTCCATAGTGACATTAAGACTCATCTTGACGAGCATAAGGTCAAAACCTTGGAAAATACCGCTTGTACTGCTGATGCATATTCCTTAGCTCATAAAGTTTCTTTTGTAAGCAAGTCTTCCATTCAGCATCTTCTGGTAATAAAGTATTTCAGCTTAATATGGGCCCTTCTAAATTTCAGTCTGGCACAACTTTTAGAAATCAAGTTTCTGATAAGATTGATCAGAAATCCTTATCTCTTCCTATATGTACCTACTGCAAAAAGAAAGGACACATTATTTCTGATTGCTGCAAATTGAGAATCAAGACAGACCTACTCCAAATGTTCTTATTTTTAAGCGGTCAAGGTCACGGTCATGTATGAAAGCAATACATTTGTTGGGTCTAATAAACCCCCGTCTGATTTTATTATGGAGAATTATGAACCATTCATATTGATGGTTTCTATATCACTCTTGGGTGATTTGGCCAATCCTATTGTTGACACTCCTTAGTCCCATCCCAGCACATATAGCTGGTTAGGACTTAAAAGTGACACCCTATTTATCTCTAAAAGTGTTTATGGTGTTGGTTTCCCCTATCATCCCGTAAGGTCTGTAAGTGTGTCTGATAAAAACCAATAATGCATTATTTTTGAATTTAGCAGGGTTGATTTCTTTTTTATCCATCAAATCGTATTGAGTTTTATTTATCCCAAGAAGCATAATCTGTGTACTTTCTTCCCTTTGTCGGAGCTGACAGTGGGCCTGATTTCCAACAAATTTGCTTCGGATTAGGGTTGTACTATTATTACCCCAGTGGCAAATTATTGCCATGGACTAATTTCCTTCACATTTCTCTATTTGTGTCGGTATTTTATAAGTGACTTTGCCAGAGTCAATGTCCGTTTATGCATTTTAATTTTTTATTAAGTGATCTGTCTTGTATGTGTTTGTTTGATGTCGGACAGCATAACTATTTCAAATTTGTCAAGTCCTCTGTTTCTGTCTATATCCCAAATATAATAGCTGTTAGAGTTTGTATTTTTGTTTTTTGAGTGTATGAAGTGCGTCTGTATATGCCATGGCATATAATATGTTGGAAGTTTTCTCCACTCATAGTGGTGGAAAATTTATTCTGTTGTTTTAGTTTTTAACTGATTGTGCCTTAGCACTTGTGTTAGTCAAATAAGGGTGGAATTTCCTCATTATGCAAGCATAAATGAAGAAGTCCATATTTATTAAGTTTAGTTGTTTTATGCCATAGCATATGGCTGGATTAATTATGTTTGAATTTTTTTTTCTTCCATGGATGTGATGATAACATCATAATCTTTTTGGGTTTTGATTTACTTTCTT
Source organism: Sinohyriopsis cumingii (assembly GCA_028554795.2). NCBI lineage: Eukaryota > Metazoa > Mollusca > Bivalvia > Unionida > Unionidae > Sinohyriopsis > Sinohyriopsis cumingii. The sequence continues at coordinate 12,035,985 of CM068830.1, forward strand.
GATCTACAAATCAGAGTTTATTGCTGAGGTTCCACGTGCAGATCCCTTGTAGGGAGTCAAGTTTGACCTTCCGCTTGAAACCTCAACCATGGTCTGATTATTCAATAGTCATTTGTCCATAATGGAGCTTGACAAGAAAAACAGATTGAAATCATTGTAGGCACGGACGTGATTGAAAACATTCAACCACGCATTATTCTTTTTGTACTCTATTAATTTTAAAACATTTTAGTATAGTTCTCGGCAAATTGAAAGCTATACCGTGAAATTACTCATTAATCCATTGTTAAAAGGCATATTAGTGTCTTAGTATCTGAAATATAAGTTGGATTTGTTATAGTGCTTTCTATTATTCTGCACCGTGGCGCTATACCGACCATGGGATGTATCTTCGTTTTTGATTGGTAGATTTGAGTCTCTTATATTTAGACTCAAATTTCACTGTTTGAAGGCAGGATATATATTCCATTGATTTGTTTGGAATTTTGTATTAAATTCTGAATATTTGTATCATGATGGCGAGTCCAAGAATAGAATCTTTATTCATACTCTCTGATTTTGTTGTTGTTGTTCTAGGCTTTAACGCCATTTTTCAGCACAAGATAGGCTATACATGGCGGTCAGTATGACTGGTGGAGGAAGAACCCTAGAAAACCCAGGGAAGAACCACCGACCCACGAGAAGCTACTGGCAGGCTTTCCCACGTACCGATGCTAGCCAAGCCTTGGACTCGAACCCACGCAGACAGAGGTGAGATGGCAGTGATCCGGAACGGAGAGCGCTTTAGACCACTCGGCCACTCGGGGCCCCACTCTCTGCTTGAAACCTCCATCATATTTTTCCAAGAATACTATTTGTTCTGTATTTCTTAACAGCCAAAGGTAAAAAATTTCCAAAGATTATAAGGTTAAAATATGTCAAATTTTGAAAATAAAATTTTATTTGTTTTTCTTTTTGGGTTATTAGTGGAGAGGCACATTTGGGTCCATTTTAGGTGTCAGATGATGACTTTTCGCTTTTCTGTACTCCTCCACTATGTTTTTGTATTTATACAATTTTGGCTAATGAAAAGTTATTGATATTTATATATATATTATATTAAGTCATGGGAGGCTCGCAGCTTAGGGTCCTTTACAGGTGTCAATATTGACCCATCATGATTAATTTTTTTTTCTTCTTTCTTTTGATTTTGAATTTTAATATTTAATTTTGGAAATTTTAAAACTAAAATTTTGAGAGTCGATCATATTTGTTGTTAATTTTAGTTGTTGATGGAGAGGTCCGTGAGGGTTCTTTTGAGATGTCACAGTGTGACTTTCCCTTCACTATACCCCCTCATCATAAGTTTTCTAAATAAGTCAAATTATTTTTATTTATAGTTATTGAAGCAAATTTTGTTCAGTACATGTTAAAACACATGTACACTATGGAAGCTACAACAGCAGATGGTGTTTATCCGCAGTTGTAGTAAACTTCATTGATTAATGGAAGGAATGTCTGTCATGTACATTTCCTATCGCGTGTGAAGCAGGGTCAGATGGTAGCCACCTGGTTCTATAATTAGATTGCTGTAAGTCCAGTGTTATTTAAACTAGACTTTCTGGCTTTTCTGGACTATTCTGATGTTATTTAAACTAACCCAATTTGGCCAATCCTATCCTTACTAAAATTTTAATGGACACATGAGCATCTCAGTCTTTTATTATCAGGTAATCTGCCTTTATCTGAGAATTCTTCTAATGAGAGCGTTCTTATTCAGGAAGTAGAGCGTGGCTTTGTTAATGTTCCTCTCCATTGTGTAAATTTGTTATCAGACATAAGTCTCAGGACCTGTGACAGTCGGCAGTGTTTTACCTGTTGAGGACATTCATTTATTACAAGGCAATGACCAAGCTGGAGACAAGGTTGTGGTTAATCCACTTGTAACTGACAAGCCTTGCTTGGATCAGACAGTCTATCCAATTGAAAAAGAATTCCCTAATTTATTCCCAGCTTGTGCAGTTACCAGAGCTATGGCAAATAAAGCTCTTGAGAATGATGTTGATAAGGAAAGTATTCCTTCAGCTGAGACATATATTGGTCAGGCTTTTGATGAGGTCACTTTCACCCCTTGTTTGGATCAATCAGAAGGTATTGATCACAGTGATCCTCTTTGAACTACTCATTCTCTTTATTCTAATCAGGGTGACAAATGACAATCACTTGTCGTTGAACAGGAAAAAGATCCTGAGATCTCCTGTTTGTTTCAAACAGCCATTAGTGAAAATGAAGCCAAAGAAGTACCTGCTTGTTATTTCATTAAAAATGGGATTCTTATGAGAAAATGGAGACCTAATGATGTACCTGCTGGTGACGAGTGGTCAGTAAACTACTAAATTGTAGTTCCAAAATCTTACAGAGAGGAAGTTCTAAGCATGATCCAGGAGACGCCTTTGGCTGGTCATTTTGAGATTAATGAGACTTATCACAATATCTTGAGATGTTTGTAAATCATACTTGTCAACCCAATCAGAAGATACATAAGGCTCATCTGCAACCTATCCATGCATGATGAACCATTTAGCAGAATAATGGTAGACTGTGTCTGTCCTTTACGTAAGACCAAGTCAGGTAACCAATACCTCTTGACCATAATGTGTGCATCAACAAGAACACCAGAGGCAATTCCTTTGAGGAATATTAAAACTAAAAATATAGCAAAAGCTTTGATAAATATTTTTTTATACTCAATTTGGTCTTCCCAAATCTGTCCAATCTGACCAAGGGTCAAATTTTATGTCTGGAATATTCCAGCAAGTTATCTACGAATTAGCATAGCTGCCAACCTTCCAGGCTTACAATTAGTGAAAATAGAGATAAAAAGTAGTGAATCTGGACATGAATTAGTGAAAAATACCATGACAATAGCTCCATCCACTCTGACCGTCAATACTACACTATATCAAGATCACAATATAAAACTAAAATACTACATATATGCAGAAATATATCCGCATTTCTGTTTATTATGGTATTCATAAACTTCACTTGTTCTTGTGGTTAGTTATCAAGACATGATATTGTGACAGACTTGAACTTGCTCAACTGCTTGATCGTAAATTTGTGTTCTAAACAGTTCAGATATCTTACCTGCTGGTTGATCTTGGTGACTAAAATTGCTGACAAATTTTCTGCAGCTAAGGAGGCCTTAAAGTCTGTCTTATTTTTCCTCACTAGAGACAATACTCTTTCACTGTCACTGTTGCTGTGAGGAATGCACAAGAGCTGCAGCACTTTTGGTTCTGCCACAGGAAAATTTGGAAGCGATTTTCGAGTCCAGGAACATTTGTCGGAACAAATGTTTAGCATGGTCTCCAGCTGATAAAGGTAGATTGTGTTCAACAAGAAAACTCACAAATAATGCTTCAGCATTGGTAGCCTGCAGGTCTTCCGCTGATGGCTTAAAATATTCCAGAGCTGAAATCTGCAAATTCTTTTGCTTCCTTACATTGTCTCTGCCACCATGCCCAATGCTACAATTTGTGGTACACTGTGTGCAAAAAGCATGATGTATATCAATGTTTAATGGCAGAACACACAGCCAATTTTTGATATATTCCAAATTAAACTTCACTTTTTGAGCAATACATTTCTTTTTCCTTGGTGGTGAAGACATTTTCAAGATCTTACATGCGATGCTGAGCGGTAACTCAAATCAGTGTTGGTGATGCATGCTTGGAGCAAAATTCCTGTTAGGCCCCAGTTTCTCTCATAAGCATTTGTAAAACTACTCTTATACACATAGATTAAAATAGGCTAAAATACTTGCCACCGGGCCAACTGTACTAATCGGCTGTAGTTCTACTAATATCACGACCAGCAGTATCAGACCGTTTCGGCAACTGCCAATATCACGCCTAGCGCTTAACGGGAAATCTGTTATTTTATTAAAGATTTAAAATAATTGAGAATTGGAGAGTGTGAATTTTTGGCTTGCGGCGTGAATCCGTGAGTCGTGAAATTCACGCCAAATTCGTGAGGGTTGGCAGCTATTAATTAGGCATCCAACAATTCAAATCTCCTGCCGATCACCCTGAGAGCCAAAGGGCTTTAGAAAGATTTCACCAAACCTAGAAAAATATGATTTGGTCATATTGTTTTGATACAGGCAAAAATTGAGATGAAGACATTCATTTACTTTGTTTGCTGTTATGAAATCAGTTCATGAATCTTTTGGATTAATTCCCTTTGAACTGGCTTTTGGACACACTGTTAGTGGACGATTAAGGTTGTTAAAAGAGAAACTTCTTTGTAATGAAGATACCAAAATTAATCTTCTCGATTATGTTTCCAATTTTAAGTATAAGTTGTCATAGACTTGTGAGGCTGCAAGAACTAATCTGCACTCTTCTCAGTCAAAAATGAAATTAAGTTATGATAAAAATACAAAGGGAAGGAGTTTTCAACCTGGTGATAGAGTTCTGGCTTTCTTGGCCATACCACAAAATCCTCTTTAGGCCAAGTATTAATGTCCTTACACAGTTGAAAAAAAGTAAATGATTTAAATTACATCTTAAATACTCCTGGGATGCAAAAACCAAAACAACTTTGCCACAGAAATATGTTAAAGGAGTATGTTGAGAGAGATAGCCAGGTTAATCATGCAATTATTTTAGTTGTACCTGTCCCACTCTGAGGATTTAAGTGAAGGAATGCAATTGGACTCTACTGATTTTGGGATAACATATCTTCGGCATTCAGAAATTATGAATAATCTGGACCAGAAACTTTCACATTTGCAATAACATGAAAGGAATGAACTTAAACAGTTATTATTTGAATATGAGCACTTATTTCCAGATGTTCCTACAATAACAAAGAAAATCATCCATGAGGCTGAAATTGAAAATTCCACACCTGTGAAACAACACCACCTTTACAGGATGAAGCCTCTCAAATAGGAATGTTTGAAAATAAGAACTTTAGTATTTCCTGAAGAATGATTTCATAGAGCAGAGTAAAAGTGACATGAGTTCATCATGTATACTTGTTCTGAAACCGGATAAAACTTTAAGCATGTGCACTGATCATAGAAAGGTTAACAGTGTGACTAAAACAGATTCATTTCCATTATCAAGAACCAATGATTGCATTCATAAAAAGCAATCATAGCAATTAGCAACAACAAAGAAAGCATTTGCTTAATAATGTCAGCATAATGAGACCATGATCAAAGCACTGGTGTAAAACGTGACTTGACCCAAAAATCAAAAGGGGAGAGGAAGCGTACTGCAGAGTAAATTGCCTTAGCTTCAAAATCATTCATTATGTTAACAAAATCTATGAATAGATTTTGGAAATATTTAGAAATATGACCATTTAATCCAAACCTTAAAGCGAACTTTCTATGACTGTGAATTTGACCTCAAGATCGAAGCGTCACAGACAGATTCATCATAGCTTCACAATCATTCATCTCAGGTCTTAGAAAATTCCTTCAAGAAAATATCAGCAAATGAAAAAACTTCAAGTAAAACCTTAATACAAAATTTCAAATGACTGTTACCTAGTGGGGGGCAATAAACCCATTGAAGAAAGACATCTTTGCTTTCTAATGATTAGTGCCATGATGAGAATCCATCAATGGGTCAAGGAATACAGGCAAATGAAAAACCAAAACCTTAACAAACTGTTGCCAATGATAATAACACATACAAAATTTCTGACTATGACCTTGATCCCAAGGTAAAAGTGGCAAGTAGATCGAATTGTAGTAACTTCATCATGGTTATATGCCAAGTTTGATGATCATCTATCAAAATGTTTAATATGCATATGCAAACAAAATACTTTAACCAAATCCTTGCAAATCATGGTGCTATTGCTACCACTGCTGTCAGAAAAGGGACAGCTCTCTGTCATGCTGCCAACCAATGGTGGCTTGACAATTGTTACATGTGCAAGAAATTTGTCATTTTTGGTGCCAGATTCAATGTTAAATAGCATTTTCCATTAATGCTTCACAGGTCTTCTCTCAAAACTATTCATTAATGGCAATGATTTTGTCTTAAAAACCTCTTCTTAATTTACATTAAGCAGACTTGATGCTTTAAAAATAGATAACACTTATCGGTATTTCATGTCAAATCTGTTGGTAAAGTTCAGGTCCTCAAATAAGTGTTGAAATATAATAATAAGTATTGGACTTTTTCCTTTAAATTAGGGTTCAAATATGCATATTTGCTCTAAAGGTTTGATGTAATGTCTCTTGTATATTACAGATGCTAAGGGGATCATTATATCACAAAGGTTTGATGCAATGTCTCTTGTATAGTACAGATGCTAAAGGGATCATTATATTACAAAGGTTTGATGTAATGTCTCTTGTATAGTACAGATGCTACGGGAATCATTATATCACAAAGGTTTGATAAGAACAACATATATGCTTTCCCACCTCTTCTATCATGTGCTTAGTTATTAACATGTTTCTACAATATGACAAACAATGACCAAACAGCTGTATAAGATAATAATGGAGACTGTATGTCCAGAACTGGACACATCAAGTTAGCAAATGGCCATTTGTGTGCATTTGTCCAGGAAATATGGCCATTTTAGGATCTCTGGTGCCAACTCATTCTTTTATAAGAAACAGTTAATTTTCACTGTAGTAACAGCAATTTTTTTAACCACTGGGGAGGGGTTGAGAGGGGACAAGCAATAATCTTAAAGGACAAGTAAATAATAAATTCTATTAATTTCCTTGACTCCCTTGGCCACTAAAACAATGGCATTTTCAAACAAAGCTGATAGACAAACGACAACTGTCAGTAGTCTGCAATCCAAGCAATAAAACTAACCTTCTGATACACTGTTCATGTTATCCAATGCATTGGTTCCACTTTTGAATGGCGAGAAAGCTGCAAGCTTAACGAGGGAGTTAAACAAGCTAAGGTCGGTAACACTGGCTTCCACCTGTGGTTGCAGTAAGCCAACATCCTCGAACTCCTTCACACGGAACAATGCATACCCGGAGGAATGCTCAAATAATACAAACATAGACTGTGCCTGGAAAAAACAATGTACCAGAAATTATAATAAATCTTCCCAATGTCTCATTAACATATCAACCTATAAATTATAGATTCTTATGTGCTGACTCTGGTAACATATCAACCTATAAATTACAGATTCTTATGTGCTGACTCTCTGGTAACATATTAACCTATAAATTAAAGATTCTTATGTGCTGACTCTGGTAACATATTAACCTATAAATTATATTCTTATGTGCTGACTCTCTGGTACTTAATTTCTGATCCAACCTTGTGATTTTTCACAGAGTTTTGAGAATACACATCTACTAGGGTTTAGTCTTGGTTGAAGTACTGGTCATTAAGACATCTGATATTCTGGAATTTTTAACTGGTTTCATTTCAGGGGGATTTTCAGCCAAATTCCATACATCGGACAGAACCATAAATCAGGCCAAGTTAGTACAAATGGGTAGATCATATAAGGTTCTGCTTTGTACAAATTGCTTGTCAAGGTCTTAAAAGATATAATTTCCATTGAAAACCAAAATTTTCTAAATGTGTAATGCTTGAAATCCAACTCATTCAAGGTCTTATCAATGCAAAGGTCACCAAAATGCAGTAATACTTAGCAACGTTAAAGGCAATAAAGAGCCTTAACTTACCAATAAGCTTTGGGGAAGTTATCTTGTCGAAACTGACATTATGACAATAAGCAAAACAAGACTAAACCCAAATGGCACATGTTAGTCTAGGAGACAATGTTCATACCAATCCCATACAAGGCACATACAAGTCTATCAGACGATGTTCATACCAATCCCATACAAGGCACATGTAAATCTATCAGACGATGTTCATACCAATCCCACACAAGGCACATGTAAGTCTATCAGACGATGTTCATACCAATCCCATACAAGGCATGTGTAAGTCTATCAGACGATGTTCATACCAATCCCATACAAGGCATGTGTAAGTCTATCAGACGATGTTCATACCAATCCCATACCAGGCACATGAAAGTCTAAGAAACAACGTTCATACCAATCCCATACAAGGAACATGAAGTCTATGAGACAATGTTCATGCCAATCCCATACCAGAAACATGTAAGTCTACAAGACAATGTTCATATCAATCCCACACAAGGCACATGCAAGTCCATGAGACAAAGTTCATACCAATCCCACACAAGCCAGATTTAAGTCTACCAGACAATATTCATTTTACATTGCATGAAAATAGGTTCACTGGTTCTGACATATGCCACCTTCAAGCAAAGTTTTATGTGAAGATATTAAGATTTTTAATTGTCAAGGGCAGGAATGGCACTGGGCTTTGCCAATGGCACAAATTGCTAAAATTATTTTTTACTTATTGGTGACAAAATATACCATGGTAATTTTTGGAGCAACAACATATTTTGGCCGTTTAAACTTGTATATACAATTCAAAGGCACCATGAAAGGAAGACAAAAACTTGGATATAAAATGCACAGGAATCTACTGTTACACAAACAAATCTTTTGTTCAAACTGACAAATACATCTTAACAGTGCATTTTTCCATTGTAATCCACTTGTGCAGACACCAGGCCCGAGTCCTGTATGCTGTGATATATTCATATACTCATGCTAAAATATTAGTTACAATTTATCAACTTTTGAAAGCAGAAACAGAAATGGCTACAATCTACCAAAGGAAAGTTTTTTCTGCTAGTTTTTAAGGTTTCTTAAATAAAAAATGTATTCAAAAAAAGTTGTTCTTAAACTTTAAAGAAAACTAATTACCTCTTAAACACCGATTGTTCTGTATAAATACTAGGCAAATGAAACCAAAAAATAAATCAGTCTTAATGTCTTCAGTCATTCTTCCCGCTCCACCTTATTATAGCCCTACTGAAATCAAAATCTTTAAAAGATGTCACCTCTAATTGTATAAGCATTAATCTGTTAATTATTTCTAAGCATACTCTGCTCCTTATCTGTGTACGAATATTGTCGTGTAGTTCCCTCTTAAGGGGTATTCACATAGCTTTGCAAGCTTGAATAGGTTGGGAAATGATCTTTATGTCTTTTATGTACAACTTTTCAGGGCTCACTGATATTATCTTTTGGATACACCTGCTCCAAAATAGGAATTTTCACTAAACTTAACTTACTTGAGTCAGTAGTTTACTATTATGCCAGATTTCTTATCTGTTCCAAAATGCCGCATTAACCCTTTACCTCATACAACCGTCTTTGGACGCCTTTACAAAAGTCGCATCGAAGCGACTATTGACGCTTCTACAAAAGTCCCATAGAAGCGCCTTTTTACGTCTGCTGTAAACAATGGCCATTTTAAGCCGGTTTTCGTAGCGCCACCTTCGGGGAAAACCCCTTATTAGATACTACATTCATTTCTGTGAATGACAATTACGTCAGATCACGTGGTCACTGTTTATGTACTGGTCGATATCTGCTATTTAAAGTAACTGGGTCGTAATCTCCACTCTCCAAAATGGCGGTCGCGGATTTCATTCAGTACTTACGAAGTTTTCATGATTAGAATCACAACTATGAAAGATTCAATAACCTAGGTAAAGGCTCTGATATTGATATAGGCTGCAATTAGTTTTTATAAATTATCAAATTTAGGTGACTTAGTGATGTAGACACAGATGAAAAACTTGTAAATTTCGAGTATGAGAAATGGCAGCTCTACGGTTGGTCACATGGCCTCACTGATATGATGGTGAACGAATTCTCTCCAGATTTTAAAGCACATAACAAATTCTTCCGTGATAAATAATTACACAGCTATAACAATTGGACTTTACTCTTAAATTGTTCCACATGTAATAGATGTGTACCAAAAATGTAAAATGGTTAAAAATGCTGTTAAACGTAACATTCACTACATTGCTTAATAGTTCACAGGCAAGCTATGCGTATGCGGTCGACTAGGTAACCTGTGTTCTATGTACAGCGAGCTGCACTTTGTCACTATGCTCTATGAGGTAAAGGGTTAAGGGTTTAAAGTCCATCAATAACATAGTTGGCTTGTGCAGACAGAGGTATTCAAATAAGTATCTTTACTTCTAAAACAAATTTCCCTTCTTATTTCATTTTGTTTTCATTCTAATTTTTTTAAGCAGTTTATCTTAACCCATGATATGGATATGGTTTTGTAGCATATGATCTGCTGGGCTAAACCGACTGACAAAAGAAATGAAAATTGCATTCTACTTGTCATTTTAATGACTCTATACTCTGCCCATTCTATGTTTAATTACAAAATACCAATGAAATTGAGACTGACCAGTATGCTATTTTTTGTCCATCCAATATGTACATCTGACACCTATTTAAAACAATTTCAGGCTCAGAACCAATCACTGGTATCTACATTAAGACTTTTCCAGCTCCAAATAATCTGAAATACTTCATAACTTTAAAAAATTATTGTCATCATCACTATCATCAGCCAGTATCTGCAGAAAAAAATCTTAATCTTAAGATGAACCATGCAGGGAATCAGATATTTGGGGTTTTCTATGTAACCTGTATTTTAAACACTCAACTGTAAAACTTCCTGAGCAATACTGCTTATTCACAGGCATCATTCAAATCATTCTTGAATAGCCCAGATTTATAAATGTTGTTGTAGGGTTTAGCGCCATTTTTCAGCACACAATAGGCTATACATGGCCGCCAGTATTAATGGTGGAGGGAGAACCTGAAAAAAACTGGAAAGAACCACCGACCCACGAGAAGCTACTGGCAAGCTTTTTCACATACCCACATTAGCCGAATTCGAGACTCGAACCCACGCAGACAGAGGTGAGATGGCAGTGATTCGTAACAGAGAGTGCCTTAGACCACTTGGGGGCCCCAGATTTATAAATAGTTGCATGCTCAAAAAACTTGTCATGACAAGAACAGTTAAATAAAAATTGTACACTTCACCAAGCACATTTTCATATGTGGGACTTTCAGCTAATTTCTCTCTCTCTCTGAATGTCTAAAGAGTATGCTTGAAGGGGTAATACACAATCAACCATGTCCATTTGAAACAGACCACATCCACTAAATGGTGGTCATCTGTGATGACCCTTTGAGAAAGCATGGTGTGCAAATGAATTCTTCATGAGCTGCCACAGCAACTCCATAAGGATGCTTGGAGAGATGGTGGATCGGTCCTTCCTAATCCTCTTCACTCTCTCCGCCCCCACTGCAATGCTTGGGTTTCACAAAATCATATGGGAACATATTACATGGAAAAATGGTACATCCTTTGAAAATTTCAAGCAAATTTTACCAAAAGCTTAGGTCCCCAGTACTATTGTCTACTTGTTCTTACAATTTAATGTTTTGTTATATTACTGCACTAATTCAGCATCATTGCTAAACTCCGAGCAGGCTATTTAACAAGATAAGCAAAGACTGTTCAATTAGTGTTTGCTTTCAATGTTTCAAGTTCATTATTTTAGCTTTGTTGCTCAACTCAGAGCAGACTACTTCACAAGATAATCAAAAAGTATCAGGAGCTGGTGACCTCAAATTTGAAATGACCTCTAAAACTGTACATAAGTTGCCTTTGCTCAAGTTTCATCAGTTATGTTTACTGCAAACAAGAGCACAATGGTTCTACCTACCCCCCCATGACCATCAACCTACTGCAAAGGGAGGTAACATCCTAACATGTCTATCTGTATTATTAGCCCTACACTGTAAAACATAGCACATGTTAATTATGTTTTTGTGCTATGTATTACTATTGAAAAATGGCCTTGTGAAGTATGTTCCAATATCGACTGCCATCAGAACGAGCGTAAAGATCTTCAAGAATATCTCTGCTCTGGTGGCCTAGTGGTTAGAGCGTCCGCCTTGGATGTGGGAGGTCTTGGGTTTGCTCCAATGCCGAGTCATATCAAAGACTTGCAAAAATGGTACTAATAGCTGCCTTGCTTGGCGCTCAGCATTAAGAGGTTAGTGTTAGGACTGGTTGGCCTTGTGTCCGGATAATGTGACTGGGTGGGACATCATGCTACATGTCTGTGGCATGATGCCCCAGTGCTAGACATCACTATTAACTGTCACACTGAAAGACATCGTAGCGATATGACTGAAAACATTGTTAATGCTGCGTTAAAAATCCAAATCACACACACACAAGAATATCTCATATATTGCTGCTTTTCCTCAGACTAAAAGTCATGGTGATTTAGATGGCATTTACTTACTCTGACAACTTTTTTTCAAATAAATTCAAATTCTCACACAAGCAGATGGACTTCAAATTCCTTTGACCTACATTTCACTTTGCTGAAATGCAATAGAAGCCAGGAATGCCGAAATGGATTAAAAGGATGATTAATTTTGTTAAAGAAATAAAGCTATCAACACTCTTTCTTAAATATATAAATATTTTCATTCATTCATTAAAGAAACATTCTTCAACCTAGATTTCAGCATTCCCTGCTTCCACCACAATCCAACCAGGTGAACAGAACATGAAAATGCATCCATTTGCTCTGTCATATATTGATTCCATCAGAATAAAGACAGCAAAGTAAAATCAATTATATTTAAATTTGTGGAAGTGTTGATTGGGGCTGCAAAATGCATGATATTCCTCAAAATGTTACTTCTCATTCTCCCGTCTGTCGACATGTGAACAAACTACATAAGGCTGATATTTAGGCAGTAAGACATAGCACCAAAACAAAAATATCATGTGATAGTCTTATGTTGGTGGATTACCACTCCGGTGGCCTAGTGGTTAGAGCGTCTGCCTCTGAAGTGGGTGGTCCTGGGTTATAACCCCGGTCGAGTCATACCAAAGGCTTTATGACTGAAAAATTGTTCTAGCTACGATAAAAATCTAAATCTTACACACCTGTATTATAATTCTTACTGTGTAGAGAATACCAATTCCAGCATTTTCCATAGCATCTGGTGTGCATGGTTTTCTATTGCACAGCTATGAATAGGCCATGTTACCAAAGGCTTGGATACCAGTTAATGTGTATTATATATGAGAAATTAATAACTATTGTACAGCAGAGCTTCTCCCACCCCCACCCACATGAAACAAATTCTTCCAAACATCTTGCAACATTATTTAGGTCGTCGCATTTAGTTTTTCGTCACAAATACAAAACTTTAAACTAAGTATGTGAACGCTTAGTGTTTTATCAATATACAACAGCCTTCAATAAGTTATAAGAGTTAGTATTATGTTAGAAGTAAACTCCACGTGCAACCTACCATATTTGTTACATTACCAAACATATTTATATCATACAATTTGATTGGATATCCTGTTGCAACTCACTTTTCTATCCAATCAAATTCTATTTAAGAAAATATAAGCGAAACGACATGCTCCCATAACTCTTGTACGAATTGTAAACAGTGAACATACCATTTTCAGTGATTTTTTACATTGTTTAAAATAGAAGGCGACTAATGTTTGAAAATAACGTGCTTTTATGAATACTGAGTGCTTTAAATGTACATTGTTACCTATATCCTGTCAGAGAAAACACTAGTAGATATTTACAGGAAACATGATTTAGTTGTCGATATTTTATATCCTGTGTGGTTGTCGGTGGTAAGAAAGTCGGTAAGTCTTGTTGCGAATTCTGAAGGAAAATAATATATCTCACTTATTATGGTATTATTAGGATTATTTTTATTTAAAGCATCCTTCTCGCTCCAAATGTAACAAAAAGTTGTTTGATGAGTTGTTCTTGGTAACGGATAACCATGTGAAATTATCGTGCCCCATCGACTAAACTAGTTTTATGCAAGTTTTGTTTTGTTCTGATATTACAGTTGACACCAGTAATGTGAGAACAGAAATAAAAAATGAAAGGCGGAAAAAAACATTTTGGTCTACCTGCCCAACTAAACTAAGCAGGTGATACAGTTGATCTTGCAAAAAAATTTAACATTTTTTTTTTTGGGGGGGGGATGAACACTGGAAATGTTGATTATACTCATTTATACTCAGTGAGATAGACGTTTTGACAATGACAATCGCTTTCTATAGGTTTTAAACTTGCACTGAAAAGATGCATGACAATTGTAACTGTTCTTATTGGAATGTCTTATTCAGTTTTACAAAAGCTTAAAGATTAAAACAAATATCCTACAAAGCTGACTTGGTACATGGCACAGTAATTGGCAATAAAACCAAACCCATTGTGACAGTTAAAAAACTCCATTTGCTAGAACAGACACTAACAAGTAAACCTTTTTTTTACAAACATGATTAGAGACTGGAACTCAGTACTACATTTTATCATACTAAATCAGATGCCTCAGCTGGTAATGCAGAAACCTTCAAAAAGACATGTATTATTAGGACTATGACTATGGATGTTGCACTTATACAAATCAAGATCCAGATGTATGGTAGTCTTGGTATCTTACTGAGTTCAATAGACAAGTTATTTTAGCTAAAATCTGTTTTAGGTCAGGTACAAATCATCATAATGTACTGTAACTAAAGCTGGGAAAATATTTAAGTTTGCACTTGGTGAATGGAAATCTCAGTCCATAACATACTCTGCACATTCCAGACTAGGTTCATAACAAAGTCAGTCCTTTGCATATTTGTCCCATCTAGATTAAATTGTATGTGTGTGATTTGGATTTTTAGCATAACATTTTTCAGTCATATCTCTATGATATCTTCTGCAGTGTGTCAGTTTATAGTGATGTCTAGCACTGTGAGACCATTCTGCAGACATGTAGCATCATGTCCCACCTAGTCACATTATCCTGACACCAGGCCAACCAGTCCTAACACTAACCTTTTAATGCTGAGCTCCTAGTGAGGCAGCTGCTAGTACTGTTTTTATAATTCTTTGGTATGACTCGGTGCGGCAACCATTCTTTTTCTATTGAGGCCAGATTATACCCCACCTTATTTTCTTAAGATCACCTCCTAAGGCATGTAACACTATTTATTAATTAACATGATTATTCTGGAACCATTATTTTTGGCACATATGCTACTTGATATATTATTTCATTCCTTTGTTAATTTAGTAATGGCACATTTATATATTATATACAATACAGTGTAATGCCACGTGTTCACTGCTGTAAGTTTCCTTGGTGGGAATGGAGATGCTATTTTACATCTAAGGAAAACTGCACAGCATTTTAAGTGATCATTCTTGTGATTAAAACTAATTGTTGTCAGTTTTATTTTTGTGGTTTATGTTAGCACATGTATTGTTGTACGGGTAAAAGAAAAAAACTTTAGAAATTTATGTATATAAATATTTTTCATTGTATTGTTAAAATAATGAGTATGTGCTTTTCATTTTTCTTTCTGTCTTTTTTAAAATTGAAGGACTCCATAAATGAAGAGTCCAGGACTCATTGTCCTGAAGTTCTGTTGTGAGCTCTACTATCATTATATTCAGCAAAGCATTTGAACCCACCAATATGCTTTTTTATTACCAACTTTTACAAATTTATCTGTGAGATAGACATTGACACCTACGTATAAGCACAATCAATGCTTCATGGGTATGTATTTAAGACAATATAGGATAATTACCCACACACATGTCCCACTAAATAGTTGTTTTTTTGCCCCCCACCCCATTTTGAAGGAGGAGGGAATTAGTCTAATAAGCTTGAGCCTCATTCAGAAACAAGATAAGTAATTTGGTTTTTATTGCCTGCTGAAAATGGATCGACTTGTTTGGCATTTTTTTAGATTAGACAGACCTTGGGCAAGTTTGTTACTGCAGTGACATTATGTGTCATGTGAGAGAAACAATTTTGTAATCACAATCACTCTTCTGACAGAAAAAAAATTATTTACAGTAATCCAAGAAAATGATTTAACAAAAACAGAGATAGAGACAAATCTTATTTGACCACCACTTTATATGTCCCTAGTTTGTATGAATAGTAACCAGTCCTGCCAAGAACCTGTGTAAAACTGTTGTTGGGACTGTTTATAGAATTGCATAGAAGCAGTTAAAAGGTAAAGTGGTCACATGTAAGCAACCACCATTTAATTGGCTGAGAATAGCTAAGGTGAAACTGGGGGGGCACCTATTAGGCCAACTCAGCTTGCATATACAAAGTAAGGTGAAGCTGTGGGGGCACCTATTAGGCCAACTCAGTTATACAAAGTAAGGTGAAGCTGTGGGGGCACCTATTAGGCCAACTCATTTTGCATATACAAAGAAAGGTGAAGCTGTGGAGGCACCTATTAGGCCAACTCAACTTGCATATACAAAGTAAGGTGAAGCTGTGAGGGTACCTGTTAGGCCAACTCAACTTGCATATACAAAGCCCAATTCATTTTAAGTAAATCAAAGGGAAGCAGGCTGAAGAACAAAAGTTATTACCCATCATTGTCTTGATTGAAACCTTAAATTGTTTGTAGCTATCTTTATTAAAGCTTATTGGCAAGTTTGTGGTAAGTGACAACATTTCTTTGAGCTAGGTGTATTCAAAAGAATGTTACAACCCTGTCCTCATTGATGATACTGTGCATACCAACTATGTTAAGAAATTGTTTTCATTTTTAAGTATTTCCATCCTCCTAGCCCAACACCATTATTTTATATACTGTATATACTCACATATAAGATGGTCCCAACTGTAAAATGCACAGGCCCATATCTGTCTTCACATCATGTGCAGGCAGATCTGGTCTGTGCAGTTTGTTAGGAGTAATCATTAGAACAAACAACATAGACCCTGATATGCAGCACATTATGCTATGGTAGGACATGATCTTTGTTGTTTGCAGTTTGACTCAACTTATAAGCGAGTATATACAGTATTTTTAAACAGTTATGCATATCTGTACCCACCTACCAACCACATCCCAAATTTAAAGTCTGATGGACTGATGAATGGATAGATTAATAGAGAGACAGAAGTACAGACAGACAGGATCACATAAACCCTGCCTTTTCTTTCCAGAGAGTGCATCAATAAAACTTAGAACCTTAGAAATTAATATTTGCTGAATGGTCACTGTCAAACAGATTGTAATAAAAAATATAATAATATTCAATTTGTTACATGAATAATTTGATTTTAAGGTATTGGATATGTGTTGGAATTAAATAAGGCTTGATTTATGATAGCAGTTGATTAGATCCTGTATATAACAAAATATCTCATGCAGTTGATTTATAATAGCAGCTGATTAGATCCTGTATATAACAAAATATCTCATGCAGTTGATTTATAATAGCAATTGATTAGATCCTATATATAACAAAATATCTCATGCAGTTGATTTATGATAACAGTTGATTAGATCCTATATATAACATAAACTATATCATGCAGTTGATTTATGATAGTAGTTGATTAGATCCTATGTATAACATAAAATATCTCATGCAGTTGATTTATGATAGCAGTTGATTAGATCCTATGTATAACATAAAATATCTCATGCAGTTTATTGCAGATTGACGATGGATGACTCCTGTGAATCTTCAAATTTTACAGGTGATTCAAGTGGGGCCATGGAGGGTGGATCAGGAATGGACACACAGCCAGCTGGTTCAGAACTGATGAAGTATCTCACATCCCCAGAATTGTTAAGAGACTCTTCATTGATAAAAGAGAACAATTTTGTAAAAGTTAAAAGAGCAAAAAAGAGGTTTGGCAATTTAAAATCGGCAAAAAATTTGTTAGAAAACAGGATCAGTTGCCAGCCATGGAGAAAAGGCAGTGGTTCCCATGTAGGAGATTTTGGATCTGCACCTGATCTAGGCTTGAGTGTGAATACTAAGGAGTCGAACAATATAGGGGATGATATTTCCAGAGAGGAATTTGATGACATTTCAGAAATGATATCAGATCAAGACAATAATACTGTAGATTTTTTGAGCACCAGAGAAAATAGTGAGTATGATGATGATGATGAAATGACAAATTCTCAGCCAAAATTAGAAAAACTTTCACTAACTTGTGATGAAACTATTCCAGTTACAGATGAGTCAAATGAGGCCAGTTATCCAAGTACTTGTCATGATTTTAGCACACGTAGCATAGATGCAAGTTTTATGAATACCGAGGACACAAATTATTCAGCTACAAACGAGTCATGTTCTGATGTGTCGTTATTAGACAGAGAAGATTCTATGGATAAACGGTCATCACATTGTTCAACTCCTGTCAACCATGACCTGGCAAGCAAATCATGTAAATCGACCAAACCAAAGAAAAAGAAGACCAAAGAGCAATTAATCGAAGGAAACTGGTCAGTGCAGACATTAGAAAAGCTTGAACAATCCAAAAAGATGACAGACAGATGGTTGAAAACTCTGGCTATTCCAGACTTGAGTGATGAGCCAGTAAAGATCCCCATAACTGAACTCAACTCTTACTTGACATGTGGGCTGTGTCTGGGGTATTTGTATGAAGCTTCTACTATCACAGAATGTATGCATGTGTGTAAGTATGGGGTATTTTTTGTCATCTTAATTTACTGTTATCAGTTATTAGTTCATCTTGAATGGTCCTTTGTCATGTATTGTCAGCTGTGCTTCATTTGTTCACTGTTGCTGTTTACAGCTTTTTCTAAAACCCATTCAACAGAATTTGACCACATTTGAAAGAAAGCATCCTGGCTTGAAGCTTTTTTGTATTTATTCAAAATGATGCTTATCCATCTTCAAACATGGCCATTGTTACTAAAAATAGAACAAAATTAAACTTTTCTCAAAAACAGCTTTTCAGAATTTGAGCAGTTTTATGGAAAGCATCCTGGCATAAAAGTCTTGCAAATTTGTCTGCTTGATGCCAATCCATCTTCAAATATGGCCACTGTTACTAAAAACAGAAAAACATTGAAATGACTTTTTCTTCAAAAACTTCTCAACAGAATTTGACTAAAGTGGAAAGAAAGCAGCCTGGGATGAAGGTCATTCAGATTTGTTCAAATGATAACAATCTCTTGTCAAATGTTGCAACCATTACTAAAACAAGAAAAACCTTTTGAATAGCTTTTTTTTTCTAAACTGCAATACAGAATATAACCAAATTTGACAGAAGGCTTCATGGCTGACTTGCAGTTGTATGATGCAGATCAACCATCAGATATGGCCACTATTGCTAAAAATATTTTTTGTTTTAAACTGAAAATTACTTTTTCTCTAACACCACTCAGCAAATGACCAAATTTGACAGAAATCATTTTGGTTTAAATGGTTTTCAGATTTTATGCAAATGATGCCAATCAAAAATGAAGTATGTTGCCATTACCAAACAATAAATGCTTTTTTTCTCAGAAACTACTTGGCTGTAAGTGGATACGACAGCTGATCCAACCTTGTTTTCATTATATATTGAATCAGCAGCATTGCAGGAGATTTCAACATAGTGTCCTAATCCAAGCAGATTTCATGTTGTGGTAAAACAAAAGAAAAGCAACCTCTTATAGACTTTAAAATTATAGATGTAGGGTTATGCAGAGTTCATCCCCTTTAAGAAAAGTGTAAAACTAGATCCTTTTTTTTACAATACAAGAAGTATAAATTGAAACAGAACATGTAATAAAAAAATAATAAAATAATATACATTATGGATCATAATGAATGAAATAGCATTTAAACTGAAGAAAAAATATAATTGCAATTTAGCAACACTCAAAGATAATAATTTGATAACATAATTATATTTATAATATTAGTTTTTGAAATACCATTGGATGGGATACAGGACTCCTACATAGAAGTACCATGTATGATTCCAAGACAAGGTTGGGTCAACTGCCATTTTGTGTCCTTAAGCAAGACACTTCATGTTCAGCATCCATGAAGAACTAATTAAAGCCACTAGGCACAACATTTCCAAGTCAACTTAGCCCAGTTAAATCAGGAATGTTGTGTATCGCTAATAATTTTTAAATTTAGGAAGAAAGCTGATATGGAGCATGCTAATAATACAATGTAGACCTATTTGTTTGGCATGCTAATAATACAGTATAGGCCTACTTGTTCTGCATGCTAATAGTACAGTGAAGGCCTACTTGTTTAGCATGCTAATAATGAAGGCCTACTTGTATAGCATGCTAATAATACAATGTAGGCCTACTTGTTTAGCATGCTAATAATACAATGAAGGCCTACATGTTTAGCATGCTAATAATACAGGGAAGGCCTACTTGTTTAGCATGCTAATAATACAGGGAAGGCCTACTTGTTTAGCATGCTAATAATACAATGTAGGCCTACTTGTTTAGCATGCTGTTTGTAAATTGGAGCATTTGTAGGCAGTTTCATATTGGAAGACATTTTGCAATCTTTAAAGGATTGGAGTTCACAGACCTAAGGTACATAGGTTGTGCATACTGACAGGTTGCTACTTAGTTCCATTTTTTAATATTTGCCAATCTTATTTTATTATTTTTTATTTCAGTTTGTAAGAACTGCATAGTAAAGCACACCCTGACCAGTCTTCACTGTCCGATCTGTAACATAGAAATCCATCCAACAGACCCCTTTGTCAATATCAAGTAAGTTCAGCATTATCATATCCTTTGTCTCTTCTGCAAGACCTAGGACCACATTCAGGATGACATCAACATACCATATATAATCATGTTTAAGTTTGACAGATATGCAAGCAAAATAGATCCAGACTGCCGATCACATGATGCACCAACAGATCAGGTTCTGTGTTGTTTCTGACTTGTACACAAGTATATACATTAATCATTATTGTACTCTTTCTTCTGAATTTATATATGTAGTACTATACCTCATGGTAACACAGTAATATACCTTATCATATTACAGTATTATACCTCTTGGTAATACAGTACTTCATGGTAATACAGTACTAAACCTCGTAGTTATACAGCAGTATACTGTATCATATTACAGTACTATACCTCATGGTTATATAGTACTAAACCTCATAGTTATACAGTAATATACCTTATCATATTACAGTACTATACCTCATGGTTATACAGTACTAAACCTCATAGTTATACAGTAATATACCTTATCATATTACAGTACTATACCTCATGGTTATACAGTACTAAACCTCATAGTTATACAGTAATATACCTTATCATATTACAGTATTATACCTCTTGATAATACAGTAATTCATGGTAATACAGTAATATACCTTATCATATTACAGTACTATACCTCATGGTTATACAGTACTAAACCTCATAGTTATACAGTAATATACCTTATCATATTACAGTACTATACCTCATGGTTATACAGTACTAAACCTCATAGTTATACAGTAATATACCTTATCGTATTACAGTATTATACCTCATGGTAATGCAGTACTCTGCCTCATGGTAATACAGTCCTATACCTCATGGTAATACAGTACTATACCTGATGGCAGAGTGGGGGGCAATGTAGGGTTTTAAAAGAAGGCCAGACAGGATATGCCTGGGACTTGCTTGTCATATACTAATTGTCCACATGTGGATGGCTGGTTGTTTTGCTGACTGGGATCTGATAGGGTTTGGGACCATGCTTTATGTCAGAATCTTTATAAGGGAGGAAGAAATGCACTTCTTCCAGGAGGATATGGGATCCTTTATGAGTCAGCTGAGATTCACTTCTTTGATTCCATTGGGACTTGGAAGAAGACATGCTCAACTCAAGGATGGTATGGGATCTTTCTCTTCATTAGAGATGAATACTTATTCCCAGGGAGTATGGGATTTTCCTCTTCATTAGAGAAGAATACTCCTGGATCCCAAGGGTATGGGATATTTCTCTTTGTCACAGAATAATAATATATCCAAATGGTTACTGATAGTTGTATGTAACTATGCAGTCAGTGCTGGATAAGGCTTCAGTTAGGTTCTCCTCAAAGGATGGAGAAACTCAGGTTGAGTGAGTTGCACTCCTGCCCCAGATAGGGAGAAGCAGCACCCTCTTTAAGCCCTTAGTCCAGTGAAGGCAATCTGCATATCATGCCTCCCTGAAAAGGAGAATTAGTATTCCTCTATAATGTGAGAGGAGAACTTCATAAGATCAGAGTTGCCTTACCAATCTTTGGATTGATAACCCCCTTCACCCAGGTTAATTCTACCAATTAATCATGTTGGGGCTAGGTAGTTGGCACACTGACTAGGGATTAGATCAGCATCCCCCCCCCCTTTATATTCCCATCCAATCTCTACTGGATCTGGGGACATCCATTCCAGGGTTGCTAATCTTCCTTCCCCTTCATAGCACCATGGATGCCCATACCTTGGCCTCCTATTTTGGTAAAAATAGGATTCACACTAGCAAAACTTGCAGTCTCCTATGAGAAGCATATTGGGTTTTCCTAAAGTGTCTTAATATCCCGATGAGAAAAAGCATTGGTTGCCATTGAGTTTAATTTTCCAAATTCTTTACATCACTGACATTTAGCTCCTGTTTGTCCATCAGAGTGAGACTGAATTTTGTCAGTCCAAGGGGATGTCTTATTCCAAACACTAAGCCAGACATCACACGTTTGTACACTTGGCTACTATTTCATCTGAACTATCAGTTATAGATACTTTAGCATTTGTCTTAATCTCGGTAAATCTTCATCAATTTGTCGTTTAACTCCAAAATACTTATCCGGATATTGCAGCATTTTGTCTTAAGTCTCAAAGGGTCTTGATTTTGAGGTCACATGCACAACTTCGAAGAACTTGCTGCCCAGGTACTGTGTCATGTTCTTTTGATGTACTTTTATAAGGACAGCATGCACAGCTGGGGGTCTTTCAGCCACTGAATTCTCTCATTGTAAATATCAGTGTGGCTAAAATGATCAGTTGGTGAATACATTTTCCCACTCAGCAGATGGTAGAAGCAGGACTGGGAAGCCCTTGAATTTGCTGCCCAGTCCTTGTTTGCATACAGAGGAATCCTACATAAATGATTTTCTGCATCCCAGATTTAAAAAATTGGTGTCCATATACGTATGATTAAACATTTCCGAGACTTCTGGTAGATATATAAAGGCTGTTTACAGTTCAACAGACCTTTTGTTTCTTTCCTATTTCAACTCAGTTTGGGTTTTGTCCAGTGAAAAACCAGCTTTGTTCAGTAGCTCCATTGCATATTGAGATCTACAGTCTCAGTCATGTCTGTGCTGGTTTCGATCAAGACTTCTGTGGCCATTTAGGGCTTTACAGTTGAATTTAGTATGTTTATTTTGCAAAACAGCAGTTAACCCTGTGGTTGGAAAATATTTGATGTTTCTTTATGCTTTTTTGCAGCTGTGGCTAAACTCATCCTTTTCTGTTGAAGTACAGACACACTCAGGCTAATATTCAAATCCTGAAGATGATACAGTGTATTGTTGCTAATTAGAAAAAAGGTTGTAACTCCCTATCAATATAAAAAGGTTGTAACTCCCTATCAGTATAAAAAGGTTGTAACTCCCTATCAACATAAAAAGGTTGTAACTCCCTATATTAATATAAAAAGACTGTAACTCCCTATCAATATAAATAGGCTGTAACTCGATATCAGTATATAATGGTTGTAACTCCCTGTCGTTTGGTTGTAACTCCCTATCAGTATAAAAAGGTTGTAACTCCCTGTCAATTGGTTGTAACTTCCTATCAGTATAAAAAGGCTGTAACTCCCTTTCAGTATGTAAAGATTGTAACTCAATATCAATATAAATAGGCTGTTACTCGATATCAATAAAAAAAGGTTGTAACTCCCTGTCAATTGGTTGTAACTTCCTATCAATATAAAAAGGTTGTAACTCACTTTCAGTATGTAAAAGTTGTAACTCCCTATCAATATAAAAAGAACACAAAACATTTTGGCAGATTTAAAACTTGTTGCCTTTAGTACTACTGGTCATAAACCAGATGAGTCTGGCATCCAGCATCCATTAGAAAAAATGTATTGTCTCTATAATATCTAAACTACTGGGAAAATTACTATGAAACCAGGTAAATAGATTCATTCTAAGATTTCAGACATCAAATAAGGCCATCATAGCAGACAGTTTGAAAATATATATATATTGTTACTACTCCCAAATGGATGGTCATATCAGCATAGGATTTTAACAAAAAGGCTTTTTATAATGTCTTGCAGCAAGAAATAAACACTCTTACAGAAAGCAGAGGGGATTGAGGTTCCCAATCCTCTGCCTTCAGGATTAAGATTTTCTTGGGTAGTAATATTGTCAACAAATCCACATCTAAGTTCTGCCACATTCCAGACAGGCTCAGTTTCCTAGTGGACTTACTGTCCTATTGTAATTAGCAGATCCACACCTCAGCATAAAGTAAAACCTTCTCATGGTGAGATCAGTCTGTCATGGGCCTGTTTGTAACTGGGTGGAATGCAAAGCGTCTATCCTTTTTCTCACAAGTCCGAAATTTGAAAGCCCTCACAATCAGTGCTGTTTCTCTGATATGGAACTGTTTTGATCCCTTACACCTTGTTTCCCTGAATTGGAACTGTCTTGACTCGTACACTTTGTTCCCATTTGTGTATGTTAGATGAACAGAGACAAGGCCAAGTCTGGGATAATATTATGCAGCTTTTTCCTTCTCATGCTTACTTCATCTAACACATTATCATTAGGCACCATATTTTAAGAAGGAAAAACAAATGTTTAAAGTAAAATAAGTTTGTTCAGTAATAACTGCCTGATCATAATATGGACACATCCCCCTGCAGTTACATCCTTGGATGATTATGCACACCTGCTCTAGTAGTTATTGACAATCAATGGAATTTAGTGCCAAAGTCTCCACAAGGGAAACCACTCTAGTCTGAACTATAGCTTGGGTGGCGCTCACCAGATAATATGTACTTTTGAGAGAGTGACGTATGTAAGGTGAAGTAGTTCGCATTTAAAACATGCACAGTGGAGAGAACGTTTGCATACCTCTATGCTACATTAATGTAATGTGGATGATATTTCTTTTGGATATTGTACTTTTGGAAATTTTACATGATTTAAGCACACTGCTAACTAAAATGACTGCTCCCTTGTGTTAAAAAATCAGTCTGAATTAGTCTAAAGTACACTATACATAGCAGCTATTAAAATAGGGAAAATGAATTTTGCCAGACTAGACAATACCAGCTTCTGAAAGTGCAATGAATGAATTACCAAATATATAAAATGTAAAAAAAGTTATCGGCTCTTTTTTATACAATTGACCTCTGAAGTTCAGGAAGTGAAAATGACCAAGTAGAGCTAGCACTTTTTTGAAAGGTGCACATTTGAAGTAAGGCCAAGCTGTATACTCTATAACCCATAGTACACCCATCAATCATACACCAAAATAAAGGGAATTAAAGGTTCTTTGCATTATACCTAAGATATACAAGGTCTTTTTTAAATAGCCAGTATAACCAGTGAAGAAAGCCGGGGACATTCTTTTTCTTTAAATTCCTAACCCTATGCAAAATGCGAAACTGTATAGCGCCACCTTAAAGAAAATAAAAAAATGTTTGCAATTATTTTTTTTTATTTTCATATAATTATGTATGATGTTCTGAATAAAATGGTACATTCATATTGCATTTAAGCATGAAAATAAGCTAATTATGATCATTTTTCTCTTGCTTACATAACTTGCCATGAGGTATGTTTGTGTGAGTAGTGACCTTAATTATGGGGAAATTAGAAGACTTAGAATATAGGAATAGAGTCAACTTAAATTTAAAACTGTTGCAATAAGTGACAGAAATATATGGTGAAAATGTTTCTTTTCATTTATTTGCAATGAAATAAAAAAATAAATGAAGAGAAAGTGAATTCGCTTCTTCCATATTAAACAATAGGCAAATATTTTACACTTTGACCTTTGACCTTTATGAAGCTGATGAGTTACCTCCCTTTTCTAATTGCAAAATTCATTGTTGATATCTCAGAAATAATTCTGGCTAGTTTCATGTTCCTGTCATTCAGCATAACATTGGTTGCTATGTTTACAAAATGTAATGTGCATTCTTAAAATAGCTCACTTTTATCATGGGGGGGGGGGGTAGGCTGGACTTGTTAGAGACTCTGACACTCATAAATACTGTTCTGTGGGGAAAAAGGCAGGAGAATTATTCATAAGGATTGTTTTGATGCTTGCGACTTAAATGTTTCAGCCATATAAACATAATTAAATCATAAAAAATAATACCTACATCTTCTTTATGGTGGCGCTCACCAGATAATATGTACTTTTGAGAGAGTGACGTATGTAAGGTGAAGTAGTTCGCATTTAAAACATGCACAGTGGAGAGAACGTTTGCATACCTCTATGCTACATTAATGTAATGTGGATGATATTTCTTTTGGATATTGTACTTTTGGAAATTTTACATGATTTAAGCACACTGCTAACTAAAATGACTGCTCCCTTGTGTTAAAAAATCAGTCTGAATTAGTCTAAAGTACACTATACATAGCAGCTATTAAAATAGGGAAAATGAATTTTGCCAGACTAGACAATACCAGCTTCTGAAAGTGCAATGAATGAATTACCAAATATATAAAATGTAAAAAAAGTTATCGGCTCTTTTTTATACAATTGACCTCTGAAGTTCAGGAAGTGAAAATGACCAAGTAGAGCTAGCACTTTTTTGAAAGGTGCACATTTGAAGTAAGGCCAAGCTGTATACTCTATAACCCATAGTACACCCATCAATCATACACCAAAATAAAGGGAATTAAAGGTTCTTTGCATTATACCTAAGATATACAAGGTCTTTTTTAAATAGCCAGTATAACCAGTGAAGAAAGCCGGGGACATTCTTTTTCTTTAAATTCCTAACCCTATGCAAAATGCGAAACTGTATAGCGCCACCTTGACAAGTAGCTGGCCTTTTACCACTTCCGTTGTGAAAACAGACCAAATAATATGGTAAACATTATATTTTAGCTTCATTTGACTGGATCTGCATTGTATTGGATGTGCTCCAAGTTTATTGTGGTCAGATAAGTTTTATTAAAGTAATAATTTACTCATAAAATTTGTTTAAATCATGCCACAAATATTACAATTTAAAATAATCACATAACCTTTGTAAATTCACTCAAGTTCATGTGTTAGTGTTCATGTGTGAAAGAGGAGACAAAAAGAGGGAATAAAGAACTTTGTTTCTTAATTTTTCTCAGAAAAATTAAAATATTTTTTAAAAAAACCCATACACAATTGAGAAGATCTCAAGTACTCGGGGGAGGTGGGGCTGCTTGAATTGATGATACATGTTAATCAGCCTTGGTGCTCAACCTCATTTGATTCACTACAAAAGAATAACTTTTCAGCAGTTATTCCATGTTTCATAATGTATTTCCATCTGTAGTGCACATCATCAGAATGTAGTGATACAGTGGGGGATATGTTTGGAACCCAGTGCATTGGCAATGCATATACCAGTGTTTGAAGATTTTTTTAATAATTTGGACTGGAAGCAATTCAAAGACACACAGGCAGACAGACAGGTTGATGGACAGGAAAATATATCTGCTATGAAAAAAATAAGAATTTTAAGGGGGACAGGCAAAGGAGCAGTAGGAACAAACCCATTGCATCTGTTAAACTAAATTTTAAATGCATGTTACATGTTACACTACATTTATATAAATATTTAAGATCTGCTCCACAAAATCTGTTTGAATTTTTGTAAAATTATTATACAGTATCTGATATTTCACTGAATGGAAACAAAAAATGTAAACAACTTTAAACTGTTGATTAATATATTTTAGAAAGAAGAGCTGTCAGATTTCTTTTCTCAGTATAGTGTAATGATTATATGACACTTCTTATATGTTTCACGTCATCTTTTGATATTTTATAATTGTTACATTCTATAAGAAATCTTCACATCTTTTATGAAATAAAACTTAAAATCCAAAAGAATTAAAAAAATGACCATGAATAATTAGGTATCAGAGATGGGATTCACATGATAATAATTTTAACATGTCATGTATGTCTTATTTTCATTAGGTAACAAAATGCTTTTTCAGTATCTCAAAAACTAGATTTGCTTTTATATGACACAATTTGCATTTCAAACTTTCATCAACTCTCCTACAAATGTAAAATTGCTAAATCTGTAAAAACTGTCTCGCAGTTCCTTCTCATGGTACATCTCACATGTACTTTTCTCCACTGTTGTATAATTGAATCACATCTCACATGTACTTTTATCCACTGTTGTATAATTGAATCACATATCACATATACTTTTATCCACTGTTGTATAATTGAATCACATCTCACATGTACTTTTCTCCACTGTCATGTAATTGAACCACATCTCACATGTACTTTTACCCAGTGTTGTATAATTGAATCACATCTCACATGTATGTTTATCCACTGTCATATAATTGAATCATATCTAACATGTACTTTTCTCCACTGTTGAATAATTGAATATAAATGCATTATTCAGAAACTGCACAAGCAGGAAATGCTAATTTTTTTAATCATTCTGTCAGCAAATTTTTGTTCAAATTTAATTTAGATCTACAGTCAAAGCACTTTAATTGAAATTAAAAATTTTACAAATCAGTTTTCCTTTTAATTAGCATGAAAAAATTTAGAACCTGACATCAGTAGTGGAAAGCAGACAATGCATTATATCTGACATTAATATTAATTGATTAAGTCATATGATTTAATTCCATGGAAAGCTGCTGGATCCTTATTTGAATCCTCTCCCCCCACCCAGTTACAGAATAAGGGATATGGGAGAAGTTCCTGTCTTTTGTGTAAAGTGTGCAGTCCTTTACAGTCTGGTGTATACTACTTGCTTATATGTCATTTAGTTTGATTGCCGACACTTCAGATAGTCTTTACACTCCTTCCACAAGCTAATTCAGACCTCAAATTACATAGTATCAAGGGTTTTACAGAGTATCAAGGGTACGTTGGGCTTCTTTTTTTTATATACTACTTGTCCAAGTCCTGCAAGACACAAGTATTGGTATAAAATGATGGACATTGAGGTGATGGATGTTTGAGAAACCATATAAAGTTGCAACAAGAGCCGTTGCACATGATTACAGTGATGCTGATGTAGTTTCATGCCCATTACACTAACTGGACATTGAGAAACTTCTTTTAATGTGTTTACAGGGTATTTTTTTAATGTGTTTACAGGGTATTTTTTTAATGTGTATACAGGGTATTTTTTTAATGTGTATACAGGGTATTTTTTTAATGTGTATACAGGGTATTTTTTTAATGTGTGTACAGGGTATTTTTTTAATGTGTGTACAGGGTATTTTTTTAATGTGTGTACATGGTATTTTTTTTATGTGTGTATACAGGGTATATTTTAATGTGTATACAGGGTATTTTTTTAATGTGTATACAGGGTATTTTTTTAATGTTTATAAAGGGTATCCTTTTAATGTGTATACAGGGTATTTTTTTAATGTGTGTACAGGGTATTTTTTTATGTGTATACAGGGTATTTTTTAAATGTTTATTCAAATTAGGTACAATATATTTACCGGTCTTGTGGTAATTGTTCTTCTCATTCAAAATATGTTTTGCTTTCAGACTTGACAGAATGCTCCAGGATATTGTGTATAAGATCCTACCACAGGTTGCTGAAGGTGTGCATGTTCTCTCTCTCTCTCTCTCTCTCTCTCCTAAATACTGTAACTTTTAATTGCATATCACAAGATTGCCGTAATAAAGACAGATGAATTGGTTCAATTAATGAATTATTGGAATAATAATGGCCAAAGTATTTTCTGTACAAATAAAACCAGATTTAGTTGTAAACATTACCGTTTAATTTAGCAAAGCTTTCTGGTTTATATTAAATATTTTAGCATTTGGATGAAATATACTGAAACCATATTAATTTAAATTTGTATATGTTATGTGAAAACTACTCTAATGTCTAGCTCTCCAACCTGAAGGTCAGACAATACATGCCCTTCAGATGAGTACATGTATATACAATATCTACAATAATAAGCCCCATGCTTAAAAACATAAGCACCTTGCCACATCTTTAAAAAAAACCTTGATAAAGATATTCATCGAACATATTTTATTCTGACAAATAACACATTTTAAGAGGCCCACCCCTTCCAGATTTATTACATGAGAAATACTGTGACTAACTAACATTGGGACACAGGTTTGCATGTGCTGTACACAAATAATTGCTGATCCCACTTCCATGAGATATCTCAGCCATAAGCAAAAATCACAGCTCAATTCTGGATACTGATTAATTATAAACTACCATATATTCCCCAATTAAGAGTGTTATATTCTCTAAATGGAAAGGCGGGGCCATTGGTTAGAGCACAATAAGGAAAGCTAAAGTTGTTCTTTTGATGCATTCTTAAAATGTTATCGGGGAGTCTTTCTGCCACTGTATTCAGTCATTGTAAATATCAACAGAGTTAAAATGATCAATAGATCAACACATTTTCCCACTCAGCAACTGTTTGAGGTAGGACTGGTGAGTCTTTGAACTTGCCACACAGCTATTGTTTAAAACTACATGTGACTTTAGTGAATTATACATTGATACAGTAAAAACTTATGAGCGACCGCCTGTCATTCTGACCACAATCGTAATGCACAGATCAATTTTATTATATGAACGCTCTGTCATGGGTGACCACCTGCTGAATGCAACCACGATCTCTCGACAAAATATTCATTTCGACACTGCTATGAATGACTGCATCACAAAATGGGGATAAATTCCACTGAACATTATTTAATCCCTGTAACAGTTACTGCTTATAAGTTCTATAAAAAAGTTAGCATGGCTACCGTTATCTGAAATTTTGTTGGTATGTTTAAAGTGTTTTATGTTTTCTATGGTAAACCAGACTAAAGTACATGTAGATTATTCCAGCACTTTGCCTGGTACCCGGCATTATCATATCTACCACCCATATGTATGACTAGTACCCAGTATCCAGCTCTATGAAGAATTTTTTTTTATGAACAACCATATTGCAAGAACAGAGACAGACACCACTGACCTTTATGTAATCATTTGTAACAACAATCGCTTGAATAGTAAAGATTGTTCTGATCAAAAACATATATAAAAAGAACAACAAAAAGAAAAAGAAAGGATTCTGGCTACCGGTTGCTATATAGTGACAGATGTTACAGTTCATAAACCAGGTTAATGTACATGTCGCAAATTGCCGTTGCATTGCTGAGGTTACGGTAGTGGTCATGTATATTGTCTTTAGAGTTAATCCATATTACCTGGGGGTGAATAAGGTCATTTCTTTTAAACCAGGTAGTGAGAATCATTTGCAGGATTCAATTGATAGTGTTAATTGCTTGTGATATTTGTTGTTATTTTGTGGGTTCTTTTTCTCGTTGTCACAGTTTTACATCCCAATTACCAAGCTGTTGTCTATTCAAGTTGGTGCGATGGGGTTATACACTTTGTTTATAGAGTTAATCCCTGTATGTCTTCATTGAATTAAGCCATTGACTTTTGTCTCTGAATAAATGATTCTGTTTCTGGATGAGATAGCTGTTTCTTTTTTATTTCATTAATTGTTAGATATACAATGCACATATATAGATTTTTCATATTTTCCCAAAGCTTAGTTGAAATCGTCTTTACAGTCTATATTACAACTGAGCACTAATAATGTTAACACCTAGTATCCTAATAACAATGGAGGAACCTCCAGCTAAAAAGAAACAAATTTTAACACTGTAGCAAATAATTATTGTAGTTGAAAGAAGTGAAAAAGAACAGACCACTTGCAAAATAGTGGTTTTAATGTCAGTTAAACAAACTTAGTGTGTTATGTAGGAAAAGGAGTAAAACAGAAAAGATTTCATATGCTGATATATCTACATGTGATCTTCAAATGTAAATGTGATTTCATGTTTAATAATAGAAGTTTATCTTTATTGCTTTATAATTTTGTTTTTGGATGAATGCATACAATATTGTAGCAAGAAATATTAATAAAGAATAATATATATATATATATATATATATATATATATATATATATATATATATATATATATATATATATATGTACAGTGATTGGTTATTTTTCTTTAAATTGTTCTGAAACATGACCTTGGAAACTGGACTTTTTGTATAAACCTGTTATGAAACACCACCTGTCTTGAGAGACCATTTGTTGTTGGCAGAAGGGGCGGTCTTTCATCATAAGTTTTACTGTGTACACATTGTAACAGTGTGATCAACTGGGACTACTGCATAATTTTGTAATCATGGACTGAAGCAGATGGGTATTGAAAATCAGTGGTCTTTTAAATTTTCAGTTCTTAAAAATTAGAGTTTGGGCATTAATTAGTTATTATACTGTATATTGTAATTGGACTAAACATATTGTGATTCAAACCATTTCTATCATGGAGAAACTGATTTTAAATTTCAGTAAAATATAATTTTACAGAAGGACTTAAATTTGAGCTGAGGGTGTACTGAAGTTGAGAAGTTTTATGAAAGCAGGTTCTGGTTTCTCATGGCCATATTTATCCATTTATATTGTAATGCAGGGGTGCACAACCTTTTTCGGCCAAGGGTACATTGCATTTTCTAAGACAACCTGAGGTCCGCAAACACTAATTTCTTTTAATATAATTACTGTTCATGGGCCAGATTTCTGTGTTGTTTTAATTTGCCCTGTGGGTCAGTCAGAACACGTTCATGGGCCAGATCCAGCCCGTGGGCCATGGGTTGTGCACCTCTGTTGTAGTGAATTATGCATAATCAGATCTGGATCCAGTTTCACTAAACTTCTCAGATTCAATTCTTACTTTATCTTTCCTATCATAACATTTGACATTCTTTATCTTTCCTATCATACATTTGACAGTAATGCTAATATATTGTGTGATCCAATTGCTGACGAAATACAATGAAAAGGTTGAGTCCTAAAACTACCAGTTTATCTTTGTAGAGGAGATTGCCCGACAGAAGGAGTTTTATAACAATCATCTGGATGCAGAACCAAAAGGTAAAGATATATGCTGACAATGATAGTAGTATGGATTAATCAAATGATAAAGATATATGCTGACAATGATAGCAGTATGGATTAATCAAATGGTAAAGATATATGCTGACAATGATAGTAGTATGGATTAATCAAATGATAAAGATATATGCTGACAATGATAGTAGTATGGATTAATCAAAAGGTAAAGATATATGCTGACAATGATAGCAGTATGGATTAATCAAATGGTAAAGATATATGCTGACAATGATAGTAGTATGGATTAATCAAAAGGTAAAGATATATGCTGACAATGATAGTAGTATGGATTAATCAAAAGGTAAAGATATATGCTGACAATGATAGTAGTATGGATTAATCAAATGGTAAAGATATATGCTGACAATGATAGCAGTATGGATTAATCAAATGGTAAAGATATATGCTGACAATGATAGTAGTATGGATTAATCAAAAGGTAAAGATATATGCTGACAATGATAGTAGTATGGATGAACTAAATGGTAAAGTGAGACAACAATCATAGTAATATAGATAACAACATTAATGTGAGTAAACCAACGATAAAGTGATATGAAGATAATAATAGTAATATGGATGAACTAAAACTTCAAGTAATATGCAGTTAGAAGTAGTAAATTACATCTGTGCTAATATTATTAGATTAGCATGCCCAAATAAGTCATTCCTAATTTAAATACAAGAGATGATTACAGTGTGGCATTGGTCATTAGATGTATTTTTGCAGAATGTATGTATGGAATGCAGAGATGAAAGCATAGGTAAAATCAGTCACGAATATAAACCCCACAGTCTTAAGCAGATTGAGTGAATGTGCAGTAATCTATAGTTGTGGCAGAAAACTATATTCAGACCTTTTAAAACAATGTCATCTAAGGCCATCTTACCAAAGGCATGCATTCTCTGATGATGTTAGTAACTTGCTGATGATATGGTTAAATAACAAGGCGAACACAGAGTCACCTTGTGTTTAGGTTTCCACAACTTCCATGAATCAACAATTCGGGCAGTTGTGTGTGTGGTACATGTTATATTATTGGAATACATTCACTCTCACATAATATCCTCAATGTTATACATTTCATTATGCAGCACTATGACTGTGGTAGGGGCATATCATTTTACCATTGTTTGCACTATGACTGTGGTAGGGGCATATCATTTTACCATTGTTTGCACTAGGAATGTGGTAGGGGCATATCATTTTACCATTGTTTGCACTAGGAATGTGGTAGGGGCATATCATTTTACCATTGTTTGCACTAGGAATGTGGTAGGGGCATATCATTTTACCATTGTTTGCACTAGGAATGTGGTAGGGGCATATCATTTTACCATTGTTTGCACTATGACTGTGGTAGGGTCATATCATTTTACCATTGTTTGCACTATGACTGGTAGGGGCATATCATTTTACCATTGTTTGCACTATGACTGTGGTAGGGGCATATCATTTTACCATTCTTTGCATTAGGAATGTGGTAGGGGCATATCATTTTATCATTGTTTGCACTATGACTGTGGTAGGGGCATATCATTTTACCATTGTTTGCACTAGGAATGTGGTAGGGGCATATCATTTTACCATTGTTTGCACTTGGAATGTGGTAGGGGCATATCATTTTACCATTTTTTGCACTGTGGCTGTGGTAGGGGCATATCATTTTACCATTGTTTGCACTAGGAATGTGGTAGGGGCATATCATTTTACCATTGTTTGCACTATGATTGTGGTAGGGGCATATCATTTTATCATTGTTTGCACTAGGAATGTGGTAGGGGCATATCATTTTATCATTGTTTGCACTAGGAATGTGGTAGGGGCATATAATTTTACCATTGTTTGCACTAGGAATGTGGTAGGGGCATATCATTTTACCATTTTTTGCACTGTGACTGTGGTAGGGGCATATCATTTTACCATTGTTTGCACTAGGAATGTGGTAGGGGCATATCATTTTACCATTGTTTGCACTATGATTGTGGTAGGGGCATATCATTTTACCATTGTTTGCACTAGGAATGTGGTAGGGGCATATCATTTTACCATTGTTTGCACTATGACTGTGGTAGGGGCATATCATTTTACCATTGTTTGCACTAAGACTGTGGTAGGGGCATATCATTTTACCATTGTTTGCACTAGGAATGTGGTAGGGGCATATCATTTTACCATTGTTTGCATTAGGAATGTGGTAGGATCATATCATTTTACCATTGTTTGCACTATGACTGTGGTAGGGTCATATCATTTTACCATTGTTTGCACTAGGAATGTGGTAGGGGCATATCATTTTACCATTGTTTGCTCGTCTGTGTGTTATTGCATAAATACAATTAAGCTTTGTTTTCAGTCCGTTTCTGAGGAACATTTACATTCCATGAATACATATTTATCTACTTAGAAAATTTGATTCACTTCATCCAGATATTTTTGAGAACAAATGAGGCTCTTTTCTATATCCAAGCTATATCCAATGTGAGGGGGTATATGTATTATGCATGTCCAAGCCATATCCATTGTGAGGGGGTATATGTGTTATGTATGTCCAAGCCATATCCATTGTGAGGGGGTATATGTGTTATGTATGTCCAAGCCATATCCATTGTGAGGGGGTATATGTGTTATGTATGTCCAAGCCATATCCATTGTGAAAGGGTATATGTGTTATGTATGTCCAAGCCACATCCATTGTGAAGGGGTATATGTGCTATGTATGTCCAAGCCATATCCATTGTGAGGGGGTATATGTGTTATGTATGTCCAAGAAGGGGTATATGTGTTATGTATGTCCAAGCCATATCCGATGTGAGGGGGTATATGTGTTATGTATGTCCAAGCCATATCCAGTGTGAGGGGGTATATGTGTTATGTATGTCCAAGCCATATCCATTGTGAAGGGGTATATGTGCTATGTATGTCCAAGCCATATCCATTGTGAGGGGGTATATGTGTTATGTATGTCCAAGAAGGGGTATATGTGTTATGTATGTCCAAGCCATATCCAGTGTGAGGGGATATATGTGTTATGTATGTCCAAGAAGGGGTATATGTGTTATGTATGTCCAAGCCATATCCATTGTGAGGGGGTATATGTGTTATGTATGTCCAAGCCATATCCATTGTGAGGGGGTATATGTGTTATGTATTTCCAAGCCATATCCATTGTGAGGGGGTATATGTGTTATGTATGTCCAAGCCATATCCATTGTGAGGGGG
Organism: Sinohyriopsis cumingii; assembly: GCA_028554795.2. NCBI lineage: Eukaryota > Metazoa > Mollusca > Bivalvia > Unionida > Unionidae > Sinohyriopsis > Sinohyriopsis cumingii. The sequence continues at coordinate 12,072,203 of CM068830.1, forward strand.
TATATGTGTTATGTATGTCCAAGCCATATCCATTGTGAGGGGGTATATGTGTTATGTATGTCCAAGCCATATCATTGTGAGGGGGTATATGTGTTATGTATGTCCAAGCCATATCCATTGTGAAGGGGTATATGTGTTATGTATGTCCAAGCCATATCATTGTGAGGGGGTATATGTGTTATGTATTTCCAAGCCATATCCATTGTGAGGGGGTATATGTGTTATGTATTTCCAAGCCATATCCATTGTGAGGGGGTATATGTGTTATGTATGTCCAAGCCATATCCAATGTGAGGGGGTATATGTGTTATGTATGTCCAAGCCATATCCATTGTGAGGGGGTATATGTGTTATGTATGTCCAAGCCATATCCATTGTGAGGGGGTATATGTTTTGTATGTCCAAGCCATATCATTGTGAGGGGGTATATGTGTTATGTATGTCCAAGCCATATCCATTGTGAAGGGGTATATGTGTTATGTATGCCCAAGCCATATCATTGTGAGGGGGTATATGTGTTATGTATGTCCAAGCCATATCCATTGTGAAGGGGTATATGTGTTATGTATGTCCAAGCCATATCCATTGTGAAGGGGTATATGTGTTATGTATGTCCAAGCCATATCCATTGTGAGGGTGTATATGTGTTATGTATTTCCAAGCCATATCCATTGTGAGGGGGTATATGTGTTATGTATTTCCAAGCCATATCCATTGTGAGGGGGTATATGTGTTATGTATGTCCAAGCCATATCCAATGTGAGGGGGTATATGTGTTATGTATGTCCAAGCCATATCCATTGTGAGGGGGTATATGTGTTATGTATGTCCAAGCCATATCCATTGTGAAGGGGTATATGTGTTATGTATGTCCAAGCCATATCCATTGTGAGGGGGTATATGTGTTATGTATGTCCAAGCCATATCCAATGTGAGGGGGTATATGTGTTATGTATGTCCAAGCCATATCCATTGTGAAGAGGTATATGTGTTGTGTATGTCCAAGCCATATCCAGTGTGAGGGGGTATATGTGTTATGTATGTCCAAGCCATATCCAATGTGAGGGGGTATATGTGTTATGTATGTCCAAGCCATATCCATTGTGAGGGGGTATATGTGTTATGTATTTCCAAGCCATATCCGTTGTGAGGGGGTATATGTGTTATGTATGTCCAAGCCATATCCATTGTGAGGGGGTATATGTGTTATGTATGTCCAAGCCATATCCGTTGTGAGGGGGTATATGTGTTATGTATGTCCAAGCCATATCCAATGTGAGGGGGTATATGTGTTATGTATGTCCAAGCCATATCCATTGTGAGGGGGTATATGTGTTATGTATGTCCAAGTCATATCCGTTTTGAGGGGGTATATGTGTTATGTATGTCCAAGCCATATCCAGTGTGAGGGGGTATATGTGTTATGTATGTCCTAGCCATATCCATTGTGAAGGGGTATATGTGTTATGTATGTCCAAGCCATATCCATTGTGAGGGGGTATATGTGTTATGTATATCCAAGCCATATCCATTGTGAAGGGGTATATGTGTTATGTATGTCCATCTTTCCTGTCATGTCGTATCACATCCTGTCATATAACATGTCATGTCACATCATATCCTGTGTAATATGTCATGTCACATCAGATCCGGTTATGTCCATCACAATTTCATTTCTAGTTAACAATGATTGAAGGACATTGTGGAGTGAAAACAAACAAAATGTATTTAATGATGGTTGTTTTCAGCTTTAATTTATGAAAACATGTTTTAATGAAAAAAAATTTAAGACTGTATACATATCAAACTATTTTGCTGTTATTTTGGGGCCCTTATTTGCCGAGTGGTCTAAAACGCTCACCGTTCCAGATCACTGCCATCTCACCTGTCTTCTTGGGTTTGAGTCTCAGGTTCGGCCATTGTGGGTATGTGATAAAGCTTGCCAGTAGCTTCTTGCAGGTTAGTGGTCCTTTCCGGGATTTTCCTAGGTTCTTCCTTCACCATTTATAATGGCTGCCATGTATAGCTTATCTTGTGCTGAAAATGCCATTAAACCCTACAACAACAACTACTGTTATTTTGTTTATGGATTCCTATTTAATACAAGGAGCAACCATCAAATTGCAGAGGAAACAAGAAAAATAAATTCAGGTTGTCTGAAACAGTGGGCACTGAGAGGAATTCTTTTAAGTTTTATTTTATTATTCAGCAGACCTGAATATTACTATGGTAAATAATAAATGAGGCTTGTGATTTTAAGAAAACTGATAGAGATTAATAGATTAAATGTTTTATGCTCAAATTTGTTATGTGTTTCTTCCATCTGTCTCTATAGGGATATTTATGACTCTTGAAATAAAACTAATCAATGTCTCATGAATAAAAATAAGCTCAAGGTATATTTAAGAAAGTCTAATATTCTTCATATTATTTTTAATGATTAAGTTAAAAAGTAAATGTAAAATACAGTGCAGCAGTCTGTCCTCAGTTTGAACCATTTTTGAATTGACTGGATATTTAATTATGACTCCTAGAAGCATGTTTATATCTTTTTTCTTCATTAAATCATACATTTTTTTTGTTGTTGTTGTAGGTTTTAAAGCCATTTTTCAGCACACGATAGGCTGTACATGGCGGCCAGTATTATTGGTGGAGGAAGAAGCCGGGAAATCCCCAGAAAGAACCAAGCTACTGGCAAGCTTTCTCACATACCCACATTGGCCGAATCCGAGACTCAAACCCACACAGACAGAGGTGAGATGGCAGTAATCCGTAACGGAGAGCGCTTTAGACCACTCAGCCACGCGGGGCCCCCCATTAAATCATAATAAACGGCTTCATAACATAAAAATGTTATAAATATATATATTGTCTTTTTATATTTAGTGAATAATTTATGGATGGTGAGCCCATCAGTAAGTAATTCATGGAAAGGTTGGAAAATTTTAATGTCCTCTCTTTGCTCTTTTCAACATGCTGTTTCCATGGCAACCATCACTTTAACACAAAACATGAACGGAAGATTTTAATGCTTTCCTTTATCTTTTTCAACATGCTATGGAAAACTATTCCATTTGTACCATGAAGGATGTCATGAAGTTTTAAACAAAAAATCCACATGGTTATGTTGCTTTTTTGATTCATTGTTATAATTAATGGATGTTTTCTTTTCAGTTATAAAGCCAAGAATAGTAAAAGCTAGACCATCTACACAAAAGCATAAGAGTGTTGTATCCCTTGTGTCCATAGTTTTGGAGAATGAAGAGTAAGTAGAATATTTTTTCATTCCAAAAAAGTTTGTTCTTGAACCCTATGTTTTATCAAAAGAGGCCACTCCTGAGAAGAGGCCATTTTAGCATACATAGAAGTAGCATATTTTCATCAGTTTGTCCCCCCCCCCCCACCAATGAGATCACCTTTCCATTACAGATGGATGGTCTCAGTTGTTGGTGGGGGGGAGGGTATGCTGCATACAGAAGTTTCACATTAGTTGTGAAATATCAACTGTACTGAATTAAGAATCAGTCGACATAATCATGCTTTTTTTTTTTGTATTAAAATACCATGTACCCATTTCAGAAAGTTTGCTAAGTAAGGCCTTTTGAAACAGAATCTGTCAGGAAATTCCTTTTTAATGTATACTCTCACCATCTAGTGATAGAAAGGAGTAATGGATGAGTTCCAGTGAGAAATGTTATAAAACAGTGGTAAAATTTAATAGATGATTGGGTAATAGTTACGGACAGATATAATTTCAGAACCACATAGTGCCAAGTGAGTTTCAGGCTTGTAGTATAGCATAACTTATATTGTAACATTTTGGATGCCTTTGCGAAAAAGAAACATAAAATAACAATTATAATAATATTCTTTGCTTTGATGCTAATAGTAACCAATGACTAAGTCTGTTTCATATATTTACTGTGAAGCTGTCAGTGAAATTTGACCTTATCCTCTTTTTCTTTCAGTGAAGGAATAGACAGAGAGGTAGGTTAATACAGATTTATGCTATGTTATTTCCTTTTTTTTCTTGAAATAAATAGTGTATTACTTTAAAGTCCTCTTTCTGTCTGTCAGTCACATAATTTCTCCTTGTGCATGGTAAATCCTTCCCTAAATATTGAGAAGTATTGAATTAAACTTGGTTACACTATTCTTGATTTAAATCGTCACCTCCAATTCATGTACAGAGAAGTTTTACAATATTGGATGATGAAGATAACAGTTGATTTTGTGACCTTATTTATGACGTAACTAATTCAGGCAGATTTATAGAAAAGATTATAGTTATATTTTGACAGGAGTTATTTCTTGACATGGCTAAACTATAATTATTTCTAGATGAACATGATTCTATTTGGAAAGAACATTTTACTATTTCTTCAGATAAATTATGTGATCATAAAGCAACAAAATGCTGGACCGCTCCAGTTGCCTAGTGGTTAGAGCATCCGCCTTGGATGTGGGAGGTCATGGGTTCAAACCCCAGCCAAGTCATACCAAAGACTTATAAAATTGGCACTAACAGCTGCCTCACTAGGCACTCAGCATTGAGAGGTTAGTGTTAGGACTGGTTGGCCTGGTGTCAGGATCATGTGACTGGGTTGGACATGATGCTACATGGCTGGGTCATGATGCCTCAGTGCAAGAAATCAACATGAACTACCACATGCAGATAACATAGCATAATGACTAACATTTTTAAAGCAACATTAAAATCCCAAACATATCTATACACACGCACAAGCACTCATGTGACTAATACAATTCTTATGAACCAGGACATCCTACCCTTGCAAGAATTTGTGTACCTTCTGTTTAGGGGCCCCGAGTGGCCGAGTGGTCTAACACGCTCTCCGTTACGGATCACTGCCATCTCACCTCTGTCTGCGTAGGTTCGAGTCTCAGATTCAGCCATTGTGGGTATGTAAAAAAGCTTGCCAGTTGCTTCTCGTGGGTCGGTGGTTCTTTCTGGGGTTTTCTCGGGTTCTTCCTCCACCATTAATACTTGCCGCCATATATAGCCTATCGTGTGCTGAAAAATGGCGTTAAACCCTACAACAACAACAACAACCTTCTGTTCATATTTCAAACATTGTAAATTTTTGGCAAGAATAAGTAATGGTATCTCTAATTTGATTCTTTTGTAAATGACAGAATTCGTGACCGTAAACTTTGTTTTTTTTTATATATCATGAACAAATCAATGTACTAACGTTTCTAATTTATGATAATTTAACATCGTGCATGTTCCTATTCTATGGTACTGTTTATGAACTACTGTGACCCATGACTTTAAAGCCTGTCAGTTTAATGATGTCCATGATATAACAAAGTTATAGTAATGATCCTATTATACTAATTGTATTACATTATGTTCCCCAGTAAAAGGTGCTCTATTAACTGAATAAAAAGAAAAAGCAGCACTATAGCACCATATTTATCTGTACATGCTCACCTAGCAGCAGCAACATAAAACCAAGACCCATGTTGCACACTGCCCCATCAGATCAGTACTTTCACTGTTTACTTTAAGTCAGTAAAAACCATGAACAGTTTATACATCATGTTCCAAACAGAGCTTAACTGACTGTGCCATTCTCATTTGGGAGTAAAATTATAAATGGATGAATATGGCAGTATCCAAGTAATACATAGCTGAATACAGAAATAGCAAAGTTGAATAGAGATAAATATGGTAATACTAGAGTTATATGTGGAAATACTGTAATAACTGACTTTAATATGTATGCAGACAAATATAATCATATCTGAACCATATGTGAGTGAATACAGCCATATCTAAGTTATTTGCAGATAAATATGGGATGCAGTTTTGGGATTGTTAAGTGTTTAGGCTCTTACAGAAAGTAACATGAAAAAAGTGAAGACAACAAGCTTTGTAAAATCTAACAAATTGTTTATTTTCCTAGAAAAACAAGGTGAAAATGAGAAAAAGAACTTACAGTTTTATGAATCAGATCCAAAAATAATCCAAGAATTAACAAATAGAAGTCCTAGTAATAAAAAGTCCTGAATGAAACTGAGTTCAAATCCCGATGAAATCCAAAATGGAAAACTATGACAGCTGTTGTAACCTGCAAAGTGCTGCAGTGTCAACAGTCTCTTGTTGAATCACAGAAAATATTATTCCAGTTTTTGAATCCTTTATAAATTTCAATAAATGCCCTTGTCCAAGAATTAATTTAGAGCACTAGTATTTCCAGGGAAAACAGTTACTTGAGATCCAAAATAATTTGAAGAAAATAAAATAGTCCTAATTATCCCAAAACTGGTCACAACATAAAACAACTTGACTTCTCAAGTGTTAAGGCACGAATGACAATTCTTTCTCAAAACGTTAGTAATAAGTCTAACTAAGACGCAAAACATATGCCCAGATGAGGGTCACATGGTCATCTTTCTAGAACAAAATAGAAGCTTTTTACATGCCTAACATGTCATACTCCCATTAGGGCCTTATAACTGAAATCAGTGGTTTTTGCTCTGGGAAAGAATAAAAAAAATAAATTACAAAAAAGCTGTTTACTACAACTGTCACTGATATTTGAATTAAGGTCAAGAACTAGGTCAGCTGGGTATAAATCAGGGAATTCTTTTTCAATAAAATCGACTTTCTGATCCAAACAAGGCTTGTCAGTTACAAGTGGATTAACAACAACCTTATCACCAGCTTGGTCATTGCCTAGTAATAAATGAATGCCATCAACGGGTAAAGAAGACACTGTTGTGACTGTCACGGGTCCTGAGACTAAATCTGATGACAAATTTACACAACGGAGAGGAGCATTAACAAAGCCACACTCTACTCCCTGAATAAGAACACTCTCAGTAAAAGAACACTTCTCAGAAAAAGACAAAGTACTTGATAATAAAAGACTCTGAGAAGCTCCTGTGTCCCTTAAAATTTGAATAGGGATTGGCCGAATCACCCAAGAGTGATATAGAACCCTTCAACATGAATGGTTCATAATTCTCCATAATAAAATCAGACTGGGGTTTATTAGACCCAACAAATGTATTGCTTTCAATATATGACCATGACCTTGACCTCTTAGAAATAAGAGCATTTGGAATAGGTGTCTGTCTTGATTCTGATGCATATTTTTCAGTTTGTAGCAATCAAAAAATAATGTGTCCCTTCTTCTTACAAGAATTTTTGATCAAGCTTATCAGAAGCTTGATGTCTAAAAGTTGTGCCAGATTGAAATTTAGAAGGGCTTGTATTAGGCTGAAATATTTTTCTACTAGAAGACTGCTGAGTAGAAGTCTTATTTACAAAAGAAACTTCATGAGCTACGAAATACTCATCAGCAGTACAAACAGCATTTTCCAAAGTTTCGACCATATGCTCATCAAGATAAGTCTTAATGTCACTATGGACACAGTTCTTGAACTCTTCTAGTAATACAAGTTGTCTGAGGTTATCGTAATCATGATCAACTTCCCTGGCTACGCACCATCGATCAAATAATTGCACTTTTTCTTTTGCAAATTCGACATGAGATAGTCCAGCTTCCTTTGAATTTGAAAGAAAAATCTCCACTTTTGATGACATTGTAAAAAAGCATGTTGATTTCACTAAGGATTTCAAAAATGTGAATTAACACTTGTGATTTAAAAAATTTCAAAAACTAGAGGAATTTAAATCTTAAAAAGCAAAGTTTTCTGAAATATTTTAGCCAAAATTCATATATTCCAAGGACAAGAGCCCAATTTTCTTGTCAGTGAATGAAGTATATGTGAGTTATAAGCAGATCAATATAGTAATGAGTTGTATATGATTAATAAGTAGTATGTAAATTATATGTGGATGAATAAGTAATATGTAAATTATATGTGGATGAATAAGTAATATGTAAATTATATGTGGATGAATAAGTAATATGTAGATTATATGTGGATGAATAAGTAATACCTAAATTATATGTGGATGATTAAGTGATATGTAAATTATATGTGGATTAATAAGTAATATCTAAATTATATGTGGATGAATAAGTGATATGTAAATTATATGTGGATTAATAAGTAATATCTAAATTATATGTGGATGAATAAGTGATATGTAAATTATATGTGGATGAATATGTAATATCAAAATTATATGTGGATGAATAAGTAATATCTAAATTATATGTGGATGAATAAGTGATATGTAAATTATATGTGGATGAATAAGTGATATGTAAATTATATGTGGATTAATAAGTAATATCTAAATTATATGTGGATGAATAAGTGATATGTAAATTATATGTGGATGAATAAGTAATATCTAAATTATATGTGGATGAATAAGTGATATGTAAATTATATGTGGATTAATAAGTAATATATAAATTATATGTGGATGAATAAGTAATATCTAAATTATATGTGGATGAATAAGTAATATGTAAATTATATGTGGATGAATAAGTAATATCTCAATTATATGTGGATGAATAAGTGATATGTAATATGTAAATTGTATGTGGATGAATAAGTAATATCTCAATTATATGTGGATTAATAAGTAATATCTAAATTATATGTGGATGAATAAGTGATATGTAAATTATATGTGGATTAATAAGTAATATCTAAATTATATGTGGATGAATAAGTAATATGTAAATTATATGTGGATTAATAAGTAATATGTAAATTATATGTGGATGAATAAGTAATATGTAAATTGTATGTGGATGAATAAGTAATATGTAAATTATATGTGGATGAATAAGTAATATGTAAATTATATGTGGATTAATAAGTAATATGTAAATTATATGTGGATGAATAAGTAATATGTAAATTATATGTGGATTAATAAGTAATATATAAATTATATGTGGATGAATAAGTAATATCTAAATTATATGTGGATGAATAAGTAATATGTAAATTATATGTGGATGAATAAGTAATATGTAAATTATATGTGGATTAATAAGTAATATCTAAATTATATGTGGATGAATAAGTAATATGTAAATTATATGTGGATTAATAAGTAATATGTAAATTATATGTGGATTAATAAGTAATATGTAAATTATATGTGGATGAATAAGTAATATCTCAATTATATGTGGATGAACAAGTAATATGTAAATTATATGTGGATGAATAAGTAATATGTAAATTATATGTGGATTAATAAGTAATATGTAAATTATATGTGGATGAATAAGTAATATGTAAATTATATGTGGATCAATAAGTAATATCTAAATCATCTGTGGATGAATAAGTAATATCTAAATCATATGTGGATGAATAAGTAATATGTAAATTATATGTGGATGAATAAGTAACTAAATTGTATGTAGATTAAGAAGTAATATGTAAATTATATGTGGATGAATAAGTAATATGTAAATTATGTGTGGATTAATAAGTAATATCTAAATTATATGTGGATGAATAAGTAATATGTAAATTATATGTGGATTAATAAGTAATATGTAAATTATATGTGGATGAATAAGTAATATGTAAATTATATGTGGATGAATAAGTAATATCTCAATTATATGTGGATGAATAAGTAATATGTAAATTATATGTGGATGAATAAGTAATATGTAAATTATATGTGGATTAATAAGTAATATGTAAATTATATGTGGATGAATAAGTAATATGTAAATTATATGTGGATCAATAAGTAATATCTAAATCATCTGTGGATGAATAAGTAATATCTAAATCATATGTGGATGAATAAGTAATATGTAAATTATATGTGGATGAATAAGTAACTAAATTGTATGTGGATTAAGAAGTAATATGTAAATTATATGTGGATGAATAAGTAATATCTAAATCATATGTGGATGAATAAGTAATATGTAAATTATATGTGGATGAGCATATCACTGTCTTAGATGTGGATGGATATGGTCATATCTGAGTTATACATGGATGAATAAAGTAATATCCAAGTTATATAGATGAGTTCAGTACAGTGCTAGATGTGGATAAATAATACAATCATATACGAGTTTTATGTGGAGGAACATGGTAATATCTAAGTTTTATATGGCAGAATATGGTATTATCTGAGTTATTTGTGAGTTCTTTGTTGGTTTTAATGGCTTTTTGGGAATATATTATTGGTTATATCATGCAGAGGAAATGGGAGTGTAGTGCTTTTTCCAAGGACATGCTGAGGCAGCTAAGCCCATAATCCATTTTTAAATACAGTAATATCTAAGATATATATATATATATATATATATATATATATATATATATATATATATATATATATATATATATATATATATATATAAGGATAAATATGGTAATATCTGAGTTTAATATGAAAGAAATTGGTAATATCTGAGTTTTATAAGGGGGAATATGGTAATATCTGAGTTTTATATGGATGAATAATGTAATATCTGAGTTTTATAAGGGGGAATACGGTAATATCTGAGTTTTATATGGAGGAATATGGTATTATCTGAGTTATTTGTGAGTTCTTGTTGGTTTTAATGGCTTTTTGGGAATATATTATTGGTTATATCATGCAGAGGAAATGGGAGTGTAGTGCTTTTTCCAAGGACATGCTGAGGCAGCTAAGCCCATAATCCATTTTTAAATACAGTAATATTTAAGATATATATATATATATAAGGATAAATATGGCAATATCTGAGTTTAATATGAAAGAAATTGGTAATATCTGAGTTTTATAAGGAGGAATATGGTAATATCTGAGTTTTATATGGATGAATAATGTAATATCTGAGTTTTATAAAGGGGAATACGGTAATATCTGAGTTTTATATGGAGGAATATGGTAAAATCTAAGTTATATATGGATGAATAATGTAATATATGTGCTGTTTAATAGATCCTGGACAAGAAGTATGTGAGAGTCAATGGAAGTGCCACAGTTGCCAACGTGTCAAAGTTTCTGAAGACTAAACTGCATCTACAGGACTCCACTGAGGTTGGTGTTGTCATTTTGGCTGGATTTATGTGTAATTGTTTTCATAGTTTTATTTCATACCATTATAACTCAATAGTGTTTGATATTGAATCAAAGCTTCCCATATGTCTGTAAGTAAACTGGCATTGAAAATCAGAAAAGGAGCAGTAGGAAAAATGATGATAACAGCAACAATTGAAGACAGTGCTAGTGTGGATAATGACTATGTTGATGTAGATAATAAAAGCATGAATATTTTCAACATGTGTCTTTCTTCCAAATATTTTTCTGTATTTAAGAATCATTAAAATAGATTGCTTGTTAAGAATTTTCTTCCAGAATGTTATCTATTAAGTAAAAAGTGTCAAGAATTGCTGTCCAGTGGAAAACTTAGAACTGGAATGCCAGTTTCTTGTTTCAGTTAAAAGTTTCTACTGTTCCCTTATAGTTACATTTTACTGTATCTTCAGATTGACATCTACTGCTGCGGGGACTGCATAGAAGAAGAAAACTGGACATTACAGACACTGAGAGACAAATTCTACTGTGGACAGGTTTGCATATCATATATAAAATAAACGTTATGGAAATACCCTTGTATGAAAAAACCCATTCAAAAGAATTTATTTGTTTCCCCTGGCATAGCTCAAGTGTCCCATTTTTTCTATATTTTTCCCTTATTTTGGACCTGAATTAGGGTGTACAGTTTTGGGAGGCAAAAAATAAGTTTTTTTATTTTAAAAAATAATAAAAAAATTTCCTTGAAATTTTCAGTTTAGAACAGGCACTTGGTTCCATTCTGGTAGAAATGTATCACATGTATATAGGAATACAGTTCTACAATATGATTGGTTCATTCAAAATCGAGGCTACCATGCCTGTCTTTATCCGCCATATTGAATTTCGCAAACAGTTACCACTGTCACTATATCTCATCTTCATTATATTCAACTTCTGATCATGTTGAATAGGAAAGCAGAATATTCACAGATTTTCTCCAGGAAAGACGAGAAAACAGAACTGTAAGGACAATTGTGCTGTCTTGTTTAGATTTGTGAAACCATCGAGTAAAGGAGAAAACTTTACATTTTGCAAATTGTGTAATGTAATTTCGCTATGGACATGGAGGCATCCATGAAATACAAGAACATGAAAAAGTTAATAAACATCAGCTTGCTGCTTCATCATGCACAACTGAGCCTGAACTTACGTGTATAAATACCAGCGAGAACCTTGATGTAATTTCATCAAAATTTGGTTTATTAAATTCCTTTTAGAAATGAACCTTCCTCTTTCAGCTTCTAGTGTTGCTGGCGATTTATTTTGCACATGTTTTCCAGACAGTAAAATCGCAAAGGATTACTCGTATGCTAGAATGAAAACACTTTAAAAAGAAAATCACACAGAATTGAGATCATCAATGCAAGATGATACATTGGGATCGATAATGATTGAAGGAAAGAAAAAAACAATGTGTGGAAAAGGCTACTAAAAACAGCCTGTGTCTGAGTGTGTTGCACTCTTGCACCTTCTGAATGGGTACCTGAATGGAAAATGGTGCCCATCCAGAAGGTACAAGTGTGCAACAGATGTATCTTTGACATTAAATAATTATGTAAGGCACTGTCCTACTTTACTGATGGTTGTATATGTTGTAAATAGTTACACATGCATTAAAATTTTAAAAATCAGTATTTGTTCCTGAAAACCAGTATTTTTGTCACAGTCAGTCAGTATTTTTGTTCAGGGGGGTGGGGGGTGGCAGCTATGCCCTGGTCAGCAAAATTAACACAGTCATCAGCCATTTGCAGGTTTTTGGTTTATGTTCATTTACTTCACATAATTTCCATTGAATTGCTCTTAATTCTTGTTGCATAAGCAAGAATTGCACTGTACATGCATTACTGATAAGCTATGCATGGTCAATGGAGTGAGGGCATGGTCATGAAATGCCATGTATACTTGCTTATAAGTCTAGTCCAGCTTAAAACTGCATAGACCCAGTTCTGCCAGTGCATAATGCTCCAGCAGATCTGGCTCTGTGCAGTTTGTTAGGAGTATTCAGTAGAACAAACTACATGGACCCTGATCTACAGGCACATATGTGACAGCAGATCAGTATCTTTGTTGTTTGCAGTTTGACTCGACTTAAAAGCAAGTGTATATGGCAATTGTTAACTCTGTTACAGAAATTTGTTGAAGTTTTTAAAAGGATGCACAATGTAGAGACTTTGTCTTCATCTTTGAATGGTAATATCTGTAAGTGTTTACACATAGCAGCAATGCATTTACCATTTGTGTCAAGCAAGTACACAAGTAAGCATGTGAAATTCTTGGCTGTCTTTATATTTGTAAGATTAGGACTGCCTTTGGATGATCATTTTCTTTAAATCTCATAGAAACTGATTTATAAAAATGTTGTGAACTCCTAAATTATACAAGTTGTATACTATTGTGAGCCCTGTGCACAAGTAGTAAATTACTGTGAGCACTGTATGCAACAGTACAGTTACTGTGAACTCTGTACACAAGTATTAAATTACTGTGAGCACTGTGTGCAACAATACAGTTACTACAAACTCTATACACAAGTAGTAAATTACTGTGAGCACTATATGCAACAATACAGTTACTATGAACTCTGTACACAAGTATTAAATTACTGTGAGCACTGTATGCAACAATACAGTTACTATGAACTCTGTACACAAGTATTAAATTACTGTGAGCACTGTGTGCAACAATACGGTTACTATGAACTTTATACACATGTATTAAATTACTGTGAGCACTGTATGCAACAATACAGTTATTGTGAAATCTATACACGAGTAATGCATTATTGTGACTACTAACCACTCCAGTGGCCAAATGGTTAGAGCATCTGCCTCGGATGCTGGAGGTTGTGGGTTCGATCCCAGGCCAAGTCATACCAAAGACTAACAAAAATAGTACTAACAGCTGCCTCACTTGGCACTTAGCATTAAGAGGTTAGTATTAGGACTGGTTGGCCTGGTGTCTGGATAATGTGACTGGGTGGGACATCATGCTACATGTCTGCGGCATGATGCCCCAGTGCTAGACATTACTTTAAACTGCCACATTGCAGACATCTTTGCGATATGACTGAAAAATTGTTAAAGCTATGTTAAAAATCCAAATCACACACTGTGGATACTATATGCAATGATACATTTACTATGAACTCTATACACAAGTAATAAATTGCTGTGAACTCTATATGCAACTGTACAATTACTGTTAACTCTGTATGCAATTATACAAGTACTGTGAACTACACACAAGTATTAACTCATTCAGCATGAAATGGGGGAAAAACATTTTGGAGCTTAATTCTGAATATATCCAAATACGTCAGCTTCCAGGAGATTTTCATTTGGCTGGATGCCTAGTTGTGTTAGAAACATTTTTATTGGCTATTTCACTTGTGCATGTGCATAAGAGTAAAACTTGGAGATCTACTTTTTTTTATTCTTTTTTTTTATAGCTTATGTTGGACCCATCATTTTCATGCCTTGGCCACATTTTACCCCAGATCTCAGGGTTATCCTACTTTTTGCAAAGGTTCACCTGTCTATGTGCAGTTCAGACTGGTATGCCTTAGATCTCAGGCCAAAAGATCTAAAATATGAACACAAAATCTGGGTCCGACAACCAGCAAATTTGGGTGAAAAAACTTTGGTCTAAAAACTTGCATGTTTCCCTCTGTATTTTGTAGTGCGAGAAGAAAGTCCAGATTATTTGGTATCATTACAGTGCTACATCATTCTGCGTGTCTGTAATACCACACACTTTGGTATATCTTAAATGACCTTGATGTTGCAGAGCTCGTAAGCAGGGTGCAACCTCATCATGCCTAAAGGTGGCACTGGGGCTTGATGGGTTAAATGACAGAACTATTGGACAATATGCAAGCATGAATTACAGTTACCTCCATATACAAGTATTAAATTACCTTGAACTAAATATACGCAAGTATTAAATTCAGACTCCATCCGTTGGTTGACCATTGGACTTGATGAAGTCAATCCTGGGCTGCTTTTCACTGATGGGTCCTTATGTGGCTGATGAGTACGATACGAGATGCGCATGTCCTGGAGCAGTGTGTACACTGGAGGCATACATACATACACACACACACACACACACACACACACACACAAACACACACACACACACACAGCCAGGTCTATCCTTGGCGTAGGACTCAACATTTGTCACAGATATCGAGCAGCATCTCATGCTGTCCTTGATGGAGTCTTTGAATCTTTTCTTCGTACGACCAATTTTTCTGTGTCCACTAGATAGAGCTCCATACAAAATCTGACACTGCATTTGAGTCTCCTCCATACAGATGATATGACCCATCCACCAGAGTTGGGCTCTCATGACCATCTCTTCAATACTGGTTAAGCCTGCTCTTTTTAGCACTTCTAGGTTTGTCACTCTGTCTTGCCGTCTGACACCCATAATCCAGTGCAGGGCTCTCGTGTGGAAGCGCTCAAGCTGCTTGATGTGCTTCTTGTATGTTGTCCAGGTCTCACATCCATATAGGAGGCTTGTTAGCACAACTGTTTTTATATACCTTTAAAGTCAGACTCCATATACAATTATTAAATTACTCTTACTATGTACAAGTATAAAATTACTGTGAACTATATACAAGTATACAATTACTGTCAAGTATAACATTGCTCTCAACTCTATATACAAGTAGAAAATTCCTGTGAACTCGGCAAGTTGTACTGTGAACTAAATGTAAGTTTAAAAACTAGTGTGAACTCCTATATGTAAATGTAAACCAGGCAATAGCCTCAGCATAAGTATCCATTTCCAGTATGCGAATGTCAGTTGGGCAATAGCCTTAGCATAAGTATCCATTTCCAGTATGCGAATGTCAGTTGGGCAATAGCCTCAGCATAAGAA
The DNA here is from genome assembly GCA_028554795.2 of Sinohyriopsis cumingii. Lineage (NCBI taxonomy): Eukaryota > Metazoa > Mollusca > Bivalvia > Unionida > Unionidae > Sinohyriopsis > Sinohyriopsis cumingii. The sequence continues at coordinate 12,088,098 of CM068830.1, forward strand.
TATATTTCCAGTATGCGAATGTCAGTTGGGCAATAGCCTCAGCATAAGAATCTATTTCCAGTATGTGAATATAAACCAGGCAATAGCCTCAGCATAAGTATCCATTTCCAGTATGCAATTGTCAGTTGGGCAATAGCCTCAAGTTACTATTTCCAGTATGTGAATGTCAGTCAGGCAATAACCTCAAGTTAGTATTTCCAGTATGTGAATGTCAGTTAGGCAATAACCTCAAGTTAGTATTTCCAGTATGTGAATGTCAGTTAGGCAATAACCTCAAGTTAGTATTTCCAGTATGTGAATGTCAGTTAGGCAATAACCTCAAGTTAGTATTTCCAGTATGTGAATGTCAGTCAGGCAATAACCTCAAGTTAGTATTTCCAGTATGTGAATGTCAGTTAGGCAATAACCTCAAGTTAGTATTTCCAGTATGTGAATGTCAGTCAGGCAATAACCTCAAGTTAGTATTTCCAGTATGTGAATGTCAGTTAGGCAATAACCTCAAGTTAGTATTTCCAGTATGTGAATGTCAGTCAGGCAATAACCTCAAGTTAGTATTTCCAGTATGTGAATGTCAGTCAGGCAATAACCTCAAGTTAGTATTTCCAGTATGTGAATGTCAGTCAGGCAATAACCTCAGCATAAGTATCTATTTACTTTTGGTGAATATCACCAGACAAAAACCTCAACAGATGTATCTATTTCATTATAAAACTTACCAAGCTTAGGTTCAGTTTGCCGATTTTCATCTTTATTCGTGAAAAGTATTTTTTTTTTACCAAACAGCTCTTTTAAGTACTATTTATCTTTTTTTTTAATAAAGTATACTCTCGTAACACGCTATCTTTTGTAATATTAATAAAGTATACTCACATAACATGCTATCTTTTGTACCATTAATAAAGTATACTCGCGTAACACGCTATCTTTTGTAATATTAATAAAGTATGCTCATGTAACACGCTATCTTTTGTACTATTAATAAAGTATACTCACATAACGCGCTATCTTTTGTAATATTAATAAAGTAAACTCATGTAACACGCTATCTTTTGTACTATTAATAAAGTAAATTCACGTAACACGCTATCTTTTGTACTATTAATAAAGTATAATCACGTAACACACTATCTTTTGTACTATTAATAAAGTATACTCGTGTAACGCACTATCTTTTGTGCTATTAATAAAGTAAACTCACATAACACGCTATCTTTTGTACTATTAATAAAGTATACTCACGTAACGCACTATCTTTTGTACTATTAATAAAGTATACTCACGTAACATGCTATCTTTTGTACTATTAATAAAGTATACTCACGTAACACGCTATCTTTTGTACTATTAATAAAGTATACTCACGTAATGTGCTATCTTTTGTACTATTAATAAAGTATACTCATGTAACGCGCTATCTTTTGTACTATTAATAAAGTATGCTCATGTAACATGCTATCTTTTGTAATATTAATAAAGTATACTCACGTAACATGCTATCTTTTGTAATATTAATAAAGTATACTCACATAACACGCTATCTTTTGTACTATTAATAAAGTATACTCACGTAACATGCTATCTTTTGTAATATTAATGAAGTATACTCATGTAACATGCTATCTTTTGTAATATTAATAAAGTAAACTCACCTAACACGTTATCTTTTGTACTATTAATAAAGTATACTCACGTAACATGCTATCTTTTGTAATATTAATAAAGTATACTCACATAGCATGCTTTCTTATATCAAAAGACAAAGTTATGGTCAATATTTGCATTTGTGCAATTCAGAATATTTATTTACATTTCAAAAGAAATTTGGATACTCAGATCAACATCCTCAGCTTATTATCAAATCTCTTAATAATGGAAAGAACTTTCTCCTCTGTATTTCAGCCAAATCATGCTCTAGAATGTTACTTTACTTTAAATGTATTTTATTGTCGGAAATGAGACTATTCCAGATCGGAAGAGTTATTACAACTCTATTGTCAGAAATGAGACAGTTCCAGATTGGAAGAGTTATTACAACTCTATTGTCAGAAATGAGACGATGCCAAATTTGGATATGTTTTCTTGTTTAAATTCATTAATATTAGGTCCATAGTAGGACAGTAAAGGTCAGTGAATGATAGACAGCCTTAAATAACAAAAGAACACCACAAATATTTGAAAAGTTTAGAAAAAGATGGAAAAAGAAGGAAATGGAAACTTTTAATTGTACAGAACTTTTTAATTAAATTTGTAAATTAATAACTTATTGTTGCTAGTACAAAAATATTGAAATACACACACACACACACACACACACACATATATATATATGCATAAGTAAGAACTATTCATGATATAAATTGGCAATTGAAGAACATAAAATATTCTGTCTTGTCTTTTTAATATAAGCTTGTACATTTCAATTTCACTTTTTCTTATTTTTTCAGGATTGCTTGATGCTGCTACAGTACAAAATAAGGAGCCAAGATTAGTTATTATTCCTTGCTTACTTTGGGTCAATTTACCCTAAATAGCCTTTGCTGGCAGGTGTGGACCACCAAAATATTTGCAATATCATCTTTTTATTGATAATCTTTGTTTTATCAGCGCTTTAGATAAGATTTTATTGAATCGAGTATTTTACTCCTAGGTTTTGAACTAATTATATTTTTTTTTAATGTTGAAAGGATATTTTGTAAATACAGAAAAGTATAAACTTAATATACAGAATCCTAATCATCGTGATGTTTATCATGTCTTTGAGAAATTTTAAAGTGGTTATGTGACAGAGACAAGCTTATGTGCACTGCTCTCACCATTACCAAGTTCTGTCAATGCAAACATGCTCAGACCATCATAAACCACTTTTCTTTTTCACATAGATCATATTAATCAACTGTCCCTAGGATATATGTTGACTGTACTTATGGCAGAATAAATATGCAGAAAACATTGGCCCCAATAGTTCAAATTAAATTGACTTTGCTTACATGAATTCTTTACTTCACTTCAATGCGTAAGATATGGTGCTTATCTAGGGCTTTGAATTGTATACATAGGATGCATTTCTAGATCATTTTTAGTGGCGTTTATGTGTCAGTAGATTTTTTGCATTTCAATCCATATTGTATAAAGTCATGCTTATGCTGCAGTGAAATATGATATCTGAATGCATCCTGGAGGATTCCGTGCAGCTATACTAAAGGCAAATGGGACAATGTGAAGTGTTTTTATTAGACTAACACGTAATCTCCAACATTCTTGCTGGTTCCGTTGTGAGAGTTGATTTTTGTATGTATCTTGAGAAACACTACTTTGTTGATGAAATATAAGTAGGACAAAGTAAATTACAACCTCTTTCTTGATTAGGGAATATGTTTGATTCCAGGTATTTGCAAGTAGGTTGACTATTCTGGATTCTAACAACTTCATTATCAGTTGTACAACTGAATGGATTCGCCTACAAAAATATGCCTCATGTGTTTATTTTCCTTAGATAATTGTGTATGAATTTTATCTATAAAATGTTAATTATAAAGCTAGTTTTGCACCTATTCAGTACTTTTAATGTTGCTTAAGTTTGTTTGTTAATGCATATGTAATGAGTTTATTACAGAAAAGTTTAATAAATTTGCCTTTCAAGTGAAAAAGGTTCATGTTGTCAATTCAGGAATATGTACATATCTTTTTTTAGAGGGTCTCAAAGGATATTAGCTTTATTAAATTGAGTTACCATCTTTAAATGATAATAATAAAAATTATTATTATTATTATTATTATTATAGTCATATTTATAGGACTCTGAAGGAAAAGAATTAATGCTACTTCAATTAACTAGGTCATTGGATACTTTGCATGTTTATGACCACCAGTAATTAACTTAAGTAAGTTCTCTTTTTTACATAAAATGTTAGGGGCCCCGAGTGGCTGAGTGGTCTAAAGCACTCTCCATTACGGATCACTGCCATCTCACCTCTGTCTGCACCGGTTCGAGACTCGGATTCTGCCAATGTGGGTATGTGAGAAAGCTTGCCAGTAGCTTCTCATGGGTCAGTGGTTCTTTCCGGGGTTTTTCCATGTTCTTCCTCCATCATTAATACTGGCTGCCATGTATAGCCTATTGTGTGCTGAAAAATGGCGTTAAATCTCACAACAACACAACAACATAAAATGTTCAGATATCATGTAAAAAAAAAAAATGTCTGACACATAAAGCAACATCAGTTTAAGAACTTTCTACTGTATAGTTATTTCAGCTCTTCATATCACGATCAGAACCTACATAGTAAAGTTTCTTGTACCATTTGAAATGTTCTTTTATAATATACTGGCTGGCATTTAAAATGAAGATTAAATCTCTTCTCACTGCCAGCCTCTCCTACAACCATTTGGGGAGATAACTGCATAATGGATTGTTAATGTTGCACTTTATTTGACCTCAAATGGCTGGGGTTTATTTTATCCATTTCATAGACCTGCCAACCCTCAAGATTTTGGCGTGAATTTCATGATTCTCGATTGATATTCACAGATTCACACCACATGCAAAAAAAATAAAGAATTCCAGAATTCTCCATCGGCTTAAATCGGGAATAAAATAATTTTTTTCCCTTAAGTGCTAGTCAAAATAGCAGCAGTGGTCACTGAGGCCAATAACAGTCCTGTATTTGCTTGTCACAGTGTTAGTAGAACTATATTCAATTGTTTGCCCTGTAGCAGGCATGTAAAGTATATAATCTATATTTAGAACGAAGTTTTACAAATGCTCGTAAACAAAACTGGGGCTCAACTGATTTTTTTTTTAAAAATGGCACATGTACATACTCATAGCAACTATAATCTTTTTTAAACAAAAACTAAATGATAACTTTTTTGAGTGGGGGAATTTTTTAGAAAATGAAAGATGAGCACATATCTTAATTTACTTGAGTTCATATTTTGCTGCACATACGCCGACAAGACCAATAATTGTTCACCGTTTCATCTTCTGGATTAATACCATTTTGTAATTAAGCTACCCTTCAGTTAAACCGTTTTCACCTCCAAGGGAAAAGATACGTTTTCCAGAAAAAGTGAAGTGTAGATTAGAGTACACCAAAAAGTGATCTTGCATTCAGCAATGAAACATTGATGGACATTATGCTGTTCGCACAGTAGTGTGCCGTGAATTTTATAATTGTGAACGTACACAGGGGTTTGTAACATTGATTACAATTTACTCTTATGTTACATGTTTAGGCTCAAATAAACAGTAACACAAGAAAGAGTGAAAACAACAAGCTTTAAAAAAAATTAGCAGAGTATTTATTTCCTTGGAAAAATACTGTAAAAATGATAAAATAAGAACTTAGAGTTATAAATCTGTGTGGAGCAGATTGTGCCTTTGAAAAGAAATTTTTGAACTTAATCATGTCTATATCCCCACTACACCAAGTCTGATGAATATTTCGCAGAGTATGTGTATCACCTCCATTAAACACAAAATATAATTACCTCTGATCACCTTAGGTATTTGTGTGTATCGTTGAGTAACATAAATCACATCAGTATTTTTATGCCTTCCATGGGAAAATATTCTTGCTGGATTTGTTTGTTTGTCAAGCATAACATCATCATACACAACTAAATTATTCAAAAATCCATCAAGGTCGTCTACAGATGATGCTTCATCAATATCAGTTTTAAAAATTAATAATGTCATCGCCATCTTCATTTAATAATTTTTGTTAAAATCTTTAAGTACATCATAACATCTCTGATCATCAACTGACGAAGCTACTAAATATAACTTGCCCCACTTGAGCCATCTCATTATCAAAGTAAGTAATAATTACATTTTACGGGACAAATATGGATCTATTATTATAATTCTGATAGAAATCAGTAAAGCTGAAATGTTTTACTGGCTGAGAAATCAATGCCATACATGTTGTATAAATATAATAAACAATATGGATCTATATTGCGTTCGATGTAGAGCATCCACCCCCACAAGTGGATTAACAACAATAACAAAAAATAAAAAGCGTGCACTTACAGGTAAATGTGTAAAATGTGGTACAAATAAATATAAATTTATTTCTAATAATAAAATTGGTGATGATATCGCTACTTCATTAGGAAAATTACCAGGAACTCCATGGGCTAATTACCCAGGAGAAAAACATCTTCCTGGATATAATTATTGTGGTAATGGTACCCGACTTGACAAGCAAAATCAACCAAGACCTGGTGAATATCCAATAAACGCGATTGATAAAGCATGTCATGCTCATGATGTAGCTTATAAAAGTAAAGATCTGCAACAATGACATATTGCAGACGTATAACTAATTCATGCATTAAATTCTATAAAAAAAATAAATCTCTTAGAGAATCATTAGCTAATTGGTTGGTAAGATTTGCAATGAAAGGTAAGCTTGTATTAGGAGCTGGTAATTAATCAACCGATTATTATAAAATAATGGAATTGGTTTATTATAGCCCAAAAGGATATTGGAAAGGTAGAGCAGCAATTAGTAAACTCGCTGATGCAGCAAATGTTATATGTTCTCCTGCTGCAAAATGGTTAGCACGACAGGCAATATGGCAAATTATCTACCACCACCTAAACAAATTCAGCATGCACATTTTGATGTCAGCATTCCTAATGAAGTTCATCAGATATTTTATTTTTTTACCACATGCTACTACTAAAATTGGAATACGTCAATCACGTACATATAAATAAGCGTTAATGGTCATTGACATTGCAAGTACAAATAAAGAAGCGAAACCATTATCAACTAAAACAGCAACTGATGTTTCTTCTGCTTTTGAACGAATTTATCAACGAAGACCCATACGATGGCCACAACTATTACAGGCTGATCCTGGCAAGGAATTTCTTGGTTCAGTATCATCTCTTATGAAAAAACATAACGTCAAAGTCAGACAAGGACATGCTACAATTCATCGTGAACAGGCAATTATTGAACGATTTATTGAACACTTGCTGAGTGGTTATCTGGATATGAAAATGCGAAGGAAATAATTCAGAAAAATATAAGATCTCGCGAATGGGTTGCAAGATTACCAAGTCTGATAAATGCATTAAATAATAAAATTATTCGTGCAACTTCTATGAAACCCATTAATTCAGTTACAAAAAACACGTACCAATACAACGACATGAATTTTCAAAATAACCAGTATTAGATAATGTTACTGTCAGGTATTTATATGAACCTGGTGAACTTGAAGGTGGTAAAAAAAAAGAGCGACTGATCCTATTTGGAGTATTACTACACATACAATTTCTAGCATGGTAAGATCCACGGGTAGACCTGCAATCTACAAATTAGGTTCAACTGCTTCTCAACGTGGATTTGTACGCGAGCAATTGCAAGTAATTCCTGAAGACACACAATTACCATCGTATTCACTTTTGTAAACTAGCACCTTGACGTTGATTACATTCAAGACATGTCAGCATTACATTTTCGCGTGTATGACCAAAATTACAATTATTTCTGTCAACAGTAAATTGTCTTGGATTATTATTTGAGTACTGCCACAAAATTTCTGTGTTACAGCTTGCACAATGATTATTTTGCTGTTGTTTCATTGTCATTATAAATTCAGCATCGAGATCAAAGTCATGCTTATTTTTTTTGTCATACTGTTTATAACTAATATTTTCTTACTATATCATTGTAAATAAAATCGCTATTACCAGTAGTTTTTGTGAAATCTATGACAATTCGCTGCAGCTGAGATATTTTTCTGACTCGAGACACTGCGAGATAAATATAGTTTGACCATTCGATACGATCATCAACGATCCAAACATTTGTATCAGAGATGGTTAATCCTTGTGATGAACTAATTGTCATTGCGTATCCTAGCGTCCATGGATTTTTTCCATAGTTAACCTGCTCTCAGGAACTAAGACAATATCATTTAATACAAGATTTTGTTTTTCTGATGGTCCTGATATATCAACGTCGATATTCTGTCGTTGCGTATCAACCGGCCGATAAGAAAATGGCACGGGTAGATTTGAAAATATTTCTTTATGTAACTGAAATAATTGCTATTTAAGTGTATCATGAACTATCTTTCTACTTGCAACTATCAAATCATTTGGTCTCCATAAATTTCAAAAATTGTTAATAGGAATTTCTGAAATATTTCACGCATTATTTCACATTGAATTTTATTCGGTTGTGGTCTGATTAATTTCTTAAACTCTTTTAATTTTAGATCAAATGCTCTGTGATCATTAGTTATTTCTTCATAATAATCTACGAAATTCCTCAACCATCCATGTGGAGACAATCCAACAAAAGGTGGTGGTTGACCATGATCGCCACACATTATTATAGTAGTACTTTTTGTCAATCACCAATCAAGAAATATTTTTAACGTTTCTAATGAAATGGTGCATATATCATCCCAAACAATAATCCTTGGAATGTATTTCTCTCCCATTTGTTCAGGAGCCCATTTATCTCCCTTCCATCGAAAGAATTTATGATAAGTGCATGATTTAATATTTATTTCTCTCATTTCTCTTGCGAGTTTGTGTGTACGTGTTAAAACAACTATTTCTGAACAACTGTTTAAGAACACTTCGATCACACGAGTTGTTTTACCAGAACTCCAGGCCTATTGAGATAAACTGTTTTATGTCTAGCTACTGGATCAAATACAGATGGTGCTGATGATAATTTTTATATTTGATCTTCTTTTCAATAAACACCCTTAATTTCAACGTCATCGGAATCGGAATAATTAAGTATATTTTCTTGTTTTATTCTCCATTCACCCCATGAAGCATAAGTGCCGATATGAAGTTGTTTTAGCAATCCTGTATTTTATTTAGTTGACATAAAATGAATCCGTAGCGACTCTGGGATCAAACTCAAAAACTCTTTTTATCATCGATAATAGATTTATCGAAACGTACGCAAGCATTGAAGAACTTAAATGAGTAATGACTCACCATCAATATAACTCACATTTATACCTAATTTAATTCTGTCTGATAAATTGACATTACTTTGACTTATAAACGTATTTCTATTCGTTATATCAGCAATTATAAAATCTAGTTCAGCATCGTCTATAATCGATCTTGTACATTGTCGTTTGTGATTATATGAACATCCTTGGGTGAATTTGCCGATTATTTTTCTGCAAAGATCTTTTGCGATTTTATTCTCAAAAACAGTGATATCAGGATTTTTATCATCGGAATATTTCTTTTGTTATGGTAACCAAACTTCTTTCTGCGGACGATATAACTGCTTCACTTACTGTTAACAATACTATTATTTTTACGTCGAGCATATACCACAATAAAACTGTTGGTGCCCACATTTGTTCTGAAAAATGTTTGGCAAACCAGACATAATAAATCGGATTAAGAAATTTGGCAAACTTAGCATAAGGCAGAAAATAGGTCACACACGCCGTTACATGTACATTTCAGTTATTTCTAGATCTTTCTGTTTGACAGAAATATATATAGATAAATATATATATCTGTCTGGTCATGATGGCCGCTATCGCTTAACCGGCTTGAAGCAGCTGTTCCGTTTTTTAGTGAGGTTTTCATGATATTTGTGCTTGTTGCCTGTCTTCATTTACGTTATTCTGTTCATTATGTATTGGCTGTTCAATTCGTATGTGTTTCTTCATCTCTTTGTTTTGGAAATGAGAACAATTTGACTTTTTCTCGGCTGTCTTGCTCCACTGTTTTTTAACAAACCGCCTTCACGTGATACTCGCCAGTCATCCCGTTTATGCTATGATGGACCCTCATTAATTGCTTTAAATGATCACTCCTTGGCTCTCCACACTACATTGTGCTCTAGATTAAACGAACTGGGACTACACTCATCATTGCCTAAATGCAAACAAAAGTGAAAAAAGAAACGTTGTTTCAAAGCTGGCCGGCGTAGAACAGGAAGAAGAATTCCAGTTATCTCCCTTATTTCGGCTCGACAATTTAAAAAAAAAAAAAGAACTCTACCGTTAATTTAGATAACCTAATTCAAATCCCAATTAATTCGTCAACATTTGTGTCAACTATCCAAAAGATACCTCTGTGTATTGCATTATTCAATGCCCAGTCAGTATGACCACCGGAAAAGCGCACAGAAATAGTTAATTTTATCAATGACCAGAATATTGACTTATTTGTACGGATCTAACTGGTTACTCCATCAAGTCGTTCCCCCGTAATTTTCGCGGAGGTGGAATTGATGTCATCACAAAGAACTCCATGATAAAACGTCTTAACCACACCACAACATTCAATTTCGACCAAACATCGTTTGAATTAGTCCAAACCACACTCACACTGGAGCAAAGGTCAATCCATTTTTTCTGCCTATACCGCCCTCCTTCTAGCAGAAACAAAAGGTGGCTGAATCTCTCTTTTTTGGAGCAGTTTCCGAATCTCCTTGAGTATGGAAATTCGATAGGTGGCAACCTGATTATTCTTGGACATTTCAACTTTCACTTTGACTGTCCCGGAAACCCAAACACATCAAAACTCATAGATTCCATTAATGTTTTCAACCTCAAACAGTCAGTTAACCAACCCACCCATAAACATGGTCGCATTTTAGACTGGATTCTTCAAAGACCCGATGAAAACATTCTACGTTCCTACCTGGTATCCCATGACCTTGCATCAGATCACCTCTGCATTATATGCCATCTTGACGTATCAGACCCTAACCCTCCACCTTTATCTGCTACTAAGAGAAACCTCCGTATGATAATATAACCAAACTAATGCACGACATCCAAGCAAACCTAACAACTTGCTTACCTCCTACGGCAGAACAACTCTATAACTGCCTGCATTCATTGCTCGACAAACATGCCCCAGCCACCAAGCGCAGAGTATCAATTCAAAAGTGTTCTCCATGGTATAGCAGTGTTAGGGACCAGCTTCGCACTACTAGAAGAGACCGCCGTAAAGTTGAGAGGCTTTGGCTTTCCACCAGACTCACTATTCATAAGCAAATCTATGAAGCTGCTAAGAAGAATATCACAAATATAGTCCATGCAGCGAAATCAGCCCACTACACTACTAAGATCATGGAAAGTTCCAGCTGCAAAGAGCTCTTTGAGATTACTAACAAGCTAATGTCAAGGAACAAATCTACACCACTTCCAACTATCTTCTCTCCAGACATGTTTGCAAATTTCTTCCGTGACAAAGTATAAACCATTAGAGATAAGCTTGACACCACAATTTCAATTGACTCGTCTTCACCTTACAGTTGGGATACAGGATTTGAGTGGCAACCATTAGCAGCATTTGAACCTGTATATACAAAGCTAAACTGTCTCTATGGATTTCGTACGTACATTCGTGATGAAGAGTGCACCAAAGTCATGTGAACTTGATCCAATTCCAACATCACTGCTGCTTGAGTGCTTAGTGGATCTAAGAGGTATTAATAACATCAGTTAGTGAAGGCAATACTGGATGTATTGCCTTCACTAACTGATGTTATTAATACCTCTCTCTCCTCCGGGGAATTCCCATCATTTTTCAAAACTGTCATTGTAAAGCCTCTGCTGAAGAAACCATTCATATAAAAATCTTAGAAAAGGTTGTTCTATCCCAGCTGGTATCTCATCTGAATTCAAACAGTCTTTTTAGCAATGTACAATCTGCATATCGCCCTTGCCACACTACTGAAACTACTCTTCTAAAAGTAGTCAATGACATTCTCTCTGCTTTGGATAGCGGAAAGATTACAGTCCTCAACCTCCTTGATTTGTCTGCAGCATTTGACACAATAGACCATGATATATTATTTCACCGTCTCCAGCATGTATTTGACATTTATGATACAGCCTTACTGTGGTTCAAGTCCTACTTGAACAGGACACAAATTGTATCTGCAAATGGAATACACTCCAGCCCAGTTGATCTATGTTGTGGTGTTCCACGGGGGTCTGTTCTTGGACCTGTTCTCTTCATTCTGTACACTCAGTCGCTCTCAAGTGTCATAGATCATCATCCAGTGTCTCACCAACTTTGTGTTGATGACACCCAAATATACAAATCTAGCCACACAACTGAAGTTGATGCTACCATCTAAGGTGTAGAGAGGTACATTTCTGATGTGAAATCATGGATGACATGTAACAAGCTGCAGATGAATGATGATAAAACTGAGGCCATTCTGATCACAACACAAAGATTTTCTCATTCACATCCTTTACCTCAAACAATAAATATCAGCAACACCAACATTAAATTCACACAATCAGTACGAACCCTAGGAGTAGTGAAGGGGGATACTTTACGGACAATGGGAATTAGCATTACAGAACCCCTTGGGACACTTTACGGACAATGGAAATTTAACA